>OY728126.1:248479788-250879788 GCA_963277665.1 Viscum album | reverse complement strand
CCTCATATGAACAAGTTTAAACATAACATAAACATTCGTATTGAAACTAGCATACGAAATGTCAATACTTTTACCACAAAACTTGAATGGTTTAAAAATAGCACATCCACAGTCAAACATAACTCATTCGATACAATATGGAAGATTGTATTGTATCACATTAACCTCAATCAAGAATAATGAAGGATGTTGACATAGATGAAAATAATCATCAAAACTATTTGAGAGAAATATCCCCCTTTTCTTGAAAACATTTAAAAGTCACACTATTTGTCAAAAATCCATTTAAAAATAGATTTTTGAATCAAAGTGTCCCATACCACTTTGAAACTTTTTAAAAGGATTTTTAATTTTAAAACTTTAATGTCCATATAAATAAATCCTTAAAACCATTTTTAAAATATGGACATTAATGAGCATGATTTAGAAGAATAATTCTTTAAAACATTTTAAAATGGTATTTTGGTTAGAGTTTCTAACCAAAAGAGAGACACTTGAATACAAATAATTGAGGTAATCAAAACATTGTAATATCATGAGAATAAAGGAATTCATGATATACTATGTCAAAGTACATTATATACACCACATAAAAGTGATTTGGTGTATATCATCAAATAAGTCTCAATGGAATGTAAATTGAGATGAAATCTCTCATAAAGGTTGTATCCTTTGGTTAAGGATAAATCAACGACATAATTATGTGTGACAAATATAAATACACTAAATATGATTGGATATTCAGTGTAAATCAATCAAAGTATATTCACACATATTCTTGTAAAAACAATACCAACGAATTGGATGTTTAACTCAACAAATGGAGAATGAGTTAAAATTACTCTTATCAAATTCATATCAATGAATTGAGAATTATCAATGGAGTGATTATGTGTATCAAACTTATATCCACAGGAAGGGGAGTGGAAATTATGACATAATCAAATGAATAGTGATTCCACACATAATCTTGGGGTAATATAATCAATGAAATATGCGTAAAGCCAAATGAGTGGAAATTGAAATCTCAAATTCCCTTATTGATTAGGTAACTTACGAAACATACACCCATGAAAGAAGTATCATACAATGATGATGTAAATACCCATAAATTAAAGTATATTACACAATGAATACGATCATGGGCAGTACACATACACCACATGCAATAATTAAGTGGTGATCAATGGAATTCTCACGGAATTAAAAGTGAGATAAGAAAACCCTTACCACGTTAATCAACTGAGTCGCATGGCCAAAAGTTAATAACCACCAAATGATTTACAGAATAACATGAATATAAAGTGAATCATGAATATATATCAAATGGAAGTACACAATACACCACTTTCAATAATTTATTAGCGAACAATGGAAATCTCACGGAATTGAAAGTGAGATAAGAGAATCCCTTACTTTGTACTTTTTCCTTGGTCGATGGTAGGTTTACCTCCTGTATAATGGTGAAATAATTGTTATTGAATAATACAAGAATCATTTACTTTAATATGATATCATATATGATCTTTTAACATTGATTTGTTAATAATATCTTAGTATTAACGCCGTTTCGGGTGTTAACTTACTCATTTTCTTTTATATGTTTTGTTACATAAGTCATGTTTGTTGTATCTTATTCATATCCAGAATGATATCAAGTCCTTAAACAACATTTTTAAATCATTAAATGATAATTATACTTGAATGGATACGATGGATAATGAATCTCATCGCGTTCGTGGAGACGGTAGTCCGTACGTACGCACGAACGCTACTTCCATTTAATTTTTTATTTTAAAAGAATCGAATCCAAATGATACATAGGTATATTACTATTCCAGTATAATATAATATTTTATATATGTTACTTAAGTTCATTAACACCATCCTTTATACGTTCCATGTGTGGTATGAACGAGTCATATCATTTTAAGGGGGCGGTAGTCCGCACTTCCTCAAATGAAATTATCGTATGTATATACGACATGAAACGAATAATGGTATGAAATAAAATGGAATTACAGAAGCTTATATATAAAATATATATCATTAATATCATATTTAATTACAGTGCCATCATAATGGCCACCATGATAGGCGGTAAGATGTTTTTGAACAATCATCGTTTCGTGAGGCGTTAGTTTGCCATCCACAGAAACATTATGTTCATCATCCATTAGATGGAGTTGTGTGTATGTGTAGTTTGAATACTTCTTATAACAACATCCTAGTATATTGAGGATACTGTTGTTGTTACAAAAGAAGGGAAATAAAAAGAGTTTGGGGGTTGAAGAAGCAAAATAAATGAAAATAATTTAAGAGAAATCGTTACCTTTAATTTAGGTAACTCACTTTGGTTGGAACCAAAGGACTTGTTGAAATGCTTTCTGCCTAAGGGGAAGCTTCAAGTAGGAGGAGAGGGATGTGGGGAGCTTAGTTGGGCAGAGTTTGGACGAGCCAAGTGGCTTGAGAGGTGTGAGGAAATGAGAAGGAGGAGTGCCCTTTTATAAGAGGGGTGAGGGGCACCTTTGGAAAAGCTAGAAATATTAATTTATAATAAATTCATATTCGGTTTCCAATGGCTCCAAAGTTGACTATTCAAAGGTTGAGGTGGGGATAGGTCGCAAACAACTCATCCAATAGAATTTAGACAGGTTTGGGTACTTATATTAACCTTATCTTTAAGTATTAACTCTAAGTTAATTAGTTTCACTTTTACAATGTCTCTTTGTATTTTTATATAATATGGTTAATAAACTTACTATATACATCCAAAAGACCCCCAAGTGGTCCATTAATGATTAACCTATCATAATATAAGTCTCTTGGCCGAACCGTAGATTTTTAGGAATTTAATATCAATTAATAATATAATATTTGTTTTAAGAACTCTTTTATGTCAATTTTGACACTATTCACTAGTTGATTTTTGTGAAACTCATAACAGATTGATTACTTCTAACAAAGTCAAATAAATCAATCCTAATATATCATATTATCCTATAAAATTTGTTTAATTCATTAAAAGTTTAATATTATAATTATTTGGGTATTTATAATATCAATTATGTTAATTTTTACTATTTTAGTAATTACTGCATCATCATTGTGTCATAAATAAAATACATTATTTAATGTCAAAAAATTATAAATAAAATATAATTATGTGTGAAATCTTTTTAGCTTTCTAATGAATATTTATAATCTAAAATCCAGCATATATAACCCTATGTAACAATTGTTTTTCTAAAAGATATATGCTTGTGTCATTTTTGTATTCATTTTAACTTAATTAATATAAAGTGTCATTATCACTTACAAGTGGATCCATGGGGTCCCAAAATTGACCCAAAGATGCCCATGGTCGACCATGTATCAACCAATAGGGTTAAGACACATTTTAGGGTAATTTAGTATTATTATAATATTATTTTTTTAACCCTTATTTACCGGATTTACCCTTAACCATGGTAAATAAAATATTTACCGCAGTAATTATTCAAAATGTCTAAAAATAAAAGTTACCTATTTACACAATTTGGACATCCTGATTCCAAATATGGAATCCATTTTTCTAAATTCAAAACACAGAAGTGGCAGAAATTAATTTAAAATTAATTCCCGCTGTCAAAACAAAAAGCGTGTTTTTAAGAGATAATAACTATCAAAAGATTGACACTTGTTTATGTTCAGTTTAATTGTAAAATTATGTCCAATGACCAAAATTATATTAAATGGTAAAAATATATTCTAAATATACTTTAAAACCACTCAAATTCACAATTTATCACTATTAATTATTTTGATTAAAAAAGTTGTTTTTAATTAAAATTTAGTAATTTTCACTATTCATCAAAATATGAAAGTTATCCGAAAAGTACCAAAATTTCACCTTAGGCTAAATTCGATATTCCGAATCCAAAAATGAAGTCCATTTTGAAATATAAAATATATATAATTTCTAAAAGTAGGTATTACTATTCATAACGGCTAGTTTGATTGGTTGTGGTGTGTTAAAATCTCGAAGTTGCGTACAATGCACGTCATTGCATTATTCGAAAGGAAACATACCGAGGAAGCTTGGGGTGTTACAAAATCAACCCTTCACGGATCAACATGAGAGAGACCCTTCATGGATTAGCAGTAGGGCGACCCAATGTGGATCAGCCGTAGAGCGACCCGCTGTGGATTAGCAGCTAAGTGACCCTTTGTGGATCAGCATTAGAGCGACCCTTCATGGATCAGCAGTAGAACAACCCTTTGTGGATCAGAAGTACATTTAAGCTTCATGGTTTAGTATCATGATCTATTAATAGAATAAGATGGTATATCTTTACGACCAATCATCCTTACCTCTTTACTTTAAGTTATACCTAGTGTGAGATTCATCTTGTACTTTGTGTTATGTGTTTGAGATATTTCTTTGTGGTATTTTTTTTAGTGGATTACTGAGAGTTATTAGAGGGTCTCAGGGTCCCTACTGAGCATTTTTATACTCACCCCTGCATGGGCTTCTCCCACACCTTGTTTTGTCTTGTGCAGATGACATACAACTTGACTGAGACTTTGGAGAGCCAGGGCTCGATGGTATGTAGAGTAGACCGATTGACTTGGTGAGCCACAGTGACGAGATGTACCTACCCTTCAGGAAGGATCCTTTGCGGATGATATCTGGAGTTTTGTTTTCTATTTTTTATAGTACTCTTGCAGTTGGGCTTGTATACCAACCCCTTTACTTTTAGTACATACTTTTACTCTCAGTGGTGGTATTGGTTGTGGTTGTACCACTCCCTTTTCGTTGTGTTTTGTTTGTGTAAAGTGTTCCCTCTCTGTGTGTGTACAACTATAAAGACAATGCCTTCCCTTTTTGGGATATGCCTTCCAGTTCTAGTCACCATCCCCTTGCCTATGGAAGGTAGGCTTAGGGTAGTCACGACACGGGCCCCGGGGGATGGGTTATAAAAATTTAAATTCTTTTGGTATTAATTTGGAAAATTAATACATTGAGGTTAATTTTAATGGGTTTCATGTTTAAAATTAAAAAGGATATAATTTTTTATGACTTAAACAAGAAAAAATATGACTCTATAGTGAAGTTTATGACTTCCACTATTTCATAAGACTTTCTCCCATCATAACAATTTATCTCGAATAGAGTGTATGAATTTAATAGACATATCATAATACTTCAAGTGTTAGGATTATAAATAATATAACTTTAAATATCTCATATTACTTTCATCATTTGGATTTCATTATAAAACTTTATAAATTTCCATCATGTGAATTTTTTCCCACCATCAAACTGTTCTGCCGAGCATATGACTTCATCGTCTAACTTCAACAAGAGAATGAATTTTCACATCCAATGGATAAATATGAATATACCATATGAATTAATTCATATTATATGAATTTAATATTTTTTAAAAACTTATAAAATAAGAAATTTACAAAAAAAACTAGGCTTAAAACAAAAATTATGTTTCCATTCCGTCGATCTACCAAAATCGGGAAAGAACGCTCCTGAGCCTCCATGTAGAAATCATACATAAATCTAATGAAGGGGAAAGAGAAGATCATGGAACCAAACTAGGATGGGAATGTTTTATCTATCCACCTAGATAATCTTGATCCTAGGATTATAGATGTGGTAGTCATGAAATAAATATCATTTGTGCACTGAAACTAGGAGCATTCCAAAGGCATGATGATGTTTGGAGGATGAAGAAAGAGTTTGTCCTTCTTAGGTGAGAGATAAAGATAATGAAACACATGATTATATATATATATATTTATATAATAGCTTGGTTATCCACTAATAATAGGATAGAGATGATTTTTTCTGATCAATTGATCTAGATATGCTTCAGTTGTTTCCATTTCTTTACCCTATATTGTAATCTCTAGTGAGGGAAAACTAGGCCCACAATGTTAGATCCTAGGAAAATATCTATACCACTATTAATGAATTTTATTATTAAATTATATATATATATATATATATTCATTTATATATAAATGTTTTATTTTTTATACAATTACATGTTTGGCTTTGAATGTAAATTCTTCTTCCATTCTTCACCAATTTTCACACACAAGACACCTATAACTTCATCAATGCTCATGATGGTGAGAAGTCGGTTGTTTCAGGAGTGAGTCGAGATATCCAATCACACATATAGTAAAATATAATGAATTAAGTGGTTATTTAATTACTATATTTAATAAAAACTAATTAGGTAAGGGTAACCAGTTTAAGTTTAAGTTGATTAGAGAGAGAGAGAGAGAATGAGAGATTATTTGAGATTTGATTTAATAGGAAAGTGAGGGAGGATATTCAAGGTTATACAAATATTTTTAGAAAAAAATTACTTAAAAAATATATATAAATCACATTATCTAAAATAATTAAGTACTGTGTTCAATACACATTGAACCCATGTGATATAAGAGAAAAACACACTAAAAAGACCCTCTTCTCTAGAGACAACCTGAGTCCCACTATTTTAACACATTTTACTGGGTTCATAATTTTTTTAATTGGATCACTATGACAACCACCTCATCAGAGACTATACCCAAATATCAATGTGAAGAAACATTGAAAAACAACCAATTAATATCAACCTCAATAATATTCAGAGTATATACAATAAATAAAACAATAATGCTATAACAGATGAAATACATAAGTATATAATCATACATCAAGATTGGTCATCAAATAGGCTAACTACACACTCAAAATAAAAAATATAGAAATAAAATACATAACAAACTATAATTATATCTTCATGCCTCACCTCATACACATATCTAGACTCTATCTGAACTATGATGCTCGATAATGAAATATTGGGCCTCGTCCCTTCCAGAACTTGTAAATAATGAAGTCTTCTTAGGTACTCAAGTGTCATTGACCCTCATGTACAGTGTGAGTACACCTTAGTATATAACCACCAATGATGCCTCTAACTTAACCAGTAAATGTAGTAAATACACATATGATATTCTTCTAAAATAAATAAATGTTAGAACACAAATAAATGATACCATTAATGATAAGAGTTCTCAGGTGACACCTTTGATTGATAATAACTGCTTCATCCAGTGCTAAATGTCTCTAAACATGTTACTTAATCACTATGGGAATACATGTCCTACCCCGAGATTCCATGAATTATTTCTAATGTATAAAAAATAGATCCTAGGAAATATCCTAGGTATCTTATGTACTCACATGTTAAATTTAATAATCCTATATAGCATCCTTATAGTGACCCATACTTTATAAACATGGATTTTAAAT
Organism: Viscum album; assembly: GCA_963277665.1. NCBI lineage: Eukaryota > Viridiplantae > Streptophyta > Magnoliopsida > Santalales > Viscaceae > Viscum > Viscum album. The sequence goes on along the minus strand of OY728126.1, from coordinate 250,872,476 downwards.
TTTAGTAGATGACTATTCATTAGATAAAAACATGATCCATTCTAGAACTATAACTGTTCAGTGTCTTTAGAAACTTTTATATATAAAAAACAGGTATATATATTATATAAATCATTTACCATTAATTTATTTACAACTAAAACCCTTCTTATACATAACATACCTAAAACCTTTCTTCATAACCTGGGGAAAGGAAACATAAGAATTTGTGTGCTTAAATGCTCAGTAATGGTAGAAAAGGTAGAAATAAATGATCCTTTAAGAATAACATGAGAATAAGGTTATTATAACATCATATTAACATTTTAAAAACATACCTAGAATATCATATATTATAATAATGATTCAGAACAAAAATATTATCACTTCATAAGACATAAATCATAAAGGAATCAAAGAACATGAGCTATGAGAGTATAACATTGTCATAAGACATATTTTTTTTTGGAATAAACATAATCATAAAAAATAATTTCCTTTGTCAAGGATCAATGAAAATTCTATCTTAGTGGATTGGGTTAACTATCCATTCTATCACATCCTTCGTCAGGGTTCACTCACAATACTATCATAGGTGACATAATCCCTTACTAAACTGGGTTCACTCCCCATTGGAGTCCTTATTATCTCATGAGATATCCATATTTACCTAATGAATTAGAGGGATATATAGTTCTTTGACCATTTATCATATAATAAAAATTATATATATGTGTTCCGAAAGATTATAAAACACTCGTCATATGTTCATATCATAACCCATCGAAAGGAAAAAGGTTTTAGAAACATTTCACCATTTCATCATAGCAGAACCCATGGAAAATAAATTAGTTTCATTAAAATATCATCATCATTGTCATAAATCATAAATATAATTAATAAGTATGGAATCATTTAATCATATCCCAATTAAAGCATAAGTTACATCAATATACACTATCTTAGATGAAAAATCCAGTAAAATATCACATAGAACATTTCTCGAAGAAAATACCCTTTTTATTTTAAAGTTTCTTATTTAAAGTCTAAAAGTTTCCATAATATTCATAAAATAATTACATTGAAAATAACCATGAAAAATTTTAATGTATGCTTCAAGTAATTGACCAGTTCTGACTATAGTAAATTTTATTCATGTTGCGTACGTTAAAACAAATATTCCTTAGAGATTTTTGGTAAAATGTCAAAAGTAACTAATTAATAAAATGCAAAGAATATTACTTTTAATATTTTATATAATGTAAAACATGGTTAGAAATGAATTTAAATATTTATAGGATAATAGTAAATTCATTATTCTGAATGTTTTAAATAAAACATAGACTTAGAAGAAAAATATTCATGACCAAATAGGAAATAAAGCATTCATTTCCTAATAATCATAAGTATCAAAGATAGAAAAATGATATTATTACATGAAAATTACATGAATAAATAGAGGATAACAAAATTAAATGGTTTTATTAGATAAGGATCATATAATATTCTTCAATTTAAATTCAAGTATAAACAATCCCGATTAAAATGAGACTAAAACATAAGTCCCTGACCTAAAGTTCAAATTGATTGGAAAGTTCTCTAAACACCTATATAATACACATAAATTTGTTATAATTATATAATTTAATAATTAACATAATTATAATTACATATATGACCCACTAATAATATTTCACAATCATTTTATTAATAATTCCTTATTAAAAGTTTTGTTTCCATGTGTTCACTGTTTCATTTTTTATTGAAGTTTCTATTCAGTAGTTTCAGTCCTTATACTTTTATCATGGTTTCATCATCTAAATAATGTTAATAATGATATAAATATCACATATATTAATTATATATATATATATATATATATTTATAATCATTCATAAAGTTAGAGAAAAAAAAGATGGACACCATTCATGTAGATGATTGGCCATATGTATGCATGAAAATTGATTTCATTTTCTAAAAAAAATAAGGAAAGAAACATAAGTAATATTTTTACATTAGATAAAAATAATTATATCATAAATATCATATATAAATATCAAATAAATCATAATAATGAACCACAATTGATGGTTTTTGAAAATTAATTATATCACTATGTGGAGGCAATAGTCCACACATACATGTGGGCGATACTTTAACTTACCATTTAAAGTAAATGAGAGTGAATATCATGGTTACATAATCATAAAAAAATATCAGGATATTTATTACACTTAATTTATTATTTTATTATAAATAAAACAACTTTATATTAGGTAGAAGAAGAAAGAAATTGAAAGAGGTAGTGTAAGATGATTACCTATTCTTTTGTGGAACTCCTTTAAATACCTTTTAAGGACCCTTGTAATGGTATTTTAAGAAAATAAAAACATCTAATTTGTGTATATATAATTTTATAAGATAATTGTGTAATGATTGTTTAATATATTTTTCTTAAACTGGGTAAGGAAGATAGAGGAGGAGTGTCCTTTTATATATGGGAGAGATGATACTCTTGAAAATTCTTAAAATATTAAAATATAACAATGTATTATTCAAGAGAAATTATGTATAATGGATAGTTATTATAAGGTAGGATAATATAGTTTCTAAATAGGGACATAAAAAATATTCTAGACAAACTTTAACTGAAAATATTATCTTTATCTCATGGTTTAACCCTTGATAAACCCATTTTAACCTTAACAATGGGAATTTTTTATATTGTTTTTACTATTAATTATGATAAAAAATTATGTTGAACTTATTAAATAATATTAATTATTATTATTATAAATATGGAAACCATTTTATCAAATTAATTTCACATAATTGGTAAAGTATAATTCAAAATTATACCCACAAAACGAGATGAAATGCGTTTTTCTAGAATTTTTTTGTCAAGTATAAAAAGTTTTTATACTAAAATACAACATAAATTAGATTAAAATGAACATAATTATAATATTAATAATATAAAACAACTAATTTCTCTTATTCCTTTTTAAAACAAAATTCATCTTTGTAAATTCTTGAAAATAAATGACAGTTTCAATTAATACTAGTATTTTTATACTATTCATAAAAAAATCAATCTTTTTAGAAAATTATCAAAAATTAACTCCAAGATAATTTTGACATGATAATTTAAAAAATTAATTTCATATTTTCAGATAAATTTTATAAAATTGTTATAAATTAATTATATTAATTTCTCAAAAACAATACTAAAAACCATTTTTGAGGAAAAATTTATTTTTGAAGCATATAATGACTTTACTAAATATTGAGTACTGATTTATAAATATATTTAATTTATCTAAGTGTTTTATTTGTATTTTTTTTAAAATATGGCTATTCATATTCATATTTTCAATTTAATGGATGGGTTATAACAATATACTATATTATGATTCATTTAGATCTGAGTTTGCGTGTATAAGATGCTATCGATGAAATTAAATTTATTTAAAGAAAAATATATAAAAAAGATTAGGGTGTTAAATTTTACCCCCATTAAAATTAATTTATTATTTAAATTTATATAACTATTATACAGGAAAATGAGTATATATTTATTTCATTACTTTCTTGCGTTCCTAAATAACTTTTTCAAATTTCGGATTCCTCCAAAGAACTTTAACAGCGAGAGTAGTTTTGTTTTATAGAAAATTATCTATTTCATATATGATTTTTAGTAGTTTTTATACATAATGAAGATCATTATATAGTGTTTTATACTCTAATTTTAGTACATATGAATGATTGAGTATGTATTTCCTCAGGATAGTCACAGGGAATACATTGTGAACTTGATATAGGTTTTGGTGGAAGCACAAAATGATAATATACTCTCCCTACTCAATCAATAATATATAAGTTTCCAATATACCTAGGGATAATATTTTATTTATTAATAAATATCATAAAATTATTACATTTATAAATTCATAGTAATACCTTCTCACTAACTTTGAATTACGTATTTTTCTAATGATTGTCTACATAACTTTTCTATCACCTTTGGGATGCCTTGATGTGATACTGAATATATCTAATTTTCTATTATATTCTCTTATCTAGATCAGGTCCCTAAATATTTTCTTTCTCCAAATACATCCTATAACATTTTATTTCTACAATTTTTCCATAGATGGATTCATAACGATCCATCTGAATTCTCGAGTGAAAGATATTTTATAATAGAATTTGAGAAGAGGAAGGTATTGATACCAAACAACTTTGAAATATAGAAAAAAAGATCACAAAATAACATATAGAGTTTTAATATCCCTCTTAGACTGAACATATATATGAGTATGATAATAAGTACTGAAACATAACACTATACTTAGTTATTTTGGAATACTATACCAAAACTTCAAGGTAAACCACAGATTTTATTCATATATAAAGGAATATGGTACTACATGAAACCTTATATCTTCGTTAATATATATCCTGGAAAGATGATCTAGAGATAAATATTATTTTACTACAAATAACTGTGCTAAATTTTTATGTTGATTAAATATAACCTAAATTTTGTTGTAGCATTTATATATTTTAGGTAGTTCGACAAAAAAATCCATGGTGATGTTTTTCCATTTCCATTCTAGCATGGGTAATGATTGTATCATCTCCTTAAGCTTCTACCTCTCAAAATTAACTTATTGAATGTATAGGAATTGAGATACATATTCTTCAATATCCCTTTTCAAGTTATCCCATGATAAATACTCTTTAAAATCTCTATACATCTTCATACTTCTAGGATGAATATATAATGTTGAACTATGATATTCATCTAATAACTCATTCTTTAGATCTGGTATTGATGGGAAACATACTAAAATACTAAAAAATAATTATATTAGTGTTTTTTATTATATAGTATATTTTAAATCGATTTTTAGATTGGTATTATGTCTCCTTAATTTATTATTGAATGGGGGGTTTTCTAGGCTAGGCATGACCTTGCGTCAGGTGTTGGAGTTAAACTTTTTTTATTTCTTCCTTTTTTTACCTTTTCATTTCTCTTATCCTATTTGTATTTTAACATAAATCCCAATGTGATTCCCTATTTGGGGCCCTCATCCAAAAGAGGGATCAGAGATGAGAGGGAGATGGGGGAGGAGGCACCACCTAGAGAGCCATTACAGAGGTAGATCATGGCTCATTGGACGCATGTCGCAGATACAATATTAATATTCATTAGTTTCTTCCTAAATTTATTACCTTTTTTTATTTTTGGAATATAATCCCATAGATTAGTTATTTTATGTTTTTTAAATCCTTTTTTGGGTTGTTAGGGACCTCATAAGGTTCGATATGGGATTAATCTACGAGAGTTGGGGGTTTAAGGCCATTTGGGGGGGGGGGGGGGTTATGTTTGAGAAAAAATATGTACACAAAGTCTAGTTCATAGAAAACACATCATGTGTTCTTCATATTCAAAAAAGTTTATTTATTGAGACCACATTCCATGAACTAGGGGTACATTATATATAGTGGCGACTCGGGGTGTGCTAGGGGAACATGAAAATATAGGGTACACGAGAGGTACATAATTAGCAGTCTTGTAATGTGTTTGGATTAAAATTTTGTGGATTTACATAGCCTATTATATGGATATGGAACCCATGTGGAGTAAACACTCTGTACACGGTAGTATACATTGTGTAATAAAGACTTGTACACACTAAGTGGGGATGAGGTACACGGGAAGATACCTTGTATGGGGAACACATCGTGTACAGGGTACACATGTGATGTAATTTGATAGAATAAATTATTTTTGGTTGGGGAAAATTTCTAGGGGAAACCTTTGGGATTACACTCTAGGTACTTGAATCACACACTATGTAATTTTCCTTCCATGGTGTATTTTACCTAATTTTCACCATAGTGTCAGAATTGGACATAAGGGGATTCCATTTCGAGTATTTTTTCTACATATAAAATGATGGTGGAATCCTTTTAATATTTAGAGTCCTTATGGATATTTTTAGGGATTATGAGAGTTTATTAGGAGGATATATTTGAGAATAGGTTTCAAAATCCTCTTGTGATTTAGTTTTTGAGCTGCAAGGCCCGAGTGAGGGTTGTGAGCTCATTAGTGGGAAAGGATTGTGGATTTTGGGGTAGATTTATTGAGTTTATTTTCCAATGGATATAAAATATGATATTGAATAATATATTTTAGGAGGTGTTAGTTTTTAACTACATGTTAAGACCAGTTTCTAAAGGTTAGATAATTTGAGGTTTATATACTGCATTTGAGGATTAGAACTAATTGTATAGTAACCCAGAATTTTCATAAATATATATTACATATTAATAGATGTATATTCATTAAATAATTTAACTATCCATTCTTTAATTTTATAGTTCTAGTGCCTTTGTAAACATGGACATATAAAACACTATTTCATAAAAGATCTAGATCATCGCCCACTATGTTCTTCATAACTAAAACCCTTCTAAGACATATCATACTCAGTACCTTTATTCATAACATAGGGAATGTAAACATAATAAAGGTTGAGATTAGATGCTTAGTAAGGGTTTAAAATAGAGATATAAATGATTACATAATTATAACATGAACATAAGGGTATGATAACATGAGTATAACATTTTAAAATCATACCCTACATATTATGAATCATAATATTGACTAATGGAATAAATATTGGTAGTTCATAAGACATGAATCTTTAATGAATCAAAGAACATGATCCATGAGAGAATAACATTGGCATAATACCTGGAATTTTGGGATTAAAATAAGTATATAAAATCATTTCTTTATTAGTCAACGCTCATTGCAAATACTATCATAGTGGATTGAGTTTACTCCCCAATCCATCGTAGTATTCAAGGTTCAGTCCCAAAACAATCATTTTATAAAAATTCCCTTATTTAACTGGGTTCACACCCCATTCTAGTCATATTTATATCATGAGATATCAATATTTACCCAACGCATTGGAGGGATATATAGGTCCCACCCTTACTTGGTTATAATGGGACCACCTTCATTGGTTATAACGTAACCACTATCTTTGGTGATAACATAACCACCATCTTTGGGAATAACATAACCGATTTCACATAATAAAAACCATAAATTTGTATTCTAAAAGATTATAAAAAATTCATTATATCAAAACCCATGAAGATAAATTGGCATCATAAACATTTCATCATATCATAACCCATATTAAATTAATGGGTTTCATAAACATTTCATCAGAGCATAACTAGGGTAGAAGAAATGTGTTTCATAAATATTTTATCATTCCATCATAGTATAACCCATGTAAAAGGAATTAGTTTCATAAAAAAACATACAAATATATAATAAAAATGATATAATGAGATTATATTACAATAAAATGTTATGTTAGATCAGTGGATGTCATCTTATATGGAAAATGATTCTGAAAGATCACTTGGAAGATTCTTGATGAAAATATCTTTTTCACTTGGAAATAAAAAATTTAAAATATAAAAATTTCCAAAATATTAAGGAAAAAATTTTATTTGAAAGTAACCTTGAAAACTTGTATGGTTATATTTAAAACATTGAGTGTACACGATGGGGGTAAATTCTATTCAAGTCGTATAAGTTAAAAGAAAACATTTCTTTTCATTTTTTGTTAAAAAGTCAAAAAGTAACTTGTTTGGAAAACAAAAAGAAGATTAATTTTAAACCATTTTTTAAAAATTATAAAATGGATAAAAAATAATTTAAAAAATCATTGGATAATAGTAACAAAACTTTTCAAAAAACGTGGATATGGAAGGAAAATATTTTTTGACTGAAGAGATTAGTAATTTTGATTTTTATTAGAAACACATTTTCAATATCATGAGTACTTAAGGTGAGGAAAATTAATGGAAAAATTTTACTCTTAATAAATATATTTAGGATAAGAAAACTCATGACTTTATTTAGAAGTATTTCATAATATTTTGTCATCTAAAATATAATCATAAACAAACAAGATAAACAATGAGATTATAACATAAAACCCTTACCACTTTGGTAACATTTGAATCATAAGACCCATGAAATAAATAACCTTAGATGGAAATTTAAATCCAAATAAAATTCATAATATGAATTATAAAGTACATTCATTGGCTACATATAAACCATATAATAGAAACAATTAGTGAATATGGCATGTGTCTCATATAAATAAAAGTGAGATGAAAATCCCATTCCATTGGTATTAATTTCCTTCGTATGCATTGGATCCTCAATGAGTAATAAATATATATTTATTATAAATAAATAAAATTACCATATTAATATATATAATACAATATATTCTTTACTTTTAACCTTTTATCACCCATTTGCTAACACTTATTTATTAGAATTTTTGTTTCGGCTGATAGCAGCTTCATATTTCATGTATGTTTTGGATCTGTAGTAATGATACAAGTATTTTGATCATGGTTCCATAATCTAAATAATTTTAATAATTATATGAAAATAATTAATAATCATTATATACATGTTTACATTTATTTATAAAATATGGAGACAAAATAATGAATTACACCAATCACGGAGACGGTAGGCCATATGTACCAATGAATGCTGTTTCTATTTTTGGATGGATGAATGAATGAAATATATATAATAAATAACCTTTAAAAATTCATTATAATATCATATATATCAAATATATTCATTAAATATATCATTATTACTATCAAAATAAAATATAAATGAAAAATAAACCACATTGATTCGTGGAGGTAGTAGTCCACACATATGCATGATCGACGTTATCATTTTCCAACAGTTTTAAAGGTAAGATGGTAGATAAGAAATTATAATTCAATAATTTTAATTATTTCATAATTATAATATATAAAAATTTATTCTATCATAATACTTATCCATAAAATATGGTGATTATAAATGAATTGTATTGCTATGTGGAGACGGTAAACCATATGTACGTGTGAGCAATATTTCCGCTTTAGATTTATTGGAAAGAGGGTGAATAAAGGTGGTTTGATAATCATAATGAAATTTAATTATGTTTATTATACTTAAATATTATTTTATTGAGGATATAATATATTTAAATGAGTTAAAACAATTATTAAAAACAAATTTAACGATTAAGTAAATTACCTCTTCTTTGAAATGAATCCTTTAGATCTCATCTTAAAGGATCCAGGGTTGGACTTTTGGTAATTAATAAATCTATAGAATATGGATAGGGAAGTTTAGAACAAAAATTGGAAGATTTTGGTTGAGAAAGAGGTCTCAATGTGGTGTGAAGAAAATAAAGGAGGGGGTCCCTTTTTTAATTGAGGGGAGGGGCACTCATGGAATTTCTTAAACTATTAAATTAATATAAATTAATTTTGATTTAAAAATGAATCAAAATTGATATTATTTGAATATAATATGAGTATGAGTTAAGAAAATCTCCTAAAATATTACTTGGATAAGTTTTGATCAATGTTTTACCCTTATCGTTTTTTTAACTTTTTGTTAACCCTTTTTACAATTTCAATAATATTAAAATTTTCTACTGTGTAGGGTTAAAATGTATCTATAAAATGAAAAATAAACCACAAATGGACTCAATTTAATTTTTAAAACCATATACCATTCATTTGGTTGAATATTAATTTTTTTTATTAATTTTATATCATTTATTAAAATATTATTTATTATAAAATATCATTAATGTCATTTTTAACACTAATCAATTAATTTAACTTTAATAGATCAAGAAAAAGGGGGAATTTTAATATAATGATTTAATAGATCCACAACATGTAATTTTCATCTATATTTTTTTCACACATTAAATCACCCAATTTACATTACCTTTAATATTTTTTTAAATCATTTTATATTTTTTAATTAACTAAAGAAATACTGCATCAGTGTTGCATATGAATTTATGGGTATTATATAATCACTAAAAATTAGAAATAAATTTCTATAATTAATATAATTTCATTAATATGAAAATAGATACTTATATTTTTCCATAAGTCTATTTTCTTTCTATGCACATAAGAGATATCTAAAACTAAGAGAGTGACATTGTGTAACTTTATTTGATTTAAATATTATATTGGTAATATTCATGAAAAATTTTCAATTAAACAAATAAATTTTAATAATAAGTTGATATGGGTAGAATTAAATCCATCCAATAAGATGTGGGATGAAATATTATGGTCTTATCACTTATTTTTATCCTAGATTAACCCGATTTACCCTTTATCGAGGTGATAAATTTTACCATGGTTACTGTTCATATTGACAAAAAATAAAAGGGAAATATTTACCAAATTTTTACCTTATGATTCCAAATATTGAATAAATTTTATCAATATAAATTTCTATAAGGGAAAAAAATTAATTTTAAAATAAGTACACAATACACGACGAAAACTACTTTTTAGAAAAATATAGTTTAAGTATAAAACTTGGGTTATTATTATGCCATGCCTAGAAAAATATTAAATTAATGTTAAATTAATTTCTTAACTATAATATATATATTAAATTAAAATCATTTACCAATATTGAATTTAACTTCTTAAGATAAATGAATAATATGTGCATAAAAATATATTTGTTAGAAAATATGTATTTTAATTTAAAATGACTTTATATTCATTTATAATTAATCAATAAATAACAAGTTCATTTTATTTATATTTAAACCATATGTTTTTTTATAATTTAGTTATACCTATTCATACCCACTAATCCAATGGCTATATGATAACTATAATTTAATAGTATATCCAGATATGTTTAAACTCGATGTTGCATGTAACGCAAGATATCATTGAAATTAAATATGAAAAAAATACTTTAAAAAAATATTAGGGTGTTACAATATACCCCAATTTAAATAAATTTTACCTCAAAATTAGTTACTCTTATAAACAAATTAGGCTACATTTGTTTCATTACATACCCAGGTTCCCATGTAGCTTCTTCTAATTTTTGATTTATCCATAAAAATTCACCAGGTGGGCAATATTGTTCTGTAGCAGTTTATCACTATAATAATATATTTATAATTGTTTTTCCTCATAAGAAGAATTATGTTCCAGTGTTATGGCCTTTGATTTTAATACATGTGATGGATCAGGTATGTACTTCCTCACAAGATATACATATAATAAATCTTGATCTTGGGAGAGGTTCGATGGAAGAACCAAGTGATAAACTAACATACCTACATGATCAAGAATATTGAAATGAAAAATATACCTAGGTATAAAAATTACACTCTTTTTTAATCTCACAATCTTCTTCCATGTATAAATTTAGATAAAAACCTTATGACTGAATTCAAATTTCAGGTCACACGGACGATTTCCAGCATAACTTTTATGATGACTCTGGGCTGTCTTGACATAATGCTGAATGGTTTATACATTATATGTCATTTCCTTAGTTAACTCAGGTCTCAATATATTTCTTTCTCCAATATCATACCAACATGTTGAATTTATTCACTTCTTTTCATAGAGAGCTTCATAAGGGTCCATCTGAATGTTTGAGTAAAATCTATTATTGTATGAAAACTCAACTAGAGGGATTGTTTAGATCCCAACCACATTTGAAATCCATAGAACAATATATCAGAATATAATATTGGTTTTGAATTTTTTTACTTCAGATTTATCATCTATCTGAGGAGGATACACAGTACTAAAACACAAATTTATATCTAGATCCTACTGAAGTCTTTTCTATAACATTGAGGTAATCCTTAGATCTCAATAATATATATTAGAATGTGGTACTATATAAAACATTACCACTTACATAATATAATTCTATCAATTGAACCCAGAGATAAATATTCTATCATGGTAATAAATAGTTCTGAATTTTAAGGTGATCAACTACAAACTGTATAATATTGTTCCCTTTTAATGTTTTGGGGAGTCTAATGACAAAATAAATTGGGGTGTTTTCCCATTTAAATTATATTATGGGTAATGGTTGTAACGTCATCTTAGAATTTTTTCTCTTAGCCTTAACTTGATGACATACCAAGCATCGAGATATATACTCTGCAAATATCTCTCTTCATGTTATCCTACTAAAAATACTCTTTCAAATCTCTATACATAGTAGTAATTCACAGATTAATAGAGAATGGTGAATTGTGAGCTACATACAACAACACTTTCTTTAAATATGGTATATATAGGGAAAATACACCATTCTTAAACATTATCATCACATCACAATCAAGGTTAAAATCTGGAACATTTCTCTCCTTTTTTAGTTCAATATCTTCCTTTTGTGCCTTTTTAATCTTTACTTAGATAGATGGATGAATACTTATTTGAGAAAGATAATATTTCTCCCATTACATTAATATTTCAATATACATACCTTCAAAATCCATAAATATTAGATCTTTTGTGATCCTTATCAAAGAAATACAGCTACGATTCTTTCGACTCAATGTATCTGCCACCATATTCTCTTTCCAAAGTGGTAATATATTGCGAATTCATAATATTTTATCAACTCAAAACATCTTATATGGATCATATTCATCTTTTTATATGTGAAAAATTAATTTTAACTTTTATGATTAGTATATATATCACACTTTTAACCCAAAATATAATTCCTCTATATCTTTATGGAAAAAATTACTGAAGTAAACACCAAATAATGAGTTGGGTAATTTTTCTCATGAACCATTAGTTTGTGTGAGGTATAATCTATCACCATATCATTCTACATGATAACCCATCCTAATAATTTCTTTGATACATCACTATAGATTTCAATCCCTTCTCATCAATTTGGTAATATAAAAATAGATTCACTACCTAACATTTTCTTTAATTACTTGAAATTTTCTTCTCATACACCTATCGAAAATAACATAGATTCCTTATAAGTTAACTTGGTGAGTGGAATATATATTTATGATAAAATCTCTAAAAAGTACCAATAACATCCATCCAAACCAAGAAAACTATAGATCTGCATCAAAGTGGTTGTTATGTGCCAATGCTCAATAACTTTTGTCTTTGAATGATATTAAAATATACCCTCACTTGAGAATATATGAACCAATAATGAAACTTTCTAAATATATAATTCAATCTTGGTAAATTTTTCATAAATATTATCCTTCCTTAGGGTATTTAGAATAACTCTCAAGTGATCTTCATCATTTTCATCACCCTTGTAATCTATAAGAATATCATCTATAATTATTACCATAAACTAATCATGGTAATATATAAAGACTCTATTAAATAAATCCATAAGGATTGTTGGATAATTAGTAAGACCAAATAGAATCACTATAAATCCGTAGTTTCATTAACTTGTATGAAATGATGTTTTAGAAATATCCACCTTATTAAACCATAATTAGTAATATCTATAATGAATGATAATCTTAGAAAATTATTGATCTCCCTGAAATTGATCAAAAAATTCATCAATAATGTACAAAGGATAATTTTTCTTGATATTTATTTTATTAAGTTTTCAATAATCAATGAAAAGTCACATTGATCCATATTTCTTATTAACAAACAAACTGGTTCACACTTTTGGGACATGCATGGATGAATAAATCCCTTGGCAGGATTCACTTGGAGTTTATTCTTCAGTTCTTTGAACTCAATCTAGGCCAATCTATATGTATTTATTGAAAAATGTATAGAACAATGTACGAGTTCTATCGAGAAATCAACTTCACGATTTGATGGAAGACAATAAAATTATTCCAGTAACACATAAAAATACTTATAAAATATTTATACCTTTTATGTTGAATTTTTCCCCAACCATATGATATAAACACCTATTTTGAATATAAAAAAACCCATACAATGGATGTTATTTCCTTTGGAGGTTATTATTTATCATCACACTGATATATGATCATGGGTTGATTCAGAAAATAAAATTTATCTTCCCTTCCTTATCAAATGATGTGTAATTTATATAAATAAATTCAATACATGAATAGGATAACATATAAATCAACTAAATAGAGAATAAAAATATTTTTAGGAACTAGATTCCCACAAAATTCAACCACATAAGAATCATAAAGTTGATATCTGATCATTGTACCATTAAGTATTTTTACTGCTAAATAAACATCTAACCACTAAGGTGGTATAGCGATAACCTTAGAAAATTATTTATATATAAAAGAGTGGGTAGATATATAACCTAATAAGACATTAACAACTCTAGAGTTGATGAAAAGTGTGACTTTCACCTCATCATTATCGTACCCCTCATAAAAAATATATATCACATGATATTTCCCTTATCCTATAGGCTTAATGGGTTATTAACATCAATAATCATCATTAACCTTCATATTTTGGAACTAGTTTGTAGAATTCCCATACTCCTTGTATTTAAAACACTGGAGTGTGGGTGATGCATTCAACAATGCTTTCTATCTATTCATATTTCTAGTTAACTTATTCCAATCACTTCAACATTTTATTTCACAATGGAATTCCTTTCCACACTTGAAACATTTACTAGTTACCTTAAGATAATTTCCTCCATGTTTCCTTCCATATTTTGAGAATAATGGAAATATCATCTTATTCCCTCCATGGTTTTTATAATTCCCTTTGAAGTCCATCTTTCTTTTCCTATAAAAAACATGATATTGATGGGAAACTCCAATCTATATCTATACCTTTAATAATCATTAAATGATTTATTCATATCAACTATTGTACCTTATAGATAACACCCATCAGAGACTTGGTTTTAATCCATTAAATAATAAATTAACCTTACATTCATGTTAGATGATAATTCCAAAAACATACCTCACAATTCATGTATTATTTTCCTTATAGGTATCAATGTATTCATAATCCATATATTTATCATAAATGAATTAAATATCCATTTTTAGATGAAGAATACGAGGGATGTAATTTTTGAAAAATAAGATCTTAAACTCCTCCCACTCTATGGATTATATTTCCTCCTGTTGCCTCAATTTCTTGGTTGGAGTCCATCATTGACCCGAGTGACCTTCTAAATGATTAAAATGTAGAATAACTTTATCATGTTCCAAAAAATAGAGAATAAAAATATCTTTTTGATTGTATTGATCAATTTATCGACAACTAGTTTATTAGTGGATCTACTAGAATAAGGTGTACGTTGCCTCCTGAAGGACTCAACTGATGGTTATTTCATACTTTGATCATTTGGAATCTATGAATGATTCATATATTGAGAAAGTTATGTGAGAATAAAAACAAGATTTTATATTCCATATCCCATAATATTTAGTTTCTTAGGGGGGAAATCATTTCATTGTTTATCACATTCAATATTAGAACGATTTATTTGGGTTTTAGAAATTGATTAAAACCAAAAATCATAGTGTGAGAAATAATGATCATAATAGAAAACCTCATAATAATGATAAATCATTTATAGGATATCTAAATTGTGACCTGAAAATCATTTCTTCCCTTTTCATATGGACATTTTAAGGGGTTTCTAGTACCCATACATCATTTCATAACATCTAGAAAAACACTTCACCACATCCAAAGCCGAACCCCATTTCAAATTTCAAACACAAATTCACATTCATCGCCATTCGCCTCGAGTTGTGACCCTAGCGTCAACGTCTGCGCTGACAGGACTCGTGCCGCGTACCTGCCACATCATTCCCTGTCGTCAGTCTGCATGCCAAACGAAGGCCATGCAACCGCCCGAGCCACCATCACGCGCCACCCTTCACCGGCGACGGGATCGTCCGTCATCTCGAGCTGTGAGACCGCATCACCTTCTCCGGCATCCATCAACACCGCAATGCCAACGACCCTCCAGAAACACCACTTAATCACCACCGGCGGAAACACAGTGGGAACAAACATTCTCACACCTTTAACATCAGCACCGATGAGATCCAACCACTGATGCCATCTCCATATTCAACTTCAACGCCATTACCGAAGGGTCAGAAACCCAGCAACCACCCAACCACACAAGCCATTCCCTAAATCTGAGGATCCCACCGCCACCAACCAAAAATGGCTGCTTCAGACACAAAGAAACCCCACCACAGTCACCTGAGGAAGGTCGGGACCCCAAGCATGCTGACACAATAGCGCGACCATCAGACGCTAAGAAGCTCACCGCAGGTCACCAGCGAGCTACCGAGAACGAACCCGAGAGTGCTCTGAAGAGTATGCCGTGGACAGGGACCCGTCTTACACCCGAAGGTCTGAACAGACAACTACCAAAGCCCAGAGAAAAGCTCCACAGCAAGGGAAGACCACGAATCTGTGCGACGCCGCAGAGATTAGGTTTAACCTCGGTCATTCAAAATTGTTACTAAAATATTAGAATTCTATCCTATACATAGACTCATCCCTAGGTTTCTCACTAATTATTTATCATCATAGTTTCCAAAGGTTAACTAAGACTTGATCTCATACCAAATATAGATTCCTCAAATTTTTATACATAGATATTACATCTTAATAGATTTATATTCATTACAAATCATAACTATACATGAAATAATCATATAGTTCTAGTGCCTTTATAAATATAGACACATTAACAACTGGTTTATAAAATATATACATCATCTCCAACTAATTTCTTCCTGAATAGTACAATTATTAGACATATTATACTTTGTACCTTTATTCATAACTTGGGGAATGGAAACATAAGAAAGGGTGAACACATATTCTCAATAATGGTAAACAAGGGAGATATCCATGATCACATAAGAAAAACATGAACATAAGGGTATGAGAATATGAGTATAACATTTGAAAATCATACCATACATATCATATATCATAATCTTGAGTCAAGACATAAATATTTGTATTTCACAATACATAAATCATAAAGAAATAAAATAACACAAGGAATGATATAATAACATTAGCATAAGACATGGAATTGTGGTATACACATAATTATGGAAAATATTTTCCTTTGTAGTCAAGGCTCATTTCCAAGACTATCAGAGTGAATTGGGTTCACTCCCCAAACTATCATAGTAGTCAAAGCTCACTCCCAAGACTATCATGGTGGACAATGTCCCTTAATAAACCAGGTTTAATCCCTATTCAATTATAATTTACCTCATGACATATAAATATTTACCCAATTCATTTGAAGTAGATATAGGTCCCACCCATCCTTGGTTATTATGTGACCATCGTCCTTAGTTATAACATAACCACTGACCTTGGTTATAATGTAACCACTATCCTTGTTTATAATGTAACAGACACCACATAATGAAAATAAAACATATATGTGACACAAGATCATAATTGTTTTTATATTATAATCCATTAAAAAAATTGTTTTCATAAAAATTTCATCATATCATAAACCATAGAAAAAAACAAGTTTCATAAAAATTTAATCATAGCATAAAAATTGGAAAAGAAATGGGTTTCATAATCAATTCATCATTCCATCATAATATAGCCTATGAAAATGTAATGGGTTTCATAAACAACCATACAGGGAAATAATAAGGATTATATAATTGGATCATATCCCTAGTAAATTTTAAGTAACAATAGAGGATGTTATCTTAGATTGAAAATGATTTTTAAAGATCACTTGGAACATTCTTGAGAAAAATATCCTTTTCACCTTGAAATAATCTTTTTAAAATATCGAAATTTTACAAATATTAAGGAAAACAATATTTGAAAGAAAACATTAAATTTTTTAAAGGAATATTCAAAAACTTTAGTGGTCATGATTTTGGGTAATTTTGTCATTGATGTACAAGTTATAATAAAACATTCCATTCACTTTTTTGTTAAATAATCCAAAAGTAACTTGTTCAGAAAATGATAAGAAAATTAATTTTAAACCTATTTTAAAAAGTAAAACATGGTTAAAACTTAATTTAAAAAAATCATATGAGAATAATAAAAATATATTTTTAAAACATTTTAAGAAAAAATGTATATTGAAGGAAAACATTTTTCGACCAAAGAGGGAAATAAAGTGGATTTTACTTCAAAACGCATTTTTGATCTCTTGGGTACTTCAGGCGTGGAAAATAAAAGAAAAACATTATTCAATTAAATTAATATATTTTAAGAAAATTGAATAGTTTATTTGGAGGTAGATCATATAATTTCACTATGATAAACCTAATCATAAACAATCCCAATAAACATTAATATTGTAACATACAACCCTTACCACTTTGGTAACACTTGAATAATAAACCCAACGAAATAAAGATCATTAGAGGGAAATGTAACTACCCATAAATTTCATAATATGAACCATAAAATAAATTCATATGTATTATATACACCACATAAAAGAAACAAGTGGTGAATATGGAATGTATCTTACAGGAATAAATGTGAGACGGAAATCCCTAACCTTATGTCCAACTACATTAGTATTAATTGAAAAATATTATAAATTATATATAAATATATATATTTTAAATATATTATTGAACCATAATCATATATTTAATATCATATATGATTTTTTTATAACCTTTTATCACTCATCTATTAACACTTCTTTTTAAAAATTACTATTCTTGCTTATATCTGCTTCATTTTTTTGTATGTTTTGGAATAGAGTTTTGGTCCCGATGTTTTGATCATGGTTACATCATATAATTTTTTTTAGTAATTATATAAATATCAAATATAGTCATTTTATAAAAGTTTATAGTCATTTATAAAAATAGATATATGAAAATGAATTACACTGTCCATGGAGATGGTAGGTTGTATGTACACATGAATGCTATTTCCATTTTTTGATATATGGAACGAAAGAAAAGTAAATAACAAATCAAAATTATAGAATCATTATTATATAATATATAATATATATATATTCATTTAATATATCCTTATTACCATAAAAATATAATATATTTTAAAAGTGAATCACATCGGTTCGTGGAAGTGGAGTCCATGTAAGCACGATCAACCATATCATTCTGAAACAATATGGATGTCAAGAACATAGATATTATATTATCATTAAATCATTATAATTACATCAAAATTATTATATATAAATATTAAACCCATCACAATACCTATTAGTTAAAGATGGCACTGAGAAATGAATTGTATCGCTTCATGGATATGGTAAGTCATACGTACGCATGAGTGCTATTTTTACTTCCCATTTGATTGAAAGAGTTTAAATAAAGGTGCACTACTACAAATTTGGGCTATAGCCATGGACCTATAGCCACAGTTTTATAGGTCCATGGTTATATCTCTTCTACCGCCATGATTCATATCCCTCTCCATGGCTAAATCAAAACCCGTTTTTTTTCTCCCAATTATCATCGGGCGCCTCTTCTGCCCTCTCGTCGCGCCCTCCTCCTCCCTGACGCCTCCTCTCCGCGCCCTCCTCCTTCCCTACGACTCCTCACCGCACCCTCCTTCTCCCCAATGCCTCCTCGCCACGCCCTCCTTGCCGCGCCCTTCTTGCCGCGCCCTCCTCCCCGACGGCTCCTCGCCGCGACCCTCCTTCCCGACGCGACCCTCCCCCCTCCCCCCCCCCCCCCCCCCCCCCCCCCCCCGACGCCTCCTCGCAGCGACCCTCCTCCTCGACTCAGCTCTTCCGACGGCTCCTCTCCACGACCCTCCTCCTCACCGTGACCCTCCTCCCGGACGCCTCCTCCCCGACTCTTCTCTTCCAACGCTGAGGAAAGTTTTTATGTATGTAAGCATATCAATTATATAATATTCTTCCTAGTTCACGGAGTTGCAGAAATTTTCTCTAACCTTGGGAGGTGATGAGAATTCTATGTATCATCGGTTTGAGTATGGGTTGATGTTAGACATACTTTCAAAGGTTTATCACATTTTCTTCCTAATTATGAAAGATATAAAATGTATCTTTTTATTTAAATTGAACTTGAGGTGAATAATTAGAAGATAACAGGATCATAATGATCTAGTAGAAGTAAGAATAGGAAGGGAGATTATTCTAAAAGTTTTGGATGATGATCAATTGGTTAGGGAAAGACTTTATCATTCCCTTCTTCTAGAGTCAAAGGATTCATTTTTTATATGTGGAATAAATATACACACTCAGATGGTTTTCCATTTTGACCCTAGGAAGTATCATTCATGTAGATATGGGCCATCTTCTAATGATTTTTCATTATGGTTGGAGTGGCGGTTATAATTTTACTTTTACAAAGGAATTGTATGCACAGTTAGTGATTTCTAGTAGAGTGGGATATATAAATTATCTAGGAAGTCAGTATGTGGTGTATTTAAAGGCACTAAAGGGATGGTTTAATAGTTTTATATAGATCTAGGGAACCATATGTAATTTATGTAGGGTCATTGTTTAAGTTTTATGAGGTTTTTTATTTTATCAAGCATTGATGGATTCATCTCATTATTTTATGTCCGTTAATATCATATATAATATATATTTTTCTATTGTGTTCCATTAATTAGTTTTATCATTTATAACGATTTAGGGATGAGGGAAGAGGTTATCATATGGGCTCTTTCTTATAATGTTGAAATTTGCAGGATGTAGTGCAATGCAGTGATTCTCAACAGGTGTTTTCTCATATATTCGTTGAATTATTTGTAGATCTCTCCCAAAATTTTCATTTCCAGTTTCACTTGAGTTTGTTAAACATTTTTACACTACGTCTCAACAGGATGCAGTGCAATGCAGTGATTCTCAACTGGTGCAGGAGGGCAGTGGGGGGTGTCCAGTGTCTGTCCAGGGGGATTTTATTTTCCATGCCAAATATCCATCATACAAACTGATGACATGATTTTGTATTGAGGAGATGATACTATAATCCCATGCACCATTTTCTAGGGGCTGTCATAGGGCACACCAATGTGAGATTTTTTACTTTTACATCACTTCACACCAAGATTTCACTTATTTTTAGTTTACTGTGCTAGTTCTGTTTTATCTTGTTTCACCCCCTAATGTGTAATGTGAATACGTAGATTGGAAGTGGTAAGACTTGCACAATGTTGGGAGACATTGAGAGAGGCAGCAAAAGATACAATGTACTAGAAAAATTCTGGTCACAGTGTGCTAGTTCTATTTTCCTTTGTATCTTTTTTCCTTTGTCTCCAGTTTTGACCAAGGAAATTCTAGGAGGAAAAGTAGCATGGCGGGGAGTTTATGATAGCTCGTATGTCACTGCATAGTTCTTTTATTGTTATTTGGTTAACTAGAGTTTTGGTTTTTATCTCCATGGAGTTCCAGGTCAGAACATGGAAATTTTCGAGGTTTCCATACTCTTCATGGTTAAGGTGCATGGTTTGAGGAAAATAGTATGACCTCCCTTCGTGAGGATAATTTTAAGTTCATTTTGAATTGAACACAATTTTTTAGCATGAGTTGCGCATAGCCAAGTCTAAACCATGTAGCCCCTTGGTGAAACAATGTAGGATACTTGGGCCAGTGCAGGGGGGCTGGGGAGGGGGGACAGGTGCAGGTGGGCTGGGGTAGCAGGGGGATGGGGGGGGGGTGCAGTTGGGGGCTAAGTGTGGGGGCTGGTGTAGGTGGGCTACAGGGGGGGGGACTGGTGCTGGTGGGCTGGGGGGTGGCAGGGGGCTGGGGGGGGGGGGGGGCTGGTGCAGCTAGGGGTTGGGGTTGGGTGCTGGTGCAGGTGGGCTGCGGGGGGGGGGGGGGGTGGAGGTGGGGGGGGGGGGATGGCAGGGGGGCTGGTGGTAGCAGGTGGCTGGGGGGGGGGGCTGGTGCAGGGGGCTGGGGATGGTGGGGGAGACTAGTGCAGCTGGGCTGGGGGTGGACTAGTGTAGCTAGGGGCTGGGGGCTGGGGTTGGGGGCTGGTGCAGGTGGGCTACGAGGGGGGGGGGGGGGCTGGTGCAGGTGGGCTGGGGGGTGGGGAGGGTGGGGGGACTGGCACAACAAGAGAGAAAATAAAAAATCTGAATGTGAGGAATTTCTGTGACAGTCAATGCTTTGCAGAGGCACATTCAGGTTCACAAGCCCACGCTTCTTGGAATTTCTGAACCTAAAGCTTATTTTTCATTAGGCTTTGCTGGACTTAATAAATTTGGTTTTAATTTGGTTGCTGCTAGTGGTTCCACTAGTTAGGGGGATCTTTTATGGGTTTTTTTTTCTCATTATTCATTCGGAAAGGTTGAAGTTATTTCCATTGATGAGCAGATTATCTCCTGAATGTATGTGATTCAATTTACAGAGTTTCTCTTCCTAAATTTGCTTCAGATCACCATCCAATTCTGGTTAGTTTCAAGAGTAAAGAGAAACAAATTCATTTGCCTTTTTGATTCAATAATGCTTGGTCTTTTCAGACTGAACATGACAATCTTATTAAAAGTTTCTGGTTCAGCATGAATTGTTGATGGGGTGAATCAGCCTTCTCTTACAAGTTGAGGTTACTAAAGTCCCAACTGAGAATTTGGAGCAAGTCCAATTAGAGTGGGTTGGATAAAGAGATCCTCACTCTTGAGTCGACTCTACAACATATTCAAGATGAAGCTACTAATTCTGATTTTAGTCAGGACATTTCAATAGAATTGGGTGTTATATCCAGGATGAACTCTCTTATTACAAAGAGGGAAGGTGTTCAAAAGGAAACTTTCAGAATAAAATGGATACAGGATGGGGATAGGAACACAAAATTCTTCAACTCTCTTCAATGAATTCTAAGGGCCAACTGGCCTTTATCTTTTCTTAGAACCGGATAATGCATCTTGCATAACAAGGAAGCAATCGCTGAACATGTTGTTGACTATTTCACTAAGATTTTCAATGGACCTGGAATAGAGGGAACCTTAATGGATAGTATTGTTCCTTCGATGGTTTCTGATGAGGATAATCTTTTTTTCACAAGCACCCTAGATGAATTTGAGATTAAGGATGCAGTCTTCAGTCTCAATGCTGGTAGTGCCCCTAGTCTGGATGGATTTGGCAATTCTTTTTATTTAAAGTATTGGGAGGAGATTAAAGTGGAAGTTTGTAAGCTGGTCTCTTCTTTCTTCACCTCAGGGGTGCATCCCCATGGTTTCAATTCCCAGTTTATCACTTTGATTCTTAAAGTTGAGAATTCTTGTGAAATTCACCTCTTCAGGTGAAATAACTAGATTGAGTCGAGTGATATTCTTGAGATATTCGATCCAATGAGTAATAAACCTCTATGGGACATTCCATGTTCTTGATTACAAAGTCTTGGAAGCAATTTCTGAGTTAGACTCAATCCATTAGCAGCTCCGTCATGCTGAGGTGAAAAATTAGTTCTTTATTATTGAACAACCTTGAATTCCTTGTAGTACACACAATAAAAATAATGATTCCACTATTTCTAGAAGAAGATTCTATACATGCTCGCTGCATCTAGCCTTGGAGACCTACTCAAGCAACTTGGGTACCTATAGGTGAGTGTTAAATGACATCCCAAATAGAAATCCAGCATATTACTATAGTTTCTGGTCAAAGTTATATCTAAAAAATAAGTATTGATCATTTTCTCTATCCTGGAAGTAAATAGATCAACCAGAAACAATATGCGACCCTGATTTTTTAAGCTAATCATGATTTTAAATTTGATTTTTTCATATTTTATAGAGAATAAAGAATCTGGATAAATGTATGAATGGTGATCTAAAGTCTATAAGCTATTTTGGTGGTCTATTTGGGCTATTTCATTCCATCCTGTAGTGAACTCTAGTATTAAACTGTCCAATCTGGTTTTTCTTCCATATAATGATGTCATAGTCCATGAAAGCATAACTCCAAATATTCAGATTATCCTGTGTACTCAGAAGACCATCATGACTTTGATATTGTGAAATAAATTCATCAATGATCATATGAGATAAATCTAGTGGTATGATAACAATGTCCTGCAGGGGGGGGGGGCGTGCTATCCAGGCAGGGGGGAGAGGTGTCCAGCAGGGGGAGGGGTGTCCAGCAGGGGGCGGGGCTATCCAGCAGGGGGGCGGGCTGTCCGGCAGGGGGGCAGGCTGTCAGGCAGGGGGGCGGGCTCCCGGCAGGGGGGGGGGGCTGTCCAGGCAGGGGGGGAGGAGTGTCCAGGCAGGGGAGGAGGTTTCCAGGAGGGGGGGCGCTGTCCAGGCAGGGGGGGAGGTGTCTAGGGGGGAGTCCAGTGTCCAGGGGGAAGGGCGGCTGCAGGGGGGCTGTCTAGGGGGGCTTTATAGGGGGTGGGGGGCTGCATGGGGAGGGGTTTCCAATGTTCTTTCTACTTTTTAGGTGATTTAGAGGACGAGGTTTAGGATTAAATGTATCCATGTATGAGAAGAGTAAGATAGGGAGGGTCAACTAGAAAGATAAAAGGGATTACTCATATTTTTCTCTACCAATGAGGACTAGGTCTATGAATATGTCAAAGGACAAATAGAAGGAATGTAACCCACCTCTCTAAGGTGGTCTTTTAGTAGTGGGATATTCCTGATAATCCTTTCAAAATTCTTGTGAAATCATAAGATGATGAACCAATTAAAGATACCCTTTCCTTTACTTGGAAAAAGTATAAAATTGAGGATTTTTGTTTTGATAAGAGGTTGGAGGAGGTTGAATAAATCACTTCTAACTTAGAAACACTCCTAAGATAAAAAAGAGCAATATGACCAAATTAATGAAGTTTTTTATTTAATTGAACAAGATTTTCTTCTATATTATTGTGATTTTTGTGTGTATGATTTTAATTTCTCTTCTCCCTATGTATGTTGTGTAGATTCAATTTAACTTCATGATTTACTAGAGGTACATGAGAAGGTTATTAATACACCTGATGAGAAACTTTTGAAACTCAAAAAATCAAATTGTAATTCAAAGTTTGGGAGTGGTCGAAGAGCAAGAGGATATTTTGAAGTTACGCACTAATGAAAAAGTGGATATTGATACATATGTATTGAAATTATGGTGTGTGCTTATTTTAATGTTTTACTAAAAATCATTTTTGAACTTCAAATGTTAACATGCATCTACATTAAAATCTATGAATATGTGTTGAAGTTGTTAATATAGTAGCTAGTGGGTATCATTCATGCATTTTGTGTGATTGTTTGAACTCTATGTTCTTCATTTATTTTGTTTTTAATATATTAGTTATATGATTTGTTTGTAATTAGATAGAAAAATTCTTTATTGTTACAAATTGATTCATATATCTAATTAATCATTTCTACCATAGGACGAGGTGGTTGGTGTTGGTTCAAATGCGGGCACGTTGGCATGCAACCGACAAGCAAGGGGGAACATCCATTATTGGTAATGGGGATCTATGTGAACTTCACTTCTTAGTTATTGGTTTTTATTAGAGTGATATTAACATATTATTTTATTCCCATGTAGTTTTAAAAACATAAAATAAAAATTTAATCATAGTTTTATGGTTCCAATTCTAAAACCTTTTTTATGAGCTGAATTCTACGGTACTCAATTGTTGTGCTCGATAGGGGGTTGGGTGGAGGGGGGAAGGGGGCATGGTGGATGGGTGCAGGGGGCAGGGTGGAGGGGGGTAGGGGGTAGGGGGGAGGGGGCAGGGGGCAGGGGCAGGGGGGAGGGTGGAGGGGGGCAGGGGGCAGGGAGGGTGCAGGGGGGGTGTAGGGGGTGTTGTGCAGGCTAAGGGGCTGGGTGAAGGGGGGCAGGGGGTAGGGTGCAGGATGGAGGGGGGTAGGGGTAGGGGGGAGGGCTGTCCAGCAGGGGGAGGGGTGTCCAGCAGGGGGGAGGGGTGTCCAGGCAGGGGGCGGGGCTGTCTGGCAGGGGGCGGGCTGTCCGGCAGGGGGGCGGGCTGTCAGGCAGGGGGGCGGGCTGTCTGGCAGTGGGAGGGATGTCCAGCAGGGGGAGGGGTGTCCAGCAGGGGGGAGGGGTGTCCAGGCAGGGGGCGGGGCTGTCCAGCAGGGGGGGCGGGCTGTCCGGCAGGGGGGCGGGCTGTCAGGCAGGGGGGCGGGCTCTCCGGAAGGGGGAGGGGTGTCCGGCAGGGGGGATGGGCTGTCCAGGCAGGGGGAGGGGTGTCGAGCAGGGGGAGGGGTGTCCAGCAGGGGGAGGGGTGACCAGCAGGGGGGAGGGGTGTCCAGGAAGGGGGAGGGGGTGTCCAGAAGGGGGGAGGGCTATCCAACAGGGGGAGGGCTGTCCAGCAGGGGGAGGGGTGTCCAACAGGGGGGAAGGGTGTCCAGCAGGGGGGAGGGGTGTCCGGCAGGGGGGATGGGCTGTCCAGGCAGGGGGAGGGGTGTCCAGCAGGGGGAGGGGTGTCCAGGAAGGGGGAGGGGCTGTCCAGTAGGGGGGAGGTATGTCCAACACTCCACAGTCACACTGCGGTCACGCCGCGGTCACACCGCGTTCACGCCGCGGTCACGCCGCGGTCACGCCGCGGTCACGCCGTGATTTTTCCCTACTCCAGGACAACACCCTACGGCGGTTACTCCTACTTAGAGAAACATTGAATGGTTAGCTCTATAATTTTGCGTATTTCCTCATTCCTAAACTATATCTCCTCCCAGTGCTGCCTCTCATCCTATTTGAAACTAAGTGGAAGATGTTGCCCCACGGATGTCGCTGGACCGGGCCAACACGTTGTGGTCAGGCTGCGGTCACGCCGAGGTCACGCTGCGGTCACACCGTGGTCACGCTGCGGTCACGCCTCGGTCACGTCGCGGTTAGGCTATGATTTGGCCCTGCTCCAGGACGACACCCTGTGGCGGTTACTCCTCCAGGAAGACACCCTGCGGCGGTCACACCGCGGTCACGCCGCGGTCACGCCGTGATTTGGCCCTGCTCCAGGACGAAACCCTGCGGTGGTTACTCCTCCAGGATGACACCCTGCGGTGGTCACGCCGTGGTCAAGCCGCGGTCACGCCGCAGTCACGCCGTGGTCACGCCGTGGTCACGTCGCGGCCACGCCGCGGTCAAGCCGTGATTTGGTTCTGCTTCAGGACGACACCCTGCGGCGGTTACTCCTCCATAGAGAAACATTGAATGGTTAGCTCTATATTTTTTTGTATTTCCTCATTCCTAAACTATATTTCCTTCCCAGTCCCCCACCATTTTTCAATCCACCTAGGCAACCCATCCACAACTTGACCACCAATCAGGCCTACCCACCTCTCAACTTCTAAGACACCAACCCCACATTTTCCACCAGGCATCCCACTTTAAAACCATTCCAAACCTTACCCAATTCTAACCAATTAAACCATACCCCTTAACATTTGAAGCCCTCATCTAAATTCCTATTCCAACTCACTTATTTTAGGGGGTCCAGGTGGTGTCCAGGGGTAGGGGGACTAACAGGGGACTGGCAGGGTGCCTGGAAGGGTGCAGGGGGGGGGGACTGGTAGGGGGTAGGGGGCTGGTGGGGGGCTGGGGGGGGGGGGGCAGAGGGCTGCGGGGGGCAGGGGGCTGGGGGGGGGGGGGCAGGGGGCTGGGGTTGGGGGGGGGGGCAGGGGGCTGGTGCAGCTGGGGGCTGGTGGGGGGCAGGGGGCTAGGGGGGGCTGGGGCTGGGGGGGCTGGGGTTGGTGGGGGGGGGGGCGCTGGGGTTGGGGGCTGGTGGGTGGGGGGCAGGGGGCTGGTTGGGGGGAGAGGGATGTCCAGCCGGGGGGAGGGCTGTCCAGCAGGGGGAGGGGTGTCCAGGCAGTGGGCGGGGCTATCCAGCAGGGGGGCGGGCTGTCCGGCAGGGGGGCGGGCTGTCCGGCAGGGGGCGGGCTGTCAGGCAGGGGGGCGGGCTGTCACGGGCTATCCGGTAGGGGGGAGGGCTGTCCAGTAGGGGGGAGGGGTTGTCCTGCAGGGGAGTGGGGATGTCCCGTAGGGGGGGAGGGGTGTCCAGCAGGGGGGAGGGATGTCCAGCAGGGGGAGGGGTGTCCAGCAGGGGGGAGGGGTGTCCAGGCAGGGGGAGGGGCTGTCCAGCAAGGGGGGAGGGGCTGTTTAGTAGGGGGGGTGTTCAAGGGGGATGTCCAGGGTGTTGCAAGTGGGTGCAAGAGGGCTGTCCAGGAACCTAAGCCCATACAGGTTATGAATGTCTCTATAGAGAAAATGCAGTGCTGTCCAGATCTGGAAAATATCATAAAACATCCCACATATACTTCATAGGCACTAGGTATAACTATTTCACCACCTATAGATAGTGAGCACGATGCTATAAAATCTGGTAACTCTATTTCAAATCATAATTCCAATGTTCTGTTTAATGCAGCACTACATGAAATGCAAGCAGATTTTATCTGAGGATGAGCATGTGTGACCATGATTTCACCAAGAAGTTTTTTTAGTTGATAAACAGTTTTTTCTGGTAATGTTTTCCAATTTCAAATATGTTTTATTTTATTTCCATAAACATTTTATAGTTTATTCTGTTTTATTTTCCAGACTGATTATATGTATGTTTTCTTAGATTAATCATATATAGCTACTTCTGAATTTTGTTTTAAGTGTTTCCCAATTCCTACTAAGAACCTATAGTATGGGGTGGTCCTACTAAGAACCTATAGTATGGGGGCAGTGTCTAGTAGGGGTCCAGTGTCCAGCAGGGGTAAATATGCAGGGGGAGTCCAGTGTCCAGGGGGGAGTCCAGTGTACAATAGGGGTAAATATGATTTGGGCATCCCAAGAACTAGTTTCCAGGGGGAGTCCTGAGTCCAGCAGGGGTACAAGGGGGCTGGTAGGGGTGGGGGAGTAGGGGTACAATGTCCAACAGGGGTCCAGTGTCCAACAGGGGTAAATATGCAGGGGGAGTCCAGTGTCCAGGGCGGGAGGGAGGGGGGGGTGCTGTCCAGGGAGGCGGGGGGGGGGGGGGGTGTCCAGCAGGGGGGAGGGGTGCTAAACATGGTCTTTAAATCTGATGTAGTTCAGTCTGTTCCTGTTTTATCTCATGCTGCTAAACATGTCAGAATTTGTGAATTGGTACCTGTTAAAGCTGAATCTGGAAGTGCTGAAGATGTTGTGGTTATCAGATCAGATACACTTGGTTATCAAATCAGGGGGCAGGGGGACTAGCAGGGGACTGACAGGGGGCCTAGCAGGGGGCAGGGGGACTAGCAAGGGTTAGGGGGGATTGCAGGGAGCAGGGGGACTAGGAGGGGGCATGGGGGCTGGCAGGGGGCAGGGGGGGATGACAGGGGGACTAGCAGGGGGCAGGGGGGGGGGGGGGGGCTGGCAGGGGACAAGCAGGGGGCAGGGGGGGCTGACAGGGGGTAGGGGGGCTGGCAGGGGGACAAGCAGGGGGGCTGGTAGGGGGACAAGCAGGGGGGGCTGACAGGGGGACAAGCAGGGGGCAGGGGGGGGGGACTAGCAGGGGGCAGGGGGCTGGCAGGGGGCATGGGGGGGGGGGGGGGGGGGGGCTGGCAGGGGGGCAAGCAGGGGGCAGGGGGGGCTGGCAGGGGGACAAGCATGGGGCATGGGGGGCTAGCAAGGGGACAAGCAGGGGGCAGGGGGGGGGGGGGGGGGGCTGGCAGGGGGACAAGCAGGGGGCAGGGGTGGGGGGGGGGCTGGCAGGGGGACAAGCAGGGGGGGTTGGCAGGGGGACAAGCAGGGGGGCTGGCAGGGGGACAAGCAGGGGGGTGGCAGGGGGGGGGGGACTGGCAGGGGGACAAGAAGGGGGGGGGGGACTAGCAGGGGGCAGGGGGGACTAGCAGGGGGCAGGGGGGACTATTAGGGGGTGGTAGGGGGCAGGGGGGACTGGCAGGGTGGTGGTAAGAGGGGACAAGCAGGGGGAGGGGTTTCCAGGTAGGGGGAGGGGTGTCCAGGAAGGGGGGACTGGCAGGGGCAGGGGGGGCTGGCGGGGGGGGGGACTAGGAGGGGGAAGAGGGGGCTGGAAGGGGGACAAGCAGGGGGCAGGGGGGGGACTAGGAGGGGGAAGAGGGGGCTGGCAGGGGGACAAGCAGGGGGCAGGGGGGGGGGGCTGGCAGGACGACAAGCAGGGGGCAGGGGGGCTGGCAGGGGGAAAAGTAGGGGGCAGGGGGGGGTGGCAGGGGGCGGGGGGGGGGGGGGGGGGGCTGGTAGGGGGCAGGGGGGGGGGGGGTGTGGCAGGGGGACAAACATGGGGGGCTGGTAGGGGGGACTAGCAGGGGGCATGAGGGGACTTGCAGGGGGCAGGGGGGGACTAGCAGGGGCGGTGGCAGGGGGCAGGGGGGACTGGCAGGGGGGTGGAAAGGGGGAACTGGCAGGGGGTGTCAGGGGGGGACTGGCAGGGGGTGGCAGGGGGTGTCCAGGGGGGTGTCCAGGGGATGTCCGGGGGGTGTCGAGGGGGTTGGGGGGGGGGGGGGGGGGGGTATTTGTTTATGGTTTTGGACACCCTATAGCCACGGTTTAAACCGTGGCTATTGGTTTATTACCACGGTTATTAACCGTGGATATAGACATAATGCCACAGTTATAAACCATGGCAATTAAGTCTGTCCGGCCTTTAGTATAGCCACGGTTTCAACCGTGGCTATAGGTATACAGCCACAGTTTGAACCGTGGCTATAGTGTTAAAGCCACGGTTTGGAACCGTGGCTATAGGTCTAGGCCTATACCCACGCTATACTTAGCCACAGTTTTAGGAACCGTGGCTATTACCTATAGCCACGGTTTGAGGGCCTATAGCCACGGTTTAGAACCATGGCTATATCCCAGATTTCCAGTAGTGGTGGTTTAATAATAATTAAAAATTTATGTATATTTAAGAGCGTTAATATATTATTTTATGAATAATATAACATATTTATTGTAGGAAAAATAATTATTAAAAATATAGTGATCGATTAAGGTGATTACCTCATCTTTGAAATATATCCTTTAGATATCCTATTATGGGCACTAGGGTCGGTATTTTGGGAATAAAAGAACCAATATAATTTATCTAGTGAAGTTTATAAGATAATATTATATATTTTAGTGAAGATATAATGCTCAACATGGTTGGGTCTTGTGTCCTGGGTGACATGCATGGAGGCATGGTTGTTCACGATTCTAGTAGGAGCGTGGTCTTGGCGTTCTCAGCTCACATTGGGAGTGGCAGTTCTGTCTAAGTAGAGGTAAAAACTATTCTTTTATGTATGACCATTTGTAGAAAAATTCATATTAATATTTCCTAGGTGGATATCAATTATATAATTATCCATGATGAATTACTTGGCAAAGGCTCCGTCCTCTAGTCAATCTCTTACATCATTAGGCAATACAAGGCCCTCTTAAGTAACAATATTATGGTCACCCACACCTGGTGTGAGGGAAACAAAGTGGTGGACTACTTGGCCAACCTAGTGGTCCCTGGTACCATAGTTTGTTGCTTTTTGTTTGATGTTTCCATTCTTAAACCCAAGGGGGTGAATCTGATTCATGGTGATGCCCTTGGTTTTCACTATTTCCAGCCTTTATAAGCCTTGGTTGTTCTCTTTCTTTATAGCTTCTCATTTCCTAATAAAAATATTAATGATGATGATGATAATAATTGACGGGAGGGACACTCTTTGAATTTCTTATAATATTAAATTAGTATAAATTAATTTTGATAACCAAATTTATGCAAGTTTATTACATTAGAATATAATTTGATTATCAGTCTAAATCATTTAATCTAATAAAAATTAGGGAATTTTGGATCACATTTTTACCCTTATCTTTTTATTTTAACCCTTTGTTAACCCTTCTTTCAATTACCAAAACCTTAACGTTATATACCATTTAAGGGTTAATAATGATACCATAAAATTAAAAAAGGCCAATAAATTTACCATGGTTAATGTGAAAAACAATATTAAATTCATTTTTATGAATATAATGTTTTTATGAATTTAATATCATTTAATAAAATATTATTTATTATAAAATATCATTAATGTTATTTTTAACATTATTATTTTAATTTGACTCTAAATTCATCAACATAGAGAGTAAATTCTAAAATCATGATTTAAAACCTCACTAATATGTCATATTCAATTGAAATATTCATTTTTCACATTAAATCACTCAATTCATATTACTTTTAATATTTTTAAAATAATTATATATATATTTTTATTAATTGGAGAAATACGACATCAGTGTTTGATAAGAATTTAAGGTCATTATATATTTAGTAAAAAATATAAATAAATTTCTATCTCGAATATAATTTCATAAGTCTCAATATATACACTTATATTTATTTAGAAAATTATTTTTCACCTACTTGGAAAAATAACATATTTTTAAAACAAAGGGAGTGAGAATTTGTATCTTTATTTGATTAAAATATTATATAAGTCATTTTCATGGAAAAGTTTCCATCAAATAACATAATTTTTAGATTAAGGTGAAAAGGTCGAATAAAAATCTTCCAATAAGAATTAGGATGAAAAATTATGGCCTTATCACTTATTTTTAACCTTGATTAACCAGATTCTCCCTTTATCAAAGAGATAATTTTTACTGAAATTACTATTCATATTGCTAAAAAAATAAAAGATAAATATTTAAAAAATTTGAACCTCATGATTGTAAATATATAAACCATTTTATCAAATTAAATTTATATAAGTGGTATAAACTAATTTTAAAATAAGTGTGAAACATGTGATAAAACTGGTTTTTAGAATAATACATTTTTATCTATAAAACTTTGTATATTAATATCCAATGCCTAGAGAAATATTAATTGAATGTTAAAACATTTTATGAAATATATATTTGTATTTATATTTCTTTAAAATCATTCAATTATTATGAATTATTTAATTTAATAAGAAAAAAGTACATTATGATAAATAAAATATTTTACCAAAAATATCTATTTTACATTAAAATGTTTTTTATTTTCATTTATATTTAATTAATAACAAACCAATTCATTTTAGAGCTATTTAAAAAATATTTTTTTCATAATTTATTTTGTCCTATTCATACCCTCTAATCCAACGTCTAGGTGATAACTATAATTTAATAGTGTATCACAGTTCATTTAAACTCAATGTTGCATGTAACACAATCTATTGAATAAATTAAATTTGAAAAAAACATTTTATAAAATCTTTATGTTTTATATTTGGATACTTTGGGTTAGGTTGATTCCATGGGATGGTGGTTACGTTTTGGTATCATTGAGATATTTATATGAGTATGAGGGACTCTTTTGGATTCCCTTGAGGGTTGGTTTCTGATCGAGTAATTAGTGAAACTCATAGTCAGCTGTTGAGAATTCTCATTTGTGTATTGGAATTATTTGGATACCCTTGAGGGTGACTTGGTGTAAGAACCCATATCTTCTTTTCAGGTATGGATCTTTTTTTCTGGTGTTTTTGAGATAAGAGGAGTTTCTAGAAATTTTAAGAGTAAACGCCATGTACATAGGAGTACACATCATGTACCTGGTTGCCACAGGTAGCTGTGTACTGGTCGTGTAATAGAAGAGTACATGACAATGTGGGGTGACCTAGAGACCGGCTAAAACAGGGCTCGGTAAAGACACATACACACTGTGTATCTTTAAAGAACATTCTTTGTATTTTTATTTTTAATTGTTATATCGGACCAGGATCGCGTCTAATCAAGAGAACTATCTTCTTCTGAACCTGTCTCATCCAGGAGTGACAGATATCTTTGATTCTTCTCCGAGCCCCCGATCGACTGTTTGTGCTCCGAATCAAACACCGTTGATTGCATTAGAATCACATTGGCGAGTTCTTCCTCCTTCTAGAGAATCATCTTCTGTTTTCTTATATTTCATGAGTTATCCATGGTTGAATTTTTTTGATTTTTTTGTAGATATATGATGTTTTATGTCGATTCAAAGGTTGAGGTTCAACTATATCAATCTTACAATGTTGAGGTAGGTGATTTGTTCCTTTCCCCAGTTTTTTTTGAATTATATGTGCAACAAGTTACCAATACCCTAGTTTAGGGTATTGCGTGTTTAGCGAATTTAGCCCTGTTAATGCCTATTATGACTTGTTTTTATGAGCATGGGTTTTTAATTGGTAACAAGGTTATTTACCTTGGTATGGATGTGTTTTACCATGTTTGATCTGATTTTGGTTGGTGGGTCTAGAATTTCCTGTTAGGATACTATATTTTCCATTCCTAGTGCTGTTAGGATGGAGTGATATTATCTGACATGTTTCTGTTATGCTTTGTAGTTGTTTACCCAAGTAGTATTTGAGATTTACTTTAGCTGCTGGATATCGTTGGTGCATGATTTCTTTACACCGGGCTGTGGGAACCTGGTGTAGTTAGACCATAGGGGGAATGGACGCTGAGGGCATCCCCAGAGTGTTTGTTATACTTTTCATGTTGCGAGACCATAGGGGGGATGGCAATGAGTGCTCCCTAAAAGTGTATGTAGTTCCACATTGTGAGACCATGGGGGGGGGGGGGAATTAGACATTGAGTTCTTCCCTAGAGTGTCTACAGTTACCATTACGAGACCACAAGGGGGAATTGATGGTGAGTGCTTCCTCATAGTTTCTTTGTATAAGCTAAACCATAGGGGTTAGACTATGAGAACTTCCCAGATGGTTGATTGTGTTTGTTTTGTTTAATTAAATTGGTAAATGTAAATGAATGTAGTTGAAACTGTAGGATTATTTTCTTTGAGTACTTCATTGTTTATTACTTCATTTTTCATATTTCCTACTATATATATTCAATGACAATTACGAACATATCTTTTGGTGTTTGCCTACTGTGATTCATCTCACAACCTATTTGGGTCATTATTTGGGTCCCAAATAGATTATATTGTTGCAGGTATAGATAAGGGAAATCACCCTTCTACTTCAGGTACTTGACTGTTGTGGATCTGGAGAGAATGAGACCAAGCTGAGGCTTACGACGCTGTAAGAGTTCTTTACTTGTTTCCTTTGTACTTTTGATTAGTAGTGTATTCCAGCATTGTGACTTTTTTTGATGATTTCCAAGATACTTGTGTCATGCATCATTATTTTTATATATATGTTGCAGTTGTTTATTTATTTTCAATCTTACTCTATTTACTTATTATATGGTATTACTTATTCCAATAGTGTTATCTATTTGATTCCGCTATGTTACTCTGCCAATGAGGGAATAGTTTACCCACTATCACACCCAAGGCCCTCGCTGCTAGTCAGCAGCCTCTGGCGTTTGGGGAAATGCGCTTGAGTCCATGTGACCAACTGGGTATGAGACACCTTTGGGCGGCACCTAAAACCAGGACATTACAAAGTGGTATCAGATGGTTCTTTCTTTATTTGACTTACTGTTTGGAGCATATATATGGGGATAGGAAGGAATAGGAAGTTGGTAATAAGCTATGTCTGGGAGTAGCTAACCCGTGTATAGGTAAAATCCAATATGCCTCGAATATTGTAATTTTTTGGGTTTTGTAATCAGTATAGTTGAATTTATTCCACCGTTGGGTGAGTCACATGTTTTGTGCTATTATTGTTGATATTAGTGAGGTTCTATTTCTGTTGCAACCCGATGAGATGAGGGTATTACATCTCATGAATCATATAGGCACTTGATAGAGATCACATGTCATGGATTCTTTTCATTCCATTTAGGGTGCATTGTCAATTGCATGTTGTTGTGATAGATGTTGTAATAGAAATTCATGCTGTTATGATAAATTCCTTGATAGAATGCATACTGTTTGATAGGGTATTTCTAATGTTTAAATTAATTTTTGAATGGATGCCAAATTGGTTTGTTAAGGTGTTATCAGACCTCATGGATCGGAATTTTGTGGATCATGTGATTGATTGCACTGTTATATTATGTTATACATGAATAAGTTGCCAAACATTAATCTGTAGGGAGTATGGCCCCCCATAGATCAGAGTTTGGCACATTAATGTTTGTTTCAACGTTTTTATGGGGTTCCTATGTAGTTTATGAGGCTTAATATCTAGAAAAACCCCGAATACATAGTGTGTATTCATGAATACATGCAATGTATCTTCTATTCGAGAGGGAACAACCTTTATTGAGTACACATAGTGTACCCCATGTAAATTCCATGTAGTTCTAAACCAGGTGACTAGCTATGTGGGTAGAGACATGGGGCTAGGAACTGTTTGGTGACACACACTATGTACTTGGAGTACACACCATGTTCTAAGAGCCATGTACCCAGCCATGCGACCAAAGACACTGGTGGATGGAACTCATGTTGTACACTCCATGTTCTCTTCTTACATGATATGTAGAGTCGACCGTGTCACTGACCATGTGAATAAAGATAAGGATGATTATAAATTTAGGGGTATACACCATTTCCAGGGAACCCACGCCGTATAGAGTTACACAGGTAGGAGCCATGTATTTAGCTGTGTAGAGGAACTCAAGAAGGGGGAAACGATTCAAGTACATGTCGTGTCTGAGGATGAACATGCAATGTGTAAGGGTGTTAGACGACCAGGTCTGGTAGAAGTACACGCCCATGTAAAGGCTTAAGGGAACACACTGTGTAGGGG
The DNA here is from genome assembly GCA_963277665.1 of Viscum album. NCBI lineage: Eukaryota > Viridiplantae > Streptophyta > Magnoliopsida > Santalales > Viscaceae > Viscum > Viscum album. Next base: position 250,836,056 of record OY728126.1, on the reverse strand, counting down.
TCATACACACAATGTATCCCTATTTTGAAAAACTTGAATATTTTATTTTATGTAGACCTTCATGGGAGCACCGCATCCTAACCCATCTATGGCAGAGTGGACATGGTTTTTTAGAAGCACCATCCTCCCCCTTTCTCAGGGGATGGAGTACCTCAGGCTGTAGATTCGTGGTTAGAAGCCATGCTATTGATCTTCAAGCATCTCGAGACACCTCCAGAGAGGAGGGTGAATCTTGATACATACATGGTTTGGGATTCGACCAAGATATGGTGGGATGTGATATCACAGGCAAGGCTCTAGCAGGGTATGGATTTGGATGAGTTCTAGTGCGCCTTTTATGATTACTTCTACCCAGAGACTTTGATGGTCGACTGAGCCTGAGAGTTCATGAGTTTGGAGAAAGGCACTCTCTCAGTCATGGAGTATTCTTCTCGCTTCACAGAGCTGTAGCACTTCACACCCATTCGAAGGGGTGACAAGTTGTTCCTGGTGAGGAAGTTTGAGGATGGAGTCAGGAATAACATTCAATATCTGGTGAACATCTTCAGGTTGACTTCCATAACTTCTATAGCTAACCAGGCACTGAGCGTAGAGTGCAACATGAGGGATTTTGGAGCTGTGAGCTAGGGAGGCTCGACATCCAGAGGTGGTACCTTTCCGACTGACAACAAGATGTGCCATAGGGAGTTTACATGCAGTGATCCAAGTAGGAAGAATACTTTTTCAGGTTGCTAGGTGGTATGATACCAGTACGAGAAGAGAGGGAATACGAGGTCACATTTCCCAAGAGACCCAGTTGAGTTTAGATATTGTAGAAACATGGGTAATCTTCAGCGTTTCTGTCAGATTTTCTCACTAGCTTCAAGTGATAGGGGTTCTATTTCGACTCCTCATACCAGATTAGGACCAATGGTCCCACATCAATCATGGAAATGGAGTTCTTCAGGCCGTTTAGGTCGAGATGGAGTTTTTGGTGATGGTGGTTAGACACAGGGTTTTTGACAGCTACATGGTGGATTAATTTGGGGATTGATGACATCTTTACAGGGTCATGGTGTAGGTTAGGATTTTGCGATAGAGCAGACCCAGTAAGAGAAGGATCTCAGACCCTCTACTGTTAGATGTACGATTATAGTTGCCTTAGTTTTAGATTCTTCACTTTTCGATATAGGGGATACCCATAGTTTCATATCTATTGATCTTTTGGAGATCCTTGGGCTCTGTATCATTACCTCTGCTAATATCTTGATTCTAGACACTCTGTTGGGGACTATAATGGATAGTGTACGTTAGTTCAAGGAGTTCCCTATTGAGGTTGGTGGCCATCACCTCTTATGAGACCTTTATGTCTTATAGATGATGGGATACAATGTCATTCTTGGAATGGACTGGTTAGTTTCGTTCGAAGCTATTGTCGATTTCTATCACTGTAGGTTGAGTTTCATGTCATCAAATGGCAGATCATTTCTTCATAAGGGTGAATGGGATGTCCAGGCTAGAAGAGTAGGACCTGAGCATCATGGGTTGGGTAGAGTTACATCCCAGATTTCTAGTCTATATCTGGATGACCAGAGGACTTCACAAATAAACTTTCCTCCTGTGGTGGATCGTTTCAGGGATGTTTTTCCAAAGGACTTTTTTGGTTTGCCTCTAAAGTGATATATAGAATTTTATATTGAGCTTGTTCCAGAAGAGACACCACTGCCAATTCCTCCTTATAGGATGGCTACACTAGAGTAACAGGGTCTCAAGAAGTAGTTAGAGGATTTACATGGAAAGGGTTTCATTCGACCCAGTACTACCCCTCAGGGTTCACCTGTCCTGTTTACGAAGAAGGTGGACGGTACCCTCCGTCTTTATAAGGATTATCAGAATATCAACTAGTTGATGGTCAATAATTGATATCCCTTACCAAGGATTGATGATATCTTTGATAAACTTTGTACAGACCAGGTGTTCTCGAAGATTGAATTGAGGTCCGGTTATCATTAGTTGCGCGTTAGACCATCAAACATACCTCTTACAACCTTTTTGATTAGGTATGGTCTATACGAGTATGTGGTTAGGCTGTTTGGTCTCACGAACGTGCCTGATGGTTTTACATAACTGATGAAATGAGTGTCCCATCCATACTTGGAGTCCTTTGTGGTGATTTTTGTGGACGATATCTTGGTGTACTCTCACACTCAACACAACCAAGCAACCTATCTTGATAGTGTTTTGAGTACACTGAGGGAGAATTAGTTATATGCTAAGCTCTCAAAATGCCACTTTTAAATGGACCAGATCCACTTCTTGGGTCATTTTATATCATATATAAGAGTTTCATTAGACCCATATATAGTGAGAGCAGTAGTTTCTTGGGATCATCCGAAGAACGTCTTTGAGGTATGAAGTTTTCTTGGGCTGGCTGGTTACTACAGATGTTTCATACAAGAATTTTCACACTTAGTAGTGCCACTGATGGACTTGACTAAGAAGGGTGTAAAGTACCTATGGATAGATTCCTGCGATTCAGTCTTTCAGGAGATGAAATGGAGGTTGAATTCAGCACTAACACTAGTCTTTCTAGAGCCGGACTAGAGTTACAATTTTTACTTTGATGCATGAATTATCAGGCTAAGAGAAGTGATTATGTAGGTGGAAGGAGTCATTACATATAGGTCTTGTTAGATGAGGCCACATGAGAATAATTAACCAACACATGATCTCGAGTTGGCTGGAGTTGTTCATGCTTTAGGGTTTTGGAGAAATTATTTATTTGGAGGACATTTTTTGGTATTCACTGACCAAAAAAGTCTCATGTATATCTTCACTCAGCGTGATTTGAATTTTAGATAGAGAAGGTGGGTTGAGTACCTTCAGCCCTTTGACTTTAAGGTTTCTTATACTCTTGGGAAAGGCAACACAGTGGCTGATGAATTGAGCAAGATGACTCAGATTTAGGAACTTAAAGAGGCTTGTAGTGAGCGGCAGCTTATGGCTCTATTCACTAAGATGAATTTGAAGGTTCATGAAAGATAGGGGAATTCACTCCTTTCATCGGTTGCTATTACCCCTAATCTATTAGATCAAGTGTGAATGAGGCAGCTATCAGATTCTAAAGGAATAGTTCTTTGAGAAAGTATGTTAGGAGAGGATCGTATTCCTAGATGGACAGTAGGTAGGGATGATATCTTGTATTTTCATGGGCACGTATGGGTGTCATCAAACATATGTGAGGAGATGATGTGGTATTTCTATTCATCATTTTGGGTTATTCATCGAGGTGTCACCAAGATGTATTGAGATCTACACCATTTGTATTGGTATCTAGGCATGAAGAGAGATGTTGTAAGTTTTTTCATGTGATGTTCTACCTGTCAGCAGGTGAAGACGGAGCATCAGCGACAAGAAGGAATTTTTCAGTAGTTACCCATTCCCAAGTGGAAGTGTAATGATGTCTCAATGGACTTTGTGATAGGTTTAATAAGGTCTCCTCGAGGGAATGAAGCAGTTTGGGTTGACATTTAAAGACTCACAAAAGTTTCACCCTTATTACCGATCAAAGAGACCTTCAGTGTCGATGAACATGGAAGGTTTTACATCCACAAGATTGTAAGTTTACATGGGGTTCCAAACTCCATCGTTTCAGACATGGATGACCATTTTACTTCTCGATTATAGAAGAGACTATTGAGGTAATTGCGTACATAGGTACTTATGTGTACAAATTACCATCCCCAGACAGATAGCCAGTCCGAGCATACGATTCAGGTGCGGGAGGACATGCTTTGAGCATAAATCCTAGATTTTTTAAGGTTCTTGGGAGAATCACATACCTCTGGTGGGATTTTCAAACAATAATAGTTGATAGGAAACTATTTAGATGACACCTTATGAGGCTTTGTATGGTAGACCATTTCGGTCACCCCTATGATATCTGGAAGTAGGAAAGGCAGTTATGCTAAGACCTCATCTTGTCTAGGAGACCACAGAGTAGGTGGAGCTAATTTGGAAGAGGATGAATCCTACAAAGTCATGATAGAAGTCTTTTTATGATCAATGGAGATGACCTCTAGAGTTCGAGGTCTAAGAACAAGTTTTACTACATGTCACACCAAGGTTGGGACAAAAGAGGATTAGGAGGCAGGGAAATATTTCACTCATATATGTTGGGTCGTTTGAGGTTTTAGAGGGAGTCGGGCTGGTTTCATATCGATTTCTGTTACCTCAGTGGTATTGAGCTATTAAAGACATATTACACATTCATCCACTATGATGTTATTTCTTAGACCCATATGATGTTTTCCAACCCGAGGAGGTTGAGTTAGAGGTGGACACATCATTCGAGGAACATCCTATCCAGATTTCTGATCAAAGTGTAAAGGTTCCCCATGGCCGGTCTATTACCCTAGTATGAGTGATATGGAAACACAAGAGAGTAAATGAAAAGACTTGGGAGGGGAAGACCAATGTATGATCATAGTGGCTGGAGCTGTTCGAGGGTTCTTCTTCACCTCCTTCTTAGGGAAATTCGGGGATGAATTTCTTTAAGTGGGGAATTTTATAAGAACCCAGATCTTATTTTCAGCTATGGATCTTGTTTTCTAGTATTTTTGAAAAAATAGGAGTTTCTGTAAATTTAAAGAGTACACGCCGTGTACTTAAGAGTACACACTGTGGAACTGGTTGTCACAGGTAGCTGTGTAATGGCAAAGTACATAGCTATGTGGGGTGAGCTAGAGACCACCTAAAGTGGGGCTCGGTAAAGGCACATACATGTCATGTATCTTTAAAGAACAAAAAATGTATTTTATTTTTAATTGTTATATTGGACCGGGGTTGTGTCTAATCGACAGAACAATCTTCTTCTAAACCTGTCTCATCCAGGAGTGACAGATATCGCTGATTCTTCTTCAAGCCCCTGATCGATCGTTTGTGCTTTGAATCGAACACCATCAATTGCGTTGGAATCACATTGGTGAGTTCTTCATTCTTCTAGATCCTCATCTCCTATTTCTTCCTTTTTCATGAGTTATCCAAGGTTCAATGCTTTAGAAGATTTTGTAGATCTAAGATGTTCTAGGACAATTCAAAGGCCGAGGTTCAACTATATCGATTGTACAATGTCGAGGTAGGTGGGTTTTGCATTTACATAGTTTTTATATGAATTATATATAAAAAATTTCCAAATACCCTAGTTTAGGTTATTGTGTGTTTAGGGAATTTATCCCTGGTAATGCCTGCTTTGACTTTTTTTTCTTGATCATGGATTTTTTATTGGTAATAGGGTTATTTACCTTGATATGGATGTGTTTGACCATGTTTGATTTGATTTTGGTTGTTGTGTCTAGAATTTTCTATTAGGATGCTCTGTTTTCCATGCCTAGTGTTGTTAGGATGAAGTGATATTATCTGACATGTTTGTGTTATACATTTTAGTTTTTTATCCAAGTAGTATTTGAGATTTACTTTGGCTACTGAATATCATTGGTGCATGATTGCTTTACCCAGGGTTTGTGGGAATCTGGTGTAGTTAGACCATAGGAGGAATAGACGCTGAGGGCTTCCCCACAGTGTCTATTATACTTTTCACATTGCGAGACCATAGGGGGGTGGACGTGAGTTCTCACTCAGAGTGTTTGTAGTTCCATGTTGTGAGCCCATATAGGGAAATTGGACATTGAGTGATTCCCCAGAGTGTCTGTAGTTTATCATTACAAGACCACATTGGGAATTGATGGTGAGTTCTTCCTCAGAGAGACTTTTTCTAAGCTGAACCAGAGGGGTTAGACTTGATAACTTCCCAGAGGGCTGCTTGTGTTTTTTTGTTTAATTAAATTGGTAAATTTAAATTAATGTATTTGAAATGGTTGTATTGTTTACTTTGAGTAATTCATTTTTTATTACTTCATTTTGCATATTTCCTTCTATATATATTCAATGATAGTTAGGCATAGATATTTGGGTGGTTTCCTACTGAGATTCATCTCACACCATATTTCAGTCATGATTTTTGGCCCAAAGAGATTATATTGTTGCAGGTATAGATAAGGGAAAGCGAAATTCTACTTTAGGTACTTGGCTAATGTGGAGCTAGAGAACATGGGGCCAAGCTAATGCATGTGATGTTGTTAGATTTGATTACTTGTTTCCTTTGTACTTTGGCTTAGTACTATATTCCAGAATTATGACTTGTTTGGTTTCTTTCCTAGATACTTGTGTCATGCATCGTTATATATATATATATATATAAACTTCATTTGTTTATCTATTTTCAATCTTCCATTGTTTTCTTATTGTATGGTATTAATACTTCTACTACTATTATCTATTTGTTTTTTCTGTGTTACTTTGGCAATGAGGGAATAGTTTCCCCAGTATCACATCCAAGGCCCTCGCTACTTGTTGGAAGCCTCTGGAATTCAGAGAAATTTACTTGAGTCCATGTGAACAACCAGGTACAGGGAACCTCTGGGAAGCACCCAGAACCGGGACATTATAGTTGGTACCAATGTATGGGTTATTTTATAGGATGAATGATTTAGTTTTTCTTGCATGGGAATTTCTCTAGAGGATTGGCTTGTTCAAAGGTTCCCTTATAGGGTCCTATATTTTAGTTTGTCACAAGAACCTTTGGGAATTCCCTTGTAGGCATGCTTTCATTTTTATGCTACTTTTTCGGTGCATTATAGATCAAGTATTAGTTAGAGGCCACTGCGGGCCATTTTGATTGTTTCTATGTTGGGTGTGTCCCATGATTTTTTTGTGCTAGGGGAACCCCTCATAGTTCTTCATAATCTTACTATGGACCTTAGTCTATTTGAGGATCCTTGGATGTGCATGACTTGAGAGACTGCTGCAATAAGGGAGTCCTTAGTTGGATGTTTCTTTATTCTCTGAATCCATGGACCATTGGATACTTGAGTTTTGGTTTAGTTATGGGGTGGGTTACTAAGATCATGTGGTTTTTGTTTTCTAGATTATGAGATCTTGGTGAAAATGGAGAGGTACCACAATTTTTTGGATGAGAGTTGACCAGTTCAACTAGTTTAGTTGTTTAGATTGGGGTCTGAGGTTGGATCATCCCATGTTTGGTCAGCCTTTATCCATATCATTTTTGAAAGTTTCTACTCAAGACTTTGGTTTTGGGTGGATACCATTGGGATATCATGGATCATGCATATACCTTGAGTTTTATATGCTTCTATCCTCCATGTTCTAGGTGTGGTTAGAAATCCTTAGGGTGATAATGGGTGATTTGGATGAATGCACTCTTCTAGTTGAGCAGATCCCTATACAGAATTTTATTCATTAATTCAATGTAGATGTAGCCCAGATGATATTGCAGCTATCAAGAACATGTTAGAGCCTAATTTTTTATGCAGGAATTTCAGGATATGATAGTTTCTTAGACGTGTTGAGTGGAGATCTCTCTATAGTTCGGATCATACCATTTGTGTCCTAAATTCCAATATATGTGTGTTATTGTGTGGATGCCTATAGTTACACCCTGTGGTATGAAATTTATCCCATAATGATTATATGTCTTAGAGGTCCTGTGTAGATATGGTGGGTGCATAGGTTATCATGTGGCTAGGTGATCCATGTGCTGTAAATCATCTGAAATGAGCTATATTGAGGGTAGATTTACCACAAGAGTGAGAATATGACCCACATTTGATTGTTTTCCTTATTTTAACACCCTTTTTATGAATTTATTTCTCTTATTATATATCCTATTAGTTTCAACTAGGCTTGGAATATCACATGTGTATTCACTTATTCTGATAACATATTATATGTCCACCATTATTGGTGGCCCCACTAGGATTTATTTCTCACCCCCATACATACACCTCTCTGTGCATGTGTACCTGATGTTTTCTTTCAAGTTGGATCTAAGGTTGACCAATGGATTGGGATGAGGACTAATGTTTCTTGATCGAGTTGAGCTACTCATGTGGAGTCTCATGATTGGGATAGTGAAGCTCAATCATCATGTATACTGGGTTTATGGTTTGGATTTGTATTGTTAATAGAGCCTGTTATATTTATTTACAGTTATATTTTATGTATTTAACTTATTAAAAGCCTATTTTTTGTATGTTTTTCATTATTTGATTCTGTATAACTATGTGTTGAATTTCATTTATTATAGAACTCTTCTGTTTTAGTTAATTTTGTTTACTCTAATGTTTGTATACATGAATGTTTTTTTATTTCTTCTATTATCTCATTCGAAAAAAGGGTATAGTATCCCCACTATATATTTTATACCCTCATCGCTATACAGAAACCTCTAGAGTTCGTGGATGCATGATTGAATCCTTATGGTGAGCCAAATCGGGTGATGTGTTTGGTTGACTTGGGTTGGTTCATTAAAAAATGTTATCAGAGCATTCCATTTTGTGATTGAAGGATTTCATGGATAGGAGGTCTAGGAATGTGTCATAACTTGTGATGGATTTCATGATGGTGTATCAAAACACATTTTTCAATAGTAATTCAATGTTTCCTTGGCATGGGATTATTATTATTGGTTTTTCCCATCTCGTCTTTCTAATTGCACCTAGTTAGACGCACTTGGGTTTTCTAGATTTACAGTTTATTTTATTTTTTTCTCTTATCCCATGAGAAAGAGGCCATTTTTCATGCATTATTCTAGGAATATATGATTAACATGACATATTATCGTCTTGGTATGTTTTTACTAATGTTAGAGGTTCAATTGTTTAAAGTGCCTCTAATGAACTATATAATGCATAACATATATATCGTTGGTGGAATTATACTCAAGTGAACCACACACACACACACACATTATCTTATGATGGTAGTCCATGTGGATCTTGTGTTAAGATATTCATAGGTTATGGATATATATTCCAATTGTCGAGGTATGTATGGAGACCCATGTGCATTGGTAATGAGCTTTGAGTTCTCTATTGGTGGCTCGATGAGGGTAACAATAACTAAGAGATCTTTGGATTGGGATTGAGTTTATCTAAGACAATGGTTCCCCTGAAGTCTTAGTTTTTTGTTCCAAGGGAGGGAGGTGTTTTTGTCTTGTGTTATCTATCGGATCCTATAGTGAGGCCCATGTGACTGCTATCATTGATGACTTGGGTGGGCATGACTATTCTTCCTTGGTTGGTCCATTTAGGTTTGATATCACTAGAGTGTGATTATTCATAAGGATTCCTAGTGTTTTAGAAGTAGATAATTGAGATTGATCCCTATCTCTTGGATGTCTTGAGGGGACAAGTTTGATTAGACCCATGGACTTACTCATTTTTTCTTGTTCTTTGGGTATCCTAGCAAAAGCATTGTTGGAATCTTGTGGCATTATATCAATGCTTGTTTTGAGGGTGTTCATGTGGTTGATTGTGGAATTAGAGGGAGTCCATGTTTTTAAAGAGGAGTGTTGATAGTGCTTTAGTTTGTTAAAATTAACTTATGTGTGGAGCATGGCTAGTGATTTTCATTACATTATCCCAATTTCATTGGGACTTGGACCATGTATTATTTTGTTCTAATAGAGTTGGGTAAGGAAATAATTATGGTGGTGAGTGCACCATTGGATGTTGGAGGTCACCAACCTTGTTTTAAGTGGTTTGTTGAATGTGGAGATTGATATTCATAGTGATCTGGGAATGGGAAAGGGTAGTTGTGTTTCTTGAGCAGGTTCTCAAGTGTGAGAAGTTTAGACACATCCATAAATTACATTCAGTGATGGGAATAACATGGATCATGTAGTTTTCTATTTAGATAGTGGGGTGAGGATAAAGATATGGCTGTTTTGGGAAACATTAGATTGGTCAGAATTTAATGCATCTCGAATTGGAGGAGAGTTTTTTGAACTATAAGACTTATAACTAGACGGTTGAGATAACATTAGTTTCATGATATCTTAGATTATATAACAGATACTATTTAATGACAAAGGATTCTTGAGAGTATGAAAAAATTTCGGTGGGAAGTTTATGAATCCTAAAATCACACAGAGTTATAAAAATAATGGGAAATTTGAACCTTTTTCTTCCTGGGTGTGTTCAAAGGAAAAATGGAAAATTCACATGTAAGAATATCTTGGAAATTTTTTTTGACCATTCTTTTGGTCCCATAATAGGGATTTTACCCTAGTAAAAGAGTTTGGTGGAAATTTGTTCCATTATAATTTTAATGGAATATTCTTTATTTATTTGATTAAATATAAATTATATTCACATGTGTTCTTTTGGTGGTATCTTTTAAATGGAGTGTTAGAATGGGATTTTATCTCCCCATTTGACTCTGAAATGTGGGGGTTTTACTAGTAAATTCATAACCTTACATCAAGCACTGAATATGGGCCCCTTTTCTTTTTTATTTTTTGTTTTCCTTCATTTTTTCTCTTTTGATTTTTTTCTTTTATCCCATTTGTATTGTCACATACACACCCATGGGATACCCCATTTGGGGACTTCTTCCAAGATAGGAAGAGGGATAAAATATGGAGAGGGGGGAGGAGGCGTCACCTGGGGAGCCACTATTGAAGTATATCATGGATCAGTGGACGCATGGTGTGGATCCAATGTGAAACATTGGTAGTTTCCACTAAAAGGTAGGCCTATTTTATGTTTTCACCATAAATCCCCATAACATGGTTTTTTAAGTTCTTTTCATGCCTTTTTTGGGTTGTTTTGGACCCCCCTAAGGGTCGATCATGGATGAATCGAGGATAATCAGGGATTTTGAAAGTTTTGGGGGTTTTCTATTTAGGAAAACACATATACAAGGTGTGTAGTTTAGAGGATATATTCCCTATGTTATTATTTTTTAGGGAAGAAGAGTTTTCAAGATCAAATTCCTTGTAATAGGGGTAAATGCAGTGTAGTGTTGACTCGAGGTGTGCCGGGGGAAGATGTTCATGCAGAGTACACACTGATGACTCATGTGAGGTACATAAACAATGGCCATGTACTGTACTTGGTCTAACCCTGTGTGGGGGGGGGGGTATATGGATAAGTACATGTATGGTGGCCCCATGTGGGGTACACATTGTATGAAAGGTGTTACACACTGTGTAGTCATGCATTATACACACTAAGTGGGGATGAGGTACACAAGAATAAACCCTGTGTGGGACACACATTGGGTATAGGGAACACACACCATATATTTTGAGAAAGTACATGAACATTGTCATGTAGAACATGGCCAAGTAGGACCTTTGGAGTTACATTTCTTGTGTGTGAAGTACACACTGTTTACTTTTCCTTGGTCAATTTTTTCGGCTTTTTACCCTAGAGGAAGAATTTTACATAATAAAAGTCCATTTTGAGAGGTTTTCCACATAGATCATGATGGAGGAATCCTTTAGGTATTTAAAGGAAATTTGGATAGTTTTTTGAACTGAGAGAGTTCAGTATGAGGATTTACTTGAGGGTTTTTTTCAATATACTCCCCTGGGTTAGGTTCTGAGTAGTGAGTCCTGAGTGAGGGATTATAGATCATTAGTGGGACTGGATTGTGGATGTTAGGCCAACATTGTTGGAGGTTCTTTTAGATGTATCCTAGATGTTGGGTTCAAGTAGTATCTCTGAGTAGATATTGGTTTGTCCCTACATGCAAGGACTAATTTCTCAGGGTTAGAGAATATGATGTTTTGATCCTGAATTGAAGGATCAAATCTATTGGAACCTTCATAATAGGTTAATGCTGTAGGATGGAGGTTATGATCCAAACCCATTAAAATATTGAGATAAGTCTGAGGGACTCTTGAGGATTCCCTTATAGGTTGGTTGTTGATCAATAGATTAGTAGTTATAATTGATAGTTTTTAAAAATTCTTGTGTGTGGATTGGCATTATTTGTATTCCATTGTGGGAGAGTTGCTACACTGAGATGGATTATTTTTTAGGAAGGCCTAATAAGGTTTTCTTTCTTGGGAATTTCTCTAGAGGGTTTTCTTATGCTAAGGAGCCCTTATAGGGTACTGTATTTTAGATGGTCATGAGGACTACTGGGAATTCCCTTGTAGGAATGCTTTGATTTTCTATTCCCATTTTTGAGTGTTTTTTTGATTATGGATTAGTTTGAGGCTACTGAGTGTTGTTTAGGATATTTCCATGCTGGGTGTGTCCCGTTATTTAGATGAGCCTGTGGAACCCCTGATAGGGTACCCTACTCTTGATATCCCCTTGGAATGTCTTTGTATCATTGGGTGAGCAAGGACAAAGAAATTGGGTGATATAGGGGAGGCCCTAATTGGACATCGATTTATGTTGTGACCCTAGGATGCGAGAGCTGTGAGTTTTGGTTTATCCCTGAGGTGGCTCGTTGATAGCTCATGGTTTTTGTTTGATGGATGGGGAAATCTATGGGACCATGGAGGATCCTCATGCTTTTTTCTAAGAGTTGATCCATTCTGTTAGTTTAGATATTTTGGATGGTGGGTATGAGGTTTGATCATCCCACATTATGTTGGTCATTATCCATGTTGTTTGAGGTAGTTTATACTGTGGACTTTGGTTTTTGGAGTATACCCTTTGAATATCATGGATCTGGCATTGGACCTAAGTTTGATTAGGTTCTATACACTATTAGAGGGCTATGGTTAGATAAGATTATTGACATAGTGGGTGATCTTGATGAGTGCGCCCCTCTAGTTGAGTGTTATGACCTAGATAAAGGTTAGATGTCATGGATACTAATGAGCTTCCAATACCATGGATTTTATGTGCTCCAAATCTAATATATGGATCGCTATTGGGTACTTCATTCATCATGTCCATGTGGATGGAGTGCATATGGCATTGTAGTTGTTGGTTCCAAGATGGATCCTAATTTGTTCTGAAGGACTTTGGGGATGTGAGAGTTTCCCAAATGTGTGGAGTGGAGATCTATCACCAGTTCAAATTGCTTCATTGGAGTCATCGTGTCCTGTATATATGTGTTTTCATGTTGACACCAATGTTTTTTCCAGGGGTCCAACATTCATTCTATTTATTTTAAACATCATGGAGCTCCTTTGTAGATATACATGACATGTCAGTTGTAATGTGGGTCAGTGATAACTGTGTTGTAAATCCTTTGGCATGGGTTAGAGTGGGGGTAGATTTACCTTGGGTGTCTTAATAGAACCCACAATTAGTTGTTTTCCTTAATTTTTTTGGCCCTATTTTTATGAAGTTGTTTCACTTATGATAACTGTTATTTATTTTGACTAGGATGGGCCTATCATGTGTTCATGCACTTGTTATGATAGAATATTATAGGTCTACCATTGGTGGTGTCTGTAACGTCCTGGATTTGGGTGTTTCCCAAAGGCTCCCTGAACCTAGTTGGTCACAAGACCTCAAGCACATTTCCCCAAATTCTAGATCCTATAATTAGAAGTAAGGTCCAAGGTGTGATATTGTGGAGAATATGCCCTCATTGGAAGAGTTTACACAGTAGAAGACAAATATTAAACAATAGAAGAAGCAGTAATACCATAAAACAACAGTAAACATCAGAAGACTCGTAGTAATAAAACAACTGGAGAATATATAATTGATGCATGTCACATGTATCTTAGAAAGAAGCCACACAAGTCACAATGATGGGAATATAATACAGAAACCAAATTACAGAAAGGAAAGTGGACTCCAATAGATACATAAGCCTTACCATGGTCCGAAGCTCTGTAGCTACAACAGTAATCAAGTACCGGATGAATAAGGGTGCTTTCCCTTATCTATACCTATAATAATATATTGAATTTAAGCCAAAAGAATGAACCAAACAGGGTGTGAGATGAATCCTAGTCAGTAACCACCAAAATATCTGTGTCTAACTATCAGTGAATATATATAGCAGGTAATATATTAAAATAAAGAAATAAACTAAGAATAACTCAAAAGTAAACAATCCTACTATTTTCAATTTAATTAATTCACATTTATTATTAAATCTGTTTAATAATGTAAACCTTGGGATTTATCCTAAGCTTTATATCCCCTGTGTGTAATAGTAATAACCAGATTTCTTAGAAGACCATCTAAAAAATCAAGTAAGGCTAAGTCCAAGATTTTTCTTTGTCTTGGAAGACTCATCATAATCATTGAATTATTCAATAACGACCCTCTTAGAAGTTCTCATAGTCTAATCCACCTGGTCTTATATAACAACAATTCAATTCAATAACGAGCCTCTTCAAATCTATCATGGTCTAATCCCTTTGGTCTAACACAGTACTAATCATTTACAAATGATCACCAAGGAAAGATCTCACGGTATAAACCCCTTGGTCTAATATATTATCAATCAATTAAAAACGACCACCTATGAAAGCTCTCACAGTCTAAACCCCTAGGTCGATGACCACCTGGAAGCTCTCACGGTCAATACCCCTAGGCCTCATTATAGTTAAACAAACATAAATGACCCTAACTCGGGAATCTCTCATAGTTAATTTCCCTTGGTCAAATATCTACAATGCATATCACATAAATCTCATATAATCAGTAACTCTATCCTACAGAAAAATGCATGGAAAACAAGGCAATCCTAATTGGAAACCTAGACCAAAAAACCATAAACAGTCAATCAAGTTAAATGAACCCACATGGTGTCCCATAACCAAGGTATTTAACCATACACATATGAAACTACCCTTTATCAATCAACCGAACCATAACGGGTAATAAATAGGGTTTAATTCGCAAACAGGAAGTACCCCAAATGTGGGTATACGACACTTTTAGTATATATAATCCCAACAAAAATAATTAAAGGCACAAACCACCTACATCAATGTCATACGATCGATACTCTTGAATGTCATCCCTTTAATTGGCCAAGATCAACATTGATCTACAAAAAGCTGAAAAACACCCAACTAAGAATAACTCATTAGAGAGGAAGAATCAAGATGAAAGACTCTACGGGATTCGAGAACTCACTAGTGGGATTCCAACACAGCCAATGGTGTCTCAATCAATGGTTAGAGAGAGAATCAGGAGGGGTTAAAAAATTTTCATCCAGTCCATCGCTCTTCGATATGAACCACGGGGAGAAGAAGACATATCTGAAAATAAGATGTGACCCCGCTCTTTTAAATCAAATAAAAAAACTACACGGTCTGTTCATTAAATTTACACACCATGTAGAATCCTTTACTGGCCCCCAACTTAAGAAGTCTTCTAGTTTATCACACAACCATGTACTCAGCCATTACATGGTCAGTGCACAGTTGTACGCGACAACTGGGTAGATGTCGTGTACTCATATGTACATGACGTCTACTTAAAAAATCCCAATTTCTTCATTTTCCTAAAAAAACAACCCAAAATCAAGATCCATTTCTGAAATAAAGATTTGAGTTCTTATAAATGCCCCTTAAAGAAATTCATCCATGAATTTCCCTTCCATGGGTGGTGAAGAAGAAACTTAAAACAACTCTAGCCACTATGATCATACATTGACCTCCCTCTCCCTAGTCTTGTCCTCAACTCGCCTGAGTTTTCCATAGCACCTTTACAAAAGGAACAAACTAGCCATGAATAACCTTCATGTTGCGATCCATAATCTGAATAGGGTGCTCCTCGATGGATTCATCCACCTCCAAATTAACCTCCTTAGGTTGAAAAGCATGAGGCAGGTCTAAAAATTAACGTCATAGTTGAGAAATGTGAAAGACTTCGTTCATAGCTCGGTACCTCTAAGGAAACTGCAGTCGATAAGAAACCACTCCAACTCTCTCCAATACCTTAAACAGCCTGACATATCTCAGAAAAAGATTCTTGTATCTCCTAAAACCCCAGTTCCCTAACCTCATTGTGAGATGTAAGAAAGTCTTATCTCCGACATCAAACTCCTGAGGTAGTCTCCGTTGATCATAATTTGACTTTTGGTGAGATTGTGCAATAGTCATCCTTTTACGAATCAACTCCACCTGCTCAGTGGTCCCCTGGAAAGAATGAGGTCCCATCATAGATGCCTCTCCTACCTTCAGCCAACATAGGGGTGATCGGCATGAACTACTATATAAAGCCTTATATGGTTCCATCTGAATCGTTTCTTGAAAACTACTATTGTAGGAAAACTACACCTGGTGTTTGTGTCTCTCCCAAGAGACCCTGAAATCTTAGATGCATGGTCGAAGAATGTCCTCCAAATCCTAAATCGTACACTCAAACTAACCATCTTTCTGGGGATGGTAAGCTGTACTCAAAAGTACCTATATACCCAAATCCCTCCACAGTCCCTTCCAGACATGATAAGTAATCTGGGAGTCCTTATCTAAAACGATAGAGTATGAAACTCCATGTAAACATACAATATATTGGATTTAAAACCTTCCAAGATCATTAAAACCAAAGTTCTCGTTGATCAATAAGAAATGTAGAACCTTCGTGATCCTATCGAGAACAACCCAAACTGCATCATTCCCACAGGGTGAAATCAGTAAAGCTATCACAAAATCCATCGTAACATCATTCCACTTCCACTCGGGAATGGTTAACTGTTGTAAAAGCCCTACTAGTTGCGGATGCTCCTTAATCACATGCTGACAGGTGGAATATTTCATAATAAAATCAGAAACATCCCTCTTTATGCTTGGACACAAATACAGATGATGTAGATCCCGATACATCTTGGTGACACCAGGATAAATTACCCATATCGAGGAATGATAATCTTGCAATAGATCGTCACGTATGTTTATTTCCACCCATACACGCCCATGAAAACTGAAGACCTCATCCACACCTACGGTCTACCCTAGAGTAGGGTCCTCACCTGACACACTTTCCCTTAGGAATAGGCCTTCAGAATCTGATAGCTGCCTCATTCACACTCGATCTAGAAGAGTAGAGGCAACAACTATAGAATAAAGAAATATCTACCACTATCTGCAGTGCACCTTCATATTAATCTTGGAAAATAGGGACATAAGCTTCCACTCACTACTGGCCTATTGAAAATTCAGTATCTCAGTCCTCCTGCTCAACACATCAGCAACTACATTGCCTTTCCCATGTCGGTAGGCAAGCTCAAATTCAAAAGACTGAAGGTACTCAACCCACCTTCACTATCTCAAATTCAGATCTTTATGAGTAAAGATATAATTGATGCTTTTGTGGTCAGTTTATACCACAAATTACTCTCCCAAAAGATAATGTCTCCAACAGCGCAAAGCATGCACAAAAGCAACCAACTTGAGATCATGTGTTAGGTAATTCCTCTATTGTAGCCTCAATTGCTAAGACCCGTATTCAATGACTCCATCCCCCTGCATAAGCACTGCTTCTGGCCTGATACCTGATGCATCATAGTAAATGGTCTAACTCATTCCTGTATTTGAAAAAACCATTATCAATACTAAATTCAATCTCCCTTTTACCTCTTTAAAGGCTGAATCATAGGAATATTTCCATAGGTACTTTACACCCTTCTTAGTCAGGCCTATCAGTGGAGCTGATAAGCGTGAAAAGTCTTGAATAATGCATCTGTAGTAACCATCCAGACCCAGAAAACTCTATAACTCAAAGACTTTCTTCGGCTACTCCCAGGTTACTACTGTTGTCACTTTCTTTGGGTATAATAATACTCCTATATCTGAGATGACATAACACAAGAAGTGAATCTGGGTCATCTAAATGTGTCACTTTGATAGCTTAGGATTTAACTAATTCTCTCTCAGTGTACTCAATAAGATCTCAAGATGGATAACATGGTAGTTTATAGTGTGATAGTACCCCAATATATCATCCTCGAAGACTATGAAAAAATACTCAAAGTAAGGATGGAACACTTGGTTCATCAATGTCATGAAAACTGATGGCGCATTTGATAGTCCGAACAGCATAACCAAGTACTCGTATTGACCATACCTACTCAAAAAGGTTTTAAGAGTTATATCTAATAGTGTAATGCACAAATGATGATAACCAGATTTCAAGTCAATATTTTAGAATACCTGAGCTCCTTGAAGATTATCAATGAGATCGTCAATACATAGAAAGGAATATTGGTTCGTGACCGTCAATTGGTTCAATTTTTTATAATCTCCACAAATTCTGAGGGTGTCATCTTCCTTTTTTGCAAAAATGATAGGTGAACCCCAAGGAGATGTAATGGGTTAGATGAAACCCTTTGCCTAAAACTCCTCTAACTACTTCTTGAGCTCCTGTAACTATGGTGTAGCTATCCTATATGGTGGAATAGACACCGGTGCCACTCCTGTCACAAGATCAATAGAGAAATCCACCTCTCACTCCACAGATAAACCTTAAAATTAATTTGGTTATCCATCTTTGAAATAATCTACCATTGAAGGAATATCCATCCAAGAATTCCCCTCAGGAATTTTGGTCTCATATTCTCACTCCTTTAGCACTGGTAGAATACCACTCAGCAACTTGAAGATTCATTGGGTGAGAGCTCCCTGCAGCGCTTCCTGCTATCGGTTGAAGGAGTACCAACCCTGTATGATGAACCTCCCCAACTCACATCTCTTAACTCCCTCATATTGTGTTTTGTAATTAGTTCCTAATTGACTATAGTTTTCATAGAAGTCATCTTGAAAACATTCACGTCTAATTAGATGTCGTACCCGAGACCATCCTCAAATCTCCTAGCTAGTGATAACTTGTCACCTCCTAAAACAGGTGTAAAGCGCTGAAGCTCTATAAAATGAGAAGAGTAATCCATAACTAAAAGAGAGTACCACTCCAAATGCAATAACTCATATTCTCAGTCGGCCCTCAACATCTCGGTGTAGAAGTAATCATATAAGGTCCTCTGAAACTCTCTCCATGACGTATCCTGATGATGTCCTGCCCATGATATAACATCCAACCATCTCATGGAGGATTCACATATCATGTACATTGTGAGCTTCACTATCCTCTCAAGAGGTGTCTCTAGATTCTTGAAGATAGGAATCATTTCCTCCAACCATTACTCTATAGCATGTAGTCCTCCATCCACTAAAAAAGTAAGAGGATACTAGTACTAGAACACCTGTGTCAACTCTACCATAGTCAGTGAAGGATGTGGTGCTCCCTAAAAAGTATGCATCATCCTCATAAATCCTTCACAGAACTATGCATTAGTACCTGCATCTGGTACAACAGTTGGTTCCAAGAAGGGAATGGCGGGAGGATCTGCAGGTAGTCCCTGATCTTCCATTTCTGGTGTCTGGTCATTACCCTGTACCTAGTGTACAACCGGAGGAAATCTTGGTGGCATGAATATGCAAGGTTAACCACACAAGACATTTTAATATTATCATGGAAAACAACTTATAATTGTTATAATGGAATAGGATAATGAAATATTTCATTTTTTACAAAAGAGGGTTACACGACATGTAGAACCACTACATGGTGTGTTCCCATAAGCCTTAACATGGGTGTGTACCTCTGCCAACCTGGTCGTGTAACACCCCATACACATTGTGTGTTCCTCATGAGACATGGTGTGTTCATGAATATTCCCTCCTTCCCATGTACTCCTACACAGATAAACTACATGACTTTTCCAGTGTAGCACTACACGACGTACACACTCTAGACACAACATGTACCATTAAGTTCCATCCACCCATGTCGTTAGTCACATGGACAGATACACAGTCATTTACTACACGGTGGGTATAATCTAGACACAATGTGTACAAAATTTGTTTCATACACCTATGTCCTTAGCCACATGGCTGGATACACGGTCTTTTACAGCACGATGAGTACTCACAATACAAGAAGTGTCCTACCAAACAATTCTCAACCTCGTGTCTCTGCTCACATAGTCAATCACATGGTTAAAAACTACACAACGTGTATATACGATACATGGAGTGTACTTAAAAGAAAAGTTATTTATTACAGAACATAATAACACATGACATGTGTTCATAACATCACACACCATATTTTTTTCATTTCTAGATAGTAAGCCTCTAAAACTTCTCTAGAACCACTAAAATATTAAAAATTTGGCCAAGGAATGCCATGTTCTGATATGTCAGAGCCCATACTCCCTACAAATTAATGTTTTTTATCCTTATTCATGTCATATCTTAACAGAATTCAATTAAAATTCAAACATGATCCACCAAATTCCAATCCAAGAGAGCACATAACTCCTCAAGCACAAAAGTTTGGCATCATTCCAAATGAAACTTTACATATATCAATACCCTATCAAAATAGTAGGTATTTCTATCACAACATCTATTATAACAACATTCAATCTGTAATGCACCCTAAATGGCATGGAAAGAATTCATGACATGTGATCTCTAGCAAGTGTATATATCATGCATGAGGTGGAATACCCTAATCTCATAAGGTTGCAATAGAAATATAACCACAGTCATATAAATCATAACATCACAAAATAAGTGAGTCACCCAATGTTCAAATCAAATCAACTATAAAAATTGAAAAACTAGAAAAATTGAAATATTTGAGGTAACCTGGATTTTCCCTGTACATGGGTTAGATACTCATGAGCACAACTTATTACCAACTACCTATTCATTCCTATATTAGTCTATTGGCTCAAAATAGTAAGGCAAAGTAGAAAAGAAAACCCCTATGATACCACTTTGTAATGTCCCAGATTTAGGCGCTGCCAAAAGGTGCCCCGAACCCAGTTGCTCACATGACCTGAAGTGCATTTTTCCTAAACTCCAAAGGCTGCCAACTAAGACTGAGGGAAAAGGTGTGATATTGGGTAAACTATTCCATCATTAGTGTAGTATACACAGTAGACAACAAATAGTAAACAGTAACTAAAGCATTAATACCATTCAATAAAATTAAACCATAGAAGACTGATATTAATAATACAACTGGAGCATATATAAATGATGCATGTCACATGTATCTAGGAAAGAAGCCAAAAAATTCCCAATGCTAGAAATAAAATAGTGAAAACAAAGAACAAAAAGTCATGTAAACTCCAAAAACATCGCAAGCCTCATCTTGGTCCCATGCTCTCCAACTCCAATAGCAATCAAGTACCAGATGAAGAAGGGAACTTTCCATTATCTATACCTACAATCATATAATCATTTTGGGCCCAAAGCATGTCCCAAACAGGGTGTGAGATGAATCCCAGTAGGCAACCACCAAAAGATCCATACCTAACCATCAGATAATATACATAACAAGTAATATACATAAATGAATCAATAAACTAGGAAGTACTAAAAAGTAAACAATCCAACAGTTTCCAATTACATTCATTCACATTTATTACTCAATCTATTGAATCATGTAAAACTTGGGATATAGACTAAGCTCTATATCCATGGTGTGTAATAGTAATAAAGTAGATTTATAAAGACCATCTAAGTAGTCAATCAAGGGAAACCAACCCACATGGTGTCCCATAACCAACTTATTTAACCGTACACATATGCAACTACTCTTTATCAATCAACCAAACCCTAACAAGTAATAAACAGAGTTTAATTCAAAAAAATACAATACCCCAAATGTGGGTATATGACACATTTAGCATATATAATACAAAGACAAACAACAAAAGGAACAAACAACCTACTTCAATGTTGTAAGATTTATACTCTTGAATGCGGGCCCTTGAATTGGACTAGATTGGCATAGGTATAAAAAAAGGTAAAAAAATCTGAACCTTTAATAACTCATGAGAGAAGAATAATCCAGAAGAAATGCACTAGTAGATTTGATAAATCACTAGTGGGATTCCAACACAAATGATGGTGTCTCAATCGGAGCACAAATGGAGAATTGGGAGGGGTTCAAAGTTCATCGGCCATTCCATCACTCTCATGTATGAACCATAAGGAGAAGAAAAAATATCTAGAAATAAGTCATGACCCCACTTAATTATATAAAATAAAAAAAACTAAATAGAGTGTTAATTAAATGCACATGCTATGTATTAGCCTTAACCGAGCCCCGACTTAAGCTATCTTCCATGTCATTGTATGACCATGTACTCAGCTGTTACATGGCCAGTACATGGAATTTACTAATAAGTACATAGAATGTACTTAATAAAACCCTATTTCTTATTTTTCTTAAAAAAACCAAACATAAAGATCCATACCTGAAATGAATATCTGGGTTCGTAAAATGTCCTATTGATATTTATTTCTCATCCCCTATATATGCACATTAGTGTTCATGTATACCTGATGTCTTCTTTTAGGTTTGATCATTGGTTTCATAGTGGATGGGGCTGTGGCCTAGTGTGTTACATCCTTGATCGGGTGCCACTAAACCAGTTCCCCAATCCAGTTCACCACATGGGTTCAATAACTCCTCCGTATACACCAAAGGCTACTGACTAGTAGTGAGGGCCTATGGAGTGTCTGTGAGAAGACTATCCCTCATATCATAGTATGAAAAATAGTTTACATAAGGGAAAATCATCCATTATAGTAAATAAACATAGTGAAAAAGTAATATATATATCTAGGCTGCACTAGAAAAATGAAATGTAGAAAAGTCTCAAATGACCATGTAATACATACAGCATTGATCGCCCACTGAGCCGATCACATATATATTAGTAGGTAAAATAAACTAAAATAAAATTACATAGATTTACTACTAACTCTGATATGAAATACATTCCTAGTATCCACATCATTATTGAGATTCTCTAACTTGATCATAAGAATCCACATGAGTGGATGAACTCAATAATGAAATACTAGCCCATAACCCTATCATTCATGTATCCATGCTCAACCTAAAATCATAAATAAGGTTTTCATGTACATTTAGGTGAACACATAGGGGGTGATAAGGCCACCCCAAAGGTGAACCCTTAATTTACCATTATAAGTTTATTCTTACGCAATGTTCTCATCATAGCCAAAACAATAGGAATAAAGTAAATTAAATAAAACCACAATCGATCCTTTGGTCCATGATCCAGATGAACCATACTTTCTTTGTCCAATTCTTGAAATGTATCTAAGTATTTAATTAATATAAAAGAAACTGAGAACCAGGGTATGTAACTAGAGAATACATTTATATTGGTACTCATGTATAATGTAAAAAATTATATTAATCCTATGATCCTAACCAAGGAATACTAAGTCAGAACCCATGTATTTCTCAAGGTGTAATATAATTCATCATAACCATGTTAATCCATGTCTATTATGGCATTACATGTACACTAATCTCAAATGGGTCTCATCCAATGTATCAATCTCAAGAGATAACTGATTATTTTAGGAAGAACCTTTTCATTATGGCTCGCTCACCCCAGAATGCCTCTTAGGAGTCCACAAATAAACCCAAGGGTTTTTACATCACAATATAAATGAAAAAATGATCAAAATGTACTAATAATTCATCCAATTTTGACTCTATTTTTTAAATATGAAAAACCTTTTAAAGGGTAGCATGGGTAAGTACATGGGATGTATACCCTTGTACATGACGTGTACTCTCAAAGCCCCACCTAGGCATGTACACTAACCGAACATGGGGTGTAAAACCCATGTACATGACATGTATAAAATTTAAATGGTGTAAACCCTACACATGGTACCTTACCATATACCTCACATGGCTTGGCCCTATGTTGATTTCTGGCTATATACTCTTACATGACGTGTAACCCACATAGGGTTTGGCCATCTGCTCTACATAGGTCATCTGGACATGTACTCAACTATAAGGCCAAGTATGACTACACATAATTCCCCCCAGAGTGTGTTCTTCTAGAAAATTATATTCCCCGAATGATAAGAACACATGACGTGTTTTCTTGAACTACACCTTTTGCAATCATGATTTTTGAATCAGAAACCCATTCGAATGGCCCAAAACCCCCTTTTCTCCATAATAGATATATTTAAACCAAAAGGGGTCCTAACCCATCATAATAGAGATATAAGACATGAAAGTGGTAAATTTGTAGATATTTATAGTATAAACCTAAAAACAACATACCGTTGGGTGGAATTCTCCAAAGCTTCATCCATTTCCATGATGCACAACTGCTGCACAATGATCTGGTTCCTCATGTGCTCTATAGTATGACCTCTCTTCTTCTCCCTCCCCCAATATATCTACCTTTATCTATTTTTATCTATTGTTTTTTTGAATGGTAATTCCATAGGGGAGTACACAAGAATCCATTATGGATGATAAGAAATAAAAAGTAAAAAATAAAAGAAAAAAAAAGACGCCCAAGACAAACCCCGACCCCCGACATGAGTTTATAACTCGACTTGGAAAAACCCTAATTATGGAATAAATGATGTAGAAAAAGATCTAAATATCATTCTTTGTTCAAAAGATATAGTTACACAAAAATGTGTGAAAAAATTAATATTTAATTAATTAAATATTAAATATTCCATGAAAATTCTAATGTCTTATTTTTCCCCCAAAATCATGTAATAGGATGAAAGCCCTATTCTTGGAACAATGATGTGATCAAATAAATTATCTGATATCATATTCTAGGGTAAAATAGAAATTTTACTACTCATGAGATCCGAATAAAAAAATTCAAATTTCTACTAAATTCCACTATCTAAAAAGACATGGGTCATTAAAACCTCCACACTATAAAACTTCTCATCCTTGAGAATCCTTGGTGGATAAAAAATAGGAATAATCTCATCCCAAGAATCTACACAACCATGTTATTTTGACCATCCAATAACCTATCCCATAACATTGAAAACTCTCTCCATAAGAAAGATATTGAAACATGACCGATCTAGTACTCCCAACCATAGGATTTACCTTATTGCTTCCCCATAATAAAGCCCAAGATTAAAGGCCCATGCTTCATCCATAAACAAATGAAATAAATAGATCAACCAAAACTACCCATCCCGAGTTTCAACTCAGAAGCATAGAAACATCACCCACTACCTATTCATAAGAAACAATTCTATGAAAAAATGATGAAATTCAACTCATATTGAGGATCACCCCCTCAAATAGAAAATAGTTAACTCCCCACCATATGAATTACCTTATATTTATCATCAAGAAAAAATCCCCAAGAGTTCAACAATCAATACAAAACAAATATTTAAAAATATTGAAGTATAGATGATTCTTTCTTAGTTACCTTAGAATGATGTTAAGATATAAGACATGATTTTATCTAAAATATGAGTACACTAATATTCCATCGATAGGCATGTATCACTCTCCTTGAGCTATACTCTCCATCCTAAAAATACCTAACTAGGATTTAGCTACGTCGGTCATGCCACAACATTCGATCCATTATCGATGTATCCTCTACCATGGAGGGATATTTCTCATTCAATCAAAACTCCTAGGAAACCATTCCCATATAAATAGTTTAAAATCATATATCCTTGGATCACATATATACACTCACAAATTTATGATTTAAATAGTACCATGTGCAACTAATGCATACCATTACAACCCAACTCATGTTCCCACAAGTATTCAATCACAAGGTTATGTCGACCATGCTACATGGAAAATCAGTCTCATTAAGCTATAATCTTCCTTGTAAATATTTTTCAAAATTGGTCATCTCACTCATTTGGTGATTTAATCTATGACTACAAATTTCATGGTGTCATTGTTTGAAATTGAAGCATAAAACATGAAACTACTGGCCAACAGGGCTAGACACCCGAACATTCCTTCCAACAAAATCTAGTCTTGATAACCAAGAACCCTTGGTGATTTATCAAAAAAGGAAAGTATCATCATGCCTATATCACAAAACCCAAGAAAGTCTTGTGCATAAATTTCTACATGAGTGTAAAACCAAGTTCCCTACCACATAGGGCATTTAGAATCCTCAACCAAACCCTCTCACTGGTTTCCTTCAATCAAACTGAATATTGACATATAAGGCTCAGAGTCACATCTATGGCCCTATAGGTCTCCCACCTATCCCAAATGATCATGTCTTATAATAAGGGCACTATGTCCAAAAACATATCCCATAATACAAACCTATTTCCATGGTCTCATCTCACTAGGTTTCATCCATACACCCATCTCAATGCATGGAATCCAACATGTCTATCATCCCACTCTAATAGAGGTAAGGATAACATTGAACAACTAGGGTCAAAACCTATAAACAAGGTTACAATTATATTGTTTATGAATACCCAAGTTATAGAGTAAAACACCCTATATGTTTTAATTGAAAATGCATTAACTTCCAACATTGACCTATGGTGGTCAATGGTATCGCACAACATCATCTCAATGATCAGGCACTATGCAGCTTTGTACGGGGCAATGCTAACCAATCAGCAATGCAGGTGGGGAGCTAAAGGCACTCAATGATGCAGAAGCTAGGGAGGGGAAGTTCTAGTGGGCTGGGCTTACGGGTCATGTATTAGGAATGGTGCGCCTCTGGGCCTTTAGGTCATATATTACGGGTCATGTCGGGCCTTGTGACTTGGGACTACAGGTCATGTATGAGTTCCCCTTCAACCCTTAAAAGGGGGATTATCTATAATAAAATAAAAAAGAAGGCCTTCAGGCCATTCGGGAAAAAATGGTTAAAATATGTAAAATTTCATTCCAAACTATGTAGAAAAACACTATATAGGTTTTACATGAACTTTAAATAACTGAATATAGGTAAAAACGTCCTACAATGGGTCTGACAACAAGAATCTTATGCCCTATCAACCTGCTAGGGTCACTGCACCAATGAGTCATTAGCCTCACCATCAAATGTCTAACCATAGATCTATATATCCTTCCCTCAAAAGGAAATATATATATAATTCCACCTAATTGAGTATAATTCAACAAATAACCAATGTGGTAAAATTCTATTTATGTTTTTTCCTACAATTTAAAGAATTTTACTCTATCATCAACAATTAAATCACACACTAGAGGACCCATAACATGTGAACCCTACATGAAAAATACGATGCATGAGGTGCATATATCCTTTTATGGAAAATATTCAAAATCAATCATTTTCCCCTCTTCAATGGGCCCATAGACATAAATACATAACAAATCATAAAATACAAACCATGTGAATCAATCAAAGTTAAATTCAAATAAAACATTAACAACACATATCATGAATAAAAACACCATATTACTAGAAACCATGACCTCTTACCAGAAGAAGTATTCTCAACAGACTAGTTTGATATCCATAACAGGTTCTAAAAAATTCATAATACTCATATTTACCATATCACAAATAGTAATACAATAGGAAAAGAAACATCTTTGATACCAATTTGTAACATCCAATCCTGGGTGCCATTGAATTGGTACCCCGATCTAGTTTACCACATGCCCTCAAGAGGTCCTCCCCATATACTAGAGGCTATTGATTAGAATCAAGGTCATAGGATGTGTATTTGGGAACACTATTCCCTCATATTAGAGAAAATGAAACAAGTTTTTTACCAAACATCATACATAACAATAAATAAGTAGACTACAAAATAATAACTATAACAGGGTTATTATAATAAATTGAAATATAGTAAAGGGCCAAATAGAAATGTCAGACATACAGAACTGATCTACCACTGGGCTAATCACATATACATGAGTAAATAAAAGAACCTAAAATAGAAGTACATGGATATAATGCTAAATCTGACCCAAATCACATGCCCAGTATCCATGTCACTATCGAGCTATTCTAGCCCAATAATAAGAATCCACCCTAGTAGATCTACTTGATCATGAAATCCAAGGCCTCAGCCCTATCCATCTTGTATCCATACTCAACTTGAAAGTTGATATGAGGTCAGCATGAACAACAAGGTTTACATACAAGGGGTGAGAACTAAATCTCACTAGGACACACCCAATGCTGATCCTTTGATCTTATATCATAAGTTCATGCTCATGAAATATGATCAGCATTGAAAAAGCATCTATAATAAAGTAAATAAATTAAAACCACACTCGATCCTTGGGTATGTGATTCTGATCAACCACACCTTCTTGGGCTAATTCCATAAATGTCTCTAAAAAATTACTTTATATTAAAGATACTAGGAACTGAGGTATGTAACTAGGGGATCAATGTATATCAATTATCAATCATAATATAAATAATTCCTTTAATTTTCTAATCCTGTTCAAGGTGTTTTAAGGTAAAAACCAAGTATATCTCAAGGTGTAATATAATTCATCATAACCACGGTACTCCAAGTCAATAATAGAATACAATATACAAAAATATCAATCATATTTAAGGAATTACATGTATAATATGGAATGCTAGGTGCACTAATGAAATTCCTAACTATGGAATGCCTTGTCTATTAAAGAAAATCATAACTATGGAATTCCATGTCATCTAACATTTAATTAGTAAGGTTCAGAATCCAGATCCTCGGTAGTACACCTATGCATCTTGATAAGGTAATAGTCAACAAGAAGGCTCAACAACCATATCCTAGGAAGAACCGATGGGTATCCCAATAATAAATATCCTTATGTTAGGTTTATCTTCAAACAACTATAATGTAGCTATGGAAATCATAAATATATCCTTAATAACCATGTGAATGCACAAATCCAAGAGTGGGGGTGGATGAACACCTAAACCACCACTACTTCCAAAACCCCTTAGGATTACATGTTTTGTATGGTTTTTAAGGTGACACCCTCTAATATCTCAAAAGAAACAAAATGTACTAGATCATGGTCATTAAAAAAATAGTGACCCACTAGGACCCTTAATTCAAGCATAGGAGACTTATCCAACTTAGGACCATTGAGTTCAACATGTAAGTGGAGGCATCCTAAATTAGATCCTCAGAAGAAGTAAGTATATAAAGGCATCCTACAAGGGATCTTAAGTCACATGTCACGACCCGTCCTCGGGGCCCGTGCCGTAACTACCCCAAGCCCGCCTCCCAGAGGACAGGGGCTGGAAACTAGCACCAAGGCGTAAATCCCGACAAAAAGGGGAAGACATTGCCTTTATAAAGTAAAAAAACACAACAGAGTAAACCCACAAAAGAAAACAGTAAGTAAAACTGGGTAAAAAAGTATGTGCGGAAAGTAAATGGGCCAGAATACAAACCCAAACTGAAGTAAAATACAACTGGAAAAAAAGTACATCAACTGAAAGTAAAGCAGAAACGTCGAGCCGTCCACTAGAAGTCCCACCTGAAGGGTGGGTACAGATAGCCTCCTCAGCTCCTCGGGTACGACCATCCGCTCGATGTACGTCCCGCCCAGTGGTCCACCTCCAGGTATCGACTTGCTCCACAAGCCTCAACCACGATTAGTGCTGTCCGTCGTCTGCATCCAACACAACGTCGTGCGGGCATAGCCCATGCAGGGGTGAGTATACACTACTCAGTAGGGACCCCGAGACCCCCAAAGGTCTCCTAGAATCCACAAAGGGTAATCCACAAAGGAAAGATACAATCACAAAGTAACATCCAACACTACTTAGGTATATGCTCATACTTATACCTAAGTCATCAATTCTAGTTTTGCTCCAACATCCGAGCCCAAGTTTGATCACTTCCACATAGGAGTACAACCCAAACCACATAGGATAGAAGTCAATCATATCGAAGATATTGATTGAAGTCAAGACTTAGCTCACACAGGTATACTTATTCGGTGATAGAGATGATCAGATATAGCCTCTAATTCATCTAAGCTGGGACCCACATAGGATACTAAACCAACCAAGCTGCCGAACCCATATAGGATTCTAGTGCAGTCTTCATTACCGTCGAACCCACGGAGGTTTTCAGTACGGTCTTCGTCGCTGCTGAACCCATATAGGATTTTAGTGCAGTCTTCATCGTCGTCGAACCCACATAGGATTTCAGTACGGTCTTCATTGCGGCCGAACCCACATAAGATTTCAGTGTTGTCTTCCTCATCGTCGAACCCACATAGGATTTCAGTACGGTCTTCATCGCTGCCGAACCAGCATAGGATTTCAGTGCGGTCTTCATCGCCATTGAACCCATGGAGGATTTCAGTACGGTCTTCATACCTGCCGAACCCACATAGGATTTCAGTGCAGTCTTCATTGCCGTCGAACCCACATAGGATTTCAGTACAGTCGTCACAGTCGTAGTCAAAGCCAGCTCTAGGGTTCCCGCACATAGTATGCTCGTTCCGGGAGGGTCCGCACCATGAGCCAAGGGGGCAATACATCAACTGACATGTAGTCTGGAGTTGATGTATCTCAAAGTTCTGTCTCGACAAGAGGAATTCAATGTGACAGACAACGAGTCAATTAGACGCCCAGTCTGAGAGTTATTGCCTTTTTTGTTCCAAGGGCCCGATTGGTTTTTAAGTCAAAACAAACCCTACCTCACTCGAACAACATCAAAACCTCGAGTGGAGTCATCCAAAAGGTCCCTCTCACTAAGAGAAATCCAACAAAGTTGACGACACGTCAATCGGACGTCTGGAGCTCATGTTATAAGCGTTTCCGCTACGAGGGCCCGGTTGGTTTCGTGTTCGAACCAACCCGGCCGTACCCAATGTTCTCGTAATCCTTGTGTGTAATATACCAAAATGATCGTATCGATCCAAGGATTGCATCACAACTGACAGTGCGTCGATCAGAGGTCTGTGGCCCAAGATATGGGAAAAAGAACGAACCTGACTGGTTTTAGGGGGTTTTGGGCCCGGACCGACCCGGCCTGAGACCCCCTAGGTCGGCCCGAACCGGGTCGACCCGCACCGGGTCTGGGTCCAGCCCATTAGGGCGTGGCCCGGCCCTGTGGGGGCAACCCCGCACGTCCCGCACCGAGATGGCCCTACCGTTGCAGAAATACGGGGGGGGGGGGGCTGCCCCCCTTGATTGAAGTCGCGGCCCCCGCGTGGGGGCCGCTCTTTGCCAGTGGACGCGGCCCAGCGCCATGTCTCCCTTGGTCCCACGCGGCCGTGGGACCGGTCGCCTGCCACCGCGGCTTCAGCTGCGGCGGTCCCTCTTGGTGGTGCGCCGGGACGCCGCTGCCTCCGGGTGGCTGGCCGGTGCCGGTCGCCGGCGACCCACGCCACCGGTGAAGTTCGCAGGACACCGGAGCCGCTCCGGTGGTCCGTTCTTTCTCCTGCCTGCTCCTGGGGTCATCTCGGGACACGTAGAGTATTGCGACGGCCTCCAATCGCTCAATGGTCCTGTTTCATCATCACCCAACGTTCCACGCATCAAGAACAGAGAATCGGTGGGTTCAAACTTGTTCGTTGGTCCGCACCCACCGCGTTAGTGGTTCAAATGACTTTCAACAAATTAATCAAAGGTCGAGGATATAATCCACATAAATTAAATTAAACCAAACCCCCTACCTTAAGGAATCGTCGAACAAAGGTTCGTCATGGGAAATAATCGTCGCAGAAGAAGGTTTCGTAAGTGTCATCGACGTCTCGGAGAAGAGAATCGTGGGCGCCGCGATACATGGCGTCGTGTCGTCGATCTCTGAGGATTCGGCATCCTTTGTCGGAGGCTAGATTTCTTCATCGGCGATGGTGCATTCTTCACATTCATCAAGGAGGAAGATGAGGATTCCAAGACTTGAGCTCTCCTCTTCCAATCCTCCCCGCACAACGAAACAACCTAAAAAAATAAGGCTTTGCCTTATTTTGTTTCTCATGCCAACTGTTTTTGAAATTCAAAAAATTAGATCACGATTTAATTATTGAGCGTTGAAAAATTGATGAGGCATTTAATAATTCAATTAAACGCGAGAGTTGACTTGGCATTTAAGAGGGGTGTGTGGGTGAGTTACCAAAATAAATGCACGTGGGAGGTAAAAAGAAAATAAAGTGGGTAGGGCTCATATGGGCCCCACCTCACTAATATCCTACCAAAGAGTTAAGATATTAGTGGGTCCCACTCCAACCACCATTCCTAGGTTAACACTACGTAGAATAAAAATAAAATCTGTTGCACAATATTTTATTTTATTCTTTAGTTAACCCAAATAATTAATAAACTCACCCGAGCAAACGCAACTCCGGAAAAGGTGTTCTTAAGCAATTAACGGTTCTACGATTCCATCGGTGCCCTCATAATTCGATTCCGAGAACCGGTCCAAAAGTTAAGAAAACCCGCTCGTTCGTTCTCTGAACGTACCTGAGCTAAACTTCAGAAATTGATTCCGGGCACACCGGGCCTCGGAATCAAGTTCCGTCAAAAACTGCACTCTTGTAAAATCTCAAAGAAAATTAAGAAAAAATTTACCTTGAGTTTTATAGGTCATTACATTACTTTCAACTCAGGGCTTTACGTCCCTGTAAAGATACATCATAAACTATGTGAACAAATGTGGGTACTGTGCATGCATCTGAGCCTCTCGCTCCCAAGTTCTCTCTTGTAGGTTCCCGTGCTGCCATATGTTGTGCACTTGAGGTATCGACCATCCACATAGGACCCACTCCTATCGATCCTCAATCTCCACCAGGACCTCCACAAAAGTCACCCCATCGTCAATGTCCAGCTCCCCATGGTCGATGATATGCGTCGGGTCTTGCACGTATCTCCTCAGCTGAGATACGAGGAAGACGTCGTGCACCTGGTGCAACTGAGGTGGTAGAGCCAGGCGATAAGCCACCTCGCTTATCCTGCTGAGGACCTGGAATGGTCCAATGAAGCACGGAGATAACTTTCCGCCTCAGACAAATCTCCGTAATCCACGTCAAGGTGAGACCTGCAAGAATACGCGGTCGCCATCCCTGAACTCCAGTGGCCTCCACCTCCTGTCAGCATAAGACTTCTGCCAGCTCTGAGCTATCCTCATCCGTTCCTGGATGACCTAGACCTTCTCTGTCATGGCCTGGACCATCTCCGGTCCCACAAGTGCTGACTCCCTAGGGTCTGCCCAGCACAGAGGTGATCTGCAAGGTCGGCCGTACAATACCTTTATGGTGCCGTCCCGATGGTGGAGTGGTAGCTGTTGTTTTACGTGAACTCCACCAAGGGTATGTGGTCTTCCCAGCTGCGACCAAAGTTGAGGACAAATGTGCGGAGCATATCCTCGAGAGTCTGAATGGTTCTCTCTGTCTGACCATCCGTCTGAGGGTGAAAGGCGGTTCTCAGATGTAGATGTGTCCAGAATGCCTCCTGTAACCCCTTCTAAATCCAGTAAGTAAAGCGAGCATCTCGATCAGAGATGATATATGATGGCACACCATGAAGCCGTACAATCTCCTGAACGTAGAGACGTCCAAAGATCTCTACTGAGCCATCCTCTCTAATGGGTAAGAAGTGAGTCGACATGGTGACCCAGTCGAAAATCACCCAAATGGAGTCATGACCTCTGGAATTAAGTGGAAGTCTAGTCATGAAATCCATAGATATCCTGTCCCACTTCCACTCCGGGACCTCCAAGGGATGTACCAAGCCTGCTGGTACATGGTGCTATGCCTTCACCTGCTAGCAGCTGAGGCATTGAGAAACGAACTCTGCCACAACCTTCTTCATACCCGGCCACCTGTTCTGTTGTCTGATATCTAGGTATATCTTCGCCACTCCGGGATGTACTGCTAAAGGGGAAGCATGAATCTCTCTCAGCACCTCTTCCTGTAAAGAAACTTGTACCATGGTACGTCCTCTGAAAAGGACGTCGTGTTCTACTCCTATAGAGAATCCATCAGGTGCTTTTCCTGAGGATATCTGCACATGCCGCGTCTCATAGTCAGCGTCCCCACGCGGTGCTTCTCTGACCCGCTGCAGTAGTGGAGGAGTGTTTGTGAGTGACTGAAGAAAGGCTGCTTCATATCTATCCACGAAGGATATCTACAAAGCGGCTAGCTGCTCCGTCACCTCCCCGAGTAGCTGAATGCCTGTCCTCCTACTGAGAGCATCGGCTACTACGTTCCCCTTTCCAGGAGTATATACTATCTCAAAGTCATTGTCCTGGAGGAACTCGAGCCTTCGCTACTATCTCAGATTCAGGTCCTTCTGCGAGAAGATTTACCTGAGACTCTAGTGATCATATTAGACTGTAAAGTGCTCTCCCATCAGATAGTGTTGCCACATCTTCAGAGTGAAGACCACTGCTGCTAATTCCAGGTCATGGGTAGTGTAGTTCTGCTCATGCTACCTCAACTGATGTGATCCATAAGCGATCACTGCCCACTCCTACATCAGGACACATCCGAGTTCGGTCCCTGATGCATCGCAGTAGACTACATACCCTACTCCCTCCTCAGGTAGCCTCAAGATGGGCGCGCTGGTCAATCTCTGTCTCAGCTTCTGGAAGCTCTGCTGACATCTGTCTGACCACACGAAGTGTTTCCCCTTCTTCATCAAAGCTGTGAGTCGTGCCGAAACTCTGGAAAAGTCTGGCACAAATCTCTGGTAGTACCCAGCTAGCCCCAAGAAACTCTGAACCTTCGTCACGCTCCTGGGTGGCTCCCAAGCTAGCACTGCCTCGATCTTCGTAGGATCCACCACAACTCCTGCCTCAGAGATGACATGAGTAAGAAGTAGACCTTACGTAATCATAACTGACACTTCGAGAGCTTTCCATAAAGCTGGTGCTCTCGGAGTGTGTCTTGTACATCCTGCAAGTGGTAGGTGTGGTCCTCCTCAGTGGTCGAGTATATCAATATGTCATCGATGAAGACCATGACAAATCGATCGAGGTAT
This sequence comes from Viscum album, assembly GCA_963277665.1. Taxonomy (NCBI): domain Eukaryota; kingdom Viridiplantae; phylum Streptophyta; class Magnoliopsida; order Santalales; family Viscaceae; genus Viscum; species Viscum album. The sequence continues at coordinate 250,801,496 of OY728126.1, read as the reverse complement.
GGATGAAAGATCCTGTTCATGAGACCCATGAACACTGCTGGAGCATTGGTTACGCCGAAAGGCATAACCAATAACTCATAGTGGCCATACCGACATATGAAGGTCATCTTCTGCACGTCCTCATCTCGAACTCTGAGCTGATGATAGCCTGATCTAAGGTCTATCTTTGAGAACCACCGTGCTCCCTTGAGCTGATCGAAGAGGTATTAAATCCTCGGTAGTGGATACTTGTTCCTCACGATCACTTGGTTCAGGCGACGATAGTCGACACAATGTCGCAAGCTCCCATCCACCTTCTTGGCGAACAATATCGGGGAAGCCCAGGGTGAAACACTGGGTCAGATGAATCCCTTGCCCTGCAAGTCCTCCAACTATACCTGTAGCTCTTGAAGCTCTGCAGGGGCCATCAGATATGCTGGAGTGGATATCGGGGCTGTCCCGGGGTATAGGTCAATATGAAAGTCTACCTCTCTGTGAGGAGGTAGTCTTGGAACGTCATCAGGGAAAACGTCCGCATACTGATCCACCACTATAGGAAAACTAGGACCCTGCACGTCAACTGCTCCTAGGATGAGGCTAGCCAATTGATGAGTGATGGGATGTCCTCTCCTCGGCGTGAGTCCATCCTATGCTGCAAAGGCTTCCTTCTCGCCAGTGAAGGTGAAACTACTCCCGTCGGTGCATACACATCGCACCTTGTTCCTAATACAGTAAATCTGAGCATGGACTGTAGATAACCAATCCATGCCCAAGATGACATCGTAAGGCCTCGACGCCGCTACGAGAAGAACCCAGCCGAAGCTCTCGCCTCCTAGAGTAAGCTCACACTGCCGGCACCAGTGCGTAATCATTGAGTCTGCTCCCGTAGAAGTCTCTAGCCGTAAGGATTGAGCCAACAGCTCCATCAGAATCTCTGAGCTCTGAACAAGGGCATCAGAAATAAAGGAATGAATCGCTCCTGGGTGCGCACTTCACAGAGGGTGGCTGGGACGAACTCTGAGTAGAAGAGGCTCTAAAAGTCCATCCAGAGGAGTGATGCCTCGTCGTGAACCTAGAGCATCAAGCTCCACCATCTTCCTGCTGCAGCGTGCAGGAGGCTCGCTGCGAGGATCACCATGAGGTCAGCTGGTGTTCCCACTAACATGAAAACTAGAACAATCGCCTCCAGCCAATCATCGGCTACCTGAGGGCCCGTCTCACAGAAGAACCTGGGTGGTCTCTAATGCTGAAACTCGTGCAGTGCACTAAGGCGACGTGCACTATCAGCGGATGGGGCTGGTAGCATCGGTGGATCGGTGGGTAGAGGTACCGCCAGTGCCTCTGTTGTCAAAGGGCCCTGCACCGAGGCCTCGTCGCTCGGTGGGATGTCATCTCGCACAATTCTCAGAACCCTAGCTTGCTGCAGTCGTGGGGCCATCCTGAAAAGAAACAGGTGTACCATGGTCAAATAGTATACTTGGTGAGCTGACACAAAGTAATAACAAAGAAAACTTTTGAAACACACATACAATCAATTTTTTCGTGCATTGAGTGGAAAATCAGAAGTCAGGGTCCTGGTGTACGGATATGTCGGCTGCCACACCAACACTGGACTCCCTGGACTGAGAACCATACTCAATACCCTTAACACCATTGCTTCACATAGAAGAAAGATCGGTGTCTTGAGTTCTGTGGTAGAACCGAACTCCTCTGATACCAATTTGTCATGACCCGTCCTCGGGGCCCTTGCCGTGACTACCCCAAGCCCACCTCCCATAGGCCAGGGGCTGGAAAATAGCACCAAGGCATAAATCTAGGTAAAAAGGGGAAGACATTGCCTTTATAATGTAAAAAAACACCACAGCGTAAGCCAGTAGAAGTAAAAACTAAGTAAAACTGGGTACAAAAGTAAATGCGGAAAGTAAATGGGCTAGAATACAAACCCAAAATGAAGTAAAGTACAATTGGGAAGAAAGTAAAACAACTAAAAGTAAAGCAGCAACGTCCAACCATCCACTGGAAGTCCCACCTGAAGGGTGGGTACAGATAGCCTCCTCAGCTCCTCGGGTCCGGTTGTCCGCTCCGTGTACGTCCTGCCCAGTGGTCCACCTCCATGTACCGAATTTCTACACAAGCCTCAAACAAGATTAGCATTGTCCATCGTCTGCATCCAATACAACGTAGTGCGGGCATAACCCGTGAAGGGGTGAGTATACACTACTAAGTAGGGACCCCGAGACCCCTGAAGGTCTCCCCGAATCCACAAAGGGTAATCCAAAAAGGAAAGATACAATCACGAAGTAAAATCAAACACTACTTAGGTATATGGCCATACATATACCTAAGTCATCAATTCTAGTTTGGTTCCAACATCTGAGCCCATGTTCGATCACGTCCACATAGGAGTACAACCCAAAACACACAGGATAGAAGTCAATCATATCAAAGATATTGATTGAAGTCAAGACTCAGATCACACAAGTACACTTTTTCGGTGATAGAGATGATCAAATATAGCCTCTGATTCATCTAAGCTGGGACCCACGTAGGATACTGAACCAGCCAAGCTGCCGAACCCACATAGGATTTCAGTGCAGTCTTCATTACCGTAGAACCCACGGAGGATTTCACTAAGGTATTCATCGCTGCCGAACCCACATAGGATTTCAGTGCAGACTTCATCGCCATCAAACCCACATAGGATTTCAGTACGGTCTTCATCGCTGCCGAACCCACATAGGATTTCAGTGCAGTCTTCATCGCCGTCGATCCCACATAGGATTTCAGTACGGTCTTCATCGCTACCGAACCCACATAGGATTTCAGTGCAGTCTTCATCTCCATCAAACCCACGGGGGATTTTAGAACGGTCTTCATCGCTATCGAACCCACATAGTATTTCAGTGCAGTCTTCATCACCGTCGAACCAACATAGGATTTCAGTACGGTCTTCACAGTCGCAGTCGTAGCCAGCTCTAGGGTTCCCGCACACAGAATGCTCGTTCCGGGAGGGTTCGCTCCACGAGCCAAGTGGTGGATACATCAACTGACACGTAGTCCGGAGTTGATGTATCTAAAAGTTCCATCTCGAAAAGAGGAACTCAACGTGACAAACGACGCGTCAATCAGACGCCCGGGCTGAGGGTTATTGACTTTTTCATTCCAGGGGCCCGGTTGGTTTTTAAGTTAAAACCAACCCAGACGCACTACAACTGCATCCAAACCTCAATCGGAGTAAGCCAAAAGGTCCGTATCACTAAGAGGAATCCAATAAAGTCGACGACACGTCAATCGGATGTCCGGAGCTCAAGTTATACGCGTTTCCGCTCCGAGGGCCCAGTTGGTTTCCTGTTCGAACCAACCCGGTCGTACCAAAAGTTCTTCAAAACCTTGAGTGTAATATAACTAAAGGAATGTCTTGATAGAAGGATCGTATCTCAAATGAAGGTGCGTCGATCGGAGGTCCCTAGCCCAAGATATGGGCAAAAGAACGAGCCTGACTGGTTTTAGGGGGTTTTGGGCCCGGACCGACCCGGCCCGAGACCCCCTTGGTCGGCCCGAACCGGGTCAAACCGAACCGGTTCTAGGTCTGGCCCATTAGGGCATGGCCCGGCCCGGCCTGGGCGGTCGGGCGGCCAGACGTGGGCACGCCCCGCACGGCCAGCACCGAGCAAGCCGTGCCGTTGCGGAAAGGAGGGGGGGGGGGGGAGGCAGCTGCCCCCCTTGATTGAAGCTGTGACCCCCGCATGAGGGCTGATCCTTGCCAGCGGATGCGGCCCAGCACCGCGTCTCCCTCGGTCCCATGCGGTTGCCGGACCGGTCACCTGCTGTCACGGCTGAAGCCGTGACGGTCCCTCCTAGCGGCGCGCCGGGACGCCGCCGCCTCCGGGCGGCCGGCCGGTGCCGGTTATCGCCTCCAGCCGTCGGTGAAGTTCGCGGGCCACCAGATCCACTCAGGTGGTCCGTTCTTTCTCCTATCTGTGCCTGGGGTCGTCTCAGGACCCGTAGATTACTTCGACGACCTCCAATCGCTCAACGGTCTCGTTTCATCGTCGCCCAACGTTCTGCGCATCAAAAACAGAGAATTAGTGGGTTCAGACTTGTTCATTGGTCCGCACCCACCACGTTAGTGGTTCAAAAAACTTTAAACAAATTAATCAAAGGCCGAGGATATAATCCAAATATTGTAAATTAAACCAAACACCCTACCTCAAGGCATCATCGAATGAAGGTTCGTCACGGGAAATAATCGTCACGGAAGAAGGTTCGGTAAGCATCGTAGATGGCTCGGAGAAGAGAATCGTTGGCGTCATGGAACACAGTGTCACATCTTCAATCTCCGACGATTCAGCATCCTTCATCGGAGTCTAGTGTTTTTTGTCAGTGATGGTGCGTTCTTCGCGTTCTTCAAGAAGGAAGATGAGGATTCCAAGACTTGAGATCTCCTCTTCCAATCCTCCTCGCACAATGAAACAACCTAAAAAAATAAGGCTTTTCTTTATTTTATTTCTCATGCCAACTATTTTTGAAATTCAGAAAATTAGATCATGATTTAATTATCGAGCGTTGACCAATTAATGAGGCATTTAATAATTCAATTAAACGCGAGTGTTGAGTTGGCATTTAATAGGGGGGGGGGGGGTGCGAGTGAGTTACCAAAATAAATGCATGTGGGAGGTAAAAAGGAAATAAAGGGGGTGGGGCTCGGGTGGGCCCCACCTCACTAATAACTTACCTAGTAGGTAGGATATCAGTGGGTCCCACTACAACCACCATGCCTAGGATAACAGTACTTAGAATAAAAATAAAATCTATTGCACAATATTTTATTTTATTCTTTAGTTAACCCAAATAATTAATAACCTCAACCGAGAAAACGCAACTCCAGAAAAGGTGTTCTTAAGAAATTACTGGCGCTGCAATTCCATCAGTGCCCTCAGAATTCGATTCCGATCACCGGTCCAAAAGTTAGAAAAACCCGCTCGTTCGTTCTCTGAACGTACCTAAGCGAAACTTCAGAAATTGATTCTGGGCACACCGGGCCTCGGAATCAAGTGCCGTTAGAAACTGTGCTCTTGTAAAATCCCAAATAAAATTAAGAAAAAATTTCCCTTGAATTTTACAGGTCTTTACATCACACACTGGTTTTTAAACACCCATGACCTCACATGCCTAATGAGTAACATCTAAAAAGTGTAATTTTCCTAGGGGAAAACCCAAAAAGGAATCAATATAAGGAGATGTATTGTTTCCCATCTCAGATCAAGTGTTTTTCAAGGCTTTTCTGAACACCCAACCAATATATCTCATCAAGTTACATTGTAGTCCCACTAACCCAGGAATATATTTGAAGTCATGAAACATTGAAGTTATAAATCTTGTGCCCCATCATTGAATCATTACCATGACCCTCAGGTGGGTCTTATCCCAGGTCTCAATCTCAGGATATAACAAATTATAGGAGTAATAACCTCTTCATTATGTCTCTCTCATGCCAAAACACCTCTTAAGAGTCCTCAAATAACCCCAATGGTTCCAACATCACAATATGAATGGAAAACTCTCAAAATGGACTACTCATGTGTCCAATTATTACTCTCGAGCATAAAAACTATAAAAACATGAAAATGATATCAATAGAGAAGTGAACAATGAGTATATCCTATCACACATCATGTATTCCCAACACACCACCTGGGAATGTACTTAATCCAAACATGGAATGTAAAACTAATGTACATGGTGTGTATAACATGTACACAACATATACCCTACATGAGGAACCTACTCATGTACCTAAAATGTCCTTGCTATGTTTCAATGCCTGGTCGTATACTCTTATATAGTGTGTAACCCACAAGGGGTTCAGACTAGTACTCTACATGACCAAATTCCCATACATGGTTGATTTGGTCATTTAATCGAATACATGGATGAGTAAAAATACATGCAGATACCCCTAGTACACAATGCATACTTACAAAAAGTTATATTCCCCAAATGAGAAGAATATACGATGTGTTTTCCTAAACCACGTGTCACATGATCTAGATTTCTGAAAGGGAAACCATTAAAAATGGCCCAAATCCCCATTTTTCTCTAAAATAGATAAATATAAACCCTCAAGGGGTCCTAACTTGTCATAATTGGGATCTAAAAATAGAAGGAGATAAAAATATGGGAATTTATGGAAAAAATTTAAAAAGTCATACCTTTAGGAGGAATCTATTGAATATTCACATGTTTTCACAATCTGTAGTTTCCACATGATGATATGGATCCTCACAAACTTCATAGATACACCTGTCTTATTTTCTTCTTCTTCTCCTTATTTATCTTCTTCTTATTCTCTCTCTATCTCTCTATATATATATCTCTATCCCTTTTTATCTCTCAGTTATAAAAATGGGAATCCCATAGGGTTTTATTTCGGAAGCTAGTGGGGAGGTGAAATAATAAAAAGGATAATAGAAAAAGTAAGAAAAAGAAAAGAAAAAGAACCCAATCTTAACTATGGTTCCTAACACAAGATTATACTTTAACTAGGGAAGACCCCCATTCTAAACTCAACAGAAAAGAAAAAATCACAATTCGATGCTCTGTTAAAAATACATAGCTGAACAAACAAGTGTAAATAAATTAATATTTAATTAATTAAATATTAAATAATAATTATTCCACAAAAATTTAAGTGACTTATATTTCCACCAAACTCTTGTCCTAGTAAAAAACATTATTGTAGGACTAAAGGAGTGTTCGGAAAAATTATCAAATATCATCTTATAAAATAAAATTACCACTTTACCACTCAAAAGCTTTTTTAAAAAATTCAAATTTTCATATAATTTCATAGTCCCAAAATAAACGAGTCATTACAACCCCCCACCATAATCCTTATTGTCCACTAGAAGATTTTGTGGTCTAATAGTAGTCTTGGTCCCATTTAGATTATCTACAAAAATATACTATTTTGAAAATCCAACAACTGGTCTCACATCATTAACAACTATCCCCAAAGTAAGATATTTAAATGTGACTATTCTTGTACTCCCCTTAATAGGAGTTCCCCTATCATTTCCTTACAACCAATTCCATGCTCAAGATCCAACACTCTATCCATCACCAAAAATAATGACTGGCATTTCCAAAACCACTCATCATATATATCAACTCAGATGCATCAAAACATCACTCATTTCTACATCTTGATAATGAATTTCATAAAAATAACAAAACTCAACTTAAAATAAGGAACACCACCCTTAAAAATCCAATAGATAACTCCCCATTATATGGATTACCTTATACAACTCATCGATCATAAATCCCAAAGATTTATTCTGTTAATCCTAAAAAGATATTTAAAAATCATTGCATATATCTAATTATCTCCCAGTGCTCATAGAAACTTGAATAGATATTGTACATGATCATATATAAACTATGATTATACTAAGATTATATTGATAAGAGTGTATTTATATCCCCGATCTACCCTCACCATCCTATCAACTCCTGACCATGATCTAGCTACTTCAGTCATGCCCTAGTATCTAATCTATTCTTGATGTCTCCTTTACAATGGGGGGGGGGGCATTTATTATTTAATCACAACTCCTAGGAAACTATTCCAACATTAATACTTTAAAACCATAGATCCTTGAATCACACACATCCAATCATGGATTTATGATTTAAACAATTCCACATGTAACCAACATGTACCATTACAACCTAACTGACATTCTCATGGGTCATCCATCACAAGGATAAGATGTTCATGCTACATGGAACTTCAGTCTCATTAATCTATAAGATTCCTTGGATATCCTCTTTAAAATCATACATCTCAATCATTACATGATTTAAACCACTACTATAAGTCACATTGATCCATTTCCCAAAACTAAAGCATCAGACTTGAAACTATTGGTCAACAAGGCTAGGACTTAAACATTCCTACCCCCATGGAATATAGTCTCTAAAATAAACAACCCTTGTTTCTTTATCAAATACCAAAAAAATCATCATACCTAATAAAAAAACTCGAGAACCTCTCATGCATCAATCTCTACATGTGTGTATAACCAAGAGCATAGCCTCAGAAGGCATCTATAAACCCTGACCCACCCCTCTAGTTGGTTACCCTCAATCAAACTTACAGTCTAACTACAAGGGTATGAGTCAAAACTAAGGGCCTCTAGGTATTCCACCTATCCATAATTATCAAGTATCATAATAGGGGAACTTTTTCTTAACACCTATCCTATAAGTCAAACCTCTACTGAGGTCGCATCTTAGAGGGAGTCATTCATACACCCATCTCAATGTATGGAATCCCACATTCCTATCAACCCTCTCTAAGGGAGGTAACAATCACATTAACTTACTAGGGTGAAATCCTATCAACACGATTTCAATTATACAACTTTTCATATCCCCGATAGTTTTTTGTTGTTAGGTTTTTCATACTACTGTTTTGGATGATACTGGTTTGGGATGTGTTGTTCTTGGTGGTTTGGAACATCTCTGGCGATTTCTAGTGACCGATGTAAAGTTTGGACTATGACGATGACGACAACTATGGTGATGATTTATTCTATGGTGATGAAGACAGTGATGCTTATGAATCTAATGGAAGGAAGTGACATGACTCATCATGATGGGTGATTTTTTATTGTTCAATGTGGGTTAACTTGTGGTTCTAGGTGGATATGGTGGGTTTTTTGAAATTTTTATTTTGAAATTGGTATGTCAAATTTTTAAATTTTGAATGTGTGTGTTGTGGTTTAAGTATGCCTATTCTGGTGGTGACTCCTTTGTATGGTTCCCACTTACCCAAAAAGTGGTTTTTTTTGAGAAATACAAAAAAAGGATTATGAAGGGAACCCATTTCAGTGAAACCCATTAGTAAATACTAATTTATGTGATAGAATCTAATGGAATCTCCTACCAAACATCAGCTGACCAGACCCTAATCCTCTCTAATCATCCTTATAAAGAAATTCTCCCTGGAGGGTCATGAAATGAATGTATAAAAGATAATGAACTTAAAAACACTGGGAATCAATATATGGTGATAACCCCTTAAGGAACTCATTCACTGTGAATTATTAGATACCAATTATCCTTACACTAGAGGTTCTTTATTATATAACCATTAATAATGTTCAGTTATTTAAAATATCATAGAAATATAGATTGGAGAAATACATGTAGGTAGTTATGAATTTTAGTTAACTTCACCAAAAAAGAATACACCCATAAAGGGTCTATTGGAAAGGAATGAACAACCAACATTGACCTATAAGGTCTAATTATATCACACAAAATTGTCTCATCGACATGTGTTATACTACACTCACATTGTTTGTTTAAGCATAATTTCATTCTATCATATGTTGGAAAAATACTGTATAGGTGGTATCGATGCTTTGAATAACCAAACCTTGGTAGAAATGACATAAAAGGGGTCCAAAACATAGTAATCTTGTGTTCTATCAACCAACTTGGATCACTACACCTCTGGTGCTCAAGGACTAAGCCATCAGCCTCAATAGGAAACCTCTCACTATAGATCCACAAAGATTTTCATCTAAAGGAAATATATATACAAGTAATCTAAATTGAGAAGAATACAAGCAAAAACCTATATGTAAAAATTCAATTGTGTTTTTATTGACACTTTAAACAATTGTCTTCTAGAATTAGTATTCAAATAAAACACTAGCGGGCCTATTACATGTGGAACTTAAATACCAATTATGATGCATGAGATGCCTCTTTCCATTGCCAGCCAAGAGTCAAAATTAATCACTGACTTCACTCTAATGGGCCAAGATCCATAAATCCATAATAAATCATAAAAAATACACAAAATATATGTCACTCAAATATAATGTTATATAAAACTATAACATCTTTTATCACAATCAATAATCCCATATCCCTACAAACCAAGACTTTTTACTAGAACAATTGTTCTCAAAGAACTTCTCAAATATCCATCATTGGTTCTGAAATATTCCTAATAATCCTATCTACTATATCCCAAACTATAATATCAGAATAAACGAAATATTACTAACATCACTTTGTATTTTCCCATCCTGGGTTCCACAAAACTAGTTCCCTGAGCTAGTTCATCACATGGCCTCAAGCGCACCTTCCTATACACTAGTGGCTTCTGAACAATAGTGAGGGCCTAGGGTGTGTCTTTTGGAATACTATTCCCTCATATAATAGAAATGGGAAAAAAATAACCAAAAATCATCCAACGTAGTAAATAAATAGAGTACAAAAGAATTAAATATAACAAAGCTTTAATAGTAAAATGAAATGCATTAAAGGCCCAAATGACCATGTCATACATAAAATATTGATCATCCCCAGGGAAAAACACATATAAAAGAGTAAAAAAATAAACAAAAATAAAAGTTCATGTCTCTACGGCTAAATCCAAGTTGAACCACATACCTAGTCTCCACAACACTGTTGAACTTCTTTTGCCTGATCCTAAGAATACACACGATTGACACCCCTCAATCAATAAATATTGGGTCTCAACCCAATACATAATGTATCCATAATTAACTAGAAATCATACATAAGTTATAAAATCACACCAAGGTTCATGAATTGGGGATGAAAAATAAATCTCAGTTGGCTACCCCCCACTGTGAACCTATAATCTACTGTCATAAGTACATGCTCATACAATATTCTCAACCTAACCAAAATATGAAGAATAAAGAAAATAAAATAAAACCATAGTAGATCCTTTGTTCTATGATCCCATTCAACCAAACCTACTTCGTCCAACACTATTAATGTATCTTATCATTTAATTTAAATTAAATAAATAATGATTTTATGTATATAACCAATGTGTTTGTGTATAACACCAGTCAAGCATAATATAAGTAATCCCCTTAATCCTATGCAACCATCAAAGTAATTATGAGTCAGAACACGAGTATCACTCATGTATTGATATAATTCATTATAATGATGGAATTCGATGTGCAATGTGGAATTCTATATCTCAATAATATTTGAGGAATTCCATATTCGCTGTGGAACACCATGTCCACTAATGAAAATCATAACTTTATAATGCCATGTAGTCTAATGAAAATAACAGATATGGAATGAATTTCCTACCAATATTTAATCATTAAGGATTAGAATCTAGATCCCATGTCATACATTTGAGAATCCCAATAAGGTAATAGTCAATAATATGGATCAATCATTGGATCCCAAGAAACACCTTTTGGCATCCCAATCATAAATCATCTCACATCAGGCACATCATCCAAAAAAGAGTAAGTACATCTAGAAATATTGGATGCATCATTTATAACCATGTTAATGAATAAATAAAATCATGGGAGCATTGAATGCATAAACCCAAAACAAATTCCACATAGAATTGGGATTACATGCTTAGTATTGGTTCCAAGGTGACACCCACTACTTTCTATAAAAAAACCCATCATAATAGCTCAAATTTGTTCAAACACCTAGGAACCCACTAGATCACCTAAATAAAACACAAGAGTGGTATCCTAATGTGGACCCCTCGAAGTCAACATGGATGTAGAGGAAAACTACATGGGATCCTCGAAAGGGACTCCATGCTAGGGTTTTCCCATGCCGCCATCTTCTTATCCACCACTGCAGATCATGTTCCCTCTGAAGCTTTGGACCAACGGGTTTTTCGCATGCTGTATATCATATGGAGGTGTCATTCTCTCCATGGGATTGAACATCATAGATAATCTCACAATTTTCTAGACTTCTTCATACCCTACCCTTCAAGTTGGATAAAGGTATCAGGCTGGCTTGGTGAGGTTCCAATGTTTGAGTTTTTAGCTACTGTGGTGAGGTTGTCATCACGCTTTTGCATCGTTTATAGATGAATTGGGAAGATATGTTCACCTTGTGTGGTATTGAATTTGGTAGTGGGATTTTGGTTTAGTATGGATGGAGGACCTATAACTGGTTTTGTGAAATTTCAATTGTGATGATGAAGAAATTAGGTTGCTGTGTAGGTTGAATTTGTGATTTTCCATAATAGATTTTGTGATGGTAGATATTTGTGATGTTTATATAGTGTGTTGGTGATGTTTTTATAAATTGGTGGAATGGTTTTTTGTGTATTCTATTAGAATAGTGATGCACCCAGACTCGACCACATGAAACATGCCCCATTGGAGGTTTCATAGCTGGTTGTTAATCTTTGTAGAGCTTTACATACTTGGATGTTTGATAGGGTATGGTGTTATCCATTGGATCGGGCCTATGCTTTGACATAGGACACTTGCTAGCCGAATATCCATGTAACGATGGATAGCTTTATCATGATGAAATACGGGGGAGGGACGACTCAATGTGATCGGTCTAGTTTTACTCTCTAAGACTTTGGGGGTCATGATATGTCTTAAGTTCATTAAGTCTATTTGGGTTCCCCCCTTCTTCTCTTAAAAAGGGGTTTTATTATAATAAAAAAACTGAAGGCCTTTGGTCCATTGGATGGATAAGGGATCCTCAGTCACAAACTAGTTCTTAACAACCCACAACCTCAAAGGCCTAAGGAGGCGCACATAAAAATGGGAATGTGCTCAAGGGAAAATAAACACATGCATTGGTATTGGGAGATGGACTATAGACCATCTTATATTAGGGTCGTACTCTATATTGGTCCAAACACCCATCCAATCTATCTTATCAAGTCACATTACAGTCCCGCTAACCAATGAATATCTCAAAAATTCCCAAAATGAGGAACTTGGTTATCTCATTCCCTATCCTTGAATCATTATCAAAACCCTTAGGGGGGGTCTCATTCTTGGTCTCACTCTTAGGAGATGATATATTACTAGAGGAAGAACCTCTCCATTTTGGCCCGCTCTTCCTAAAATTCCTCTTTGGACTCCTCAAATTACCCTAAGGGTTTCACCATTGTTATATATGTGGAACAAATATAAAAAGTGACTACTCATGTGTCCAATTTCAGCTATGGGGTGTAAAAACACTAAAACACCTCAAAAGCATAGAAATGGATAAGTATATGATGTGTATTCCCTAATAAACAATGTGTACTCTCAAAGCCCCATCGAGGCATTTAATTATTCCAAACATGGAATGTAAAACCCACATACATGGCGTTTACCCTACACGAGGTACCTATATGTGTACATCACATGGTCTGGTCATGTTTTGATGCCTTGTTGTGTACTCTTACATGGAATATGACCCACATGGGGTCTGGCTGTGTACTCTACACGAAGAAGTTCACCCTAGACGGGTCATATGGACATGTACTTTGCTACATGGACATGTACTAATACATTGACTATACCCCCGATACATGGTGTATGATTCAAAAAAGTCATCATCCTTGGACAAGAAGAACACATGGCCTGTGTTCCCAAAATACACACTGTGTGATCAAGATTTTGAATAGGAAACCCTTGCGAATGGACCAAGACCTCATTTTTCTCCACAATATATATAGATCGATCCTTGAGGGATTCTATAAAGTCATAATAGGGATATAAAACTAGAAAGTGATAAATATATGGGTATTTATGAAAAAAAATAAACATGGCCTAACTTTAGAGGGAATATGTTGAAGATTCACCTATTTCCATGATCCATAGGTACCATATGATGATCCTTCTTTTCCTAAGCTCTATGTTGGAACCTCCCTTATTATACCTCCCTCTCTCTATCTCCCTCTCCCTTTTTATATATCTTCCATATAAAGGATATTTCTAAAGGGTAATACATAATAATCTAGTAGGGAATAGAATAAAAAAAGTAAAAAAAATAAAAGGATGAAAATGAATGAAAATGAAAAAGAGGCCTAATGCCAACCCCGATGCCCAACACGAGTTTATAACTCAACTAGAAAAACCCCCATTTGGGACTCAATGGAAGAGACATAATCTCAATATTATTCTCATATAAAAATATATAGTTGAAAAAATGTGCAAATAAATTAATATTTATTTAATTAAAGATTAATATGAATTATTCAATGAAAACTCAAATGTCTCATATTTCTAAAAAACTTATTTCCTATGGTAAACATTCTATTTAGAGACCAAAAGAGTGATAAAAAATATATCCAAGATCATATACAAGGGTAATTTTCCATTTTATCCCTCATAAACATCTGAAAGAAAAAATTAAAATTTATTTTAAATTTCATATTTTGAAAAAATGGGGGTTGTTACACAATGTTTCTTGATTAAGAATATCTACTAATGTAGTGTCTCAAGATCGATCTAGTGATGTTCGAGCATCATGGAGACTGGGAATATGGTTTGGATAAATTTTGGTAGTAAATCCTATTGTATTTACATACATTTTTTTTATTTTGTTTATGTGGTTGTCCTAGTGGATGATTATTTGTTAAGTGATTTTAATGCATTGATTATGCATGACTATGTGCTACATTTCATTTATTATAGCATTTTTTGGTTTTATTTTTTTTTATTTTGGATACTGAATTTTTTATCCTTGTAGTTTTTTAGTTATTTACACTATTATTTCACTCTAACAAAAGGGTATAGTCTCCCCACTATATCTTTTTGAGAACTGCCTCTATTAGGCATCCTATATAATTTTTGGAGGCTCCCATGAGGCCTTATGATTTGTTAGGTTGATCTGAGATGTTTCATTATAATGAATCACCATTAATCATAAATCCTTCTTGGCATTAGGGTACTTTGAGCACAACTGCACTGACCAACCTTATTTTCTGATCCTTGAAATTTTCTTCACATTCAATTGTCTAAAAGAACTTGAATCCCTTACAAGTTATCTTTGTGAGTGGATTAGATAGATGTGATAAATTCTTCACAAAGCATCGATAATATCCATCCAAATGAATAAAACTATGGATCTCAATTTCTATGATTATTCTTGGAAAACATTTAATAACTTCTATCTATTATAGATCCATCAATATACCCTCACTTGAGACTATATGACCAAAAAAAAACTTATTTATCTAAAATTTACACTTGCTAAATTATTAATACAACTTTTCCTGTATTAGGATATTCAGTATAAAGATCATGTGATCTTCATGATCTTCCTTAAAGTTGGAATATAAAAAATATCATATATAAAGACAACAAAAAACAGATCAAAGTAATCTCAAAATAATCTATTCATTAAATCCATGAATATTGGAGGGGAATTAGTAAGAACAAATAAGATCACTATAAATTCATAGTGCTAATACCTAAAATGAAATGCCATCTTGGGTATCTATTCACTATTGACCCTCAAATGATAGTAACCATATTAAAGATCTATCTTGTAAAAATATTATGATCCTCATAATTGATCAAGAAAAGCATCGATATTATGCATAAGATACTTATTCTTTATTATTATTATAAAAACCCAAAATTTTCATACATAAATATCACATATTAATATATGAATATTTATTACATAACATAACTATCTAGAAAGTAATCATATAGGTCTAGTGTATTTGCAAACTTGGATAGATAAACCACAAGTTTGTAATTGATCTACATAATCTCCTACTAAGTTCTTCAAAACTAGCACCTTTCTTAGAAATATAAAACTTAGTACCTTTCTTCCGGACATGGGGAATGGAAACATAAGAAAAGGTGAGATCAGATCCTCAGTATAGGTAAACAATGAATATGTCAATGAAGACATAAAAATCATATTAACTTAATTTCAATGTAACATGAGTATAAAATTTTAAAATTATACCCTATATATCATATATCATAATCTTGAGTCATGGAATAAATCATGGCAGTTCATAAAACATGAATCATAAATGATACAAATAACATAAGATACAGAAGCATTACATTGGCATAAGACTTGAAACTTTGTAAGACACATAAGCATAGAAAATCATTTCCTTAGTAGTCAAAGATAATTTATAATAGTATCACAGTGGATTGAGTTCAGTACACAAAACATTTTATTTGTCAAGGTTCACTTCCAATAATATCATAGTGTGAAAATTCCTATATTGAACTGAATTCACTCCGCATTACATTAAATTCTATCTTATGAGATATCAGTATTTAACCAATGAATTGGAGGGAGATATAGGTCCCACCCATCATATAATAAAACTGAATTTTTCTAAAATATAATAAAATATTCATCATATCATAACCCATTAATAGAAATGGGTTTCATAAATAGTTCATCATAGCATAAACTGTGGAAAATAAATGATTTTCATAAACATTTCATCACTTCATCATAGTATAACCCATTGAAATAGAATATGTTTCATAAAAACATTATCATAATAAATATAAACCATATAGGGAATGAATAAGGATGTTATCCTTGGATTATATCACTATTAAACCGTAAGTTAAATCAATATTTATTTTCTTTTAGAATTATAAATACTATTTAAAGATCATCAAAACATTTTTGAAGAAAATAACCATTCAATTTTGAAATCAAATTTTAAAATAATTTTTTTGAAAATATTATTGAAATTTTTTTATATTAAAATAACCATGGAATATTTTAAAGGAATATTCAAAATATTTAGTGTTCATTATGGAATAAAATTATGTTCATGCCGTATATGTTAAAAAAAATTCCTTCTATACTTTTTTCAGAAAAGTCACAAAGTTCCTCATTTAGAAACAAAAACAAACATTCCTTTCAAAAAATTTTAAAAAAGTTACATATGGGTAAACTTTTCATTAAAAAATCATATTAGAATAGTAAAAACCTTTTTTAAAACATTTTCAGATGATATTAATATGAAATAAAAATAATTTTCAACTAAAGAGAGAAATAAATTCAATTTTCCTTAAAAACATATTTTCGATATTTTGAGTAATTAAGGTGAGTAAAATGAAATGATAAATGGTATTATACAGAAATAAAAATGTTATAATAAAATTTATGAGTTTATTGAGAGATATATCATAATATTCGATCATCAAAACACAAGTATAAGCTATCCTGATAAATAATGAGATTGTAACATAAATCTCTTACTAATTCATTAACATTTGAATAAGAAGAACCATGAAATAAATAAACTTAAATAGATTTATAAATACCCATTAATTTTATAAGAATCATCATAAAAGAAATTAATTGGTAGTATATACACTACCTAAAATAAACAAGTATTGAATATGGAATGTGACCCAAGAAAATAAAAGTGTGATGGAAATTCCTTACCATAGGCCCAAATTCCTTCATGGATATTTGAAACTCATGTATAATAAATATAAATTTGTTAGAAAATCTTATATAACCATAATTGTATATATATATATATATCATAACATATATTATTTACTTATAACCCTATATCAGCTGTTTGTTAACACTTCTTTATTTAAATAACTATTCCAGGTGATATCTACTTTGTATTTCATGTATGTTTTAGTTTGGTAGTTTTGGTACTTGTATTTTGATCATGGTTCCATAATATATAGAATGTTAATAATGGTAATAATATAACATATATTCATTATATTTATATTTAGAGTCATTTAAAAAAGATAAAGATAAAAAAAATGAATTACACCGTTCACAGAGATGCTATTCTGTATGCACACATGAACAATGTTTCAATTTTTTGACAGATTTAATGAAATAAAGGTAAATAATAATTAGTATTTTGAGAATAATTATGGTGCTATTTATATCATATATATTTATTAAATTTAACCTTATTTTCATCCAATTAAAATGGAAAAGAAAAAATGAATCGCATGACTTGGTTGAAGTGGTAGTCGACACGTCCACACGAGTGACATTATCATTTTACCAATGATTGAAACGTAACGTGGTAGATGAAATTTTATAATTATATAAGTATATTTTTTTATGAAAAACATATATAAACATTAAACCCATCATAATAATCATCAATAAAATATGGTGATGAAAAATGAATAGTATCGCTACATGGGGATGATAAGTCATACATACAAATGAGCTATACTTTCACATCCCATTTTAAGGAAAAAGGGAAAGTATTGTTGGTTTCAAAGTCATTAAAATATTTTAGTATATTTATTATATTTATGTTATTATTATATGATAAATACCACATATTTAGTGGAGGTAATGAAGAATCTGAAAATATGGTGACCGGTTAAGGTGATTACCTTTTCTATGAAAGAACTTCTTTATATATCCTCACAAGGACCCTAGAGTGGGTATTGTAGGAATAAAATCACATATATAATGTGTAAATAGAATATTATAATGGATGCTTTTGTTTATTATTGATATATAAGGCTCAAAGTGGTGTAAATAAGTGACAAAGGAGGTTCCCATTTATAATTGAGGTGAGGGTCACTTTTAGAACTTCTCAAAATATTAAATTATAATAAATTAATTCTCAAGGAAAATGCTTTCAAATTTATAGTTATTTGAATACAATATAGGAAAGTGTTTTAATCCCATTGACCAATATAATTTAGACAAGTTTTCAGGTTATCTTAAACATTACTGTTTTGATTGACCCTTGGTTATCCATTTTTAAGTTTAACAGTGTAACATCATTTTCAATATTAATTGGTTGTAATTTTTTTATTATATGGTAAAAATTGACCAATGAATAAAAAATTTAGGAAATTTAAGATCACAACATATCCAAATTGTCTTATTTCAGGATTTTTATTTTTTAAAATAATTAAATAAAATATTATTTTGATAAAATATAAATTTTTTCAATTTTAGCACTATTCATTTAATTTTACTTAAAATACACAAATAAAATGTCAGAATTAAATATTATCTTTTAGAAAAACACTAATATATTATATTTATCTATAAAATTCGTGCAAAACTATAAATAATTCAAAATATAACACTTTTAATTTATTTAATATCTTTTATTTTTTTCAATTAATTGAGTAAATAATGTTTTGGTGTCGCATTGGAATTTAATGTAATTATATAATATAAAAAAATAAAAATAAATAAAAATAATAATATTATTAAATTATTCAAAAAATGAATAATAATATTTATTCATAAATATTTTCCCCAATGTGAACACATAATAGATATTTAAAACCAAGAGAGTAACATTTTGTAAGTTTCTTTGATTTAAATAATATATAAGTCATTTTCATGAACAATTGTCCATTAAAAAACTAAATTTAGATCCTTAGGTTATAATTATATAATTTAATTAATACAATACGAATTAATATGAAATATAATGTCTTTATCGCTAATTTTTAACCTAGATTAAACTAATTTTCTCTTTATTGTGGTAAGAAACTTTACCACGGTTATTATTCATATTGACCAAAAATAAAAGGGTCCTATTTAACAAATTTTAATATCATGATTTTAAATATTTAATATATTTTATCAAATTTATATTATATTAGTGGTATAAATTAATTTTAAAATAAGTGCACCACACATGATGACAACCGTTGTTTAGAAAAATACATTTTTAAGCATAAAACTTGGTTTATTCTTATCCAATGACTAGAAAATATTAAATGAAGGATAATTTTTATATTTAACATATAATATAATAATTTCATTGAAATAATTCAGCCAAATTGGTTAATTTAATTTATGAAAATAAAAATATATTGCGTAGACAAAAATAGTTTTTCAAAAAAATATTTATTTTTTCAAATGATTTTTATTTTCATTTATAATCAATTTATAACCAATAAATTAATTTTATACATTAGTAATAGTAATTTTTTAAGAAATTTATTAATAATACTCATTCCCTCTAATCCAATTACTTGGAAATACCTATCACCTTAAATAATACTATTTTAATAGTATACTGAGATTTTTTAAACTGAGTGTTCCGTGTAACACATGTTATCAAAGAAATTCAGTTATTTTAAATGAAGTATTTTCTAATGTATTAGGGTGTTATATTTACCCTCCTCAGTTCTGTACAAAACTCTTCTTCCCTGTAAAGACTCTGTATTTTTTTCATTATAGTATTATCAATCCGACTATTGTTCGAGTGAATGAACAAATATTCACTTGCAGCTTTTTCCACTCAGGTCATCTATCTTTCTACTCTTTTATTTATGAATATAATAGTTACATTGGCAGAAGACCACTATGGAATACTGTCAATGAGATATCAAATACCATCTCGGAACCCTGGGTTCTCATGGGTGACTTTAATGCCATCCTCAATGTGGATTAGAAGCTGGGACATGCCATAAGTCCTATTTTAATGCAGGAATTCAGAGCCTGTGTTGAGGAGTCCAACCTGATTGAATACAAGATTATTGGTGCCAAATACACCTGGTATAAGAGAAATCTAAGTGGAATGAAAGAAAGCATAATTGATCATGCTTTTGGAAATTAATCTCTTCTTGGTTTCTGGAAAACCATCTCATGTATCACTCTTGTGAAGCATAATTCAGACCATCACCCAATTCTCACAACCTTCATTGATAAAGGAGATAGTCAGCCCATTCCCTTTGAGTTTAATAATGCATGGACTTCTATTATAGAATTCTATCATATTGTTAATGATACGTTCACCATGACAAATTATAATAACAATCCCCTTGCCTGTGATTTCAAGCTAAAGATCCTTAAAGCTAGGCTGAAATAGTGGAGTAAGAAGAAATTTAGTTTTCTTGATCAGGAAATTGATGCTCTCTAGAGCTCCCTTCATAACATCCAGGAAGATATCACTGAAGACAACTTTTCTATGGATCTCTCCCATGAGACTAATGTTTTATCTGAACTGAATTACCTCATCAAGTTGAAGGATAACATTCCAAAGGAAAAATTTCAAGTTAAATGGCTTATGGAGGGAGACCGCAACACCAGATTCTTCAACTCCCTTCAAAGAGTTAAAAAAGCCAATAAGACCTTATATATGTTGAAATATGGTGATATTATTCTAGATTATAGATAGAGTCTCTCAAATCATATTGTTCCATATTAAATGAACCATTTCAATGGTCCTGGGAGAACTGAGGGCATTATGGATGGCATCATTCCCACACTGGTCACCGTAGCTGATAATCAGTCTCTTAATTCTATCCAACTAGACACTGAGATTAGAGATGCTGTTTTCGGTCTCAATAATGGAAGTTCCCCTGGTCCGGATGGCTTCAGAAATCACATTTTTCAGTTCTATTGGGATATCATCTACTTTGATGTTAGTAGATTGGTTAATCACTTCTTCACTGATGGTTCTTTCTCTCAATTATTTAATGCCCATTTTATTTTCCTCATCCCTAAGGTGGATAATTCTAGTGATATTACTCAATTCAGACCATTTTCCCTTGTCAACACAATTTATAAAATCATCACAAATTTTTTTCCACTCTACTTGCTCACACTTCTAGAAATATCATTTCTTGGAATCATTTCGGGCATGTTGAAGGGCGAAAAATTCCAGATTGCCTTCTCACTACCTCTAAGTGTGTGAACCTACTATAGAAATCTACAAGGGGCGGAAATATTTCTCTTAAATTGGATATTATAAAATCCTTCGATACAATTGACTGGAAATTCATTGGTCATATTCTCCATGAGTTTGGATTTCATTTGACATTTATAAAAAGGGTCAAAACTATTATCACCTCTTCCCACATCTCCATTCTCATTAATGGATCCCTGGAGGGTTAATTTAAGTGTTTCAGAGGTGTTAGTTAAGGTGAACCACTCTCTACCATTATTTTTGCGATCACCAAATTCTACCTTAGTAGACTCCTTCTGCACATGACTTGCATGGGGGAACTCAAACCAATCAGAGCTACTAGATGTATCTATGCACCCTCTCATCTTCTACTTGCTGATGACATCATTATTTTCACTTAGGGTGACAAGAAAAATATTCAAGATATCAAGAAGTCTATTCTCCATTATGAACATGTTTCGGGACAGGAGGTAAACTGGAGAAAATCCTTTATTTATTTTGGAAAAAATATAACTGCCACAAGAAATTATAGCATGATGAGTGACTTGGGAATTCAGGAAGGGACTCTCACCTTCAATTATCATGGAGTCCCTATGTTTTTTTGTAGACCACTTTCTTCTTATTTTGTTGAAGTTGTTTTCCATGTCAGAAGAACCCTCTCCTCCTAGAAGGGAAAAACGCTTTCAATGGAAGGAAGGCTTTGCCTTGTCAAACATGTGGCCATCTTGAAACTCGTTTATTCTTTTATGTTGTATTCCTAGAATAATTCAGTAATTAAGACTCTAAATTCCATCATGATAATCTTCATGTGGAGTGGTAGTATCCTTGAATGAAAATCTATTACTGCCTCTTGGAAAAGATGTAGTATGCCTCTTGCTAAAGGAGGGATTGGAGTAAAGAACCTTGAGATCTTTAACCAATCCATGCTAGAACAATTCATTCACAGGATTATTTATAATAAGGAATAGTCTCTAGACTTCTTCAGCTCCAAACTCCTTAAATGACACATTAAAGGGAATATGTCCTATCTTCAATTTTCTATCTGGCCTGGTCTGAAAAAGATCTTCCAGAATATCAGTTTCCAATCTCACTGGATAGTTAGTTCTCATTCCTCCCTCAGATTTTTGAAGAATAACTAGAATGGGGATCCACTTATTGACAGATGTATCACTTCTAACCAAAGTAGTGAAAATGATTCCTCTATTAAGAGACATATTGATAATCGTAATGACCGTCCTTTGTATATTGCTCAAATTATTGATAGTTATGATTTCCTGGACAATCATTATCTCCTCTTGTGGGAGCCTATCTTTGAGGGAATTCTGGACTTGAAGGTCTACTATAATCACATTATCCATGGTGGGAGTACATGATTGGAGGCCTTCAACAAAAAATGGCTGATGCCATCCTAGTTTACTCTACTCTGGCGTCTTCAACTCAAAAAACTCCCAGTTGATGTGAACTTGCAGTGGGTGGTAATTTCTTTATGCTTTAGGTGCGCTCTCTTCTAGCAACACCAAAAGTGAATCAACTATATCTCCTCTCCTGTAATACATCTAAAACCCTATGGAATGCGGCGTTTGATATCTTTAATCTACACTACCCGCAAACCAGCTCTCTCTCTCTCTCTCAATTTTTGCTTGACCTGCTTGCTGTCCAGCTATCAAAGCAGGTCCATATCTTTTTTCTGGATTCATGTGAAGAGGTCTTACATATTTTCTGGAACAGAAGAAATAAATGGAGGCATGGTGATCCAATTATCAATCACAAAACCCCCCTTTCATCCATCTTTTTTGGGGCTCAACAATCCAATTCTCTGTATGATGATTGCTGTCATAACTCGGTCAGGGATCTTGTGGTCCTTAGGAAGCTCCAACTCCAAGGTAATTACTCTAAACCTCTTAGAAACATTGAATTATTCTGTTTGTCTCCATTTTTAGGTTGGATAAAATGAAACATGGATGGAGCCTCGAGGGGAAACCGCCGACCTGTTAGATATGGTATTACTTTCAGAGATCACCATGTTGATTTTATGGAGTGGGAACATGACAGATGTGGTCATGCTACAACACTTGAATTATAAATGCAGGGAATAATTAAAGCCATTGAGTTTACTCTGCAAAGAGGCTGGAATCATGTTTGTTTTTAAAGTGACTCAACTATAATTGTTCAAGCGATGCGGCAGGGTCAAATACATCTCGCCTGGAAGCTTACTACCAAATGGAATAGATGCCTTACTACCCTGGCCTCCATGAGCTATATTATCATGCACACCTACTAGGAGGCAAATAAACTTTCTGATTCTATTTCCAATAAAGAATCCTTGGAAGGGACCTTCATTCATTTCTTCAACATACCAAGTGAGATGATGAAAATTTTTCAACGTGATGGATGTAAATCTCCTTCCTTCCGACTCTTGTAGCTTTTTATTTTAATAAAACTAAGCCTTATTCTTTCTTTAAAAAAATAATCTAACAGATATAAAAATTATATCAATTTTTTTAACTTTATAAATTAACCAAAAAAACGTTTAGATCAAGGTAAGATAATTCCCTAAATGAATAAATCTTGAAATAATAAATTTAACTCCAAATTTTCTATAATAAAAAAAATGGTTCAACTAAGATCATTTTATAAATAATCCAACATCCCAAATAACATTAATAAAATAAATGTTAAAAAAATTAAACTTAAATGTGATCTCATACCTTTCATCTCACATCTACAAAATTTAAACTATATTCTTCACAATTATTTTCTTCACATTAAATCACATGTTAAACCTAAAGGTTAAATATACATCAACTTAATGAAACATCTTTAAAATATCATTAATCACCATGATAAATTATAATATAATATTTTAACCTCGTGAACTGCACTAGAAAATTATTAATAAAATTTATATACTAACATTAATGTTAATCCATAAATTAACCATAAATATCTCTAAAAATATCACATTATCAATGAATCAATTTTCAAAAATCATGATTATTTATATCCCACTATAAAGTAGTCAATAATTAATATAGAAACCAATCAGATACCAATCCCAAAGGATATTTATACTTTATTAGAGTTACGAAATCCCATCACTCAAAACATTAAAAAGTTATTTTTATGACTTTAAACATTTGATCAAACTTAAACTCATAAACCTATAATGATATCTATAACATTTAATTTATCCTCAGAAGAGAACATATATGATTTCAAAGATAATACAATCCTTATTCATTAAATAATTTTAGACTAATGAATATATTCTATAAATCCAAATATTTAATAAACTTCATCAATGATGAACTAAATAACATTTTATTAAATCAAAAACCAATTTTATGGAACTAGAAATATCAATTCAAATAATCTCTTAATCATAAATAAAAATTATTATCTCAACATTAGACATATATTAAGGTTTTATTTTATCGTAATAATGTGTTTTCCAAAATTATCACCATACCACTAAATCACTTTTCATGGTTATTAGTACCACTCAAAATATATATTAAATTCATTAATAATAATATAAAATAGAAAAATACTTATATTTTTCATGATTTTATAACCAAAATATCATTAATATAACACTTATACAACATAATTCTTGAATCAAAATACATAAACACTAAAATAATCCCACTTCATTCTCAAATATTTAACTAAGATTCATCATCTTATTGCTGAATAATTATTTCCTACAATATGAAATTTGAATCATTTCATAAGTCTCATAAACTTGAATTTAATCATGCTTATTACTTTTTACAAAACCAATACTTTAAAATATGATCGTACCTTTTATACACCATTCTTCGTCTCTTCATAATCATCATCAGTAAAACCATTACATGTAAAAACATGTTGATCCTTTTCTTGAGATTTCCCCCTAGGACATCAATTTTCATAATGCCCATACTTTATGCATTTAAAATATTTAAATTTCAAGGATACCTTAGGGAGACCATTATTATCATCTATTTCATTAACTAAACTTTTCATTTTTCATTGAAAAATATTTTCATTATGTTATTCTTTTACACACTCAAAACATCTTTTTGTGCCTCTAAGACATTAATTTGAGTATTCTTCCCACATTATGGGCATGTTTAAAGATAAATATTATTTACTATATTTTATTTTTGAAACTACATATTTTTCTTAGTTTTTGTGTTAGGAAACTCACCAAAGTTTAGATTGGTAGTTATATAATGAGATAGATGAATATGAATAATCACAAGGTTTGACATTCCATCACTTTTTTAAATTGGTCTCACGAGGAAAACTATTCCATTGATCATCAGATTCAACACTATCACTACTACTTTAAGTTCCAACCATTGAATAAAATAAAAAAGAATAGTGTTAGAAACAATAATCATATTTAAAAACCACATAGTCCTAAAAAATATACTAAAGGATGTCTTAATCATAACACATTCTTTTATGAAACCCTTGGTCATTTATAATAGTTACCAAAACATTAGGATTATATCCTATACATAGACTAATACCTTGGGTTTTCACTAAGGTTTTCTCATCCTAGTTTTAAAAGGTTAGCTAAAACATTATATTATACCCACTATAGTGACCCATACTTTTTCATACATAGATGACACATCTTAATAGATAAATATTTATTTCATAACATAATGATACATTCTAGAATCATATAAGTCCAATGCCATTGGAAACTTGTAACCATATACTAATGGTTCATAAAATATCTACATCATCTCCCACTGAGTTCTTTCTAACCATCAGGCTTCTTAAAAATATCATAAATGGTACATTTCTTCTTGAATGTGGGAATAGAAACATAAGAAAGGGTGAGATTAGATGCTTATTAAGGGTAAAATAGGGTGATATCAATGATCAAATAAGCATAACAAGAACATAAGTGTATGAGAACATGATAATAACATTTTAAAATCATACCCTCTATATAATAGATCATAATATTGATTCATGTAATAAATCTGCAAATATTATAAGATGTGATTCATGAATGAATTTGAGAAAATTAGCCATGGAAGCATAATATTGGCATATGACTCAAAATTATGGCATAAACATAAGCATAAAAAATCATTTTATTAGTATTCAAATATCTTTTTATGGACTATTCACTACCCAAACCATCATTGTAGTCAAGGTTCACTTCTAAGATTATCAATGTGGAAACATTCCTTTTGTCATAAATATAAGAATATAAAATGATTTCATTCATTTTTATTGTATGTATTAGTTAGATAGTTTTGGTTGTTATATTTTAATCATGGTTCCATAATTTATATAATCTAAATAGTGGTGTAAATATCATATATATTCATTTTATACAAGTTTAGAGTCTTTCGAAAAATATTAATATATAAAAAATGAATTACACCATTCATTGAAACGGTATGTTGTATGTACGCATGAATATTGTTTCAATTTTTTGATAGGTAGAAAGAAAGAAAAGTAAATAATAATTAAATATTTCAGAATAATTATCATTATATATATATAATGTGTATTCCTTAAATGAATCCTTATTACTATCCAAGTAAAATGAAAAATAAAAAATGAATCACAACGCTTTGTGGAGGTGGTATTCCACATGCACACACAAACGTCATTATTATTGTCCCATAGATTGGAAGGTAAGAAGGTATATATGATATTATAATTATCAAAGTGTAATTATTTCATAAATATATTATATAAAAATTATTCCGATCATAGTACTTAATCATAAAATATGGTGATGAAAAATAAATAGAATCGCTACTTGGAGATGATAAGTCGTACGTATGCATGAGCGATATTTTCACGTCCAATTTAAGGGGAAAGTGGGTTAATAATGGTTGTTTCATAATAATAAAAAATATTTAGTATATTTATAATAATTATGTTATTTTTTTTGATAAGTACCATTGATTTAGAGGAGGTAAAGAAGAAGTGGAAAAGAAAGGTACCAGTTAAGGTGATTTACTCTTTTTAGATCTCATCATATGGACCCTAGAGTTGATATTTTCGGAAGATTGGAACCTTTAGAATGAATCTATATAATTTTATAAGGTATTTTTAGGGACTTTTCATGCCATAGGGTTCATATTTGGGTAAATAAGCGAGGCAGGAGGTTCCCTTTTATAATTTAGGTGAGGGGAACTTTTGGAATTTCTCAAAAAATTAAATTCTAATAAATTATTTCTTAGTCAAAATGCCTCAAAATTTACATATATTTAAATGAAATATATGATATGGTTTCAATCCCATCAACCAATAGAATTTATACAATTTTTTTGGCCATTTTAAACTTTATATTACTGATTGACCCTTGGCTAACCAATTTCAATTTTAATTATGGTAACAACTTTTTCGATATTAAAGGGATTTAATTTTTTATTATATGGTAAAAATTGGCACATAAATATTAAATTTATGAATTTTTAGACAATATAATACCAAAATTTTCTTATTTCAATATTTTTTATGTTTTTTAAAAATGTTTAATAATATATTATTTTGATAAAATATAAATTTTTTCAATTGTGACACAATTCATTTAATTTGACTTTAAAGACATGAAAAAATTTTCAAATTATAATATAATATTTAAATGAAACATAATATTTAAAATTAACCAATATAATTAATTTAAAAATATAAATTTATCAAAATATATAACTTTTAATATTTTTAATATCATTTATTATATTTTTCCATTAATTGAGTAAGTAGAGTTTTTTCATTGTGTAAAAATTTAAGGTAATTTCATAATACCTAAAAATTACAAAAAAAATTTCATCATGAATATAAATTCTGTATGTAATAAAATACTTATATATTTCATTCATAACTATTTTTTTCTCTATGTGAACACATAATGGACATTTAAAACTAAGACAATGGAATTTTATATGTTTTGTTAATTTTTGAAATATATAAGTCACTTTCCTGGATAAGTTTACACTAAAAAAATAAAATTCAAGAATAAAGTTATAATTATAGAGTGAAATTAATAAAATAATAATTATGAGGGGATATTATGGCTTTATCACTTATTTTGAACATTGATTAACCCAATTTAACCTTTACTACAACGATAAATTTTACCATAAATACTATTCATATTGAAAAAAAATTAAAGGGAACTATTTATAAAATTTTAACATACTGATTTTAGATATGGAAACAATTTTTTAATTTTTTTTAAATAAGTTTAAGAAATTAATTTAAAAATAATTACACAACACATTATAAAACAGGTTTTTAGAAAAATAAATTTTTAATCATAAAACATTGTTTATTTTTCTCTAGTGCATTGAAAATTATTAAAGGAATGATATAAAAATTTATTGAATATAAAATGTATAAATTTTATTAATTTAATTCCCACCAAATTAATAATTTAACTTATTAAGATAAAAATACAATGCACAAATAAAAACAGTTTTTTTAGAAAAATATTTTTTTCAAATGATTTTAATTTTAATTTATAATCAACTAATAACCAATTAAATAATTTTATACATATGTAACCATAAATTATTCATAATTGATTTACTCCTATTCAAACCCTCTAATCCAATAACTAAACAATAACTATCTCTATAAATAATAATTTATAATAGTATATTTCTGTTTGTTTAAACTTGATGTTGCGTGTAATGTGATATATTGAAGTAATTAAATTATTTAAAGTGAACTATTTTATAAAATATCAAATTGTTTTAGTGATATTTTTTAGTATCAAATAATCAATGCATAGTCGCATCTATCTATCTTTCTTCTTAACAAAAAGAACCGATGCACCCCATGGTAAAACACTAGGGCATATGAATCCCTTATAAATATTATCCTGGAGTTTCCTTTTCAATTCTTGAATATGGATGAATTTCATTAAATATAGATTCTTTGAAATAGGTATGACACTAGGTTTGATTTTTATTGAAAAATAAACTTCAAAATTTAGAGTAAGAATAAGAAATTATTTTGAAAATACATCAACAAACTCTTATAAAATATTAATATTTTTCATGTAGAGTTTCTCCATAACAAATGAGATAAAAACCATTCAAATTGAAAATAAGATCCAAAAAACACATGAAATTTTCATTGGAATGTAATATTTATTGTTTTATAGATAAATGATCATATGTTTTCTCAAAATATCAAATACAACTTCCCTTATTCAATTATAGATATAATATTTATATAATGAAATCAATCCATGCCCAAAATAACATCAAATTCAAATTTAATAATATTTTCAAAATACACAATATTAAAAAATTCCAGATGATACAATCCCTTCCTTATTCTTAGAGTTAGCCTTTAGAAGTGGTAATTGAATCATATAATGCCCAGGTTCCCCATATCTAAGAAAAAAACAATAAATGTTCCCTAAGATTACATTTATTTCATTCCATTATACTATTCATTTTTTGTTGTCAATTTGTTGTTCTATGACCATATTTTCCACACATAAAACATTTTCCAATTCCATTGAGACACTCTCATAGGTGTCTCTTACAACACTTCTGAAATGATAATAATTGAGTCATTTTTCCTCTATGGTCTACACCACCTAATATCTTAGGGAACTATATTATTCCCTTATTTGGCGGGTCTAAGAGTTTTTTATGTTTATGTTTATTAATTATATATCATTACAAATAAATAAGAACATGAGTACCCAAGGGGCATCATTAATTCCTTATGGGGATAACAAATGTTTTTTTATAAAACTCAAAAAGTGTGACAAATTAATTAAAATTAAGTTTGAAGTAATTCAAGTTCATACCGACATTGATGATGAAATTAGTTATTTAGGTTGTTAAAATATATTTTCTGATTTGATTTGATTTTATTAAGGAAAAAGAAATGAATATTTAGGTTTGATGGATGTTATGATGAAAGAGAGAGAATAAAACAAAGTAGGTTTTGGTTTTGATAATCAATTGAGAAAAGTGTGTTAGGGTTTGGTAGATTTTAGGGTCTGGGTGTATTGGGATTTAAAAAATAATTTGGTTATTCAGTATTGGTTTTAGATTTGATAGAAGGTAAATTCAATGGTTATTAAATCTCTTACTTAGTATGACAATCCCTATTTTCCAATAGTCAGGTACTTTAGGTCATTACCAAATCTAGTTTGTCTCAATACTAAATTTAAACTTGATTAACCAAAATGAATAAATGGTCATGTTGAAATTAGGATAACAATTTTTGCAATTAAAAATTTCTCTTATATTGATCAATTAATGGTCATGATTTAACTAAAATCAAGAGATTGAAAATTTTAATAAATATCTCAGTAACTCTAATACATGAATGTAAAGAAAATATAATCCCTGAAGCACCTTCCCCATCTGGCTATTTTACCCTAGAATAAGGAGGTAATCACATCCTCATCCTATTTATGTGGGAGAAATTATGAATTATTTAGTAAATATAAATCATAAATAAAGTATAGACAAAGATTGGTGATAACCCTACATAGTATAGATTCTTGCCCCATGCTTTTGCCTGTAGAATCCTATCTTAGAATTAGAACAACAATCCTATACTTATAGAACTCTAGGGGGATTAGATTTAAATTAATTAATAATTAATATGACCTATTATGAGTGTATCATTCACCATTGGTGGTAAATTGAAGCCTCATTCATTAATTTTTGGTATTTCATTGAAATCCCCATAGAAACATTTGAAACCAGGTCAATCTATCCATTTTCAAAAAATTAAAGGTTATTTCATGCTATGAAAAATAATTACCTCCTCCAAAATTGTTCAAATATTCTTTTTTTCCTTCCGTTCTTATAAAATTTTCACATCCTAAATTTATTTTAGGATGTAAATTTTTAATTTCTATCACTAGAACCTCTCTTTCACCTTGTTTCTTTAGTTTAGGTCCCTTGAAACATCCCATATGTATCTTATATAATAGAAAATAATATTTTTATGTAAATAATTTTAGTTTTGGATTATTTTGATCATTTCACATAAATTGTTTCATCAAATCAAATATGAATAATTACATTAAATAAAAAAAAATAATTAGTCATTTAAATTGTAAAAGTAATGTATTTTAATATTAAAATAGTATGTATGAAATGTATATATCAAACCCCACACACTTGAATTCATATTTTTCCTCTAGGATGAAAATTTAATATACATAAATGATTTTCACCCAATCTTGTTTAAATTCAATATCAATAAAATTTATTAATTAAATGGGAAATTAAATATTCAAGAATAATATATGGAAAATTTATCAATGTCAAAATTTTCAAAGAAACAAATGTACCATGTATTTTAATTTTTTTTTGAAACAACCACCTATTTTTATTCAAACTTTTCTATTTTTCAATACAATATTAGTATTCATAGAATCTAAAATTTACCACATATTTAATTTCTCACCACATAATCATGGTAAAAAGTTTGAGTGAAATTAATCTCTTACCGATAAAACATTTCACTTAACATTGGATTGTAAAGAATCTCAAATCTCAATCGTACAAAGATAGAAATCACATATAATCAGGAAGGATTTTTCATTGGGTTCAAATGAAACTATGGGTTCAGGGTGGGTGAGTAAATGATATGAAAAGTAAATATAAAAAGTAGGTTTTACTCTAAATAATAGTGCATGATATAAGAAGATAATTTCCATAAAAAATATACCTTTACATATGTCATCACTCTCTCTTCCCTCAAAAAATATCAAAGTTGGATTAGGTTAAAATTAATAATAATTATTAAACCATCTTATCTTTATTATTATTATTATTTTTTCTTTTCTTTTCTTTTTCAATTTTTTTTTCAAAAGTTATGCTTAATAAAAATCCCCCATCCACCACCTAACCACATACAATCAAAATATCAGTTTTCTAGAAATGGTGATTTTTTATCCTCTAAAGACATAACCCAATTTGTTTTCAAAATGGAGGTAAAAAATTATAAAGTATAGTGAATGATACATGTAATCTCCCAAAATTAATTACACCCCCAACAAAACCTCATCATTTTGGTAAATCCCTATCCATAATCGATTTCCTCTTACTCACACTTATTATTTTAAATATCATGAAATATACTGTAAGTAGGGTTAGAATGGATAAAATAGGAATGTGATGTGGATCATTTTTTAACAATGTAACTAATGGATTCTATTTGCATAAAAATGATTAATTCAATGCAGGTCTAAGGATAAATGGTTAAAAAAAGATACCCCAACCATATTAAAATTGATTTTATTCAGTCATATCTTTGATAAGCAGCTAGGAAAGTTATAGAAGAGAACATTCCCAAGTCTCTCAAGAAATATACTATTTAAAATAATGGGAAATATTGGTTTAAAGAATGTATCTATAATGATATGAATTTTTGAAAAAACTACATTTGGAAATGCATAAAAATTAAAAAATAAATTAATGAAAATATATGAAAATTAAATCATAATAGAATCTTAGAGAAATTTAATTTACAAAAATCAATCAGTCTCCCTCAACAATGATTTTTCAAATACAAATCCACATGCCTATCGATACTAATTCTTTTTTCTATTTTATCATTCATATTTATAGAAAATGGAATTTAAAACATAGTAGGAAATTATCCTAAGCCGTTTATGCCTCTTAGTTCAGTTTATTAATGAAAGAATAAAGGTTGGAATGAAATTAGATGTTAAAATGATAAAATAATTAAATATGAAAAATAATATTAAAAAATAATAGTTAAAATGCTTACTCTCCATTTCAGAGTCATTTTAACTTGGATGTGTAGGTTATGCATACACTATGTTTATGACTTGAATCTATTTCATGATGTGTATTTTATGAATTTCATGATGAGAATGGGGTTAACGATATGAGTTGGTCTTACAGATTCTTATCAGGCTACATACGAGGGTCTTGATGGTCCTATAAATAATTATGTGAACAGATAAGACATAAAAAATAATATTTTACAGAGGTTTTGGTGAGAGTGCATGTACACACCTAAGAGCAGAAAATAAATAAAGAAAAAACCAAAAAACATGGGTTACCACCAAGAAGTGATTTTATATAATTTCATTGGTGCGAACTTAACTCCATTATATTAATCTCATGTGACAAATTATTTGAAAGAATTTACCTTGCTGGGGTCCATAAATGGTCTCATCATTGACCTGTCTATGTATGTTTTTCGTTTTCATTATTCTCTAAGAAGCTTAATTCTTCATACTGGATGAAATTTCTCAATATCCATCATGCTGATCCACTATTTAATTCTTAATGTTAAGAAAAAAATGGGAGGTCATGTACCATAAATAATTATTTCCCCTTCTTAAATTTTGTTAAATCAACTACTCTATTTATGTTAGTGGTTAGATCTCTTATCTTACCCTATTCTTAGTACCTTTACTTTCAATATCCTCTTGTACGATAACATCTAACTCATATAATTATTTATGTTTAGAAGCATCCTCAACATTGGTTATTTTTTCCTATCATAGTTAATAATATTATATTACATCACAATTATTATTTACCTACTGGATATTTGAACTTACTTGTTCAATTCCAACTACTAAAAAAAGTTATATTCTTTGTATATTAGTCAATACTCACCTGGTGGCCAAATGTGGACTTCCCAAAATAAGTGGAGTCAACATCTCTTCCATATCCAGTACTAAAAATTTATTAGAGAGTGTAATATTTTGACATTATTAAGTTTTTATTTGATCATTACTCTTGTAAATTTATTGAGCCTTATAATTGAAGTGAAACATCTATGGTCCTCAGTCCTTTTAGTCTAAATATCTTGAATATTATGTATGACATGATGTTGAAACTCACACCTAAGTCATATAAATCTCTTCAAAATTTATTATATCCAATAAATATATGGTTATAAAAACTACCTGGATACTATTCCTTTTTTGGTAGGACCATTGATATCACTACCGAATACTCTTGTGTGAGTGGAAAGGAAAACATTTCCTCTATCTTTCATTTTTTCATCACCATCTATTTCATAAATTTTTAATATAGTGACATGATTTTGATATCTTTTTCAAAATGAAAAATTGTATGAAATGTTTTAAAGTGTTATATAAATTTACATTATTTCACATTGATCTTCCATTGGGATTCTCGTTCTGGAAAGGTATCCTCAAAGTATACTATGGTGGTTCTTTATTTTTTTCTTTTACTATAAATTTCTTTTCATTAGATATTTTTTAGTTTTTTTGGTCTTTATTTATTTTGAGGGACCTTTAAAACATTTACACTCCTCGAATCAATATATTTTAAATATTCTTGGGGTTGAACTTCAAGGAATATTTGAAACACTCATTTAGGTCTCTCTCTAAGTTACTTATTTATTTGTCCTACTTGAATATCCATATTTATTAGTGGGTCCTTTTGGATTGTTGTGTCTTCCTTCATCTCTTTGATTATTACCCTATTCTTGGTCATTAATGTTGCCAATTTATCATCTAATGTATGGATCTAGCTCATTAATGTAGTCCATTAGGGTTCTTGTTGCTAGTATACCTAGGAATGTTATAATTAATATAATTTACATTTTAATAAAAATACCCGTGCGGTTATAGAGATCTATAATTACATCCATCTTAATTTTTATGGATTCAATTTGTTTTATAATATATTAATTATTCATTGTCATGTGGGTTCCATTAATTTATATTCCTTTATTTTTCGATTAGAAACCATTTCTTTACATTTCATCCAGTAGTCATTATATTTCCTCATGCGAATTCTTCATCAATGATATTCTAGATATAAAATCAAAAATTTACTTGTTTTCTAATAAAAAACCCTTATAAAATGTTTGTATTAGTATCCACAATTCAATACCATGGTGAGTAAATTGACTAGTTATATCCTTGAAATGTTCCCAAGCAGAGTAGAGTGATTTTTCATAAAATTTACCAAAGTTAAGAATATTTACTTATATATGATATGAATTTTGATTAAATAAGTGAGTGAAAAATTTCTTTTATAGCTCATCCCATGTGGTAATGGAATGATTGATCAATCTCTAAATCCACTAATTAAATCAACCCCTTAATGAAAATATCAATAAAAGATTCCTTACTACATTACTTGAGGCATTATGGAATTGGAAAGTTTCACAAATCTCATGAAATATTCCCAGATGTAAATTTAGATCTCAATGAGGTAGTTTGGTGAATTTCACACTGTTCAAGACCATCTAGATTATTTCAGGCTTGATATCTAAATAATTTGTTATAATAGGGTGTGCTTGAATGCTTAGTTTCAATCTTATATTCGATGGATTCCCATAATTTGTGAGAATATGTTTCCCCAGATCACTTATTGGTATGTTAGAAACATTTTGATTCTCTATTCCATCCATGTTTATAGATCTATTTTTTATTATACTTTTTTTTCTAAATTTAGTATTGAACTCAATGTGTTCTTTAACATTTTCTTGAGTGTAGTGGGTTAGAATAAAAAAATATAGATATATGAAATTCATCACAAGAAAAAAACCTATCTAAAGGATATATAAAAAATGAAAATAAAATAAACAAAATTAAATTTAAAATTTAAAAACCTAAAACAAAAAATGAATATATCCAATACAGTTATCCTAGTTTTGACTATCCATAAGGCACCATTAATTCCCTACATGGTTGGATAGAATAAAAATTTATAAAACTCAAACATGTGTAACTAACTAATTAAAATGTACTTAACAACTAATTGAGGTCATATCCATAGAGATTGTGAAATTAATAATTTATGTTTTTAAAGGATGGAAATTTTATTTGATTTTATTTGAAGAAGGAGAATGAAAATAAGATTTTGGTTTGAAGGCTATTCATTATAAAGATATAGAAGAAATTAAGGATGGTTTTAGTTTTGGAAATCAATTGAAAAAAATGTTCCTGGGTTTTTTAGGTTTTAGATTTCATGTGTAGTCAGATTTATAAAATAATTTTATTGTTCAATATTTTTGTTAGATTCAAGAAAAGATTGATTTAATGGTAATTAAATATCCTCTTGGATGTAGAAATTCCCTTTCTCCATGGTCTGGTACTTTAGGGAATTACCAAATCAATTTTATGTCATTACAATATTTAACCCTAATTACCCTAAATGAAAAAATGGTTATTTAGAAATTAGGGTATCCAGTTATGAAATTAAAAATTTCTCTCATATTTATCAATCAATGGTTATGATTAAACAAAAATAAAGAGATTGTAAATTTTAATTAATATTAAAAAAACCATAATACATGAATGTAAAGAAAATACAATAAAAAATAACCTTCCCCCTTTAGCTATATTAACCTAGAATAATGTTGGAATTACCCCCTCAACCTAGTGATGAGGGAGTAAGGAAGAAGTATAAAATTAAAAGAAAACATAAAGAAGTAAAGATATCATCTGGTGAGGACCCTACACAATACAACTTCTAGCCCTAATATTTTTTCCAATGAATATTCTCTTGGATGAAACACAATAATCCTATATTTATATAACTCCATAGGGATAATGTTACATTTAATTCTCTATTAATATGACCAATTATGAGTATTGGCTCCACCCCAAGTGTTAAATGGATGCCTGAGTCATTAAGTTTGGGTATTAAATAGAAATTACTATAGAATCATTCATAACTAGGTCTGTCCATTAATTTTCATGGTGTGAAAGGCTATTTCACACTGTGGAAAATCATTTTCCATATTAATTGGTTCATTTAATTTCCCCCTTCACATCCTGTAAATGGTTTACATCTTTAAATTATTTCATGATGTGAATTTTCAACTTCCAGTGATGGAACCTATATTTCACCCAGTTTATTTAGTTTCAACTCTAGAAGCATCCCATATGTATACTTTGTCATGAAAAGTCATCAGTTGATAAGAATATTTAACTTTTGACTTCCTTTTCACATTTCCCATAATTGTTTTCATCCTTATAAATATGAACAAGTATACTAAATATCTAGACCAATATTAATCATTTAAATCATTAAAGTGATGTTTTTAGTACTAAAAAAGTGTGCATGAAATGTACGTATTAGCATAATCATAATAACGTTACCTCCAATAATCTTCCCATTTGGTTTATCATAATCACTACTTTTTTCCATCACATTTATCATTAACACAATTCCTACTAGGTCCATCTATTGAATAATACTAAAAAACATAGAGTGAGAAAAAATAATCCTAGTGAAAAATCATATAATCATGAAATATCCGTCATAGAATGTCTAAATAATTATGCATTATTTCCCATGTATAAAACAAAAAATTAAACTAAGAAATTCATGGTCATAATATATTAAAATCCTTCATTTTTATTTATAAATAAAATGTGAATTAACCCTAACATATCCCATGAGAGATTCTACCCAGGTGTGCCTTTAGGCCTCTTTTTCATGAACTGGGTCACAATTGAGTTGATCCCCGAAAAACACACTTCAGGGTTATTACCCCCAAGTAAAATTGTGCTAGAGCCTACATCCACTTTCTAGTATCCAGTCGGGGATGTATTTTCTTGTAAAACCACACAACTTTCTTTATCATAATTTAGGATGCTTCCATACAATTTGGCATATCCTAAAGGTTGTCACTAATGTTTTATCATCATAATTTCCAAAAATAACTAGACCATTCTATGATACCAACTATAGTGACCCACAATATATATATATATATATATATATTATCTTATTAAATAAATTTTTGTTACATAAAACCCTGATCTATGTGAGAACCATAAAAAGTTAGTGTATTTGGAAGCTTGTATATATAAAATGACAGTACATAAATTATTTAAATAATTACCCATAAATTTGTTCACAACTCACACACTTATGATTCACAACATACTTAAAACCATTCTTCACAACCTGGGGAAGGGACACATAGAAAAAGGTGAGCTCATATTCTCTGTAAGGGTAAAAAAAGAGATATAAATGATCATTTAAGCCTATCATGAGAATATGGGTATGCGAATATGAGTTTATCATTTAAAAAACATACCCATCATGTCATAGATTATAATAATGAGTCATTTAATAAATCATGGAAGTTCATAAGACATGAATAAAAGAGGAATCAAATAATATGAACCGTGATCACATAAAATTGGAATAAGACATAAGTTTATGGAATACACATAATCAAATAAAATAATTTCTTTAATAAAGGATCACTTCCATGACTATCATATTAGAATGATTTCACTCCCCATTCTATCATATCCTTATTCAAGGTTCACTCCCATGATGATCTTAGTGGATAGAGTACCTTATTGAACTAGGTTAACTCCCTATTCCAATCCTTATTGTCTCATTAGACATCCAACATTACCCAATGAATTGGGAGGATATATAATTCTAGGTCCACCAATGACATAATGGAAATATTATATCTGTGTTCTGCAATATCACAAAAAATTCATCAATTCATCATATTATAACCTAAGTAAATGAAACAATTTTCGTAATCATTTCATCATTTCTAACCCATGGAAAATAACCGGGTTTCAAAAATATCTCATCATCATAGTCTAAAACAATCTAGATAAATAATATGGATAGTTTTGCTAAACCATATCCCAAATAAATCATAAATAATATCAAAATATGTAATCTTAGATGAAAAATTCCTTTAAAAGATCACTCAGAACATTTCATAAAAAAATATCTTTTCATTTTGAAATAACTTATTTAAAATCTAAAAATTTCCCAAAATATTAAGGAAAAAAGTTTCATTTAAAAGAACCACATAATATTTTAATGTAATATTCAAATCATTTAGTGTTTATGATGGTGGGGAATTTCATTTATTCTATACATACTAAAATAATTATTCCATTCACATTTTTAGTAAAAATTAAAAAGAACCTCATTTAGAAAATAAAAGGAAGATTATATTGAAATGTTTTTATAAAAATATAGAAACTAGTAAAAATGAATTTAAATAATTTTAGGAGAATATTTAAAATATTAGTGAAGATAATTTAATGAAAACATGGACAAGGAAGAAAAAAACTCCCGAACGATGAAGAAATAATGAATATTTTTCTTAAAAACATTTTCTCGATACTTTTAAGTATCAAAGAGAGTAAAATGGTAATATTAATTTAAAATTACATGAATAGAAATAGGATAATAAAATTAAAGGGTTTCTTTATATAATGATAGTATATTTTTCATAAATATAAATTCAAGCATAAAAAATCATGATTAAAATGAGATTGAAACATAAGTTCCTTACCTCAAGTCCAACTTGATTCGAAAGAACTCTAAAATCTTATATAATAAATTTAAATTTATTATAATTATATACCATAATAATTTATATGAATATTATATCCTAAATTATCCACTTATAATATTTAAAAATATATTTATTAATAACTCTTTATTGGAACCTTTGTTTTTGGTTTTAACTAATTTCTTTTTCATGGATGGTTTAGTTTTGAAGTTACTATCCTTATTCTTTGATCACGGTTCCATAATATTTATAATTTTAATGATGATATAAATATTATACATATTCATTATATACATATTTATAATTATCCATAAAATTTAGATATATGAAAATTATTTACACCCTTCATGGAAATAGTAGGTCGTAAGTACACATGAATAGTGTTTTAATTTTCTAAAGAAAAATAGAAAAATGTAAATAATATTTTATAATTAAATAACAATAAATATATAATATATATTATTTATAAACATTAAATACATCATTATAATCAATCATGAGTGATGGTTAAGAAAAATGAATTATACCACAATGTTGAGGTGGTAGTCCACATATATGCACACATGTTAATTTCACTTCCCATTTGATGGGAAAGAGGATCAATAATTTTATTTAGATAATCATAATAAAATTTAAGTATATTTATTATAATTAAATTATTATTTTATGATGACTATCATATATTTATATGAGTTTAAAGAAGAAATAAATTGAAAGTGGTTGGGTAGGATAGTTACCTCTTCTCTAGTAAACCTTCTTCTGATCCATTATTAAGGACCCTTGTAAGGGTCTTCTAAGAAGTAAAAAAACTCTAATTCATGAATAGGGAGGTTTATAATAGTGTTATTAAGAGTTTGGATGATCTATGTGGCTCAATTTCATGTAAATAAAAGTGATATAGAGGAGGGGTGTCCTTTTATACGTGGGGGAGAGACACATGAAATTTCTTAAAATATTAAAATATGATAACATCTTATTCTTGTAAAATGCTTCCAAATGAGAAGGCATTCGACATTATGATAATATATGGTCAAAATATGGACATAAAATTGAATTTATAGAAGTTTAATTGTTAAAAATTCCATCATCTTTTAGTTTAACCCCCAGGTAAACTCGTTTTAAACTTAACCATTGTAACATATTTTTACTATTTTTACTATTCATTATATTAAAAAATGAAGTTGATATTATTAGAAAATAATAATTAATATTATGATAAATATGGAATTTATTTTATCAAATTTAATTAATATTATTGGAATAATTTTATATAAAATTAAATCCAAAAGACGTGAGGAAAAACATTTTCTAAAAACTTTTTTTCTTAAGAATAAAAATATCTTATAATGAAATAAAACATAAATTGATTAAATGGATTTAATTGGATTTTTAATAATATAAATTAATGAATTTTACTTTTAAACGATTTTAAAACAAAATTTTACTTTGTAAATTCTTCAAACTAAAATATTGTTTAAAAAAAATTAGAAATTTTCACCATTCATAAAAAAATCAATCTTTTTAGAAAATTTTCATAAATTCAATCTAAAATAATTTTCTCATGATGATTTAAAAAATTAATTTCATTTTTTCACATAAATTTTTTTAAAGTGGTAGAATTTAATTATATTATTTTAAAAAAAATCATTAAAAACCATTTTTAAATTAAAATGTACTTTTGAAGAATATAACGACTTTAATAAAAATTGAGTACTTATTTATCAATATATTTTATTTATCTAAAGAATTTATTCAAATATTATTTAAATATTATTATTTCTATTCATACATCCAATTTAATAGATATGTTATACCAGTATACTATATTAAAGTTCATTTAGACTTAGATTTGCGTATATCAAAAGATTTCAATGAAACAAAATTTATTTGAATGTAAATATGTCATAAAATATTGGGGTGTTACAATCCTTGTAATTCTATATATTCATAATTACCAAATACTTGGTAATATTATTGGTATTTCATATAGAAATAATCATTACATCTAAGTTAATATCTTATGCATTCCATATAGGTATAAACCTGGAATCCCATGTAATATCCTAGGAATTCC
Source organism: Viscum album (assembly GCA_963277665.1). NCBI lineage: Eukaryota > Viridiplantae > Streptophyta > Magnoliopsida > Santalales > Viscaceae > Viscum > Viscum album. The sequence goes on along the minus strand of OY728126.1, from coordinate 250,759,734 downwards.
ATATAAACATAATTGATGAATCCAAAGTAATATACTAGGAATTCCAAATATAATATTTAGTTGTTTGGGTGAAGTATGTATAAACTAGATAAATTTGATAATAATAATATGGTTCAACCATTCACCAAAACAAGTTTCACATATCAAAGGTTAGATTCTCAGGTGCATGACCTAAACTTATTACTACAACCATATCAGTCTCACATAACTAATTTAAGGTTCTAACGTGACACAAAAATGTGAAAATACCTAGTTCCCTATACTAAACCCCTTAAGAGTCAATCTAACACTATATAACCCATCAGGGTCCCCTAGGTCACATCATATTATAGATACCCTATGTGGGATCCTCTATCTCATTTTTATCCCTCTGGCCAAATCCCACCACTTAGAGAGAATAATTCCCCTAAACATCATCATGATAGTATCATGGCCTCATCAACATAACAAGAAAGATCCATATAATCATCACTATAGAGAGATGACTTAAACCCATCTCACTTCTCGAGTTGTCCTAAGTCGTTCCACTCAACCAACCTCTTAAAAATATACATGGGGTATACACACATAAGGTGATAAAAAGATTGTGGGGAAGGAAAACTAACTCGACTCTCTATTAACTTATTTCAAATACTATATAGTATCGGATAATTCCATCATAACCTACTTGATCTCACCATTCTTAACCCAATAGTCTTCTCTATAATATTGTACAAAGGGAACCTATACCAAGGGACACTATAATATAACCATTTTATTTAATTTACACCAACATTATTTACATGTATCTCATAACACATTTTCATAATCAGGCCCTCTACTATCAGTGGTCGAGGCATCAAGAGAGTATTCTAGGGTTTATTTTGTCCCTTGATACATTGTCTATTTATGAGGAGATTAAATAAATAATTCATTTCATTTTAAATATAAGGTAAATCACTCTTAGGTGTTGAGACCACATATCATAGGTACATACTAAATATATAAACCCTAGGGAATGTTTTGGGACCACCTACCTCATATGGAGTTATTTCCTTTCAAACAAAGCATGAACACTCTCACCCAAGATCATCCAATACTCACTAAGTATTCTACCATATCCCAAGATTATATACAAAGTGAAAACAACCAAAAACTTTAATTACATCAAATTATAATAAATTATATAATTTAATTTTAATAGGTATAATTTCTTAAAATCTTACCAAGAAACATCTTCTCACAGAAACATCGAGAAATGAGGTGTAGTCCACTCATGATATGCACCCAGATTTAATCCATGAAAACAAAGCAACTTATATAAAAAAATTAAATGATCAATTTTATCCAAATTTATCAAAGATGATAGAAAAATTCTTAAGGAATCATACCTCAACCAAAATAGAAGAAGACAATGTGTGATCATCCTACTTAGATGTTCTCTATGTACTTTGAGAAAGAGTCCCATCAACCAGGATGTTTTCTATGATGCCCCAATATAAATCATCATCATCAAAACTAGATTTGGAAAACACCAAAATCAGATGTGAGTGAAGGGATAAAAAATATAAATAAGGTGTTGAAATATAGATACCTAACTTTTAATATACTAATATTACATCATTTTAGATGAATACTCAATACATAACATTATCATTAATGCTATAACAATAAATGTTTAGTGTCTCCAAAAACAAGATACATAAAAATCTTATTAAGTTACATTATTCATAATATCTCATAAATTTATTCTCACCAAATACCCTTCTTGATATACCATACATAAAACCTGTCTTTATAACTTGGAGAAAATAAACAAAATAATGGACGAGCATAGATGCTCAGTAAGGGTAAACATTAGAGATATCAATTGATTATCTTATGAATGTATACGATACACATAAGTGTATAATATTATGATCATAACTTATAAATTTTATACCCAATTTATCATATATCACAACAAAAGGCCATGTTATAAAAGGTTATCATTTAAAAATATATGAATACTAATAGTGAGAAATAATCATAATTTAACCATGAACCATGACTTCAAATCATAAGCCTAAAAAAATGTCAAATGAGTGTGAAATCATCATAGATATAGAAACTATATCATATGTCAAGGTTAACTACCGAGGCCATCATATCATAGTGAATCATTAATCAACAACTATTTTCCATTTCATAAAAGATTAAGAATCACCAGTTTTTTCTTATATCGCAGAGGATCAGGCATCACCACCTATTTATCAAATTAGAACACACATCTGAACCTATTTCTTATAGTGAATCCAGAACATCATATCATTTACCATTATTATCTCATTATATATAATGCCTTACACAATTAATTGGTGGGAAATATAATTCCAATCCCACACATCATGTAATAAAAATCGTACATATTTGTTCCATATGATCACAAAAAATTCATTATGTCATCATATCATAACCCATGGAAAGAAAATGGGTTTCATAAAAATTTATTCATTTCATCATAGAATAACCCATGGGAAATAAAAATATTTCATAAATATCTCCTCATCATGGTCATAAAATAACTATAAAAGGAATAAGGGTGATATTATAGGATCATATCCATATTAAAGTATAAGTAACATCAAATGATATTATAATGGATGAACGATTCCTTTAAAATATCATCAAAACATTTCTTAAGGAAAATACCATTTTCATTTTAAAATTACTTATTTAAAATCCAAACATTTAAAAATTTTTGAGGAAAACATATTCTTTGGAAATAACCAAGGAAACTTGTAAATGAATCTTTTAATCATTAAGATGGTTGGAAATTTTATTCATATAGAGTATGTCGAAAGAAAAATTCCATTCACACATTCATTAAAAAGTCAAAATTACCTCATTCATAAAATGATAAAAAAATTACATTGAAACAATTTTATACAAAGTAAAAAATAGTTAAAAAATAATTTAAAAAATCATAGGAAAATAGTAAAAGAATTCATTAAAACATTTAAAAGAAAATGTGGACATGGAATAAAAATATTTTCAACCAAATAAGAAATAATGATTGATTTATTAAAAAAAATTTCTATATCATTTTAAGTAAAAAAGAGAGAATATTGGTAATATTACATGAAAATTACATGAATATACATAGGGTAATAAATTTAATGGGCTTTATTAGATAAGGGTTATATAATTTTCCTCAATGTAAATTAATGCATAAATTATCCTGATTAATGTGAGACTAAAACATAAATCCCTTATTACTTTGGTAACATTTGGATCACAATAACCATTAAATAATAACATAAAATGAAACATTAAATATATTTAAAATATTAATATTCATGATATAACTTTTACAAGGGGGTTTATATGCACATTACAAAATAATATAGGTGCATAACATAACACATGTCTCAAAAAAGACAATTTAAGAAGATAAAAACTTAAAAAATTTGAAATATATAAATAAAAGCCTCATAAGAGATTGAAATTTATATGTATTTTTAAATAAAAAAATTCATGAATATGACCATAAAATATATTCATGGGCCATATATAATCCAACAAGAGGAAATAAGTGGGGAATAAGGAATATATCTCAAAGAAATAAAAGTGAGGTCAGAAACCCTTACCTCTAGTATCATCTTGCATTATAAATGTTTGACCCTCCTTTGTAATAAATATAGAATAATTATAAATATATTGAAAAACTATAATCATATATATCATACCATATATTATTTACTTATAATATTTTATCACCTATTTATTTATAGTTCTTTATTAAAATCACTCTTTAGGATGACAAATACTTTATTTTTCATTCTTTTTTCAGTTTCGTGGTCTCAATCCTTTTAATTTGAACATGGTTACATAATCTCTAGAATGTTAATAATTTCATTAGAGTCATTCTTAATCCTTATATATTCTTTTATTACAATTCATTTAAAGTAGCGATGAATAAAAATGAATTATATTACTTCCTGGAGATCATTGTCCGTATGTATGCATGAGATATGTTTACACTTATAAGTGGTTGGAAAAAAATAATGGTAAATAATAAATCACTTTTACAGAATTATTATTATATCATATAAAATATATATATATTAATTAAAATTATCCTTGTTACCATCCATGTTAGATGTGAATGAAAATCATATCATTTCATTTCGTAGAGGTGGTAGTCCACATATAATCATTAATGACAGTACCATTTTTCAAAGGATGAAAATTTAAGAAGGTAAAAAAAAGATATTATAATTAAAAATGTATAATTATTTCATAAACATCATATATATAAATTTAAAAAGACCAGAATAACCGAATATAAATTATAGTGATGGAGAAGAATTATATCGTTATATAAAGAAAATAGTCCACATGTACGTATGAGCGATACTTTTCATTTCAAATTTGATGAAAAGAATGTGTAAAATGGCTGATAAATAATAATAATAAGAAAAATTATGTTTATTTAATATACTAACTTTATTATTTTATAATAGATACCATATATGTTTAGGTGGTAGAATAAAAAATAAAATTTAATGTACTCAGTTAAGAGTCATACTTATTTATTGAGAAACCTCCTTTAGTTTGTAACATAAGACTTGAAAGGATGGTCGTTTGGAAATGGAATAATATTTAAAGAATGTTTAAGGAATACATGAAGGTATTATGGGAGTTATTTTATAATCTAGAATGATCATGAATTGTATATAAGACATTAGAGGTGATATCCTTTTATAATTGAGGGAAATGACACACATGGAATTACTTAAAAGACTAAATAATATAAACATCATAATCATATATAGTGGAACCAAGTCACACAAAATTTAAATATAATATTATATAGAGTATACATAATCTCAAAAAATGACATTTGGGAATGTTTTGTATATATTTTAAGCCATATCTCCTAGTTAATCCACTTTAAAACTATTTTAACCATAACCATGATAAATCCACTTTTTTTACTATGATAAAATAATTATATGAATAAAAATAAAAGGGGAATTATAATTTTTTTGGGAAATTTTGATTAAATTTTTTTATCCATTTTATCGGATTTAATTTCTATAGGTGCAAGAAATTAATTTTAATATAGGAACAAAAAATACATGAAAACAGTTTTTTAGGAAAATACTTGATTTAAAAGTAAAAATAATTTCACCTTTAAATAATGTAATAAATTGGTTTCCATGATTTTTTTTGGGTTATATAAAAAATGGATTTTTTTTTTATATTTTTATTAATCCAAACAAAAAGGTTTCTTTCAACCATATCCATAAATGAAAAGACCCTAAAATAGTTTTTAAATTGAATAATATATAAATCATCTTTACAAAAGTAAATATTGGGTTATAAATTTCAAAATAATGTTTTCATATACATTATTTAACTCCTTAAACATTTATTTTTTTGAAAACCGCTCATATAGTAGGATGAAGGCTTATGTTAGATGTATTTTAAAGCATTAACCCATATTTTAAACCTAGTTTTACCTCTTTAACTGAGGTGAACAATCATTTTCATGGTTTCTATTCATGATGAACAAAAATAAAGTTGAACCTATTAAATAATATTAATTATAATAATTAAAAATATATAATTCATTTTAAAATTTTAAAATTTTACAAATGTAAAAAAATCATTTTAATATAAATGTGTAGAACACAATAGAAAAATGTTGTTAGGAAAAAGAGTTTTTAATCCCAAAAATTAAGTTATACCAAAATAAATTATAATATTTATTCCTATGCAATTAATTAGTGTATTTATAAAAATGAGATTTATGTTAATTTAAGATAAAACTAAAATAATTATTGCAGTTTTTCAAGGAAAATAAATGAATGTTTTAAAAAATTTCTATTTTTACAATTCATTGGAAAATATTTTTTAGATAAATAAAAAACACAACTTAAGATAATGTTTTAATGATGATTTAAAATACCATTTCCGTTATATAAAATAAAATCTCAAAAATTTTAAAAAATTAATAATAATATCAATGCCAAAAATGTAATAAAAACAATTTTTGAAGAAAAAATATATTTTGAGGATAAAATGAATTTACCAAAAAATTTAGTAATTATTTATCAATGATTTTATATTATATAAAACTGTTATAAATATTTATCATAAATTGATTATTCTTATTTTTTGTATTAGTTTTATTAGCTAGGTTATAATAATCATGGTTAAATAAAAATATTTATAGCATGGTTCTTTTAAACTCAGTGTTGCATGTGAATCAAGCTATAAAAAAAATAAAATTTTATTAAATAGGAATACATTGTAAAATATATGGGTGTTATATTTTACCCCATTAAATAAATTTCACCCTCAAAATTTTATCTTAGTCATCCGTGGTTTAATATTTGAAAATGTATTTATTGAAAACCCACATCATACAAAGTGATAATGAATCTTATTTTAAAAAGGGAAGTTTGAAACATAAATACTACATGAAATTACACTTAATCATGTTAATAGATAAAAACATCATTAAAGGGAAGTTAAAATATATATATGGTAGAGAAAAATAAAATCCAATAACTAATAGATAGTGATAGATATCTTCGTCATGAATAAGTTAATTACCAAAGAACCATAAATTAGTGAGGGGCTAAAATAACATAAATTAATTATAAATAAATTAAAAGAAAGAACATTTTTATTTTAATATCCATTTACTAGAGTATATGTATTATTTTACTATCAATATAGAATACATTATAAAATATTATTACTCAATTTATTTATATTTTATAAGAAGAATTCCATCCTTTGGTTGTGCTTCAATCAATTCCACTTCATCTCTTACTCCAAGAAAAAATATTCAAGATGAACTTTTCATCCTTAGAGAACTAAAATTAACTTTTAATGGATCATAAGATCTATAAAATAATTAAAAGTTTTTCCTTTAATCTCTATATATTACTAAAACCAAAATGGTTAGCACAATTTATCCAATATAGGTAAATATTTAAATTATTAAATAATACATTATTCTCTAAAACCTCAAAAATAACACCCAAAGTTCAACTTAAACTATTACATAAATATTTATCCGTAAGGCTCCTACAAAATATGTCTAACCAAATTCAAGACCCAAAAATCAAGAATATGTGATCTCATATTTTTTTAAAGATCATATTTAACAATTATCCCTAAAAAACCTAAAGTATCTCAAAATGTCACACACCAAACACATGAATTCCATGATCAAATATTCACTTGAAACATGATAATATTTTCCACAAACAATATAAATCACTATTAAACCTTAATGGAATAATAAATAATTCCAAAAAAGTAACAATAACTTTATTCCTTAAATAAAGTCACAGTCTATCCAATATATTTCTTAAATATAAAAATGCAATAAACTATATCATAAATCACTTTTTCATCCAATAACTAATAAATTTGAAGGCCCTAAAGACTATCTAATTTAATTTATCAATTTGAATCACTTAATTATCCCATTTAAAAAATTTTATCCCAACATCAACTACATATTATGGGTTATATATCCCTCAATCATTTGTTTTACAAAAATATCAACTTACTACTAAATCACTTTCTTAGGTTATTTGTACCATTCAATATATTTATTAAAATACTTAATAAAAACTACCATATAACCATCCTTAGATATGTCAAGATTATTATAACTAGAATATCATTGATAAAATACTTTTAAAACAAAATCCTTGAATCCCAATATATAAAAACATCAATCATTCCAGTTTAATGACTCACATAACATAGGTCATTCCTTGGTCTAGGAGTTAACCCTTGCATTAGGGCATTAACATGGATAATTTCAGACTTCCTCACACATAATAAATTTTATTCCTCATAAATTTTATGATCTATAACCTTCATTTACACATAGAAAACATATTACCCTTCCATTGAGACATTCTCCCAGGTTCTTATTCTTATATTTTTTACATTAAAAAATTGAACTTTAATTTCAATTTTATCATTACAAAATAAACTTCCAAAAAGTACATTTTCTTATTATTTTTCATGTTAGGAAACCCAATAATGTTTATGTTATTTATAATATATCACGATGAATAATTATGTATTATCATAAGGTTTTTTTCTTTAAGATTCCATCTCATTTAGTTACTCAGGATGAAAATATAAGGACCCAACCTAAAAAATTATATAATATTGAATTAAATGAATATTTGAGATTGAGGATCTTTTCCAGTTTATAGTTTTAGAAAATTAACCCATAACTATTAAATTACATCTAAAAAACTACTAAGTAGACACTTCTACACAATTTCCATTTTTTTATAAAATAAAAACTCTTGAAAAAAAGAGTCATGTCTAGTTCCATGTTTTAGATTTCATGACTTTTCTTGATCCAATCCTTGACCCTATTCATCTTTATGTCCATTGAAAAAAATTTCAAAACATGGGATGACCATAAAAATCTCAGTAAGCCAACGAGCATGTACCCTAGTGGTACAGGCTCCTGCTTGGCATCCAAAAGACCCAGGATCAAATCCGGGCAGGGGTGAATTTCTGGGTTACTGTATCATTATTGTAGTAGTGACAGAACTATGTCAGCGACGACACTGTAGTGGTGGAGGGACTGTAGAGGTCACTGTAGCGGTGGTTATACTATAGCAGGTACTGTAGCAACACGAGTACTGTAGCAGTACTATTCACTGAGGTGTCCTTTGGGCAAAAAAGATGGGCTTTCAAGCCTTGTATTCAGGCCACTTGGCCTTGGGCCTTTGGGAAATGTAATGGGTCACCCTCTACCCAGTCTAAAGAGGCCTTAGCTTTAAATAATAAAATGATTCTCCAATCCCAACCTTTTCAAAAAATAAAAATAAAAAATCTCAGTAAGGGTTATAAAATAAAGAATTAAAACATTATTCCATCAAAAAATACAAAGAATAATATATTTAATATACCTCATGAAATCATAAGATTTATGAATAACACATTGAAATCATAAATCATAAAGATAACTTGTGGAGTCCATATCATACTTACGTTGTAGCTATCAAAACTACATAGGGAGTTATGTTTGGAATACCCATCACAGTATATTCTCCAAATCTCTTAGGATAAAAATTAACACTTACCTTCATCATGTTAACCAATGAATTGGAGAGCTATATCTGGCTCAATCACCCTAGTTTTATCATAGAACCACCGGTATGCGTAAACAATGTCCAATAACCATAACATAATCCTAACACATGAACAACCATAAAAGACTGATAACATTTCCCCATTTCCATAATAATATAACATTTCAATATATTTACATAATAAATCCATTCTAAAAACCATTTACAATACCAAAAATACATAAAAAAAGTATATGGTATTTATTTTTCTTTTAGAAACACTATGACTTGTTAAGGAATCCAAAAATCAAACAACGCTCACGGTGGTAGAAGGTCGTTGTCATCACTTACGTTAAAAGAAACATTTTTTTGTCCTTTAACAAAATGACTAGTAAAAAAATACTACCTTTGAATGAAATGAAAATTCAATGGTTCTTATATACCATATAAAATAATCTCGTGTATAAAACAAAATATGCCTCAATGAAAGGAGATTGATACGACGTCCCTTACCTCGTGCCTGACTTGAACCGTTCGTTCTTTAATATCCTAAATAATAAACTAAGGTTAATTTATACTTGGTTATAAAACTTTTCCAAGTCTATTATTATTTTATATCACTTATTACCATATTATAAACATTATGTAATCATTAATGTTAATAATGGTCATTTTGTCAATATTTGGTACTTGAGTCAAAAATGAACTTCTTATAATTACAATTTGTTCATGTGGTAAAAATTCCATTATCTACAGAATTATATTCATGATTTTGATATCATATATATCATATATATCCAGTATATATATGTATTTATAATAGTACATAACATTTGGAGGAAAAAAATGAAATGCATCATTCATGTAGACAGTAAGCCGTACGTACGCATGAACACTACTTTAATTTATATTTCATATTTAATGGAATGAAAAAATAATGATACAAAGGTATATTATAATTACTGTATAATATAATATATAATTTCATTAACTCCATCTTTTATATGTTCCACTTATGGCATTAATGAGTCATATCACTTTGAGGGGGTCGTAGTCCGTACTTCCTCAAATGAAATTATCATATTTACACATTATGAAAACCACAAAGGTATGATATAAATGAAAAATACAGAAGCATATAAACAATATAAATATAATATATATCCTATATATATATAGTTATATAATAATGTACACCATGAGAGGCGGTAGGAGATAATTGAACAATCATCGTTTCGTGGGGTAGTAGTTCACCGTCTATAGAAAGAGTATGTTATTTACCCATTAGACAGAGGTGTGTGTAAGTATAGTTTGAATAATTCTCATAACAACAACCTAGTATATTTAGGATACTTGTTTTGTTATAAAAAAAAATAAATAAAAAGTTTTTAGGGGTGGAGAAGTTAAATAAAAGAAAAGAACTCAAGAGAAGACGTTACCTTTAAATCGGGTAACTCCCTTTGGTTTGAACCAAAAGGATTTCTTGAAGTGTCTTCTGCCTAAAGTAAGACTTATAGGTGTAATATAAGGATATTGATATTTTATTTGGAAAGATTTTGGATGATATAAGTATATTGAGAAGTGTGAGTAATGGGTTAGAATTGATATTTTTTTATAAGGGGGAGGAGGGGCTCTTTAGGAATGTTTGAAAATATTATTTTATTATATAATTATTTTCGGATTAAAAAGATCAAAAAATAATTTAACATGAAGATAATATTACTATTGTTAAAAATAAAATCATCCAATAATAATTTTATCGGTTTTGGATATTTTTTTAATTTTTATAATCTCATTTATTTAAATTTTTCATTAATAAGGTAATCATTGTATCATCATTATGTCATAAGTAATTTTATTTATCTTATGTCTAAAAATTATAAATAAAATACCATGATATAGGAAATATTTTTATATTTTAAATGAATATTTATATTCATATAGATAACTTATTTAACCACATGTAAAAATTTATTTACTAAAGGATATGTGTTTAAGTCATTTTTGTCTTTACATTAAATTAATTAATATAATGTAATTACCACTCTTAAGTGGCTCCATGGGGTCCCAAAATCGACCCAAGAATCCCCATGGTCAGAAATGTATCAACCAATAGGATTAGGACACATGTTAGGGTAATTTTATATTATTATAATATTATTTGTTTACCATTATTTACCCGATTTACCATTTTGCCATGGTAAATAAAATATTTACTCAAGTAAATATTCATAATGTCTAAAAACAAAATTTACCGATTTAACAATTTGGACCTTCTAATTACAATTATGGAATCCATTTTTAAAAATTCAAAACACATAATTACCATAAATTAATTAAAAATTAATTCCCATTTTCCAAAAAAGTGTGTTTTCAAGAAATAATAACCATAAAAAGATTGACCCTTGTTTATGTCCAATTTCAAAGTGAAATTACTTCAAATGACCAAAATTAGATTAAATGGAAAAAAATAATCTAATTAATCTTTAAAACCAATTAAAAAATAATCTATCCATATAAATAAATTAGATTAAAAGGTAGTTTTGAATTAAAATGCAATATTTTTCACTATTCATTAAAAAATGAACATTATCAGAAAAATAACAAAATTTCATCCAAAGTAAATTTTGATGCCCTTATTCTAAATAAGGATATTATTTTTTCAAATAGAACATATAAAAGTGAAAAAAACTAGATTTAAAAACGGGTCACCATCAAAAGGCGGTAAATCGACTTTTTAATGAATATTAGACAATTTGTTCTTAAAATTGGATTCATTCACATTTTAAGCCTCTAACGTTTATTCGATAAATGTAAAAACATTTAACAAACATGTATAACTTGATTTTAGTAAGTTCTATTCTTTCTTTCCAACACAACGACTAGGCATTAACTACAATTTAAAATAATATTATATTATTATTTTTAAGTATGACTCGAAAATGTGTGAAACATTAGACTTAAAAGAAACCTATTGTCGTGTATCGGGTATGCCATCGAACATATCATCCTGTTTAAAGTAAAATTAATATTTAATTAAATATATTAATAATTATAAAAATACCATATTTCTTAATATACCTAGTATTTTATTGAAAATCATTTCATTATCCATTCCATTTAGAATTAACACAATTTATTATAGTTTTACCCATTGACTAAAGATAAAAATAAAATCATAAGAATCAGGATACAATATTCAGTGTTAGGTATGATATTGTCATGAAAAGTGATTCATATGATGACAAATTATTTTCAATCTATAAAACCTTAGGTTTTACCTTGGTCATCTATGTTCATTATCTATTCAAATGATTTATAATGGTTAATAAATAAAATGTTAATTAACTCAAGTGTATCCCATGGGAGTCTCAAACCTGGTGAAGTAAGGGAACATTCACCATGTACCATAATGATCATTGTTATACACTTATACAAATATTTTTGGGGATATTACTTATAGATGAATCTAATCTAAAACTAAATCCACTTAGTGTATCCTTACTGAGATGTATTGCTATGAAAACCACATAATCCCTTCCTTACAAAAATTTTAGGATGTTGTACTATATATAGAGTTATACCCTGGGTTTTCACAAAATTTATCTAATCCTTATCTTTAAATATTAACTAAACCCTTCTCTGATACCAACCATAGAGACCAAAAATTTTCATACATAAATATTTTATCATTTTATAAGAATACACAATATATAATATTTCAATACAAACTAGAACCATACATGTTTAGTGCCTCTATAGTCTAGATATATAAAAATATTATTAAGGTACATTCTTTATTATCTATCAAAAATTTCTTCTCACTTTTTATCCTTATTTAAATACCATACTTTAAACCTTTCCCCGGAAGCTCGGATACTAAGTATGGGTAAACATGAGAGATATCAACCGATGATCATATGCAAGCATAAGATAATTGTTTGCACCAAAAAATGCATCTATGTAATTCATCGAATGATTCTAAACACGATCTTAGATCATAGATCATTTTGAAAGCATCAATTTGACTGGTCGTAGATCCCAAATAGAGTTACGTTTTAGATGTTTTGGCCATTCGAAGTCAGACCACCGAAAATGGCCATCTTGGACGATGTGGGGAAAAATTACGAATTTTCAGGCAAAAATGGAATCCTTCACAAAAAAATGGAATCTTTCGCACAAAAGGTATTTTCACGCAAAAGTGGAATGAAATTTTATGTGCACCACTGGTCAAGGTTTTGCCTATAAATACAAGTGCACCCCCTTCTTCCTAGAGGCCCCCCGGAGATCTATCATTGCTCTAATGCGCGTAAGTCCGTATTTTCCACGCCTGTGCGCAAAAATCCCCATCTTGCGTGAAAAACATCACTTTTTTGTGTAAATGTGCCAACTTGCCCAATTTTGCATGCAAAACATCATTTTTGCGCACAATAATGCCACTGTGCCCAATTTTGTGCACACCAGTGTTGCACCTGTCCAATTGCACACACACCATCCCTATTGCACACAATTATTACCTATTGCCCACCGACTCTCCCCATTGTGCACAATCCTTTCCTATTGCATGAATAACTTCCCAATCGCACGTAATAGTGCCACTATGCCCAATTTTATGCGCACCAATGCTACACCTGTCCAATTGCGCACACACCTTCCCTATTGCACGAAATCCTTCTTTATTGTGCGCCTACATTCCCTATTGTGTGAAATCCCTCCCTATTGCATGAAAAACATCCCAATTGCGTGAAATAGTGCCACTATGCACAATTTTTCATGCACCAGTGCTACACTTGTCCAATTGCGTGCACACCTCCCCTATTGCGTGAAATCTATCTATATTGCACACCAACCTTCCCTATTGTGCGCAATACTTCCCTATTGCATGCAAATCATCCCTATTGTGTGCCAATGCGCCATGGTTCCCAATCCATCATGAACCTATGCCACATTGTGAAATATTTCATGCAACCCATCCTATATATGACACATTTTACACACAACATTATCTAAGCCTGTGCCTGCTGGTCCATACTATGGGGGCTATGTCCCCCAAACCTCACTTGATATCAGTGCAGGACAGCGGTCCTAGCCCTTCGGGCCGGTCCCTTCACTTCCATCACCGATCCACATAAAAAATTGAGAGTCCCACCATGGACTTTTGGAGCAGGGACATCTGTATTTTCCATTGCGCCCTTATGCGTACCCACCTTCCACCTATGGAATACCATGATTGGGGTTAATCCTCCACACACCATGAAATAATTTGAGTCTACATATTCCTCTTAGTTCATTTCCCATGTCATGATTGAGATTCTCATCATCAATTCCCGAAGTACCTTGAGTCGAACCATTCCTCAGGCAACTCATCCAAACCCCATCACCTGACTTTTATACCATGTTGAACCAGAAAGGGCCTCTCTTGCGTAAGTCCCAACACCAGCCATTGCTAGGCACCATATTCCTAATAGTTTTATCTATATGACTTTAAACTATAGTGAACCATATATATCAAATATAGGATGCCTCTTGATCTAAACAAGATATGCCTTATGCACCATGAATATGATTCCAATAGTCCTATCTACATGACTATAAACTGTAGAACACCCTATATGAAAAACATAGGATGCCTCTTGTTCAAAATAAGAGATTCATTATGGTCCAAGCATGAGCTTCCAACAGTCCTTACAACATGAATGTAAACCTTATCACTCCCTATCATTCAATAATAGGATGCCTCTTGTTCTAAATAAGAGATGTCTTATGTGACAAACATAAGATACCTCATGCCATGATTATAGTGGAATAATTTCATGAGTGTTGGAATCCATCTGATAATTCCACCACTCCACATCATGCTTCATGCGTCCTTCATTCAGATCTTCATCCTCTTTCATGTTTGAAGTGACCCACTAACGTCCTGGTCTCATGCCTCTTCAGCTCACCTACTGTTATGGGCCAATGCTATAGAATACTATGGATGATACTTTGAGTCAGGTCATATGTTTCAAACATAGTCAACAATCTACACTCATTTGTTTGTCCCCATTTTAGGATAATTCTATATGGATTCTTTGTTTCGAACACAGTCAATAGTTATCCTCCATCGTCACGCCACCCTCATTGTATTCTGAATGTTGAGCATGCAATTCACACTTTTCTTCTCATGTCATTTGGAATGATTCCAATGACCATGGAATTATCCGTCTTATGAACTAGTGCATAGGTGTAGGCCCAAATTATATGGCTAAACCAACCAACGAGTTGGGATGACCTCGTGGCCAGACATAAGGAAGATATTACGGGATACTTCCATGCTTAATCCCCATCCACCATTGCCGCTCTTTATCAGCACATGGGCTGCTTCCATGCCTAAGCACCATTCACCATTGCCACTCTTTAGAGGCACAAGGTCTTCTTCTATGCATAATCCCCATCCAACATTGTCGCTAGTTAGTGGCACATGATTTGATTCCATGTGTAATCCCCATTTACCCTTGTCTCTCCATAGTGGCACCTGATCAGCTTCCATGCGTAAGCCCCATTCACCATTGCCGCTCCATAAGGGCACCTAGGCAGCCTTCATGTGTAAGTCCCATCCACCATTTCCAATCTTTAGAGGCAGAAGGTCTTCTTCTATGCATAATCCACGTCCAAAATTGTCGCTAGTTAGTGGCACATGATTTGATTCCATGTGTAATCCCCATTTATCCTTGTCTCAACATAGTGGAACCCAAGCATCTTCCATGCATAAGCCCCATTCACCATTGCTGCTCCATAAGAGCACCTGGGCAGCCTCCATGTATAAGCCCCATTTACCATTTTCACTCCCTAGCGGCACCCGGGATGCCTCCATATGTAAGCCCCATTCACCATTGCAGCTCTATAGTGGCACCCAAGTTTCTTCTATGTGTAAGCTCCATTCACCATCCTTCCTAGGCCACCTTAGCGTGTAGGATCCAATCCCATTATAAACTATAGGTAATGTGATCCTTTATAAGACAAGGTATGTAGGTAGCCACCCTGAGGCTAAAGCCCCACACCTACTGGTCCCAACCACATCACGTCGGTTCATGAAAAAATTCTAAACTATGTGTATTTTGATCCTTGCCAAGGAAATGTATATAGGAAGCCTTCTTGAGGTTCAATCCCCACAACTACTTGTCCCGACCCCTTCATGTCGGTTCACCAAAAATTTCTGAACTACATGGAATTTGATCCTTTCCAAGGAAAGGTACGTAGTAAACCTTCCCGAGGTTCAAGACCAAAACCTACTGGTCCCAACCCTTTCATGTTTGTTCACCAAAAAGATCAAAACTATATGGACTTTGATCCTTTCCATGGTAGGGTATGTTGGAAGCCTCCATGGGGTTCAATCCCAACACCTACTGGTCCCGACCCCTTCACGCCGGTTCACGAAACACTTCCGAACTATGTGGACTTTGGTCCATTTCTCCAAGAAATGGTACGTAGGAAGCCTCCCAGAGGTTTAAGACCAACACCAATCGGTCTGGACCACTTCACGTTGGTCCTCCCTCCTCTTGAACAACATTAAACTATACACCCTTTTCATCCTGAAATACATTGAACCATACCCATTCGAACTATGTGGGATTTGATCATTTTCTCCCGGACATGGTACGTAGGAAACCTCCCTGAGGTCCAACCCCAATCGATGGTAAGCCATTGTGAACCCCATTCAATAGTAATTAATTTTGTTCCCCAACTAGTGGTAAGCCATTGGAACCCCATTTTGCAGTAAGCCGTTGTCAAACCCAATCAATCGTAATCCATTGTGTTCCCTAATCTACGGAAGGCCATTGTGTTCCCTAATCGATTGTAAGCCATTGTGTTCCTCAACCAATGGTAAGTAGTTGGAACCCCATTCAGTGGTAAGCCATTGCAACTAACCAGTGGTAATATATTTTAGTCCTCAATAAATGGTAAGCCATTGTAGTCCCCTTTGGGAGGACCCACATCTCTAGTCCTCCCCCATGGAATCAGACCAACCCAAGCTACTAACTATGCATAAGCCCTAATATATCATCGTGTCACTATCATCTGCACACAACTCAATCTTATACCCCCCATACTGAAATAAGTGAACATTGATTCCCTACCATGGGGATACGTAGGAAGCCTCTCTCAGGTTCAAGCCCAACACTACCGTCACCTTCATGACGACTCTTTCTCATTCCCCCTCCACTTCATTCAACTCTCCATCATCCATCTTGATTCATTATCAGGCCACCACATCCTGGTGGGATCACACCATTACCTGAGGCATCTAACCACACATAATCCCCACACAATCCATAATCATTAAACAATGAGTATCCCTCTTGCGATGGGCTGTTATCCATGCGTAAACCCTAGCATGTATTTCGGTTGCTGTCCTTTGTGTACACCCTGATTCATCCCCTCTTCTAACTATGCGGGTTTTGATCCCTATCATCAACACATGGTACATAGAAAACCTACACGAGGTTCAATCCCATCCAATGCTAAGCCTTGGTGTTCCCCATTCTAGGGTGCACTCTCCCTTATTCTCCCCTAGTGGTGTCCAGATCAGCATTTATGGTGTGTCATATTAACTTTATGGAACACACCTCCAGGTGTCTTCTTTCATTGGGCATTCTAACCTATCCATTTGGTGTTAACCATTTTGGGTTTAACTCTTTCTAATCCCCCCTTAGTGGTGTCAAAATCATCCTTTACAGTGTGATATCTTCAATCTATGGGACACACCACCTCAGATCCTTCCCTATTGGGCGTTCCGATCTATCCATCTGGTAAACCTCCTAGGTGTTCCCTCCTAGGAATGTACCAACATGATATATCTCTATGAGACTTTCAGATCACCCTAATTTCGTCTCTACAAGACGTTAAACTCAAGACCTACCTTGTGTTAAACATGAAATGCCTGAGAAAAACCATGGAAGACACACTCTGGAATAACCATCTCCACTAGACGTTAAACTCATGACATAACCCTTGTTAATCATGGGAAGCTAAGGAAAACCTCATAGACATGCCTTTGGCATATGATACCCCATGATCGATGTGGCATTCCTCGGGTTCTGTGCCCTTGAGATCCCCTCTTATGCGGAAGAATGCAGATTCCCCAATGTCCAAGCATCCAGAGATACCCCGAAATGCCCAATGTTGTCATCTGATCCAACCGAAGGTTGATACCATGTCAAGACCCCATGGAATATCTTGACAGAAGTATCATAATTAACCGGCACCCACAAAGATATGGCACCAAGAATGAGATTCACAAACGACGTCTTAATCTTTAAGGGAGACCCGAACTAGGGAACGAGTTCTGAGGAGGAATCTGCGGAAGGAAGAACCTACATCCCATCATCCTATTTCAATCAAGGAGAAAAAATCCCTAAATAAGCCACAGATTCTACCAACCTTTGGAAAATGGGAATGTGGGGTAACAACTGCACGTCCTCCGAAAGAGAGGGATTCATGCACCCCGATGAAATAGTTAGGAACAATAATCCAATAGATATGAGATCATGATCATAAACTATAAAGTTCATACCCAATCTATCATAGATCATAAACACGATTTAAGGAATAAAAATTTATATTGGAAAGTAAATGAATCATAGGAGTGAGAAATTATCATATTTTAATCATAAACTATGAGTTTAAATCAAAAGCAAAAAAACATGTCAAGAGAGTATAGAACCACTATATTAATAGAAACCATATTCTATGTCAATTTTAACTACCATGACCATGATATAATAGTGGACTAGGCATCAAAACCTATTACCCATAGCATAATGGATCTAGAATAACCACTTTTTTCCCATATCATAGTGGATCAGGCATCACCACCTATTTCCTATAATGTATTAGGCATCTCTACCAATTTACCATAGTGGATCGATCACATCAAATTATTTTCCATAATTACCCCATGAGATATAAGGCTTTACCCAATAAATGGAATGGATGCATAAATCTAGGCCCATGAATCCGGTAATAAAAATTATAAAAATGTTTTCCTAAAGATAAAAAAATATTCATCACATCATTATATCTTAATATATATAAATGAAACATGTTTCAAAAATATTTCATCATCTCATTATAGCATAACCCATGGAAAATAAATAGGTTTCATAAATATATCATCATCATAGTCATAAACCATATATAAGAAGAATATGGATGGTATAATAGGATCACTTCCTTAGTAAAGGATAATTAACCTCAAAGGATGTTATCATGGATACAAAATTCCTTTCGAAATTTATTAGAATATTTATTGAGGAAAATAACATTTTCATATGTAAATCACTTATTTGAAATGAAAATATTCATAAAATATTAAGAATCTTTAACAAAAGAACTTTGAAAACATTTAAAGTAAGATTCAAATATTTGAGTGGTCATGATGGAAAAAATTCTATTCAGGGAGAGTATGTTAAAATAAATATTCCTTTCACATTTTTGGTAAAAATTCAAATGTACCTCATTCTAAAAATAAAAAAAACTCATTCATTTTTTATAGAAAATAAAAAATAGGTAAAAATGACTTTAAAAAATCATAGAAAATTAGTAAAAACAATACTTAAAACATTTTAAATAAAACATGGACATGGAAGATAAATATTTCCAACCAAAGAAGAAATACATTTTATTTTCATTAAAACAATTCTTGATCATTTAAAGTAACAAAGAGATAAAAATAACAAGAGGATAAAAATTGGTACTGATACCCTAAAAATACATGAATAACTAGAGTATAATAAAATGAAATGGTTTTTTAAGATAAGGATCATATAACTTCCCTCAATTAAAATTCAATAATTAACAATCAAGATTAAAATGAGATTGGAAAATAAATCCCTTACCGCTTTGGAAAATTTTGAATTATAAGCCCCATAAAATAATAAAGTCAAATGAACCTTTATGTATAATTAATATAAGGAAATTAATGATATAGAATGTAAATATATATGCATATAAAACATATAAAATAATATAGGTTCACATCATAACATTTTTCCCATAGAAGACAATTTGAGAGGATAAACCTTTAAAAATTTGGTAATCTATGAATCAAGAACTCATAAAAGAGATAAGATTTTATGGATTGGTGAATATCAATAATATTCATTAAAATAAATTTCAAATACATTCATGGGTTTTATATGTTCCACAAAATGGGAAAAATTGGTGAATAAGGTATATGTCTCACCAAAATAAATGTGAGATGAGAAACACTTACGTGAAATCTTGTATTACATCATACACATTTGATCATACTATATAATAAAAATATATTTATTATAAATATTTTATAGAACCAGAATAATATATTCCATACTATATATGAATTATTTTTAACATATTATCACCCACCAATTTATAATTATTTATTAAAATCACTTTTTTGATTTTAATTGCATTATTTTTTAATGAATATTTTGGTTCGATATGCTCAATCCGTATACATTAATCATGGATTAATTCTCCATAGTGTGTTAATAATTTCATAAGTATTATATTTAATTGTTATGTATAATTTTACAACTATTATTATAAATAAGTGATGAAAAAATGAATTTCATCACTTCACGGAGATGGCAGTATGTACGTACTCATGAGTTATGTTTCCAATTTCTGATGGATATAAAAAAAGATAGGTAAATAATAATTAAACGTTATAGAATCATTATTATATCACTGATATATTATATTTTCATTAAATCTATACTAATTTTCTTACAAGTAAAGGAAAAAATGAAAAAAATCACATTGCTTTGTGGGGGTGGTAGTCTATACGTACACACAAGCTACGTTATCATTTTTCAATAGATGGAAAGGTAAGAAGGTAGATAATATATTATAATTATAGAAGTATAATTATTTCATAAATATCATATATAAAAAATAAATTCCTTATAATAACAAAACATGAATTATGGTGATGGATAATGAACCATATTTCTATTTGGAGGTGGTAGTCCACACGTACGACAATTTCACTTCCCATTTGATGGGAAGGATGTGTAAAATGTTTAATACAAAATCATAATAATGATTCAATTTATATAATACACACATATAATTATTTTATAATGGGTAACATATATTTAGAGGACTTAGAAGAATAAATAAAATTTATAGTTATTTTTGAGGAGTTATATATCTTTGTGGAGAAACCTCCATTGTCTTACACCTTAAGCATTGAAAGGATGGTATTTTGGACTGAAAAGAAGAAATTTTATGTAGGGAAAGAATATAATAAGGTATTATGGTAGGTAATGACCAAAATAGAAGTATAATAACCATATATGAATTTTGGTGATGGATGGTGAATCATATTGCTACGTGTAGGTGATATTCCACATGTAAAACATTTTTACATCCCATTTTATAGGAAGAATGTGTAAAATGGTTGATACTATCACATCACTTCATGGAGGTGGTAGTCCGCACATACACACAAGAAACGTTATCATTTTTTCAATATATGGAAAGGTAAGAATTTAAATAATTTATTACAATTCCATAAGTATAATTATGTCATAAATATCATATATAAACATTAAATTCATTGTAATGACCAACCACAAATTATGGTGATGGAGAATGAATCATATTTCTATGTGGATGGGGTAGTCTAGACATATAACACTTTAATTTCTAATTTTATAGGAGGGATGTGTAAAATGGTAGATACATCATCATAATAAAAATTCAGTATATTTAAGATAAACAAGTATTTAATCTAGAATTTATAACATATATTTAGAGGAGTTAGAAGAAGAAATAAAATGTAAAGTACTTGGTTAAGAGTTATACACCATTGCTAAGAAAAATAATTTTTCTTACACCTTAAGAAAATAAATGATGTTATTTTGGAAAGAAAATAAGATATATAATGTGGGTAAGGAATATAAGAAGTTATTAGGGTATGTAATGGCCAAAATAAAATGCCCATGAAGTGTGGATAAGAGATGAGAGGTGTTATCCTTTTACAAGGGAGGGAAATGACACCCCTGTAATTACAAAAAATATTAAATAATAGAAACATAATAATCATGGAATGTGGAACCATGTAACCCCATATTCAAATATGATATGTTAAAAAGTATAAATAAACTCAACCAATCACATTTTGGAAAGTGATGGATGCATTTTAAGCCTTATATCCTAGTTAAACCACTTTAAAACTATTTCATCCCTAACATTGATAGCTTACCATTTTTACAGTGATAACATAATTATTTGAAAAAAATAAAAGGATCATTTTAACTAAATTTGGAATCCATTTTAATAGTTTCAATTTCTGTAGGTGGAAGAAATTAATTTTAACATTAAAATGAAAAATAAATCAAAACTGATTTTTATGAAAATACCTTATTTTAGAGAAAGAATCATTTCATCTTGAGATAAAGTAATAATTTAATTTCCATGTTTTATTTGGTAAAATTATAAAAAAGAAATATTTTTATACTTTGGATCAAGAATAAACCAAATTAAACATTCCAACAATTCCATTAAATGCAATGGCCCAAAAATAGTTTTTAATTTTGAATAAAATATATATTAACTTAAAAAAAGTAAAAAATGATTTCCCAATTTCAAAATAATTTTTTAAAATATATTAGTTAACTCCTTAATCATATATTTGGTCAGAAATAACTCATAAAATAGGATCACAGAAAGTGTTAGAGACATTTTAATGCTTTAACCAATAGTTTTAACTTAGTTTTACCTCTGTAATCGAGTTGATAAATCTTTACCATGGTTACTATTCATGATGATGAAAAATTAAGTTTATCCCATTACATTATATTAATTATGATTATTAAAAATATTTATTTCATTATAAAATATTATATTTTAAAAGGTTAAAGTAATTCATTTTAATATTAATGCATAAAATGTAATGAAAACAGTTTTTTTGGAAAAGGCGTGTTTAAACCCCAAATGAACTTAAACAAAAATAAAATATAAAGATGATTATTATATAATTAATTATATAATTTATAACTAATGTATTATTATGTTAATTTAGGGTCAAATACAAATCATTATTATACCTTTTTAATGAATATAATTTTGAGTTTTATAAAAAATGTTATTTTTCACCTTTACCTAATTTTTTTTGCAAAAATATCCCAAAAATTCACTTTAAAATAATAATGAAATGTTGATTTCAAAAATTATATAATTTTTATAATATAAAATTACTAAAATTAGAAGAAAGTAATTATAATATCTTGTCACAAAATGTATTGTAAACTAATTTTGAAGAAATTTTTTTTTGTACCATTAATTTGACATTGCTGAGAAATGAGTAGTTATTTATCAATGAATTTATATTATATTAATCCATTATATATATTTTTCATAATTTGATTATTAATATTTAAACCACCAATCTTTATGGATATGTTATAATGTAAACTTTTAAAAAAATAACATTTATACCATTGTTCATTTAAACTCAGCATTGTATATAAAGACAGATATCAAATAAATAAACTTTATTTAAAGAGATATATATTCTAAAAGGTTTGGGTGAAACATGAAAAATACCTAGAGTCAATTATAAATTGTTTCTAAAAATAAATAAATTTAAGGGGAATCCAAAGGGAAATAGGAAGGTATAAGACCACATAATGAAGAATATCTCATGTTCTTATTTTTTAAATAAATAATAATAGGGAGTGTTCCTAAAAGGATAGGTCTATCCCTAATGAAAAACACCTAGGCATCAGTCATGGATTTGACACGATGTTTACAATGTAACATGAACCTTCACCTAGAAAAGGCATGGTGAAACCCTCCTAGATTGGGGAATGACCTCCAAAGGTATAGGATCAACCCTAAGTTTACGACTATCATGTATAAACCCTCTAAGGGTGTGGATTGACCTCCCTTGGGTAAGGGTATCAACCCTCTACCTACCCCCATAATGGAATGATACTATAGGGGTGCATCATGATCGCCCCTAGGGTGAGATCTCTACCATTAGCCTATCGACATCACAATGTGACCCTCCATGTATGTGTAATGAACTTTCCCTTATAGAGGTTCTATCCCCAGGCCTAGAGACTATCAAGATACAACCGAAGCATTATGGCATGAACATGCTGTAGCATCTAAAATGTACTAGTAGGGTCACCCCAACACTTCTCTAATATCCACACGAGCACCCAAAACACCATAAAAAACTTGATTAATATCCAAATGAATATCTTGGAGATGTTCAACAATTCAAAATCTTTATTTGAATCCAAATTCTAAAAATGACCCCAACTCCTAGATAAAATTAAAATTTCCCGTAAATCTCAAAACCTTTAGTGACTCAGGGTTTTATACACATTGTATTTTCCTCCAATAGTAACAGTTTTTAGCTTTAAAAGATCCATTTTCACTAAATAAAATGATCTATATTTTGATACTTCACCCTTAGGTTTAAAACTAAAATTTTGTGGCTTACCATAACAACATTTTTCATAAAATTTGGAATATTTGAACTTAAGTTACTTTAAATACATCACTAGTGATCTCTGAAAAGGTTTATCTATATTCCAAATATTTTAGTGTTATCACATTATATTATAAAACCTTGATGAATATTTAAATTATTAAAAAAAAGTTTTTTAGGTTTATATTTTAAACATTATCATGCCTATCAGATGATAAAATATAAATACCCTCTGAACATGTGGTGGTACATTTATCATTCCCAAAATTCATGGAGTAACCACCATCATATAATTGGTTAATAAATATAATATTGGTCTTAATTACTAAAATTTAATTATTATTATAAACGAAAATCTTATTGATAAAGACAGCATCGCTAATAATGATAATTTGACCTTGCACGTTATCTCAAAAAGATAATTATCTACCATTATCTTTATGTAAGTTCCAAGAAGTAGACTTGTCACTGGTCATGTGATGAGAATAACTAATATTTATATATAAATTTCATAGGTACTGGTACTTAACCAATATTCCTAAAATCAATTGAATCTAATAGTTGGTATCTAAACATTCTTGGGTCAAGAAATGAAAGCAAATAAAACTCTAGAAACCCGTATATGTCCAACCCTGTGATGTTGAATATCTAAAATCTATCTAGAAATTTAATTCCATTGAGTTCCTAATGATTTATCCATTTTTAAATATTAGTGTTTTCTTTAATGAGCTCCTCTCTAACATTTATTACAAAAAGTATCATTTTTAGAACAAAATAATTTGATTAAAAATTCTTGTTTTTGAAAATAAAACATATTCAGGAAGATGTAATATTTGGTTTCAAATATATTAAGAGATTATCATAATCCTCCCAACCAAAATTGAAATCTGATAAAATATACTTTATACACTAAACTTCAAATATTATTTGAACAACAAATATTCAAAATTTTGATCATCATAAGTTGGAACAAAATTAGACATATCATCTAAGCAGGAATTCATTTTAAAAATTTAAGTAGTAATATTATGAATTCTATCACCATATTTATCAACATATTCCTTAGAAAATAGAGATATTTATTTAAATTTTTTTTACTCTCCATGTAATTCAGATCTCTATTTATCACTTCAAATGGAAAAATATTATCCTAATTTTATAATGAAGTTTAATTACTATCATCATGCAAGGTAAGAGAAAAATTGATATCAAGGGATAACTATGAAAGTTAATCAAGAGGTACCTTTCTCATGAAACATATATTATTTCAAGGAGACTTTATATAAAAATCCATGATATTTTAAATATCATAAATTTCTAAATCAGTTATAGTTTTGAAAAATAGAGAATCACTAGTACTACATGTATCATTAGATACTCTAAAATATTTTATCACTTTATTTTTTTTAAATATTTTCAATTATTTTTCTTTTTATTTATCCTAGGATAATCATGACTGCTATGCCCTAGTTTTTTTCATTTATAAAATATAGTTTTTTAATATTTGTTCTTCTTAGGATTGTCATTTATTTTATTTATATAATCATACTATATGTTCTTATTTATGATAATATTTTTCAAATGTGTCATAATTTGAGCGAGTTCTTATTCACTCACTTTTGAATTGGTAACATCTAATTGACATAATTATTTCTTCATCATAGTAGCTGTCTTTGACATTTGATCAATGAAATTTACGACACTGATGGGTGAGGTGAATATAACACAATTATTACCATTTATTATTCTAATTTTCTATTTTGAATCGATTCTCATTAGACATGATAGTCCCAATAAGATCAAAAATACTGTTATTATTTTGATTCTTAGTATCATATGTCATTATCCTCTTGAATTAAAATTCAATTGGAAGAATATAAATAACCTTTTCTACTAGTTTTTAAATTATAATCTCCTTTTCTCCAAGTGACTGTGGTTTGTTAAATAATATCATAAAGTGTTGATTCATCTATTCCACTAATTCACCAGGTCGGAAATTTAAGGCCTAAAAATTTTCTTGCAACATTTCCCTTCACATATCAAGAAATTTGGAAGACCAAAAATCAATAATTTCTAGTTCTTTCCAAATTCTTTTAGTTGTTTCACATGATGAAATTTTTTGATAGATATTTCTATTGATCAATCATGGAAACTTATTTTGGTCTTTGCACTTAGTTTGATATTCCATCTTATCCTTATAAGTAAAAATGGAAATTTATTTCTCTAGGATTTTGAAATTTCAAGTCATCAGTTGATAGTGATCTACCCCCATATTGATAACAAATGTTATCATCCTATGATTCCAATATTCATAACCTACACCATTGAAGATTTATTTTCTGCAAGGATTTAAATTATTAGTGGTTTTTATTGGAATCCATTCCATATTAAAAATAATAACTCCACTCACTTATAAAAATTGGTGAAGGGATAATGGAAAAGTTTTGTTAAGAAAAAATCATGAATAAATAATGATACCAAATCTTATTACTAGATAATAAATTAAGAGACTATATCTGAGACCAAATATTTTCCCAAAAGGTATACAATGGTGGATGCAAATAGTGTGTGAAATGTAGTCAAAAGATGATTAAAATATTCTATTTTTCACTCTAAAATTAAGATAATTGTAAAATACTATTTTTGATAACTCAGATTAATCAAGGAAAACATTTGATTTAAAAATTGGTAAGCATAGTCAAAATCAATAAATAAAAAGGTAAACAAATTGCTGATAAAAAATAAAATAAAATCAGACAATAAAAAAAAAGTAAAAATAATGCTCTGAGAATAAAATAAAAATATTGATACCACATTGAGGATATTTTTACCAAACAATTCTAGTGAGAGAAGTCTTTGATTTGAAACTAAAGTTGTAGGTGTTTAGGTAGACTAGATACATGGTATCTAAGTTCAAATTACATTAACATACTTGACTAAGAAAGCTGGTAGTAATAAGCTCCACACCTAATCACTAACCTATAGTTAATTAGAGATGATATTCAAGTATCATTATCTATATTTCTCCATTGAAAACCCAGTAGGGGTACCTTTGGTGGGTGGGGGAAAGAACAATAAACATGTTCAACAGACTATCAAACTCAAGTAACTTGATACTTAAACACCACTTTTGTTATACTAATTTGTAAGACGTCCAATTACCATGAAATTGGTCAAAATTCATATTTTAGATGTGTAATACTTATAGACTCAAATACTCGTGAATCAAATGATTAGAAGTAGAATATTACGTAATAAAATATACGTTATCATGAAGATAAGAAAATTAATGATTGTAGTAAAAAAACATAAAGTTTTATTGTGAAAAACCTCCCAATGGTAACTCTAAGAGCACATAGAAAAAATTACTAATGGAATAAAATTATGGAAATGAGATGATATATATATAAATTAAATTGTAATCAAATCTATATAAGATATAGTAACAACTTCCACTACATGAATACGTTGTATTTATTTTTAAGAAATATTATAACAAAATCTAATAGTAAAAAGGTTGGGCAAAAATCCCTCAAGGCATCATTGAAGCATTTTTGAGCTGATTGTGTTTGTTGAGAAAGTGGACATCTGTGTTGTGATTTTTGGAAAAGATAACCATAATGTAAAAATACGCATCATGGACCTAATTCATGATGTAATTTTTTCAGTTGACCCTATGAATTTAATTCAGGGATTGAATTAATTCACAAATCCAAAAATTTACACCCCCTATAAATATTTTTCACCATATGTTGGTAGATCATAAAAGTAGTTTAAACTATATTCTGACTTGTCACGAATGTAGTTTTCACCACGTTTCAATAGGTCACAAATGTAATTTACACCATGAGTCGACATACCACAAAAGTAGTTTTCACCATTCGTTAACAAGTCACGAAATTATATTACACCAACTGTAGTTTTAATTTACTGATTTTTTAAATTGTGTGAAAGTATTTCCTTTTGAAAAAGGGGATTTTTTATGAATTTTTACATGACATGAAATGAGAATTCACATTGTGTAATTTTGATGCCCAACACATTAAAATTATGTCTCTAACATCATGTAACCCTCCAAAATCCTCTCTTCTATATTGAATGGCATATAAGGACATATAATCTCTAATGCGGAGCCACCTCACAACCCTTACTTAGATTGAAACTCCTCCACACACCTCCTCCTTGGACTAATGATTATCCACACACCACTATCTTTGACCGAAGACCCTCCACACACCTCCTAGGTATGGATGTTCATCTAATTTAGATATATATATATATCTCTCTTCCTCACCTCTTCCTAGTTAAAAGGGGGATGCTTATCCATTGATGGATCTAGATTTAGATCTAGTTTTGTTAGATATTGATTCATTTAAATCATAGATCTTGCAATTGAATCTAGATATCATTCTACGTCGTTATTCCACTAAAATTGGGGTTTTCCATTTGGTGAGTGTTCTTTATCACCATTCCTAATGTATGTGGTCTAAAAATCAAATCATATAGTGTTTATTATCAATTATGTGTATGTGATTATAGAACTGATAGAGTTTGTCTAGCGATTGCAATTAAAAATTTAATTAATTAAGGTGGTCCATTAATTAATTGGAGAATTGGGGATTTGATTTAATTATGGAAACTGTAAAATAAGGATAATTAATTAATGAATTAATTATCAAAGTATTTATTGGGAAATTGAAGATAATTAATTGTAGATTTAATTGTCAATTTGTTGAATTTTAAATTGAGGATAATTAAATGGTAACTTCATTAATGGGAATGGTTGGGATAATGAGATTGTGACTGGGATAAATAATTATAGAATTAATTTATGGAGATTGTTATGAATATTGAATTATTAAGATATACCAATTAATTAAGGAATTAATTGGGGATAATATTTAATTGATTAAGATATAATAATTAATTGTGGAATTAATTTGGGATATTTAAATGATTGAGAAGGAACAATTAATTTATGTACTAATTGGGGTTATTGAATTGTTTAAGTGAGGAATAATTAAATGATCAATTAATTAATAGAGTAATGTTATTATTTAATTGTAAAATGAAATACTGGGATTAAAGGGATTGATTAATTATTGAATAAATTAATGGGAGTAATGTGGTTTTTTAATTGTTGAATTAAATAATGGGATTGTGTTAAATTAATTAATTATATAACTAATTAATGGTATTAACATGGACAATTAATTAGTTAATTAATTGAAGGGTTCTAGGTAGATTAATTAATCACATAATTAATTAATGGGAGTTAGATTAATTAATGGAAATTATTTGGAATAATTAATTTGTTAATTAATTAAGGTATGTAATGTTATGATTTTTGAGTTGGATTAATTAATTGGAAAATTAATTAATGGGTATTGTTGTCTAAAAGAAATTTAATGGGTTAGATTATGTAATTAATTGGGATTTGTTTTGATGGTGCAATTGAATTAATTAGATTAATTAATTAGTAAATTAATTAATGTGGGTTGATAGGGTACTGAATTGATAACATTGGATAATTAATTATTGAATTAATTATGGTATTATGAGGTTTTTATGTTGGATAATAAATTATTGAATTAATTTCATGATATTGAGATAGATGACTCAAGATAATTAAGTATAGAATTAATTACGAGTTACTGATTTTGTGAGTGAGATAATAATTGTAGAATTAATTATTTGATTCAATATTGTGGATATTGATTAATTATTGGATGAGTTAATTAATGGGATTAACTTAATTAATTGGGTAATTAGTTAAGGGGATTTTTGTGGTATGCTAATTGTTGAATTAGTAATTACATTGATTTGATTAGTTGATTATTAAATCAACTAGCGGAATTGACTCGATTAATTTATTTTCAAATAAATTAATGTTTTGGATATGATATTAATTAATTGTTTAATTGACTAATGGATAAGAAATGGTTAATTAACTATCAAATTTAATCACATAAGAGATGTTATTAATTAGTTGATGAATTAATTAATGGATTTGGTGGTCGTTAACTATGATAATAAGATTAATCTTGTTGAATCATGGTTGATAAATGGGATGTTAGACATGATGATCTAAATCCATGATAATGATATAATGGAATGGTTGAATGGAGCAATTTATTGTGAAATTAATTATGGGATATGGACGATACAATTTGACATTAAAAATTGGGTAATTAATTATGGGATATTGATGCCATGAAATTAATAATTAATTGGTGAATTAATTATGAGATATTATATTATAATGTTTCAATAATTAATTGGAAAATATATTATTGTATGTTTATTTTGTGAAAATATTAATTAATTATTAAATTAATTAATGGACATGGATTAATTAATTTATGAATTAATTAATGGTTGATCAATTGGGTTCGAGACTAGAGGATCTAGGCTGATGATGATATACAAGCATAATTGTTAAATGGTGGATATACAGGATGATCTACACCAATTTTATATATCCATGTTGAGAATTGGGAGGCTAGAATTGGTGTTCACTACCACAGATTCAAGTTTTCACAGCACCACCCCTTAAATAGCACTAAAAAAGAGATGATAAAGGGGGTACCCTTTATGATCGTTTTTTTAAAAGTGCTGATAAAGACCCCCCTTTATTAGCGTTTTTTACTAGCGTTGATAAATAATATATTTAAAAAAATTATTAAAAGTAATATATTAATATATTAATATATAAATTTATTGATATTTATATAAATATATATATTTTAAATGTATTTTAGATAAGGATAAATAGAAATTTAAACATAATATATAAGATATTTAGTAAAAAATGCTTATGAAATAATTTAGAAAATATTTTTAAATAATAATTTTGTTATTTTTGTTGAATAATAATAATTTAATAACAATATTAATATAATATAAATAAATAAATAAATAAAATATCTAAATTAAGTTGAAAAAAAAACTCAAACCTCAAACAGTCATAACTTTTGATTTGGGTGACAGTTTGAGCTCTACCACATATGAAATTGAAACTTTCGATGAGATATATGCCTTTATAATTGTGTAGACCACAATTAAGGTTTTTTTGACGAAAAAAGGCCCAAAAGGCCTCCAAAACTGAGTTTTTAGTCGACATACCCCAATTTTTTAATCATTTTATGGATTTTCAGGCTTATTTATGGTAGTATTCTTCCAATTTTTTAGTGGGGAATAAATTTATTCAAAGGTCTTACATTCATATTGATATAATGTTTTTGAAAATTTATCATTTTTCATAATGTACTGTTATTTGTAATCAAATATATAACAATATATACATATTTTTTATATATTCACACCGAAAAATTAATTTTATAAATAATTAATTAAAAATATTTTCATATAAAATATATTTATTAATATAAAATCCTTATCTAAATAAAAACTAATACCCATTTTTTTAAAATACAAAATATGAATATTTATATACATATATAGTGTGTGTGTCTATATATATATAAATTAGTGTGTGTGTGTTTTAGAAAACTAATATACATTATCTATATATTTTATCATATTATTAGACATATTAATATATAATAATATAAATATATATAAATATGTATAATTATACTTATAGATACACATAAAGATATATATATATATATAAAATATAATATATACATGTGTATGCACACTATATATATGTATGTATTTATTTATGTAGTTATTTATAAACACAAAAAAAAGATATTTTATAAATGTATTTAGAACAAATATTACAAATTTATATTAATATATGAATAAATATATAACTAAATATATATTAATATATTAATAAATATATGGAAAAAAATATAACTATACATATATATAAATAAATAAATTTAAATAGATATTAATATACGAATATATATATATATATATATATATATTAATATAAATATATATATACACACATTAATATAAATATATTTTAATATATGAATAAATATTACTATATATATATAAATAAATCTATACATCATTAAATTGAGAACAAAGTAACATGGAGGAGTGATAAGTGTCTATCATGCATGTCACGACCCGTCCTCGGGGCCCATGCTGTGACTACCCCAAGCCCGCCTTCCATAGGCCAGGGGCTGGAAACTAGCACCAAGGCGTAAATACCGATAAAAAGGGGAATGCATTGCCTTTGTAAAGGAAAAAAACACACATAGTAAGCAAGCAGAAGTAAACACAAAGTAAAATTGGGTACAATAGTAAGTGCGGAAATGTAAATGGGCCAGAATACAAATCCAAACTAAAAGTAAAGTACAACTGAAAAAGAGAGTACAATAACTAAAAAGTAAAGCCGCAACGTCGAGCCGTCCACTGGAAGTCCCACATGAAGGGTGAGTACAGATAGCCTCCACAACTCCTCGGGTCTAGCCATCCACTCCGAGTACGTCCC
This sequence comes from Viscum album, assembly GCA_963277665.1. Lineage (NCBI taxonomy): Eukaryota > Viridiplantae > Streptophyta > Magnoliopsida > Santalales > Viscaceae > Viscum > Viscum album. The sequence goes on along the minus strand of OY728126.1, from coordinate 250,726,748 downwards.
ACCTAGTGATCCACCACCAGGTACCGACCTGCTCCACAAGCCTCCACCACGATCAGCGCTGTCCATCGTCTGTAACCAACACAATGTAGTGCGGGCATAGCCCGTGCAGAGGTGAGTATATGCTACTCAGTAGGGACCTCGAGACCCCCGAATGTCTCCCAGAATCCACAAAGGATAATCCACAAAGGAATGATACAACCACGAAGTAACATCCGACACTACTTAGGTATATGCCCATACATATACCTAAGTCATCAATTCTCGTTCGGCTCAAACATCCAAGCCCAAGTACAACCCAATCCACACAGGAAAACACAACCCAATCACACAAGAAGGCATAAAGTAATCCACACAGGATATCAAGTCAAACTTATCGAAGATAAGGATTAAAAGTCAAGACTCAGCTCACACAGGTAAACTTATTCGTAAGACGATAGAGATGATCAGATGTAGCCACTGATTCATCTAAGACGTCGGACCCACACAGGATCGTTAGGTACTAACCCCCAAAATGACCCACAAAGGATCAATAGGTACTAACCCCCGCAATGACCCACAAAGGATCGATAGGTACTAACCCCCGGAATGACCCACACAGGATCTGACCCACACAGGATCGGTAGGCGCTGGCCCACATAGGACCGCTGAGCGCTGACCCACATAGGATCTGACCCACATAGTATCGGTATCACTAATCCATGTAGGATCGCTGAGTACTGTAGTCGTCGCCGTCGAATCCACAGAGGATTTCTGTATAGTCGTCATCATCGTCGCAGTCGCAGCCAGCTCTAGGGTTCCCGCACACTACAAGCTCATTCGAGGAGGGTCTACTCCACGAGCCGAGGGGCTGATACATTAACTGACATGAAGTCTGGAGTTGATGTATCCCAAAGTTCCGTATCATCAACAGGAACTCAATGAGACAGACGGCGTGTCAATCGGACGCCCGGTCTGAGAGTTATTGGCTTTTTCATCCTAGGGGCCCGGTTGATTTTTAAGTCCAAACCAACCCGGCCGAACCCTAACTGTGTCCAAACCTCGAGAAGAGTAAGCCAAAAGGTCTGTCACACTAAGAGGAATCCATCAAAGTCGACGACACGTTAATCTGACGTCCGAAGCTCAAGTTATAAGCGTTTCCGATCTGAGGGCCCGGTTGGTTTCGTGTACGAACCAACCTGGCCGAACCCAAAGTTCTCCGAAACCTTGAGTGTAATATACCGAAATGACCGACTCGATCCAAGGATCGCATCACAGCTGATGGTGTGTCGATCGGAGGTCCACAACCCAAGTTATGGGCAAAATACCGAAAGGGGTCCGCAGATATGGGGTTCGGGCCCGGTCCGACCCGACCCGATACCCCCTCGGTCGGCCCGACCTGGGTCGACCCGAACCGGGTCCAGGTCCATCCCATTAGGGCATGGCCCGGCCTGGCTCGCTCGGCCTATCCAGCGTGGCCAGGCGGCTCGGTCGTAACAGTCGAGCGGTAGGGGGTGGGGGGGGGGGGGGCGCTGCCCCCCTGTGTGTAACGATGACCCCCATGCAGGGGGCTGCTCCTATCGGCTAGCCGGGGGTTACGACCCCCAGCCCTTCTCGGAAGCCGACCGGCCCAGTCCGGCTGGCCGGTTGCTGCTGCCGCGGGACTTCCGGGGTCCTGTCCTCCTGCTCCGGCGCGGCGTGATGGTGCCGCGCCCCTCCGCCGAGGCCCCACTCTGGCTCGGGCCTCCACCAGGTTCTCCGGCGCGGCGCGATGACGCCGCGGCTTGTTTGACTTCAACGGCGTGGAGAAACGGTGCGGTGCAACGACGCCGCGCTTCTTCGCCGAATCTCATAGTTTCCGCGCGGTGCAACGACACCGCGCCACCTTACACGTGCCGCAACAAAATCAAACAACCAAGGGGGGAGGAGGGTCGGCCGTGTTCATGCTGTTCGACCTCATCCCGTTATTGCAATAAAAGGCAGCCCAATAGAAACGAAGAAAGACGACGGAAGTAATCATGAACAAACAAAATAACCCCTACCTCGAGTGTTGTTAAATGAAGGCTCGTCGCAGAAGAAGGTTCCTTACTCATTGACGGAGATCGCCCGAGGAGGAACGGTGTCTCCCTTCCATTGATGTGGGAAGAAGGAACAAAGGAATGCGCGTCGGGTCATCGATCTCCGAGGAAGGCGTCTCTCACAGTCGTCCATCGTCGAAGGTCGGCGTTCTTCGCGTTCTTCATCGAGGAAGAAGAACTTCAAGACTTTGAGCAATTATCTCCAAAAATCCTCTCGCACAACCAAGACAACCCTAATAAAAATAAGCGTTGCCTTATTTTTATTACTCATGCCAAGCATTTTGAAATTCACAATTGAATCAATCAATTAATTGAATTAATTGAGATGTTTAAACTTCCCAATTAATGAGGCATTTAATAATTATATAAACGCAAGAGTTGACTTTCAAATAAAGGGGGAGCGGGTGCGTTACCTTATTAAAGGAGGGTGGTTTGAGAAATGAAAAGGTAGGGCTCATGGGGGACCCACCCCACAAATATCCTACCTAGTGGATTAGGATATAGTGGGTCCAACTCAAACCACTTAGCTTAGGTTAAACTACTATAAATAAAATAAAATTGGTTGCACCATTTTATTTTATTCTTTTACATAACCCAAAATTTTAAGTACCACACCGAAGCAGAAGAAAATCCAAAAGAGGTGCTCCTAAGAAAATACTGACGCTGCGATTCCATTGGTGCCCTTAGAATTCGATTCCGAGCAACAATTCAAAAGTTAGGAAAACTCGCTCCTTTGTTCACTAAACATACCCAATCTAAACTTTGGAAAATGATTCCGGGCACACCGGGCCTCGAAATCAGGTGCCGTCAGAAGCTGCGTTCTTGTAAAATCCAAAAAAAAATTAAGAAAAAAAAAATTCCCTTGAATTTTATGAGTCTTTACATTACTCCCACCTCAGGGTTGTACGTCCCTGTAAAGATACATCATAAACTATGGGAACAAATGTGGGTACTGAGAATGCATCTGAGCCTCCCGCTCCCAAGTGCTCTCCTGGAGGATTCTGTGCTACCATCTGATGCGCACTAGAGGAATCGACCATCCACGTAGGACCTGCTCCTGTCAATCCTCAATCTTCACCGGGACCTCCACAAAAATCACCCCATCATCAAAGTCCATCTCCCCATGGTCAATGATATGCGTCGGGTCGTGCACGTATCTCCTCAGCAGAGATACGTGGAAGACGTCGTGCACCCGGTGCAACTGAGGTGGTAGAGCCAGACGGTAGGCCACCTCGCCAAACCTACCGAGGACCTAGAATGGTCCGATGAAGCACAGAGATAACTTTTCGCCTCAGCAAAATCTCCGTAATCCATGTCGAGGTGAGACCCACAAAAAGACGTGGTCGCCATCCTCGAACTCCAGTGGCCTCCGCCTTCTGTCAGCATAAGACTTCTGCCAGCCTTGAGCTGTCCTCATCTGCTCCTGGATGACCTGGACCTTCTCTGTCATGGCCTGGACCATCTCTGGTCCCACAAGTGCTGACTCCCCAGGGTCTTTCCAGCATAGCGGTGATTTGCATGGTCGGCCGTACAATGCCTCGTATGGTGCCATCCCGATGGTGGAGTGGTAGCTGTTGTTGTACGCAAACTCCACCAAGGGTAGGTGATCCTCCAAGCTACGACCAATGTCGAGGACACATGCACGGAGCATGTCCTCGTGAGTCTGAATGGTCCTCTCCATCTGACCATCCGTCTGAGGGTGAAAGGCGGTTCTCAGACGTAGCTGCATCCCGAATGCCTCCTGCAACCCCTTCCAAAGCCGGGAAGTAAAATGAGCATCTCGATCGGAGACGAAGAAGATGGCACACCCTGAAGCCGTACAATATTCTGAACGTAGAGACGTCCCAAGATCTCTACTGAGCCCTCCTCTCTAATGGGTAAGAAGTGGGCCGACTTGGTGAGTCGGTCGACAATCACCCAAATAGAGTCATGACCTCTGGATGTAATTTGAAGTCCAGTCACAAAATCCATAGATATCATGTCCGACTTCCACTATGGGACCTCCAAAGGCTGTACCAAGCCACCTAGTACCCGGTGCTCTGCCTTCACCTGCTGGCAGGTGAGGCGTCGAGAAACGAACTCTGCCACAACCTTCTTCATACTCGGCCACCAGTGCTGTCGTCTAAGGTTCTAGTACATCTTCGCCACTCTCAGATGTACCGCTAAAGGGGAAGTGTGGAACTCTCTCAGCACCTCCTCCTGTAAAGAAGCTGGTACCATGGTACGTCATCTAAAATGGATGACGTGCTCTCCACCCACAGAGAATCCATCAGGTGCCTGTCTTGAGTATATCTGTGTACGCCGCGTATCACAATCATCATCCCCATGCTGTGTGTCTCTGACTCTCTGTAGAAGTGGAGGGGTGACTGTGAGTGACTGCAGAAAGGCTGCTCCATCACTATCCATGAAGGATATCTGCAAAGCGGCTAGCTGCTATGTCGCCTCACCAAGTAGCTGAATTCCCATCCTCCAGCTGAGGGAATCAGCTACTACGTTCCCCTTTCCAGGATTATAGACTATCTCAATGTCATATTCCTGGAGAAACTCGAGCCATCGCCACTGTCTCAGGTTCAGGTCCTTCTGTGAGAAGATGTACCTGGGACTCTGGTGGTCAGAGTTGAATTTAAAGTGCTCACCCATCAAATAGTGTCGCCACATCTTTAGAGCGAAGACCACTACTGCTAACTCCAAGTCATGGGTAGCATAGTTCTACTCATGCTGCCTCAACTGACGTGATCCATAGACAATAACGGCCTGCTCCTACATCAAGACACATTTGAGTCCTATCCCTGATGCATCGCAGTAGACTACGAACCCTACTCCCTCCTCCGGTAGCCTCAAGATAGGCGCGCTGGTCAATCTATGTCTCATCTCCTGGAAGCTCTGCTGACATCTGTCTAACCACACGAAGGGTTTCCCCTTCTTCGTCAAAGATGAGAGTGGTTTCGCAACTCTGGAGAAGTCTGGCACAAACCTCCGGTAGTACCCAGCTAGTCCCAAGAAACTCCACACCTCCGTCACGCTCCTGGGTGGCTCCCAAGCTAGCACTGCCTCGATCTGCATAGGATCCACTGCAACTCCCACCTCAGAGATGACGTGTCCCAAGAAGTGGACCTAACGTATCTAGAACTGACACTCCAAGAGATTACCATAAAGCTGGTTCTCCCGGAGTGTGTCCTGTACAACCCGCAAGTGGTAGGCATGCTCCTCCTCAGTCGTCGAGTATATCAATATGTCGTCAATAAAGACAACGACAAATCGATCGAGGTAAGGCTGAAAGATCCTGTTCATGAGGCCCATGAACACTTCTAGAGTATTGGTTACACCGAATGGCATAACCATGAACTCATAGTGGCCATACCGACATCTGAAGGCCGTCTTCTGTACGTCCTCATCCCAAACTCTGAGCTGATGATAGCCTAACCTGAGGTCTATCTTCGATAACCATCGTGCTCCCTTGAACTGATCGAAGAGGTCATCAATCCTCGGTAGCAGATACTTGTTCCTCAAGGTCACCTGGTTCAGGTGACGATAATTGACAAAAAGTCACAAGCTCCTGTCCGCCTTCTGGGCGAACAATATCGGGGAAGCTCAGGGTGAAACACTGGGTCGGATGAATCCCTTTCCCTGAAAGTCCTCCAACTGTACTCATAGCTCTCAAAGATTAGTGGGGGACATACGATATGCTAGAGTGGATATCGGGACTGTCCCCGAGTACAGGTCAATATAAAAGTATACCTCTCTACGAGGAGGTAGTCCTGGAATGTCATTGGGGAAAATGTTCGCATACTGATCCATCACTGCAGGAAAACTAGGACTCCTCACATCAACTGCTCCTAGGATGAGGCTAACCAAGTGATGAGTGATGGGATTTCTTCTATTCTACGAGAGTCCATCCTATGATGCGAAGGCTCTCTTCTCGCCGGTGAAGTTGAACCTGCTTCCGTCGGTGCGTACACACCGCACCTTGCGCCTTATATAGTCAATCTGAGCATGGACTGTAGATAACCAATCCCTGCCCAAGATGACATCGTAAGGCCGCGACGCCTCTATAAGAATATCCCAGCCAAAGCTCTCACCTCCTAAAGTAAGCTCACATTGCCGGAACCAATGTGTAATCATCGAGTCTACTCCCGTAGGAGTCTCTAGCCATAAGGATTGAGCCAACAGCTCCGTCAGAATCTCCGAGCTACGAACAAGGGCAGCGGCAATGAAAGAACAACTCGCTCTAGTGTCTATAAGAACTACAGAAAGGGTGTAGTAGACACAAATCGTACCTCGAATCATCTCCGGCATGTAGTGGTTGTAGGTCTCTACTGCCTAAAGCTGAGCCTGTCTCTACCCGCCAGCTCCATGTGGTCGGGGTGGATCTCCTGGTGTTGGTGGTGGTAGAGCCTAAAAGCGTCTCCCACCACCTACTGCTCGGCCAGCTCCTCTGCCTCATCCTCCTGATCCCTGCGGACCACCACGGTCGACCCTTTACCTCTGCCTGGGTGGTCCCTCATCCTTCTGCTGCTCCTTCGCACAGTGGGTCGGACAGTCACGAGCCATGTGGCCCTGCCCGCTGCATGCGTAGCACTGTCTGCCTCTCGAAAGATTGGCTCTGCGTTGTGTGCCCCACACTTCCGAGCCAATTTCCTAAAGTCTTCTTACTGAGGTTCTGGTCTGCCTGGACCCATGTGTCATCCGTCGACTGCCAGCTGTAGAAGACTCTGCTACGTGCCGCCCTGTGGTAGGTCTCGTTGCTGATGTAGGCTCAGCAAGAAAGCACTCAATGAGAAGGGCTCGCTCCAGTACCCCTGCCTATGTCGGAATGCTGAGGGAGACCAGTGATGCCCTGATCTCATGCCTCAATCCCTGCTCGAAGGTCCGAGCCCAGAAGAATGGGTCCCGTACCATGTTCATCGAATAGCGCGGGAGGTCGGTAAATCTCGCCGAGTACTGGGCGACTGACAAGCTGCCCTTCCGCAGTTGTAGTAGCTCCTAGATGCGCACCGCACAGAGGGTGGCTGGGACGAACTCTGAGTAGAAGAGGATCTCAAAGTCTGTCCAGAGAAGGGATGCCTCGTCATGCACCTAGAGCATCAAGCTCCACCATCTGTCTGCTGCCTCGTGTAGGAGGCTCGCTGCGAGGATCACCATGAGGTCTGCTGGTGTCCCTACCAAATGGAAAACTCGTACAACTGCCTCCAGCCAATCCTCGGCTGCCTAAGGGTCTGTCTCCCCGCGGAACCTGGGTGGTCTCTGACGCTGAAACTCGTGCTGTGCACTAAGGCGACGTGAACTATTAGCAGCTGGGGCTGGTAGCATCGGTGGCTCACCGGGTAGAGGTACCGCTGGTGCCTCTATTGTCAAAGGGCCCTGCACCGGGGCCTCGTTGCTCGGTGGGCTGTCGTCACGTACAAAACTCAGAACCCTAGATGGCTGCCGTTGTGGATGCATCCTGAAAAGAAACAGGTGCGCCACAGTCAAAACACTATACCTGGTGAGCTGACACAAAGTTATCCCAAAGAAAACTTGAAACACACATGCAATCAATGTTTTCATGCACTATGTCGGAAATCAGAAGTCAGGGTCTTGGTGTACGGATACGTTGGTCGCCTCACCAAAACTGGATTCCCTGGACTGATAACCACACTCATTACTCTTAACATCATTGCTTCACATAGAAAAAGATCAGAGTCCTGAGTTCTGTGGTAGAACCGAACTCCTCTGATACCAATTTGTCATGACCCATCCTCGGGGCCCATGCCGTGACTACCCCAAGCCCGCCTTCCATAGGCCAGGGGCTGGAGACTAGAACCAAGGCGTAAATCCCAATAAAAAGGGGAAGGCATTGCCTTTGTAAAGTAAACAAAAACACAGAGTAAGCAAGAAGAAGTAAACACTAAGTAAAACTGGGTACAATAGTAAGTGAAAAAATGTAAGTGGTCCAGAATACAAACCCAAACTGAAAGTAAAGTACAACTCAAAAAGGGAGAACATCAACTGAAAAGTAAAGCCGCAAAGTCAAGCCGTCCACTGGAAGTCCCACCTGAAGGGTGGGTACAGATAGCCTCCACAGCTCCTCGGGTCCAGCCGTCCGCTCCGAGTACGTCCCGCCCAGTGATCCACCTCAAGGTATCGACCTGATCCGCAAGCCTCAACCACGATCAGCAATGTCCGTTGTCTGCAACCAAAACAATGTAGTACGGGCATAGCCCGTGCATGGGTGAGTATACGCTACTCAGTAGGGACCCCGAGACCCCAAAAGGTCTCCCAAAATCTACAAAGGATAATCCACAAAGGAAAGATACAATCACGAAGTAACATCCGACACTACTTAGGTATATGACCATACATATACCTAAGTCATCAATTCTCGTTCGGCTCCAACATCTGAGCCCAAGTACAACCCAGTCCACACAGGAAAACAAAACCCAATCCACACATGAAAGTATAAAGTAATCCACACAGGATATCAAGTCAAACTTATCGAAGATAAGGATTGAAAGTCAAGACTCTTCTCACACAGGTAAACTTCTTCGTAAGACGATAGAGATGATCAGATGTTGGCACTGATTCATCTAAGCCGTCGGACCCACATAGGATCGTAAGGTACTAACCCCCACAATGACCCACATAGGATCCATAGGTACTAACCCCCACAATGTCCCAAAAAGTATCGATAGGTACTAACCCCCGCAAGGACCCACATAGGATCTAACCCACACAGGAACGGTAGGCGCTGGCCCACACAGGACCGCTGAGCGCTGACCCAAATAGGATCTGACCTACACAGGATCAGTATCACTGATCCACGTAGGATCACTCAGTGCTGTAGTTGTCGTCGTCGAATCCACGGAGGATTTCTGTACAGTCGTCATCGTCGTCGCAGTCGTAGCCAACTCTAGGGTTCCCGCACACAACAAGCTCATTCAGGGAGGGTCCACTCCACGAGCTGAGGGGCTGATACATCAACTGACATGAAGTCCGGAGTTGATGTATCCCAAAGTTCTGTATCATCAAAATGAACTCAATGAGATAGACAGCGCGTAAATCAAACGCCCGGTCTGAGAGTTATTGGCGTTTTCTTCCTAGGGGCCCGGTTGGTTTTTAAGTCAAAACCAACCCGACCAAACTCCAACTATGTCCAAAACTCAAGAAGAGTAAGCCAAAAGGTCTGTCTCACTAAGAGGAATCCATCAAAGTCGACGGCATGCCAATCAGACGTCCGAAGCTTAAGTTATAAGCATTTCCGCTCGGTGGGCCCGGTTGGTTTCATGTACGAACCAACCCGGCCGAACCCAAAGTTCTCCGAAACCTTGAGTGTAATATACCGAAACGACCGTCTCCATACAAAGATCATATCTCAGCTAACAATTCATCGATCGGAAGTCCGTGGCCCATGGTATGAGCAAAATAATGAAAGTGGTCCGCGAATAGGGGGTTTGGGCCTAGTCCGACCCGACCCGATAACCCCTGGGCGGCCCGACCCGGGTCGACCCGACCCGAGTCCGGATCCGGCCCATTAGGGCACGGCCCAGCTCGGCCCGGCCTGGCTTACTCGGCTTGGCCAGCGTGGCCAGGCGGCTTGGCCGTAACGGCCGAGCGGTGGGGGGGGGGGGGGGCGCTGCCCCCCTGTGTGTAACCGCGACCCCCATGCGGGGGGCCGCTCCTGTCGGCCAGCCGGTGGTTACGACCCCCGACCCTTTTCGGAAGCCGGCTGGCCCGGTCTGGCGGGCCGGTTGCTGCTGCCGCGGGACCGCCGGGGTCCCGCCCTCCTGCTCCGACGCCAGTGGCCAGAAGCCGGCTGCTGCTTCCAGCTCCACCGCGACCAAAGGCCGCAGCCTTGGTCTGTCCGGCACGGAACGACGGCGCCGCGCTTCTTCGCCCAATCTCATAGTTTCCACGCGGTGAAACGGCACCACACCGCCTTACACATGCCGTAACAAAATCAAACAACCAAGGGGGGAGGAGGGTCGACCGTGTTCGTGTGGTCCGACCTCCTCCCATTATTGCAATAACTAGCGGCCCAATAGAAACGGAGAAAGGCAACGAAAGTAATCACGAACAAACAAAATAACCCCTACCTCAAGCATTGTTGAATGAAGGCTCGTCGCGGAAGAAGGTTCCGTACTCGTTGACGGAGATCATCCAAGGAGGAACGGTGTCTCCCTTCCTTTGATGCAGGAAGAAGTAACGATGGAATGCACGTTGGGTCGTCGGTCTCCGAGGAAGGCGTCTCTCACCATCATCTGTCGTCGAAGGCTGGCGTTCTTCACGTTCTTCATCGAGGAAGAAGAACTTCAAAACATTGAGCAATTCTCTCCAAAAATCATCTCGCACAACCAAGACAACCCTAATAAAAATAAGTGTTGCCTTATTTTTATTACTTATGCCAAGCATTTTGAAATTCAAAATTGAATCAATCAATTAATTGAATTAATTGAGATGTTTAAACCTCCCAATTAATGAGGCATTTAATAATTATATAAATGCAAGAGTTGACTTTCAAATAAAGGGGGAGCAGGTGAGTTACCTAATTAAAGGAGGGGGGTTTGATAAATGAAAAGGTGGGGCTTGTGTGGGGCCCACCCCAAAAATATCATACCTAGTGGAGTAGGATATAGTGGGTCCCACTCCAACCACTTAGCTTAGGTTAAACTACTACAAATAACATTAAATTGGTTGCACCATTTTATATTATTCTTTTACTTAACCCAAAATTTTAAGTACCACACCTGAGCAAATGCAACTCCAGAAATGGTGTTCCTAAGAAAATCCCGGTTCTGCGATTCCATTAGTGCCCTCAGAATTCGATTCCGAGCACCAGTTCAAAAGTTAGGAAAACCCGCTCGTTCGTTCACTGAACGTACCCGAGCTAAACTTCGGAAAGTGATTCCGGGCAAACAGTGCCTCATAATCAGGTGTCATCAGAAAATGCGTTCTTGTAAAATCTAAAAGAAAATTATGAAAAAAAATTCACTTGAATTTTACGGGTCATTACAATGCAAGGAAGAGGTATTGAGTTCAAATCTAGGGAGAGGTTGGGGCGCACACACATGTGTATGGGATAGAGGGGGGGGGGGGCTAGCGCTATTATAAGGATAGAGAGGTTGCTATTAAAGGCTAACTGGATGGGGTGGGTGTGAGTGGGGGGATTAGGAGCACTTTTAAAAGGGGTTGGCAGACACTGTTAAAAGGGATCTCTAATTTTTGGATTTATTTTTTAATTTTTTTTACATTTTTTGAATTTTATCAGCGCTTTTTTTAAAAGAGCTGATAAAAGGGGTCTTTTTTCTGTGCTTAGAAAACCAATGAAAAGGGTCCTTTTTCAATTCTTTTCTAAGCACTGATAAAACAGAACCCTTTAATTTTGCTTTGATTAATAGTGCTACAAAGCACTTTTAAAAGCTATTTATAGCACTGATAAAAGGGATATCAGTAGTAGTGGTTCTATGACTGTGATAGATATATAGATATATTCATGTTTGGTAAATGGGGTACTTGGCATAGCGTTCCACACCCAAAACATTGGCAATGAAATATGGTTTCAATTGGCCATAATAATGAAATTGGGATGTAACAGATAATGAAAGCCCATATGGAAAAAGAACTGTGAATTGATAATGTGAAATGGTTTATACATCGACAAGGTATGAAATAGGTATTGATGTTTAGGTGTTATCTGGAACTCAGGGGTTTATGAAGTTAAATAAAGGATAATTAAATAAATAAAAAATGTTTACTTTATTAATTTTGTATTATTATTTATATAAATACATTAAGTATTATTGAATGGATATTGTTTTATACACCGTTGGTGGTATCCTACTGAGGTGTACTCACACCCTAGTCAAGCTGCCTGATCTGTACTCGAATACACCTTATGTTTTTTGGAAGGTTAATGGAAAATGTCCTTTTTTAGAGGGTTGATTTGGATTGAGCATGGTGAGGGAACCATATTTGGTTGAAGATCATCTTTGGAGATGCCAATGTCTTTATTTATAGTTTCATTTGGCACTTGGAACATACATTATCATGAAATTTTTATTTCTTAGTTTTGAAATTATATTTTTAGTTTTGGTCATCCCATGGTATTGGATTTGTCTATGGTAATATTTATGATTCCACTATTATTTTTTAATTTACACTAGTTTATTACATTGATAAATGAAAAAAGAGGCTTTAGTCCTCTCATGTTAGATAATATATGCTTGCTACTAGTCGATAACCTCTGGGGTACGGGGAGGCATGCATGTGGTCTTTTAGAGAACAGGCTCAGGGAATTGATGCGTGGTACCCAAGTCGAGATTTTACAAAGTGGAATAAGAGGAGTTTTATTTTTTTATTATTTTTCCTGTATATTTTGGAATGGTAGAAAGGATACGAGGAAGAGTTTTCTCTTGGTTATTCGCTCATGCATGGGAGTAGCTACCCAATGTATGGGGGAAACCCAAGTACCTAGGGTGAGATTATTGTTATTGATGTATAATATTATAGTTGAATATTATTTCACCTTGGGTGAAACAGTTTTTTTGTGATGTGATTACTATTTCTAAGATTATTTGATATTTGACTAATTCCCCAGTATGGTATAAGAATTGAGTTTTTATGCATCTTTCTTGGAACTCAGGGTTATTTTGACATGCATAATTTTAGGAATTCATGGGGGAATGGGTTGCGGGAAAGTTGTTAAACATGAAGTATTTTTACTTTCTTGTGAAATAGAAATGAAAATGGTACCTAAAATGAAATTGGAAAAGATTGTAAAATGATAAAAAATGAGAATAAATGGGTTTCTAAAAAAGAAACATGAATAATGATAATGTGTTTACCCTTATTAATCATGACCTAGGTGTATTATGGTTAAACGAAGTGATAGTTCCTTAGTTTCATCCATGTTGCAGGGAAAATGGGGAATGGCTTGATTTTTTTTGTAAATACCTCTTGTTATCTATGTTAATGTTTTGAATTTACAATCCTTTGTGTTTTTTATTTGTCCCTTGATATGGGTAGATTAGGTTAGAAAAATTTCTCTAGTTTGAGAACTCAGTTGTGAGTTGTGAGAGCGACCATACGCCTTTGGATTGAAGTGGTGATATTATGGTGGGTATGGAAGCGTGAGACAATCAATAGGTTAATTTTTTTCAGTAGTGGGAGGTGACATTAATGATGAAGGATTGTTGGTGGTGTTCATCAATGAATTCTTAGTGTGATTTTAATTATTGGCAATCATGTCCCCTAGCTCGACAACATCCCAGGTACACTAAGAAATCTATGGCATTATTCCTAGATACAAGAATGTGTTTTCATTGGATATGTGGCCTATTAGAGTTTTCTCTTATGACGAGGTATATGTATAGTTGGATAGTGGATAGTACACAGTCAACATTTTATGGATGAGTTAATCAGTATTGACCGGAGGTTGACACAAATTGTGGTGGATTAGTTTCTTAAAAATGGTGTTACCGATGATCCTAAGGTGGGGGGGGGGGTGATATGTTAATAGCCGATACGTGGAGAAATACCATGAGTTTGAAGTGGTGGAATAGAAATGACAATAAAGAACGTATTAGGTGCATGTTTAAATTCCATGAGGAAAGACTGAGTGGGCCTTGAGGTGGTGGATGTACATTCTTTCCAGGTGGATTTTGATGGCAAGGATGAATGAAAATATTGTATGTTGTTCTTGTGGTTGTTCGAAACAGTGAGTTGGGAAACATGTCGGGTATGTTGTGAAAGTTGATATTGAGACCGATGCATCCTTTTTAGAGCTTCTGATATGTTTATCGGATCACAGTGAGAACATGTTGCGAGAAAAGATTGTGTTGTTAGTTCTTGTATTGCGGAAACATGTACGTGATGAAGATGAAAAATGGGAGAGTGAAATAGATGTGAGGGCTCAGTGGCCCAATATTATTGACTCAAAAACTTAGAGGTGATTGGGAGTATATGTTGAGGATGAGTTATTATAAGGTGGGGATATTATAAGATCCCGTATTTTTCTAGGGGTGAAACATGATGAAGCAGTGATTTATGGATGTAGAACAAATATGTATCATTGAACCAATTCATGACATGAATTTTTTTGGGTAGACCCTGTGAGTTTAATTCATGGATTGAATTAATTCACAACGTCAATAATTTATCCCCCTATGAATGTATTTCACCACATGCTGATATATCATAAATATAGTTTACACCACATGTAGATATGCCAGGAATATAGTTTTCACCATGTGTCGACATGTCATGAAATCACTTTACCCCATGCATCGAAATGTCACAGAAGTAGTTTTCACCATGTGTCAGCATGTCACAAAAGTATATTACACCATGTGTGATATTTTTTTAAATGGTGTGACAATATTCCTTGCGAAAAAGGGTATTGGGTTATGAATTTTTAAATGAAATTAAATGAGAATTCATTCCATGTAATTTTGACTCCCAACACATTAAAATTATGTCTCGAGTGTCGTGTATCCCTCTCAACTCCCTGATTATCCACTAAAAGGCTTCCACGGATGTCTCCTCTCTACTATGCAGCCTCCGCTCACCTACGCCTTGGATGGATAATCCTCCAAACACCGCATCCTTAGACCAAAGCTCCTATGTGCACCTCCATCTTTGAATGAAGATCCTCCTCACACCTCTTACTTATTAGTGTTATTCTCATAAAGATATATCTCTCTATCTCTTCCTTTTGAATTCTCAGATAAAGGATAATTTTTATCCACTATTGGATCTAGATTTATATATAGGTTTGTTAGATTTTGATTCATTTAAAAATTAGATCTAGGAATTGAATGAAGATATCGTTCTACGTGGTTTTTCTTCTAAAATTGGGGTTTTTATTGGCGAGTGTTCTTCCTCATAGTTCCTAAGGTAGGTGGTCTAAAACTAAAATCCCATAGTCTTTATTATTAATTAAGTATATGATATTGTAGAATTAATAGAGTTATTTTAGCTACTGGAATTCCAAATTTAATAAATTAATGTGGTCAATTAATTAATTAAGGAATTGGGGATTTGATTGAATACTGAAAATTGTGAAATAAGGAAAATTAATTGGTGAATTAATTATCAATGTATTGATTTGGAAACTTAGGATAATTAATTTTTGAGTAAATTATAAAATTATTGAATTGAAAATTGATATAATTAATTAGTAAATTAATTAATGGGAATAGTTTGGATCATGATATTGTTATTGGGATAATTAGTTATAGAATTAATTTTTGGAGATTGTTACGATTATTGAATTTATTTAGATATAAAAAATAATTTTGGAATTAATTGGTGATATTGAATTCACTGATATAGAATAATTAATTGAGGAATTAATTTGGGACATTTAATTGATTGAGATGGAACAATTAATTGATTAAATAATCAGGGTTTTTGAATTGTTTAAGTGGTGAATAATTAATTGATGAATTAATTAATGGAGTAATGTTATTATTTAATTTTTAAATTAAATAATGGGATTAAAGGGATTAATTAATTCTTGAATCAATTCATGGGAGTAATGTGTTTATTTTTTTTAAATTAAATAATGGGATTGAAATAGATTAATTAATTTTGGAAATAATTAATGGGATTGAACTGGATAATTAATTGGTTTATTAATTGAAGGGTTGGAGCTAGATTAATTAATTTTGGAATTAATTAATTGAAGATAGAGTAATTAATGGAATTAATTTGGATTAATTAAATGGTTAATAAATTAAGGGATGTGATGTTATAATTTCTAAGTTGGATTAATTAATTTGATAATTAATTAATGGGGATTGTTTTGTTAAAGGAATTGAACAAGTTAGATTAATTAATTAGTGAATTATTTGATGGGGATTGTTGTGATAGTGAAACTGAATGAACTATAAACATTAATTGGTAAATTAATTAATGTGGGTTATTGGGATATTGAATTTATAAGATTGGATAATTAATTATTGAATTAATTATGGGACAATGAGAGTTGTATGTTGGATAATTTATTGTTGAATTTATTATGGGATATTTAGATAGTTGATTCAAGATAAATAATTGTAGAATTAATTTTGAGTTATTGATATAATGAATGAGATTATTAATTCTAGAAGTAATTATGGGATTTCAATTTGTGGATATTGATTAATTAATGGATGATTTAATTAATGGAATTCATGTACTTAATTAGTTCATCTAATTTGTGTGTTATGCTAATTATTTAATTAGTAATAACATTGATGTGGTTTGAATATTGTGAAATCAACTAGAGGAATTGATGTGATTAATTAATTATTGAATAAATTAATGTCATTGATACGATATTAGTTAATTGTTGAATTAACTAACAGATACAAAATAGTAAATTAATTATTTAATTGATTATCTGAAGAGATGTTATTAATCAATTGATTAATTAATTAATGGATGCAGTGGTGGTTATTTTTTATAAGAGGATTATTGTTATTTAGTCATGGTTCACAAATGAGATGTTATACATGATGATCAATGTCCATGATAATGATATAAATGGATGGTTGAATGGAGTAATTAATTGTGAAATGAATTACGGGATATGGATGATACAACTTGAGAAAATTAGTTGGGGAATTAATCATGAGATATTGGTGCCATGAAATGAATAATTAATCAGTGAATTAATTATGAGATATTGAATTAGTGTGTTTGAATAATTAAATAGTGAATTAATTTTTGATTGTTGATGTTGTGAAAAGATTAATTAATTGTTGAATTAAGTAATCTATATGGATTAATTAATTTATAAATTAATTAATGTATGATCAATGGGGTTATAGACATAATTATCTAGGTCGATGATGATATACATGAATAGTTGTCAAATAGGGGATAAATTGGACAAACTACACCAAAGATAGATCTTTCCGTAGGGAGGAGATGGGGAGCTTTTCTCATAGGGATTGAAATTCTTTCTCTCTTTAAGATCTTGTCCATAATATTGCATCAAGGGGGATGTTGAGATTGTTAGTCATTATCAGATGTTTTCTACTAGTGGGAAATATTGTCATCGAACTGTTGTTAGTGGTGGATTTGGAAAAGTAGGTGAAGTCACCTATGATATATTTTCTATTTTAGGTTTGGAAGGAGGCAACGTCTTTGGGCTAAAGTTGAATGGAGTTGATGGATTTTAATTGTAGGGGATGGATTGGGTATTTATCAGTGAACGTCATTGTTTTCTTGGGTGGATAGTGATAGAGGGTTGTGGGGAACATTACATCATTGAATACTAGATATGAAATCGACTGTTATTCCCTATCTGATGTTGGGAATGGTCCTTGGATATGGGATGGATATAGGTTTTTGTGTTAAGAACTTATTATAATATAGGCATTCGATATCGACTGGTGAAGGGATGGAGGATATCTGGGATTTTCTCAATCTTGGCGGGGAAAGTTTTTACAATGAGAGTAGTGCACTGATGCTAAGTGTTTGGGATCCCAATATAACTAGATTTTGGATTTGGGGGGATTACCTAAGGTTCTTGGTGAAGTCCTTAGGTATTATGGAGACAACCTTGGTGGGTTAAGTTTGGGATCCTAGTTTTTCGGATCTGTTGAACAAGTGTCGCGATGTTTCTCAACTAGTGACTTACGATCTTATGGTTAGGATCTTGATGGGCCTTTGGTGGAAATATGTGGGAATTTGTGATGTAGGTGTGTGTTAGTGACATTTTCAAGGATGTCATGGAGGCCAGAGATGACCTCAGGTTCTATTTTCATTGACCTGAGGAGCTAGTGTTTCGATTGATGTGACTATTAATGTAGTAGGAGGTGATATGGTCTAGATGTGGGATGAGAGACTGGTCACAAGTTATTCTAGTAATAAAATGGATCTGGATGGGGACTCTTCAGATAGTGACATATGTTTGAATGGTGTAGGCTAAAAGTGAAGGGTTTATGGGACATTAGGACTTATGATGTTGTCTTTTTTGGACTTTCAAAATGTGGGCCCCCTGGATATGTTGTGTGTTTTTCATTTAAATATTTATTAAATTTTCGAGTTCATGTATTTGGGTTACCGAATCCATGATCAAAACTATTCTGGAAGATATATCAGAATGATTGATAAATTTGATATTATACATGATGATTGGTAGCAATGATAGGTGCCCCAAATTAAGAATTGGAAGGCCAGACATGATGATCTACACTAATTTTGTATATATATATATTGAGAATTGTGAGGGTATAAATGATGTTCTATTCCATTCATAGATATATAAATATATACATGTTTTATAAACAGGGTACTAGACATGACATTCTACACCCAAAACATTGTTAATGGAATATGGTTTCAATTGGATGTAATAATCAATTTGAGATTTAATAGATAATGAAATACCATATGTTAAAAAAATTTGAATTGAAAATGTGATTTTTTTTTGAATTTGGCATGGGCCGAAGCAGGTATTGAGGTTCATGTGTCCCCGAGATCCTCGGGGTTTATGCGGTTAAACAAAGTATAATTGAATAAATATATATTTTTTACTTTATTATTTTTATTTTATTATTTATAAAACTGATTACACCATTATTGACGAGATATTTTTTTAGACACTGTTGGTGGTGGCCTACTGAGTTTTACTCACACCCTACATGGGTAGCCCGATCGGTACCAGAATAGAACTTGTGTTTTCTAGATATCTTAAAGGAAAGGGTCCTTTGTAAGAGGGTGGATTGGGATGGAGTATGGTGAGGGAACTAGACAAGGTCTGGGACATGCTTGGGAGATGGACATGTTGTTATTTATAGTTTCATTTGACACTTGGCACATACATTGTCATGACATATTTATTGTTCAATTTTGACATTGTATTTCTAGTTTTGGTTATCTTGTGATATTGGTTTTCTCTATGGTAATATATATTCTTTAACTACTGTTTATTTATTTACTCTGGTTTATTACTTTGACAAAATAAAAAAAGAGGGTATAGTCTCCCTATTATCACTAATAGACCCTCACTGCTAGTTGACAACCTCTAGTGTATGAGGAGGCGTGCCTGAGCTCTTATAGCGAATCAGATTGGGGAACTGGTGTGTAACACCTAGGTTATGATGTTATGATAAGTCAATTAGAATATATAATTAGAAATTATTACATATACATATAAAAAATAAAAATAAAAATCATCAAGTAAAATCAATTTCATAATAAGTGTATTGTGGTTTTTAAAACTAAGGACAAAGAAGAGTCACTTAATTCAGCACATTCTTCGTAACATAGTAAAATCTAGATCCTCATTTTTTCATAAAATTTCAAACACTAAAATATCTATCACAACACCCATTTCAATAATTATCATGGATTACATGGATATTCTAAACAAACATGGCTTAAACTATGGAGTGATCTTATCCAATATCCCATTTTTCGTTTAACCTTTGGGACAATGATTTTCTATATGGTATCCATTATTATTTAATTTTAGACTTCCAACCATGAGTACCTTCATATTTTACTTCACACCATGTCCAATGACGATAGTTGTTTCAGTCTCCCAATTACACATTCTACCATGACCATAACTTACTTATAATAATGGGATCTAACCTATTTTTCTCTTCCACTATGTTCTCTACTACAATGTAATTCGATAACCCATGGTGAATATACAATTATCCATATTCAACTACACACCATGGACACCAAAATTCCTAGAACCATGCCGAGTTCCCCATTTTTTACTAGACCACAACATGATACACCCTTATCTTGGGTGTAATGTTCTCTTTCTTTACCAAACATCTTCTTGGAACCTCGAAATTGTTCTATGGCACGTGATACTTATTCCAGAAACATAATGCACCATAATTGAATATATTTACCTTATCTATCATTTTTTAGTCCAAATTTCCCATGTATCTCTCACCTTTAGTCAATGATACATTAAATAACATCTTGGTTGCAACTTGATCTCATTGTTGATAAATATATGATTGATTTATAACACTAATTTCTATCACCACAGGTTTTAAATAAATTCAAAAAAAAAACAATATCTTGGTTGCCACATTCTTCCCCTTTATATTTTTTGATAATATATACATAAATCCATTTCCATAATTTTTCAACTTTCCATTCCATAAGAAATGTATGGATTTATGATTCATTATTATTTCTTCCCCATTAGTATTAAAAAAAGGAACGTTATTTGAATTCTCCTCTTTGATATACCACTTATTTAATGAAATATAGAAATTTATGTACAATAAGTCTTATCCACCTCTATATCACCACAAGTCCATGATGAAAACCACATTTTTTGTATCAATGGTTTATAATTATTAATCTTTAGAACAATTATAGATTAATATTTCATGCTCAAAACAGATTTTAACTATATAAATATTATCAATAATTTTTAGTTCATTAATTCACCAGTTGTAAAAGAGTTGTCAAGAAATAATTGAATCCTATAGAGTCAAAACTCATTGTAAGAAAAATTATTAAATTTTAAAAAACATATAATTGTCCATTAGACCCAATTATATAAATTTAAAAACATAAAATTTTAAATTCTTTGATTATCTCCTTGTGATCTCAATCTGACTTTTACGACATCATTAGTGAATTGTAAATAAATCACAAGGTGTGTGAGCCATACAACATTTCAATATCAATTGTTACATAAAACTCATAATATCACTAGTATTATTTGATATTAATAATTTGTATGGTGTTTATAAAATGAGAAATGATGTAAATAACCTTTAAATCATTAGCAAAATACTTCCCCAAAATTTATAACTTTGACCTAAATATAGAATTGGTACCCAACTTATCATGGGAGTAATACATATTCAATAACTTTATATATTGTAAAAAATAATGAGTTCACATCGAATGATAGTTCAATACAAATAAACCAAGAAGAACTCCTTTAATGTTGTTGATAATATTACTTTTCATGATATAAACCCACATTATATGGTTAAACACCACTTGATAACCACAATATTTTACTTGAAACCACATGATACATTCGATAGGATTTGATAAATAAAATAATTTATCTACCACCACTTATTGTATTCAAACTCTTTCTATGTAGTCACCCCATGGATTATATATCCCTCTTAATCATATATTATTTCAAAAAATTATATAAATCAGAATCATGTGAAAAGGGTTGATTCTCAAATATCCTCAACTATAAAAATGTGGTTTTCCATAGTGAACCAACACTTAACTTCTAATATTTTTTAAGTATTTATTGTGGTTCTCCATTGATCAATACCATTTGTATAAATTTTACATAATAAATTTTATTTTAAATTATCTTCCTTTTTTGTCATAGCATCCATCTCAATAATAAGACTAACCCCACTTTTGTATATTTATACCTTTGATTAATTATCACTATATAATTCATCATACTTCCTCTACCATATGAGGTATATTTCAAAAGTATTCCAATCTTTTGTTTTGGTATAATTTTTGTAACCACTTATCCATGAATCCAGATTTTCATTTTTTATAGTTATTAATATTGACTTAGATTTTTTTATCCATAGTAAGTCATTCTTCAATAAATCGTCGTTATTTATCATAATTAGGGTAGCTTCCTAAATTTATCTCCATATTCTATCATATTATATTTATTGTTGTTGTTTTGAATATAACACTATTAGTTCATGATGTACCATTTATTTTAGTTCATCCACATAATCATTCACTATTTTAAAACTTTTTTTTTCAATATAATTGAACATATTTTAGTGTAAACATTATTCAGTTTCGTCATAGGAATGAGATATTTATTTTTAGTGATTTTATCACCTCTATTTATATAATATATTTCCAAATTACAATAATTATATAAAAAAATATGTTGATAAAATCATGCCATGTATTGTCATGTGCTAGTTGCAATAATGTAGTAAATTTCGTTCTTCTGTTGAGAGATTTGGCTTCCATACCCATATCCATTATCAAGAACCCTCCCTCCAAAGGTACCCCGACCATGATGGAAATGAGATAAGGGAAACGATAACCATATGAATCATCCCTCTAACTGGACATGGGTTGGAGACACGCATCGAGGGTATAATGAACATATAAATAGGAGACATTACCCTCTAGGAGATAATGAAGAAGATACATATAAGATAGATAAACCAATCAAATAGTGCTAATAAATATAAAATAAATCCTAAGTGAATACATATAATTCCATAAAAAACCAGTACAATTGAAATGGAAACTATAAGTTCCCAAATGATAAACTCATTATTGACCATGAAGCCCAAAAAACTCCTACAAAACCATGATCTATTAATATCCAACTCAATATCCAACCTTCTCTGGATGAACTGAAAAACAATTTATATATATTTACGGTGATCATAACAGTTATACTAAGTATGATCCTCCCTATAGCTTCTCATGAGAAATATATTAAATTCATTCTAAATCCTTGTGAACTAAAAGTGGAACTAACTCATCACCTAAATAGGTATACTATGTTTCTAGCCTCACCATGGAAATATATCATCAAGTATCAAATAAAATAGATCATATATTATAGAAATTAAACAATAAGGGTACCCCAATACATTTCCCTCAGTAGTTTTCTACTCTTCCCCTAACATCGTACGTTTTGAGTCATCTAATTGCAAAAGCAAGTCATCCAAAAGACACATAAGCTAAATATCATAACTAAAACCTCGTGGATCCCATTATCACACCATATCATATCATATATACATATAGTAACCAAGTAGTTTCTTAGATCCATCACATCATGTATGCTATGTATCATGCATTAGGTATTGTACCTTAATATATCACAACACAAACATCATGTATTCACCACGATCCATCACAACCCACACACACATACCTAAAATAACCATTTAGATACAATACACAGGGATAAATGTGTGTGAAATTGCCACAATAAATCAGATCTCTCTATACACATATGTGGGGAAACTAACCCCCATTCATACTAGTACCTAATACTACCAAGAGAAGAGAGAAGGGCCATTGGGGGTACTCATCCAACTATCCTAACTTCTAAGATATTGAAAAAAACACCATCATAGAGTCTACTGGGTTTCAGTCACCCTAACGAGCATTGGTGGGGCATCATATAAAATCACAAAACATACATGATATAATATAGATCATGACCAAACTATTGGTATAACCTAGAAATAGGCTCAACTGCAGCTATCATAACTCAGACACCAGACTCCCACCATGAGGGAATAGATATCCTATAATACTTGAATCATTTAAAAGGAATTGCATTAAATTACTTCTTTCCATTACAATAATTTAAACTTATGTTAATTAATTCAATATCCATTAATTAAACATCAACATTATTCCATGTTACATTTAGTTAACCATAAAATCAAAGTCCATGCCCTCTAGATATATTCTAAACCGAGCCCACCGTTTCTCAAGATCAACATCATTTCAGCATTCCATAAAGAAACAAACCTATGGTTTAAACATGTTTTTTTATTTATTAAACATTCATAATTATATGTAATGTAGATAAAATCCTAATATACGGTCAAGAGATATGTACCCAATATCATACAGCTGCCTCAGGATGTGGGGAAAGGAATATAGTTAAAAAATAAACCAACCATCTAGCCATTAAACATATTAATTCTCAAGAAAGCCTCCCAACTTTTAGTATATCAATGGGTATGCCCAATTTCAAACCATTACATCATCTATGGTTCCATCCCTAATACCCTCATGCGTATCACCATGAATCTCACCATCTTATGCGTGAACTACTTCCATAACATTGGGCCTCCTTTCCCAAGTCTCATTATCCATCCTTGTTTAACATCAAATCACATAGAAAACTCATATATAGATCACATAATCAAAGGAAAGCAAAATAAGAGAGTTAATAGTGAAATCTAGTCCCACTAAACAAGGAATTTAACTTTCATATAATAAAGGACTCACTTAGTCCTAAAAAATTGATTTTAGCCTTCACAAAAAAATGCTCCCCATCATCCCAAAAAATACGTTTATCAAACAACCAGTTTTTTCCATCTTGAATTAACCATTTCATTTTCCAAAATTCCAACTATGGGTAAAATAATTCATTAAAAATTACAGGATAATAAATAATTAAACATTATTTATAGAATTTTAATCCTTAACAAGATTTAATGAATACAATTCTCAATTTATATGAATTTTAATCAATAGCATCATTAATATGAATTCTAGCTTTATGTTCTTATCCAATTTCATCAACACATTCAAAAACCACTTAAATATTTAAGCATGCATTTATCATCAATTTGATTTCCATCAAATTATTACAACATAAGGATTCATTAAACATGCCTTGTCTTTAATTCATTACCCAAATAAATAATTACCAGATTTATGTTCTTAATTAATTTCATGAAAATAATCTTGCTATGTCAAGAATGGTAAACTATTCAAAAAAGTATAACATATATTGCACTCTATCCAGTAAAAGAAGAGGAAAAATATTATAATCGTGGAAGAACATGAGATCCCTATCCATAACTAATTTAATTCTTTAATCCAGTTCAATAATTATTATGTTAATGACAATACAATCCAAAGGGTTAAAACTAGGTCAATATATAATTTCACATGAATAAAAAGGATAAGAAAAGTATCCCACAACTCAAACATTTATCATTCATGAATCAGAAATAGAACACTTATACGGATATTCAATTACCTATCCTGTGATGAAAATACGATCTATAAACTATGTTTCCCCACAAACACACTTGAAAAAGATAAATAAGATTCCATTAGATTGATAGGGATAAAACTTCATATCATGGAAATAATAAATGGAGGAAAACAAGATCCAAGAGAAGAGAACCTTCAATAAAAGAGGGAGAATATTTCCACATATTCATCTCTAGATGGAAAGGATTAATCGTGAACAAAAGGGGCTTCCAGGGACACCAAAATCACTCAAAGTTTCCTAGAGTTTGAGAGATAAAATTAGAATAATTGTGGTATCAAGGGAATCAAGGGTATTTGTAGGCATATTGATTCTTAGGATACCATGACACAACCACCCAAACCTTGCTAAAACACTATTTAAAAACAAGAGGACTATGGTGCAATAGAAGGAGACCACAATGCAGTCCCCATTTAAATCACAATTTGAGATCCATGTGATCTAGTCTTTCATATATCATATCTATTAGGGGGATGGAATTTGGTGGGACCTACCAACACACCACAGAACCCCTTTTTCGATAGGGATTCTATGCCACGATCTAAGCCCCATGGTGAAACTACACCCTCAAATGGATGAACCACCCTAAATACCTATTTTATAGCCATCTAATTCAATATCTTATCCATTAAAAAATAGGCAAGATCCTATGATGTATCCAACAACCAAAGTACTGATACCCCCAAAAAGGTAGTAGCTTCAAAAACACTCACCTCAGACCTTACACCATAGCCTAGAGACCACACTGCAACCATGCCATATTGGTAAGTGGAGCCAAGTATCAATATACTGTATCCATCATATCCATGACACAATAATATATCCTAAATTATATTCCAGTGTTCCATTTCACAACCTTTCCAAAAATGGATGTGGCACTTTACTTTTCCCCATTTAACCTCAAAATTTTCGGAACCATCTACGAACACCTCCAAAACCCAAAAATCACAATGTAAGCTCTATTAGGATCTGAGTCCTAACATTAGACAACTGTCAAACCATTATCATCCTCTAGAATTTAAAATCAATCCCAAAGATAAGGAAGAAAAAAGGGTTCTTTGAAAAAAAAAATCCTGCAAGATACCTCGCAAGAATCTTTTTAAAAGAGAAGATAAACCACCTTACTAAAAAGAATAAAAGTAAAAAAGCAATTCTATAATGACAAAAATATAATAAACACTCCCCCAGGAAATATATCTCTCAAATTAGATTAGGGAAACAATAAATAAGAAAGAGAGAGAGAGAGAATTTGATAAAATATAAAGGGAAACCTCCACAATGGTCATCACTATAAAAGGTAGAGCTAAAGAACTAACAGATCAGAGTAATGAGAACATATATGTGACTCAGGTTCCCAGGTAATATCCTCCATGAAATTATTCCTCCAAAATAAATAAACCAAGGGAATAAAAAATCCTCAAAATACCTTCTCCATATGGTATTAGATATGTATAATACACTCTTCAAAGGTCACATCATCATAGAAATCAATCTCCCCCAATAAATGATTTGGAAATTACCATGAATGTAATGATAGAGTTATGATACATGAAAGAAATCATGTATCCAAATCTTCTTTGGGGAAGATTAATTTGATACGCCACAACTCTGACATGATCCAATGCCTCAAAAGGCCCAATAAACCAAAGATAAATCTTACTCTAACCAATAAACCATCACTACCAATGATGAGGAGTAGCCTTTAAGAACACTTGATCTTCAAAATATAACTACATTAGTCTGCTAATATGATCATCACAAGAATTATAATGATCATACACTGCCTTAATTATTATGGTAATTGAAGATCCTTTATAAATTTTTATTTTTAAAAAGTTCTGTTCTGTTGAAAACTATCTTTTTTTAATTAGGTGAATGCTTTTAAATTATTGAACCCAAATTACAAGGGCCATGAAATTTGTTTTGATTAGAAGTTTATTTTTTTTGATATAGTTTATCATACTAGGGAACACCAGATAGTGATGTTTTCAAGAAGATGGAAGTTCAGTGTTCTATGAAGTTAGTGATCAGATGGACTAGATTGGACTCAGAATACCGAACATTGATTTTGTTATGTAGTCATAAGTTTCATAGTTTATGAAAAAAATGTTGTAAAGTTATGGAGTTAAGAAAGTTTGGAATTTGGAAAATTTCCAAACCAATTCAAGTGATTGTTTTATATTCTTTCACATTCCCAAGAAAATCATGAAGAAGTCATGATACAAGATAAAGGTTATAGAAGGAAAGAGATGTAAGAGTTTCTTGAATTTGGAAAGTTTACATTTTTTAGATGTAGGATCATTAGATCCAGAAGTACAAGACACAAAAATTTGTTAGAAGTATGAATGTGTGAAACTGATGAAGTTTGAATAAATTCAAAGTTATTCGTCAGATGAATCATCGATATCACTATCATAGTCACCATCCGATGCACCTCCAGATGCATTGTCGAATTTTCCATTAGCCATAGATTCTATTCATAAGTCAAAATACATACAAATTATAAAAAGAAAAAGGAGTAAAAGTGGCTGATTGGAGTCACCATTACATTCAGATCATTGATTAACCATATTTTTTGATTCAAATCCATTAGATAGAGAAATATTATGAAACTATGAAGACTGTAAAAGATTTTTTGGGTTTAATTGAGTGATAGAAAATCAGGAAGTTCAATTTTGTAATAGAAAAAAATATTTACACTAATTTACCAGACAAGTATTTGTCACTGATCTATTGAATGTGTGGTTGACACTAATAATTCATCAGATGTTAAGCTCTATAAGACACTATATGACCCATATGGAAAAAATTTGAATATTTGGAAAATTAGAATGAAAATGTTTTATGTATTGAGAAGTTTCTACCAGATAATTATTGTAGGAAAACAAAGTCATTAGAAGTTGAAAGAAAGTATTTAACCATTTTTAAAATATAAATAGAATCATAAATCAATGTCATGTTTCCAATAACTATTCCATCAGAAGGCTATTTATCGAACTATAATAGAGGTAGGAAGATTGATTAAAGTCACAAAAAAATCAACATAATCACATGATTAAAATGAAGAGAATTTTGTAAACCAGAGGAAATATGAAACTCTGAAAAATTCAATAAGATTTGAGAAGTCACCCGAAGAAATGATAAGGTTTCAACAAGTCAAAGATGAAGTTCAAACGTGACTAAATTTCACATTTTTCAAAATTTATGTGAGTGGGAAAAAGAACTTTGTTTCCCACATTTTCTATTCTAGGTACACCTAAAAATATAAGTTCACAGTACATTCATACATAACACTGTTCATATGTGCAAAAAGGTGGATGTATTGTAGAGTTCTTGTAAGAAGTGTTTTCTGAATAGATATTTATCACAAAATGATTAGACTAAGATGAGTTCAGATTAACCAACAATGTTTTATAGATATAAGTAAGATTGGATTAATTATTTGAGATATGTTTCTAAAAGGAGTTAAGTTTGTTAACAGAACAGAACTGAGAGAATTAGACTGAGGGAATAGGTTGAGTTTTGAGAATAAGATTGAGAAGTTCAGAGATCTTAATAAAGATTTATTAATAGGAATAGATTGTGAATATATGAATCATACTAATTTCATGGGATCTAGTTCATTATATTTAGAAAATAAAATTTAGGAACATCAGAATGAGGTTTCAAATTGATTCATGTAGAGAAACAAGTTTCTTTATTGCATTTTCATTTTCGACTCAACTTATTACAAGAAAAAATTATATAATTAAAGAATTAGTATAATCATTAATATCAGGATATAAAAGGTTTCTAATGAGAGTTGACACAATTTATATTCACTTGTTCATAATAGTGAATTTCCATAGACCCACATGGGTGGTTATGACAAGGATGTAGGTTCATACACTAAGTCTGAACCTTTTAAATCTTGTATGCTATGTTTACATTCCAATATTAGCATGAATTTGAGTTTAGTAAAATTTAATAAGGAATAAACTCTACAAACTTATAGTGGTCAGGTTTCCTATAGTTTGAAAACGTTAAAAATGAAACAACTTATTCAATCTCCCCTTATCAGTTGTTCATCGATCCTTTGTAACTTCAATTAGTATTAGGGGAAGGTAACCTTGTAAAATCATTATCAGGGTAAATCTAAAGTCTATCAATAGTAAACGAATTATTAAATTTTATGTAAATATTTATTATGGTTGAAAAAAGGATGATTCAATATATTTTATCTCTTAGATTATAAGTTTTTCATGCTACTAAAATTAGTTTTCCACCCATTGAGAAAGATGTTCTTATGACTTTTACTTACAATAGTAATATTCATGTTTATAGAAAATATAGGAATTTTATTATTATGTATCAATAAACAAAATTTATATGAAGGTGATGGATATCAAAACATCACAGTGTATGTGTGACAATATCAAAATTAATTTTTAAGGAAATACTAAACCGAGGGAAGAAAAGATACAAATATGGCATAGAAAGATTGAAGACATTAGAATGAGAGATGAAGAAACTATTAATGAGTAATTTAATAGAGTAAATAATGTTTTTTGCAACATCAGAGGTTTTGGATATGTTCTGGAAGATCATAAAATTGTAAAGAAACTCATGATAAACGTTTTAGAAAGGTTTGAATAAAAAAATTATACTTTAGAAGATAAATACGACTTCTCCCTTGATGATATTCATAATTTTTTTATTACTTATGAAATGATAAAAGCTCAAATTTTAAAAAATAATATGAATAATGAAATGTATTTTGAAGATATGGGAACAATGATAATTCATGATTTTAAAGATTATGATCTTTTTTATTCTTAATAGAATAAAGATTATGAGTTGAACGATAAAATCATTTATCTTATCTATATGAACTATAGAAGAAGAAGTAGAAAGTATGAAGGAAAAATTCCATTCAAATGTTTTGTGTGAGGTGTAATTAGAAACTTTTAAATGAAATAAACTAAGAATAAATTGAAGAATATAGAGATTATTCTGATAAAAAAACTTGATGGAAGAGGTGGAACAAAAGTTCTAAATAAGAACATTCATCTAACAAATATATGAATAATTTTTCTAGAATCAAGAGAAGTATGTTGAGTAATAAAGTTGATTCAAACTAAACTAAAAAACTATTTAGAAGATTAATGTTTATAAAACCTCATAACATTCATTAAAAAGGTATAGAATACAAAATATTCCTCAAATAGTAACGAATAATATGGAGGTAAAGAATCTTATAGGGTGTATTAGCTTAGATTAGAACACGTTTCATGTCTTGAAAAAACAAAACTATTAAAAAAGAAATTAGAATGACAGGTAAAGATATGAAAAATGTTTTTCTCAATAAATAATAAGAATACATCCAAGAGATATTAAGTTACAAGCTAATAATTTTTAATAGGTAAATTATGATTTAAGATCTCAATAAGAAGTTGGAAGATAAGGTAAAGGAAGTTAAAATTATCAACCAAAAAATCATGAGGCTAAAATCACTTTATGAATGTTGAATGAAAACATTATAAATGATTTATAATTAAAAGTTGGATTATCTAAATTTTTATAAAAATCTAACCCTAGAAATCATGTGAAGTCTTCACCCACTAAGAAAAAAATTTCATTTTATTTTTATGACATTTATTGGGAAAATAAAAATTTTGGGAAATCTTGGGTTGAGAAGGGATATCAAAAATTTATCACTTACACAAAAGTTAAAATATACTCCTTAAATAAAGTATTGAAACTCCCAAAATATTTTTTAGTTGAAAGAAGCTATAATACCTGATAATATTTTTACAAAGAAGGATCCCACTTCAATTGAAAAATAATATTTGATGGATTATATTAGTGTTGTAGAATTTATGATCATATATTTGATAACTTTTGGTATAAAATTTCTCTTTTGGTAAAGTGGTTTGAATAGAGGGGAATAAATAGTTGAATAATAATGAGTAATTTTCTTAAAACTAATCCAGTCAGAAAAGTAAAAACACAAGATGTTAGAAAACGTACAATGGAAATTTTTTTTGAATGTTTATAAAAAGTATGTGGAAGGGGTGACCAGGCTAGTCATCATGCCAAAAAATTTATGACACAATTTAAGGACACATTTCTTATAGTCGAAAAGAAATTAAACCTAGAATGAATAAGGTTAGGAAATAATATTTTTTTTTTGAAAAAACATTGAATGAATTTAAAAAAACAAACCATAAATAATTAATACTTTTTGTTCATCACATATGATAGGTGATTTGTAAATCTTAAAAGTTGTTTTAAATAATGATTTAGAGGAAATTATCTTTGGTAATGACAGTTCCTTCAAATTAATATGAATTATAATGGATGATTTTGAAGAAGAAAAATTTGAAATCTAAAGAATTTCTATTTGTAAAGGTTAAAACATAACATACTTATTATATGTCTACTTTTTTATGATGGAAAATAAGTGATTATTAGAAAATATTCTCAATATATTATAAGTGTGGAAGATATAATAATTCTTATAAAAGGAGAAATCACTAGTGAAAATAAATTTCAAATTAGAGAACTTGATAACTCTTGTTATTTAAGTTATTAAGATGAGAATAAGTTGTGGCATTGTAGAATTGGAAACCTTGGGAAGAAAAGCATAAAAATCTTTATAAAGTTGATGATATTCAAAATTTTCCAAAATTGAAGATAAGAGATGAGTATGCTTTTATGAATTATTAAAAAGGGGGAATGACTAATAAAAGTGATAAGAATGTTGAGATTCTGTCTTCTAGACCTCTTGAACTTATTAATTCTAACTTACATGGCCCGAGGAGACCTAAATCAAAAAAATTATATTTTAAAAATTTTCACTTTTATTGATGATTTCAACTGAATTAACATCATCATGTTTATGAATCACAAGTCAGAGACTATATATATATTTTCATATTCTTTAAAAAATATGTTAAGACTATATAAAGAAATTGAGAATAGATAATGGTGAAAAATTTACATGAAATGATTTTGAATCATATTTGAGAAATAATGTAACCAAACATTAGTATGGTGATCCCCATAGATCACAAAAAAACATATTAGAATAAAGGTAAAATACAGGTTCAGTGGAAATGTTATGAATCATGTTTGTATAATAAAAACATTCAAAGTTGTACTAGAGAGATGCTGTTAGTACTCCAGTAAATTTTCAAAATAGATGTTTGTTGAGGATGAAATCCAAAGTGATGTTATATGAAATGTGTTATAGAAAAAATGTTCTTTGAAGTACATATAATTTTTGTAAGTCAATGTTTACTAAAAATAAAATATTCAGATATTAGAAAATTTGATGAGAAAGTTGAAAAAGGAATTTTATTATCATATTCACTCAATGGAAGAGGTTATAAATGTTAAAACAAATTTTTATAGAATTTGGATGATTCTAATGATGTGAAAGTTATTAAAAATATGAATTCATAAAAAATATTGTTGAAAATATAGAGGAAGAAAAACTGACGATTTCTAATTTAGGTGAAAGTGAGTCAAAATAGAGATATCAATATTCATAAGAATCGTGTGATGAGTAAAGTGAAGATGGTAGAGAAACTTTAAAATATTATAATTTACCAAAACATCTCAAAAATGAAAATAATCTTGGGAATAAAAAATATCTAGTTTATATAAGAAATGATTGAGATTAGAAAACCAGACATCATTTATTTCACAAGTTGAACCAGAATCAGTTCCAGAAGAAATCTAATGCAAACAATGGATTGATGTGATGAATGAAGAGTTGGATCAGATTGAAAAAAATAACACTTGGGAACTTGTTCCATGTATCAAAAATAAAAAATGTTTTTATAATGAAATGGGTGTATAGAAACAAGTTTAATAAATATTGATATGTTTGTAAGAAAAATAATAAGACTTGTTTGTAATGGATATGCACCATTGGAAGGTATAGATTTTGAAGAAACATTTTTCCTTATTGATGTATTAGATACAATCCTAATGTTTATAACAGTGGATGAACCTCATAATTACAATGTTTTACAAATGTATAACAATTCATCTTTTCTAAATGGTGACATTGAAGAAGAAGTTGAAATTGAGAAACATTGTGGGGTTTTAATCGATAATGAAGAAAGCTTGGTTTGTAAATTTATTAAATATTTTTATGGGTTTAAATAATCCCCAAATGGTTTCCATTATAAACATGACAATTTTTTGAGAATGTTGATTTTTTAAAGGAAAAGTCAATAGAAACTTATATGTTAAAGATGTTAACTCGGACACCCAAATTTTAATTATTTATGTGGATGATATAATTTTTTTTGGGGATGAATAAAATGTTTGTAAAGACTTTTTGGAGGAAATTTAGTAGAATTTCAAGATGTCAAGTTTGGAAAGAATTACATTTGTCCTTGGATTACAAGTTCATCAAAAGGGAAAAATACATTTTTCAATATCATGAAATTTATGTCTGGGAATTGTTAAAGAAGTTTGATATAGAAGAATCCAAATAAGTTTCAACTATTATTTCTGTGTGCACAATGTTGAGAAAAGTTAAAACTATAAAAAGTGTAAATAAAAAAGATTTTTAAATGCTTATAGGATGTTTGCTTTATCTCATAACCTCAAGACCTGATATTTTTTATGTTTTCACTTTGCATGCTAGATATAAAAGATATCCAAAAGAATATCATATGTTTGTTGAGAAAACAATTCTGGGATATGTTAAAGGAATAACCTCACATGGACTATTGTACTAAAGAAGTTATGGTACAAACTTTCACAGCTATACTGATTTTGATTGGGATGGAGATTGAAATGATAGAAAATCAATTTATGGTGTAACATTTTACATGGGATAATTATGTGTGATTTTTCATAGTTAGAAAAAGAATTTAGTAACTTTGAGAATAACTGAATTGGAATATTATGCTACTATACTAGAATACACTCAGATTTTGTGGATGGAAGTTCATTTGGTGGATTTTAAAGTTTCTTTTTGAAAACCATTGAAGATACTTTGTGATAATAAAAGATCCATTTATCTTTCTAAAAATCGTTTCCAACATTCAAGATCAAAAAATATTGATTTAAAATTCTACTTTTATAAATAGAAAGTTACTAATTGAGATGTTTTACTGGAATATATCTTAATCAATTATCAAATTGTTGATATATTCAAAAAAAAACAATACCAAAATAAATATTTTTAGAATTCAGGATGAAAATTCATGTTCAGCCTCCAGAAATGTATTCTGATACATCTTAAGAATGTTCCAACACCATATTTGGACTATGTTGAAAAAGGTATAGAATTGTACAACTTTATCCTATAATGGATAAAGAAGTACTTTTATTACTTAAGTGAATATGAAGTTTTGGTATCATTAAATAGGGGAGGGAAAGAAAAATGAGAGGAAAATATTAAAGTGATAGGGATTTTATTTTAACAAGGATGATAATTTTCTTATCATTAAGGGATGGAATTCCTTAAAAAATCTATATTATCTGGTAGTGTGGTGCCATTATACTCTCTTCTGAGAAAGGATGCATTTTGGTAAAATAAAAAATACATTATTGGTTTATAATAGTGAGTTGTGAAAATTTCCGAGTGTTGAAAAATTATGAGATTAAAATATTTTTAATGAGACCTGTAAACAAATACCAAGGGGGAGATAAAAGATTATTCGTGACATTATTTTTTTAAAAAGTTTTATTTATTGTTGAAAACAAACTTTTTGTAAAATATTTTTTTTTTAAATTTGGTTAAAGATGATAAATTATTGAACCCAAATTTAAAGTGGGATTTAATTTTGTTTTAAAATTTTTTTGGATGTAGTTTATCAAGCTATGGAATAGTGGATGCTGATGTTTTCAGGAATATTGAAGTTTAATGTTCTGTGAAGTTGGTGATCATATGGACTCGATTAGAATCAAACAATTAGATGATGATTTTTTATATAGTTATGTTTTTTTAAGTTGATGATGGAGGAGAATGCGGTAAATTTCTTGAGTAAAGAAAGATAAGAAGTTTTAAACATTCCAAATTATGTCAGATGATTTTTTTTACTTTCATGTTCTCAAAAACATCATGAAAAAGTCATTTCATAAGCTAAATATTGTGTAAGGAAAGAGATGTGTGAGTTTATGAAATTTCCAGATTTGATGTTTTCCAGATATAAGATCATTGAATACATAAGTACCTGAAAAATAATTTTTCATATTTCTATATGTGTAAAGCTGATCATGTTTTGAGAAATGAAAAGTTGTTGATTAGATGCACAATCAAACTCACTATTAGATTCACCATTAGATGCACAACTAAATACACCATCCTATCGTCCATCATTCATATATTTTGTTTCTTATTCAAAGTATATACATGTTATGAAAACAAAAAGTAGTGAAAAGTTTCTTATTTAACTCATCATCAAATATAGATTATTGGAGTGGCCATACATATTAATGCTGATCAATTAGACAAAGGTATTTTATGAAAATTAAAGGGTAATAATTTTTTTTACCTAGGAAAATGAAAAGGGTGAACTTAAAGTTTGTAATCGGGTGATCTGTTGATACTGATTTTTCTGAAAAGTATTTGAACCGATCCATCGAATTTGTGGTTGAAACTGATAAGTCATCAGATACTAAAATCCATCAGACACTATATGATTGTTATGGCAAACTGTTAAATATATGGATAATTATAATGAAAATGTTTTAAGTATTGATAATTTTCCATTGGACTATTATTATAGGAAACTTATGTCATTAGATGTTGAAAAAATGGAGTCAACCATTTTCAAAAGAGAAAAAAGTGTAGATAAAATTTTTGTTTTCTAGTGCTGTTCAATTGGATTATTATTTATCGGATCGACATTGAGTTATAAAGAGTGATCATAGACACAAAATGAAAAATGATCATACTCACATGATTAGACTAACTAAAATTTTGAAAAACTAAAGAAATCTAAAATTTTGGGAAATTCAAGAAGATTTGAGAACTCACAAGATAAAATAAAAATGTTTTAATAGATAAAATATGAAGTTTAAATGTGAGTGAATTTCAAAAATTTGTGAATTTGACTCAGTGGAAAAAGAAATTTTTTTGCAACTTTTTCTATTCTAGGAACACCTATAAATACCTGGGAACAATACATTCATACTGAACACTATTCAAATGTGTGAAAATATGGAAGTGATATGGATTTTGTGTTAGAATCATTTTTATGGACATAGAAATTTTCTCAGAAGATCATATTGAGATAATGTCAGATTACTGAATTAGGTCTTATCATTATGAGGAAGGTTGGATTGAGTATTTGAGATGAGTTTCTAAAAGGTGTAAATTTTTTTAATCAAACAAATCCAAAAGAATTTGACTAAGGGAATCAGTCTGAGTTTTGATAAGAATATTAAGAAGAGAAAAATAGTCAATTAAGATTTTTTAATATGCACTATTTGAGAAAAGTTGAATCAAGCCATGTTTTTCCAATTTGGGCAATTAGATCAGGTATATTAACCTCTGTTTCTGAACATATCCTTATGGAGTAGACATTTT
The DNA here is from genome assembly GCA_963277665.1 of Viscum album. Taxonomy (NCBI): domain Eukaryota; kingdom Viridiplantae; phylum Streptophyta; class Magnoliopsida; order Santalales; family Viscaceae; genus Viscum; species Viscum album. The sequence goes on along the minus strand of OY728126.1, from coordinate 250,690,429 downwards.
TTTTCATTTAATTTTCATTTATGACTCAACTTGTCATTTGATAAAACTTATAAACTGTCAGTAGTCAGTATAATAATTTCTATCAAGAGGTAAAAGTTTTCTAACTAGATTTGACATATGTTTTATTAACATCTTCCTAATAGTGAATTTCTATAGACCAATGAGAGTGGATATGGAAGGGATGTAGGTTCGATCATAGAGGGCCAACCTTATAAATCTTATGTACTTAATTTACTTTCCTATAATTTTATGCATTTGAGATTACTTAATGTTGATATGTATTGAACTCTAACAAGTTATAGGGGTTATGTTTCCTAATGTTTGACATTTTTAAAAAGGGAATAACAAATTAATCCCCCACCCTATCAGTTTTTCTTTGATATTTTTGAAATTCAATAATTCCATAAAACATCACTACTACAAAACTAAACTTTAACAATTCTGTTATTTGTTAGTTCTAGAAGAAAAAGATGACAAATACCAAATTTAGCAGCGCTAAAGAACGCACTCATAAATTTAACCTTATATCAATGTTTTTATTTTAGTTCTCATAAAGGAATTATTTATCAACAATTTAATTTTAGCATTGATAAAGGGTATCCCTTATCAGCACTTTAGTTTTAGCAATGATAAATGGTAGCCTTTATTAGCGCTTTATTTTTAGTTCTGAAAAGGGGTACACATTATCAGTGCTTTATGTTTAGCGCTGATAAATATTTCCTTCACAAAAACATTTTTAGCACCAATAAAATGAAATAATTAAATAAATAAAAAATAAAAAATGTGTTTATTAGTAAAAATATTACAAATTTTATTAATTAAATAATTATTGATAAAAATGAATTGATATACTATACATTATTAAATATTAAATATTTTAATAATTATATAATTATTATAAGTAAAGTTAATAAATTGTATATATTAAATATATAGATATATATTAATGTATATAAATATGATTATATATTATAAGATATTTATGCACTTTACATTAAATTATCATATATTTATTGAATAATGGTATATAAATAAAAATTAATATAAATTAAAAATATTGACTAATTGCACAGTGCTCGATATATAATTGAATGTCGTTTAATTTTTCAATTTAATATAATTCAAATGTGTGTTATATTTATTCCACATATACATAAAATTAATTCATATTTATATACAATATTCCCAAAAACATAACTTATCCAATTTTTCAATATTGTTAAAATGTACCTATATTCTTAATTTATTCAATTTCACTCATTTTTTACATATATGCACGCACTCAAAATTAGATATTTATTAATAATGTTAAAAATATTTTTGTAAAAAAATATTTATAAATAAATATATATATAAATGAATATATATATATATACACATTCACTATATTTATACAATTATATATTTATAATTACAAATAAGTAAATATTTTTTTAAAAGTATTTATATAATTATAAATAAATAATTATGTATATTTAAATAATTTTTACATTTATAATAAACATACATAAAAAATTTTAATGGCCCAAAATTCCATGGGGATTTATTTTAAAACTAAATTGGACTATTTTGAGACAAGGCTCTGAGACAGTACGTAATTCCATGGCCTAGAGTGGCTGAAACGTATTTTTGAACTTTTTTTGGGGTTTATTAAATAATCATGCGAGCGAGTTTTTATTTATTTTATACCAGTGAACATATCAAAAATTTGGGGGCACCGTTGAACTCAGAGTGTTAGGATCTTCCTAGAAAGGGCCTAATGTTGTTCGGCATGAGCCAATAGTGGTAGTTAGTTTTTGGTCGTAAATAAAATATTTGACAATTATTTTATTTTCAAAACCCTATAACTCCAAAATGGTATCTCAGATTAGAAATATCAGAGTACCATTTAGCTCATGAGGGATTGTTTTCATTAGGCGGAGCGTAACCTCGACTGGTGTGGGTCATTGGTGAAAGATATTTTTTAGCCTTTTTAAGCGAATTAAAATGGCGCACATGCGCGGTTTTGGGAAACTTCTAAATTGGTGCCCAAATTGAAAATTTGCGGGCACTATTGATTTTGGAATGACGACATTACCTAATAACGGGCCTGACATCATCCAGTGCAGGTTGACTGAAAAAGTTAATTTTTCGCCTTTATAAGGAAAGTTAAAATAAAATAAACTTTATGTTTTATTTTATGTTGAGTTTTCAAATTGTTTTGGAAAAACAACTTTATAACAAAGTGAAACTGATAAAACTATTTCATTAATGAAACAACAGAACGACACTACAATGTAGTAGTAATAGAAAGGAGTTTCCACCATTATTGTTTTGACCAGGGGTTGCGTCGTTGGCACGTTGGAAGAAAACCTTAGAACCCTTGGAGGATTGTCTTTGATGAATAACGAACAATGAAAAATGATCACCAACTACCTTGATCATTTATACTCCTCTTCGTGAAATCACTTCCTCAATGATGGATTGAAAAACGTGGCAGATGGATCACCTTCCACAATGAATCCTTCCAACAAAAGGACCTTCACCAGGTAGGGGTTGTTATTTAATTCTTTTCTTTATCCCATTCATTGTTTTAAATGATGAATATGGATAAACCCACCAAATGGTTGACCCGCGAATAGTTCCTTCTTGCAAGAGGTATTTCTATCAGGTTTATCTTTAGGGAACCAATCCATTCATGTTTTATTTATATTTTATTTTATCCGCTTAATCATTCTGACAGGATTAGATCAACATCATGATGAACAATGGTGAAGGTTCATTCCTATCTTTCGTTGATGTGGATTTATTCTCCACTTTTACCTGGTGGTATTTGGGTTCTTCATGGGTTGATGAATGGTCGGTCGTTGAACAAACATTTTTGGTGCAGCGGTCCAACATCTATGATTCAGAATTGTTATGACATGACATAGGTACGATGACATTGATGATGAATGGATCGAGGTGGTATAAAAGATACCACTAATCGAACGCTTTCTTGAGAAAGGGATATCAACAAATATTTGAACCCCAGGTGATGAAGAATGCAGTCCAAGGGCTCCAAAACACCCTTTGGATTGAATAATAGACCACCAGAGCACATCCAATGGTCCACAGAATATCTGCAGACGTGCTGGCGGCAACAGAAAGTGGCGGCAACAGCAGTCATGCTATGAGGTTTCCCAAAATAAGGAGACATGGAATAACCAAGACCCGTTATAGGCTGTGTTCCTCTCCAAAAAACCCGTTCCACATGAGCAGACCAGTTGACCAGGAGGCGGCGCCAGCTGGTGCCGCATGGTGCAAGACAGATGTGGCTCTGCTGCGTCCGAGCTGGAGGAGTCGGCCCTCTAAAAGGTGGGTCAGACTGGTTCTGGTGGGACACACCCAACCAAGCTGGTCCGGATAGGCCCAGCTAGTCTAGGCTAAGGCCTAATGGGTCATGTCAGACCCAAACCCAAGAAAACCCCATTTCACTAAAATGCCCATAACATTCAAACAGAGCGTCGTTGTGATGAGCCATCTACGGTGTTAGGACCCTTAAAATGATATAGTCATTTTGATACACTCGATGTGATTTTTTAAGGAAGTTGGAGGATGTTATATTGATTTTAAAAGTAGTTCTTCTCAATACAAGCATACTTTGAGCATTGTTGGGGTAGTTCTCTTGAATAGATGCTAGGAGAGTTACTCCCTTGAAAACTCGTTGCACGAGTATTACTTATCCCTATGATTAGGTAGAGACGGGACTCCCCACATCTTGGGTGTGGGTTTGTCTCCTTTGTGTAGTTTCCAATAGGGGTATTACTCTCCTAAAGGACTGGGGCACAAGTTCTCGAAGATGTTCATTATGGAAGAGTAGATACTTCCCTATGGGACCAGGAAGAGGGTTCCCTAACTTTGGAGTCATTACTCCCTTGTTGTTCCAGGGTGTAAATCCTCTTTAGAATTGTTCTAGTAGAGTCAGTACTCCCCTGTCGTTCCAAGTAGTGGTTCCTCTAGCGTGGGGTCAATACTCCCCTAATGTACAATGGTACAGGTCCCCCATAGAAAATAAATTGAGAGAGTTGGTACTCTCCTAGTACAATGGTGGAGGTCCTCTAGTCACTAGGTAGTACTCCCCTATAAGATATTGTGTAGGTCCTTGGTATCAGAATTATTACTCCCCTATAGTAATAGGGTGCTTTTCCTTCTTGGGTAGTATTCCCCTATTGGAATTAGGGAACAATTCCTCACTTATGAAGCAATACTTCCCCGTCTCCATGTAGTGACGAGGAGCGGGTCCTTTATAGGAGTTGTGCTCCTTCAACTCTAGGACAGAGCTACGAGGAGCAAGACCTACCACTTAAAGAGAATGATACATAAGTAGAAGAAAGTTCTCCCTAAATGATTATGAGGTGCGGGCCAATCCATATAGGAGTGACTGGGGTATCGTAGGATAGTTTGGATCAGTTCTCCCAGAACTCTGCATAGTGGTGAGGTGTTGGCCTCTTCGCTTGGGTTTCCTTAGTCTTACATTGGGTGAAAGACTGTGATGACTAGAACTCTACTGTAAGGCACTAGAGTTAGACCTAGTATAATGTTGGTTATGGAGTGTATCTCTCAGACCAGTTCCACCAGAGATGGCTGAGCTAATGGAGTGTGATCTGATGGTTTGTGTGTTACGACTTGAGCATTAGGTGAGAATCCTGATGCTAGCTATGAGGTTGGGACCTCATGTTTTTAGTGGTTGAGACCAATATATTTGGATGTTCATGGTATATGTATGGGCATATAATTGAGTAGAGATGACTGTGTATTCCTTCATGGTTTTTCTCTTGTGATTTATCTTTGTGGTTTTAGGGTCCCCAACTGAGTATTGTTTTACTCCACCTTGCACTGGCTTCGCCCGCATGTGTTGTGTCTAGTGCAGAAGATATGCACTTTGACAAAGACCTCAATAGCCTAGAACCAGATGGTTACCAGTGATATATGACATGCAAGATGCACTTCCATAGCTTCAGACAGCCACTCCTTGTATACCCTTCTGATGGGGTCATCTATGGATGTCTTATAGAGGTCTTTTGTACTTTCATATTTTTAGTTTTTCTTTTGTTGGGTTGGTATTATGGCCTATTTGACTTATAACTTGTACATTTACTCAGTGGTTGTTTAGTGGCATGTAAGTTTGCCTTTCCAAATATTTGGTATGTTGTTGTTGTGTGTGTGTGCATACATGTACTCAGGAAAATGCCTCCCACTCATGGGATAATGCCTTCACTGCTAGTCTCTACCCCCTGGCCTTTGGAAGGAGGGATTGGGGTAGTCTCGACATGGGCCCTAGGGGATAGGTCATGACTAATTGGAATCATATGTGGTTGGGTTCCACCTTTGGACTGAGATTTTTGAGTTTGGGTTAATTTTCATAGTGAAAGTGTTTTGATGTTTTGAGTTCGACTCTGAGGCCATAGGTTCTAGTGTTAGTGTGGTGGTCGACGTATCCATTCATTGGGACTCTAATAACCTATTTTCCAACTCCATACATTAAGATACTGGCCGCTGGGAATGAATTTTACATGCATAATATAATAATGGCCTCTGATTTCTATGTCCTACTTGATTCATCTCTCTAGATATACTTTTTAATTGTGGTTCATTTCGACCCATTTCAGGATGCCACCATGAAAATTTCAATTCAGGATTCTAGGATGAAACCAAAAGGATGGTCTACCGAGTGATGAGGCATCATATATAAGAAAAAGTACTGGAGATAGCCCTTCTGTGTGGTGCACCAGTGATACCACCACCCGTCAATCAGTAGTTTCTGCCAAGAGTACTAGTAGAGGTTACTAGCAAGCTGAGTCTTCTACATGAGTTCCAGGGGTAGAGACCTCTTAAGTTCAGGGGTGAGACTGACCCCCAGGTGGATTAGGAGTGGCTTGACATTGTTATGTGAGTCTTCCGCCAAGCGAGGACACCCATTGACCAGATGGTGATTTTGGCCACACGCATTCTTCAGGTCTCGGTAAGGAGATGGTGGATCTTGAAGATCCATACACACTATTAGGAGACCCTCACCTAGATAGACTTTGAGCGACTCTTTAGGGTGGATTTAACTCTAGATACTTTATGCTCTATGCATATATATGAGTTGTTGGACCTACGACAGGGAAACATGATACTATAAGAATATTTTTCGAGATTCCAGGATCATTCTCACTAGTCAACGGATATGGTGTGGGACCCTTAATTCCCAGTATGGAACATCGAGTGGGGACTTTGCTGGGAGATCTAGGAGTGAGTGATACCCATTATCATTCTTTAAAATGCTAGGGTGATGGAGCGAGCGTTGGTGGTTTAGAGTTTTCTAGCAGAGGAGGAGATGGATGTGACCTACAATAGAGGTCACGAGGTAGAGGCATCTACTGGAGCTAGCAGATGACAGGTGAAAGGATCACGACGTAGGAGGAATGCCCATGGACAAATAGAGACACATGGGTATGTGGTTCAAGAGCATCACCAAGGATTAGATCTTCCTTATGAAAGGCGATGTTATACTTAAAACGGCCAGGGACATATCACTAGGGATTGTCCGACCTACTATGCTGTAGAGGGGAAACTAGATGACAAGCCGCCTTGGTAGAGACAATTCTTGGAGAAAGGATTTCTCCAAGATGAAGTGCGAGGTGGAGGAGTAGGATGAGTGGTAGGGCATGGAAGATAGTTTTTAGTATTTCCACCACCACCCCTAGGTGGTCCACACTAGGCACAGGGAGCCAAATGACATGGATGATGACAGATGCATGCAGTCAAGGCTTATGACCAAGAAGCTCCCGGAGAGATTCAAGGTATGATCTGTGTCTTTTATTTTGGATTCTATTATAATAGACACAAGTGCTAGTTGTTCTCCTTTTCCCACGAGTTATATTTGAGACTTCGATGTTCCAGCTGGACTGTGGGCTTAACCCTCACGCTTACAAATTCATGTTGGAGGAGACCCATTGATCACACACTAACACTGATATTGTGACCTGACTCTTGGTGGCAAGAGTTGCGGTTAGGATCTCTTAGTCATGGTATCGAAGCCTTACGACGTCATTCTGGGTATGGAATACTATCGTTCATACCTGGAATGAGAGTAATGGTCAAAGGATGCGGTGTGTATGTGATGGTGAAGGAGGGTTCTCCTTTATGGTGAAAGGTATGACTTGGAAGAATGAAGTAGAATCACGAAAAGTCTCATGATTGAGATCATTTCTTTGGGGTATTGTTAGACCCCATGATGTCTATGCAGTATGGAATGGTTTCTAACAATCCATACTTAGATGGTATTCCACTAGTGTGTGTGTAAGGGTTCTTGCTTCCGCAAGTTTTGGGCCCCGTGGAGGTTGTAGATAGAGGGCCTAGTATGACCCATCTCATGTTCTTGGGAATCCTTGTTTCATTCGTAAATACCCTTGCATGTTCGATGTAGACCATGAATGCCTAATTCTGGTGGAGGCGTTAGCACAATTCATCCATGGGTGGATGTGAACTGTGGGGTTCTGTATATATCTGGATCAAGTTAGAGTTGGGGTGAGCTACTACACCCTATGACTGCAAAGGGACTGTAGTGCTTGTTGATTTTCCACATTCCATAGTTGAGGAGACATGTGCCCATTATTGCACGACATTGACATAGCAGAATCTAGACATGAGAGTGGTCGATCTCAGTGGTTCCTTGAGGTGTGTGTGTAACGCCCCGACCCCAGTTACCTAGATTCGGTGCATTACTGCATAACATTTTCATGATCACAAAATATCAAGTCTCAAAAGACCGATTAGTTTAGTAGCCTTGGAAACACTAGATACATTCATAACTCTTAAATTAGATCATAAAGTAAAATAAAACTATAACAACATCCTATCTTCATATCCCCTCTTACTATCCCTGTGGGTCATTCATAATATACTTCTTCACATCCTGGAAAAATTAAAACATTGGAAGGGGTGAGCTCAGATGCTCAGTAAGGATAACAATATAGCGAAAGATTTCATAAATAAACATTAACATTTAAGGCAATGTATAACTAAAAAAAGCATTTTAAACTTGAACTTCAGCATAATATGGCATAAATAAAATGAAATAATGCCTTTTAATTATTCACATGGATCTTCTACTAGTCGAATAATCACATGCAATATCAATAACCACTTTCATAATGATGGAATGCAAAAGGCCAGACTATGATAACCACGTAGCCAAGGCCTCATGCCAAGACTAAAAATAAGATTTTGTAAAGGCCTCGTGCGAAGATACTAGTTTGTCTCCTGGGACCTACCGATGCATCGAGGAGCTATAGCGGGCTCCACCCGTCACTTATTAAGTCCAATGCATTTCTCATATGAACAGGTTTAAACATATCATAAACCACAACATAATCGTATCACATAAAACATGCATAAAGGAAACATAATACTTCCACATTTCAATCACAAGATATCAATAAAACACATTGATATAATAAAAAAACACTTTCAAAACCATTTTCAATACCAAAATAAAATAAAATTAAAACTTTGTATTTATTTTTTATTTAAAAAAAGTTATGGCTTGTAGAGGAAGCCGAAACTCAAATAATGGTCACGACGGTGGAGAAGTCTTTGTCGCCACATAAGTACGACAAAAAAAAATTCCTTTTTGTCATTTAGTAAACCACTTTGAATAAATATATTCCTTTTGAATAAACATAATATTCAAAGGGGTTTATACACAGTATAAACGAAAGTTGTGTATAAAACAAAATATGCCTCAATGAAAGGAGATTGAGACAAATTTCTTACAAAGATAATTTTTTAAATAAAATAGATCTATTATGTGTCTTCACTATAATTACACATAAATAAAGTAAAAATAAAAGATAGACATAATAATATCATGACATAATTTGAAAGTATGAGATTAACCCAAAGAACAGAAATTGGGTTAAGAAGTTCCCTTACCTCGTGTCCGACTTGACTTGATCATTATTTAATCTCCTGAATAATAAACTAGAGTTAATTTATATTTGCTTAAAAAACTTTTTAATGCTCATTATTCCTTTTATATCACTTATTACCATGTTTTTAATATTATGTAATTATTTAAGTTAATAACGGTCATTTTATCGATCTTTGGTACTTGAGTCAAAAATAAACTTCTTATAATTACAAGTTGTTCATGTGGTGAAATATCCATTATATACAGAATTATATTCATGATGTAGATATCATATATATCATATATATCCCGTATATACATGCATTTATAATATTACATAACATTTAGAGGTAAGAAATGAAATGCACCATTCATTGAGACGGTAAGCCGTACGTACGCATGAACGCTAATTTCATTTCTATTTCATATTTAATGGAATGAAATTATAATAATAAAAAGGTATAATATAATTCCATTATAATATAATGTATAATACCATTTACTCAATCCTTTATACATCCCACATATGGCATTAACGATTCAATCAACTTTGAGGGGGCGGTAGTCCGCCCTTCCTAAAATGAAATTATCGCGTTTACCCATAATGGAAATCGTAAAGGTATTCCATAAATGAAAAATAAAGAATCATAAGAAAAAAACCTAATATATATGATATATAAAAATAGTTTCATCATAATGGCCACTATGATAGGTGTTAAAAGAAGATTGAACAATCATCGTTTCATGAGGCAGTAATTCGCCACCCACAGAAACAGTATGTTCTTTAGCCATTAGAAGAAGGTTTCTGTAAGTGTAAATAAAATCATTCTCATAACAACATACTAGTATATTTAAGATACTGGTGTTGTTACAAAATAAAGTAATAATAATATTTTATGGGGTTGGAGAAGAAAAATAAAACAAAAGAACACAAGAGAAGACATTACCTTAAAATACGGTAACTCTTTTTGATTTGAGCCAAAGGCTTCCTTGGAAAGACTTCTTCCCAAAGTGAGGCTTCTAGGAGTAATATAGTGAAGTTTAGAAAGTATTTGGGCAGATTTTGGATGGTCCAAGTTTCTTTGATGGTGTGAATAAGGTTGTAGAGGTGGGTGCCTTTTATAAGAGGAGAGGAGTGACACTCTTGGAAAGTCATGAAATGTTACATTATTATGAAATTATTTTCAGATTTTAAAGGTCCTAAAATGATATTTTTCGAGGATAATGTGATAAGGGTTCGAAATATACTCATCCAATAGTTTTTTGACAAGTTTAAGTCTTATATTTTACATTATCGTTTTATTTTATGAAAATCGTTAATTAATGAGGTAATCGCTGCATCATCATTGTGTCCAAAACAATTTAATTTATTTAATGTTTAAAATTAAAAAAAAATTACCATGATGTAGGAAATCTTTTTATATTAACAATGAATATTTATAGTAAAAAATATAACTTATATAACCCCATGTAATAATTGTTTTAGTAAAAAAACACATGTTTGTGACAATTTTATTTTTACTTTAAATAAAAAGTTATTAATGTCATTTTATTACCCAAGTGGCTCTATGGGGTCCCCAAGTTGACCCATGGATTTTCTTGGTTTCTCATGAATCATCCAATAACTGTAGGACAAGTTTCAAGATATTTTTATATTTTTATAATATCATTTTTACCTTAAATTTCACTAATTACCTTTAATTGCGATTAATAAAACTTAAAAGTTACTATTCACCAAAAATTATTTTAATCCCATTGAACGAAATTTTTCTTAATAATGACAACCATGTACATTGGATTTTCGTAAATCAAATCAAAGAAGTGGTAAAGTTTCATTTAAACGAGAAATCTGTTTTTTAACTACCACTTAGTGATTTCACTATTCATCAAAATTTGAAGTTTTTCTAAAAACTATCAAAAAATCACCCTAAGATATAATTGATATTCTGAATTAAAAAATGATGTCTATTTTACAAAATTCAAAACATATAAGTTTCATTAATTAATTTTATAATTAATTCCCATTGTCAAAACAAATAGTGTGTTTTTAAAAAACAATATCAATCAAAAGATTGACAATTCTTTATGTCCAATTTCAAAGTGAAATTAATTCTAATGATCACCATTGAATAAAATGGAAAAAATACATTCTAATTATACATTAAAACCACTCAATAGTATAATTTATCCCTATAAATTATTTTGATTAATTTTTTTTAAGTATTTTCTCTATTCATAGAAAATTGGAAGTTCTCAGAAAATTACAAAAACATCAACTTAGGATAATTTCGATATTCCAAATATAAAAATGAAGTCCATTCTGAAATATAAAATTTATATAATTTCAAAAAGTGGGTATTACTATTCATAACTACTACTTTTATTGGTCACGGTGTGTAAGAACTCGAGGTTGAGTACAACACATGCTTCTCTATTATTCAAAGAGAAGCGTACCATGGAATCTTGGGCTGTTACATTATCTCCTCCTTCAATAAATTTCATTCTCACAATTTGAAATTTTTCTTTGAAAATAAACGGTTGAAAATAGAAAATACCTTTGTGGAAAACCCACATCGGAAATAGGGTTAATAAAAATATAACTTTAAAAGAAAGAAAGAGAAGTAAAAAGGTCACCTAAGATAGCCAATACTAGGATTCTATGAAAACATGGATATGGAGGAAAAACAAACCATTAAGGTCTGATGGAGAGTTTTATAAAATAGGGTTAGGAGAAAGTTAAATATAAGAAAATCATAAACTTGTGATTAGTTAAACGATCATTGATTCCCCATTAGGAAAAGATAACTGACAACGTTTTTGTTTTAAGTAACCTTTTATAAAGTTGAGGAATTTATTTAGGAGATTTACTAAGAACATAAGGGAATATACATACATGTCATGTAGACTTTCATTCTTAAATAAATTTTTACCACAATCCCATCTTTTACTCAAAAAGATAATAGAACTCAAAAATATTATATTTATCCTAATCGTACAAGGTTCCAAATATTAACACATACCATTTAGATTAGAAAAACTATTTTGTAATAACCAGGGACTTCCTTTAGGCTAGTACTGGGTAATAAAGGCCTATCGTACTATGGTTGTGGGTTCGATTCCTAAAGCTTTGTCCGACGCGACGAGTTATCCACCAACCTGCAGGTTGTCCTTTTCCAAAAACTATAGTATTATCATATTCCAAAAATAATCTTCAGAAATGTTTTAACCTTAAACAATACTATCCAAAGTTAAACTTAATCCATTCAAACCTTTATAGTTATCCAAAATACCTCTGTCCAGACTTTCTCTAAAAGGTCTCAAAATTCCAAAATCAATTCATCTGATTCCCCAAACAAAGTAAAGTTTCTCTTATTGTCACATACTAAAAATATGATTACCATCATAATATTAAATCTTTAACAACAAGTACAACAGTACAATCCTTATATATATCACATTATTCTTATAACCAGAATATAATCCTTGAGTCCAAAAGCACCAATACATTAATGATTCCACTTCAACTGTAGTAACAACATAAGATTGTCCTTGATCCCTTGGCCTTTTCAGAGGTATGTTTCCCTGACTCTTAGGAAATTAATTTTCATAATTCCCCATTTCCTTACAATTGTAGAATTCAAAATTGACAGCCTCTTTCTTTCCCTTGCAATCACGAGCCTAGTGACCTTTTTCTCCACATTTATGAAAAACTACCATTCCTTTTAGGCAAGTACTGGGGTGATTCTCCCCACAATTATCTCATAATGGAAAATCATTCTTTCCCTTTTTCAGTTTATCTGTCTCTTGTTCCACCATTCTCTTCTTCTCTTGCTTTACTTTATTGTCATAAGATTTAGAGAATTTCTTTTCTGTCTTGATAGCACATGAGACAATATCTTCATATGACGAGAAGGTTTGTGAGACTAATGCTAGATGGAGAAATGGTTTTAACCCATCAAAGAAATGATCAATCTTATTTCTTGGGTTACGTATATAATCTGCAGCATGTTTTACTAACCCTGTAATGTTGGCCTCATACTTTTCGACATTCTCATCCTCCTTTTGTCTCAGACTGAGAAATTGCCTTTCCATATCTGCTCGATGGCCATGAGGAAAGTATTTTTCTACTAAAATCTCTTTGAACTCCCTCCATTCCATATTCGATACTTCATCATCTTCCTTTGTATTTTGAATCAATGACCACCATTGATCAGCATCTCTAGTGAGGCGGTAAATTTCCATGATAACCTTTTCCCTTTAACTACTCCCCAAGGCATGGAATATTTTCTTTATGGAATTTACCCATTGCACAGATACTAAGAGATTAGTACTCCCATTGAATGTTGATGGTTGTTGCCTCATGAAGCAGTCTAACATTGATCCTCCACATTGCGGATCAGGGTGGTCCATACGAGTAAGGTTATTATTCATAACCTAAGTGAGTTTTCCCAGTATGGGGATAAGTTGATCAGCACCAGTTATATCTCCATCTCCACTATAATTATCTAGAGCAGGAGGGAAATCCCTACATAGACTGCATGCGTTGATATGGTTTCCATTCCTTCCACTAGGTGACATTTCTAAACAATGTCATAAACTAGATCAGTTTATGAATCAAAATACTTAATTCCATACTTGTAAAACACTTAACATAAATTTAACAGTTTATGGATATAATCCATAATCAGAAAAAAAAATTCTTTGAGGAATTATATACTCATAAACCCTTCATAATGGTTTGTAAAGAAAATGAGATTTGTCCTAAGCATATCCCCTGGGAGTGTCGTAACCAAGAGTGCAGCAAGGCCCGTTGTCATGCATCAGTTCCCATTCGAGTCTAGCTCAAAGCGGTGTTTTCATGTTTTACCCCTAGGTACATCTGTGCCAGAGCCGCCTCTTCCTGCTCGTATCTAGATAGGGATGTATTGTTTGGAAAACTCACAAAATCTCTATAATACCAAAATTATAGGAAGTTCTTCTATACTAATCCTCAAAGTCTATCTTAGGGCTATGTGCTCTAAACAGAGTATTTCTAAATCTAGCTTTCAAGGTTAGTTCTAAAATTCCTTTGATACCAACTGTAACGCCCCGAACCCAGTTACCCAGATTTGGTGCATTATTGCGTAACATTAGCAAGATCACAAAAGATCAAGTCTCAAAAGACCGATTAGTTTAGTAGCATTGGAAACACTAGATATATTCATAAGTCTTATATTACATCATAAAGTAAAACAAAACTACAACAAAATTTTGTCTTCATATCCCCTCATACTATCCCTGCAAGTCATTCATAATATACATCTTCACATCCTGGAAAAATTAGAACATTAGAAGGGGTAAGCTCAGATGCTTAGTAAGGATAACAATATAGCGGAAGCTTTCATAAATAAACATTAACATTTAAGGCAAAATATAACTAAAACAAAAGCTTTTTAAAATTAAAAAAGGCCTTTTAAACTTGAACTTCATCATAATATGGAAAAAATAAAATGAAATAATGCCATTTACTTACTCACATGGATATTCTACTAGTCTAATAATCACATGCAATATCAATAACCACTTTCATAATGATGGAATGAATAATGCAGACTATCATAACCACGTAGCCAAGGCCTCGTGCCAATAATACAAATAAGATTTTGTCAAGGCCTTGTGCCAAGACACTATTTTGTCTGGTGAGACCTGCCGATTCATCGAGGAGCTATAGCGGGCTCCACCTTTCACTTATTAAGTCCAATTCATTCCTCATATGAACAAGTTTAAACATATCATAAACCAAAAAATAATCGTATCACATAAAACATGCATAAAGGAAACATAACATTTCCACATTTCAATCACAAGATATCAATACAACACATTGATATAATAAAAAACACTTTCATAACCATTTTCAATACCAAAATAAAAGAAAATTAAAACTTTGTATTTATTTTTTATTTTAAAAAAATTTATGGCTTGTAGAGGAAGCCGAAACTCAAATAGTGGTCATGGCGGCGGAGAAGTCATTGTCACCGCATACGTACGACAAAAAAACATTCCTTTTTTTCATTTAGTAAAACTCTTCATATGAAAATATTACTTTTGAATAAACAAAAAAGTCAAAGGATTTTATACACAGTATAAAATAAAGTTGTGTATAAAACAAAATATGCCTCAATGAAAGGAGATTGAGACAAAGTCCTTAAAAAGATAAATTTTTAATTAAACTAGATCTATTATGTGTGTTCAATATAAGTACACAAAAAGAAAGTAAAAATACGAGGTAGGACATAATAATATCATGACATAATTTGAATGTAGGATATTAACCCAAAGAATGGAAATTGGGTTAAGAAGTTCCCTTACCTCATTTCCGACTTGACTCGATCGTTCATTAATCTCATGAATAATAAACTAGAGTTAATTTATATTTTCTTAAGAACCTTTTTCATGTTCATTATTCCTTTTATATCACTTATTTCCATGTTTTTAACATTATGTAATTATTTAAGTTAATAACGGTCATTTTGTCGATCTTTGGTACTTGAGTCAAAAATAAACTTCTTATAATTACAAGTTGTTCATGTGGTGAAATATCGATTATATCCAGAATTATATTCATGATGTAGATATCATATATTTCATATATATCCAGTATATACATGCATTTATAATATTACATAAAATTTATCGGTAAGAAATGAAATGCACCATTCATGGAGACAGTAAGCCGTACGTACGCATGAACGCTACTTTCATTTGTATTTCATATTTAATGGAATGAAATTATAAATATATAAAGGTATAATATAATTAAAGTATAATATAATTTATAATACCATTTACTCTATTATTTATACATCCCACATATAGCATTAACGATTCAAACCACTTTGAGGGTGCGGTAGTCCGCACTTCCTAAAATGAAATTATCGCATTTACCCATACTGGAAATCGTAAATGTATTCCATAAATGAAAAATACATAATAATAAGGAAAAAAAACATAATATATATCATATATAAAAATAGTGTCATCATAATGGCCACCATGAGAGGTGTTAAAAGAATATGGAGCAATCATCGTTTCCTGAGGTAGTAATTCGCCACCCACAGAAACAGTATGTTCTTTAGCCATTAGAAGAAAGTGTGTGTAAGTTTAAATCAAATAATTCTCATAAAAAAATCCTATTATATTTGAGATACTTGGGTAGTTACAAAATAATGTAATAAAAAGATTTTAGGGGGTTGGAGAAGCAAAATAAAACAAAAGAACAGAAGAGAAGACATTACCTTAAAATCAGGTAACTCTTTTTGATTTGAGCCAAAGGGTTCCTTGGGAAAAATTCTTCCCAAAGTGAGGCTTCTAGGAGTAATATAGTAATTTTGAGAGAGTATTTTGGCAGAAGTTGGATGAGACAAATTGCTTTTATGGTGTGAATAAGGTGGTAGAGGTGGGGGCCTTTTATTTGAGGAGAGGAGGGGGACTCTTGGAAAGTCATGAAATGTTACATTATTATGTAATGATTTTCAGATTTTAAAGGTCCCAAAATGATATATTTCTATTATAAGGTGATAAGGGTTCTAAATATACTCATCCTATAGGTTTTTTCTAAGTTTAAGTCTTATATTTTACATTAACGTTTCATTTTATTTAAATCATTAATTAATGATGTAATCACTGCATCATCATTGTGTCATGAAACATTTAATTTATTTTATGTCTAAAAATTAAAAAAAATACCATGATTTAGGAAATATTTTTATCTTTAAAATGAATATTTATAGTAAAAAAGTTAACTTATATAACCCCATGTAATAATTGTTTTAGTAAAACAACACATTTTTGTGACAATTTTATTTTTACTTTAAATTTTTTTTATTAATGTCATTTTCTTACCCAAGTGGCTCTATGGGGTCCCCAAGTTGACCCATAGATTTTCGTGGTCGGCCATGACTCATCCAATAATTTTAGGACAAGTTTCAAGATATTTTTATATTTTTATAATATCATTTTTAGCTTAAATTTCACTAATTACCTTTAATCGTGATTAATAAAACTTAAAAGTTACTATTCACCAAAAAATTATTTTTATCCCATTGAACCACATTTTTCTTCCTAGTGACAACCATTTATGTAGGATTTTTGGAAATCAAATCATAGAAGTGTTAAAGTTTCATTTAAACGAAAAATCAGTTTTTTTAACTACCACTTAGTGATTTCACTATTCATCAAAATTCAATGTTTTTCAGAAAAATACAAAAAATTCACCCTAAGATATAATTGACATTCTGAATTCAAAAATGATGTCTATTTTAAAAAATTACATACATATAAGTTGCATTTATTAATTTTATAATTAATTCTTGTTGTCAAAACAAATATCGTGTTTTTAAAAAACAATACCAATCAGAAGATTGACAATTGTTTATGTCCAATTTCAAAGTGAAATTAATTCTAATGACCACCATTGGATAAAATGGTAAAAATATATTATAATTATATTTTAAAACCACTCAATTTTATAATTTATATCTATAAATTATTTTGATTAAAAAATTTGTTTTTAATTATTTTCTCTATTCATAGAAAATTGGAAGTTCTCAGAAAATTAGAAAAAAATTAACTTAGGATAATTTCAGTATTCCGAATACAAAAATGAATTCCATTTTGAAATATAAAATTTATATAATTTCAAAAGGTGGGCATTACTATTCATAACTGCTACTTTTATTGGTCGCGGTGTATTAGAACTCGAGGTTGCGTACAACACACGCTACTCTATTATTCAAAGAGTAGCGTACCATGGAAGCTTGGGGTGTTACATTATCCCCTACTTCAATAAATTGCATCCTCTCAATTTGAAAATTTTCTTTGAAAATAAAAGGTTGAAAATAGAAAATACCTTTGTGGAAAACCGACATAAAAAATAGGGTTAATAGAAATATAACTTTAAAAGAAAGAAAGAGAAGTAAAAAGGTCACACGAGATAGCCAACACTAGGATTATATGAAATCATGGATATGGAGGAAAAACAAACCATCAAGGTCTGATGGAGAGTTGTAGAAAATAGGGTTAGGATAAAGTTAACTATAAGGAAATCACAAACTTGTGATTGGTTAACCGATCATTGATTCCCCAGTAGGAAAAGTTAACCGACAATGTTTTTGTTTTAAGTTACCTTTTATAAAGTTGGGGAATTTATTTAGGAGATTTACTAAGAACGTAAGGGAATATACATACTTGTCATGTAGACTTTCATTCTTTAATAAATTTTTACCACAATCCCATCTTTCACTCAAAAAGACAATAGAACTAAAAAATATTATATTTATCCTAATCATACAAGGTTCAAAATATTAACACATACCATTTAGATTAGGAAAACTATTTTGTAATAACCATTGACTTTCGGTAGGATAACAGTAGGTAATAAAGGCCTGTCGCACTATGGTTATGGGTTTGATTCCTTCAGCTTTGTCTGACGTGACGGGTTATCCCCCAACCTGCAGGTTGTCCTTTTCCTACAACTATAGTATTATCATATTCCAAAAATAATCTTCAGAAATGTTTTAACCTTAAACAATACTATCCAATGTTAAACTTAATCCATTCGAACCTTTATAGTTATCCAGAATACCTCTGTCCAGACTTTCTCTAAAAGGTCTCTCAATTCCAAAATAAATTCATCAGATTCCCCAAACAAAGTAATGTTTCCTTTATTGTCACATACTAAAAATATGATTACCATCATCATATTAAATCCTTTACAACAAGTACTGCCGTACAATCCTTATATATATCACATTATTCTTATAACCAGAATATAATCTTTGAGTCGAAAAGAACTAATACATTAATTATTCCACTTCAACTGTAGTAATAGAATAAGATTGTCCTTGATCCCTTGGCCTTTTCCGAGGTAAGTTTCCCTGACGCTTAGGACATTCATTTTCATAATGCACCATTTCCCTAAAATTTTAGCATTCAAAATTGACAGCCTCTTTCTTTCTCTTGCAATCACGAGCCTGGTGACCTTTTTCTCCACATTTATAACAAACTCCCATTCCTTTTAGGCAAGTACCGGGGTGATTCTTCCCACAATTATCACATAATGGAAAATTCTTATTTTCATTTTCCCTTTATCTTTCCCTTGTTCCACCATTCTCTTCTTCTCTTTCTTTACTTTATTGTCATAAGATTTAGAGAAATTTTTTTCTATCTTGATAGCACATGAGAAAATATCATCGTACGACGAGAAGGTTTGTGAGACTAATGCTCGATGGAGAAATGGTTTTAACCCATCAAAGAAATGATCAATCTTACTTCTTGGGTTACGTATATAATCTTCAGCATGTCTTCCCAACCTTGTAATGTTGGCCTCATACTTTGCGACATTATCATCCTCCTTTTGTCTCAGACTCAGAAATTGCCTTTCCATATCTGCTCGATGGTCATGAGGAAAGTATTTTTGTAAGAAAATCTCTTTAAACTCCCTCCATTACATATTCGATACTTTATCATATTCTTTTATATTTTGAATCAACGACCACCATTGATCAACATCTCCAGTGAGGCAGTAAATTTCCATGATAACCTTTTCCCTTTCACTACTCCCCAAGGCATCAAATATTTTCTCTATGGAATTTATCCATTGCTCATCTACTAAGGGATTAGTACTCCCATTTAATGTTGGTGGTTGTCTCCTCATGAAGGAGTCTAACATTGATCCTCGACATTGTGGATCAGGTTGCTCCATACGAGTAAGGTTATTATTCATAACCTGAGTGAGTTTTCCCAGTATGGTGATAAGTTGATCAGCACTAGTTGTATCTCCATCTCCACTATAATTATCTTGACCAGGAGGGAAATCCCTACATGGAGTGCATGCATTGATATGGTTTCCATTCCTTCCACTAGGTTCCATTTCTAAACAATGTCATAAACTAGATAAGTTTATGAATCAAAATACACAATTCTCTACTTGTAAAACACTTAACATAAATTGAACAGTTTATGGATATAATCCATAATCATAAAAAAATCTCTTTGAGGAATTATATACTCATAAACCCTTCATAATTGTTTGTAAATAAAATGATATTTTTCATAAGCATATCCCCTGGGAGTGTCATAACCAAGAGTGCATCAAGGCCCCTTGTCATGCACCAGTTCCCATTTGAGTCTAGCTCAAAGTGGTGTTTTCATGTTTTAACCCTAGGTACATCTGTGCCAGATCCGCCTCTACCTGTTCGTATCCAGATAGGGATGTATTCTCGGAAAACTCACAAAATATCTATAATACCAAAATTCTAGGAAGTTCTTCTATACTAATCCTCAAAGTCTATCTTATGGCTATGTGATCTAATCAGAGTTTTTCTAAATCTATCTTCCAAGGTTAGTACTAAACTGCCTCTGATACCAATTGTAACGCCCCGACCCCAGTTACCCAGAGTCGGTGCATTATTGCGTAACATTGGCATGATCACAAAAGCTCAAGTCCCAAAAGACCGATTAGTTTAGTATCCTTGGAAACACTAGATATATTAATAAGTCTTACATTACATCATAAAGTAAAACAAAACTACAACAACATTTGGTCTTCATATCCCCTCATACTATCCCTGCAGGTCATTCATAATATACTTCTTCACATCCTGGAAAAATTAAAACATTGGAAGGGGTGAGCTCAGATTCTCAGTAAGGATAACAATATAGAAGAAGCTTTCATAAATAACCATTAACATTTAAGGCAATGTATAACTAAAACAAAATCCTTTTAAACTTGAACTTCAGCATAATATGGAAAAAATAAAATGAAATAATTCCATTTACTTATTCACATGGATATTCTACTAGTCAAATAATCACATGCAATATCAATAACCACTTTCATAATGATGGAATTCATAATGCCAGACTATCATAACCACGTAGCCAAGGCCTCGTGCCAAGAATACAAATAAGATTTTGTCAAGGCCTCATGACAAGACACTAGTTTGTCTGGTGAGACCTGCCGATGCATCGAGGAGCTATAGAGGGCTCCACCCGTCACTTATTAAGTCCAATGCATTCCTCATATGAACAGGTTTAAACATATCATAAACCAAAACATAATCGTATCACATAAAACATGCATAAAGGAAACATAAAATTTCCACATTTCAATCAAAAGATATCAATACAACACATTGATATAATAAAAAACACTTTCAAAACCATTTTCAATACCAAAATAAAAGAAAATTAAAACTTTGTATTTATTTTTTATTTAAAAAAAGTTATGTCTTGTAGAGGAAGTTGAAACTAAAATAATGGTCACAGTGGCGGAGAAGTCGTTGTCGCCGCATACATATGACAAAAAAACATTCCTTTTTGTAGTTTAGTAAAACTCTTTGTACAAAAAGATTCCTTTTGAATAATCTTAAAAGTCAAAGGGTTTTATACACAGTATAAAAGAAAGTTGTGTATAAAACAAAATATGCCTCAATGAATGGAGATTGAGACAAAGTCCTTAAAAAGATAATTTTTTAAATAAAATAGATCTATTATGTGTATTCAATATAAGTACACATAAATAAAGTATAAATACAATATAGGACATAATAATATCATGACATAATTTGAAAGTATGAGATTAACCCAATGAACGGAAATTGGGTTAAGAAGTTCCCTTACCTCGTGTCCGACTTGACTCGATCGTTCTTTAATCTCCTGAATAATAAACTTGAATTAATTTATATTTTCTTAAGAACCTTTTTCATGTTAATTATTCCTTTTATATCACTTATTACCTTGTTTTGAACATTATGTAATTATTTAAGTTAATAACAGTCATTTTGTCGATCTTTGGTACTTTAGTCAAAAATAAACTTCTTATAATTACAAGTTGTTCATGTGGTGAAATATACATTATATCCAGAATTATATTAATGATGTAGATATCATATATGTCATATATATCCAGTATATACATGCATTTATAATATTACATAACATTTATAGGTAAGAAATGAGATGTATCGTTCATGTAGACGGTAAGCCGTACGTACGCATGAACACTACTTTCATTTCTATTTCATATTTAATGGAATGAAATTATAATTATATAAAGGTATAATATAATTACATTATAATATAATATATAATACCATTTACTCCATCCTTTATACATCCCACATATGGCATTAACGATTCAAACCACTTTGAGGGGGTGGTAGTCCGCACTTCCTAAAATGAAATTAACGCGTTTACCCATAATGGAAATCGTAAAGGTATGCCATAAATGAAAAAGACAGATTCATAAGAAAAAAAACATAATATATATCATATATAAAAATTGTTTCATCATAATGGCCACCATGAGAGGTGTTAAAAGAAGATTGAACAATCATTGTTTCGTGAGGCAGTAATTCGCCACCCACAGAAACAGTATGTTCTTTAGCCATTAGATGAAAGTGTGTGTAAGTGTAAATCAAATCCTTCTCATAAAAACATCCTAGTATATTTAATATACTGGATTCATTAAAAAATAATGTAATAAAAAGATTTTAGTGGGTGGGAGAAGAAAAATAAAACAAAAGAACACAAGAGATGACATTACCTTAAAATCAGGTAACTCTTTTTGATTTGAGCCAAAGGATTCCTTGGGAAGACTTCTGCCCAAAGTGAGGCTTCTAGGAGTAAGAGAGGGAAGTTGAGAGAGTATTTGGGCAGAGGTTGTACGATCCAAATGGCTTTGATGGTGTGAATAAGGTGGTAGATGTGGGGGCCTTTTATAAGAGGAGAGGAGGGGCACTCTTGGAAAGTCATGAAATGTTAAATTATTATGAAATGATTTTGGGATTTTAAAGGTCCCAAAATGATATATTTAGAGGATAAGGTGACAAGGGTTCGAAATATACTCATCCAATAGGTTTTTTACAAGTTTAATTCTTATATTTTACATTATATTTTTATTTTATTTAAATCATTAATTAATGAGGTAATCGATGCATCATCATTGTGTCATAAAACATTTAATTTATTTAATATCTAAAAATTATAAAAAATTACCATGATGTAGGAAATAATTTTATATTTCCAATTAATAATTATAGTAAAAAAGTTAACTTATATAACACCATGTAATAATTGTTTTAGTAAAACAACACATGTTTGTGACAATTTTATTTTTACTTTAAATAAAAAGTTATTAATGTCATTTTCTTACCCAAGTGGCTCGATAGGGTCCCCAAGTTGACCCATGGATTTTCTTGGTCTTCAATGACTCATACAATAAGTTTATGACAAGTTTCAAGATATTTTTATATTTTTATAATATCATTTTTACCTTAAATTTCACTAATTACCTTTAATCGTGATTAATAAAACTTAAAAGTTACTATTCACCAAAAAATTATTTTAATCCCATTGAACCAAATTTTTCTTCCTAATGACAACCATGTATTTCGGATTTTTGAAAATCAAATCATAGAAGTGGTAAAGTTTCATTTAAACAGAAAATCAATTTTTTTAACTACCACTTACTGGTTTCAATATTCATTAAAATTTGATGTTTTTCAGAAAAATACCAAACATTCACCCTAAGCTATAATTGATATTATGAATTCCAAAATGATGTCTATTTTACAAAATTAGAAACATATAAGTTTCATTAATTAATTTTATAATTAATTCCCATTGTCAAAACAAATAGCGTGTTTTTAAAAAACAATACCAATCAAAAGATTGACAATTGTTTATGTCCAATTTCAAAGTGAAATTAATTATAATGACCACCATTTGATAAAATGGTAAAAATATATTCTAATTATACTTTAAAACCACTCAATAGTATAATTTATCACTATAAATTATTTTGATTAAAAAATTTGTTTTTAAGTATTTTCTCTATTCCTAGAAAATTGGAAGTTCTCAGAAAATTACAAAAAATTCAACTTAGGATAATTTCGATATTCTGAATAAAAAAATGAAGTCCATTTTGAAATATAAAATTTATATAATTTCAAAAAGTGGGTATTAATATTCATAACTGTTACTTTTATTGGTCGCGGTGTGTTAGAACTCGAGGTTGCATACAACACACGCTGCTCTATTATTCAAAGAGAAGTGTACCATGAAAGCTTCGGGTGTAACAGTGTGCTTGTAAGTAGCATAGAGACCCGTAGTGAACTCATTTTTTCTTCCCTTGAGTGTAGGATTTTTCTTTTAGGGGATGAAAACTCTTTAGGTGTGGAGAATGTAATGTCCTAGAATTCTATGGAATGTTTTTAAAATTTAATGGGATTATTTCGAGACCAAGGTATGGGACAGAATGTAATTATGAGGCAAGAAGTGGCTGGAACAAATTTTTTAACTTTTTTTAGGTTAATTAAATATCCATGTGATTGGGTTTTTATATCTTTTTAATAAGTTCCCAGATAAAAAATATGAGGGCACCATTGAACTCAGAGCATCGATATTCTCCAAGAAATGGATTAACATTGGCCGGTATGGGCTAATAGTGGAAGTAGTTTTTGGATGTAAATAAAATAACTAAGTAAAAATTATTTTATTTTCAAATTATTATAACTCATAAATAGTAACATGGATTGGAAATCCAAGAGTACCATTGACCTCGGGAGGGTCTGTTTCCCTTAGGTGAAGCATAACCTCAACCAGAGGAGTTCAAGCGTGAAAGATAATTTTTGATCATTTTTTAAGATAATTAAAATGGTGTGCATTTAATGATTTAGAAACTTCTAAATGGGTACCCGAATTGAAAATTCAAGGTCACCATTATGTCTGAAACGAGGAAATTACCTTAGAATAGGTTTAACATCGACCAATGCGGGTTGACCAGAAAAGTTAATTTTTAGACACTTTATGGAAGTTTAATATAAAATAAAAATTATGTTTTATTTTATTTTGAGTTTTCAAATTGTTGTGGATAAACAGATTTGCAAATTAGTGAACCTGATAAAGTTGTTTCATTAATGAAACAACATAATGAAGTTTCAATGCAGCAGCAACATAATGGTGTCTCCACCTTTAATATTTTGACTGGGGGGGGGGGGGTTGCGTCATTGGCACATTGGGAGAAACCCTCAGAACCTCTGGAGGATTTACGTTGATGAACAATGATTACCAACTACCTTGAGCATTTCTCCTCTTCGTGAGATCATATCCTCGATGATGGATCAAG
Organism: Viscum album; assembly: GCA_963277665.1. Classification (NCBI taxonomy): domain Eukaryota; kingdom Viridiplantae; phylum Streptophyta; class Magnoliopsida; order Santalales; family Viscaceae; genus Viscum; species Viscum album. The sequence goes on along the minus strand of OY728126.1, from coordinate 250,665,341 downwards.
GAACTTTTCAAACATATCACCTTCAGTGATGGATCCTTCCAACAGATGGACCTTCACCAGGTAGAGGTTGTTATTTAATTCTAGTTTTTCTCACATTCATGTTTCTAAACGACAAACATGGATCAACCCACGAATATATTGACCCAAGGATCATTCATTATTTTGGGAGGGATTTCTATCTGGTTTATATTTGGGGAACTAATCCATTCATATATTAATTATATTTTATTTTCTCTATTTAATCATTCTAATGGGAGTGGATCAATGCCATGAAGAGTGATAAAAGGTTAGTTCCTTACTTTAGTTGATGTGGATTTCATCTCCTCTTTTACCTGCCATTCTTCACATTTTTTTGGGTTGATGAATGGTCTGTCGTTGCAGAACCGTTCTTGGCGCAATGATCCAAAATCTAGGATCTCTAATTGATACAACATGATAGAGGTACGGCGATGTTGGCAACAGAAAGATCGAAAAAGTGTGAGAGATATCACTGATCAAATGATTTCTAGAAAAAGGGATCAAAAATGATATTTGAACCCAAGGTGATGAATAATGCAGCCTGATAGCTCTAGAACACCCTCCAGAATGAATAATGAACAACCGGAGCATGCCCTATTGTCTATGAAAGTTCTGCCAGCGTGCCGTGGTGGTGGCAGCAACCATGCTACGTGGCTGTCCACGTGAAGGAGCTATGACTCCGACCATAGAATGACTTGGACCAATGACAAGAGGCATGTTGTTCCATCAATCTCAGACTACATGAGTGTATTGGTTGACTAGGAGGCGCAACCAACTGGTACCATATGGTGAAAGAATGACGTTTCTCTACTGCATCCAGGCTGTAGGAGCCGGCCTACTCAAAGGCAGGCTGGGCTAGTTCTAGAGGGCCATCTCCAGACAAGCGTTCTAGGCCAGGTCAGACTGACTGGGTCGGGTTGGTTCGTCCGGGTCAGATTGGAACCAGACGCAACCGGCCCCCCGTTTCTCTTTAACACTCGTAACTTTAAAACGGAGTGTCCGTTTGGTGAGCTTTTAGTGGTGTTGGGACCCTTGGGATGAGGAATCCCTTTTGAGATAATCTAAGTGAGTTTTTTGGATATTGGAGGACATATTATTGAATTGAGGAGTAGGAAATCCCAATACAAGTAGACTTTGAGAAGATTTGGGGTAGTTCTCTGGCAGAGAAGCTAGGAAGGTTACTACCTTGATGACTTAGGGTGCATGTTTTTCTTATCCCCATGCTTAGGTAAATATGGGACTACTCACATCATGGGTGTGGGTTCATTTCCTTTGGGAAGTTTCCTCTGAGAGTGTTACTCCCCAAAAGGACTAGAGTGTGAGTTCTTAGAGATGTTCATGATGGAAGAGTAGATACTTCCCTATGGGACCAAGAACCAGGTTCCCTAACTTTGGAGTCATTACCCCCCAATAATTTAAGGGTGATGGTTCTCCTTACACATCGTTCAAGTAGAGTTCGTACTCCCCTATCGTGCCAGGGAGTGCGTCCTCAAGCCAATGGTCGGTACCCCCTAACATACTAGGGTGAAGGTCCCCCATAGAGAATAAACCGTCACAGTTGGTACTCCTCTATTACTAGGGTGTGGATCATCTAGTCACTGAGTAGTATTCCCCTTTAGTGTAGGGTTGTAGTATTAGATATAAAAAGTTGTACTCCCCTATTGTAACAGGTTGCAAATACTTCATGTTTAGTACTCTACTATTGGAACCATGTTGCGAGTATTCACTTAAAGAGTAGTACTCCCCCATATATATGTAGTGACAGGGAGCAGGTCCTATGAAGGAGTTTGAGTTCCCTCGACTGTATGACACAACTATGAGGATTATGCCCCTCCACTTGAAGAGATCGATACCTAAGTAGGATCAAGTGATCCCTTGAAGAGACTAAGGTGCGGGCCACTTCTTACCGGAGTGACTGTGGTATCATAGGATAGTCTGGAGCAGTACTCCTCCAACTCTGTACAGTAGTGAGGGTTGGGCCTCTTTACTTGGGTTTCATTAGTCTTATGATGGGCACAAGACTATGATGACTAGACCTCTAGTGTCGGGAACTGAAGTGGGACCATGTAGATTTTTCCCGATGGAGTGTATCTCTCAAAAGGGTGCCACTAGAGTTGGTAGAGCTCCTGGAGTGTGATCTTCTGGTTTGGGTGTCATGACTTGAGCCTTCATTGAGAACCCTGATACTGGCTATGAGGTTGGGACCTCATGTTTCTTAGTGGATGAGACAAGTATATCTAGATTTTCATGGTATATGTAAGGGAATATACCTGAGTTGAGATGACTGTGAATTCCTTCATGGTTTTTCTCTTTTGATTTATCATTGTGGTTTTAGGGTCCCCCCTTTCTTATTGTTTTACTCACCCCTGCATGATCATTTCCTACATGTGTTATGTCTGGTGTAGATGATAGGTGCTTTGACAGAGACCTCAGCAGCCTGGGACTAGGTGGTGCACAATGAGATATGATAGGATAGATGTACTTCCACAGCATCCAACATCCACTCCTTGCCTACCCTTCCAGTGTGGTCTTCTGTGGACATCTTACATAGATCTTTTCTACTTTCCAATTTTCAGTTTGTGTTTTGTTTGGTTTGTCTTCTAGCCCATTTTACTTACATCTTGCACTTTTAATTAGTGGTTGTTTAGTGTTATGGATGTTTGCCTTTCCAGCTATCTGAGACATGGTTGTTTGTGTGTGTGTGTGCGTACATGTACTCATGAAAATGCCTCCCACTCATGGGATAATTCCTTCGGTGCTAGTCGCCCGCCCCTGGCCTTTCGGAGGTAGGCTTGGGGTAGTAACGACAAGATCCCTGGGGGAGGGGTCATAAAAATAATGAATATATTTACTATATTTATATTTATATATATTTATTATATATAATTATACAAATATATATTTATTGTTTTAAAATATTTATATAATTATAAATAAATAATTATAAAATTATAATAAATATATTTAAAAAGGATTATATTTACTATATTTATATTTATATATAATTATTATGTATTTATAAATGTTTATGTATTTTTATTTATAATTATAATAATAAATCCTTTAACAGCGCTTTAGTAATAAGTGCTAAAAAATTTTCTACATCAGTGTTTTTTTCATGCTAATAACTATTAGGATTTTTCAGCGCTAAAAAGAACTAATAAATAAACATTTATTATTACTATAAGTTTAGTGATGATAAGGATTGGTTTTATTAGTTCTATTTTAGCACTGATAAAGACTTATATTTACCAATTCTATAAGTTAAGCACTAATAAAGATTGGTTTTAACTACACTTTTTTAGCACTGATAAAGGCCTATCATTATTAGTTCTAAGTAGGCATTGATAAAAGGGATATCTATCAGTACTTATTGGTAAGCACTGATAAATTTTTCCTACTTTATTTTAAGAACTCATACCATTAGTAAAACGATCACGATATAGAATATTTTCATGGAAGACACCCTCTACAAGCACCCCTCCTTGGTGAATCGATTGCTGAATAACACCACTCAATTGCCTCCAAACATCTCATGAGACATCTGAAGAGGGTCTAAAATTTTCTTCAACCTAGCAAGGTAGGCATTCCAATTTTCATTGTGTAATTTTGGTTTCATTTTTTATTTCATCTTATATGATTTTTTATGATCCATTGTTTATGATTTGTCTGTGATTTTTTGTTTAGGGAACGCTTTGTGGTCCGTTGTTTGTATTGACTACCTATTTATGATTTTTTTATATCTAACATTGAACCTTGGGTTTATTCATTGTTATTCTACTTCTATGTTTTATATCTTCTTACTAAATAATTTTTTCATATATGTATATAAATGTGTATAAATTTTCATGTATACTCTTGTTTATTTACTACTGATTTGAGGAACATTGGTGGTTCCCTAATGATTATCTATATGCTGACACCTTTCATGGACACCTCAGTGGACATGAAGCTTCAAATGCTATTTTTTAGGAACCAGGTTAATGGAGTGATGTATGTTCCTTTATTTGTTATATGTATTATAGGATATAGTTCCTATGAGAATTAACTATGGTCATTAGTTTTCTTATGAATCATATTCAATGGGGCCATCCCCATTTAAGCACTTGAGGTTTTATAACATCAAGACTTCACTTTTTGAATCATTATGGTGCCTTTAGTTCACATTATATTTGAATACCAGGTTATTATCTATTTTATATTTCTTATATACTATTAGTGAGTGAAATCTTTTACTGGCATGACATGTATATTTGCCTATAAATCTATTACATCATTTATTTTCATAGATGTTGGTCTTATAGGTATGCCTATATTGAGTAATTATGATTTTGGTTCTACATGTCCATTGACCCCAAGGGTCATGCTAGAATTTTTTTTGACCCTTAGTACTAGTTGTTTTTATTTGTTGGAGGGACAACCTCCCATTTATGGGTTTTGACACCCAAAGTTTAAACTATCATTTAGTGACTTTGTGGTGTGTTGGAGGTCATAAGATGATCTGACCTAGTTTTTTTTGTGTAGTTCATGAAAATGTCTTACATTATCCATCTTTTGGTATACACCTACAAATCATAGTGATAATGTCATTTAATATATTCCTTTTTCTCCCACTAATTTTTCAAATTTATGCTTCCCTTATTATTAGATTTGGAATATCTAGGCGCTCAAATATTCTAGTAGAAATGATCCATATTTCCCTAATTAAAATTTTCTATAAATTTCACTTTTGATAATGAATATGTAATGTGTATTTATTTATATGTTGTATAAAAATAATCCTTTATAAACCCAGTATGAGGGATATGAACTGAAAATATATTCATGATAATCTTTTGACAAATGAATATGAAGATGGAGTTAAAGGGTTCATCAAGTTTGCAAGATAGCATGCAGACGACCTATCTAAAATCCTCTTTCCATGTTTTCATTGTTGTTATTCTAGAAAAATTAGTCTGAAAGAGTTGGAAGAACATTCTAATTGTCATGACCCAGACCAAATCTATAAATTTTGGACTAAACATGGGAAAAAACTGAATATGGATATCGATTCAGATGATATTATAGTTTATGAATCATTTGATATGAGTACCTTTGTAAAATATGATATAGATCATATGGAAGAAATGACAATGAAAATTAAATATAACCTTCATGATTGTAAAAATTTGATTGAGGAATTAAATAGTTCTTACAAGAAACCATTATATACCAGCTATAATAAATACACAAAATTTTCCACTGTATTGATGTTATAAAATTTGGATGCTGGAAACACATGGAGTGACACAAGATTTATAGAACTACTTGGTCTTCTGAAAGATACTCTTATAGAAGAAAATGAACTACCATGCGAAACATATGATGCTAAACAGATGTTTTGTTCAATGGTAATGATCTCTAAAAAAATACATCTTTTTATAAATTATTTCATATTGTTTATCAAGGACCACGAATCACTCATCAAATGAACAAAGTGTGGCATAAATCGATACAAGAAAAATGATTCAAGTACTTTGAAGTATGTATGATACTTTACAACCATTCAACAGTTTAGTAGGTTATAGAGGTGATAGGAAACCACAATACAAATAACATGGAATACATATACAATAATTAATGATGGGAACCTATGTAATCCAGTAGATTCTCTTATGTAGAAGAAAATTGATTATGAGTATCCTGAATTTAGAGATGATCCAAGAAACTTTCATCTTTCATTATCTATAGATGGAATTAATCCTTTTTGTGTATAGTTTAGTACTCACAGTACATGGCCTATCATGTTGGTAAATTATAACTTTCCTCCATGATTATGCATAAATAAAAAAATATATTATGTTGTCTCTACTTATATCTAGACCAAAGCAACACAGTAATGATATTTATTTCTATTTGGGTCCATTGATCAAAGATTTGAAATTGATATGGAATACATGTGTTACAATTTATGATTCTAATAGAAGTTAATAATTCAAATTGAGGTCCATGTTGTACGTAATGAAAAATGACTTCCCTGATTATGGAAATTTATCATTTTATAACATTAAAGGCATGTCGGGGTGTCCTATTTGTAAAAAAAACACATACTCTGTTTGGTTGAAACATTCCTCAAAGACTGGGTTTTTAGGACATTGAAATTTTTTACCTTTGTGACATTAATACTGATCATAGATGACACCATTCAATGAAAATATCGAACAAGATACACCACCATCTCTGGAAAAAGGTGATAAACTATACAAAAAATTAAAAAAGATTGACACTATTTTAACTAAAACATTTTAGAAAAAACATACAAATTTATGTTGGAATAATAGATCCATTTTATTTGAATTAACGTATTAGAATTGTTTGTATTTCATACATTTTCTTGATGTCATGCATATAGAAAATATATATTTGATAGTGTTATTGGAATGTTACTAAATTTTCCTAGAAAAATGAAATCTGACATCAAGACTAGGATGGGCTTGATTGAAATGAGGAAAAGGGAATAGTTTGCAATGGTGAAGGGTAAAAGGTGGACTTTTCTTCCTCTAAAAGCTTACACTCTTTTAGGACAGAAAAAATTTCAATTTTTCTTTTTCATTATGAGTTTAAAATTTCTATAGGGGAATTCATTAGATATCAAGAATGTCATCTTAATGACTAATTTGAAGTTACAAGGACTAAAATCTCATGTCTGTCTTGTTTTGAGGAAATATTTAAGGCATGTTTCATTCCATTACATTTAGCCTCAAAATATATGACATATATTAACCAGAATCAACTTCCTTTTCAAATTCATATGTAGTAATGTTGTAGAACCGGTGAAGTTTTCCATCATGAATAAGGATATTTCAATCATATTATGTGAATTAAAAATGTTCTTCCCACCGTAGTTCTTTGATATAATGTTCTACCTAATGGTTTAGTTGGTCCGAGAGGTTCAAATATGTGGTCTTATCAATTACAGATGGATATACCCCATTTAATGATATGTGAATATTTTGAAAGGGTATGTCAATAATCCAGTTTTTCCATCATGTTGTATTTCATAATTATATATTATTGAAGAAGCTATTGAATTAGGTACTAATTACCTAATATCTGTTGAAAGAATCGGTCTCCTGATGTATTTTCAAATTGAATTCCTTATGGGTGAAGGGATTTCTAGAAGTGATTTTTTTACAATTACCTTGGCAGAATTGGATTAAGTGCATATTTACATATTTAATAATATGGAGGATATTGATCCATACATTGAAGCCTAAAATGACATTCTTAGAGATTTGAATCCATCGAGGGATAAAATATGGATATCATATACACATTATCAACAATTTATAGGATGGTTCAGAGATCAAATTAATAAGGAGTTATTTGAAAATCCAAATTCAATTGTCAAAAAACATTAATGGATAGCCAGAGGACCGAATTCAAATGTTATATCGTACAATGGGTTTGTAATCAATCATTATACATTCTATACAAAATTACATGATGAATTTAGTATGATCAAACCTGTTGTGTTGTGGTTATGGGTGAAGTGATTCACATATCTAGTTTCAAGGATAGAAATCCAATTTATGCAAATATGCCACATTTTGGAATTATCAAACAGGAATATGAGTTGAATTATACAACATCTCAAGTGTCACTTTTCCATCTTAAATGGGTTAAAAATATGAATGGAGTGAAATTTGATTAAATGGGCTTTGTGAAGGTGAATTTCAGGGTAAAATTGGAAAAAAAATCCGTTCATAATAGAATCACAAGCAGTGCATGTATTTTATGTGTCTGATCTAATAAAAAAGAATTGGTTGACTATCTTAATGGAGACTAAAATAAATGCTAATTCAGATGAAAATTCAATCGAGGATGACCCTTTCATTGGGACATTAAAATCACTTTACGTCGGTCTAACTGTAGACAATGTCTTGTACATTAGAAGGGGACCACAAAGAGGGGATTTTGATTCATGAAAGAGGATCCAAATCCTTGAATCCTTTAATAAAATAAAGATAGTTTAATGAGAAGGTAAATGTGTTTTTACTATATTATGTTTTTACACATAAGATTATATATTCCATACCACATTAACATAATCTAAATTAAATGATTGACTACTCATGTAGACAATGTATTATTCACATGATGATGTTACCAATCCCTTAGAAGAACAAACAATAATAAAGGAAACCCTTTGGATATATGAAAAGGTAATGTTACAATATAATTTCTTTATTTTACCGAAATATTATATTATATAACGTTGATTTAATTTTCATTATTCCTTATAGAGTTTATTTATTATATAATATTTCTATTTGCGTGTCATGCCTTTGTAATAAGAGAAATGACATTGTATATAGTCAATCCCAGAGGTAATGTTGATGTATTCAGATTAAAATAATTTTCCATAGAATTAATGAAGTATTTCATATTTATTTAAAATTTATTTTTTTTAGTATTACTCACATAATATTTTTTTTTGTATATGTGGATTCTTTTGTTCAAGTTGGGGGTGCTCTATAAAACTTTCAGTTTCCTATTCCCTTAAAATCTTTTCACCCTAGGAGTAGAGCATTTATCACATTCTTTAAAGTTACCTTCACTACCTTTCCAGGATGAGCAACGATGCTTCATCTACTCAATTATAGAGGTAATATTGATTTTTTCATATTAAAATTATTATCCATTGAATTAATTTGTTGTTTCATATATATTTTTAATTTATTTCATTTTTATATTACTCATATAATAATTGTTTTCTTATACAGTTGTATTCTTTTGTTTAATTAGGGGGTTCTCTTTCCAACATTCTTTCTCCTTCCTTATAACCCTTTCACCCCTATAGTGGTGCATTTATCACTTTCTTTAAAGTCACCTCCACTTCCTTTACATGAAGAGAAATTATGCTACCTCTACTAAATTATAGATGTAATCTTGATATTTTCATAATAAAATCATTTTACATGTAATTAATGTATTTTTTCATATGTGTGTTTAATTTTTTAAATTTTAGTGTTACATAATAATTTTTTTATTATAAAGGTGGATTTTTTTTGTTCGAGTTGGGGTTGATCAATCTATCATTCATTATTCTTCCCCCTTAAAACATTTTCACCCCTATAGTGGTTTATTTATCACTTTCCTTAAAGTTACCTCCTTTGCCTTTGTAGGAATAGAAACGACGCTGCCTCTACACAATTACAGAGGCAATCTTTATGTTTTCACAGTAAAATAATTTTCCATATAATTAATATATTTTTTCATATGTATGTTTAATTTATTTATTTTTATTATTACTCACATAATAATTTTTTTTCTTATATAGGTGGATTATTTTCTTTGAGTTTGGGTGCTATGTCCATCTTTCAGCCCTTTCTATACCAAAAATAGCACAAAATTATTCTCTCACAAAACCTTTCACTCATTTAGTGTTGACATTTATCACTTTCTTTCAAGTTCCTTACACTACTCAATCAGAGAGGTAATCTTGATATTTTCTTACTAAAATAATTTTCTATAAAATTAATGTATTATTTCATATTTATGTTTAATTTTTTTCTTTTTAGTATTAATTATAATAAATATTTTTTCTTATATAAGTGGATTCTATTTTTTGACTTGAGGATGTTTATTCAAAACTAGTCATTAAATTTTGGCAGTTCGAAAAATAAAGTCAATGTATGTAGTAGAAACGTTGACAATTAGGATTGTATTTGAATGTATGTAATAATAATTATTTATGTAATTGTATAAAACAATATTTGAAATTTCTATAATATAGTAATTTTTTTGGAATTAGTGTTTTAAATTTCATTTCATTTAAATTATTTATTGGGACTTCTTTTTGTTGATATCTGATGTGTTTCTGGTGTTGTAATGTGTTGTAATTGCATACTGTAGTATGAACCTTTATCAGTGCTGATAAATATGACCTTTATCAGATCTTTTTTAGCAATGATAAATAACCACTTTATCATCAACTTTTTAACACCAATAAAATTCATATAATTTTAAGGTCACTCACATTGTCATCCATTTTCTATCACCCATAAAGGCCATTTATATCACTGTTAATGGCCATTTTAGTAGTAGTGCATATCTATCCTATTATGCACTATTTATGGCCTAAAAATTGTTGACTTTTCATCCCCAGTATAGCACTGTAAAAAATGAAATTTTTATCCCTAGAAATATTCAAATAGAACAATACCAATGGTGGATTGGAAACCAATATTTTAAGAAAAATTAACCAAAGGTAGGTTCCTCATCCATGACCAAATAAAATCTGGTACAAAAGAATGAAACATGTCTTTAAGGGTCTGGATAGTAATATCTGTTTGATCATCCATCTTCAGATGAAAAGTAGTGATTACGAATAATTGAGATATAGAATCATATTTGATAACTATCCAAAACATGAATGTAAAACAAGGATCATGATTAGATATGACCTTACTTAGGACTCAATGGAGTCTCAATACCTCCTCCAAATAATTACTTAATAAAAAATCCACTGATCGCGACTCCATGATTTCTATGAAGTGGGATGATTTCTTTAAATGATCCACTATCTCCTATATAACATAAAATCCAACATAATATTGTGGTAAAATGATAATAAATTCCAACATGATTTACTCCCACATCCATTTAGAAACATCCAAAATCCATTGAAAATAACTAGGAACATAGTACATATCCATAAACTTCTCACAGACCAAGCATTGATACACAAAATATGTAACTACACCCCTCATCCCATGACACTAAAAAATCCCTCTAAAATGCAATTACTTCGTTTTTGTGCTAGGATGTTCCACTAATAGGGAGATATGGAACTCATAGAGAACCATCTCAGGAATTTCCAAAGGGATAAAAATCCTACCCTAGAACAACACTTTGTTTTATTCTTCCTTAGATGATCCATTAGAGGCATCACCAATGATAAATCATTCTCTCTAGACCTACACCATAGAATACCACAATTGGGGATCCTTCAATTGCTGCACCAAAGATAAATACAATTTCATATAAAAAAGAAAATCTCTACCACCAACATCTCCCATATCGAGATGCATAACTGAGATATCTTCTATTACTCTCTAAAAATATATAGTTTCAAACATAGAATCATTACATGATTTCTTGAATAGTGCTTATCCCTCTACATTTCCCTTTCCTATGTATGTGAAATAAAAAAGTCATAATACTATAAAAATTATGTCCACCATCATTCTAATAAGTTAAAGTCGCACTAAGAGAAGACATACATTAGCCTCTTATGATCAATAAAAATCACAAAATGATTGCTAATGAGGTAATGTCACCCAAAAAAAAAGGAAAACAAATTTTTTTCCAACTTTATACCATGAGTGGAGTAATTAAAATAACAGGGACATAATTTTTAAGACCCATATGAGAAAACTGGTCTCTACATCAACATAACACATACCAACCTAATACGTGAAGAATAATAGAAACCCTCATACTGAACTCCCTATAATAGAAAACAACTTTTTCTTTATGTACTCAAAGGTTGCATGACACTGGTCAGTCTATAAGAATGCATAATCATTTCAATTCTAGAATTTCATAGGAGTCACAACCTAATAAAATTCAAATATGAATATTTTATTATTTCCTAAAAGAACAAGGGAACTCCACACCTCTGTAGCTGTCTTGGGGCCTATCCAAGAAAAAAATTCCATGATATTTAAAGAATCCATAACTACTCATCATTAGGACATAACTTACCTGATAAAATAACTTCATGATCCTAAAAATCAAGCATTGAAAACTACCCGAACAACATCTATCAATGAAGAAATCCCGAAATGGAACCTAGATGCTCTATATTCTTCTTCTTCAAATGTGGAATATACCAAGATATTATTCATGAAAAACCACTAAGAACTTATCTAGAAACTTTATGAAAACTTTTTTCTTAAAAACTTTTACAATGACATAAACACTAATTATATTGAATAGTCTTAAAATGAACCCGTAATGCCCATAAAAACATCATAAAGTGGTATTCGGGGTATCCTCATCCATCACTTGTATTTGATAATATCCTAAAGGCATATTGATCTTAGATAAATAACTTATCATTTTAGTAAATGAATGAATCATTAATCGATGGAAGATTATAGTGGTTATTCATTGTCACCTGATTCAATAGATGATAATTAGTATAAAAATGAAAAATATCATCAGCCTTCTTCACAAACAAAATTGGTGTCCCTAAGGTGGCACACTCGGCCAAATTAATCCCCACTATAATAGATCGTTGAGCTGTAATCATAGCTCTTGCTTCTAATAAAGATCTATCTTATATGGATACATTGAGATTGAAGAAGCATATTGTTTTATTTCTATCACAAACTTGGTCTATCATCAAGGAGGTAATTCCACAAACCCCTCTAGAAAAAGATCAGGGTACTATTACAATACCCTAAGAAACACTGATGGTTGATCCTATGATGAACTCATCATTATCTCATCCATCAAGGAGGACAAGGATAAAATATTCCTCTAACACATCTGAGGGTCTCTCTTTCAAAAAAACACTGTTGTCTCTCCATAATCTTCATATAACCCAACCTAAATCCTAAAGAAATACCCAATAAAATTTAATTAATAAATATTTTTTATATAGAGGATGATGTTATAGGGATATATCAATAAACCTAGAAAGTATCCCCAAGAGTGGCACTACCCTAACATTCACTCATAGTCTTTACAAACTTCATATATATAAGCTCGATGTCTAACTAGCATAGTCAACACCAAGGGAATTGGAATGCTGTACACTTAATGTCCCAAATAATGGACTATATAAGGTTATATAAAGTAGTGTATATCTTGTAAATCAAAAAAATAATAATACACACAAGTAGAAAACAAACAAAGGGTACCTCAAAAGATATCTTCCTCACATGGAATTGACAATGCTAAAGCATGAAGATAACCAAAAAATACACCACAAACTCTCAACCACTAATTATGACCACATCTTTTTCCACACTCTAATCTTATAGGATGAGGGACATCTCATGGTTGTCCTCTATCTGCCTCATCTCTCCTGTATTGATCCCAATCTATTGCGTCTTTCTAATGAATAAACTAAAACTACCATAGTGGGGGAAACTAAAAAGGAACACCTAGAGCACACTGCCTACTCTAAAAGATTAGAAAATATCATTAATGATAACCTCATCCTCTATAATAAAAACTTACATATAATCCCTTGGAAAATTTCTACGATTTGACACAGCTAGAGAAATGATATGTTGGGGACTAAGACGAACCCCTAGTTTTATGAATGCTATTTTGTCATGGAAATTGGGAACCATGGAAGACAACTTTTCTTTTGGAGGAATCCTAATGAATCCCCTATCATGATGATCTGGTTCTGGTTAATATCCTACCAAAAACCTCTATTCTCACCAAAACCATGTGAAATTTATACCACATAAATGGGGTGACATGGAATATGACGTATGGATTGAAAACCTCCTAAAAATTCTTCTTCCAAGCCTCATAATATGGTAATAGGTCTAATACACATCACAAAAGGGTTGGGAAATTGATACCGATCTCCCAAAATATAGAACTCCCCAACCGAAGGGTATGAAGCTCATCGAGATTGGATACCCTCATGGTCAAGGAAAGAAACTCTGTTCAAAACTGGCCCATGACCTTCTCCTACAATACCACTGTCTCATCGCGATCCCTGAGGAAAAGGATCCACAATTGACTCAATTTTCAATGTAACATAATCATTTATAATGAAACCTAGTGCTCTTTCTGAGCATGGATCAAATTTAATGTTTTCTCAACATAATCTAACCATAATTCTTTCACTTATTTTGAAATAGAGCCCTCATACTTCTAGAGACTCTCGAACTAAAAATCTCAGAGTTTCCTCCTCGATGTATCATCCTCAACCTCTACTCTAAAGTGATCTTCTAGAATATACTTTTGAACATCTGCGGGACTATCCTAATGAGGATGTCAAACTAGATACACGTCTCCAAGAAGAAGAAATAATTAGAGACTTCTAAACCTAGAATATGGAATAATTAAAATCAAATAATATATTATTTTATTATTTCTGTTATTTAATGTTAACATAATCCTAGTCTATCAATTTGAAACACTGGAAAAAGGAAGAATGATGAATGGTCCTTTCTTAGGTCTCTACCCCATAACCAATATCACTTCCCATAGTAGGATTAAAAAACATCAAGTTCCATGCATCTAATCATAATGGGACCTAAACACCCTTATCTCAGGCGGTCTCCCTTATTTACATCACTTAATAAACATAGATGAAACCATTTCTCTACTAACCCATGAAATCCCACCTATGCCTAACTCCAAACATAATCATATCCATTAACCTATAAATTTGATTCCAGTTTATCATGACCCCTACCCCAAAATTACCCCTCCTATGCTAGAAATGAGAGGATTAAGATGGAGACCACCCAAATCCCACCTCCAATACGTCACGAGTTGGAGACACGCACTAAGTGTATAATGAAAATAAAAATTATAGGTATTAAAATTTAAGAGAACTTACAGAAGAGAGTGGTAAAATAGATACACCAATAACCTCATGCTCGTAAGGATACACTACTACAAAAATCCCTTTAACAGTGATAAAATTACCAATTTTTTGTGAAAAAGTAATGTTGACTACTAGAGCATGATTAAATGCACTATTATTTTATCAGAGCTAGAAAAGAACCTATAAAGGAAACCTCTATTAGCACTTTCAATAGTGCTGATAAAGGATACCTTTATCAATGCCTTTATTAGTGCTGATAAAGAGGCATACTGTAGTTTTATTTTAAATTTTTAGCACACTATAGAAGAAAAAAACAAATATAGAAAAAAATATAGGTTGAATATACATTATTTAAATGAAATAATATTTGTATAAAAAATACATTAAAAAACTATATTATAGACATTTTAAACATTTTATTGTTCAATTATGTTTGTGAGTAAAAATTATCATAGACATTCAAAAATATCAATTTTACTTTTTCATTATCCACCGACCCTCATTCATGCTATTAAAGAACAATCCCACTGAACTCGAGAAAAATAATAAACTTTTATAAGAGAAAAATTATTATGTTTTTAATATAATAAAGAAATAAATTATATAGAAAGTGTCAATTTTAAAATAAAAACATATACGTTGATGCATACTAAGACCACTATGTATCTGATTGAGATTTGGTTGATTCATTTATGCCACACCATTTATTATTCATATATCAAGAATTATCCCTATAAAAATCAACTAAATAATTATAAGATAAAATAGATAAGGAAATTAATTAAGTAATTGTAGATAAAACAATGAGTATGTCACTTTTCCCTTGTACTAAAATGCAATTTTAAAATGTAAACAGACACATTGACTCATACCGGTCGTATCATGTTCTAACATTTTGTGAGACTAATTCTCACACATCATAATAGTTTTACTATATTATCAAGACAATATGAGAATGTTTTCTCAGTTTCTAGTGAGTGACACAATTTTTGAAATAAAATGTCAATTTTAAACTAATAACGAACACTTTGAGTCATACCACGATGTATCAGATTGAGGTGAGTCTTATTTATATATGACAAAAATGAATTATCGATCATTTTAGAAAAGCATAAAAACAATTTTCATTAGTTTTATTAGTTTTAAGTATGTAATGTTTCTTTTTTACTAAAATTAAAGTAAATTATATATAAAAAGACACACTTGGAGTCATATCAGTCACACCATGTGTCGTACTGAGGTCAAAATGATTCTTACCTATCAAAACTGATTTATGGAACTTTTTCTTAAATTATTAAAATAATATGAATATTTTTTCTTATTTTTGAGTATGTCATTTGTTATTTTTATTAAAATTAATGTCAATTTTAAATAATAAGATACACTTGGAGAAATACAAGTCACAACATGTTTCATATTGAGTTGAAGATGATTTCTAAAAATCAAAAATGACTTATGAATCATTTTTATTAAGTATCAAATCAATCTGAATGCATTTTATTAGTTTTGACTATGTCACTTATCCTTTTTACTAAAATTAATTTCAAATTTATATAAAAATACACACTTGGAATCATACCAGTCAAACCTTCTATTTGATTAAGGTGAGGCTAATTCCTATAAATCAAAAATGGCATATAGATAATTTTCCTAAAGTATAAAAATCATAATTTTTCTCAGTTGTGAGTAGGTCACTTGTGTTTTTTTATTAAAATTAATGTCAATTGTAAATAACAAGACACACCCTGAGTCAAACTGGTCACACCGTGCATCTGATTGAGTTACAAATAATTACTTCATGTCAAAAAAATGAATTATGGATTATATTCCTAAATTATCAAAACAATTTGAATATATTTTCATGGTATTGAGTTTGTTACTTATGTTTTTTACTATAATATAATTTGAAACTCTAAACATGCACTTTGAGTCATAATGATCATATCATTTGTCAATTTGACGTGACACTAATTCCTATATGTTAAAAATAACATATGAATCATTTTACTAAATTATTAAGATAATAAAAACTTATTTTCTTGGATTTCAAAGAAGGTAACATATTTTTTGAGCTAAAATTTCATTTATAAACCGATAATGGACACTTTGAGTTATATCAGACACACCATGTATTTGATTTAGGTGTGTTTGATTCCTAGTTATGAAAAATAACTTATTGGTCATTTTATTAATTTAGTAAGACAATCTTAACAAATTTTATCAATTTTGGTTATGAAACATATCTTTTTTTACTAAAATTAAGGTCAATTTTAAATAAAAAGACACACTTGGAGTCATACAAATCACATCGTGCATTAGATTGAGGGTTGAATGATTTATACACATTGAATATGACTTCTGGGTCATTTTACTAATATATTAAAACAATCAGTATGTTATTTTATTTTTGAGTATGCCACTTGTGTTTTTTACTAAAATATCATTTTAAATAAGAAATACACACATTGAGTCACTCCAGTCACATAATGTGCTAGTTTAATGTGAGACTAATTCCTACATTTCAAAAATGACTTATGAATAAATTTCAAAAATTATCAATACTATACAAGTGAATTTTCTTAGTTTTTGTGAGTGACACACTTTTTGAACTAAAATGTTAATCTTAAACTGATAACCAACAATTTGAGTTACACTAGGAACCACGTGTATCAGATTAATGTTTAGCTAATTCCGACATGTCAAAAATAATTTATTGATCATTTCTGGAATGTATCAATAGAATATGAATGATTTTTCACATTTTTGAGTATGCCACTTTTCTTTTTTAATAAAATTAATGATAATTTTAAATAAATAGACACAATTAGAGTCTTACTGATCACACAATGTGTCAGAATGAGGTTATCCTAATTCCTACATGTTAAAAATTACTTATGTATCATTTTACTAATGTATAAAAATAACCCAAATTGATTTTATTTATTTTGAGTAAGTAACTTTTATTTTTTTCTAAAATTTAATTTTAAACTGGAAATATATACTTTGAGTCATTGTAGTCATATAATTTATTGGTTTTATGTGAGACAAATTCCTAAATTTTAAAAGCAACATATTAATATTTGTAAAAATTTATGAAGAAAATATGAGTTTTGTTTCTTGGTATTCAATAAGTGACAAACATTTTGATCTAAAATGTCATTTTTATACTAATAACATACTCATTGAGTTTTAACAATCACACCATGTAATAGATTGAGATAAGGTTATTTTCAACATGTAACAAATGACTTATGGATCATTTTCATAAATTATAAAACAAATGTGAACATGTTTTCTCAGTTTTGAGAATGTCACTTGTCTTTTTACTAAAATTAATGTTAATTTTAAATAAAAAGACACACTTGGAGTCAAACCGGTCACACCAGGGATCAGATTGTTGTACGAATGATTCTTAAGAATCTCAAATGACTTATGGATATTTTTTAAATTATAAAAACATTATGAATTAATTTTAGTGGTTTTGAGTATGTCACTTTTTTTACAAAAATTTATGTAAATATTAAATAAAAATACACACTTGAAGTCATACCGGAGACACTGTGTATCATATTCTAGTGAGGATAATAAATTCATATAAAAAATTACTTATGAATAATTTTTATACAGCTTCAAAACAATCTAATTAATTTTCTCAAATTTGAGTATGTTAGATGAATTTTTTTACTAAAATTCCATTTAATTCTAGAAACATGAACTTTGTGTGAAACCGGTAGCATATTCTATCAGTTTGATATGAGACTGATGCCTACATATCAATAATTACATATGAATTATTTTCCTAATTTACTAATACAATTTGGGAATGTTATTTTGGATTTTAGTGAGTTTCACACTTTTTGAA
This sequence comes from Viscum album, assembly GCA_963277665.1. NCBI lineage: Eukaryota > Viridiplantae > Streptophyta > Magnoliopsida > Santalales > Viscaceae > Viscum > Viscum album. The sequence continues at coordinate 250,646,889 of OY728126.1, read as the reverse complement.
CTAAAATTTCAATTTAGAACTAATAATGTACTCTTTTATTTTTTACCAGGAACACCGTGTATCGTATTGTGTTGAATATATTTAATAAATATCTCAAATGAATTATAGGTCATTTTCCTAAAGTATCAAAATAATTTTATTTCCTTTTATTGGTTTTGGGTATGTCAATAATCTTTTTTGCTTAAAATAATGTCAATTTTAAATGAAAAACACACTTTGAGTCCTATTAATCACATGATGTATCATATTTGGGTGAGGAATATTCCTACTTATAAAAAAGGAATCACAGATAATATTTCTAAAGTATCAAAACAATATGAATGTGTTTTATCAGTTTTTATTATGTCACTTATCTTTCTTTACTAAAATTAAGGTCAAAATTTAATAAAAAGATAAACATTGAGTCATTACTGTCACAACATGCCTAGGATTGAAGTGTGGCTGATTAATATAACTCACAATTAACTTATAGAACATTTTACTAAAGAATAAAAATAATCCAAATGAATTTTATCATTTATGAGTATGTAACTTGTGTTTTTAAATAAAATTAAACTCAATTTTAAATAAAAAGACATACTTGGAGTCATACCAGTCACATAGTGTTTTTGATTGTCGTGAATCATATTCGTACACATTTTAAATGAATAATGTATCATTTTTCTAATGTATATAAACAATATGAATGTGTTGGATCAATTTTTAGTATGTGATGTGTGTTTTGATCTAAAATTTAAATTATAAACTAAAAACATAAATTTTGATTCAGATACAGCACATTGTATATTGGATTGAGGTGTGGATAATAGGGTATGTGATGTATGTTTTTCTTTCAACTATCTATTATATGATAGAAAAAATAAAACATGTTCCATTTGGATGGAAGATGAAACCCCATACTGCCTGAAACGCCCCAACCATAAGTAGAATGTTCTCTATTTTTTAGCTTGTTGTAGATAGTTGAATGAAAAATATGAATTCCCAAATTTTTTTAAAAACTAAATATTTTTTAGATAAAAATGATAATGAAATTAACTTATAAATAGTAGATAAAATGGTGATAAAAATACTAAATTAGCAGTAGGAATTCACATTTACATGATGTCTTTATACATTCATGACTTATTTCTTAGTTTTTATTATCTCAATTGTATCCTTGAAGTATAATATCTTATTAGAATTAGAATTTTTGAATGGACCACCCGAAATCAAGTAAAATAATCAACATGTATAAGAAAACAATTCTTATGTTAGTAATACTAAAATGAAATAAACTAAACTCAAATATAAAACAATCCATTAATAAAATATCAATTATAAATTGAAACCAAACAATTTGAGTCATACTAAGTACACCAAATTTCATATTTAGGTATGATTTAAACAAAAATGACATTTTTTTTGAAAACACATAATTTGAGTCATACCGACAATATCAAGTGTCAAACAGATGTCACTACTAGAATTTCAAGCTATACCAAGGAAATATTGCCAAAGGTTTCAGAAACCATTGGGAAAAGACTCTTATACCAATGGTTCTATAGAACCGTTGGTATATCCAAATACTAGTTTTGTTTTTCGAACGATTTACTAAAACCGTTGGGTATAGTAGATATTAAGAGGTTTTTGCCAATGATTTTTTGAAACCGTTGGGATTACATAACTTTTCCAATGGTTTTTTAAAACTGTTGGGAAAGAAAATCCCCAAATACCATCGATCTCCAAATCTAGAGATCTCGAAATTTTTTCCCTAACCGATAGCTGGACGCACCCTCTCAAGATTTTTTCCCTAAACCTCAACTGTATCGAAGGTTTGACTCCAAATATCAACGCAAATGCTACTTCCCAATACAACAGGTCAGGTTTCCAACGATTTTTTGTTCCCGTTTAAATCGGTATCTGTGAGTTCATTTATTTTATATTTGTTCTTCCAGTTTAAATCGGTATGTGTGTTAATTTATTTTAGATTTTTTCATTCTATTTTAGTGCAATCTAGTGTGTATTATGATCCCCTTACGAAAATAAGGCACATATAATTGTAGGTTAAATTTCAAACCTTACTTCCCAACCAGCTCTAGAGGGTGCTAACTCTAATTTCCAACGGGGCATCTATCTTTGATTCAAGTAATTTTTGTTCTTCCATTCTAAATCGGTAGGTGTCCCTTCATTTATTTTAGATTTTTTCATTTGATTTTTCTATAATTTATTGTGTATTATGATACCCTTATGAACACAATCAATATATCATTTTAGGTTGCAGTTTTGTTGTGATTTATCTGTTGTTTGATATTGAAGAGGTCAATATGATCCTGAGTTATTTTATCCTTGGTTTTTTTTAAATTTAAGTTCTATTGACTTGATTTCGTTGGTTATCCATAAATATAGTTAGGGTTTTCCAGGTGGGGTGGTTGGGGGTTGGGTTTTCCAAGTGGGGTGAGGGGGGTAGGGGTGTCCAGGTGGGGTGGGGGGGGGGGTTAGGATTACCAAGTGGGGTGGGGGTAGGGCTATTCAAGTGGGGTGTGGGGGGGGGGGGGGGCTGGGTTGTCCAAGTTGGGTGGGGGTAGGGATGTCCATGTAAGGGTGGGGGGGGGGGGCAGGGTTGTCCAAGTGTGGTGGGGGTAGGTCTGTCCAAGTGGGGTGGGGGGTGGGGGGGGGGTGGGTTGTCCAAGTGGGGTGGGGGTAGGGATGACCAAGTGGGGTGGGAGGTTGGGGGGGGGGGGGGTGGGTTGTCAAAGTGGGTTGGGGGTAGGGCTATCCAAGTGGGCTGGGGGGGGGGGGCCTGGGTTGTCCAAGTGGGGCGGGGGTACGGCTGCCCCAGTGGGGTGTGTGGGGGGGGGGGTGGGTTGTCCAAGTGGAGTGGGGGTAGGGCTGTCCAAGTGGGCTGGGGGTAGGGCTGCCCAAGTGGGGTGGGGGGGGGGCTGGGTTTTCCAAGTGGGGTGGGGGTAGGGATGTCCAAGTGGTGTGGGGAGTGTGTGAAGGTGGATGAAGCTCATAACTATAAAATCTCTATAAATTCTAGAAGTATGAAAATGTATAGGGACATTCTTGATCATTTTTTGGTGGGATAACATAAAAAGTGTTTGATGTTTTTAGTACTTTTTTATTTTGAGTTTCTTTTGATGCTGATGTTTCTTATTGATACCTATGATGGAATTTATTTTAGTTTCTAAATTGGTTGAGACTTCCCCACCATGAATAGTGTATGCAACCTCTACCCTTATTTAACCCTTCTGTTTACACAACCTATGAAACCTCTAACCTCATTTAATCAATGAACTAAAGTCATTAATTCAAGCCTTCATTCTCACTAGCAAGTATGAAATTGAATGATGTATACCCATCCTCACATGATTTCTTACCTTAGATAGTGTCCAACATATGGAATATGAGCTTTTGAATTCATCAGTTAACCAGGATCATATATTCCATTTCCCCCAAGATGACTGTACTAATATAACTTTAGGGTCAATTAAATATGGTTCTCATTGTATGTTTTATATTATGTGTCCTTCTTGTCCAATACTCACTTTTATGAGGGTGGGGTGCTTTTCACTAGCCATGTTGGCATGTGTAGGCATCCATAAAAATGTTAGATAAGTCACAAGTTTAATTTAGTAATGTTTTTATCCTTGATATACTTTATTATTAATCTCAAAATTAAAAATAAATGTTTTTGAATATACTTTATGAAATTAAATCTTTTTACAAGCCATGAACAACCTATTAGTGTAGAAGACTAAAATTTATTCACCCATGGGGTGAGCTTTACTTGGGGAAGTAATTGGGTAATGAAAGGTATGGACATAGAGGTTCCAATAATGCATTATTGAACACGAGTGAATGATTTGGGATGCCTATAACACATAATGGGACCTGAGGAATGTTCATCTTATAGACCTAATGAAAATGAAAATGAATAAATTTTAATTTAATTTTTGAGTACGTTTTCTTTATAATATTTTAATAGTTCACTACATCGACTAGAAACTTCTTCCTTAATCGTTTACTTAAATGTATAATCTATTAAAGTTCAATCCTATTGAATTTTTTTATGAAAAAATGACTTATATAAATTCTTTTTACAGAATGGACAGAAGTTGGATTTATGAAACCGATCAGATCTCAAGCGATTTTCAATAAAATTTGGGGAGCTTTATAGATTTTTCATTTCACAATGCTTCAGATAGTGGTCACATACACTGCCCATGTTCCAATTGTGTTGGTAGAGCTTGGTTGAGCCGTGAAGAAGTCAGCTACCACATACCCAAATATGGTTTTCAATAAAACTACTTTGTGTTGTATCACAATAGAGGGAAAATGAAATCTGAAATTGGTGATGATCGAAATTAATGGACTGGAATGGAGAATTTGTTAGATGATCAGTTTTCGTTTATTTGTCACCATGAATAAGAAAGTATTTCGACTCATGAAGACTTTGATATGAGGACCGATGATGCATCCAGTCAAAATAATGATATTTATTGGGTGAAAAAATTGAATAATGCTTCCACGACTCTAGTATATCAACAATGCGATAAAATGAAAAAGTTGGAATTTTTAATTTGATTGTTTAATGGGAAAACTATTTATGGGATTTCTAATACAACAATCGATTACATTCTTACCTTCTTAAAGGATTTACTTCCATATGATGCAGATATTCACTTAAACCAATATATGGCATGGATGTTAGTTGAAGAACTTGGATTTTCAAGAAAAAAAATTCATGCTTGCCCGAAAGATTTCAGTTTATTCTGGGAGGAAACCGCTGAACGAAATGATTTTATAAAATGTGGCACATCCTGCTAGAAGTCAAAATCTGATGGAACACCATCCCGTATTCCCCAAAAAGTAATGTGGCACTTTCCATTAATCAACAGAATCCAGAATCTTTTTATGTCTGATGACATATCAATAAAAATGAGATGGAATGATACTGAGAGAAAGAAGACTAATGATGAGTTGGTTCATCCTATAGATGGATTTGCATGGAAGAGATTTGATGCTCGATATCCTGATTTTATAGCTGGGGTGTGTAATGTGAGGTTGTGTCTTTCATGCGATGGTTTTAATCCATTTGAGAATTTTCTTACTTTGCATAGCACATGGCCTGTTTTTATACACATTTATAATCTTCCCCCATGGTTTTGTATGAAAAAACCTTTCACTTTCATGAGTATACTCCTATCAGGTCCTTCAGATCCCGACATTGATATTGATGTATACATGAAACCATTAATAAAAGAGTTGAAACTTTTTGGGGATGTGGGTGTGCGCACATATGATGCACATTAGAAAGACATATTTCAGATGTGTACTGCGATTATGTGGATGATCAATGATTTTACGGTTTATGCAATGATGTCTGGATGGAGCACGAAGGGAAAACTGTCATTTCTAGTTCGTATGAAGAATACACGATCCAGAAGACTGAAACATCGCTGTAGTTTCAGTTTTATGGGCCGTCGACAATTATTGCCAAAGGATCATCCATATAGAATGAATTGTCAAAGATTTGATAATACCATAGAGACCGATGATCCACCTCGGCTTATGTCTGGAACTAATGTGTTTAATGAATTGAAAGATTTTAGTTTTTCATTCGAGAAGGGTAAAATGAAATCTGGAAAGAGAAATAATGTTTCCACTAAAACCTGTTACAATTAGAGGAAGAGGACTATCTTTTTTTTTATTTTCCTTATTGGTCAACCAATTCTATATGTCATTTATTAGACATAAATCATATTGAAAAGAATATATTCGAAATTTTGCTTTCATTTCTTCTAAATTTCAATGGGAAGACAAAAGATGATTTACAATCTCAGCATGACTTGGTGGATTGGGGCATCAGACCAGAATTGCATCCTGTGCATATCAGTGAAAATAAATGGCAAATTCCATGTGCTATTTTATTTGATGACACCTACGGAAAAAATAATTCCTGGAAGTATTATAGATTATTTGAGTTCATGATGGCTATTCAAGAAACATATCTAAACGGTTCAACATAAGAGAGTTGAAGCTAAAATCTTTGAAGACTCATGATTATCATGTTCTACTGCATGAGTTCCTTCTAATAGAAATCTGTAATCTTTTGTCCAATAATGTAAGGGTGACTGTTATTAGATTGTGCCATTTTTTAGAGATCTTTTTGCTAAGAAGTTGTCCAAGTCTTTCTTGCAAAAAATGTTGATAGATTCCCCATTAATTTTGTGTGAGTTGGAGAAAATATTTCCTCCATCATTTTTCACATGCATGCTGCATCTGACAGTCCATATTCCCACTGAAAAACTTCTTAGAGGACCTATTTCTTTTCATTGGATGTATCCAACTTACTGAAATATATACACATTGAAGTATTATGTCTGAAATAGGAATCATCCTGAAGGTTCTATCATGAATGATTACTTGGATCAAGAATGTATGGATTTCTGCTCAATGTCTTTGTCTGATCTTACTACAAGAATAAACAGACCAATGAGAAATGAAGAAGAATAGTATGAGAAAATTGAACCCAGTTTTCCATCACTTCCTCAAACAGGTGGAATTCTTGGATCATATACATTGAAGACATTAATCCATGAAGAGCGGGAGATGACACATCTCATAGTTTTGGTCAACTGTGATTTTTTGATGACTATATCAGGTAACTAAATTGAATATGTATATCTTACATATATATCTATTAAACTATTAATATTTTTTATCCACATGGAATAAAAAACAATTATAATTAGAAAGAATCATTCTTTATCTTTGAGAATGTGGGAGACTTTTCATAGCAAAGAGTTTTCTACTTGGTTAAAATTGAAGGTAAAAATAATACTGTTTAAAATAATTATATCAATATTTAATTAAGTTTAATTTTCTTTTATATTGTAGGTATTGAGTTTGTCTGCTGACTCTGCCTCTGAGGAAATAAGAGCTTTGGCTTTTGGTCCTAATACCGTGTACCCCCAGACAGTCCCCACCCTGCTCCTTGATTTCACATGCCTTTTTTTTATTTCTCTGATCATGAAATTTTATTTAGGATTATTCCATTTTTGTATGTCTTGAATATGTGAATGTCTTGGTAAGTTTATTAGCTTAGTCTCATCAAATTCATGTGATGATAGGCTTTAATTTGAATACAAATCCTTGTTGTACATTCTCTATGTTATGTAAATTATGCCTTGTTTGATTTGGTTTACTTGTCAATAGTTAGGATAAGACATGGGTTACATGTTAAGGACTCATGGACGGACTCGTCATGCTCAGGGAATTTAGACATGAAATTCTAGGATGTATTCTTTGGTTTCTAGGAGAGGTCTACCAGGATTGTGTTGATACTTTAGGAAAATGATCCATGGGTTATTTGTGACATGTACGCGTCAATATTTTCTAAATCTGAGGCGTGGTGTGGCCAGTAGCACTCTAACTGTGTATCTTTTGTTTAAAATTGCCGAGATTTTAAGTGAAAAGAACAACTGGCATATGAAAAACTAAACCAACGCATTTAAATTCTATTGATAATTTATCGCAATGATCCATGGGTCATATGTGACTTGTATGATTCAACCCCAGCTCAATCCGAGTCACGGTGTGGTTGAGATCACTCTAAGTGTCTCTCTTACATTTAAAATGGACAACAATTTAAGTACACACTAAAAACCAACCAAACGGATTCTGATTGTGTTGAAACTTTAGAAAAAAGATCCATGGGTCATATGTGACATGTACGAGTAAAACCTGCCACAATCTAAGGCGCGGTGTGGTCGACACCATTTGAAGTGTCTCACTTTTGTTTGAAATGGATAACATTTTAAGTGAAAAGTACAATTAACATATGGAAAACTGACCTAACACATTCGGATTGTGTTGATACTTTAGGAAAATGATCCTTGGGTCATTTGTGATGTGTACGACTCAACCCAACCTCAATCCAAGGCACGAAGTGTCCGGTACCACTCGAAGTGTATCTCTATAGTTTAAAATGGACTTCATTTTAATTGAAAACAACAACTGACATAAGGAAAGCTAACCAAACACATTCAGATTCTATTGAACCTTTAGGAAAACGTTCCATGAGTCATTTTTGATGTGTACGTGTCAACTCCGGCTCAATCCGAGGCCAGGTGTGGCCGACACCACTCAAAGTGTCTCAAGTTTATTTGAAATAAACATCATTTTAAATGAAATCAACAACTGACATACAGAAAACCAAAAAAACAGATTCTGATTATGTTGAAACTTTAGGAAAATGATCCATGGGTCATTTGTGATGTGTACGAGTCAACCCCGCCTCAATCCAAGGCACAATGTGGCCGACACCATTTGAAGTGTCTCAGTTTAGTTTGAAATAGATAACATTTTATGTGAAAAGTTAAACTGACATACAGAAAACCAACCAAATGCATTCTGATTGTGTTGATACTTTAGGAAAATGATCCTTGGGTCGTTTTGATGTGTAAGAGTCAACCCAGCATCAATCCGAGGTGCGGAGTGGTTGACACCACTCGAAGTGTCTCTCTATAATTTAAAATGGACTTCATTTTAATTGAAAACAACAATTGACATACAGAAAACTGACCAAACGCATTCAGATTCTGTTGAAACTTTAGGAAAACGTTCCATTAGTCATTTGTGACCTGTACGAGTCAACTCCCCCTAAATCCAAGTCCTGTTGTGTCCTGCACCACTCAAAGTGTCTCAGGTTTATTTGAAATAGACATCATTTTAAATGAATACAACAACTAACATACGGAAAAACGAATAAACGCATTCAAATTAAGTTTAATCTTTAGTAAAATGATCCATGGGTCATATGTGATGTGTAAGAGTCAACCCCGACTCAATCCGAGGAGTGGTGTGGCCGGAACCATTCGAATTGTCTCACTTTTGTTGGAAATGGATAACATTTTAAGTGAAAAGTACTACAGACATACAGAAAACCGACCAAATGCATTCAGATTGTGTAGATACTTTATAAAAATTATTCTTGTGTCATTTTTGATGTGTATGAGTCAACCCAGCCTCAATCTGAGCTGTGGAGTGGCCGAAACCACTCGAAGTGTCTCTCTATAGCTTAAAATGGACTTCATTTTAATTAAAAAAACCAACATACGTACAGAAAACCAACCAAACGCATTAAAATTCTATTGAAACATTAGGAAAACGTTCCATGATTCATTTTTGATGTTTATGAGTCAACCCTGCCTCAATATGAGGCTAGGTGTTGCCGAAACAACTCAATGTGTCTCACGTTTATTTAAAATAGACAACATTTTAAATGAAAACAACAACTGCCATATGTAAAACCGACCAAATGGATTCTAATTGTGTTGAAACTTTAGGACAATGATCCATGGGTCATATTTTATGTGTACGTGTTAGCCCTGCCTCAATCCTAGGTGTTGTGTGGATGGCACCATTCAAAGTGTCTCACTTTTGTTTGAAATGGACAACATTTTAAGTGAAAAGTAAAACTGACATATAGAAAACCAAACAAATGCATTCTGATTGTGTTTATGCTTAAGGAAAATTATCCTTGGGTCACTAGTGACATGTAAATGTCAACCTAGCCTCAATCCGAGGTGCGGAGTGGCCGACACCACTCGAAGTGTCTCTCTATAGTTTAAAATGGACTTCATTTTAATTGAAAACAAAAAATGACATACGGAAAACCGACCAAACACATTCATATTCTGTTGAAACTTTAGGACAACATTCCATGAGTCATTTTTAACATGTAAGAGTCAACCCCGCCTCAATCTGAGGCCAGGTGTGGCCGACACCGGTCAAAGTGTCTCAGGTTTATTTGAAATAGACAACATTTTAAATGAAAACAACAACCGACATACGGAAATCCGAATAAATGCATTCATATTCAGTTGAAACATTTTTACAACAATCCATGGTTCATATGTGACATGTAAGAGTCAACCCCGTCTCAATCTGAGGCACGGTGTGGCCGACACCATTCAAAGTGTCTCACTTTTTTTGGAAATGGATAACATTTTAAGTGAAAAGTACAAATGACATGCAGAAAACCTACCAAATGCATTTGGATTGTGTTGATACTTTAGGAAAACTATCCTTGGATCATTTGTGATGTGTACAAGTAAGCCCAGCCTCGATCCGAGGCACAGAGTGGCCGACACCACTCGAAGTGTCTCTCTATAGTTTTAAATGGACTTTATTTTAATTGAAAACAACAACTGACATATGGAAAACAGACCAAACACATTAAGATTCTATTTAAACATTAGGAAAACATTCCATGAGTCATTTTTGACATGTACGAGTCAACCTCGCCTCAATCCAAAGCCAAGTGTGGCTGGAACCACTCAAAGTGTCTCAGGTTTATTTGAAATAGACAACATTTTAAATGAAAGCAAGAACTGACATATGAAAAACCAACCAAACGCATTTGAATTCAGTTGAAACTTTAGGAAAATAATCCATGGGTCATATGTGACATGTATGAGTCAACCCCACCTCAATCTGAGGCGTGGTGTTTCCGACACCATTCGAAGTGTCTCACTTTTGTTTGAAATGGATAACATTTTAAGTGAAAAGTACAACTGGCATAAGGAAAACTAACCAAATGCATTCAGATTGTGTTGATAGTTTAGGAAAATGATCCTTGGGTCATTTTTCATGTGTACGAGTAAACCCAACCTCAATAAGATGCACAAAGTGGCCAACACCACTCGAAGTGTCTCTATATAGTTTAAAATGGACTTCATTTTAATTGAAAACAACAACTGACATACAGAAAACTGACCAAACAGATTTAGATTCTATTTAAATTTAGTAAAACGTTCCATGAGTCATTTGTGACATGTACGAGTCAACCTTGCCTCAATCCGAGGCCAGGGGTGGCCGACACCACTCAAAGTGTCTCAGGTTTATTTGAAATAGACAAAATTTTAAATGAAAACAACAACTGACATATAGAAAACTGAATAAACGCATTCGGATTCAGTTTAAATTTTATGAAAACATCCATGGGTCATATGTGACATGAACGAGTCAACCCCACCTCAATAATAGGCGTGGTGTGTCCATCACTATTCGAAGTGTCTCACTTTTGTTTTGAAATGGATAACATTTTAAGTGAAAAGTACAACTGACATACATAAAACCGACCAAAAACATTCAAATTGTGTTCATACTATAGGAAAATGATCCTTGGTTCATTTTTTACGTGTACGAGTCAACCTAGCCTTAATCTGAGGTGTGGAGTGGCTTTCAATACTTGAACTGTCTCTCTATAGTTTAAAATGGACTTCATTTTAATTGAAAGCAACAACTGAAATATGGAAAACTGACCAAACACATTCAGATTCTGTTGAAACTATAGGAAAATGTTCCATGAGTCATTCGTGATTTGTTCATGTCAACCTCGCCTCAATCCGAGGCCAGGTTTGGCCAAAACCACTCAAAGTGTCTCAGGTTTATTTGAAATAGACAAAATTTTAAATTAAAACAACAACTGACATACGGAAAACTGACTAAACACATTCAAATTCAGTTTAAACTTTAGGAAAATGATACAGGGGTCATATGTGACATGTAAGAGTCAACCATGCCTCAATCCAAGGTTCGGGGTGGCTGGCACCATTCGAAGTGTCTCACTTTTTTTTGAAATGGACAACATTTTAAGTGAAAAGTACAACTGACATACGGAAAACCGACCAAACGCATTCAGATTGTGTTTATAGTTTATCAAAATGATCCTTGGGTAATTTGTGATGTGTAAATGTCAACCCAGCCTCAATCTAAGGCATGGAGTAGCCGACACCACTCGAAGTGTCTATCTATAGTTTAAAATGGACTTCATTTTAATTGAAAACAACAACTGACATATGGAAAACTGACCAAACGCATTCATATTCTATTGAAACATTAGTTCAATGTTACATGGGTCATTTGTGATGTGTATGAGTCAACCCCGCCTCAATCCAAGGCTAGGTGTGGCCGACACCACTCAATGTGTCTTAGGTTAATTTGAAATAGACAACATTTTAAATGAAAACAACAAGTGACATATGGAAAACTGACTAAATTCATCCGGATTAAGTTGAAACTTTAGTAAAATGATCCATGGGTCATATGTGATGTGTAAGTGTCAACCCAGCCTCAATCAGAGGCACATAGTGGCTGGTATTACTCGAAGTATCTCACTTTTTTTGAAATAGATAACATTTTAAGTGAAAAGTACAACTGACATATAGAAAACCAACCAAATGCATTTAGATTGTGTTGATACTTTAGGAAAACGATCCATGGGTAATATGTGATATGTACTTGTAAACCCAGCCTAAATACGAGGTGCGGAGTGGCTGGAACCACTCAAAGTGTGTCTCTATAGTTTAAAATGGACTTCATTTTAATTGAAAACAACAAATGACATACATAAAACTGAACAAACACATTCAGATTATGTTGAAACTTTATGAAAAAGTTCCATGAGTCATTTGTGATGTGTAAGAGTTAACCTTGCCTCAATCCAGGGCCAGGTGTGGCCGGAACCACTCAAAGTGTCTCAGGTTTATTTGAAATAGACAACATTTTAAATGAAAACAACAACTGACATAAGGAAAAACAACCAAACAGATTCTGATTGTGTTGAAACGTTCAGAAAATGATCCATTGGTAAAATGTGATGTGTAAGAGTCAACTCCGCCTCAATCCGAGGTGCGGTGTGGCCGACACCATTCGAAGTGTCTCACTTTTTTTTGGAATGGATAACATTTTAAGTGAAAAGTACAACTAACATACGGAAAACAGACCAAACACATTCAAATTGTGTTGACACAATATGAAAATGATATTTGGGTCATTTTTGACATGTACGAGTCAACCCAGCATCAATCTGAGGCATATAGTGGCCGTAACCACTAGAATTGTCTCTCTATTGTTTAAAATGGACTTCATTTTAATTGAAAACAACAACTGACATACGGATAAATAGCCAAACACATTCAGATTCTGTTAAAACTTTAGGACAACGTTCTATGAGTCATTATTGACGTGTAAGAGTCAACCCGCCTCAATATGAGGCTATGTGTGGCCGACACCACTCAAAGTGTCTCAAGTTTATTTGAAATAGACAACATTTTAAATGAAAATAATAACTGACATATGGAAAACTGACTAAATGCATTAGGAATTAGTTGACAATTTAGGAAAACGATCCATGTGTCATATTTGACATGTACAAGTAAACCCTGCCTCAATACAAGGCGTGGTGTGGCCAGCACCATTCGAGGTGTCTCACTTTTGTTTGAAATGGATAAAATTTTAAGTTAAAAGTACAACTGACATACGAAAAACCAACCAAACGCATTCGGATTGTGTTGATACTTTAGGAAAATGATCCTTGGGTCATTTGTGAAGTGTACGAGTCAACCAAATCTCAATCCGAGGTGTGGAGTGGCCGGCACCACTCGAAGTGTCTCTCTATAGTTTAAAATGAATTTTATTTTAATTTAAAACAACATATCACATACAGAAAACTGAACAAATGCATTGATATTCTGTTGAAACTTTAGGAAAATGTTCCATGAGTAATTTGTGATGTGTACGAGTCAACCCCGCCTCAATCCAAGGCCAGGTGTGGTCGACACCACTCAAAGTGTCTCAGGTTTATTTGAAATAGACAACATTTTAAATGAAAACAACAACTGACATACTGAAAACCAACTAAACACATTCAGATTTAGTTTAAACTTCAGTAAAACAATCCATGGACCATATTTGATGTGTACGAGTCAAACTAGCCTCAATCTGAGGTGTGGTGTGGCAGTCACCATTCAAAGTGTCTCACTTTTGTTTTAAATGGACAACATTTTAAGTTAAAAGTACAACTGACATATGGAAAACTGACCAAACGCATTTGGATTTTGTTGATAATTTAGTAAAATGATCCTTGGGTCATTTGTGACATGTACGAGTCAACCCAGCCTCAATCCGAGGTGTGGAGTGGTTGTAACCACTCAAAGTGTCTTTCTATAGTTTAAAATGGACATCATTTTAATTGAAAACAACAACTGACATATGAAAAACTGACCAAACACATTCAGATTCTATTGAAACTTTAGGAAAACATTAAATGAGTTATTTGTGAAGTGTACGAGTCAACCCCGCCTCAATATGAGGCTAGTTGTGGCCGAAACCACTCAAAGTGTCTCAGGTTTATTTGAAATAGACAGCATTTTAAATGAAAACAAGAACTGACATACGAAAAAATGACTAAATTCATTCGGATTTAGTTCAAACTTTATTAAAATGATCAATTGGTCATATGTGATGTGAACGTGTCAAATCAGCCTCAATCGAAGGCACAAAGTGGCCGGTACCACTCGAACTGTCTCACTTTTGTTTGAAATGGATGACATTTTAATTGATAAGTACAACTAACATACGGAAAACCAACCAAACACATTAATATTGTGTTTATAATTTAGGAAAATGATCCTTGGGTCATTTGTGACGTGTACAAGTCAACCCAGACACAATCCGAGGTGCATAGTGGCCGGAACCACTTGAAGTTTCTCTCTATAGATTAAAATGCACTTCATTTTAACTGAAAACAACAACTGACATACGGAAAACCGAATAGAACGCATTAATATTCTATTGAAACTTTAGGAAAACGTTCCATGATTCATTTGTGACGTGTATGAGTCATCTTCACCTCAATCCGAGGCTAGGTGTGGCCGACACCACTCAAAGTGTCTCAGGTTTATTTGAAATAGACAACATTTTAAATGAAAACAACAACTGACATATATAAAACCGACTAAATGCATTCAGATTTAGTTGAAACAATAGGAAAATGATCCATGGGTAATATGTGACGTTTACATGTCAACCTAGCCTAAATACGAGGTGTGGAGTGGCCAGAACCACTCTAAGTGTCTCTATATAGTTTAAAATGGACTTCATTTAAATTGACAACAACAACTGACATACAGTAAACCAACCAAACGCATTCATATTCTGTTGAAACTTTAGGAAAATGATCCATGGGTCATATGTGATGTGTAAGAGTCAATCACGCCTCAATCAGAGTTGCAGTGCGGCCGCGATCACTCTAAGTGTCTCTCTTTTGTTTAAAATGGACAACATTTTAAGTACAAATGGAAAACTGACCAAACAGATTCTGATTGTGTTGATACTTTAGAAAAACGATACATGGGTCATATATGACATGAAAAAGTCAACCCTGCCTCAATCCAAGGTGCGGTTTGGCCGGAACCACTCAAAGTGTCTCTCTTTAGTTTAAAATGGACTTTATTTTAAGTGGAAACAACAACTGACATACAGAAAACTGACCAAACGCATTCGGATTCTTATGAACCTTTAGTACAACGATCCAAGGGTCATTTGTGACGTGTAAGAGTCAACCCCGCCTCAACCCTACGCATGGTGTGGCCGGAACCACTCAAATTATCTCTCTTTCGTTTAAAATAGACTTCATTTTAAGTGAAAACAATAAATGACATACGAAAAACCAACAAAATACATTCAAGTTCTATTAAAACTTTAGGAAAACGATCCATGAGACATATGTGACATGTACGCGACAACCCCACCTCAATCTGAGACCTGGTGTGGCCGGTACCACTCAATTTGTCTCACATTTATTTGAAATGGGAAACATTTTAATTGAAAACAACTACTGGCATACGAAAAACTGACCAAATGCATTTAGAATGTGTTGAAAGTTTAGAAAAATGATCAATGGGTCATGTGTGAAATTTACGAGTCAACCCTACTTTAATCCAAGGAATGGTGTGACTAGAACCACTCAATGTGTCTCATTAATTTTGAAATGAACAACATTTTAAGTGAAAACAACAACTGACATACGGAAAACTGACCAAACGCATTATGAATGTGTTGACGCTTCAGGAAAATGATACATGGGTCATATGTGACGTGAAACATTCAATCGCATCTCAATCCGAGGTGCGATATGGCCAGAACCACTCAAAGTGTCTCTCTTTTGTTTAAAATGGACATCATTTTCTGTGAAAACAATAACTTATATACGGAAAACCAACCAAACGCATTCGAATTCCATTGAATCATTAGGAAAATGATCCATGGGTCATATGATATGTTTAAGAGTCAACCCCATTTAAATCCAAGGCACAGTGTGGCTGTCACAACTCGAAGTGTCTCAGTTTTATTTGAAATGGACAACATTTTAAGTGAAAAGTACAATTGGCATATGGAAAACTATCCAAACGCAATTATATTCTATTGAAACATTAGGAAAACAATCCATGGGTCATATTAGATGTGTACAAGTCAACTTCTCTTCAATCTGAGGTGTGGTGTGGCCGAATCCACTCAAAGTGTCTCTCTTTTGTTTCAAAAGGACATCATTTTAAGTGAAAACAACAACTGACATACAGAAAAGTAACGAAATGCATTCGGATTCTATTGAAACATTAGGACAAAGATCCATGAGTCATATGTGATGTGTATGAGTCAACCCTACCACAATTTGAGGCCCGGTGTGGCTGAAACCACTAAAAGTGTCTCACATTTATTTGAAATGGACAACATTTTAATTGAAAACAACTACTTGCATAGGGAAAACTGACCAAATGCAATCTGAATTTGTTGAAACTTTATCAAAACGATCAATTAGTCATATGTGATGTCTAAGAGTTAACCCCGCCTCAATCTGGGGCATGGTGTGGCCGTAACCACTCAAAGTGTCACATTTTTTTGAAATGAACAATATTTTAAGTGAAAACAATAACTGGCATACGGAAAACCGACCAAATGTTTTCAGAAAATGTTGATACTTATGACAACGATCCATCGGTCATATTTTACATGTACGAGTCAAAACCGCTTCAATTTGAGGCATGGTGTGGCCGATATCACTCCTAGTGTATGTATTTTGTTTAAGATGGACATTATTTTTAGTAAAAACAACTGGTATACGAAAAAATGAACAAACTTATTCAGATTCTGGTGATACTTATTCAGTTTTTTATGTATTTTATTGATAATTGATAATTAAATTATGTATGTATTTAATTATGAATTGAATTACAGATTCCAAATATAATTGTCATATAAATTTTAAATTGAATTATAAATCAATTATGTATGTTTATAATTACGTTATGAATTATGATTTAATTCAGGATGTTTATAGTTCATAAATTCATAATATGTTAAATCATTATGAATTTTTTCTCTATATGTATGTCTTAGTTTGTTATTGTAGGTATAGTAATTGGAAAGGAGGAGAATGAACATCATTAGAGGCTCTGGTGCAAATTGCAGGCTATTGTGCAATTTGCACAACATAACCTATGCCAACGGTTTGAAACCATTGACATAGGCCTAAAATAACCCTTTCCCAATAGTTAAAAAACTGTTGGGATAGGTTTCTAGGGATTTTTTTCCAATGGTTCAATGAGAACAGTTGGAAAAAACCATTCCCAATGGGTTCTAAAACGTTTGGAAAGATTTGATTTCCTTAGTTTTACCAATAGTTTTGTGTAAACCATTGGTAAAACTTATGCCAACGGTTTGGACGAACCATTTGGATAGGTTAATTTTACTAACCTATATCAACTATTTTCTGTAAACCGTTGGGATATGTTTTTACAATGGCTTACTTCCCCACAGTTTGTAGAACCGTTGGTATAACATATACCAACGGTTCTGCAGGCTTTCCTAACGGTTCAAAACCATTGGGAAGGACCCCATTTCCAGTAGTGTGTGTGGTCAATTCAAACACATGAAAAATGTAGTATGGATCATTTTTTTAATGTTTTAAATCAATAAAAGACCATTTTATTATTATGGGATGTTTTATGAATGTTTTAAACTTAAATAACAATTTTGTATTGAAAACTTGTAATTTGAGTTATACTCACCACATCTTGTGTCAGATTGGAATATAGTCAATTCCTACACATGAAAAATGAATTATAGATCATTTTCCTAATATTTTAAAACAGAATTAGCTCATTTTCCTAGTTTTGAACATACGGCATGTGTTTCAAAGATATTTTTAAATTTGAAAAAATAATTATCAGATAAAGATTATAAGGAAATTAAATAAAATAATTGGATAAATTTATGAGAAAATTAACAAAATAAGTAGTAAGAAGTAACCTCTTCATGATATCTTTATACATTCTAACATAATGTATTACGCTCATTATTTTTTTAAAAACTTTATTTATATCATTATACTTATCCGTGAGAAACAATATAAAAATAATATATAATCACTACAAAATTAATGATTCACACTCCAAATGTATTTATAAGGTTATAACCCTTACAAGATCACAAACATAATAGGTAATCACCTAAATATAATACTGATAAACATTCTAACACTATGTTTGTCTCCCAATGATGTCTAAATATATTTACTTATTCATTTGAGTAAGAAGGTTATCAGCAATCTTGGTAGTACTGAGAAAATATAGATGACAAGTTATTAAGAAATATATTTAATGAAATTGTATTTACATTTAGAAATTACCTCTTTTGGGATGCTGGTCTTCTTATGGTTTATGATATCTCTCATAAATTTCCAAACACAATATCTACAATTCTTTCTATTATCTTTCTTCAAAAACTATAGAAACATTGACCAAAATATGTAAATTGTTTTGAAAAATGTTTTGATAGTTAAATATTTCTATTATCACCTAAATCTATTTCCATTTAAAATAATCCAAAAGATTCTTATATTTAGTCATCGACTTGATACAAATATTTAGCCTATATTTAGTAATCACCCATTCATAACAAAATTATTGTTAAAACATAAAATTAAATATATAATTCAAATTTTATTTATTAAATATTAATTGTGGTGTATTAAAAATTTACAATAAAAATCATGTGTGGTCTCTTTTTTGGAAACCTGTGAATTGGATCCAAAAAATAATTTTTTGGGGTATCCAGATTGATTGTGATCAATATCATGTTCTTCTTAAAAAAAATATATAAAATTAGTAATGAAAAAATATTTTTTATGGTAGAATTTTAGAGTTTTTCCCTTACAATGTTGGAATCAAAAAGTGACACACGTCGTTTAGAACATCCATATTCTTATCAATTTATTCCTTCTCTAAAAAAGTTATCTTACATATAAATGATATAGGGATTAATAAATCCAAATCATGTTTTACATGATTTTTCCATTTATATAGTAGTAATATAAATACCTATACATAATAGGAATATTTATTAACCTTACTGAACATATTGTATCAATTTTGGGATATATGTATTATGAAAATGTACCTCATGTATGTACTCACAATTTAAAATTCCTGCCGTTAAATCTTTAGAACCTTATTTATACTCTTGAGACCAACTGTGTCTATAATAAATGTTTAAAATATTTCATCTTTATATGAAATTTAGGACATATTTACATCTTTTAATGTGTTATCTTCATGAATTTGTAATGATGATATATGTTGTAGTGTAATTATCTTGGTGAAGATACTTCAAGAAGGTCCTTCTATTTTCTTGGTTGATTCACTGGATTATATTGATATGACCTTTAGTTTTACCATCGCTTTATCTATCGATAATTCCATACCTTACTTTAAATTTTTTTCATCAACTATTATAGGATTCTCATTTGAATGAATTTTTTAAAGACATACATCATACATCTTTTTTAGATTATATAACCTTGCTATGAATGTTCTAGTACCGCCATCAACCATTTTAATATCTATGTCATAAAGTATAATAGGAAACTCAATAGTCATATCTTAAGCTTCCTCAATCCCCACCCTCATGTGATATTTTGGGATTTATTTATTATGCATCATGTCTCCCAATATATTATACCCCATAACCCTCATAGGAAGGTGGCGTGTGGGTGTAGAAAGATAGAAATAAAATACAACTTTACCCTACAAAAATTTAGTAATATAATGTTATCAAAAGTTTTTTGATTCAAATTTAAGAGAAAGAGTAATGAAAATATTGATTACCTTAGGTATGGTATATGGTTGATGAGAATAACTGGACTCAAATATACTAGGGTTTTTTGATTGTTCATGTGAAGATCTTTCTTCTATTGGCGGTTCTCTTTGATTCTATTACATATATTGGTCTTCCAAACCAAACTTGACAATAATATCTTTCAAATAATAAAGTTGTACATATAATCCTTTCATCATATTATATTTATCTTATGTTTGATTTTTCATCTCAACATATGTTCAAAGAGACACTCCAAAACCAACACATCTAATCCAACCATATTGTTCTGGATGATTCAAAGCTACTAAACGTAGTTTTTCTTCTAGTATGATTGTGACCAATTCTTGTGGCTAAACCATTTAAAATACATTTGAACATAAATGGATATTTTTATGTAATTATATTATAATTCATAACTAATTACAATTATTTCATACAGACATATGTTTCTCACACTGCTTTTGTGTTTTCATCAACTAGTTTACCATCCTTATTTACATGGGCCTCCTTCCATGACATGTTATGTGAGATGGAAGTGTATTCAGATTTTGATACCTTAATATTCATATAAAACAGGAACATATGTTGTTTCAAATCACATAAAATTTTATTTTTTATTTAAAATACATACCGATTTTTTCTCTAGTAAAGAGTACCCCATATTTTGTTTTCAATAGGGGTAAATTGGATTTTATGTAGGTTCTTTATTTTAATCACTCCTTTATTTTTTCATAAATTAACAATTTTCAATAGAATTGGATAAAATAAATAAATTAAAATAATATATTATCAACTTTAGTGCACCTTAAATGATTTATTCTCTTTATGAATGACGAAATCATTCCATTTTTTTGGGCTTATAATGTGTTCCTAAATAACTATTGGGTGGGGGTTAATTTCCCCTCTGTACCCCTAAGAAGTAACTTGGTAAGATGTGTTCAGAAGTCTCTATTGGCTTTCTAAATGGCCATTAATATATATTTCTTATGGTGATCATCTAAAATAAACAAAATCTTTAATGAATAAGGAAATTTAAATCAACGTTTAATTATATAATTTTTCAGTAAAATAGAGAAAATATGTCATTAAATTACCTTTATATGTTCCCAAAGGGATTCCTTCATTACTGGCTAGATGTGGAACCAAAAATCTATATCAATTTGAACATTCATACTTATTATGAACCCAACAAAACTAATGAAGATTTACTTCTTGGGATAAACAGGTTATTCATGTTGTTTTTAACGACATAAAATTATATACCCTTACTTCTCGACTTGATAATTTTATTCAACACTATGATGTTGGGTCATTCTTGTTTTTATCAACATGATACTGATCTCCTAATAATTCTACAGTTTCAATATCAACCACCTATTCATACTTGGGATTTGTTTCATTATCATGTGAAAAAGACATTTTATACCTAAGTAGTCAAATATTTAATTTATATTTTTTTAATAAAGTAGAGAACATATAATATATTGAGGAAAACATATTAGATTAAAAACACTTTTACCTTCTCACTGAAATCTCTTTTTTTAAAAGGTTTAATAGATTTTGATCCCTTATCAGGAATCCAAATCCCCTCATTGTCGTCCTATATAATGGATAATATGTTATCTATATTGTGATCCTATGAAGTGATTGTGATACCCCAATGAAAGATTTATCTTAGATTGAATTTTCATTTGACCCTATAGTTGTTTTAGTTTACAATAGTAAAATAGACTAATTATTAATTACTAGATCTGAGGAATACAATTCTTTCACTACTTGTGATTCAATTTTGAATGGCTCATCAGTTTCCCCTTCTGGACTGAAATTCACCTTCATGAATCTCATTTCATCAACAATCACTACACTCCTATTGTCTACCCATTTTCAATGGAAAATAAGAACTTGAAATATTATATAATATAACACGCATATCTATTCAATAATGTCGAAATATGAAATATTCACATAAATTATATTTCTATTCATGGAACTAGATATGTGCCTCACTTCCACCACAAGCGTGACTCCACTATTTTGCATCATAATATAGACATTATGTTATTTTATATCGAATTTATAACTAATGATTTCAAAACGAGTGTAAGATATAACATTTTCATCTGGTCCCCTGGTTGTCCATCGAAGTCATTTGGCAATTGAATTAGAATATTTAGATAAATACTTACAAATATGATTTCCGAACAATCCTATAAACTATTGATTATGTGTATTTGATATCCATCCTTCAGGACTTGATGGATGAATATATCTAAAAATTTCATTGTGGGCTTCAATTTATATATCAACATCATCACTATTATGTAAAATTTAAAGGTGTGGTTTTCCATCTTTGTGTTAGTAATTTTGAATACATATCTTCTAGAAATACCTTTCCCATAAGGTGTTGAATATGACGAGACATTGTGAGACTAATGATATCAACATCTAATAGGTAATCACAATAGGATTAAAGAAATTATTCAAAAATATATCATTCTTCAATAAAACATTTTTTTGTATTCTATTCTTTACATACCCTTTAAAAATATTCATATATCATTCAATGAGTCACATCCATATATAATGTAAAGGATCCCATATTTGAACCTCTATAACCAAGTGAATCATTAGGTGGACCACTATATCAACAAATTTTGGTGCGAAGAACATATATAATTCATATAATATAACATCAACCTTCTTATTAATGATTGGAAACTTTTTTGGGTCTATACAGTTACTTTATATGGATTTGAAAAATAAGTAGAGTATAGTTAATTGATGTTCTACAATTTTAGGAATAATGAAATGTAACACAAAAATAATCAAATCACGCATCAAAACATGATAGTCTTGTGATTTTAGTCCCTTTAACATAAAATTTTTCATTGAAAAAAAATTCTTGATACCTTATAAATACTCTTATATAATTTTTACCCCACTAAGTAAAATGAAAAATCGAAATTTTTTCTATTTCGATTGAGTGTAAGCTATCGGAGGAAGAAAAGTCCACCATTTACCCTTCACTATTGAAAAATATTCCCTTATCCTCATATCAATTATGTACAACCTAGAATTGATGCCAAATTTTGTTTTACCTAGAACATTTAGTAACATGCCAATAGAACTATAAAATTCCTTTTTTCTACATGCATGGAAATAAGAAAATTTTTGATGTGAAAACAATTAAAATATGATAATTAAAATAAATTTGATCAGGTTTTTCAACCAGATTTTGAATGGTTTATTGAAAATGGTTGACTACAATTAGTGATAATATCTTTTACTTTATTAAACATTTTAAAACTTATTAGTGGAGATAGCGATGTACCGTGTTCGTTATTCACATCAAATGATGTTATATAAGACCAATATTTATGTCATCGAGGAAAAAATTAATGATACCCTAAAAACATAGTCTTCTAAGAATGTCACAACCGAACTTAGTGTGTTCATTATTCACAAATGGTACACACAATCACTCCTTTTATTCTATTGTCTAAAGTTTTTCCATAAGTAGGAATGTCATTTACATTCATATGAAACATGTCCCTCCATTCACTTCTATGAGAATCAAACATTGTAACAATTGTATTCCACATCAATTTTATATTTTTGATCAATAGAGACAAATAGAAACCAATATCATTACTGGGCTATTTTGGTTCAGATATATGTAGATACAACATAATGTATTTTTGCTTCATGCATAACCATGTAGACTAGTTGTAACTTACCAATATTATTGACCATTTACTCTAAGTGCTACTCTATACACCAAAAAGATTTATTGTATCTATTGATAATGCAAGATGAATGTATCTTGGCCCACTTCCAAATGCAGGACACTCATAATCAATTTTCTTCCACTAAGGAGAGTTTCTTATATGACTTAGTTTCTCATATACAATTCTTGTATTTTCATTCTATGTAGATTATCTTGTTGATTCTTGACATCCATATAGTCTTCTAAACCATGGAATGGTAGTAAAGTACCATACAACATTCAAATGACTTGCTTTATCATTATTTTACCGATCAGATCTACACTTAGGGAATTTTATGATTTATTTTTGGTCCTTAAAAAACAATATATAATAATTTGGATAAACATTTATTTTTTTAGAGATCATTAAATTTTAATGTAGCATTTGTTTAGCATCATATATTTGATAAATATATTCTTTTCAATCTATTATAATATTATTTAGGTTTCCAAGTAGTTCTATAAAGATGGTTTTGCACCATCCGCTACTAGTATTTAAATTATATAACCTTAATACGACTACAAATGTTGTGTATTTACAACAAATAGTATGTAATGGTCTCTTAGCATAGTTATTTAACTTCTCAAACGACATGGCACAATCATGAAGGTCACACTCAATTGCTATTTTCATTTTTTCCATACAATCTCCATCAGCATTTAAACTGTTATTCATATCAAATGATCCATAAACCATAATATCACCCCAATCGGTGTGCATGTACAATTTTTTCTCATTTTTAGTGTAACATATATAGATTTCATCTATTATGTAACAAATCAAATGTTCTTCCATATCTTCCATACTAATTTTTCTTGAATAAGAAAGAATTAAATATAGAAAAATGTTTTGAGGAGGGTCGTAAGAATGCTTTATTACAAAATTAATAAACTATATAACTCCATTTTCATACTGTTTTTTCATATAATTACTATGAATATTTTTTTGATTCATATAAATACTATTAGATTTAGAAAATATAAATTATTTAAAGAAAATAAACACACCTAAGATAGTCATAATCAAAGGCGAAAATTATAGATAAATATAATAAGGGGGACCTTACATTTGATTTTTTTTCAAATAATTTCTATATGATTTTAAATAAATGGGTATTTAGAAATAAGAAAATAATTACACCACTATTAGTTGGTGTTATCCTCTGAATTCATCCAAAATGATCCCTGGTACATGGAATTTGATGAATACTTCTCAGAGTATTTCAAGCAATATATGTTCTTGTTCAGAAGAGATTGGGGATGAATCTCAAGAAACAAAATGAAATAATAACTATTCAAGAGATGAATCTCATGAGGATGAATTTTCTAGTCTTGAATCTAAATGTTCTTGGGTTGGGAGTTCATGAAGCACCAGACAATATTTCTTATTTTGTTTTCTAAAGATGAAAAAATAAGCAGCAATATTATGATCCCTACAAGGGGCTCCTTGATTGGATTGACCATGAGAAGGATCAGATAGATGGTCTTACACACACTCATGCTGAGACATCAATGGGATTTTTAATATTCAAATCAAGCCTTCAATTATCCCTTTAAAAGGAAAAGTCCTTTTGTCTGTGGAATGAATTTTAAAAGCACCAGGTATCTCAGGACAAAATGATGATAATTATAGGATTTTTTATGTATCCTTTCTAGGTAGGATTCTAACAAGTGGGAAGATTTCATGTTCATTTATTTATTTACTCGGTATGTAGGGGTCTAGGAAGGGTTTAATTAACAGTTTGAGTGGAGCTTTAAAGGATTAGGAAAGTTCAGGTGATCGTCACCAGCCAGTGGAAAAATGTCACATATTATTAATTATATGATTTAGAAATAGTAGCAATCAATTGAAATCATACTAGACATTTGACCACCAGATAGTATTAATTAACCCTTGATTATTATTTCCTTTAATTATTACATCTTTCCAATGATAGGTATCCACTTCCTACATAAATTTTCTCTCTGTTATTTATTCCCATTTATCATGTTTTGATGGACTTTACATCATAAATAAGGGGCTCTAAAATAATTATTTCATGTATAATAATAAAATATATTTTTAATAATGTTAATAAAATAGATTTTTTACTTAATGAAATATATTTTTAATAATGTTAATAAAATAGATTTCATCACATCAAAGGGTAAGCTATGCTTTAACCATTTCCATAATCTATGGTACTATCCCTAACACTGTAATGAATAATACGATGAATCTCTCCATCATTGGAGTCCAATGATATCAAAACCTTTGGCCTCTCATCCCATATCTCATCATCCATCCCAAGCTCACATCATATTGCATAGAAGGTATCATATATGGAGAAAATCATAGAAGGAATCAAAAAACAAACAAATCCAATAGGGAAATATAGTCCTAATAAATAATGTGTTAATTTCTTAAAGGAAAATGGGATCACTTGGTACAAAACACAAGTCTTCTAGCCTTCATAAAAATGATATTTTCAGCCCTAAATAATTATATTTATCAAACAACCTGCTTTTATTCCATCTTGAATTAAAACATTCATTATCACTGGTTTCATCTATGGGTTTCCTAAGGAATCAACTATAATAAGTTATTAAATAATTAAACATGCTTATAGTATTTTACATTTTTTACAATATTTTTTAAAAAAAAATCTAAATTAGGATTCATTTTAATTCGTACAATCAATGACAAGAATTATTTCTTAATGTTTTTATCCAATTCTATTTACAATTGGAAGAAAAACATAAATAGATAGACATGACTTTAGAATCAATTTTATTTCTATAAAATTTTAAGAATCTAAGGAAGCATTAAATAATTCATTATTTAATTCATTATACATCCAATAAATTATTACCATCTCAACATTCTTAACCAATTTTATCATGCTAAACCAAGCATAAAAAACATTCTAAATAAGATAACATAGATAGAAATTATCTATTAAAACAAGTGGCAAACTATTATCAGGGAGGAAGAATATGTGATCACTTGCCATAACAAATTTCATTCTTTAATCGAGTTCAGTATTCAGTTGGTCAATTTCACTACCATCTAAAGACCTAAAGCATTTTCATTTTATGATTTCACATAAAAATTAGAAACAATGAATCCCCTACCTTAAACATTCAATGTTCTTGAAATGGAAACAGAATGAAAATGTGAAACATTGATCAACTATATTATGAGGAATCTACAATATCCTATGAACTTAATGCCATAAAAGCAGAGAAAATTTACATTGAAAAATATATTAGAATAATCGATATCAAACTCCATAGCATGGAAAGGAGAATAAGAGTAAAAAAGATCAAATAGAGGAGAAGATACAAGAAAAGTGAAACAACCTACCTCAGATCAACACAAATTAATTTATAGAATCCATAGATTTATAATTATTGAAAGCCTGTTAAAAGGAATTCAAAAAATAATTTGGTTTTCCTTGGTTTTTTGAGAGAAGTGTGGGAGAAAAGAGAGGTTAAGGGCCTCACAGTTATTTATAGGTAGGATAATATTCAGGAGACCAAATCATATCCTCCCATGTCATGCCACAACACTATTGAAAAATATGAAGACTATGTTGAAAAGGATGGAGACCCCACCACAACCCCTGGTCAAATACATGTATGATATCCACACTCCCCTCTATGAAATAGATCCTAGATAATTGGGATAGGGACTATAGTGCGACCTACACAACACTACATAACCCCTTTTCCAATAAGGATTCTATTCTACTACCTGAGCCCCATATCATTACTACCCCCTCAAATTGAAGAACCACCAAAACCCCTTCTACACAACATACTCACTCCATTCCATAGTTCTTGATCATTGGGGAAGGGCTTACACTATATCCAACATCCATGGCGAAGATACCACCCAAAATGTAGTTTCTTTTAAAACCCACCTCTCAGGACCTAACATCGTAGTCGGGAGACTACACCACAACCATGACTAATTTAAAAGTGGATCCTCTAGGAACTATGACAGAGCCATTAACTCCACACCATAGACACATATCCAATGACACAACCTAGGAATCCATGCCATAGCCATTCCAATAATAGAAGTGGTACTCTCCTTTTCTCTATTTTCCCTCTAAATAATGGGAACCATCTACCGAGACCTCCAACACCCAGAAATCACAAAGTTATTACTTCTAGGATCCATAACTTAATATACATGGTTTTTACTAAAACTATATAGTAGCAACACTTCAATTATTCCATATTTTAAGGGCCTTTTCTTTTGTTTTTAGTAAGTATATTCAATTTTCTCACTAATTCTCAATTTTTAACATTGATATGCTTCACTTATTAAGGTTTCCATTGGATAGATCTCTAACATTCAATATGAGGATTCCTACTAACATGACCCCAACCATCGGGACCTTTTTTGGTCTAGTAGTAAACTAAGAGTTCCACCCCAATACCATCTTAAATATTCCTTGGTATGGTGATTAACATTGTGTATACATATCTCATAACATTGGAGGAATTATCTTATAACAGACTACAATAAACTCATATCTCCAATATAAAAGGAAACTAAAATGGACAACATGATATACAAAAATAGTTAAATAAACAATAAAAAATGATTACATGAGACAAATACTAATAAAAAAACACGAAAATAAAAAATGAATGAATCTAAAAAGGGGAAAAATATATTCCTAAAAGTTAGAAGGGAAACTGAAAACTAACAAAGATAAAGAAGACCTCATTACAAGCTAGCATGAAACATGAACGTCACCTACAACCATCATATCATAGTAAGAGCAAGATCTTCCTACACCATATCACCATAAGTCACAAAGCAATATATCTAAACAATCCTTATTAATTACTCATCAACAAGACAGCTTCCGACCCATGAATCATTCAATTAAACATAAAATGAGTGAATTTAATTCCAATATAAGGGAGAGTATAAATATACTTAGTATTATTCACTAAAAACCAAAAAATAGTAATAAAGAAACATGTCAGTTAACATATCTTAACACTAAGGATTATTCAGATGGAAGTCAAGAAGAATAAACTTGATATTCCCAATCACTAGAAGTATCAGGGGTACTGAGATGTCTTATTCATCATATCTATAATACACATATTTACATGACATGATCATATAGAGGTGCTAAAAAAAATGAATTATCTATAAAGTTGGAATTCATCAGCTATCTATGCATCATGCCAAAAATAATATAAGGGTTTTCAATGGATTCAAAAGACTCAAAGAAGTATGTTAAGCAGTTTAAACTATGACACTACTGTAAAAATACACAATGAGGATCCTCATCATTACCAAATCTCTGTCACTAGTTAAGGGAATTTCACATCCCATGGACCATCAATAATATTCAATAAATCGAATTCTCACACTACCCAATTCTACAAAACCATTTAGTATCTCTTCCAAATGATGTATGAATATTCCTTGTAAATATGGGTGAAATATGGAGTCCATTGGAGTATCCCTACCCCATTAGATCTCATTTGATGGTAAAAATACCAGCTCCAGAGATTAAGGATCCTAATAATATATAAGGGGGTGGAATGATGAACCTATTTTATTTTATATGTAGAGGATTCCAAACCCATATCTACTTGTAAAAAATACCAACTCCTTTAGAGGATCTCAGTCCCAATAAGTAAAATTCTAACCCTACTTGGTAATGATTAGAGAAAAAAAAAGTTTAGATGCATTAGTTTACTAGGGGAAAGATTCTCATCCCAAGAAAAACTTTTCATCTTGCAACTCAATACTTTCTCTATATGATGATACAATGCCCGTACTTCATGTGATATGATATATAGAAAGGTATGCTTTTGGGACGACAAAAAAATTCCATAATTTTTGATGAACAAAAAGTAAGCCCTCGTCAATTCCACAGGGGAAAATATAAATATTCCAATATATCCTCATGAACACTCATAGATAGTAAAATAGATATTTCTATAGAAATATAAATGTAAAAATACTTAAGATATATTAATTATATATTAGGTCTTTGGGGGTGCAATTATAAATAAACACACACACACACACCTCACACACTTGTTGGAAAGGTAGATCATAACCCCCTTAGGGGATATCCTACCCATCAAGCCTTATTTATTAATTACATAGCCCATAGGCCCAGTGGGAATGAATCCCATTATCTGGAATGTAGGCATAGTGGGAATGAAATCCCATTACATGGCCAATCATCCCATATTTGTTCCCAAAGGCCCATCGATGAATAATGATACTATAATACCTAGAATGATACAATACTTGCTACAATTTTTTCATCCCCATAGTTCCTACTATAGTGACCAACACCACTATAGTGCCACCAGTACTAAATTATGGCTGCTCCTATAGTTTTGCTATAGTACCACTATAGTGATGCTACAATACCAATGCTCCATTTTTTAAACCCCAACCATGATGTAGTATGACAGGGTGCTTAACACTAATCAAAACCCTACCTGCACTAATGATATACTATTTACATTGCCTAAAATAGACACATGAAAAAAATCATTTCGTCATATTACATATGAAAGACACAATGTGTTGGGACCCATTTCCTTTTCCATGAGTAAGAATTAGGTATCACATATTTTTCATGAATTTTACATCTTAATTTTAGGGTCATGATATCAAAGTCAGTTTTCTAATATGAATTTGTACAAAAAACATATAACTAAAACAAGGATAATAATAATAATAATAGTAGTAGTAATTGAAGTAGTTGTAGAAATAATAGTAATAATAGTAGTAATAGTATTAATAATAATAATAATAATAATAATAATAATAAAATAACCTGAATCATCCAACCACCAGTGGATCTTTTCATGTTCACTTACTCCCCATCACTTACATAGGGATCTTCTATCTTACAACATATCCTCACATAGAATAATTATTTTTGAAGACTTTATATTCATCATGCACTATTATCACCAACATGAATGTTGTAAATCAAGGATGGAAAGGTGAATCTTCGAATTGAGTTTGAGTTCAATTGAATGTCTTAAACAAAATATTTTTATTTAATTACTTTTTTAATAAATTATTCAATCACTGTGTTCACCGACACACCTTTATCAATCCAAAATTCGATCTTGTATTGAATTGAAAAAAAGAAATAATAAAATCACTGGTAAAATCATTAACCATGAATGGAAAAATGAAGAAATACCGAAGTGAATAATCTTCTGCAAGATGAAATATAAAGAAGAAATGGGGAATAATAAACATCATTATTCCAAATAAAAACATAAGTTTATCATAAATTCATATCCAAAGGAATTAATCAACGATTAAAACTATAAAAATATGGGATCAAATCCAAAAAAATCACAATCTCTTTCTATAAATTAAATCTTTCATTGAGGAAGAATGACCATATAATGACTAGGTTTATGATCCAATTATATTCATCATTGGCCCTCTAAAATATCATTTGATCATCAGAAAAAGGTTCACGATGAGGAGATATCCTGATTCCATATGGTTATATATATATATCCCTAGATAATTGATTTATATGGGTTTATATAGACCACTTCTAGGTCAATAATAAATTAAATAAATTCTTAGTCAATAATTTGATTAATTAATTTTTAATCTGACTGTGACTACGCATCATCCCAAATCCCAATGCAAAAAAAATTAATGTTACACCTAAGGTAAACACCATGATTTGGGAAAATATATAGTCTTAGATTATATTATGAGGAATCATTTAATAGATACAATTAGTTCAAAAAAATGAATTTATGTTTTCTAAAAAAGTATATAATATTTTCATTATAATATTTTGAGGCCCCACAACACTCGTTTTTTGCACTGACTCAAACGGTGGGTAAACCCAATACTATAGTACCAAATAAATAAATGAAAAAAATTTCTATGGTATCCTGCTAAGGTAAAATTATCATTTTCCACTAGGAAAGTCTTTGGACTAATAAAAATAAAATTTGTGCTAAACCTCAATTTGGAAAATCCCAGGTAATTACATCAAATCCTTTTCAAGATCATTGATATTTAAGTCATTCTCTTTATATTGGGAATTCATCTCTTATAATCTAGAACAATCCACCTTGATAGATATTTTCTACTCTTCCAATTATTTTTGATATGGTTAAAATATGTTTTGAGTTACTTTTATATTCCCATTCGAACTATAACTTCATGTACAAGTTCTTTAAGTATATCAATTTAAATTTTCCATTTTGAAATAATTATTTTAACAAATCCTTTTAAGGGAATCATATCTTACATTGAAAATATTTTTTATAAATACAACTATACCATGTACACATTATCTAGTCCAAAAATGATCTCTAATAGATCCACCATTTCATGTAAGGATTGGATATATCCGTGATCATTGCAAGAAAACTCTTCCAATTGAAGACTATATGACATTATCAATTTTTAAATGGAATTAGGACATCATTATAACACTAGAGAGGAATAAGTATCTTTATATTTTCAAGGAGTTTCCCCAATATCATTAGTAACATATTTATTAACAAACCTAATAACACTCACCTTGATGAGTATGTCCTTATCAAGGGTTTTTTTCTTTTTAATCCTATTGTTTATTAGTTTTATTAGATTCTAGTTTTATTTATCTTTATTTATTGATAACTAACCATCCATAGATTTTAAATCTATTATTGTGGATATTATCATAAAATAAATTTCATATATGGATTTCACATAATTTCATATAGAGTTTTTCATATCTTTAACATAGTATCACAATGAATAATTTTCTTTACCACCTCATTGGTTATTCCAACAACCAAGAACATTTTAATCTTTAAATCATGAACACTTTCACTGTGAAATTTAAATTCAAAATCACAATGTATATACTCCACAACGTCATTATTAAAAACTGCCAAGACCAAGCCAAATTCTTTTTCCTACCATAATGGTTAGTGCCATAAAAAATGGGATTTTTTATATGTGATTATATGTGTACAAAAATTCCAAAATTAGATGTTATAGACTGAATATATAAATTTGAACCATTGCGGTCTAATACCATCTATTGAAAATATATATTTATAACATGATACCTAAGGAACCTTGAGAGAAGAGAGGATAAATCAGGATTCTAAATAATTATTAATTTTCTTTATAACCCTAAGTTAAAATTAAATATTATTTTTGATGTTTCTCATCACAAAAGAATCCATTTGATTCAATGACTAATGATGATTTTTCATTGAATCCAATGAGTTAATTATAAGAACATGATGAAGAATGATGTGAATCATGATTATATCTAAAGAAAATTAACCAAAAAATCTATGAACTCCAGACAGAATTTTTTCATGTTACAATTATAATTAATTTAACAATAAGAAATTACTTCGTTCTTTAGTTGTTTCATCACTGTTGGTTTTGATCGTTTGAAACTCTAATCCATTTTACCATTATAATATCAAGAATATCCAAATTAAAATCCTTTTAGCGGTGATCTACATGTTCACTATCTGATCAAAAAGAATCACCGATGGTACTCCATATGCTAGCATGGTGGAACTGATTATTTTTCATCCCTCGCCATTGATTGCAACAAAATCCTTAAGGATTAAAGGATTTATTATTTTGTCTCATTATTTAGAGGATAGAGGGAGGTAGTAAAATTCTCTCAGTCTTGAGAGAATCTCAAGATAAGTTCTAAATGGATATAATTCACCAGAAAGAAGAATGTTGTGCATACATTTCATCTAACCCTATAAAATGATATAACTAGTTATTTATATAATAAGGATAGGGAATACATAATTGAACACAGTCCCTAAAAATTCTCTTAATCCATAATGAATAGAACATCTAATAATAATAATCACAAAAATATTATTATTAATTTCGTGATGTGAGAATAACTCATGGATAAAATAAATACAATTTCATTAAATAAATAAATAAATAATTGTTTAAATAATATATAATATATCAATCCTAGTCTATAAATTAAATACTTATTTAAATAAATAAATAAATAAATAAATAAATTTCTATAAATTATTGATTCCAATTCATTAAAAATTCACAATACACATCATGTGTAATTATATTGATGGATATCCTTGCAAGGGATCCAAAAAATAAGTATTTGGGGTATCCAGATTGGTTGAGATCAACATCCATTGTCTCCTAAAAAACCAAAAAACCAGTATATAATGAAGAAAATAAATATATATTTTATATGATTAGATTATTTATCCCCCCCTGCATTATAGGAATCAAAAAGAGTTTTTTTCCTATTTTTATTCTTCTAAAATACATTTTTTACTTCATTATTTTTTCTTATCAACTTCTTTAAACTCTATTTTATTTTCTTCCGTAGAAATGATATTGTGATTAATGAATCCAAATAATGATTCGTAGGGTTTTCCATTTCTGTTTTAGTAATATAAACTTCTATAGAAAATAATAATAGTTTTTAACATTAATGAATATATTAGATCATTTTCTAGAATGATGTATTTTAAAAATATACCTTTTGTATGTATTCACAACTGAGACTCTGAACCATTCAAATTTGATAATCTCATTTATACACTCAAGACCAACTGCAAATGTAATAATTTATCCAAATATTTATTCTTCATATAAAATTTAAGACATACCTCCATATTTTAATGTGTTATTTTTATGATTTTTTAATGATAATATATGTTTCAATGGGATTGGAGAGGATATGGAAATCTCATAAGGTCCATTGGTTTTCTTGGTCGATTCAATAGATTGTCTTGATCTGACCTTCTATTTCCCCATCACTTTATCCATATGAAATACCATACCTCACTTTATTCCTTTTTTATTAACTATTACCTATTTTTCATTTGAAAAAAATTGTCAAATACATACCTCATGTATCATTATAATATTAGATGACCATGCTACAAAAGTTATTATTGCATCATTAAACTTTAAAATATCTAGATTATCCTATGGAATAGGAAACACAAAGGTCATATGTTGAGTAACTTCAATCCACACTATTATGTTATATTTTTGGAGTTATTTTATATGTATCATGCCTCCAAGGTTATTATAAACCATACCACTCAAAACAAAGTGGTGCATGGGTATTGAAAAATAAAAGTCACATAAAACATTAATCTATAAAAATTTAGTAATATAAAGTTATAATAAGTTGTTTTATTCACATTTAAGATAATGAGTAATGAAAAAATAGATTAATTCTGGTAAGGAATGTAGTTGAAGGTAATGAATTTTCGAAAATATATTATGGTCATTTTGTTGTTCATGTGCTTATATTTATTCTAATTCTGGTTCTCTTTGATCCTATCACATATATTGGTATACTAAACTTGACAAGAAACAATAACATACAAAGAATCTATTTGTGCCTAAAAACCTTTATCATATTATAGGTATCTTATTGTGACTTTTTCTTCTCAAACTAACTTCGAGGAGACACTCCAAAACCTATACCTCTAATGTGACCATATTATTCCGGCCCCTTAAAAGCTACTGAAATTAGTTTTTCTTATAGTATGGTCATTTCCAATTATTATGACATATATATATATAAAGAACATAAAAATAAATAAATATTTTTATGTAATACTATTATAAATAACAACTAATTACTATTATTCAATACTTATAAAATTTTCTCATACTTATTTTGTGGTTTCATCAAATAGTTAACCCTAATTATTTAGATAACCCTTATTCCATTTTACATGATATGAGATGTAAGTGGATTTAGATTTTTATTCATCAATCTACATATAATAAAAGGAACACATTTTGTTTCATATCACATAAAACTACTTTTATTGTTTTAAAATAAATAAAAATTTCTTCACTAGTGAAGTGTACACCATCAATCCTTTGTGATAGGGGTATATTGGTTTTGGTGAAAATTATTTATTTTCAATACTCCTTTAATGTTTCATAAATTTAAAAAATTGAATAAAATTGGATAAAATAAACAATTTCAAATAACATAATATTGACTAAAATTAACATACAATTATTTCTCATTACGATGACTAAGGAAAACATTCCATGTTTCCTACTTTATAATATGTAGATATGTAACTAGTGGGTGGGTATTTACTTTTCCCTCATAATCCCTAAGATGAAATTTGAAAAGAATATTCTAGAAGTATCTATGGGATTTCCAATGGACATTAAGACATATTTCTTAATGAAATCTTCTAAAATTAACAAACACTACAAGGAATAATAAAAATTAAACCAATATTTCATTATATGATTTATCATTAAAATAGAGAAATTATATCATCACATTGCCTCTATATCTTACCAATGAGTTTCCATTATTGTAGGATATAA
This sequence comes from Viscum album, assembly GCA_963277665.1. Taxonomy (NCBI): domain Eukaryota; kingdom Viridiplantae; phylum Streptophyta; class Magnoliopsida; order Santalales; family Viscaceae; genus Viscum; species Viscum album. The sequence goes on along the minus strand of OY728126.1, from coordinate 250,610,776 downwards.
ATGAAGACAAGAATATATATCAATTAAAACACTCATCCTCATTATAAACCTAATATAACTAATGATCATTGCCTTTTTGGGGTCAATAGGTTGGCCACATTGATTCCATCCAGCCTCATATTTTATTCCATTAATTCTTCCATTAATAATTTTAGTCAACAATATGATTATATGTTGTTATTTTTTTCATAAACATTTTATTGATACCCAAATAATTATGCAATTTTAACATTAAACTCATGCTTCTCCTTGATATTCGTAACGTCATCATGTTCAAAAACCATTATTTTTATGAGTAGTCAAAAATTTAATTTAAATTATGTTAATACAATATAGAACACATAATATTATGAAAAAATTCCTAGTATAATAAAATACACTCTAACCATATCATTGACTCTCTTTATTTTAAATATTGAAGTGATTTGGATCCTCTATTGGGAATCCAAATCCCCTCTTTGTGGTCCCATATAATGTTTAAGACATTATTTATATTGGGACCACCATGAAATGGTAATGATATCAATATGAAATGGTCATCCTCAAATGATATCTTATCTAACTATAGTCTTGTTTTAGTCACTAGTAGAAAAAATGACCAATTTTTGTTTTCAATATTTATGGAATTAAATACTTTCATTGCTTTTTCTTCCATTTTGAATGAATTATCCTTTTCCCATTCCACATTGAAATTAACTGTCACAAAGTCTATTTCATCAACTCTCACTGTACTCCTATTATCAGCCCATTTGTAACAAAACATTGGCACTTGAAATTTTTTATAATACAAATCGTATATATATTTTATAATGATCAAATATGACATATTCACATAAATTGGACATCTATAAATGGAACCAGATATGTGCATCACTTTTACCACACACTTAAATCCACCTTTTTTAAATCATACATCAATCATTTTGTTCCGTTATATTGAACACATAACCATTTATTACAAAACCAGTATAAGATATAAAATTTACATTTGGTCCCCTATCTAGCCATAAAATTCATTCGGTGATTGAATTTGAATTTTTAGACAACTATTTATAAATATGATCTCAAAAACATCCAATAAACTATTGATTATATTTTTTTTCATATCCAAACATCAGCCCTTGATGGATTCAAATATCTAAATTTTTTTGTGGTATTCAATGTATGGATCAAAATCTTCTATATTATGTAAAAAAGTAATGGTGTGGTTTCTCCCTCAAAGTGGTGTAAATTGTAACAATATATAATCTAGAAATCACTTCTCTCATAAAGCATCCACTGTATGAATGACTTTGGGAGACTGATACTACCAACATTTACTAGCTAATTAGTATATAATTCTACAACTAATTCAATAATACATCAATTTTCAGTACAACCTTTATGTTGGCTTTGATTTTTGAGAGGCCCTTTCAAAATTTTCATATACCATTCAATGGGGTACATGAAATTGTAATGTACTAGACCACCTAGTTCAACCTCTCTAACCAAGTGATTCAATAGGTGGACCATTATATCAAAGAATGGTAGTGGGAAGAACATCTCTAATTCACATAATATGACTAAAACCTCCTCGTTCATGATTGGAAACCTCACTGGGTCTATAACATTACTCTATATGGATTTTATAAATAAGTAGAGTCATGTTAATATATGTCATACACTTTTATATAGAATGAAACAAAATGATACAATCATCAAATCTTGCATAAAAACATATCATCCATGTGAATATTTTCCATGTAACTTGAAATTATTCATTGAAATGACATTATTGATATTTTATTAATAACCCTGTATAACATTTACCCCATTAAAGAGAGTTAAAAATTTTAATTTTTTTATTTGGATAGAGTGTAAGATGCTAGAGGAATAAAATTTCTCCATTTACCCTTCACTAATGAAAGCTCTTCCACATGTCGATCATGTAGAACCTATCGTTGAAGCCATATTTTATTTTTCTAGGATCATTTTTTAACAGTACAATAACACTATATAATCAATTTTTTTTATATAATCATAATATCAAGAAAAAATATGATGTACACAAAATTTTAATATTGTAATTAAATGAATTTTTTTTCTTGTTCCAATATAACTTTGTAAGGTTTTTTGAAATTTTTTTACTAATTTTTTAAATATATTTCACTTTATCGAATAGTTGATCACCCATTAGTTGAGATAGTGTTGTACCTTGTTTGGTATTCATATCAAATATTTTATTTTAGTACTGGTATTTATGTCTTCAATGTAAACATTTATATTGTGAAAAAAACACTTCCTTTGAGGATTGTTTCAACCGAACTAAGTGTGTTCATTTATCACAAATGGGACACCCCAACATACTTTTAATTATATATCCTGAATCTTTTATAGAAGTACGATTGTTATTTATCATCCCATAAAACATGGAACTCAATGTGAATTGTACACTTATATGAGAATCGAACATTATAACACATGTATCCCATATCAATTTCAAATCATTGAAAAATGGATCCAAATAGACATGAATATCATTATCAGTTTTTTGATCTAGATATAAAAATATACAACATAATGTATTTGTACTTCATGAATATCCACAAAGTCTAGTTATAAATTACCAATATAATGAGTGATGTACTATGAGTACTACACTACACACTAGAGTGATTAATTCCTTCAATAGATAATGTAATATATAATTTTCTCGGATCATTTCCTAATTCGGGGTAGTCCTAATCAATTTTATTCAATTGAGGAGAATGTTCTGGATGGCATAGATTTCCATATTTAATTTTTGTATCTTCATTACATGTAATTTTTTTTGGCAATTTACTAACATCCATATAGTCTTATAAACCATGGGATGATGAGAAAGTACCATAAAATTTTTGAAGGACTTGATTGAACTTTGTTATATTTATCTACGCCACACATAGGGTATTATATGAGTGGTGCATGGTAATTATAAAACAATATTCAATCATTTGGGAAACATGTATTTTTTATTGATCATGCCAATTTAACAAACCATTCATTTAGGATCCTATGTTTAATAATGAAGTTCATCTTCTTCTGGAATAATATCATTCAGGTGACTAAGTTGTTCTCTATAGATGGTGTCACTCCATCCACTTTATAAATTCAAATTATATAACTTCAATAAATATTGTAGTGTTGCTTATTTATTACAACAGGTCTAAAATGGTCACAGAGCGCAACTAGACCTCTTCTCAAATTAATTTGTAAAATTAGGATGGTCATCTTCAGTTTCCATTTTCATTTCTTCTATGTAATATCCTTCTTCAATTACACTTGTATTCATATCGAATGATCCATGAAACATATTATCATCCTAACTAGTGTTCACATTCAGTTTTTCCCCATGTTTAGTCAAACAGTTATAGCTTTGATATATTCCTTGACTAATCAATTGTTTTTACAAATCTTCCATAAATTTTATTATTAATTAATAATAATGTAAACACAAATAAATGATTTGATAAGGGTCTTATGCATGCTATATTGTAAACATGATGAAATATTTAAAAACATATTCATACTATTTGGTAATACGACTATTATGAATCCATTTTTTATTCACATCCATCCTATCTGGTTCATAAAATATTCATTTTGTACAAAAAATAAATAAATATAAAAAATATTTCCATAATCAAAGGAGAAAGCTAAAAATAATTCTAATAAGCGGAACCAAAAATTTAATTATTTCAAATAAGTGCAGTATTCTTGGAAGGAAATGTGTAATTGAATTTAATAGAAGAATTAATCCACTATTGGAAGGTGTTATCCTCTTAGTTCATCCAACATGATCACTGGTACCTAGTATGAGATGACCATTATTCAAAGTAGTTGAAGAAAAAAGGTGCATGTCTCGAAGAGATGGGGGATGATTATAAAGAAACAAAATGATCTAATATTTTTTGGGGAGATGAAGCTTATGAGGATTCAATTTTTCTCCTTGAACATAAATGTTTACAGGATGGGAGTTGGCGAATAACAGAAAAAAATTCCATTGTTTTTTTCCCTAAAGCTGAAAAAATAGAAGAAACAACAGTCTAATCCCAACAAGGTGCTACTTGATTGGTGAGACTATGAGAAGTCTTAACTAGATGGTATTAAAAACAATCCTGGTGAGACAACCATTGAAGTTTCAATATTAAAATAAATCCTCCAATTAATCTATGAAAACACAAATAGCTTCAGCATAAGGAATAAATTTTAGAGGCACATGGCTTTGCATGATAAAAATCAGATAATCTTAGGATGATTTTTGTAGCATTTCCAAGTGGGAGTAAAACAAGTCATTGGAGTTTATGTTTATTCATTTCTTCACTTGGTATGTCGTGGAAGAGGTGGTGTTTCATATACATTCTATGTAGAGATTTTAAGTATTGAGAAATTTTAGGTGATAATCACCTTTCATTGGGAAAATGTCTTGTTTGACTAATTCAATAATATAGAAAAAGCAGTGAGTAATTGAAATCATACATGACATTTGACCACTAATAATTATTGACCATATTAAGATAATTCATTCATTTAATTATGAAACCTTACCAAATGATAGGTACCCACTTCAAGCATTAGTGTTTCCTCTCCCATTTATTCCCATTTACCTTGTTCTGATACACTTTACATCATAAATCAAGAGCCCTCAAATCATTATTTCATATACAATTAAGTTTTTTATTGTTATTTTTTTTATAATTCATGTTTTTTTAAGATCATTAATTTTACTATTCCAAATATTGTTTACATAATTATTATTTTCCTCAATGAATGGAAGTTTCTATTAAAATTATTTCTTAATAGAAAGTTTATTTTATTTTTGGTTTTGTTTCTAACTACGGTTTGAATTTTGATTAAAATTTATTAAATATTTATTCGATGAGAAGTTATAATTATGAATATACCATTAGTTTTTTACGAGTAATGGTTAATATTATTAATTTTTCATATCTATAATAATGATTAGAGTAGAAGTTATTTGGAATGTTTTTTTCATTGTTAATTAAAAGTCATAAAATATTGGTTTGTATTTTAAAAAGAAATTAGATTTTTAATTGAGTTATTTCTCTATTCATAAAAATAATAATTCACTATATTTTAAAAGAATTTTATAAGTCATTTTTTAAATAATTATAATTTTATTTTGGATGGTTGTTTTTATTTTAAATAAGGCAACAATATATAAAATTTCGAAGTCAGAATGATGGGGGTTAAGATGTTGGTTGTGATGGAAATTGAGATAGTAAAAGTGTTGTAAACATGATTAGATCTAGGATAATTAATAGATTGGTTACCAGAATAGAAAATGGACTACATTAAGATATATTTTTCCATTATATATTAAGCTTCTTGATATTATTTTTTAATTCTATCATCTAGTCAAACATTTTATTTTTATGAATATTTTAATTTTTAGTCATCTATTAGCTTCAATATAGTTATCCATATAATGAAATTATTATAAATTTCAATTCATGATACTAATAACATTCATTGAAGAAAAAAAATGACTCTTCAGGTATTATCCAGGAACGAATACACATAAAATACATGATTGACATACACTACTATCCCAAGAGTTCTATTTAGTCCCCAACAATTGGTGACTACTGTTTCGGGTCTCCACATATAGTTGGGGAATGATTTACCCATTTTATTATAGATATATATTGTGGTTATTATTTATAAAACATTAATAAGGAATCAAAAATAGTTCAAACATTCTAACAATAAAAAATTAACAAAAAATGTCATACGAGGAAAGAAAAAAATGTAACCCTCCCACCACTATCAACAGAAATGCAAAAAAAAACATAAAAAACTAAACTCATAGTATAATGGAATTTTATATTGTAATTCAAACCAAAGTCATTCTAATACTGAGGGAAAACTAAGAGGAATTATATAATATCCAAATAATATCGTTTTTAAACTCCAGTATCTCATACTCTGATGTAAGAACCAATCCCTCTTCTATAACAAACAGAAATGACCCACTTAGGTGATATTATCGTTACTATTATCCCTAAGTTCATGGAGAATAGTTGAAGAGAGTTTTTATGGTCATTGAGGATTCCATGGGATGAAATGGTAAAGAATAAATTCAATTTTTGTTTATAATTTTATGAAAGACTATCGTTATTAATTATTTAGGTTTATTAGGTTTAATGTTACACTAATTAACTCAAAAATCCAGAAAAGACTTATAATCAATAATATATATAACCACATTTCATTTATATTTCATTTTTTTAGAGGGGAAAAAAGTAATAAATTAAAAAATTGTATAAAACCTTTTCAAGTATAATTAAAGATGGAAATGAGAATAAAATATATCACATCCCAAGAGAAACCATTTATAAAATAAGGTTTTCATAAAAATTTCCATACATTAACTCTCATAAATCCATTACAATCATATAGTTTGATGTTTGAGAATATATACTTATATACATATATATATATATATATATATATCAGGTTTCATAGTAAATCAATCCTTCTTGAATCTTAAGACAAGATTTCTAATCACCATTGAAACACTCTTTACCACAGATCATGTGTTGTTTGTTCTATGTCAACTTATTCATGTTCAAGAGGAGATACTGACTCTTATTAACGAATTTGGATGATATTAAAAGAATTCCACTCTAATTATATGAAAATTAACCAAGCTGATAAGTCATGTGGAGGAACTTATCTATAGAATTTATATAAAATATAATGAATTAGAAATATACCCAAGGTTTCACTTATTCCCAAGTATAAGTCAAGGGAAAGTGTGTGACTCTTTAACAGCATGGGGTTATGTGAAAAGATCTAATAGGGGTAATAGACTTGGATCTCAAGAAATAGTATGAAAAATTATGATATAGATTTATATGGGATCAGTAATGAATAATTTGTAATGTATTATTCACCCAAAATTAGAAAGAGAGAGTGATGATATCTACATACAATCTTTCAAAATAATTAAATAAATTTAATAATTTATATAAAAATATAATTTTGAATCATCCATTGATATTGTTCAAATAAAATAAGAGTTACATAAAAATATTTTGAAAAAAGAGGGAAAACATGTTATTGGAATAGCCTAAGAACCACATGTTCAGTTAATACCACCAAACAATATTAATATAGATATTTGAAAATTATAAATGATCATAATAAGCCCCTAAAAGCAAGGAACTTCAATTTCATAACCAAAGAAAACAAATCATTAAAAACTACTATAATTTATGATATAAAATACCATCGAAACTATATATTAGCCATATAAATTCCATTAATAATACCTTAATGGATTACTAATTAATGAAAAAATGGAATAGCTATTAGATCCTCCACATCATATGACTTCTCATCCCTGAGAATTTATAGGAGATATTTACATGAATTTAGACACCCACTATGTATGAAATACATACACCGAAGCATTTACTAGACCTGTGAAAAATATATCCAAATAAATCACTTGTCACCAAATACAACAAATTAAAGATCTCTAATGATCAACCCATAACCACATTTATAATACAGAACTCAAAAAATACACCATTAATTAGGCGACAAATCATTCACCATAATTCTAATTCATAACCCCCAGAACTGAACAAAATCAAGAAAAACAAAAAATTTGGACATCCATAACTATCCCACTACAATGAAATATAATTCCATAATATATAACCCTACATCCAAAATAAATAATAAAAAAAAATACATACCAATAACTAAAAATCAACCATATCTGCCAATATAAATTTAGCAACCTACGGATCGAGATATTAAAAATTGAAGAATTAAACCTAACTATGGATCCAAAGATAGCTCAAAGTTGCGAGGGAGGAGAAAGAAGAACATAGATGGAGGATAAAATGATTGAGATGAAAACTACAGAACCCATTGGAGCACCAAGGCCTAAAAATATCATAGTAAAAAAAACCACTGAATATGAACAAGAAAGAAACTAGAGGGGAGGATAAAAAATAACATACCTTAGATTTGAGGTTCGATTCGTCTGAGAGAAAGACATGAGGGAGAAATTTTAGCATTATAAATTGGTGAGAGCCTAAGAGGCATGACTGAACTCAATTCGATTTGGGTTCTTTAAAAATATTTGGGAGGGTTTTATCAACTCTATTAAAAAGCATAGATAAAGAGGGGATTTATTAGTGATAAAGTAATAAGAATTGATAAATGACATCTTTATATGCGCTAAAATATTAGGATGGATAAAGATATATTTTCAATAAATATTTATAGTTATATTTATAAATAAATATATTTATTAATATATTTTTAAATATTTGTTTATAATTATAAAAATATTTATACCAATATATATATATTTATAAAAATATATATATATATTTAATAAATAAATATAAATATAAATATAAATATAAATATATTAAATATATACATTATTTAAATATATTCATTATAACTTTATAATTATTTAAATATGTAATTATTTATTTATAATAATATAAAGACTTTTTAAAAAAATTATAATTATTTATTTACAATAATAAATATATTTAAACCAATATATATGTTTAAAAAATAGATATTAATATAAATGTAGTAAATATATTCATTATTTAAATATATTTCATATAAAAGGTGGGTTTGATTCATATAGGCCTTCTGCAGATGGATCATGGGCTTGGTCCCAGCCGATTCATTATTCAGTGGATTTAAAAGCGGGATTCTCATTTTCTCTTCATGGTTCTTCATCAAATAACACCAATAAACCCTTCACTTCGAGAAATGATGGGGAATTAGAGATAATATTCAACCATGTAAACTGATCTATTCTAATTAGGTTCTTATCCTCGATAGGTTTATGATCAATGAGTCGTCATGTATTTCTTGACTAGTTCTTCTGTCAGGTCAAAAATCATAGAAGTATGAAGATGTGATTCGAAGGTTATTGTCTATGTAGGGATTCCATGATTGGAAGTGTATTCCTGATGATCATGGATATTTCTAAATCTTTTTTCCATTGGAAATCTTGATGAAAACATATTTGGGTTTCACACTGATATTTCTCTGGCAATGTATGATTTGTCTTTAGTACTGGCATCCCAGCTTCAACCCATTCGCATCTTAAAGCCCAAGGACCCAAGTTTGGGTTCACAATTATTCTCTCAACTGGATATGGTGGCCTCCACAAAACTTATTTTATATGTAATCAGTAATTGGATATCAAATTTGATTGAAACACACTACATAGGAAGCATAGTACAATTGCAACACACACCTATAGAGAAGCTAACATGATTGCAGATGGTCTGGAAAACATGGGTGTGGTGTATGCTATTATGTGGAGTGATGAACTCCACCCCGAGATGATTCCACTTTATATTCGAGATTTAAACAAAATTCCTTATTTTCGTCTAGTGTAATCGCTTCTTTTTTAATAAAACATTTGGTTTTCCCTTAAAAAAAGGAATCATATTATAAATTCTATGTGCGCTTCATAGTAAAAATAGACCTCAATTCTAACCTGAATGGAACTACGATTCTGTCTACTACTAAATATAATTTTCAATTAAATATCAGATATGAGACACTACCCCTTTTATTTAGTTGCTAAAAATCCATTGGACATGAAAATGATGGATTCAGACAGAGGTTCATTATGTTTTTTGTAATTTGGAATGGAATTTTGTGTCAGGATGTAGGTGGATGAAAGTTGCATGGGATGGTGGGAAGAATTCCACAAACCCTTCTATTTTCAAAGAAATGTAAGAATTAATTCCTTTCTAAACATGGCTGATAAAGTGAAGTCAAATATTTATAATGATAAGGGACCCACTTCTTTAATTCCAATTGAGCATCCAAAGTATAGGACATGGGCTAACATTTTTGGGGAAGCATCTGCACACTCTGATGAGGTGGATATCCCTCTTGATGATGATGTAAAATTGGATGCATCTACTAGTAGGCGTATACATTCATATAAAGTCATGGTCATTATACCTTTTGGGTCCTCCCCCAATCCTTTAGAGGTGAATAAAACATTTTTTTCTAATGCATTCTAGACTGGAAGCAGAGCAGTGTATATAGATATTGGAATGATTAAATAACCAATGGGTGAAAAATTTTCTAATAAAACCACCATTCATAATTCTATTGAAATAATGATTATGGAAGTAAATAACATTGCTTCTTGGGATGAAAGAGGTAAAAAATATGACTATTGAACCTCCTAAGATGATTACACATATGAAAAATGTTCAGGATCATATTTTGGAAGCTAATAGTGATCAATGTAAGGGGTTCCCATTGGTTGAGAAAGGTGTTTCGTCTTCCATAGATTATAATATCTATGTTAAGAATGATGTGAAATGAGGGTCTCTGGATCACACTCCCATGATAAATGGACCCCCATCCCAGCGCAAGAACATAAGGGTGGATAAAGACGGATTCCTAATGGTTGTCCCTCAAAAATCTAAATTAGTTGAGTCAAAACTGCATGATATAAAGGTTTTGGACTTTACAACACAAATGTAAGAAAAACTAGTAGTAGAAATTTCATTCATGAGGGACAAAAGTGGTCCTATCTACCCCATTTTTACTAATTTTATGAAAAATTCATATATTGATATTGGTAGGGAATCTTGAGAGGAAGGTTTCATGTCACGTGACAAAAACTTTGGTATTATTTCTTTAAAGGATCTAGAAGAAGAAATGGCCATTGTTAGACTCAATGAGGAGGTAACCGAATGGTATTTTTTACAAATGGAGTGCACATTCTTTATAATGGAACCAAATGTCATTGGATTTTATGTTTATATAGTAGTGAAAAAGTAGTTATCCATTAATCTTGAAGATAGACTGCATCCTACCCAACGATGGATTTTTGGGATTTTTCATCGATGTTGTGGATCTCTTCTAATCCATTTGGATCATCTAAGTCATTATCAGATGAAGAATCTGTGACACCTTAGAGGGAAAAATCATGGAAACAATGCCGACTTCCAAAAGGCAGAGGAAGACACCCGAAGAATTTGGGATCTAGAATGAATTAACTTGTCTGTATTTCTTTCGGCGTCTTTCATGTGGATGTGGATACTCTTTGTCATGTCTAACTTTTCCGTCTTCTATCTTGTATGCTTTTTTTATAATAAATTTTGGAGTCATGGGCCTCAAGCCCATGGATAAACTGTTTTGATTATAAATATAAATATAGTAAATATATCCATCATTTAAACATATTTATTATAATTTTATAATTATTAATATATATAAATAACTATTTAACATTATATAATTTTTATTTAAATATATATATATTTATTTATAACTATTAATATATTATTATATAAATATAGTAAATATAATTTTATAAATACATTTATTCACAATTATTTATTTAGAGATATATTCTTAACATTATTAATAAATATTTAGTCTTAAATGAAGGAATGCTAAATATGAGTGAAATTGAATAATTTAAAATGACTAGACATTAAAAATATTAAAAAATTGTATAAATTTTATTAAATAAATTATTTATTAAATAAAAAATTTGATATATATTAAAATGAAGATGAATAAATATTTAAAATATTTAAACATAGTAAATAAATACGTATAAATAAATAATAGGAAATGAATAAATTCCAAAAAAAATGTAAAATAATATTAAAAATGAATAAACACTACTAACTGTACTAATATTAAAAATAAATAAATTTAATTTACTAATTACAAATATAATATATTAAATAAAATATGTTACTAAATGAAATTCTAAAATTAATATTAAAATTTTAATAAATTGTAAAAATATTAGATGTATGTGTTTCTATATAATATTTCATTAATTATGTAAGTATTTTTTTCTTGTGAAATTAATGTGTGTGCATAAATATATAAATAAAAAATTTGATATATGTGAAATTGAACAACGATATTATATAATATGAAGCATCTATCAGGGAAAAGAATAATAAGAATGAATAAATTTAAAAAATATATATAATTAAATATATAGATAATTTAGAAAATCAAAAATGAATATTAATATATGTTTATAATTACATGTTAATTATATAAAATACAACCACATTAAAATCATTAAATGTTTATGAATAAACATTTATAAATAAAAATTGATAATAGATAAAAATACAAACATATTGAATGATAAGAAATTGGGAATGAATAATTTAAACAAATATTAAAAAAAAATTAAGATTATTAATGAATAAATAATAACACAAATGAAAAAAAAACAAAAAAATATTAAAATGTAATAAATATTTTATATTGGATAAAAATATAAAAAATAGTAAAATTTTCCCTTTTGAAACATAATATATATTTAATATATTAGGTTAATAGATATAATTATATAACGAATATTAAAAATTGAATAAAAAATAGAACTTTTATATGTGTGTGTTGTATAGAAAAATGAATTAATTACCTATACATCTGTGTAAAATCAATGTAACAAACTTTTGATATATGTTAAATAGAAAAATAAAACAACACTAAATTAAACTTCCATTACTTGTACAATTAGTCAATAATTTTATATAATATTTTTTTTAATTATAAATCATTTTTCTCAAAATATATGACTTATTTAATGTAAGAATAAATATTTTGTTTTATTTAAATTATATGTTATGGAATAATATATATATATATTGATATATATATATATATATAGAAATATATATGAATATATTTTTATAATAAAAATATTTGTTATATTAATGAATAATTATGTATAATAACCATTAAAATTGAATAAGAAGTTAATATGTTTTTAATTATAACATATTGTCCATTTCAATATTTATCTTTAATATATTGTATTTATTAATTTTTATAATCCATATATATATATATATATATATATATATATTTCATTTATTTTAATGTTTTATTAATAATTTTATTAATAAATTTATTATTTATTCATTTTTAATTTATAGGTTAATTATTTAAATATATTCATTTTTATATCAATATTTAATATATACTATCTATTAATATTTATAATATATATATATATATATATATTAAATATGATCTCTTATTAATTATGAATTATTTAATAAAATTGGGTTTTTTTTTAATTTTTTAATTTTCTAATTTTCTAATGTTTATTTGTTTAATTATTTCAACTTATTCATTTTATATATCTATATTTAATAAATAATATTTATTAATATTTACAATATATATATAATTTATTAATATTTATTAATATTTTTTTATTTTGATCATTTCTAATTTTTAATTTTTTAATAATTTTAAAATTTTAAATATTTTTAATTCATGTATTTTTTATTGGTTTATATAAACAAATTGGGGCATTGACAGGGCTGGGACATGAAATTACTTAGATAGGTGGGTTGGGTCATGTAAGACTCTATTAGGTGTATGATGGTGAGAAAAGACCCATGGGAAGAAGAGGGTGGGAGAAGGCCCACATGGGGTGTAAATGAGCCCATATTTGTGTGTGTAGTGTAATTGGGATCCCATACCTATAGTAGACTTCTGATCTTGGTATGCTTCAGAATTATATATATATAAGTATCCTCCCTTGTACTGTTTTGATGTGTGACTCACACGTGTGATCTGAACCTTTATCAGGGCTAAAAAAGAACTGATAAAGTGCAATATTTTTCACTGCTAAAAATAAAGTGCTGATAATGGTATCTTTTATCAGTGCTAAAAAAGCACTGATAAAGGCTGCCTTAATCAGTTCTTTTTTCTAGAACTGATAAAGGATTGCACTGTATCTTATGCGTTTTGTAGTAGTGGATCATTGTTTAATATTAATCCTTTATAATACAATATTTAATCAAGAATAATTTAAAATTCTACAGAAAATATTACTACATAAGAAATATCATTGTGGCACAATTTTTTTCCTTTAGCACTAAAATTTCACCAAATATCCTCCAGAGTGTACTAAACTTCATCTAAGTCTTACAAAGATAGAGTCTATCAGATATGATATGTTTATAATAAAAAAAATCAATTTATACCATCTTTTAAAAAACTCCTCATTTAATCCATCATTATTCTCTTGAATAACCTAGGTTTTAAAATTAACCTCTATGGGTTTTTTCGCAATCTTAGGTGAAATTCAACACACTTTATTCTCTAGAAAAACTAAATAAAAATAAAAAACCTCAACCAATACTCTATGTCTATGTGATAAATGAATAATATAGAATATAAATGTTAAATAGGGAAATTATACCTTTTAATGATTAATAATGATTTTTATCTTCAATCCACCACTTGAAAATCACTAAATTCAGATGGTTCTCAAACATGAAACTATTGTGCGTGTGGAAAAATAAATTTAATACTTATAGTAATAATATAATGTAGTAGTGACCAATGGATTTCTCAAAGGAGGAGTGATTTTTTATCATAGTTAGTTAAATTTGGGTTTAGAGTTATTTTGATTTCAGAGAACTGTAATCAGCTTGAAATAGTTTTATTTTTATAGAAATGAATTTTTTGATTGGTTCAGGGGGTGAATCACGAATTACTATACCATCATAATCTTAAAATTATTATTCATTATTATTTTTAATTTTTCAGTGAGATAATCCTTGATCACCTATCTCCCATTAAGGTTTGATAGGGAATGTGAGTTTCAAATTAGCAACGATCATGACTTACTGACCTAACTTCAAATGTGTGTGGGAAGATATTATACAATTAACTTAATATCTCAACAACGAGATCTCCCTAAACTACTCAAGAGACTCCCAATCAAGTGAAGGGGCTCTTAAAAAATCTAAAGTGATCTACTACATTCCACACTTGTTTCAACAATTCCTAGATACTTCACCATGAAACCATTCCCATTACATCATTTATTAGAAAAATTGGTTAGAGAGAGAAAACAATTCATCAACTCAAGAAGGACATAGTTCACTGAAATATTAACTAGATATAGTTACATCCAATTAAATATCCGAAAACTAAAAAAATGAGACACGATAACAGGGGAAGAGTTTATTTTGTTTATTCATACTCATCATAAAAAAATTTCTCCTTACTATAATCCAAATAATTTTTTTTAGCCATCTAGGAAATGATATTAAACCATTGAAACAAAATAGAATAGAAAATTTAAATTCATAATGATTAATCCAGTTACTAAACCACCCATCCTCACAAACTAAAGTTCCTTTAAAATATTCGTTATTTCATTATTGAGATTAGTGATGATTCCTTATGCTTCAGGATTTTGAGGATCTCTTCTACGTAGATTTAAAAAGTTTCTCAATGTTTTCCAGTTCCCGGATAATTTTCACATGAATATTCCCATTCTTGAATCAAATGAAACAAAGACCATAATCTTCATTTTCTACAAATTCAGTGAAGTATTCACATATAAAGATCCTATCCAGGACCCCTTAGTATTCCCAAGATCTATGTAGCATCGAAATTGTCAACATGAAACAATTTTTTTGATTACGTATTTTCATGTTACAAGCCATTCTCCTGAATTTTCAAATTATAATATCTTAGGTAATTAATAATTCCTCTTTATATAGTTGATCCAAATTTATCTATCTTTAAAACCTTACCTTATATCCCATTCACGAACATATATTAATTTCATAATGGGAGTAAAATTACATGAATTCGACCAAATCCTTTATATTCCCTATAAATCTTTGAAAAAACCATACATATCACCAATTGAATATTATATTTGAGTATTCAAATCTTAAGTATCACTAAGCATATATTACATGTCATAGAGTTCATTTTCCCTTACTCTTCCAACTATTCTTGATTTCATTAGTAGTTCAGTTTCACATTTCCTTTACCTAAAAATAGTAAATCAAGGGATTATAAATAGTCGAATGTTGATTTAATTTGAGAAGTTAATAAAAAAATTATATTAATAATTTGGCCATTTCAAACAATATTCAAAAAATACAATGATATGATCCTTTAATTCCAAAACTATTTATAAATTAATTAATTTATAAATGAAAGGAAATCAATTAAACTGAGTATTACTAAAATATAATTAATTAATTACCTATATCAATTCCCTTACATTTAAACCTTGTTATCTTGGTTAATTGAACATACAAATATCACCCAAGTAAAACTCAAAACATAAGAAAATACAAATTTCATTTTAAAAAGAAATGATATTAAATCTCATTATTCATCGTAAATTTTATCAATTTAATTTTATCTCTGAATTAAAATCAGTTAGTTTCTATGTTTTCTATCCCCCATGTGTATTTAAACCCTCCTTCCTGGAAATATTTCTCTCATTACACAAACTATGAATTTCAGTATTTTTTTTTCAATTTGTAAAATCATACATTTTTCACCATTGGATTTCTATGATTCAAAATCTCCACCCAATGAGTAATGTAATTGTGTTTATCATAAGGGATTTCAGTAATTTTCTATGTTTAATAGTTTGTATGTTCTGCTGTTAAAATTTACAACTAAGAATGGTGATTTTTGGATTTGAATGGACAAAAATTGAATGATTAATTGTTCATATAAAGAATTTATCCTCAATCACTATACCTTATATTGGTTGACCACATAACTCATTTGGATTTTTGGGGATTATCTACACAAAAATAATTTCAGTAGCAACATATATTTTTTCTCTTTTATTCCATTAACAAATTTGATATTTTTATTTAATACAGACTTTGTATGTTGAAAATAGAGAAAAATATTTAGACTTGAAATAGAGGTTTGAACATCCATGTTGAATTTTGAAGGATAATCCTCCTCCCATATATCCTATATTTGATGTTTATCCCTATATTTTCTCAAAAAATTTCTTCACCCCCACACTTGAGTTCAAATATGATCATGAATTTGCTTCTAGTGTTAGGATGTTATGGATTTTATTCTTGAAATGTGGAAACCTATAAGGTATTTCATTTATTCTAGTGAATAATTAATGTTTCATATATAATGAATGCTTTTGAAATAAGATCATTATAAAATTGGACTTTCAAAAAAGGAATAAATAATTCCAAAAATCATTTTAAACACATATTCATCAATTCTCCCATGTTTTTTTTCTAAAATCCATTGAAAATTATTATTATTCAAGAGTGAAAAGGTTCTTATAATAAATTGGAAAAAATTTTAACAAAGAAATCAAAAATGATTTATAAGCCTCTCTTTTGAGTGATTTTAATATTAGATTATATTTCAAGGAATGAGATTTAAAATAAATATTATTTTTGAAAAGTTTCAAAACATTGATTTTGAAATTCATTAATCATTCATTTATATTCTGTTTTTAGATTTATATAAAGTCCTCAAAAATTTAATAGGATGAAAACATAAAAATTACTTAATTTTTATCTCAATAGTTTTCAAAAATACATAAAATGAAAATGAAAACATATTAACATAAATAATAGAAACAAAAAAATTTAAATTCTAAATCTATAATGGTTTCCCTCCCCCTGACATTAATGATGTAGTATCCCCAAAACATTCCAATACTTAAGAAATATTCAATAGATTTAATATTATGATATTAATTAACAAGGTTAAGGAATGTTATAACATGGTGGTTTCATTAGTTGATCGGTCAATGGAGCGTAACCTCCTCCATTGACATGTCTACCAGATGCTGAAAATGCTTCATCATCCATTTTCATTGATATTAATGAATGTGCCCAATCAGGATGATTGTATCATTGAGAGGGGTAGGGGTGAATCAGTGATACATTTTTTTGGAAACAATATTACCCTCCTATTAAATTTTCAATTCTCTGCTGAAAACAATTCAATTGCACATCCAAAAGAACACAAATATATACAAGGGTCAATATTCAATATGAATGGGACATCCTTTTCTTGGTTTTGGAAATGATCCAATACCACACAATATACTTGAAATAAATCCTTGGATTATAATGGTGAGGATATTACCTTACAATCAAATATTACTATGTAAACAATTCCAATGGTTTTTGTGGACCTTATTAGCATAAATAGGGTAATACAATGTTTTTATAATAAATCATGTTAGCTGTGATTATTTTCAATTATAAAAATGTATTCAATTGAAAACAATTCTTCAATTACTTACTTAGAAGACGGTAAGAACTTCCCGTAATTTGTTAAGTAAAACTCTATCAGATTTTAGGGGTCTGATTCTTCTATGTATGATTTTCCCTAGTACGATTCTTCCAAATGTGATACTTCCGGGAACAATTATCCCCAGAATTAAAAATATAGATTTGATAGAATATGATTGAGATAATTCAAAACAACTTCAATTATGAGTATGATAAACTTAGTATGATTCTTCCTCAGTATAAGGACCCCAATACAGAAATCCTAAAACTGATTATCCAACATGATACGATGTTTATCTGAATACAATTAACAAGCTGAATACGGTAATCAGATGTGTACGATAATCATTGAGTAAAGTGATCAGATAAATACAAAATTGTGATCTTGTATCTCCTCTTTCACTTCAATTCATAAAATCTGTTTCAACAAAAATCTCAATATGGAAATCTTATTCTTCTATATATAAAACCAGAGAATCTATCTCATGAATAGTACATTGATCAATGGAAAAGGGATATGTACGTTTTGAACTTTATAGGTGACCCTATAGATAATTTGGTGGGAATCCCAGGAAATTTTCCTTCTTATTAAAATTCAACCTAATCTCCATTTCCAGTAAAATATTAGGTGAATTTTGACTTTGTCAACTCTTCTAATAGCATCTATATTCTTCTAAAATAATCAATTATACTTTAGAATTTTATTTCAATATTCAGTAAAATTTCAATACATGAGTATGATTTTATGAAATTAAAATGTCTGTATAAATTGAAAACAAATGTTTGAAGAATTGGATTCCACTTTTTAATGATGAATATGATCATTATTTTTACTGTTGAGCTCTCCCATGATAGTACATCTAGAAATCTCATTCTATTTTTCTCTTGACCCACATGAGATAACAAAATCATCTTTTCCTCTTCCATTGATAAAGTTTTAAACCTACAAAGTTATTCAACCCTTTTGAAATGGTTGACTAAATTGTTGATCTCATTCTCTCATTATATTTTCATCTATTAGCCACAATTAGTTCCTTCTCTGAATATGATTTTCCAGAGCATGCTATTTCTTCTTTTTGGTCAAATATACAATAATCCTATGTATGAAAAGTTTTTTACACTTTTGATGGACGATAATATCATATAGTAGATTGAAAACTTCTTTTCCTTCTATTCTACCTCGATAAAAATAATTTCTTTACAATCAATTTTCAATTAGTAGAAACTCTTTCTTCTCTTCCACCCGGATATGATAAATCTGGGTATGTTTTGGAATACCTTCTTTCCCTTTCTTATATAGTCTTGTATCATAAGTTCCCCAATTAACTTATGATTTTGTGAAATAAAAATCAGTAAAACATCGTCACATTTAATTAATCGTATTCATGAAGACTCCAATTCTCCAACAAAATATCCACTTCTTTTCCACTAAATTCATAGTGAATCTGATGACCATTTACTTCGAGCAAGATACATTCTCCAAGAAAGTGATTCTCTCATTCCATGTAATGATCGAATCCTCATTATGATCTTTTCCCATACCAAACCCATGGTGAGTCTGATCAAAACCACTTCTTCAGAAATTTGTTCTCCTTGTTATGATAGAAAAAATGGGTCCAATTCATTTGAAATGAATATGATTTTCACCAAATGAAAAGTGTGGTGATTTCATATCATAAAAAAACGTTCTTTTTACAACAAAATGAGACATCTGAAAACAACCACCTTAATCTTTAGCTTAGTACTAATAATCTCGCCCATTAGATTTTGTTTTCAACCAAGTTCCATAAAACAATTATATTTATATTCTCATTAAATGGATTACTTATCAATAATTATAAACCTACATGAGCTAAATAATTATAAGATACAAGAATAATTGATCGAAAACCCTGCTATAAAAAAATAGCGATTATAACAACATTTTAATTTTTCCTTCCTAAGATGTGCTTCAACATAAACTTTTCTTCAGCCTCTATGGAAAACAAAACAATTTCTTTCCTAATAACCACTCCAAAAAATAGTTAGAATACATCACTTACAATAAAATGTTGAATTCAAATCTTACCCAAAACACTATCTTTAATGAAATCAAAAGGATGGATTGTTGAAACAATTACCCCCTTGATAATAAAACAGAAAGGTAAGATGAGGGAGTGGATATATGCCCATACCTTAGAAATGATAAGAAATAGGATGGAAACCCATGTTTAACCACAATTTAGAAAATGTTTCATTCATTAAAGGTTTTTAGAATATGTCAACGACTTGATACGATGTGGGAATGTACTCCATATTCAATTCATTATTCTCCACATGTTATTTGATGAAATGATATTTGATGTCAATATGTTTTGAATTATAATGTTGAACTAGATTCATGGTGATATTTATTGTGCTTTTATTTTCACAACCCAGGAGCAAGGGTAACATCACTTCAACAAGTTTAAATTCCAACTGAGTTTTCATCCACATGAGTGCTGCTATTTCTTGAGTGGAAGCAATATACTCAGTTGCAACTATACTAAGATTTACTGAATTTTGTTTTCATGAATTCCAAATAACAAAATTCTTTCCTAAAAATAATACTCCCTGGATATGGATCTTAGATCATCAACATTTCCTCCCCAATCAGTATCTGAATACCCAAAAAAATTAATACTATGTAAGATGAAATACATGATTTTGAATTCTATTTTTCCCCTAATGTATCTATGAATTATTTTTCTAGTAATTAAATTTGATTCTTTTTGAGTGCTTTGGAATCTGGGGAATAAGGTAACAACATAAATAATAGAGTCTTGAGGAATTCAAATATAATATGATTCCAATCAACTTCCAATACTCTTTTTAATAATATTCTTTTCCTTCTCCATCATTACCCAACATGGATCCCACTAAAATTGGTGTGGAAACATGTTTTGTGTTTACTATTATGAACCTCCTGAGAAGTTCATTAACATACTTTTCTTGAAAAATAACTATGTATTTCTCCTTTTTTCATGATTTGTAACCTAAGACAGTATTCCAATTCCCCCCACCATGGACATTTAAAATAACTTTTTTCATTTCTTCGGAAAATATTTCACAATATCTTTCATCATTTCTAGAAATGATAATACCATCAACATAAAAAATTAAAATGAAGGAATGATCTTGACTTTGTATGACATAAAAATTTCAATGCACATTTCCTTTCTTAAAACTCATATTCCTTAAGTATGTATCTAATTTGGAATACTATGCCTTAAGAGCTTATTTTATCCCATAAAAGGCCTTCTTTAATATTCACAAATAAATTTCATATTTCCAAATAAAAATGCCACAAAGCTGTTAAATATAAACATCATCTTGAAGAAAACCAATCAAGAATGAAGATTTAACATCCATTTTGAAGGTCTTGTATCCTCAATGTGTAGAAATAGAAAGAAAGATTCTAATTGTCTAAAGTCTTCCCCCTAGAGAAAAGGGTTCATTGAAATCAATCCCTTTATTTGGAGTGTACCATTTGCAAACCAATATTTCTTTATTTCTCATTACTTCATCCTTTACATTTACTTTTCAAGGAAACCCACATTGTTCCAATAATATTTTTTGTTTTTATGATTGGTTAAGAGTTCCAATGTATCATTCTTTTCAATTTTATCCAATTATTCATTCTTGGTTTGTACACTTTCCAAATTCTCAACGGATTCTTTCACATAATTTGGTTCCACTTTTGAATATAAAGATGTATGTGCAGTAACATTTTTTGTTCTTGTTATTTCAACCTTCTAATGTTGATCACCAATTATATTCTGAGCATCCACTTTTTTACTTAGCATAGGATGATATATAGGAATATCTTCCTCATCACTTGAAATAGCTAATCCTTATTCTTATTCTGGATTAGGAATACATTTTTTGTATCCTTTTCACAATTGTTTTCCTCAACCTTCTCAACTTCCTTGTCTGCCTAAGCTTGTTTCTATTTATCAGATCCCTTGATCACTTTTACATCGACTGAATCAAAAATTATTCCAATTTCTTTGTTGAAGCATTTGTATCCACCTCCTTTTAGTGAATAACTAGGAAAGATTCCATATTCTCCTTTCTTCTCAAATATACCATTGTTTCCAAAATTCATTTTTATGAAAAATGGACTCCCAAAAACACTAATGTGATTCAAACTTGGAGTTTTCCCTAAAAAAATCATCTGGAGTCATACCTGATTGAGGCCTATAAGAACAATGGCTCTGAATATAAACAGTAGTACTCAAAGATTACCTCAAAAAGTAATGAGAGATGCTATATTCAAGTAACATGGTTCTTCTCATTTCTACCAAGCTTCTATTATTTCTTTCAGCAGCCCTATTTTATTAGGGAGTGTATGGGGAACTATACTCGTAATAAATTCTATGCTTCTTAAGATAGTCTTGAAACTCTTCTAATCTATATTCACAATAATTATCTATTTTCAACTTGTTCACTAAATACTCAAATTCTTTTTCTTCTTTTCTTCTGAAACTTTTATACATTTTTAAAGAATATTATTTATGTTTCCTATACATTACACATGTAATTCAAGTAAAATAATCAATGAACATAATGAAGTACTTATCTACATTTATTTATGAATTTCTCATCATCCCACATATTTCAAAACGAATCAAATCCATGGATTTTTTTAAATAATTCTCAACTTTATTATGAAACAAATTTTCAATGTTTTCTTTCTGAAAAAAGGTATAGTTCCAATTTCTTCTTCTCAAAAAATCCAGAATGCGTCGACCACTATCTCTTTTAGATAACATTCTCATATTTATTTGATGCATGGGTCCTAGAATTTTATTCCAAAATTGATTCTCTTCCTCCAGGATCATGTGACAAGAGTTTTTTGTTTCACCAATCTGTAACAAATATCTTTTTGTATATTGGAATCTTGTAACAATTTTCCCATATTCTTCAATCTTCACACAAAACCCATCTTTCATGAAGATAAATTTTTTACCCTCATCAAAAAATTATGAAACACATTGAAAATTGTGTTTCATCCAATCTACATAAAAAGTTTTCTTGGATTTAATCTTTTCTTTTCCAATGAAGAATAACCCAAAACCATGGATTTTCAAGGATTCATCATTGCTAAATGTCAGAGTTCCTTATTTAAAATCTCTCACATTATTTAATATTTTCAAATATCATATTATGTGACAAGAAGACCCACTATCAAGTATCCAAGGTCATTCTCCTTTTTTGGATTTTAATCCAGTTTCAACAATAAAATCATTTTCTGATTTCTATTCTTTCATCACATTTGGATTCTAAGAATTAATAATCTTTTATTGAGACTGTAAAAAAACATGTCATCTTTTGTAAAGGTGTCCAGGTTGATCACATCTCTCAAAAATAGTTTCCAAGGGTTGGAACTTGTTTTCAATATTTATTTAATCCTTTTTAGTATTATTCATGTAATCCTTCTCAATACTTTATTTGAGGAGATTGAATCCCACTCAAACTCTACCTTTCATAACTTATGGGATAGTAGAATTTTTTTTGGTTGAACCAACACATAATTGATGTGTGTACGAATCCCCCACAATACCAGGAATAACTATAAAAAGAATATTTGCCTATGGAAATTCCATACTTATTTTAATTGTGAATATGTTTCCAAACCACAATCTTCTATTTATCTTTAAAAATAATATAATAAGATGTATTTGAAATTTTCTCGAACCTAGATAAAACCTTTTCCAACTTAGTATGTTTTGTAACTTCTAAATTCTTCACTTTTTACACATACATAACTTTTTCACCCTTCTTTTTCTTGGAATCAATTCCATTTTTCTTCTCACACTTTAATAAGAACTTTTATTAAACTCTATAATCATTCTCATTATGATAAAATTCATAAACATTAATGATAGAGTTTTGGAAACTTTTACTTTTCAATTAATCTTTGGAGAGTTTTTGTCTGAAAAGTTTGAACTCTTGTTCTTTTGCATTCACCTTCACCTCTAAATGCACATTACGATTCTTTTCTTCTACATGGAATTTATTCATGCCATTATTCCATTTTATCATCTTTACATTCTCATCAGTAGAAAACTTTTGATTTCTTATTAAGAATCATTCATATTCTAATCTTTTATTTTTCTTTTCATGTTTTATGATCTTTCTCAGTCATTATTTCAACTCTTCTTTCAAAGGAAATTATAGTTGAGTTTCTTCTTCCATGGAACTACTACTTCCTAATTCATCATCATTAAATACTTTAATAAAATTATTTTCAATAACATACTCATATAATTTTTCAAATTACAAATTGTTGTATTCTTCCTCTTTATCTTTAGACAACAAATTTCTTCTTTTGAATTTGAAAAATTTTCATTCCTTCCCTATGAAATTTGAATTTTCTTTTTCTCCCTATTTTTTCCACAATATTTTACGATTTCATTATTATTCATCATTTTCCTCTTCATTATTTCCTAGAGGACAATTGGAAGTAATGTTCTTAATGGCTCCACATTCAAAACATATCAAGGGAAGTTTCCCCCTTGTATTTATTTATACCTATTTTAATATTTTTAGAAAATAATGGTAAAATATCATCAAGATTTTTACATAATTCATTTTCTGAGTTAGATTCACCAACTTCATCTTCAATAAGAATAATATTTGGAATTTGTATCTTAGAATACTTGAATGACATTTAGCTATCAACTTTTGTTTTTATTTTCATAGATTTCACCCTTCTCATATCATAAGTGCTGAGAGTGATATGTAAATAATCAAGAGATAATTTTTCAAGATCTCTGTCATCTAATGAAGAAACATATATATCAAACTTTTCAAGTAGGATTCTCAAGTTATTTTCCACAACTATAGAGTCATTCAGTTTTTCACCAAGACAGCTAATAGTAATTACAATTTTATTTACCCTGGTAATGATATCCCTGACATATTCACACTTATCCATCTTCAAATATTCATATTTCAATCTACATATTTGTAACTTTTACTTATTCAATTTATTATTTTCTTCGTATATGTTTTTCAATTTATCCCATATACCTTTGGTTTTGGAGAAACCTTTCACACTTAAGAATTAACTTTCAGAAAGTGATGAAAATATAGCATTATTATCCCTTCTTTCATTCTATAGATTCTTCTTATCAATAGATGTAAGAAGATATTTATCATTAATGGGATCAAACCAAATTTTTTCAGCTTCATGAACATCATAAATTATATACATAAGACAAGGAAACATTCTACCTTTCCAGATATGATAATAATTTCCATCGAATAATAGAATACCTTTACTATTCACACAATAAAAATTATCTGTTAGAAAAGAATAAGAAAAGGGAACCGGATCCCTGATACCAATTGAAAGTGCCTAGTCATAATGATTATATTATTGACAGGGGGACGGAGTGAATTAATGATACTTTTTATTTTATATTTCTTTGAAATAAAAGTTTCCTATTGTTAGAGATTCAATTCCATACTGAAAATAATTCAACCACACATCCAAAGGAACATATGTATTGACATGTTTCTTTATTCAATAAGAATATTTATGTCATTGGTATTGTTTAGAAATGATCTAATACCATACAATATAATAGAAACTAATCCTTGGATTACAAATAGTATGATACGTCTTTATACTTGTGAAGCACTTTTTAAACAATTCCAATAGTGAGTGTGCACACTCTTAGAACAAATAGTGTAATGTAGTGTTATTTTAACAACTGATGTAACCTATTATTCTTTTCAATTCCACAAATTTATTCAATTTAAAAAATTTCTCCAATTTCTTAACGAGATGAAGGTAAGAACTTATTGAAAAATTTTATTTGAAACTCTGTCCAATTTTATGAGTTCGAATCTTATGAGTTTTGTATTCCCCAGTATGATTATTCCTAATCTTATTCTTCCTAGAAATATTATCCCATGTATGGAAAATATAGGTTTGATAGAATACGAAATAGATAAATTGGCAACACATAAATTTTGAGTATGATACACTTAGTGTAATTATTCCTCAATATGACAACTGCAATACAGAAATCTGAAAATGGATTATCCAACTCGATACATTGATCATCCAGATACAATTGATAAAACGAATACATTAATTAGTTGAGAATGATAATAACAGGTTACAATGACCATTTGAATACATTTTTGTGATCTTGTATCTTCTCATTCCCCTTAATCCTTCACAATTTTTTTAACAAAAAATTCATTATAGAAATCCTTCTATTTTCTCTAAAAACATTAAAATTTTCTCTCAAGAAAAATACATCTGTCATAAAATAAGTACAACGTACTTTTTACCTTTTATGGGTGACCCTTGAGATGGTTCACTATGAATCCCAAAAAAATTACCGCTTAATAAAATTCACCCTAATCTCAATTTCCCTTATAATATCAATTGAATTATTACTTCATCAAATGTTCTCAAAGATTATTTACTCTTATACAATCATAACTTCTTCTTCAGGATTACATTTCAATTACCAGTTCAATTTCAATACATGAGTCCAATTTTCTAAAATATAAAGCTCAGTATCAATTGAAAACAAATGTTTGAGAATTGGATAACAGTTATTAAAGATGAGTATAAACATTTTTTTGAATGTAGATCTCCCCCTTGATAGTAAATCCATAAAATCCTTCAATTTTTCTCTTGACCCACTTGAGATACAAAAATTCATCTTCTCTCTTTCACTTGACCCATTTAGAAATAGACAATGTAATTATTCCCTTTTTAAATGGTTGACTACAATATTGATCTCATTCACTCAATCTATTTTCATCCATACTCCTCAAAAAATTCCTCATATGAATATGAATATCTAGAGTTTGATCTTTATTATTTTTTCATTTGAGTATGATCATCATGAGTAAAAAATGTTTTTATGCTTCTGATAGATGATTGGATGGTATATCAGACTGATATATTCATTTCATTCTCTTCCACCCAAATATAATAAATCTAGGTATGAGGAATTTTTAATCAATAATAATTTTTTTCCACCCAGATACAATAAATCTAAGTATGTTTCTGAATCCATCAATTCCCTTTCTCCCGTCAGCTTGCATCATAGGTTCTCTAATAAACAAATATTTTTTTTTGAAATATAAATTGATAAATCATCATCACATTTAATTAATCACAGTCATGAAGACTCTAATTATCCATCAAAACAACCACTTCATTCTCAGAAAATTCAAAGTTAATCTTATGACCAATTACTTCCAGCAAGATACATTCTCCATGATACCAATTCTCTCATTTCCACAAAATAATCAATTCCTCATTACAATATTTTTTTTACTGAACCCAAGGTAAGTCCGATTAAAAAAAATTATTCTAAAACATCTTCTCTTCAGTATGATGGACAAAGTGGGTCTGATTTATTTGAATTGAATATTATTTTTACCAAATACATTGTGAGGTGATTTACTTTCCTTAAATCATCTTTCTTTTGAAATTAGAAGAAAAAATTTGAAAATATCCACATTAATCTTCAGCTTGGTCCTGACAAATGAATGGTTGATTATCCCTTTATTTGTTATGAATGCATCACAAAATTGATTAATACATTTGGGAATGTAAACGAGCGTTCACTTATGGAATAATGATTACCTGACATTAATTCCAATCATGAGATTTAGAGTATCAATTATTCTTTTGGGTGATTTTCTGAATCATACTATTACGATTCACACTTATTATCTCCTAATAAATTATATAATTTACAGATTGTTTTATCTTTATTTCTTCTAAATTTTTAAATTGGAAATATTATTTTATGTCCTGATGTTTCTAGAACCAAATTAATTTCTTTATCTACCTAATAAAAATTGTGTTCTAGTTCAACATTAAAATGAAAACTTATCCCAGAGATCAACCAATAGGGGATCATTCTACATGAAGTTTTATAACATATAATATAATCCCACAATGTGGCTTTAGACCTATGTATATAATCAATCATATTTGGATTGATATTTTTTCCTAAAATTTCTCTGTTTCTCTATTTGAAACATTATCTTATCTATTTTTGTGTGGATGATAAGGGGTCTATAGTTTATGGGTTGAAAAATACATTTTCATCAAAATTCCATGATTATATTTTAAAGGATAATCCATTTTTCATTTCGTATATATATTGGGATCCCAAATTTTAAAAAAATATTATTTTTTGAAAATATCAGAAATAGTAGGTGAGTCATTAGTTTTGGTGGCCTTATATCCCACCCATTTTGAAACATAATAGATAACCAATAATATATAATAATATTCAAAATAATTGGGAAATAGTACATTAAAACCTATACCCCATACATCAATGTTTTCAAAAAAATCATTATTATTTTTTAAATATATTTTTTCATTAATATTCCTAGGGAATTGAAATTTCTCAAATTTTATAGAAAACTATTTGGTATCTTTAAAAAATATTTACAATTATATTCCATATTTGAAGATTTTTTAGATTTTCTTTAAGGTTAAAAATTTTCTCCATATTATAGGGTGATAAAAATCTCGTATAGATAGCACCTCACTTCCTAGTAATAATATCCTAATAATTTAGTCACTATAAATTTAATAAATATATGGATCATCCTAAACATAAAATCTAGAATCAGCCTTATGTTTTACTGTATTTTTCCAATTAATATGTGAGGAAAAATTATAATTATCCAAAAAATTTACTATATTAGGATACCATTCCACCTCTCCTTCAATAAAATAAATCCCTCTACCTATAATAATGTTATTATTTTTCCATTAGTTTATAATTTATACCTTAGTTTTATGGGGAAACAGTCTCATGTAATATTTAATTAGATATTAATCCACTATCTTATCCTTAATCTCTAAATCAAATATTTATGAAAATAACATCCATACCTCTAGCCTTTTATTTTTTTCCCTCCTAATTAGGTACCTTAGGGATCCATGTTCCAAGAATATTTCCATCGTAATTCCCAAAAAATAAGATCTTAATTTTCGTCTAATATAAAAAACTACATATAATCCTTATTCAATTATAGTATAGAGATTATAGACTACATTGTGTGATCTTAAACCATATCCAATAACATGGATTCTTACTTCAATTTTATTATAAAAAAATATCCAAAAATATCCATTAAATCATCACATATTAGTCAAAATGGGTGATACAATTTATATTTAAGGACCTATAGTGTGGTTAGTTTACACATTGGTTTATAAAAATATTTCTTACAAAAATCATTAAAATTAAATTCATATTATTTTAAAACTATTCTTGAAAGTAGTGAGGAAATATTAAGAAGAAATTTGATAAATATTTGGTAGAATCCTAGATGTCTTAAAAAAGACCAAACATGTTTAAAAAAAAGATAGTAAAGGTAAAAAATTAATGATTTCAATTTTATATTTTCATCCTAAATTACCCACTCTAAAATTATAAATCTTTAAACTATTCACCTTTTATTTAGGAAATCAAAATTTTCATTGTAAAATTTAATACAGTTTTCAATGAATGTTATCAAGACTATCATGATTTTTTAAATAATGATCAATTGAATTTCAAATATTATTAATATCATCAAGCAATACTTTTAATAAATCCTTAATTAAATTATGTAAAATTGTTACCATATATCATTAGTATTACCTGGGTCTTTGAATAAAAGAAGTGGTATCCTCATGTTAGAAAAGGTATAATAAGGACATGTTAATGTGGTCTTTTATTAGTAGTTTGGTGAAATGGACACCAAGAAGTATCCTAATATTTTATCAAAAAATATGTTGTGATTTTTTCCAAAAATAATTTCATTCATTTAGTCAATAAATGAAGGAGTAAAATGATATTTTATTGTGGCATGAATTAATTTACTATAGTCAATACAAACTCATATGTTGTTTTGTATTCTTATAGGGGTTGGATAATTTTTATAAATATACATAATGGAATTCTATAATTTTTAAGAACTATATAAATGGGGTTGAACCACTACAAATCAGAAATTGAGTACATTATTTCTATCACCGACAACTTCTCAAATTATTTTTTTATCCATTTCCAATATTGTTTGGTTATGTATCATCTAAGGTTTCTTAAAATGTTTTTATCACTTACATGAATAATTCAATGCATGAATATACCAAAAATAATCCTAGTAATATCTCATAAACAACACCATTTAGATATAATAATTTTGGTAATGAATCTGGTTTTGTCAGATTAATCATTGGAACATTTCTATTCATATATTTTAATTTTCTCTTGGAGTCGTCATGGTTTTGGGGGGTCTCAGTACCATAGAAATTAATATATATATATAAATATTAATATATTTTTAATCAGGCACATGATTGTTTTTATCATAAATAGTTTACCAATTTTTAAGTTCTTCATATTAGAAATATGAATCCATTTGTGATTTTAAAACATGTGGTTTATCCTTGGAATGACATAAGGTTAGTCGATGTCAGACATTCCCCGGGGGGTGACCATTGGTATATCTGTTTACTAAAATAATTAATTTATTTTATTTATTTTTACTAAATAACTAAATCCAGAATAATTAACTATAAATATATCATTATGATGTTTTTTAGGGTTATCTTTTTAACCATGGGAGTATTACTGGTGGAGTTAATTCATTATAGATAGTCAGGGATTAAAAAACAATAATGACCAGATCTAGGAGGATTAAGAGATGGATGGTGAAAAAAACATATCTTTTTATCCATAACTAGATTATATGTTATTGAAAAATTATTGATCCATCATAAAGGTATGATTCATTATTTCAAGATTCCATCCCAATGATTAAAATTTTAAGGCATATATTTTCACTTCTTTGTTTTGAATTGCGTTCTTTTCTTGTGACATTTAATTTGGTATTCCATAAAAAAAAGTAGTCATTATTATTTTACACATGATTCAAACCTCATTTTTTTTCTAGGATTCTTGGTCATTGGGAAGGATCACATCATCAAAAAATGATATTAGTTTGTTCATGTGTGTTTCCCCCATTATTCTTTGTGTTATTTCCCATTGGACCAGGGGATTTTTGTTCAACTTTTCAAGGGTTGATTCGAGTTTGAACACACCCCTAGATAGATGTTTTGTTCTCTACTGATGAGAGGATTGATGATTATTAGATTAATTGTGTTGTGATCATAGTTATATGTTATGAATTCATGGATTTGAGGTCTAAATTGGTGATGTGAGGCACTATCGGAGGTGAAACAACCAGATTTGATGTGATTATATTTATTATTTTCAGCAATCAGAGGCAATAAATAAATGTTTGGTGACGGATCATTTAATTTAGGGTGATGAAATGGTTTACTTTGTATCTTTTAGGGTGGATTTGGATGCCCTGGTAAGTCAAGGACTGAATTCCTAAAACAAACATGACTACAAAGCATGTATTCCCAAATAAAACACATAGTGTAGTCCCTTGGCTATGGTGGTTAGAGATTCTAATGAAAATAAATATAAACATCCATGTATGGCCCATACACATGGTGTGACCCAGTACTGATGTATTTAAATTTACTCCATAATTATATAGACATGACCATAGTACACAATTATGACCATGTACTCAGACATGGCTAGGGTACATAGGCATGACTATATACATGAGAATGGGCTAAGAGGACATGAGCAAGCCCCTAGTTACTAGGACATGTCGTGTACCAAATATAAAAAATATTTAGTATCACTTGGCCTTCCACTATTTTTCCAATGGATAACATACCTAGGAGATGAGGTGACTACACACACTTTCTGACTCCATGTACACTAAATTTACTTCTCCCATGAACTTATCCCTTATGTATATCCTCCTTTAATTCTCATTTTTTGGATCATGAGTAACCTATACTATGATTTTTCTTGCATAGAATGCGATGGTCAACTCATTTGTGGCCTGAGATATATCTTGAGTTGTTCCAAGAATGAATTTTTAATGTGATTCTTGAAAGAATATAGTGATCAAACCAGATCATCAGAGAGATACTAGGGTTGGTACTCCCCTGTCACACCAGGGAACATGTCCCCTATACTCTTTACATTGGTAGATTTAGTACTCCACCACACCACAATAGGGAAGAGGTACTCTATCTACATAGTGGTACTCCCCCATATTCGAGCTCCATCATAGATCAAGTCCTCCACTAGAGTCTAAGATACCTTATCTATGGAGCAAAACGACATGGTATAGGAACCTTTACATTGATTCTTGAGAGGTTGTGTGAAATTATGGTCATTAGAGATAGACCCTCAGAGCTACACGTAGACTCATTATTCATATCGTTGCTTTTAGAGATTAATATCCCATTTCTGTCTAATTTGGGTTTCTTAATGGGAATATATGTATTGGGTTTAGCTGACAATTATTGTACTGTTCTATTTATCCTTTTGTGGATTTGGGGAGTTCTACTGGGTATGTATATACTCAACCCTCCAAAGGATTTTCCTTTAAATTTTTTTTCTTATTCACCTGACATATTGATCATAGGTGACATTCTTAGATCTTAGTGATACCCAAGTGAATTGACAATGTTTGTTGATCATACTTGGATATCAGGAGCCTATTTCTCTTCATCTTTCCTTTCAATAGTTTTATTCAAGTTTGGATTTCAATTCTGGTTGGGAATTTATTTTTACCCTTTAAACATTAGCTTATTTTTTCATTATCTGATTTCCCCCTTGATTTTACTACATGCATGGTTTTACTCTAGATGTTGCAACCATTTATTATTCCTTGTAACTTTCTCATAGATATGGTGTGAGTGTGCATATAGGTACATTAGGATAAGGTCACCCTTTTTAGTGTATTCTCTCTTGGAGACTGTTAGTATCCAAAAGAATATTAGAGGTGGGCCTAGGGTTGTCACAACCAGCTTTCCAATGACTAGGAGGTCCTTAGAGGGTTTGTTAATGATAGAGTGGAATCAATATAGTTTATCCTAGGGCCGATGTGGAGTGGGACCCATGGTGAATATTGGTTTCGGAACTTAGGGAAACTATGTTCGATTATATCTCATATAACTTTCAGGCTAGATAACCTAGTGATTATGTGACTACTGTTGTATCCATTCACTAAGAATCTAACTACCTTATTGTCCACATGGAATATGGAACATTGGTTTTAGGATAAAATGGTACATGCATCATATAATATTGAGTCATTGTAATTTACTCTTTGAGATAGCTCCCCATGTATATTCTCCTCTAATCGTGGTATGTCATGATTTCATTTATGATTAATCCATAAAGATATCTGGACAAGTTATCAATAAATGATATTGATCACGATTAGTTGAGTGATTAGAGCACAATTCATGAACCATCACATTGGTACTTCTTCCACGTGGGAAAGAAGAAGTGTTACCACTAGTTGTGTAGGAAATAGTTTTAGGAGGTCAGAATGAAGATGTTTAAAAGATTATCATGCAACATGAGTTCTACTGACAAATAAAAATGAAGTTTACTGGTGAGATAGACCTGAAGGAAGTGGAATATTTGATTGAGTCAGTGATCCAAGCCTTCAGGATAGTTTGGAACCCAACTTATCATATGGTTGTTATTTTAGCTGGCCATCATCAAGGGTACCGGGGTACTCGTGTAGTTCGTTGACACAAACCTATGATGAAATGACACACTCATGGTTATACTTCTAGTATATATTTTTGTGATGAGTATTACCATTTATTCTTATTCTTAGTATAGATAAAGGAGATCCCTGAGATGAAAAAAAGTGATATGATGGTTACTGAGTATGACATGAGGTTTACTGACCTCATGTATTACAACATTTATATAGAACATGATGGTTTTTTTCAGCTGTGGATGTTTGATAAGGGCCTACACATAGTCATTAATACCATCATAGCCTCTTCTATTCCAAAATATGCCATAGTACCAAAATGGATCCTAGTTACAATAAATTTTCAAGAATAGAGGTACCGAGCAGTTTGATTTGGGTGGTGGACATCATGTGGCTAATCCATCTACAAATAACAGTAGATGTTAGGCATCAAGGTCATAGAAAATGGGACATACTTCTTCTTAGACCCAATAACAAGGAATGTTTACTAAAGGATCATGTAAGGGATCCATTAATCAAGATGAGGGATTATTCTATGTTTATGATGGTATAAGTCACATGACATGTGATTTATAAATCATTCATGCTAAGCAGGACAAGAAGATAGTGAATAGACCATCATGTAGGAGGCAATGTTGTGATCAGGGATAACCTAGGTTTGGTTAGGGGAACCCCTTAGGGAGGTAGTACTAATGGAGGAGTAGGTGGGGACTGGAGGGAGTAGTATTTGGAATAGGGGGATGCTATGAGCTACATAAAACACTAATACTAGGTGGCCCATACTAGGCTCAGAGAGTTAGTAGTAAGGTCTATGGGTAGTTTTAATCTATGGAGGGATATGATAATCACTAGTTGAGTCAAGTTATAATATGTGTTTTTGTACTCTTTATATAGTAATAGTGTACATGGGTTCAATTAATTCTTAAATTTACATATCTTTTGTGAGAGAGAAAGATCTCCCCATTTATACATGGTCCCAAAATATATGGATAATGGTTTTTATATAGAGGGATTATTCTATACCATATATCTATTGACAATGTGAGCTAGAACATAGTTGATATAGTTTTTTTGTAGGAACTATTGGTCATCATTATGAATCCTTTTGAAATCATCTTGGGTATTTACTTCTATTCAATGATCAATTGATAGATTTAATGTTATCATAGATGAGTAAGATTATAGTTGACTGAGTTTTTCATATATAAATATTACATCTATTTAGATGAATTTACAATACATAACAATAAAATCTGTGACATAACCATAAAGGTTTAGAGTCTTTGGAGACAAGGCATTAAATATTCTTATTTTATGAATGATCTTCAACATTCCCATAATGCTCTTCCTTCATAGTAGTCATCTTATGTAAACCCTACTAAAAAGTTTATTTATAACCTAGGGAAACAAAACACGAGGAATGGGTGATATCGAATGCTAAGTAAGGGAAAAAATGGGAAATAACCATTGATGTTCATATGAAATAATATAATAAGAATAATGGTTTGAGATTAGGAATATATCATAATAATTTAATACCTAATATAAGAAATATAAAAAACACAAGTAATGGAATAAAGCAATATCATTTCAAATGAAACGAATATTAATAATGAGAACTCATCATAACTCAATCATGAACCATAATTTCATGTCATAAATGTGTGTGGAACCATAAAAATTATAGAAACCATTTTATATGTCAAGGTTAAATAATAAGACCATAATATTAGGATTCAAAACCTATTTCTCAATGTGGATCAAGCACATCAGCTTGATTCCCATAATAGATCATACACTTTTACTTGTTTCCCATAATGGATCAAGAACACTAACTTTTTCCTTATAAATATGTCATGTGATATAATTATTTTACCAATGAATTGGAGGGAGATATTGGTCCCAAACACCAAATAATTAAAATCATACATACAAGTTACATAGGATAATAAAACATTCATCTTATGATAACCCATTAAAAGAAATGGGTTTTATAAACACATCATCATAGCATAACCCATGAAAATGGGTTTCATTGTTTACATCATAATCAAAACAAATGAAAAGAAATAATAAGGATGTTATCCTTGGATCATAACACCAATAAAAAATATGTATTATAATGAACTTTTTTTATTTTTGAATTTAGATAACGCTAAAAGATCATTAAAACTGTATGTAGGAAAATACACATTGGAATTTTAAAATATCTTTTTAAAATATGAAAACTACACACGTAATAATGAAAATATTTTCTATGAAAAGAACATTGTAATATTATAAGTGATTCATAAATTAATTGTGGCATCATGATATTATGAAATTCTCATTCATAGCGTACAATTTAAAAAAACATACCTTTCATACTTTCTTCATAAAAGTAACATACAACCTATTTGAAAAATGATAAAAATATTCTTTTCAAAACATTTTCATAAAAAGTTAAAAATGAGTAAAAATGAAATTAAAAAATCATGTGATAATAATAAAAATATATTTAATGAATTTTTATAAAACATTGATATGGAATAAAAATATTCCCCAACGGAGACATAAACATAAACTATCTTAAACATTGATGATATTGTGAAATAAAACCTATACCACTTTAGAAAAATCATAATTAATATACCCATGAATGAAAATAAATTATATTATTATGAATATATCATAATTTTAATGATAATAATCATAAAATACATTCATGGGAAGTATATATATCACACAAAATAAAATAGTGGTGAATTTGACATGTGCCCACTGAAATAAAAGTGGGATGAAAATCCCTTACCTCAAGTATCTGCTTTTCTTAAGAATATTAAAATATACAATATAATAAATATTTTTCTATTATACATGTATTAAATAAATATATTAAAATATAAATTACCATGTATGATTTATTTAGGACATAATTTCACATGTTTACTATTAATTTTTTTATTAAAATCACTATTCTTGGTGACAACCGATTCGTTTTCCAAGCATGTTTCAGTTAAGCAGTCTCAATCATTACACATTTATCATGATTACATAATTTTAACAATGTTAATAATGGTATAAAAAGAAAATACATATATATAATCATTCATAATAATTATATATAGAAAAATGAATTATACCATTCATAGAGATGTCAGGCCGCACCCACACATAGACACTATTTTTATTTTTCAATCGATGGAATAAAAGAAAGTTAAATAATTAATCAACATTATAGAATAATTAATATTTAAAAAATATCATATATATTCATAAAATATATCATCATCATTATCTATGTAAAATATAAATGAAAATTCAATCACATCAATTTGTGTCGGTGGTAGTCCACACGTACACATAAATAACATTATCGTTTCCCAAAGGATTGAATGGTAAGAAAATAGGTATTATATTAAAATTAATGAAGCACTAATATTTCATAATTTAAATATATACACATTAAACCCCTCATAATATCCATCCATAAATGATGGAAATGAAATTTTTTGTGTCTCTACGTGGTGACGGTAAGCTATACATACGCATGAACGATACTTTTACTTATTGTTTGATGGTTAATTGGGTGTATAACAGTGTTTTAATAATAAAAATTAAAATTTTAGCATATACAGTATACTAAATTTATTATTTTAGGATAAAAAACATATATTTATAGGTGGAAAAGAAAATGTAGAAAAGAAACTGATCAGTTAAATCTGTTAAAACTTCTTTGAAACGACTCCTTTATATTTCCTCTAAATGGATCTAGTGTTGGTATTTTTGGAATAAAATAACTAAGAGGATGCGTATAGGGAATTATATTTGATAAATTGGTAGTTTTCTAGGTTATATGGATAAATCTACTGTAAATAAGTGAGGGAGGAGGTTCCCTTTAATTATTATAGTGAGGGGAATTTATTTAATTTCTCAAAATATAAAATTATAATAAATTTATTCTCAAGAAAATTGCATCCAAATGATATTGTTTCAAAATAAAAGGTGGAATGGGTTGAAAAAACATAAATCAATATAATTTAGACATGTTTTTCTATAATGTTAAACATTTTTATATTGATTGACACTTAGGTAACTAATTTTTATTTTAACTGCAGTAACAAAATGTTAATATTAAAGTATGTTAATTATTAATTAAAAGTAGAAAATAGGACCCTAAATGGTAAATATATGAAATTTTAGACTATATAATAACCAAATAATATTATTTTAAATTTATTAGTTTTTTAAATAATTTAATAATATATTATTTTAATAAAATAATATTTTAATAAAATATCATTATTTTCAATTTTGACACCATTTAATTAATTTAACTTTAAATGCATCAAGAAAAAGGGGATTTAAAATATAATTCTATTAATGATCTTTAATAATTCATATAGATATAATAAAATCATGGGTCACATTAAATCATTCAATTTATATCACTTTTAATATTTTTTAAATAATTTATTTTATGTTTTTATTAATTTTAGAAATAATTCATTGGTGTTGCATAAGAAATTAAGGTAATTATATAATTTATTAAAATTAAAAATAAATTTCTATCATAAAAATAATTTTATTAAGGTCAATATAGACACTTAAATTCATTAATATCATAAATTTTTACTGATGTAGAATCATAAGAGACATTAAACAAAAATACAGTGACATTTTGTAAGTTTTAATTAAAATAATATGCAAGTCATTATCTTGGAAATATGTTTATTACAAAAAAAAGACTTTTTAACAAAAAAGGTGTTATGGTTCAAATTAAATTCATCTAATAAGAATTTGGATGAAGAATTTCGGTCTTATCAATTTTTTTTCCCAGATTAACCTGATCTACCCTTTACTGAGGTGATAAATGTTACCACTTTTTCTATTTATATTGAAAAAATAAATAAAAAGAGACTAATTACCAAATTTGAACCTCATTATTATTAAAATTTAATTAATTTTATCTAATTAAATTTCTATAAATGGAATAAATTAATTTTTAATGTAATTGCACAATATATGTTGAAAACTCTTTCTTTGAAAAACACATATTTAAGCATAAAAATGTATTTATTTTTATCCTACACATATAAAAATTTTTTGTGAATAATTAAAAATATTAATCAAGTAAA
This sequence comes from Viscum album, assembly GCA_963277665.1. Taxonomy (NCBI): domain Eukaryota; kingdom Viridiplantae; phylum Streptophyta; class Magnoliopsida; order Santalales; family Viscaceae; genus Viscum; species Viscum album. The sequence goes on along the minus strand of OY728126.1, from coordinate 250,571,922 downwards.
TAACACAAAAATTTAATTGAAATCATTCACCAATAATGATTAAACTAAATCTCATTCATAAAAACAATTTTTGAGAAAATATCAATTTTATTCTCAAATTAATTTGGATTTCAATTATAAAAAATTGATAAATAATGAATTCATTTTATAATTTGGTACACAGAGTATTTTTAATAATTTACTTGATACTATCCATACCCACTACTCCCATATAAAAATAACGGACATATAAGAATGTAATGCAGTTCATCTTATCTTGTTGTTTCTTGTTAAGAATTCCATTCAAGAAATTAAATTATTTAAAGAGAAATATTTCATTAAATCTCAGGGTGTTAAATTATACCATAGTTAAAATGAATTTTAACCTTCAAATACATCACCTTGATACTAAAAAATGATTATATATCTATTTCATTACATCCTCAGGTTCCCATGTAGCTTCATCAAATTCTTTTTTCTTCCAAAGAACTTTAACCAGGCATCTAGTCCTATTCCATATAACTTTATATCAACAATATAAGATTTATTTTACTTGCTACTTATAGAAAATATCATGTTCTATTGGTACAAACTATTATTTTAGTACATATGCAAGATTATTTTTGTGGGTTTTTAGGAGAGATACATAGAATATATCATGAACTTGATAGAGGTTCGGTGGAAGTGTAAAGAAATAAACATTCATCCCTAAAAAATAAAGAATCTAAAATGGGATAATATAAATTGGGATAAACTTATATTTCTTCCTGAATATCATAATATTCATCTATGTATAAATTCAAAAAAGTCATTCTCACTAACATTAAATTCCAAATAACATTGAATATTTTCAATATAACTATTCTGATGACTCCGAGTTACCTTGATATGCTATTGAATAGTTATAAAACTATCTATAATTTTCTCAGCTAGCTTATACCCTAGTATTATTGTTTCTCCAACCCCATACTATCACATTGGATTTATAAACTTCTATCCATAGAGTGATTTATAAGGAGCCATCAGAATGATTGAGTAAATATTATTACTATAAGAAAACATGAATAGAGGGTGGTTTTAATACCAACTACCTTTAAAATACATAAAACAAGATATCATCATATTCTCTAGGGTTATAATTTTTCTCTTAGATTTGACATCTGTATGAGGCTGATATGTCATATTGAAACCCAACTTAGTATCAAAAGGCTTTTGAAGACTTCTCTATAAGTTTTTGGTAAACCTCAGATCTCGATCAGATGCGATAGAAAATTTTCATCCAAAGAATCTTACCAGTTACTTGATATATATTTTTGTAAGATATTAAAGGTATAAATCTTCTCAAATAGCAATGTAGTGTTCCAACTTTGTAGGACAATAGACTACAACTCATATAGAATTATGGACTTTAGATATATTGGGGAGTCCGATGAAAAAATCCATGATTATGCTATCCCATTTCCATTTAGGTATGACTAGTGGTTGTAACATCACCTCCGACATCTATCTCTCATCCTTAACTTGTAGAAAAACCAGGAACCAAGACAGATATTCTTTAATAACTCTTTTTAATCCATCCCACTAAAAAAACTCTTTCAAATATCTATACATATTTATACATCCAAGATGAATAGAGAATGATGAAATATAAGCCTCATCCAACATATACTTTTTCAAATATGGTATAATAATGACACGAACGTGGTTCCAGAACATTATTAATCCCTCACAATCGAGGTTGAACTCAATAACACTTCTTACCTTTTTTTAGCTCCACATATTCCTTTTACACCTCCTTAATAATCACATGGATAGATGGTTGAACATTAATTTGAATAAGATAACATTTATCCCTTTCCACCAGGATATATATATCCATCCTTATAAAATTTATAAGTGTTAGATATTTTGTGATTCTCATCACAGATAGGCTAGCATGGTCCTTTACACTCAAATCTTATTCCACCTTTTTTCCTTCATAGGGTGGTAATGTGTTGAGAAGTCACATTCTATAATCAACTTCGACCATTTTATTTTTCAAACGTTTATCTCATTTTGAGTGAAAATATACTTTAAAATTTTTTGATGAATATATATGTCACACCATTATCTATAGAGATAATCCCTCCATATATTTAATGAAACAATTACCATATCTAACACTAAATCATGAGTTGGGTAACATTTCTCAAGATCTTTTAATTGGAGTCAACCATAAGCTATCACTATATAAATTTTCATGAGAACATATCCCAATACCTTAATTAATGCATCACTATAGATCAAAAACCATTATTTACAATAGGTTTGTTTGAAAACAGGTGCATTGACCAACCATATTTTTGTCCCCTTGAAATTCTTTTTTCATTCCTCCATCCATATGAATATAACTTGTTTTTAATTAAACATTGTCATTTCATTAGATACCACTGATAAATATCTCGAAAAATTTCAATAATATCTATCCAAATGAAGAAAACTATTTACTTTAGTTATTATAGTTGGTATATGACATTTCTCACAAACCTCTTCCTTTAAAGGATCTACTAATATAACCTCACTTGGGATTATATTACCTATGTAAGAATCTTTTCAAATCCAAAATTCATAGTTGAAACATTTTTCTTAAAGATTATCCTTTATTAGGATCTTTAGAAAAATACTCAACTGATCTTCATGCTCTTCCATAATCTTTCAATATAAAAGAACAATATCTATAAAGAGTCTTAAAAATTTTCCAAGGAAGTCTCTGAAGAAACTATTCATTAAATTTATGAAGATAGAAGAGGAATTAGTAAGACCCAAAGGTATCATTATTAATTCATAGTGTTCATACCTTGTATGAAATCCCATCTTGGATATATCATATTTCTTGACCCTTAATTGTTAATATATATATCAATGGTCAATTATTGAAAAGTATTGAGATACAAGCAGTTTATCTAATAAGTAATAAATATGGTGCATAGGATACCTATCCTTTATAGTGATCTTTTTAAGTTCACTATAATCAATGAAGATTCACATTGATCAACCTTCATTCCTATAAAATATAATTGGTTCAACCCTTTGTGATTCCCATGAATGAATGAATCCCTTGTAATGATTCTCGTAGAGTTCATTCCATATCTCCTACCTCTTAATTAGTGCCATTATAGAAGGATCTGGGAAATGGAAACAACACCATGTATGAGTTCTATTGAGAACTCAGATTTACGAGTGGAAGACCAACAAATTATTCTATAAAGATATCAAAAAAATCCCATACACTAGATTTGTATTTAATGCTGGGTTTCTACCCAACCATTGAGATATGTAAGCATCATGTATACTTATTAATACCCACAATACAAAATCAATTTCTATTAGATGTTTATATTCATCCTTACATCGATAAATGGTCATACGTTCTTTAAAAATATGAATTGTGACTTCCCTTCGTTGATAATTGATAAGGAATCTATATAAAGAAATCAAATCCATGCCAAGAATCACATAGAATTAAACTAAAGGGAGAATCAAGAAATTTAAATAAAGAACTATCCCACAAACTTCAACATGATAGAAAAAATAGACATGAGATGTGTTCGTTGTGCCATTATGCTATTTCACAGCTAACACAACATCTAGTTTTTGAAGTGATATGATGATACCCTTATAATTTTCCTTAGAAAAAAATGAGTGGGTGGATCTAGAAACAAACAATATATTAGATATTCTAGATCTGATGATAATGTACCATTCACTACATCTTTCTCATAACCAACTTTAGCAGTCAGGACCACATGAGATTTCTATTTTTATTTGGCCTTAAGAGGTTTTTGATGATGATCATAAAAAAACTTTGGATTCTTTCACTAGTTGGAATAATGACCATAAATATTTCATATGAAGAATTAGTTCGTGGGGTTGTATTTGTTGGAATATTCTTTTCCTCTATTGAAATAAGCATCCCATTTTTCACCATTAGTATTCATAGGATTTATGACCTACCATTCCACATATAAATCACCTCCTAGTTCCATTCAAACATTTCCCTCCATGTCTCTTCCCATATTTCTAGAATATATATGGTTGGAAATTTTTTCCACCATTTGATTTAATTGAGTTTTCAAGAGACTTAATTATTATTCTCTTATCAAAACCATGGGAATGGTGGGAATCTACAATTTCAATTTATACATTGAGTAAAAATCTAATTCTTTCTTTTCAGATATTGAATTATATTTTATCTAATTAATTTAAAATAATTGGTTTTAAGCCACTAAAGAATCAATCAATTTTTCCTTTAGGGTTGAAGAATAAATCAGAGGAAAACTTTACAAGCCCTGTAAAAATTTCCTTATATATAATAATGGATTCCTTATCCTTTTTCTTCAGCTAAATAAATACCTTCTCCATAGTTGTACATTGAATATTAGGAAATTACATACTAAATAATATCCCCTTTAACTCATCCCTTTAAATAGATCCAATTTATTCACATATCTTTATATTATTGATAAGATTCCAACATTCATATGATTTTCCTTCTAGAAGAAAAACAAATAACACAACTTATTCATGTATCAGTCATTAAATAATTGAAAATATTTCTCAATATTGATCCATCACATAGCCACTGGTAGATCTGAAGATCCAGTAAAATATGGTGGATGTTTCCTCATGAAAGATTGAACAATAAATTGTTACCTGCTTATATTATTTGGAAAATCAACATGATTCATAGCCTGATAAAGTTGTGTGAGAATAATAGTATGATTACACATTCCTTATCTCATAAAAATTGGTTAATCTGGTACTAAATCATTTCATTTTATGTCACATTCTGTATGAACACGATTCATTGTGGTTTTATCCATTGAATAAAACCAAAAAACATAGTTTGTGAAATAATATTCATAGTGGAAAATGAAAAAATTCCACAAAAATAATTCATAGATTTCTAAATCACAACTTCTTCTTCTACGAAACCTTATGATTAACTTATCCATTCTGGATCCTTAACAAAACATTTGGATTCTATCCTATAATTAAACCTATCCTCTGGATTTTCATTAAAAATTTCTAACCCTTATCATAAAATATTGGGAAAACCCTACTATGATACCAACTATAGTGTCTTGATCTTTTCAAACATGAATATTAAACCTATTTATATGAATATTTAATACATTAAAATATGACCCTTGCTAGATCCATAATGTTTTAGAATATTTGGAGACTAGATATACAATCATTTTATTTTTGAAAATTTCTACAAAATCTCGGATGAAGAACTTCTCTCATAGTACTCTTTATGAGAATACCATAAAAATAAGATTCTTTATAAGCTAGGAAAATGAAACATAATAATAGGGTGATCTTAGATGCTTAGTAAGGGAAAAATGGGAAATATAAATTGATGATAATGTGAAAGAATTGGATAATCGTAAAGTTATGCAATCATGACCATAAATTAAAAAAATCATACCCAATATAAAAAATATCAAAAAAATTATTCATAGAATAAAACATTATCATTTATAAAGACATGAATAATAAGAATTATAACTCATCATAACTCAATCATGAACTGTAAGTTCATGTAGTGAATTCTTGTAGAACCATAATATATATAGAAAAAATTCCATATGTCAAGTTTTACTACCAAGACCATTAGATAAGGCTTTAACATCTATTACCCATTGTGGATCAAGAACATCAACTTTCATCCCACAATAGTATAATCAATTTTACTTCTTTCAAATAATGGATCCAGAAGATTGACTTTTTTACCATAACTATCTCATGAGATATGAAAATTTAGCCAATAAATTGAATGGAGATATAGGTCCCACATATCACATAATGAAAATCTAATATACGAGTTCCATGGGATATTAAAACATGTGTTACATAAGACACAATTAATGGAAATGCGGTTCAAAAACACTTCATCATAACATAACCCATGGAAATAGGTTTCATATTTTTTTCATCATAATCACAATTCATCTAAAATAATAATAAGAATGGTATCCTTGGAATATAACCCTAGTAAATCATAAATATAATTAAGGTATATTGTTGTTTATGAATATATATAACACTAAAATATCATTAAAACCATCTTGTGGAAAATACCATTTGAAATTAAAAAATCACTTTCTAAAATCAATAAACCATGCATGTAATAGAGAAATAAATATTATTTTAAAACAACCTTATAAAATCTTAAATTTATCTTCAAATAATTGTGGCATCTTGATTTTGTGAAATTATTTTCATACTATAAAATCTAAAAAAACAATACTTCCGTATTTTTTTCATAAAATTCTCAAAGTACTTTGTTTGGAAAACCAAAAAAAGATTCTTTTCAAACCATTTTGAAAAAAGTAAAATATTTATTAAAAATTAAATAAAAAATAATAGGATAATATTAAAAAAGAAACAGTAATTTTTTTAGAAAACATGGACATAGATTAAAACAATTCCCTAGTAGATATTTAAACACAAACATTCCGAAATTTTGGTGAGATTGTGAAATAAAAAGCATACCACTTTATTAACTTTTAAATCCTAATCCCCATTAAATACACAATCATATATGTTTATGAATATTTCATAACATTTCCAATAATAATCATAAAATACAATATTGGGTATCATATACAACAAAAAAATTAAAGAAGTGCTAAATATGGAATATTTCCACTAAAATAAAAGGGAGAAGAAAATCCCTCACCTAAAGTATCACCTTTTATCATTCATGTTAAAAATACTGTATAATAAATACATATTTATTATAAATTTATTACATAACCATATTAAAATCTGTAATACCAACATTGATTTATTTATGACATCTTATCACCCATATATTAGTAATTGTTTTACAAAAATAACTATTCTGGGTGATAAATACTTCGTTTTTCAAGCTTATTTTAGTTTGGAAGTCCCGATACATATAATTTGATCACGGTTCCATTGTCTATATAATTTTAATCATTGTATAAAAATTATATATATTCATTATATACATTTTTATTTTCATTCATAAAATTTATAGATAAAAAATTAATTATACTATTCATGGAGATATTAGGTCATATATATGCATGAATGCTGTTTTCATTTTTCAATGTATGGAATGAAAGAGAGGTAAATAATAATTAAACATTTAAAAAATAATTATTATTTCATATATATCATATATATTCTTCAAATTCATCCTCATTACCATCCATGTAATATATAAATGAAAAAAAATCACATTGCTTCGTAGAGGTGGTAGTCCACACGTACACATGAACAACATTACCATTTACTAAAGGGCTTGATTTTAATAATGTAGATGTTATATTAAAATTTAAAAAGTGTAATTATGTCATAATTATTTTATATAAATATTAAACCCATGATAATATCCATCCCTAAAATATGATTATGAAAAATGAATTACATCGCTATAAGGAGACAACAAGTTGTACGTACGCATGCACAATACTTTACATTCTTTTTTGATGGGAAATAGCATATATAATTGTGTTTTCATAATAATAATAATATTTAAAAATATTTAAAATACTGAATTTATGATTTTATGATAAATATGATATATTTAGAGGAGTTAAGGAAGAGTATTATAGAAAGTGATCAGTTAAAGATTTTACCTATTCTTTCAAAAGAATCCTTCAAATATCATATAAAAGGCTCTAGAGTTGGTATTTTGTAAATAAAAAAACACTATAATATCAATAGGGATGATTAGAATTGAAATTTTATATTTTTTTCAATATAGAAAGCTCAAAGTGGTCTAAAAAGTGAGTGTGTAGGTTCCCTTTTTTAATTTAGGTGAGTCGAAAATTTGTAATTTCATAAAGATTAAATTATAATAAATTAATTCTCAAGAAAAATTCTTAAAAAATGGTCATTTGTTCAGTTGTACGGTAGAATAGGGTTTTAATCCCATCTAAAAATATAATTTATACATTTTTGGTGTAATTTTATGCCTTATCATTTTAATTAAGAATTTGATAACCAATTTTGATTTTAATTATGGTAACAACTTTTTAGTATTGAATTATTGTAATGTTTACTTATAATGTAAAAATTCAACCATCAATGGTCAATATATGAAATTATAGACCATATAATAACAACTATTTCATAGTTAAATATTTTTATTATTTTTAAATAATTCAATAAAACTTTGTTTTGATAAAATAATATTATTTTTATTTCTGACACAATTTATTTTATTTATCCTTATATACATCAATAAAAAGGAAATTTTAATATAAAACTTGTATAGACACCCAATATTTCCTATATATAAAATTTTTTTGGGTCACATTAATTCATTCAAATTATATCACTTTTTATATTTTTTAAATCATCAATTATATTTTATTATTATTTGGAGAAATACTGCATCAATTCTGCATAAGAAATTAAGGTTATAAAAAAATGAAAAAATTTTAAAATAAATTTATATCATGAAAATAATTTAATTATATTAAAAATAGACACTTATATTATTTCATAACAATAGTTTCCTTCTATGTGGAAACATAATAGATATTAAAACAAGAGTGATGTTTTTTATCATTCTGTGATTTGAATTATATATGTCATTTTCTTGGAAAAGTGTCTATTAAAAAATAAATTTTGAACCTAAGGTATTATTACTTTAATTCACTTTATCTAATAATAATATGATAAAAAATCATGGCCTTATCACTTATTATTAATCTAGATTGACCCGATTTATCCTTTATTAAGGGGATAAAATATACCAAGGTTACTATTCATATTGATTAAAAATAAAAGGGTCCAAATTTAAAAATAAAAACCTTATTATTATATATATGTAATTAATTTTATCTAATTTAATATCTATAAATGGTAAAAATTAAATCTAAATTAAGTGTGAAAAATGTGATAAAAACTCATTTTTTAGATAAAACTCATTATTAAGATTAAAAATGGATTTTTTCTTATCCTATACCTAGAGAATTATTTTTTTACTATTTTAAAATATTAATCATGTAAATAATATATGTAACAACTTAAAATAATTCACCAATAGTGATTAAAATATATTATATGCATAAAACAATTATTAAAACTAACTTCACTCTTATTTTCAAATAATTTTTGTTATGAATTATAATCATTTGAAAGCTGTAGAATTAATTTAAAAATGTATAAAAAATTTATTTTTCGTAATTTAGTTACTGCTATTCATATCCTTAAAATCCATATTATAGTTAGTATCGAACACAAAATAATGATACAAGGTTTATCTAAACTTTTTGTTGCGTGTAATGCAAGATATTGAAGAAATAAAATTATTTAATTATAAATATTTCATATAATATGATATTATTATTTAGATTCATTCAACTATATGTGAAAAAATTCACATTTTTAGGAAATAGATATCCCATGGAAGAGTGATTAGGCCTTGTGAATAAGAATTTGTAACCTATCACCCATCAATTCGTGAGTTTAGATTTGGATGTAAAAATATCTTCAGGAATATAGATTCCATCAATTGTGGATTATTATACAGAATTATTCCTCCAAGATGTTTTGAAACTACCTATGAGATGGGAGATGGAATTATTCATCTAATTGTACCCTGTGAATACACTGATATCTTCTTCCAAAAATCATATAGGCCATACTGAGCTCTGAGAGCTGAGAGTGTAGTTGGAGGACCTTTGGGAGAAGGGTTTAATTAGATCTAATGTGTTCACATTGAATCTATAGTTTCATTTCCTGAAATATAAAGATAAGAGATTATGTATTTTCAATGATTTTCATCTCATAAATGTGGAAATGATATAGAACAAGTACCCCTTTGAGAGGATAGATGGCCTCTTTGACCAGATGAGAAAAGTGAGTCGGTTATCAAAGATCGGTCATAGGCTTGGCTACCACCAATTGAGGGTTAATGAGGATGAATTTTTTAAGACAACATTTTGATGTTACTATAGAAAATATATGTTTTGGTGATTCCTTTCAGTGTGACAAATTTTATCACAATGTTTATGGCTCTTGTGAACTAGATATTCCAGCCATACTTAGATTGTTTCATAATTGTCTTCATCGATGACATACTCATTTACTCTACATTAGAGTAGAAGAATGATGAGTATTTAAGGATATTGATCAAATTAATTGAGGAGAAATAGATTTATAATAGTCTCTCAAAGTACCCATTTTGGATTCATGTGGTTTAATTTCAGGGGCATGTCATTTTTGTGCATGGTTTATTTGCAGAACTGATGAAGATTAATGAAACAATTTATTTAGAACCACTTAATATCACGTTAGAGGCCCATTGTTTTATAATCTTTGAAGGGTACTATAAGAGTTATGTTGAAGACTTATCAAGTTTAAAAGCACCACTGATTTATTTAATGTGGAAATGGAATTTGTTTTCCCAGACCGAGCAGCGTCAAAGATATTTCTTAGAGTTAAGGATGAGGTTGAATTGTTCTACTATGTTGAGACTACCAGATGAGGGAGTTCAGTACATAGTGTTTAATTATTCTATTAGAGTTGGGATTGATTTTATTTTAATATAGATAATGAAATTGATCACATATAGGTCAAAGTAGTTGATACCCCATGAGTAGAAGTAAACAACTCACGATGAAGAGTTGGTAGAAATAGTCTATTCTCTAAATATTTAGAGAAACTATATTTTGGGAAAGAATATTTTTATTTACTCAGAGAACCAAAGTCCCAGGTACATCTTTAATTAGAGAGATATTAACTCGAGATAGAAGTATTGGTTATTGTTCCAATAAGATAATGACTTAGAGATAATCTTTACTCCCAGTAAGGGTAACATGGTGGTAGATTCCATTTGTAGTAAATATCATTTTTTCTTGGGGGAGGATGTTTCTGAGTAGATGGGTATATTTCATTGGACCATGGTGGAGGGTGGGAGTAATTATTATTTAGTTGATGGTGGTTACTTACCATCTTCTTCAGAAAGTGAGAGAGGATTAGTTGGGTTAAATAAACTCTAGGGTTTTATATGACTTGATATCATAATGAGATACAAAAGATGGATTTTCTAAAATAGGGGAGGATGTCATCCATTTTTTGGCGATGAATAGTTGATCCAACCACATTGAAAGATGAGGTGATGAGTGATTTTAACAATCCACCCTTGGCTCTGCATCATGGTGTGGAAAACATGTACAAGGAACTTTAGTGAATGTATTTGTGGGATGGAATGAGGCATTTGGTTTCTGAGTTCATCTCTTGGTATCTCACATTTCAGAAGGTGAGGAATAAGCATTAGGTATTGATAATTTTGACATAGCCTCTTGAGATTCAATGTATAAGTGGGATGGAATAGCAATCCAATTATTGACGGGGTTTCTATAGAAAAAGATAGGCCACAATGATATCTGTGTGACTTTAGACCAACTTTTGAATTTGACACAGTTTATTTACTTTTAAGAGTAGATACTGGTTGTGAACCTTGGGAATTGTACATGTATGATATCATTCAACTTTATAGGTTACCCATTAGGACTATCTTTGACCACGATACTCAGTTAAAATCATGTTTGTGAATAGGCTTGAAAAATAACATCAAGACCTTGTTGAGTATGAACAAAGTGTTTTACCACTATATGGATAGGCAGACTGAATAGATTGTATAGGTGTTGGAGGATATGTTGAGGGCCTATTTACTTGACTTTATATAGACCCAAGAAGATCAATTTCCATTGGTAGAGTTTTCTCATAATAATTTATATCACTATAATATTTTGATGACACCTTTTGATGCCCTATATGTAATACCCTATAGGTCACCCTTATAGTGGAATGAGATTTGAGAAACATTTATTTTTAGAACAAATATGGGGTAGGTGATGATGAAGAAGGGTCAAGTGGTCCATGAGTGCATAAGGATAAACTATAGAAGATAAAAATCTTATGAATATTGATTCCATAGGCCCTTAGAGTTTTATAAGGGAGACTATGTTTCCTTGATATTATACCCATGATGAGGATTGTAGAGAATGGGATAAGGATGCAAGATATCCCTATAGTTCATCAGGATGTTCATGATCCTATTAGGGTTTGGTGAGTTTTCTTATCCCTCGACCATGCCCCAATAGTCGTACCAGGTATATGATTCTTTCATCCTTGATGGATTGGGATCAAATAATGGAAATTACCTAATTAATGTGAATCCAAATTTGAGTGACAAACATAGTATATCATCTTCTCCATCGCTATTGAATGTGTTCTTTACCAAGGATTGATACATCATCTTGGTTAGTCTCATTATTTTTGGATTCATCCCCTTTGATTAAATTGTTAAACCTTAGATTTTATCAAATTGTATTTGAATATTATTCTTTTCACATGATATTTCTTTTTAAATTCCCTAAAACAATAGCTGTCATCTTTATTGCACACATTTTTTTAATCCTTGTTATTTTGATGATTATTGGTTGTTTTCTAGGATCATAGTTTCCAAGGGAAATATTACTTATTCATGTGATTTCTCCCATTAATATTCATGTTCTTAATTGTTTCCCATGGAATTGTTATTCAAATTTTATGGGGTGTGGTTGAGCACAGTCCAAACCCCAAATTTGCAGTGGATGCACAATTGATGGGAGGATTGATTTTTTGCAGATATATCATGATGGAATAATAATTACAGGTGACAAATTAATAGATTTGGGATTTTGAGTCCTGATGAGAGGTGCCACAGGAGCATAATTGTTTGATTTTGGATAATCATATTTATGATTTATGGCTATTAGGGGTTTCCACAACCCATCTATATATATTGATTAATGTATTATTTATTATTGTATATTCATTGGGTTGATCTTAAATTTTTTACGTCTTTCTATTTCTCCCTTTTTGGTTTTGGGGGCATTAAACAATGTATGTATATACTCACCATTTCATAAGATTTTACTACATGTTTCATGTATTATCAAGAATATTGATAAAAAATATTTGATATTGATGGAGATTACTAATGCTCGGGTTCATTGAACATGTTTGGGGGTCATACAAGAAGATCAAGATCCAATCCCTCTTCAAATTTCATTTTTTATATTTGTTATTAGGCTGAGATTTCATTTCTGGTTGGTAATGAATTTTCCCCCATACGCATTGGTTTATTTTTTCATACTATTATATTTTCCTCAGAGGTTACTTGATCCATGGTTATACTCTAGTTGTTGCAATATTTTATGATTCTTATGCACTTTTTCATGAAGATATATTTGTGGATTTTCATTGGTACATTAGGCTAAGGACTCCCATTTATTTTTATTAATTCTTAGAGCTTTTTTCCAGGACATAGTCTATTAGAGGTGGGATTGGGGTTTTCACACCTGGATTTCCACCAGATGTGCAGGCCTCGGAGGGTCATGTCATGGAAATTTCTCTCAAAAGGTTGATCAATCTTATTATTGATTAGAGGACATGTTTCTGGAAATTACTACTGTGCTCTTACATTCTTCTACTAAAAAAACATTAAATCTAATGGTAGGGGTTTTAATTTTAGATCCAATTCCCAAATTAAATATTAATGAAATTGGTTTTACTTACCTCTTTAGTTTTAATTTCCCACACAAGAGATAATATATCATATTCTCCATTGTGGCATAAAAAATAAAATCCACCTGTGAAATGAAAAGACACATTATTATATGCTGGTTCTATGTTGAGAAAATATTATTTATAGATTTTTTCCAACGTATCTAGAATATAATATTGTTACCCAAATTTATAATTTTTTAAAACATATAATTTTCCTCATATAGAATTGACCAATTAGAATGTTTGAATGTGAAAAGTGAGTGTTCCTCTTAATGAAATTTTATTTAATCAGGGATATTAAAATGGAAATTATTTACATAAAATTTTATTATTAAAATATCTACATGAAAATTGATGATTATATTTACAATTTTTAGGAAAGGTATTCCAAATATAATGAGAGACTAAGCTAGTCTCCAATTTTCATATATGTTTATCATAAAAAAGTCTCAGGGGAAGATAAAAATATTTACTCTAACATAGAGATATTCAAGAATCCCAGCTAGGAATGTAATGGATCAATTATCTATTTGTAAAACCATGATTTTTGGTTTGAGATATCCCATATGAAAATAAAAAAATATTGAATAAGTAATGAAATTAATATAAGTTCATATATCATTTCACACATTAGTAAAATAAATAGATCCTATTGTTAAAGGAATTAAAAAACTCTCTACGTCTTAATATTTGGCATGAAGTTATTGTGTGATTAATGGATAAATATTCTTTCTGAAATTTTCACACTTATTTTCTTAAAGTATCATATTCATTACACATAATTACTTAAGGAACTTATAATATTTCGAATTCTATTTTATAGATTTAAGTAGTAGTATATTTATTTCATCATTTTTTATAGTGTTGAAGAATATCTTTTGGAGTTTTTCCTTGTTATTATTATATGGTTATACCATTATTGATGGAAATAGAAGTTGGATGATTTGATTTTTAACATTAGTTTTTTATTTGAAAGGGTTTTCTATTTCTATATCAATATTTTAAAATAAGATTTTCTCTACATCTTTCTCAATGCATTGATGGGGTTTTTAAACTCAGCTTTGGGTTTGGGTTAATCTATTTTCCACTATTTGTTGTTACCACAATCACATTTCTATTTAGGTTAGGTATGGGTAGGGATTTTATTTTTTCAAAATGTCTGGTCATCATTTATAAATGTAGTACAAATTTATTTATCATTTATTTTTTCTATATTCATAAATCCTAAATTCAAAATGGGGTTGGTTATATATTTATTGTTGATAAATAGTTAAATGTTTTTCTTAAGATTTATTTTATTGAAATGTCAGTAGATAGAAATATTAGTTTTATTTTTTGTTGATGTTATATTGGAAAGGTATAGATTTTTATTTTGGTTACTAGTATGTTTCTCTAAAATGGTTTTCTTGATTTCAAACCCATACTAGTTTTTCATAATTTTCCCTTAATCCTGTGTCATATTGTTGAAACAACCATTGTTTATCAGCATTGTCAAAAATTTAACCTTATTTTATCTTATCAAATTAATCAGTAAAATGACTTTGAGAAGAATAGTGACCAAAAAATTTCATTGGTGTGATTTTATCATTTTATTGGTTAAGGTCTATCTTCTGAACTAAATTAGTTATTTCCTCAGGTTTGGATTCTAGAAAAGATGAGTTATTTGATCTTACCTTATGTATTCCTCTGGCAATAATACCTCCTACACAAAATCATTGAGAATTATGAGCTATCTTCTCAACTAATACCATAGTGTTAGTTGGGGAAATATCAATGAATTCATCTAAAAACATCTTATCACTATCTATAAGTTATTAAAAAAAGAAAACTAAGAAGTAATGGTCCTATATCTCATTTTGTAGGACACATGAATATAAATTCTTAAATATTTACCAATACACATATATGGTATATCCTAAAAACTTTATGATTCAATAGAGTTTATTTCTCAGGGTAGTACTTATTCAATTTGGAAATAAACTTGAGAGTAACTAATTTAAATTTTATCCTAACAACTGATTTAAATAGGTTGTTGGATATATATCAATTCCTTAGTCACTCTTTCAAGATATAAATGAAATGATCTCCAATTAACTTATTTCTCAATCACTCATCTTAGATTCAATATTGTGAAAATGATGGTGAAATGTTGAAATTTTAATTTATGGATTTTTCCTGTAAGGCAATGAAACTTAAGAAAAAGAAGAATTAATCTATTTTCATGTTAAATAATATATTATAAAATAAGAATAAATTTTTTATTTTTTATTTATGAAATCAGGTTAAAATTACAACTTGGGACACAGAAAACACTAGCTGAATTTGGGGGGTGGGGTTGAATAAGAGTTTTTAAGGTTTATTAGAATTTATGATTTTATACGTTATTTACTTATATACATCTGTAGTGAATAGATCTATACCTACATCCCCCTCTCTCTTATATCTCCTTTTATTTACATACACATACTAAAGTAGTAATGATAAAATAGAGGACATTGAGGATTGTTATTGATTTAAACCTCTGATGTGGATGACTATGTCTCCATTGTATGATTGTCATTATCCCACTCCCAGACAACATTCATTTTATTATCATGCGAAAGATTAAGTCATGGAATATACTTGATACTAAATTTATAATAGTAATTATTGGGATATTAACTAGAAGAACCCTCAAAATAATAAATTAGAACATCTTCCTTCCAAATGTATACTTTCCGAAATTATTAATAGCCCCCTAACTCTATGTTAGGGAAATAGTATGAATATTCCCTAATCAACGCATCAGATCAACCATACACACATTATTTCTTAATGAAAGGGAAAAAAATGAAAAATAGAAGGATACATAAAGATTATATAGTTTATTCAAAATTCCTACATCAATGAGAGAATACTTAAATCCTTATAATAAAATGAAATCATAAGGGTTTATAAAAAATACTCTCAACTCAAAAACTACCACTTAACCAAAGTCTTTTTCTGATTAAATTAAAAATGTTTGTAATAGATGTGATTATAATAAGTTAGTAGTTGGTCTCACCTTTTATTTATAGATCTATTATCCAAGTAGACTAGTTCCACCACCCTCTAAGATTCATGAATGTCCCTTATTTGACCAAGGAAAGCTCCAATGCACTGTTAAAACATTAGATCATCTATTGATAGTCAATGTATATATGTGATTCCCATGTTCTATAAACATCCTTTCAAAAATTTAAACTGATCATTATCACAAAATGTATATATCAGAATTCTTCCTCAAAATATGAGGTCGAAAAATACTTCCAGAAACTACATTTTAAAAATATCCTTTTGGAAATTTTGAGTTAATAAAATCCGTTCATAAAATAAAATACACTTCATAAAACCCAATAATCTCTCATTTAAAGACTTATTTTTTGATTATGAACAACATAACCATTCATTAGAGATTATATCCTTCTTCTATATGCAGTGTTCTCTATTTTTTTTTCAATTGAACTAGGTCTAATTGAGGCATAGTTTATCCTCCAAAATTCTTGGAATAACACCTTTGTGAAAAAGTTTGTAGGGTTCTTCTTCCCAACCACATTTTATAGTTCTATCACTCTATCTTACAGTAGATCTTTTATAAATGAGAATTTCAAGTCAATGTTTTTTTCTTTCCTTGAAAAAACATGATTATTAGTATGGTGAATCAAATTATGACTATCAAAAAACAATATTTCTCATTCTGTTTCTTTCCCTAGTTTCTTCATTAAATGAATCAGTCATACATACTCTTAAACCATATCCTTAAAAATAATATATTCTTATTTTATTGCTAAAAGTGAAACCATATGCTATAATTGAGATGCCTAACTGATCAATATCCTTCTCAATTTGACTAACAACCTATTTTAATCTTTTGATAATCCTTATATCTATTAAATTCTATATTCAAAACAACCTTTAATGGATTATCATCCTTAAAGTATAACATTGCATCTTTATAAGATTTCAGATATCTTATAATCCATTTCATAGCCTCCCAATTCCTCTTTTTGGGATTTATTATTAAATTAATTATATCTCACACCAAAAAATAAATGTTGAGATGCATGTATATCATTTTATGCATCAAAATTTTGATAGATAAAGCATAATGAAAATTTTCCATGTTCTAGAATTATACTTCTAAACATGATGCCTATAACATAGAATATTTGAAGTACATACTAATGGGAGTTAGGATAAATTTATATTTATTTATTCTTAATCCTTCAATTCCCTTTCAAATTTATTCCTCTAGGGATAATAAAATTTTCCTGCCTTCCTATCTCTCTGAATTTTTATTCTGATAATTTTTTCTTTATCTCTATGATACTCCATCAAAATAATTATTGATAATTTTCTTTTAAATTAGTTTATCCATTAAATTTATAGTCCTATAATAAATATATATTCTATATACAGAATTAGTATAATTAATGTTTCATCATTAAATTTTTTTTTGATTGTAGGTTTCATTATAATCACACATAGTTTAAATTTATTCAATAATGAATGTATCAAACATTTGATTCCACTATCGAGGGGATTTCTTCAAGACATAAAGAATTATTTTCAACATAGAAAAATAGTTTCTTTTTTTGATAATCTTTATTAACCCAATGATGAACCATATAGATCTTATGTTCCAAATCACTGTAAATAAAGGTTGTGTTTACATCCATGTAATCTAATTGAAAATTATTAGAGTCAATAATTCTAAACACCATTCAGATAGAAGAACTCAGTATGACTGGTGAGAAAATATATGAAAAGTCAATTCATTATTTTTTTAAACATCTCACAACCATCTATTCTTTTTTATCTTTTAATTCCATCAGCATCTTCCTTCATATGGGAAACATATTTTTTCCCTAGATATCACTTTCCATATGGAAGTTAAGATAGCTTCAATGTTTAGCTGGGATTTGAAGAGTTAATTTACTATTATATTCCTAACTCCTACCACTATAATTCACTGATGTTATCTAATTTTCTATAATATTAGGTTTACCACCATCCTTAAAAAATAGAATGATTATATTTTCCACAAACATATAAACTAGTTTTTTATTCTAGTTGATCTCCTCATCTGAAATGGCTATACTGTATAAGTTGTTTCCAATCTCCCTTTTCTAAATTTTTCTTTTATTACTCTTTCATGAGACTTAGTACCATCATAAATTTATAATAATTGATCTATGTTCTTTCCAGTAGTCATATTTTCATCAACATGAAAATATAAATTTCACGTTAAATCAATTAATTTCCATGTTGGTATCTTTGCATAGAGGGATATCAGTAAATAAAAAATATTTTATATTGATGACTTACTTCTTATCATCACCCCAAAAATGATATAAAATGATATCATCTCTATTTTAAAAAATAAGAAACAGTTTGGATTTATCCTCCAAATTATCTATATCCTTGGAATCGACATGAACATATTCCACACATTTAAATGTTTTATTATGGTTTACTTCTATAATTTTACTAGACCAAAGATAGTTTTGATGTTATTATCCCAAAACTAATTTAGGACTTCTATTGACTAAGTGTGCTTCCATGTTTATAGATTCTTCCCAAATTCTATTATGGATTCTTGAATGAAGTCTAACACACCCGGATTTCTCTTATAAAGTCATATTTGTTCTTTTATCTCATCTATTATTTTGGGGATTTTCATGAAAAATCTTCTCATGTATGAATTTATTATTCTTAATGAAGGTTTTAATAGTTTTTTCTGATGTACTCTCAACCATTTTAAATTCAAAGGATCTTATCCCCATGATCAAAATCCTTATTTTACAAATATATCTACTAAATTAACTCTTTAAAAACAAAATATTTTATCATTAGAAATAAGATCCCTACTTTATAAGTGGGATCATTAATAAAATTTAAAAATCACGGAGATAAACCATTGAAATTCATAGGGAAATGTCCCAAATCCTTAAAATAAACAAGATCTATCTTCCAATACCCATGCTTCCATCAATTCAAATTGAAGGACACCTTATGATTTTCCCCATCATAAAACTCTCACATCATTTTAAATTTTTGGTACTATGTTTACGGACACACTTTTATACTAGAAATTTTTATTTCGATCACTAAGGTGGATGTATCTATATTTCCCTACATTCAATTATTCTAATGAAGTGATTTTAATCATTTCAACATCAACATATCTTCTATTTATGTATAGGGTTACAGTCTTCACCCAATGATAAGTTACCATGGATACATTGTTGATCATTTTTGAACAATTCCAGAATGTTATTTTAAACCCTGTTCCTCAAGTTAAACTACTAATATAAGGTTCTTATTGAGATAAGGAATGTTTCGTACATATATTAGCTTCAATTCACATTCATTATTTTTTTGAATATTGAAATATCCATTACCCACTATCATCAGGTCCACATCATCTACCAAATGTACTTTTCCCAGGATTATAATTTTACAGTACACTATGAAGCCCCCCCACACCAGTTGAAAGGAAAGCTTCACCTAACTTAGTAACCCATGATTTTTCTAAAATATTCACACCCATGACAAAATTGTTTTCATAATCTATAATACTAATTGAATTTGATATTTTACATATTAAAAAATTTCTACTAGAATCCTTTAAATTTATAAATCCCTTCTTCATAGGTCTCTTTTGACAAAAATACAAAAAGTAGTGTATTGAATAGATGACACAGTAGGGATTTTTAATTGAGACTTATCCTTTGATGAAATATTCCTCATTTACTTTCACTAAGGTGACCTTCCCCATTTGGTAGTACTGATTGAACATCCAGAGGGTTCATGGAAATCTTTCTCAATTTAATATTTCCAAAGGGTACTCGGGATGATCACATAAATTTTTATCTTTTTCAAAATAATACTTTTTACACATAAATATAACATATTCACATGAGAGAAAAACCATTTGTTCAAAGAAAACAATTGAAACTGATTTGAAAGCATCGGAAAAACAAAAAAATCATCAAAGGGCATGTGAGAACTCATGAAATCATTTTTAGAAAATAAATATTTCACATTTGAACATTCCATACCCAAAGAAATTAAAATATTTCTATAAAAACCATTTTTTGAAAGAATAATATAGGTAACATGGAGAATCATATTCATAACCAATGTTCACTCATTTATAAAACCTATGAGATTAACTGAATTCTAGTTAATTCCATAGGATTAACTAACCCATTTATCTCTTTTGTCTTCACTTTCTAAGAATATTCATTACTCAGTGCATTGGAGAGCTATATTAGGCACACTCACCATTATGATTTGTATCGGGATCACCCTTCATAGTCTATAATTCATAAATTATATATCATGACAAAATAATTTCTAGGATTTCACTTTTTCATCAATAAAATATTTGAAAAATTAATTTGAATCCACAATGAAAATACCTTCAATTTTCACATAATCATAATGAAAAATATCATTCTTCTTTAAAAACATTAAATTTAGAAAATTGGAAAATAAATTTGAAAATAAATTTAATTTGGAATACCATGATTTTTTTAGTAATAAAAATTAAAAAATAAATGACATGGTGGTGGGGAAATCTATTCACACTTTATACATTAAAAAAGAATCTATTTTCAATTTGGTAGAAAGATTCAAAAGTGACACGTATAGAAAATGTTAAAAAAATAATTTTCAAACCTTTGTAAAGAAAGTAAAAATTACTTGGAAATTAAATTTATAATCCTTTTAATTATATATAATAAAATTTATATAATTTTTAAAATAACATTTACTTGGGGGATAAATATTTTAAAACATTAAAAACAACATTAAAAAAAATCCATTAAGAATTTTATAAATTTTGAACCAAAAAGATATTGAAAAATATAACATGAAATAGATTTTTAACAAAATTTTTAGAAAATGATTTATAAAACACTATGATAACATATTTCATACACTAAAGAAGATATAACATGGGGTAAAAATGGCATATATCTCAATGAAAATAAATTGAGAGGAGGAATCCCTTACACCATCTCCCAAATTTCCATTCACATGATTTAGATATTATATGATGAACTTATATTAATTATTTACATTCTATAGATCCTTTTTAATTATTTTTAACTTATCATAATCTGTTTTATTTCATTTAATGCCATGGATTATATAATAATTAAGTCAATGTTCTTTGATGCATCATCGATGAATCCTTCATCAGGCCTTTAATACTAAATGGTTGATATTCCATTCATATTCTCATGTGGATGTCCTATCCCTAATGCCACAAAGTCCTGATCCCCCCTCATTATTGGAGGGGGGGATATTTGTGATCTGACCCACATGAGAAGGGTAGATTTTTCTGACCTTTCTCAAATCATTAATTTCATCCACCATTCCCAAAGATACTAATTTATCTGAAAGTACCTAATATATTCTGGGAAGTACCTAAACTCTCTCATTCCTCTGGAAACCTCAATAACTCCATGGATCTATGAGAAATCAATATGGTATACCAGTTTTGTCTTTATCTCTCCTATATTGATGAGTTCAATCAGTTCGTATTTGATTCTTGGGGTCTACAGAAGCATACACTAGTCAAATTACTTGATCGGAGGAACATCATGATCCAGTTTGGGTTTGAGGGGGGCATGATCATCACCAGGTCTTGGGATCCTTGAAGATGAAATGGATGTCTCTTTTACCTATTTTGGTGGAGACTAATGTTTCATATGCAGTGTGATTCATCGACAATGTTGACATGGGTAAGTCTTCTTGGTCGGCCGATTTCCATTAAAAATCCATTCATTCTGTGTGCTCTAGGGAATATAGTAGGACAATATCTCTTCTCTAATCATTGACTGGAGGTAGTGTGACACCCAATTTATCCAAGATTTTGTGTTGAGGTTGATTTTTACTGGCCACCTATGACCTGGGTTTGTATCACATATGAGAAGGTATTTTAGTAGAAATAGGTGGTTATTTTTGAGTCATGGATGGTTTTATGTGTTTACTGAGGTCATTTTAGTTACCTGGAGTTGTTATGTCACACTAAAAGCATGAATAAGATCTTATAGGTGGTAGTGAAGATGGGTACTGGTGGCTATGATGCTACTAGATGGGCTTAGTTTATTTTGAGGGATCATCCTAGGGATGTTCCACTAAGGAGAGCTTCTGTGGGGTTGTGAGGTCAAAAATGATCAGATCTGTGCGTCTCTTATGAGAAGGGAGTGTGAGTGGGAGTGAATTCATTTGGCTATGATATGGTCGGGAAAAAAATTCAATCATGTTAAGAGTGGTAGGTTAAGAAATTTGATCACACAGAGGTCACTGTGCATTATAATTTATAGGGGGAGGTCCAGTGGATGCTATCAGATCTGATGGTGAGTCACATTTTTGATCGACTAGAGATTAATCTTAGTGTTGAGAAAGGTCATCCATTAGAAGATTTGGTGAGAACTATTCCTCCACATTCAGAATCTATTAATGAGGAGCCTATGGACAATGTGGTTTGTGAAGATGGTGCATTGATCATAGATACAGAAGTCTCAGGTGGAGATGTAGACCCATCTCTCTTGCAGGATCTTGTTGATAGCATTAGAAATGTGAAAGGGCTAGAATAGAGGGACTTGTAGGAAAATTGGAATAAATTTTAGGTTAATTTCATTACATGTAATCTATTTTAACGACTTGAGCATGAGGGGATACCCCATGTGATGGAATTTCCACAATTTAATGATAATTTGAGCATACAGTTAGACTCCACAATTCAACATGAAGTGGTTATAGAAGATGGAATGAGGATAGAGTCCCATAAGGTTCAAGACACTAAGTTGTGACCCCAATGTATAGCCCCGATTGATACTAACAGACACTCTTAACTAATGGGTGGAGGGAAACTATCAACATTAGAGGGTTCTTTGTTGGGAGCGAATGATGGATTACAAAATTATGCGTCTATTCATATCCTTGGAAAATGGGGAAATGTCTCTAATAGTAAAAAAGATAATGAAGGCGACATTGTCAGACCTTACCATAGTGATATTGTTCAAGGTAGAAATAATAAGATGTCCAAAAGTGAAGGACTTCTGACTGCTCCACCAAAGAGATGGCCAAGAAAAGACTATACTAACTCGACAAAGATGGTTTGTATCGGGTCCTCTTCCAAGAAATAAATAGTGGCTACCCCCGATCCTAAAAAGGGATATGCTGATAAGCAATCCTATAAGGAGAAAAATTCTTTTGAGCAATTGAAATGTAGAAATAAGTATGTCAATATTTTAAAGTAATATGAAACACATTCAGAGTGGTAATACACTAAAGAGGAGGAGGCACCCAATTATGGATGTGGTGAGGGGTGTGAATTTTATGATATATGATTGTATCTTTCTATTTTGGATTATTGGTTGGATGTGGGCAATCTGTCCGCCCTCATCCATTTCCTTTTTTACTATACTTTTTCATTCCCTTTAACAAATGGACAATGGCTTTTTTCCTTTGACTGGACTTGCCTGATATGTCGATAATGTTCATCTCAAACAGTTTGAGGATGTTCGAATCATAATCCACAAAAAAACATCAATATATTAACCACGGTCAAATGGAAAAATTTAAAATCATATATAAAATATTAATCACTATATTATTATAATTTTAAATATTTAAGAAAACTTTAAAATAATACATGAATCACATAGATGAAAAGAATCAAATCGCTTCATGTTGGTGGTATTCGACACCTATGCATGAGTGATTTTATCAGTTTTTAACAGATTGAAGAGTAATAAGTTACGTGTAACGACCCGGACCCAGCCAGCCACCCGAACAGTGCTGAATGGGTCGGGTGTCACTACCTTAGGCGCACCCCCTGAACGCTAAAGGCTACCAACTAGCAGTGAGGGTCTGTTAGGTATAGTGGGGAGGCTATACCCTCTCGGAGGATCATAAGACAGGTACTGGTCTGAGTATAAAAATAATGATGCAAAAGAATAAAAGATTCAGCAGACGCGAACCAGACCTACAGAGCAGAAGCATAATAAATATAGATAAACAGCAGAAGCAATAAATATAACTACATTAGTGGAAATAATCACAATAGCATGCTGATAACTTGTAACTACTGCTGAATAGTAAAACATGCATCCAATGCAGGTTAAACACAACAGAATATAAAAAGGTCTCCAATGGCTAACCAACAATATCTACAACAAGTAAGCATGTTGATACAGAGAAGAAAACAGAACAAAGTAAACCCCATCTAGGTATGACCTGAAGGTCCATACCATCTCCATGAAACAACTAATGCAACCTAGCTCTTGAAGCTGTCCTCTTTCCTGCACATAAATCCATAAAGTCTGCGCGTGTCCCGAAGGGCCCGTGCATGGTGTGAGATAAATCTCATTAGGATACCACCGAACAGTGTGTACCAAATATATGTGTTTAAGTAGTCAGGAATTTCTAAGGAAAGTAGTAAATAGTACAATACACAAATAAACCCAAACTCCACTGGAGCTCAACAGCTACCATGGAGTGTCACCTACTTCGGCTAACACCGGAATCTCTGTCGTGTAACCCGACACCACGTGCCTCCTGACACCTAGTGTCTCAAGTACCGACGTCCCGAAGGCACACCCAAGAATAGTAACCCGGCACCATGTGCCTCCTGACACCTCGTGTCTCAAGTACCGACGTCCCGAAGGTACGCCCTAGAATAGTAACCCAGAGGAACAATGATTCCTGTCCTCAAATCACGGCGAGCCTCATCCCCCAACATGATAGTCTCAATGCTATCCCCTGAAGGCTCCTCACCTCCCACAAGGATTTTTATGACAAGCACCCCCAACCAGAATACCTAACCGCAACTACGGGGGCCTCTACCCACACGAGTGGTCAAAACC
This sequence comes from Viscum album, assembly GCA_963277665.1. NCBI lineage: Eukaryota > Viridiplantae > Streptophyta > Magnoliopsida > Santalales > Viscaceae > Viscum > Viscum album. The sequence continues at coordinate 250,546,450 of OY728126.1, read as the reverse complement.
ACATCATCACAGAGTATCTCTGTGTGCACACTAATCAAAGTCCTGGGTGATAATTAATCACCAAAATAGTACATAAGACACCAAAACATATGAAACTTAGTTTCCCTACAACCATGCCGCCTTAAGTCTGATGGCATCGCCATCCTTGTAACCCGGGCCTTTCCCAACCTGACTGTCGTACTACCTTAAGCTGACGTCCATGACGCCCAATACCATGGTCAAAACCACCCAATGTAACCTAGGCCAAGCCCAACCTGTGATCCGCATCAATAAAGAATAACCGGGACAATCCCAATAACCCCCAAAGGGTCCAGCAGATGCAATTCAGAAATTGCATATATAACATATATAAACAGAAAACATAACTTGGCAAAACAAACTAAACAGTTGAATTGTACTATGAAATGTGTTGTCTTATACCAGCACTAAGGTCTTAAATGTCTCTAACAATGTATCAATCTTTACTAAATTAAACTAAATAGTTTATAACAATATAAATCATTTTTAACCATTTTGTCATCCCCCGACCAAAATGCCCCAATGAGCTACGACCCCTCACCCAGCCCCGCTCACGCAAACTGGTAACATGGCATACCCAAAGGTATCCCATAGGTCCAACAAGAAATTCAATATGAAACAACAGATAAAATGGGTCCTGATCAAAATACCCAATAACATGATGAAGGATGCATAACCCAAACAACTATGAAGACACAAAATGAAGTATGCACCACCTACCAGAGACTCGTACAATGCTACTCCTCTGGTAACGACCGCCAATTCGGTCTAAAACGTGGTATACCTAAAAAAATATTCAATACCGTTCAAATACCTATAACTCATTATAGAAGAAAAATCAGACAAAACAGCCAAAGAGGAATCGAGGACTTACTGAGGGGTTCTAATGCATCCAACTGTGATCGAATCCAACTTCAGATGAACAACCGGGAGAGGATTGAACTCCCAGCTGTCTTGGTTCGTGAAACTTGGAGATATATTGAGGTTCTACCTCAATACGAAACTACTGCCCATTTTAACGAAAAAAATATTGTACACGACGTGTACTTCAGGACTAGACGCCGTGTATATATCATTTAACAGTTCATAAGATGGATGAATTCCACCACCTTACATTCCGAACCTGCCAACATGAGTACATGATGTGTACCGATGGGTACATAGTGTGTACTAGGTTTCTCTTATCTTCTTCGCTGACTTACCCACATGCCATGTACATCCCTCTTACATGGCTAGACTACACGGAATGTCCAAGGGGAACATGCCGTGCACCTGGTTCTACCCGGCCAACAGGCCTACACGCCATGTATGTCCACCACATAGTCGGGTGTACAAGGCATGTTTAAACCTACAAACCATGTAGGAAGAAATTTCTACACGGTCAACACACGACATGTACTCGGCGTGGACACGGCCGGTCACTCGCTTAACATATACACGACGTGTATTCTGGAAATTTTCAGAAACTTCCCATTTTCTCCAGTTTCCTCAAAAACCAGTTAAAAATTCAAACAGGGTCGGGATTTTGACCCGATCTAAAAACCTAGGTTCTTACAATCTCTCCACCTTAACATAGCTCGTCCCTAAGATATCAGAAGAAATCCAGAGATAACATCGTACATACCATCCTGATCAAAGCAACCAAGACTCCCTGGTTTCAAAGGTTCCTGAGAAATTCCTCAAGGGGGATCCCCACCTTAGGAATCACCTAAACCGGTCTCAACCCAAAAAAACTCAAAGCAAATAAAGTTTACTAACCTGTTTTCCTAGATGCATAGTCCTCTCATGATGCATCATCACCCCTACACCCCATTGGCACTCTTGTGTCGTTCCTGACACCCAACGTATCCCGCAGCACATCAGTGTCCACCTTTATGGGGTCCTGGTGCCTAGCACATCAAGTAACCCGCATCCTCGATGCCCTGATGCCCACGACACCTCAAGTAACCTGCATCCTCGATGCTCTAATGCCACACACCTCATACATACATATATATAATATATCACACACCTGATATGGTGCCAATCCCACTGACTAGCATCTAGTCAGACCACATAGATCATGTTCACCACGTGCACTCAAAACAGACATTCCACTATAGGTCATTCCAAAAAGGAAACATGGAGATAATGGCCACACCACGGTGTACCTCTAACCGTTGTCGGTTCACCAGCCTGCTCAGCCAATGGAAACTCCACGGAGTGCACCTGGCCTGAAATACGTCTACCTGATGCCTAACCTCCCTGCGGTGCTGCTCTAGTCACTGGCCACTGACCCCTCAGCTGGGTCCCGCTGTCTCTATCATGACCTCCACACACAACTAAACCTCGACTACCCTCTCCGGGTACCAAACTAGATCCAACTCCAGATGCTACAGTCTGTTCTGGTCCCTGCCTACTGGCTATCTGAGAAGGCTTCCTGCAAAACCTCCCCAGATTCATGTCCTATCCACATTCCTAACACTCCTTAGGAGGCCTATCGCACTGCACCTTAACATGTCCCGGCAGTCCACATTGGAAGAGAATCACCGAAGAACTACCGCAAGGTGGTATAGATAAAACCCAAACCTGGCTGCCCTATAGGAACTCAACCTGTACTCACTTCCTACTATCTGAACCACCACCTGAAGCTATTGCCCTACCCAAAAGAGACTTCTCTCTCTCATTTCCCTCGATTATGAGTTCCTGATTCACCGCCTCGAAAAAAGAACCCAACCTAATGATGTTGACATGGACTTGAATGGCATGTCGTAAGACATCCTTGAAGCACCTCACACTAGCCGCATCATCGCTTACCATACCAGGTGCTAAGCGAGACAACTCTATGAAGGTAGTAGCATAGTCCATGTCAGACATATCTCCCTACTGAAGACTCAAGAACTATCGAGCTCTCACTTCCCTCAATGTCTCCAGGTAGAAGTGCTCAAAGAACCTATCCTCTAAGTCCTGCCATGCCAGTCCCTCATGCCTAGGAGCCTGAACCTGTACGTCCCACCAATGCTTCACTAGTAATCTCAGCATGTACGTTTCCAACTTGACCCTCTGCCCTGGAGGCATCTCTAGCTACTCAAAAATAATCTGCATGCTTTCTATCCAGTTCTCAGCCGCATGCGGACCACCCTCACCCTAAAAAATCAGCGGGTGCTGCGACTGGAACTCCCACATCAGATACACCATAGAAGGCTCTGTACCCTGTGCGCCTCTGTCAATGCCCTTCAAGACACATACCAGGCTAGCTCGGAGCTTCTCGTCAAGCCATGGTCCAAATGTTTCCAAACCTGACTACTGTTCTGCCAGCACTGGATCCGGAACCTGATCCTGCCCCTGAGCCTGTACCTGCAGCTCGTGCTCTGCCTGTACCGAAGTCTGACCCTGATCCTGTGGCACTATACCATCTCCCGTCTGACGCTCCATCTGATTCGCTGAAAAAGGAACCCACTAAATACCATAAATGGTCAGACATCCCATATATATATATATATTTATATATAACAATATATTCTACATAGATAATGAAAGAATTAAAAGGTAGTGCATAACAACTACCCTTACTCCCCCTCACCGTAACCCATTCCCCACGGCATCCCGGCCTCATGGCCTCCTTACCCGCCCTCAACAGAGCCATGTATCAAAAATTACCTCAGGCCATGCCCATCTTGACAACTCACGTTGCCTCAAACCGACGACCAAGTCACCTAATCCCGACAGTTACACTGTCTCATCCATAGTACATGCCTGCTCCCATTTGAGCCACACCCAATATCCTACAACATGCAATTCTACAAATATATAAACCACTGAACATCACATTGCCACAACAAGAAATTTTATCAGGAATTTCACATATTCACATTTCAGAGCATATAAAGCATGTAAATTGATTATGTTTTTTCTTCACATGGTATTATTACATCACAAAGAATACGTGAAATTATGAAATTGAAATAACCTAAAATGTTCTTATAAAAATAGAAGAAAAACAACTTTGCCATACCCGGCCAAGGTACAATTCTCCCTTACCACACCGAGTCAAGGGTCACATATCACAATCAAGAACATCACAAATCAAGTGAGCCACCGAGGTGGAAATCATATAAACTGTAATATGAGAAAATGCAAACAGTAATTCCCACAAATGGAAACTTGGTCCATCCCTCGTACCTGGGGCTACAGGCACCCAAGCACAAGCTAGAAACCCAATTCCAGTAAAAACCTTTCTCCAGTCTACCATATCCCAAATAGAAAACACCATCATAAATAAAATAGAAGCCTCAAACACATTAGTAGCCAGTAAAATGCTGCTACTAAATCCCTATCATGAACTCCTCTGATACCACTTTTTAACAACCCGGACACGAACAGCCACCAAAACACCGCCGAACGGGTCGGGTGTCACTACCTTAGGCACACCTCCCCTGAACTTAAAAGGCTATCGCCTAGTGGCGAGTGTCTATTAGGTATAATGGGGAGTCTATACCCTCTTGGAAGATCATTATAATGGTTCTGGTCCGAGTATAACAGTAAAGATGCAACAGAATAAAAGACTCAGCAGACTCGAACCAGACCAGCAGAGTAGAAGCATAATCAATATAGATAAACAGCAGAAGCAATAAATATAACAACAACAACGGAAATAAACACAACATCAAGATGATAACATGTAACTACTACTGAATAGTAAAACATGCATCCAAAGTAGGTCATACATAACTAAATATAAAAAGGGTGCCAATGGCTAACCAACAGTAGCTAAAACAAGTAATCATGCAGATACAGAGAAGAAAACAGAACAAAGTAAACCCCAGCTAGGTACGACCTCAAGGTCCATACCATCTCCATGCAATAACTAACACTGCCCAGCTTCTGAATTTTTCCTCTTTCCTGTATGTAAATCCACAAAGTCTAAATGCGTCCCGAAGGGCCCGTGCAGGGTGTGAGACAAATATCAGTAGGATACAACACAACAGTGTGTACCAAATACTTCTGTTTAAGAATTCAGACATTTATAAGGAAAGCAGTAACCAGTAAAATGCACAAATAAACACAAACTCCACAGGTGCTCAATAGCCACCATGGAGTTTCTCCTGCTTCGGCCAATGCCGAAATCTCTATCGTGTAGCCCGGCACCATGTGCCTCCTGACACATTGTGTCTCAAGTACCGACATCCCGAAGGCACGCCCAAGAATAGTAACCTTGCACCATGTGCCTCCTGACACCTCATGTCTCAAGTACCAACGTCCCGAAGGTAGGCCCATGAATAGTAACCCAGAGGAACAACGATGTATGTCCTCAAATCACAGAGAGCCTCAACCCCCAACCTAATAGTCTCAATGTTATCCCCTGAAGGCTTCTCACCTCCCATGTGGCTTTCTAAGACAAGAACCCCCAACCAAAATACCTATCCATAACTACGGGGGCCTCTACCCACATGAGTGGTCAAAACCACCTCATCAAAGAGTATCTCTGTGTGCACACTACTCAATGTCCCAGGTGAGCAGTAATCACTAAAATACTACCTAAGACAGTAAAACATCTGACACCTCATGTCACTATGACCATGCCGCTCATGTCTGATGGCATCACCATCCAAGTAACCCGGGCCATGCCCAACCTGATAGTCGCACTGCCTCAAGCCGACATCTATGACACCCAATCCCGTGGTAAAAACCACCCAATATTACCCTGTTCAAGCCCAACCTGTGATCTACATCACTCATGAATAACCGTCCCATGCCCAACACCACCCAAAGGGTCTAGCAAGTGCAATTCAGCAATTTCATATATAACATATTTAAACAGAAAACATAACCATAAAAAACAAACTAAACAGTTGAATTTCACTATGCAAGATGTTGTCCCATACCATCACTGAGGTCTTAAAAGCCTATAGCAATTTAGCAGGCTTTAGTAAATTAAAATAAATAGTTTATAATAAGATAACTCAATTTTAACTATTTTGGTATCCCCCAGCCAAAATGCCCTGATGAGATACGACCCCTCAACCAACCCCACTCATGAAAACTGGTAACATGGCACACCCAAAGCCATCCCATAGGTCCAACAAGAAATTCAATATGAAACAGAAGATAAAAAGGGTCCCACTCAAAATACCCGAAAACGTACCGAAGGCCGCGTCACCCAAACAACCGTGAAAACACAAAATGAAGTATGCAACACCTACCTGAGACTCGTACGTTGATACTCCTCCGCTAATATCCACCAATTCGGTCTAAAATGTGGTAAATCTACAAAAGATTCAATACCATTCAAATGCCTATAACTCATTCTTGAACGAAAATAAAAAACAGCCAAAGAGGAATTTAGGACTCACCGAGGGGGTTCTAATGCATCCAATCATGATCGAATCTGACTTCGAACGAAGAACCAGGAGAGGATCGAAGTTCCAGCCAGCTTGGTTTGTGAAACCGAGTGATATATTGAGGTTCTTCCTCAATACGAGGCTACTGCCCATTTTAACTAAAATAAAGAAAGTACACGGCGTGTACTTCATGACTACACTACGTGTGTACTTGGCGAGCACATGACTGATCACTCGCGTAACATATACACAGTGTGTACTTAATGTACATGGAGTGTAGTCTAAAAATTTCTAGAAACATCTTGTTTTCTCTAGTTTCCTCAGAAACCAGTGAAAAATTCAAACATGGTTGGGATTTTGACCCGTTCTAAAAACCAGGGTTCTTACATTAAGTATTATATTACATTTATTAAATAATAATTATTCATTATTATTACATATATTTATTAAATTTATCATAATTACTAGGCATATGAGGTGGTGATGAAAACAAAACACATCACTTCCTGGATGTGGTTGTCTATATGTATACCCAAGAAATGTTTTCATTCCCCATAGTATGGAAAAGGATATATTAAAGTGTTGTTACAGAATCCTAAGAGAATGTTAGTTTATTTAAGATACATATGTTATCATACCATCATGGTTAATAAATAATTGAAAGTGGTAAAAGAATACAAAAATTAAAGAACTCAGTTAAGACTTAACCACTTCCATTGAAACCTTCTTTTGATAAACCATTAACCCATTTTAGGAAGATATTGTGGTGAGAAAGTAATATATAGTTTATGGAAAAATTGATGGGAAGATATTCAGATTGTTTTTATTCAAGATAAAGAGATCAAAAGGCATGAGGAAGAGAGGATAGAGGGTTCCCTTTTATAAGTGAGGTGAGTGAGAAAATTTTCAATATTAAGAACATTAAAATATACTAAATATCATAATCCTGAAAAGTGGAACCAAATAGACATTGATTTTATGGTAGGAAATTATACGGTTTAAATAACTCCAACAAAAAATTTTATTCATGTTTAAGTTTCATTTTAAACTATATATGTCATTTGTTCAACCCCCCTCATTAACCCTTCTTAACCTTAACCACATTAACAAATTTATTCACTCATTAAGAGTTATGAATTTACTTCTAAGGTGGAAAGTGAATCAAAAAGGTAAATTTATTAATTTTAATACCATTTATCATCCCAGTTTTCCTATTTTAGTATTTTTTTAAATCATTAAATAAAATATTGATTATCATAAAACATCATCAAATACAATTTGGGACTATTTATTTAATTTTACATAAATGTCAACACTATAGAAATGTAGTTTAAATATAAACCCATTTATGAGTAATTAAAATTTATATTTATGAATAAAATTTTATTTCATATAAAAATTAATCCAAAAATATTAATATTATTATTTTTAAAATAATTTCCCTTTATTTTTCTATTTCATGCACAAGAACTGTATAGGTGTTGCATAAGAATTTGTGGTTATTATATAATCACTAAAAATAAATAATAAAATACCATCATAAAAAAATAATTTATTTTCAAAATAATATTTTATATTTATTCATAAAGTCTTTTTAAACTAATGAAAACATTTAAGATAAATTAAAACCAATGGAGTGATATTTTTGTTATTATTCATTACATAAAATAATATAAAAGATATAATCGTATTTATGTAGAAATAAAATGATTTTTATGAATCATGTATGGTTATTTTTGAAATAACCTCACTAAAAAATAGAATTTTGGAGATATTTGTATTCATTATCTTGTTGTATTTTCTTTAATTAACCCAACTTAACCTTTACCGATAGGACAATTTTTTTACTAAGGTTACTATTTATTATGAACCAAAAGGGAATTGGACTAATTACAGAATTGGAACCTCTTAATTACAAATATAAAAAAACATTCTCAACATTCAATTTTAATTAGTGTAATTAATTATTTTACATATAATTTTTCAAAATACTGTAAAAAACAGGTTTTGGAAATTTCATTTTTAAGTATACTAATGGACTTAAACGAAAATAAAAAATAATATTGATTAATACGGAATTATTTAGATTATGTATAATAAAATATATATTATTTTAATTTAATATAAAATCTAAAATAGAGTGTAATTTTTAAATTATTATATTTAATGAAAATAAAATAATTTTTTTCAAAAATAACTATTTTTCAACATTCTTGGAAAAATAAATATTTTTAGAAAAATTTAAAAAATCCATTCTAATAATTTTATTAAATGGTGATTTAAAAATATATTCCCATTTTTTAAAATAAAAATTCTCAAAGAAGAATAAATTAACTATAATATCTATGCACCAATCCAATAAAAATCGTTTTTGAAGAAAATTTATTTTTGAAGAAAAAATGACTTCATTCGAATTCATTTATTTTTAAAATATTTAAATTAATGTAAATTTAATTTATTATATATATAATATAATAATTTTATAATAATAATTTATCCATAGTGATTAATTTAATATATTGTTAAAAAATAAATTGTGTACATAAAAAATCTTTTATGAGAAAAAGTCTTTTAACATGAAAAAATGTAAAGTTCATTTCTAACCAATTAAAAAAAAATTCATGATAGATTTTTAATTTATGGAAAAAATTTCTAAATATATTCCATAATGTGATTATCCATATTCATACCCACCGAAATAAAAAATATGTTATAATTATTACATGAAAATAATAATATTTATAAAGTATATCAGATTTTGTTTTAAATCATTGTTGCTTATACCACAAATTACAGAAAATAGAATTGTTGATATAAAATTCATTCTAAAATATTGCGATTTACATTATAAATCTTAAGTAAATTTTATCAATGAAATTATATCTCATGTTTGTTGAACTAATTATTTAAAATATTTTCAGAATAAATTCCATTGATAGGAATAAAATATATAATCATAAAATTAAAAATGTTTTTAAATTTTTTAAAAAACCTTGTTAAAAATAGACATAATCAAAGGGATAATAAAACATCATTTTTAAAACAGCTGAGGGGAAATAATATAGAATTCTATAATAACACATAATATAGTTTCCATATATGGAAAAAATTGGTTGGAAATGAAAACATGGTCTTAGAAATAAGATCCTTTTAAGAGATAAAATTAAACTTTTATGAGAAGATATTAAACCATAAATTAATAAGAAATGATCATAAAATAATAATAATTTCTTTTTCATGATTATTTTCTATATTTTAGGAATTTTTTTCAATTAATATATAGAATAATTGAAAATATACTTACTTGATTTATTTCCACTCCATAAGAACAATTCCATCCTTCAGTTGTTCTGAGAGATATTTTTTCACTTTTATATCTTACTCCCAGAAATTAATATTCCAGATTATTTTTTAATGAAAAAATCACTAAAACTAAATTTGAATGGATCATAAGAGTCAAAAAAGGATGACACATTATTCCTCCTATTTATATTAATTAATCAAAATATAAAAATTTTAATAAAATTTTAATATAATACCCAATATTTATAAAATTTCATGTAGAGAAAAAATAAATTAGTCTACAAAGCATCAATAATAAAACCTAATGTTCAACATAAATCATTACATAATAAACTATCTTTAATGTTATTCAAAATATTATAGATCAAAATTGAGACCAAAAAATTAAAAATATTTGATCAGATATTCTTCAATGATCAAAATAAATGTTTTTTATAAAAAACATCAATCACTCATAAAGTCACATACAAAATATGTATATGCTATAATCATATAACATCCAAAATAGTTGAATATCTTACATAATTATCTTGAATCATAAATTATTTTAAAATATAAATCAACATTCGTTACTCATAAAAATCACACCTTATAAAAAAATATTTCCATTAACCATGATAATTTAATGTTCCCAATATAGTAAAATTATTTTAAAAATAACTGTAATCAATTTTTCAGCAAATCACTTTTCAATCCCATTGTTATCAACATGAAAAAAAATATGTTTCCAAAAGGTAATTACTATTTTATCTAAAATTAATAATAATTAACTCAACCTAGAAGATCATATTAACTATAATTGTTATTAATAGCTTTTAAGTTACACACAAATAAAATAAAATCATTCTTCTTTAAATAGCATTCTCATTAAAAAAAGTTAATATTAATGGTTACATATACCACTATAATTTATTAAAACTCAATAAATATATCATAAAGTACTCCTATGTAATAAAAACCCAAAAGGGTTTTCTATGTATTTTAACAAACTTAGACTACTAACCGATTATAGTATCTAAAACTCTTAAAATATCCTTATATGAATCATTATAACCTCTAATTCTTTTAAACCTTTTTTCTAATAACAAATACAATGAACTATAATATAATCAAACCATAATTACAAGATTTATTACTAGGGATTCAGTTTATTATATTTACCTATGTTTTTATGTTTAGAGTTTTGTAGAATTCATAAAAACATTCATTATATTATGAACACTGACACAAAATGTCCATTTTTTAGCCAAAAAACATTATTCTTAAATTCAAAGTCCCATTTCATATAAATAACTTATCCATATTTTCATACAAGTAACCATTGTAGATGTACTTAACATTAATTAGTTTCAACACAACTTTATATCATTTGAAAAACATTTTAGATCAAATTATGTGAAAAAATTATCAATAAGTGATATAAAAATGTAGGAATTTCATTAGTATAATGAAAAACATGATACCCATATTCTTTTCACAGTAAAAAATTGATCATATAAATATAAAATATCCATATGATATCATCAAACATTTTTAAATGAATATATTTTAAAATGATGAGAAAATAAATGAAAAAACTGATAAGGAACCCCAAGGAATGTGGGAACACATGTTAATATTTATTTGAAAAACAAACCTTTAACCTTTAAATTACCTTACTTCAATAAATAAAAATATTTTAATAAAAATCCTATTGGGATGGATTAATATAGGAAACATATAAAATAATATTTATAACCCATATTCACTCATCTTTAACCCATATAATATTAGATTAATCCATGTTAGTTTTATTAGAGTAACCTAGTCAGTTATTTCCCTCATTATTCACCTTTTAAGTTTATTCATTATCCAATTGATTAGAGAGATATATCATTCACCAACCATCTTGATCACATATTTATACCAATTTCAATTTTCAGATAAATATAAGGAGAAATTAATTTTTCATTAGAAACTCAAAAAAACAAAACTATTAAAAATAATTGGAAAATGAATTTAATTTTTAAAAATATTAATCTTTTATATGAATATTAATAAACAATAAAGGAAATTAGGGTGGGAAAATCCCTTCATGATTTTTATAATAAAACATATTCTTTTTTCACTTTCGTAAAAATAGTCAAATATTAATTGTATAGATAATAGTAAAAACACTCTATTTTAAACCTTTGGGTAGAATTTAAAAAGTATTTTAAGATTAAATTTAACTAAATATTATGTATAAATAATAACATTCTTAAAAAATTTAAAATAATTTGTATATGGAGGATAAAATATTTAAAATATATAAAACAACGTTTTAAAGGAAAATCAATTATGACTTTTGTAACTTTTGAAAAAAAAGAATGTTGAAGAAGAGATATTTAAATAGATTTATAAACCATGTTCTTTATATTAAATAAATGAAAAAATCATCCTTATGTATGTTCATAAAAAAACAGAATGTTCATAAAATGCAAAAAGTCAAAATGAACAGAAATTGAGATACGAAACCCCTTACAGCATCTCCCAAATTTACACATATATTCTTTATCTTATGTATAATGAACTTATACTAATTATCTACTTTATTAAGAAACATTTTAAGGTTTACTAAATTATCATAATTTCTTTTATTATTTTTATTACCATTTATTATATAGTTACCAAATCAATTATGTTTATGGTATATGTTTTGAGGAAGTTCGGTTCATAATCTGTAAAACAACATCGGTAGGTTCACCAAGGTAAAATGGTTCATTATACAATAATTTATAGAATAATAATAATGAAATAATTAATTTCTTTTACATCAAAAAAATTGAGAATATATCATAAATTCAAAAACTGCAAAATTAATCACACCGCTTCTTGGAGGTGGTATTGCATATATACACATGAGCGATATTATCATTTCCTAATAGGTGGAATGGTAAGAAGGTATGAAATATTTTATATTTCCAATTTCATAATAAGTAAATGAATATTATTTATTTATATTTAAATTAAATCTGTATTAATTATCATCCCTGTGAGGTGGTGAAGAAAAATGAAACACATCACCTCGGGGCGGTCATAGTCAGCACGTTTTCTTGGGTGATATTTTTATTTCACATTGGATGGAAAAGTTGATTGTAATGGGATTTTAAATCATCGTAATAACAATTATTTATATTTAAGATACTGAAAATATTATATCACAAATTTTTTAGATATAATTAAAGGAGGAAGAAGAATAAATAAAATTAAAGGACTTGGTTAATAGTTGTACCGATTCTTTGGAAACCCTCATTTGGATACTCTTTAAGCAATTTTTTGATGGTATTTTTATGAGATTATAACATTTAGGTCTTATAGAGGATGGTTGTGATGAATTTTGGGTAGAAATTAATCAAGATAATATTAACAAAATGTGTGATGATGATATGAGAGGGGATTCCCTCTTATAATTTAGGGGAGTGACACAATTGTGAATATTAATAGAAATAAAATATAATAAATTCAACTCATACCTATTTTCAATAATTTATTATTTAACACATGATATGGTCTAAATAACTTCAACTAATAAAATTTATAATGTTTATGTTTCATTTTAAGCATTATATTTTTGATTATTACCATTATTTACTCCTTTTAACCTTAATATTGGTAACACATTTTTCACTTTTAAGAGTTATAAATTTACTTCTAATGTTGAAATTAGAATAAAAATTCCTCATTTATGAAAATTTAGAACATTTTAATAGATAATTTTTAATTTAAATTTTTTTAACTTTTAAATCATTTAATAAGATATTTTTTTAACAAAAACTATCATTAAAGTAAATTTTGGGGATATTAATTTAATTTAACCAAAATTAGATGAATAAAAAAGTAGAATTATAATATAAACACATTTACCATTTATTATACTTTATAATCATAAATTAAATATGTGGTATTCCATAATTCACCAAAAAAATATTAATTTGATTTTAAAAATTCATTACTTTTATTTTTTCTACAATTTAAACAAACACTATATCAATGTTTCGAAAGAGTTTAAGGTAATTATCTCATGAATAAAAATAAAAAATAAATTTACATTATAAAAATTACTCATTTATTATAAAATTAATCTCTTAGATTCATTCATAACATCTTTTTATCCAAATGAAAATATATATGGGAAATTGAAATTAAGAGCCTGACATTTTTGTAATTATTCTTTACTAAAAATAATATAATGGTTATAATCAAATTATGGTGGAAATAAATTGAAAAGTTTGAGAAAGATTGATTTTATAGTGGAACAACACTTATAAAATAATATAAATGCAATTTTGGGATGCTTTTTAGGACTTATCTCATAATTTATACCTTAATTAACTAATTTTACCCTTTACTGTGGTGAAAAAATTCTTAATAAGGTTACCATTCATAATAAACAAAAAATGAAAATGAGATTATTGCCAAATTTGAACCAAATGATTCTAAATATAGAATGCATTTTTCAAGATAAAATTTGTAGAAGTTTCAGAAATTATTTATAATATAAGTAAACTATACCCAATGAAAATTAGTTTTTTTAAAATTAAATTTTAACCATAAAAATGAAAATAAAACAAAATATAATTGTACTTTCAAATTATTTTATTTAAATATAATAAATGAATTTTTCCCAAATTGACATTCTTCACTACTCACTCAAAAATGATTTTTTAAATAAAAAATTTAATTCTAATACCATTATGACATGTTGGTTTCAAAAATAATTTTAATTTTTCCATATATAATTTCTAAATTTGGTAGAAATTAATTATAATATCAACATACAAAATGTAATAAAAATTATATTATAATATAATGTATTCTTAAAGAAAAGAATGAATTCATTCTCATTGCATTCAACTTGGACATAATTAAATGAATGTTAGTTCATTTTATTTGACATATTATATAAAAAAATTTTAAGATCATTTACCAATATTGATTAATTTAATATATTGTGAAAATAATTACACTATGCATATAGAAACTGTATTATGAAAAATATATGTTTTACATTCAAAAGATTTAATTTTCATTTTTATCCAATTTAAAAGTAATGTATGATTGATTAATAATTTTATCAAGGAAATTATTCCAACATATATTCTATAGTATGTTTATTCCTATTCATATTTGGTAGACCAAATACTTGGTTATAAAAATCATATTTAAATAATAATATTTTCATAGTATATCACCCTTAATTTAATCTCAGTGTTCATATATCACACACCATCTAAAATATAACTATTTAAATAAAATAAATTCTAAAATCATGAGATGTTACATGAATAATGGAAAAAAGTCTTTATTAAATTAATTTTTCCACAACAACAATGGTGGGAAGTTCTTACATCCATGTTCCACGGTGTATCTCCAATCCCCATGAACCCAATACAAAGTGACACCTTACATGTGAAATTTTCCTTATTCAAAATAGATTGGTAACTTCATAAATCTTATAATATATTATTCCTTAAATACACATTAACATCATGCATATCATATTCCTTTCTATTTTCATTTATCAATAACAATTAAAACATAACACACAATATTTTCAAATATCTATTACATTGTATTTGATGTTAAAACTAATTATAGAAAGTGAATCTAAAAATGTTAATTCTTTCTCGTATATACTCATTTATCATCTAATATTTTTTTAATTTTATTCTCTCCCCTTTATTGAATATAAATAAAAGCATGTCGAGAGTGGGTTGAATAAAATCAATATTTGAAATTTTTAATCAATTATTCTAATCGATGTTAAAATGAGTTGTGTTAGTTGTATTAAAAAATAGGGTTTAATTTAAATAATAAATTTACCCAATGTTAAATTAGAATATAATACCAACTTAAACGAATATGATTATCTTTCTCTAGTGCTGTGAAGAAATATCTAGCCTAATATTAATGGTTAATAAATGGTGGTAATTTTATTTTACCACAAGTATAAAAGTAATCTTGTGAAATATGTCACTATAATATTTTAACCAAATTTTACACAAAAATAAAGAACACTAAAGACTAATTATAAGATTTTAAACTTCATAAATATACCTTATAACTTTTCTAAAACTCATTAATTTTATGTCATTGAATAATTATATTATTCCCCTTAACACAAGACATCTTTTATTTTATAGAAATAGTTTTGAGAGTATCATCAAATACCTTTCAATTATTGATTCTAATAACCTTCTAAAATTACCTATTTTTATAAGCTGTAAATAATTATGTTATCTTATCAATATTTCTCCATTTTTATCACCCTAAAAAACATGCACCATCTTTACTTTTCCAAGGAGGAAATTTTAATTATATTTTCTCCTAAATTTGAATTTTCATAAAATCACTTATGACGGTGACTTTCTTATCTACTTTCTAATGAAACAACATTCTCATCTTTTTCATGTTTGAACTTTATTAAAAAAATAGATTACAAGATACCAACTACTTGCACATTACAAGGTGGTTACCTCTCATGTTTTTCCATGTTTAACAGCATGATTATTTTCATCAATTCTTCCCCTAAGAACTTATATCAATTTCAATTATATGTATATAAAATTCCAAAAATACAACATAAATGACATGGGAAAAATGTTTAACCAAATTGAACTTTATTTATAGAAATAATTTTGATATATTCTTCATAGAGATGACAATATTTCCTTTTATACTTCTAATTTAATGGTTTTATTCATAGATTCCATTTTTTTTCAAATAATTGATGACTTGTGAAAACATGTAATCCTTAAATCATTTAAAAAAATATTTATATGGAATATTATTTTATGATTTTCTATCAAGGAACATATATCCTAAGGTGATTTATAAATATTATTTAGTATCTCCACTGGTGTGGACAACATAAATAAACTATTTTATGATATTTGTCTAGACTACTTCCAAATTCCATAATGTATCTCATGATATATTATGTTTACATATTTTGACAACCTATCTTGTAATTTATTTTATCTATATGTAATAATTTCTTTCCTTTTATTGTTTTCCCACATTTTTTATTCTTTATTTTTTTTACAAATCAATTGGTCAGATTATAAAAAATTCCTTATAAACATGAGTAGATATTTTTAACATACATATGGATTCTTTTGAAATATTTTCAAAATACCATTCCCCTTATTTTTATATTATATTTTTATTTCGTTATACTAATTCTTTATTTAATAAACTCCAACAAAAATGTATTTTTTTTGTAAAAATACATACCGTGTCCTCTGCAACTATAAAAGAAACAACTCTTGTTTTTTAGTGTTTGATTATTTTAAAGATTATTAGTTTTACTATGGGTATATTTATTACATTGGTAATAAATTTCCTTTTTATATAACGATAGGATAAATCAACTATATTCATCATTGAATACTTGAAAATATTTTGTCTGACATAATTATTTGATTCAATGGCATGGATAACTTGTCTTTATCTTGTCATAATTTCTTCTCCAATGTTTTTTTCACACACTTTTTTGATTCATACTATCAACCTATACTTTTATGAACACTTTTATTATAAGTTATATATATATATATTTCAAATCTATTTAAAATATACATAGTCATTCTTTTTTTTGGGTACTTTGAATCATATGAGCTATAAGGCCCCTTAATTTAGTCTTTATTGGTTCTTAATATGTTAGAATACTATTTCAATAATTATAATCATTATTTCAAAATTTACCACAAAGTAATTATATTCTATCAAATCTTGTTCTTTTATTTTGAATAACATTAAATCATTATTTTCTGGAACGATGTTTTAATAATTTATCAACACTCATAGGGACCTAGTTTGAGGTACAAAATTTTAATAACTTTATTACATTCACCACTGATGCAGTGGTTATTCTTTTTTCTATTTTAAATATATATATTTTTATTGTTTATTATTTAGATCATTCATTTTTCATGAAACTATAATTATCATAATTAATATTTAATTATACAGAAGCTACCTTTCCCATTGCGGATGCTAAAAAATTATCATTAAATGATCCCAACATATTATTTAATCTAGATGTAGGAATTTTAACATAAAAATCATTATTATACTTGTTATTTGTAATATGCCTTCTTGTTCCCTATTGTGACGACTTAGAATGAATATTTTCTATATTTTCCAATCTAAAACATTTAATATTTATAAATTTTTCTCATCCTCCATTGATTCCATTTTTCCAAAACACTCTTTGATATTCTCATTTATATACTCATACAAAATTTTCTTTTCCTATAAAATATTTCCATCATTTTTTATCCATTTTTATTTGACTTCCAATTGAGAATTCTCGACATCTGTAAATGACATTTGATTTTTCAATAGGGAATGACACTTTTCTTCGAGTATTTCTATGGATACATCCTTCATATGGAATGTTTCAAGATAATTATTTCCAAATTAATGTAAATTTTAATCAAGTTATATAATTATAAAAATATTGGTATTTCATTACTTAGTGATATTTATCGAAATATTCAGCTTATATTCTGGTAAATTCTATCTCTTTCCTCTAATTCATTATCAGGATTGGTGGTCTTATTTTTAATAATATTAAAACAGCCACAAACAAAAGTATATATGGATTTTGGATAATTATGTAGATTTTTTGAAAATTAAATATTGATTCATCTTATGAATTATCAGTACTAGGATCACCCCTAGTTGTTGATGATTCATTGGTAAGAATGATTGGTCATGAAATTTCATTTACCTGAACTTATTTATAATGATGGGTTGATCCTGATAAAATAGAAATATTGACTGGTTACATATTATTTGATGTAACTACAGGATATTCCTTCATGGTTGATCTATATTAATTAATTTTAAAGAAAGGGGAACCCAATTCCTCCTCCTATATGAATAAGAGGGATAATTTATTCCAAATTATCATCATTTTAATCTCCGTTTCATTAGAGTATTGGAAGAGATATAATTCAAATATATAATTAAAACTTATTTTCCTAGTTTTTATCCCATAATTACCTTGGAAATAGACAATAAAATCATTAAATTTTAGATAGTTGAGAATCCAATCAGAGGTGTGACCTAAGGATCAAATACTAGTTGATAGAAAGACTTATTGAATAAAAACACAAGGTTGAGGGGTGGGGGTGGTAGTTGAATAATTTTTTATGACTTATTACTAATTATTATTTTAACCTTTATTTAATTCAGATATTCTTAAGTGAATTGATATATATATATATATATATATCCTTTAACGTTTTTATTTTAATAAAAATAATAAAATAGAAAATTAAAAAAAACAAATACAAAAGGGTTGTTAATGAGGTTCTCCTAGAATGTGGATGTATGCATCTCCGTTGTATGGTGGTTATTATCCCACACACACATAATGCCCCTTTTATTGTCAGGTAAAATTATGGATAAGGGTATTTCTTATAACATGTATTCATATCACTAACTAGGTATAATGAAAATATTAACATTTATCTTCTTCAAATACAAGACTTTTATTGTACCTTATTGAAGTATAATATCAATAACGGCTCACATCCCTTATTCAAAACAAAGATCCAATCTTATTCCCAATACTACCATAATCACCATAGAAATATAAAACTTCTTTACTCCTTATAATATAACTATATCGTAAATCAGTCTTCCCAATAATCTTCTTCAACCTAAATAATGATAGATGATATGATGGTCTATCTTCTTCATATCCTTCATCATTACACAATATCAATTCTTCACAATAGTGATGGTCCTTTTTCTTGGATTTGACACACAATATTTCTATGATATATGTAGTGTGGGATCTATTTTTCTTTTGACCATGTAGAATACATAAATTATAGAAATTTTAGATAATGCTCCTGGCCCTGATGGGTTTAACAATGGTTTTTTCCAAAAGCATTGGGACATAATTCACATAGATGTATGTAACCTTGTTAAAAACTTTTTCACTCGTGGTCTTCTCCCTCATGGAATCAATGCTCAATTTTTATCTTTAATTCCTAAAGTTGAAAATGCCACTGAGATCCATCAATTCAGACCGATTGCTCTTATTAACACGATTTTCAAAATCATAACCAAAATCATTGCAAATAGACTTGCTCCTATTTGCAATAAAATTATTTCTTGGAACCAGTTTGGTTTTATCAAAGGAAGATCCATTCAAGATTGTATTTTCCTTGCCTCTGAATGCTTTAATATTTTAAATAAAAATAATAGAGAAGGATGTGTGGCTATCAAACTGGATATTAAAAACGCTTTTGACACTATTGATTGGAACTTTATCTTTAAAGTGCTAAAAAGCTTCGTTTTTCATGACCTTGTCATTGAAAGAATTAGGATCTTATTTCTTTTAGCTCACATCTCTGTCCTTATTAATGGCACTCCTAGAGGGTTTTTTACCTGCTCTAAAGGTGTTAGACAGGGTGACCCTCTTTCCGCTATCCTTTTTGTCATTGCTGAGGATTATCTTACTAGACTCCTCAGCAGTTTGGTTGATCAAAGTAAGCTTAAACCTATACAGGTCGCTAGAAATATTAATACCCCCACTCATCTTCTATATGCTGATGACATTATCCTATTTTTAAAAGGGGACCAAAAGAATATACAGACTCTTAAGGAAGCCATTGCTCATTATGAGGAGGTCTCCAGTCAAGTGATCTCTTGGAATAAATCTTTCATTTTTTAGTAAAAAATTTCCTGTCGGTAGGAAAAATAGTATTACTAATTATTTAGGTATTAAAGAAGGACTGATTCCCTTTACCTACTTAGGAGTTCCTATTTTCTAAGGGTGACCCAAAGTCAGTTATTTTGCTAATGTTATTGACCAGATTACAAAACAAATTTCCAATTGGAAAGGGAAATCTCTCTCCATGGCTGGGAGAATTTTCTTGGTCAAATCAACCATTGTATCTAAAATGGTTTACTCCCTCATGATTTATAAATGGCCTGCTGGAATTTTCAAGAAAATTAATACCTTTATTAAAAATTTTATCTGGACTGGAAGTATTCTTGAAAGGAAGCTTGTCACCATTCCTTGGAATTCTTGTTGTAGACCTATTGATAGAGGTGGGATTGGCATTAAAAATTTAAAGCTTTTCAATGATGCTCTCCAGGCTCATCTCACTTGGCATATTATTAATTCCCCTTCTAAAGACACTAACTTTCTGTATCAAAGATTTCTTTCTAAGATTTTAAAAGGTAATCTCAATTTCATTAATTCTTCCATCTGGCCATCTATCAGGGACTCTTATCATAAGATCAAGGAGAATTCTAGATGGATGGTTAGTGTTAACTCTTCTATTAACTTTTGGTGTGGTAAATGGTATAATAACCCCTTGATAACTTTGTTACCTTCTAGTCATACTCCTGAGGAAACTAATCAATCTATAAAAGATGTTCTTCAATTTCATCGTCATGATCTCCCGGATAATATTATGGAAATCATTGATAATCATTCTTTCTCTCCTGATGGTGATTTCCTGGTTTGGGAACCTACCCCTAATGGTGTCCTAGACTCCAAAAGCTTTTATAAGAAGAATTTCTCTCACTTTTATTCTAGTTATAGTTGGGTAATTCAGTTTAATAAACCTTGGATTAAACCCTCCAGGCTCACCCTTATATGGTGTATTTCCCATAATAGATTGCCTACTGATACTATTCTCCAAAATTTTGGGATACATCTTTGTTCTAAATGCCGCTTATGAAACCAACACAGGGAGGATACATATCATATTTTCCTGTCTTGTGCAACATCCTCTACTTTATGGAATTTTGTCTCTGATCTTTTCAATTACAGATTCTTTTTGACTGATTCTATCTCTTTGTTTCTAATAAACTGCAATAGATCTGATTTTTCTTTGCAGATCTACAACATTTGGTTGGCGGCAGTGGCAGAGATCATTCATGAGATCTGGTATGTTAGAAATGATCTTATTCATAATAATCATTCTTTTAATCTCAATATAGGAAAAGCTCGGATCCTTGTGGCCATCCAGGAAGCTGCTTTTATTCAAAAAGATTGCTGCAATAACTCAGTTGGAGACTTTGAGATCCTTCGTCGTCTCCGTGTTCCTAGAAATTATCCAAATCCAAAACACACCTTCGAGGTTTTCTGGCAGGCTCCAATGCAGGGATAGATCAAAGTTAATGTTGATGGTGCATCAAAAGAAAATCCAGGTCCTACCAGTTGCGGTGCTATTTTCAGAGACTCTGCTGGCCAGTGCCAGGGTTGCTTCTTCGTTGGATGTGGTCACTTGTCATCGCTGGAGGTGGAACTGCTGGGTGTTATTCATGCTATTGATTTTGATCTTCAAAGAGGTTGGAGGAAACTATGGATTGAGAGTGATTCATCCACCATCATTCATTCCATATGGAATGACAGCACTCATCTGGCCTGGAAGCATACTTCACGTTGGATGAACTGCCTTAACTTGCTCCACATGATTGATTATATTGCCACCCATATTTACCGTGAGGCAAACTCCGTCGCTGATACTCTTGCCAATAAAGGAGTTCACCAGAGGATGACTTGGATGGACTCCCTACCCGCTGATTTATTTGATCTCTTTGATAGAGATTGTAAAAAAATCCCCTATTTCCGACTCTTGTAACTTTCTTTCTTTTTTTATAATAATTTGTGCTTGGGTCTTTGACCAAAGCATTACCTTTAAGAAAAAAATTAATTTTCCTTATCTTTAAATATCATCCTTTAATTAACATTTTAAATACTAATAATTTTTTTTTTATTTTGAACACATATAAAAATCAAGTGTTATATCATCCATGATACTAAAATTATCATGTTAATTTTTCACATTAAAATCACTTGAATACTCATAATTATGTTTTGAGGGGAATTTAAAAAATTCATGATATTTTATCATTAAAAACATACACAAAATCCAAAAATCATTAATTTTATTAATCCTCTTCTATATATACATGCCTCATATTCGGTTGTGACACGATTTTTCTTCTCGATAATGTGGAATGATGATTAATATCTAGAAAATTTTTCTAATGGATATACTATCTCATCATGAATCACAATACTATAAATTAATTTTGATGTTTATTCAATGAATTTCAAAATTGTGACATCATTTGATTTTAATTCTTCCATCATAATATTTAATTCTATAACTCCTTAACTTCATTGATTTATTTGATCATATGAACATTACAAAGTTAAGTAAACCTTATGATGTTCATTTTATGATTTGTACATAGATTCCATTTCATAATGTGAAATGATTTTTACTAACTTCCCAAAAATATTTTCCTTTTAATGGAAACTTATGATCTTTTGTAAAAAATATTTTGAGTTGCTGAAATTAGTATTATCAAGTGCATTTTTCACAATGGTAGGAACCATTCAATGTCCACTAAAACATTATTATGTTTATGAAAAACCTATTATACTTTTTATTATACCTTATAAGGATATAAAATGATCCTTATAAAGAACTAACTTACATTTTCTTGGAGTTACATCTTAGCACAAATAGTATAATGGTCTCAGACTACGTTTCTAATAGGACCACTTAGGGATATTTTTTGTCACTAGGGGGTGAATATGTGTTGGGGAATTTTTATTCTAATTTAATAATTTTATCCATTTAGCTGTAAAAACTTTTATAATTTTTATTCTTTCATTATCGTACCTTTCATTCATTCATTAACACACACAAAAATTGAACATGAGATCTATAGGGTCCACATTTTAATAAGAGATGATAGTCCTTAGTGTTATTAGAAAATATTCCATGATCTCATAGAAAACTATAATGAGATTCCTGTTACAATTGGTTTTTTTCCGAATCAAATCCCTGAACTAAATTATGGTACCTTATACTCAATAGGTGGTGAAAAAATATCGATTTTTTAGACATGTGATATCCTAGTATAACTGTCACACCTTATTATATCTTTATACTTCCTGTATTTCAAAATCAAGAAATAATTTCACAAGATGTGGCATATATTTAATGTTACATTGTTACATTGTACTTATATTCATTATTGATTTATTTTAACAGGAAAAAACATGAAAGAAACCTATATTATTATTCCATTAGATGTAAAATATTTCATAAAATAATATTCACATTCCACTTCTTCTATTTCACTATTTTAAATAGCCTTATTTATTTGTACAAACTACACTTCACCAAGCCTTATTTATCCTATAAACATAATGGATATCTCATAAAATTCTCCTCATCCACCTTCCTATTAAAAAATAAATGCACATAAATTTCTTCTCTTATCAATTATTCCCTATTTTTTCATTATCGTATAATAGACCAAAATAGATTTATTTTTATTTATTTGACTCTTTAGGATGTATATTACTCACAAAATAAAGGTCTACCTTTTCTTCTTCGATACCAGAAAATATTTTCTTTCATATTTGTATTAGATCTATAACAATGCAATCTTTGATAATATAATATATATATGAAAATAATATCTATTATTTTAGTTACTTAAACACACGTTCTTCTCTTACATGTTATCAACCATAATATCTACACCATAACAATATATAAACCAAAATGAGTTATTTTTATTTTTATTCATTCATAATTAAACATAAATTACCATCCCATTAATTGTAGATATTATTTAATATTTAATATTCGATAATTATTCATTATCAACATTATATGAATCACGAGTCATATATCATGATGTTTCTTATTAAGAGGATTTCTTAATTTAATATTCATATTTATTCAACAAATCTTTAATTACATACATTAAGTACTCAAGTATTCATCCTTATTTTTCTTCACACGGTTTTAAATGATAGTATATTCTTTATTTTATCACAAATTCATAAAATATTCATTAAAATTCTGATAATAGAAAGTGAAATACCAATAAAAGATTAACCTAATTCATAAAAGTCCCATATATTCCTCCCGCAATATGATTTCTCCAGCATATCATTTGGTCATAAATTTATTTGAGAATGAATAGATCTAGATGTACCTTAGAATTCACAACCTCTAAATATTATAATGGTTTATCTATCAATAAACACGTATTAAAGAGTAACCACATGCATGTATTGACATTTCTAGCTCACCCCATACATAAATCGAGTTGCATTACTTTTGAGATCCACTGCTTGAGAAAAGGTGGACATAGTTACTTTATCCTGTAAATATGCATGGTAGTCAATATGAAAATATTTTAGTTTTTAATAAATCAATTTCAAAAACATAGTTTGATAATGGTGGATGATATTTCAATCAATGATCATGTCATATATATATATATATATATATATATATAATTTCTAGATAATGGTTCATCCTCTTACCATGAATAATTCACGATAACTCTTACCATGATATGGTCACACCTTACTGAAGCATGCATTCACATGATCATGATTATGTATACCAAAAACCCTCAAATGAAAATAGGTAGGATATCATTGCATGGATTGATCAGATAACACAAATCAATTTAATTAAGCAGTGTAGATTATATGCATACCTTTTTAATGAATGAATTGTATAACATGATTTATGATTCCCACATCAGTCCTGTATATTGATTACGTCATCTTAATAATAAATCTAATTCCCTTAACTACTCAATTTGAGTAACTGGGTATTCTTTATAACACAAACAGACACCTTCCCATAGTGTGCATACAAAAACATGCACCATGCATCTTCTCAATGCCAGCTATGCATGCTAATCCATACCCATGTATGTGCTATGCCTCCTTGTTTCTTTAGGCTGTCCATATAGGATTTACCCATCATTGTGAGGTCTAACTCCACATGTACGGTTGATGTATCAACTTTTCTTTCTTGGTACATGCTAGGGTTTTTTCTAAAATATTGTAAGAATAATTAGTTAATTTTTCAATATAATTCAAGGGTACATCAAATACGATCACTCTTAAAATTTACTAATGAAAAAATATAATCCTTTTCATGGTATTCTCTTCAAATATTCATCATCATCCATATAATAAAATCTTTTTATTCATCCATATAAATTTTAATTCTCTTAATAAAATGGATGGAAATTCTAATGATACTTATTTAAACATAATCTTCCAATATATGTCATGGATTTGCAGTTATGTTAATTTGATTAGACACATATCTTGGGATCTTCTTCTTATTCCATATTCTATTCCTCAAATAAACATATTATCTAATTATATTCATTTTAGCCATAATGTCATATCTTGAAAAAAATACATTTCACACAATGTTTTTTTAAGAATATTCCATTTGTATTTGTTGGAAATACCTTCTCAATGATTTGTCAATATGTGTAATGAATTTTCCCCCCTTTCTTATCAAACATTGATTTAACATTATCCCCCATTAATGATATGATAAAATATGTACATAGAAAACGGTGGTATTAATTCATATATAGAAATGTTCTATCAAATATCCCACTCCAATTCCACTAATCCATGCTTCGTGTAATGAATAAAGAACTTTTGATTAAGAAAACTTAGATATCCAATAAAACAATGATTCTATTTTAATTGAGATACCAAAATATTATCTTCCTTATTTACCAAAAGAAATATTCTTAGATAGAGATAATTTTTTTTATAAAAATATATTATTGAATAAATCAACTTGAAACATCTGCACGAACTTCAATAAATTGGTTAGAAACCATTCAAGTACAAATTTTCATGATAGAAAATTTTGGTACACATTCATTATTTTGGTTTTCTTTTGTTATTGGGTAATTCAATTTCTCCTCCATTTTTTATGATTTTTATTCTCATTTCTAAGGATGAGAGATTAGAAAGAAATCATACCTCATTATTTCAATTGTCTTCAAGAACTTTTTCTAATAATCATTTTTATTAGATAATGATTCAATAATATTATTCAAAATTATCCACTTATTTTAACCATAAGGAGACATTCCTTATGATCTTTATAATGGTTGATTTTTTAATAAGATTTATCTTATATTTTTTCATATTTGTAAGGCACCGAAATAAATCTTCTTGATATGATTTTCTAGTGTACAATACATCTAAATCATCACCATGGATGATTTTTTTGAATATATTTTTTACATAATACTATATTTAAAATCAAACCAATATGATATATTATTTATTTTTTCATCGAGTGTTGACAACAACCACTTCCTTAAACATCATCTATGATGACCCGATATAATATTTTCTGGAATAATAATTTACAGATCAATATTAGATGGATACATCCTCATATTATATATACATAATTGAAAATCGTCATTCTTTCTCAGGTCCTCCCACTGAGATCATGCTTCAAATTTAATTCCCTATATCATAAGCACAAATTCAATATACAATTATTAAGGGAATAAGTTGCTTTTCTCATTCTTAAATTTTAACAAAAAGGTTGAGATGATTTTCACAACCAGGTTTCTCTAATATTCATAAATGAACATATGAATTTCAAATACTTTTTTTCTATTTGAAACATGGATATATTGACATATCTAATTACAATGTGTAGAAAAAATGAGTTTTAATTATCCTTCAGGCTGAGTGAATTTCAAATTTTTCGTAAGGACACTTCTTGTTCTGGTAGAATTTTTAAAAAAACATTCTTTATTATATTAATTTTTTAATCCCACACATATAACTTCTTCAGAAAAAGTTTTTTCTTTTGTTGATAACCTATAATTAAATTTATAATCTTTATATGGAATATTATATTTTCCCTTTTCAAGGTATATTTATTATGCTTATTCAAATTTCATACATTTCTCTAAATTTTTTAAATTTATTACTAGAAAATCATTAGAAAAATTGGTAACATTCATGGAGTCTAAAAATAGAAAAATGTGAGTTTTATTCTTCACATAAAACATTCATATATGATACATCTCTTGGTATTCTTAGACTTAGTTCCCACAGATAAACCACCAGACATTATTGAGATATTATTTTAGGTATTTTTATTTGAAGCATTCTCCAACATATTTCTCATTGATGTAACTTCACTATTCACCTTATATTGTGATATATTCTAGCTATTATTCTATGATACATGCTAATATGGGAATGGGCCATTCCTATGACCTCTTCTACTCGAGTCATTATAGATATTACCAATTATTTAAAATTTATTTGTTGTATATAGTTATTTCTTAATATATGGATGCCTATTCTTTATTTCTAGATTTCTTCCACTTGACATGATATTTATTAAAGATTTTTAATTTGAGGGATTATACCAACCATCCAATCTACAATTCATGAACCTATCACAAAACCAAAATGAATACTCAAACCTTGATATTTTCATATCTACTGAATGTTTTTTAGAATCTATAGAAAATTGGGCAAGCTATTTTCGGTTATTATTCACCACTTAGTTGGCCATTTATAAGGAACCACATTCCAAACATCTTTTTTATGGACACAATACATGATTGTTAGCTCCCCATTAATTTTTATCATTCATTGCTATATTTTTTTGAATCTTGTTTTATTCATAAAAATAGATTTATATAAATTAATAAAAAATTCTTAGATGTAACCTATTTCTTCACAACCACAGATAATGATCATAAAATAATTTCATGATCTTATTTTCATATAAAATAGTTCTTTTAAGAAACGAATCATATTTAGACCATTCTATGAAAATTTCACCTTCTTCATCTGTTTCTTATAGAGGCCTAACCTCTGTAATTTCCATATTTTCTAACCTGATCTAACTCTTAATACATCTCATGCTTAGATTTAATTATATATTTTTCATTAAACTTTAATTTTTATTCAACCTACTTATTAATTATTTCAAATTGTTTTTAATTAATTGTAATATTCTTATTTATCAAATTTTGAAGCTCCTTGATCCTCTTGGATTTCACATAAACGTTTACTTCCTGGAAATCAATGAAAGTTATTTTATTTTCTTCCAATACAGGAATATTTTTCTTATAATCTTTAGTGGTACCATTGATTTCTAAGATTTTGTGGAGATACTATTTTTTAAACTTCTATAGCCTTTCTTAAATGATCACATTTGTGGAAAGATTATCTTCAAATTACAGAGTGATTTTAATTTGATACCATCTTTCCTTTAGTGTATTATCCAATATTTACAACTTATCCTCAATCAGGGTGATCTGGTCCTGGTATCTTTAAAATTTCCCATTGATAAGAAACAAATTAATTGGCAAAATAATGACTTTATCTTTTAATGCATCAATTGAAAAATCATCAAACATCTTATCTCTCACACTAGTGCTTGGATACTCTTTAGGGTACCAATTAAAATAATTGAAACTTATTTTAAGATCATGTTTATTATTTAATCATCTTAAGGTATGGAGTTTTCAATATTCATTGTGGTACATTGAACCTCATGTTCTTCTCCTTACGAGATTAATATTCATTACTTTCTTAGAGCACCTAGAACTTATTCTTCTTTTGATAAGAGAGATATATCTAATAAATTTATTTTCTGTTTCTTTTCCATATTTATTATAGTTTTGATAGAAATATAATTCTTCTTTGAGTTAATATAAACATATCCATAATCAAAATTTATTATAAATATAAGAAAGAAGATAAAATCCTCAAAAGAGAACAATTTCTAGTATGATAATTCAATATAGGTGAAGTCATAAACAATTAAAAACTCATAGAACCAATTAGTGATATTCCCCACAATGGGATGAGGGTGAATTAGTTTTAGGGATTTTTATTTAAATTTAATCTATTTTCCCCTTTACCACATAGATCTATCAGGATCCTTATTCTCTCATTCTATTATATTTATTTTATTTTTTAGCTCACATAGAAAGTAGATAATATATTTAAAAGGATAACCATTTAATAATAAGGATATTCTTTAGTGTAACTAGTAAATAATCCTCAACACACAATCCACTATAATGAGATACCTATCATCATGGTTTATCTAGAAAAAAATTCAAATATTGAGGTGTGGTACCCTATACTCAAGAGGGATGATAGAAAACATTCTAATGTCCTTGGAATGACGATTTTCTATTCCAACAATAGCTCCTTGAAATATCTTTATATTCCCTATATAGATGGTCTTCAACGTCTTTAAATTCTTTAAAATATATTGAAAGTCATCCAACAGATGTGAATTATTTTGAATGTCATAGTGTGGAATTTTTTATCTTCCTTATTCTTCTATTAACAATTTCACAACCACATTCAAGAAACATGTATTCTTATTCACTTGTATATAAAATAGTTCACACAACATTATACATATTCTTCTTCTTGTCTTTCATTGATTGAAAACCCCTTCTTTATCTACACAAACTACACTACATATATCATTACTCCTCTTGTTAACATCATTGAAAACTTTTCCAAAAATCATTCTCACCCTCCTTATCCCCACACAAATATATATTCCCACTCATCTTATCTATTTTATCCTATTTATTCTATAGTGAAAATTACTACAATTGATCTCTTTTAAATTATTTGACTCTTAATGATATATAAAAATGACCAGATTCTAGTACATGTATTCTTCTTTGATACAATAAAATATTTTAATTAGTTTTTTTGGATCTATAACTATACTATCTTTGAAAACCACATATATATATATATATATCAAAAATAATAAGTAAAATATTGGTTACTTATTCACAGGTTATTCAATTACATATTATACTCTATGATTTTTTCATAATAACAATATATAACCACAATGTAATTTTTTTAATTTAAATTCAACAATAATAACACTTGAATTATCTTCTCATAAATTATACAAAAAATTTATTTTTAAATATATTAGAATCATTATTCATTAATTTCTCAAGAATCAGGACTCACATATCTTGATATTATTCACTAAAAAATTGTCTTAACTACATCATATATTTATTCCATAACCCTTAAATTAAATTATTTAAGGGATCAGGTACCATTGCTTATATTTTATCACACAGTTTTTAATAATAGTAACTCCGTTATTTATACAAGTCTACATGAACAATGGAAGTTTATCCATATGAATGGTAGTTTCATGTATTTTCCATTTGACATATTTTATTTATATTATAATATTTTCATAGATTGTATGGTAATTAAACAACATAGGATGTATGTTGGATTCCACTGACTTGATCATTTATCATGGTTTTTCTTTTAATCATATTTTATGAAAGTGTAACTGCATGCATGTATTGAAATTTTGATCTCACCATATTTGAACATCTGTTTATAATTCCATATATATTCACTACTCGAGAACATGTGGACATAGAGTATTGAGTTCCTGTAAATCTGTATGGAAGTACTTATGAAAAGATTGAAGATAACCTAAATCTAGGGGTTGAATGGGCTCGATAATGGTGGATGACGAATCAAAAAATTCTTGTATCATATTCATAGAAGATCTTTGTCCAGGTAGGTCCTCTTGTTTTTCAATGTTCACAGTAGCTCCTCCTACCCTACGAAGGTTAGAAAATATCCTCCTACCATCGCGTAGACACACCTCAAGAAAGCATGTCTTCTCATCATCACAACTTACACATGCACAACTCATGAAATCATGCCTTCATATAGTTGATATTCTATATGCGACAAACCCTCAATGGGATAAAGGTATAATATGATTGTATTTCATGATAAAATGGTGTGAATCAAATAAATTAGGAGAGACTAATTATATGGGTATATTTTTAATTGGTGAACAATGAGGCATGCTTCATGAGTCTCACATTAGATCAACATGTGAATTTATGTATCTTAATATTAAATCCTATTCCCTTACCCAATTGATGTGAGTAATGAAGTCTTCTCTCACAAACTCACACCTTTTCTTATAGTGTGTGATGACCGACATGCATGATGCATCTTTTGTGTGCCACTTGTACATACTCTTGCCTACATGGGGCTTTGTCTAATGCAATAATAATATTAAATAGTAAGATTCATGGTATTATTGATGTTGAAACACATGATTGTACCATACCGTAGATGAAAAGATTTTTTTTGAAAAATAAATCATGAAGAAATATCATAATGAAATATATCAAGGAAAAGGTATAGGTAGATCCATATCAACTCATATATGCACATCCATATCATGATTAATCTTAAATGTGCCCACATTTTCATAGATTAAATGCCTAAATTATTCAATTATATCCCTCAAAAATGAATATTTGTGGAACAAGAATGAGATTCTAGGAATCTTCTCCTACACAAAAAATGATCTAGGGCCTTGATATTCATGGATGCCAATTGAAAAAGAAAACATAAATATTCACATTATACATGAATGATTCTCACTTTAAAAATAATTAAATAAATTATCTATTAAGAATAGGTGAATAGAAAATTACCTATGAATATAGAAAAAAATCATCTGAGGGTTAAGATAATTTTATGTGGTAATAATGTTCTAGAAGAAGGCTAGGGAAGGAATATACAAATGGAATTTAAAACCAGATTATATTTATAAAATCCTACACCTTGCATGAAATCGTATATCAAAATAGATATTTTAATATCTCCATAAACTCCCTATGGTCCCTTTGATACATGGTGAATATTGTGGAAGGAGGGGAGTGTCAACAGTGGAGATGGGGAAAACCATTCATTAGTTCCTCTTATAATGATGTGGGGTTCATGACTAAGGATGGACCCACCATCCTTATTGAAATTGAAATTGGAAGGTAGCCTACCATTGTCCATGATTTTTAACTATCGAGAATTAAGATGCTTGACTCTTGACCTATAATTGTAACCTAGGGAAAGGAAGGTACTGAATGGAGAAAGGAGTCCTTATAAACCAATCAATGAACCAGTTCTATCGAAAGGGCTAATGAGTGGCTCTAATCCCTTCCAATGATCAAAAAGATTATAATCATTATCAATGAGTGTGGTGTGTTTTAAAGAGATAGTAATCAATTGAGGTCTTCTCAATAAATAGATTGACATTTATAATAGTTCTTATTAGTGACATTTCTCGTAGTGGCCTTCCAATTTTTATGCTCACACCCTACATGTGAATCATGGTTGATGTATAGATATTATGGTGAACATAAACTATAGGTTTTGGAAATTGGTATTGATGATAAGGATAAAAGATCATGGTAGTGATTTGGATATTGGTCCATGTAAAATTCCAGGATAGATGATCGCTTCTTATTTTTCATTTTATTTTTTTATTAACATTGTATATCATCATTCCAATTGGAAATATTTATTGGAATGTATGCATGTATAAACTATATGGGTTTTATTTAATATGTTATTTTTTTATTATTATTAGGGTATGTTTTGATAAGAAATTTATCACAGCAACTTGATAGTAAAACTATTTATGCATGTTTTATTATTTTTCTATTATTTCCTACTATAATACAAAGGGTATATTATTCTCTCATGGTTACATATGATCCCCACACTATTTTGTAGACTATGGAATATGAGGAGGTTTTGATGAGCTATATAACACTCATGTTTGGGTCACACATGTGAAATATAAGATATGGACATCACAATGTGAGATCAGAGAATTTTTTTATTCCCTTACTATTCCATACATGGTTGATATTGATTGGAATGGTGATATATTAGGATTGAAGATGTATTCAATAACATTCCACAAAAGTATGATATGAATTCTAGGTTTCCTAGGGTTTCAGATTTATGTTTTTTATTTTAACTATTATAATTGGGTGTTTTGGACATGTAAGTTATTTATGGTTATGGTTTATAGTTATACTATTGGACTAGGGTGGAAATATTCATTTGTTTGGGAAAATAAATAAATATTAGGTTAAAATTACATGAATATTATTATATGTGATTGAGGAATATATTTATAAATAAATAAAAGGTGTTCAGTTATTTAAGTAATTGAAAATAACATATTTGGTATTTTCTTGAATAACTTATTAGAGGTATTCTACATTACTTAACTAGCTATGTTATGATTTCTTTGATATAAATTTATTAATAGAGATACCATTTTAATATCCACATAGATGTGATAATGTAAAACCCATAGGTGGTATTATGGGAAGGAGGATACCTGATATAGATGAGTTACCTTGAGTGGGTGTTATCAAATATGAGGTTCCTTAGGTTATGTAAGACAGAAGCATAAGAGATACTTCTTCAAATATGAACTATAGGAGAGTACAGTTTGTAAAAATGGTATAACATCCCATAGATAATGATATATATATCCAAAAATTAGTGATGTTACTTTGTTAGAAAATTATCAATGCACAACCAATGTTCATCACATGATTTGGGTTGTGATGTGTGGGTAGACCAAGATAGTAAGGTTATCCTAGATTCCCAATTATGTTTAGAAATTATATGAATAGTAATATTCTTCACACAAATGAAAAACATAAGTGAAATGTAGATTAGTTATGGTTGTAGTCTTGGGGGATTTAATTGAGTATATATTAAAAAAATCACAAATAATGCTTTGAGAAAGACATATGATTGACATGTAGGAGGGTCACAATGTAAATTATTTGATTATGAATGTGAAACTAGGATTGATAGGATGTAACTCATGATATTTTGATTTGATTTAGATATAATGGTAAAAAAGGTTTTATTCCTACTTTTGTTTGCATTTTGATCAATAATGGTGGATGTTATGTGTTATTTTGAGTGATTTCAAGGATACTATATTACCTTGGGAATGATTGAGTTATAATTTTCCCAATACATATGGTATATAAGTCATGATGAATTGAAATTATCCTAATGATGGAGAGACTAGGGATTTTTAGGTACAATCCACCTTGGGTAGTTGGTGGGACATGTTGAAAGGGCAGATTTGACAAAATCCCTGAGATATTGATATTTATTATGGTGGTTATGAGTTATAAGAAAAGTTTTTAATGATGATTGATGATTCATGGAGATTTTATGGGATATTTATTGTAATTTTTTAGACTGAGGTGGGATGTCTTCTGAATCCCTTGAAAATTGTATTGGATTTAGAACCTTTTTAGGTTCTATTATGGGATTATGGGGCTTATGTCCCCTTATAAGATGGATTAGTATTAAGATTATGAATTTAGATGGTGTAATAGTGAAAAGGCCATTAATTTTTCATAAATTATTAGTGTATAAGGGTACTAACTAGTAATGTTAATGCCTGATAAAGCATAGTGACTCAAATGTGGATACCCACATTTTATTCAAGTAACAACCTATTTGTGTGTGGGATTGAAGCTTAAGGATTTTAGTGATTGTGTAGTTCCACTAGTTTGGATTGTAGTATTAGTACAATTATAACAACTTGGATTCAGGTAATTAAATGTGAAATCATGTCCAGATGAATAACTTGGACAAATAGAGATACATAAGAAGAAATTTCAAGGATACTAATTGGTATGGTGGGGAGTTTTTAAGGAAACATGATATATGTGGTCATTGTAATTGGAGAGAAACACAATTATGTATAATTTTTGTGGGGGATGTATTTTTTTTGGATTGTAATAAATAATTCCTAAGGGTGGACTTTGAATAAATCATATTTGGAACATTATGGGATGTTTCATTTTAAATTTTGAAGTTTTGTAAAGGAATCTAATGACATGTTGTTACCTCTGAGGGTAAAAATCACCACCATGAACCCATTGTTAATGACCATGTCCCAATGATATTTAATGGGAAATAATGTAATGTTAGTTACCATCATGTACCTAGTGATAGTGTACTGAGTTCCTAATGGTATGGATAGAGGGTAGAGGTATCCTAGGTTGGTTTTTGAGGACATTGTTTTGGTGAATTGGGTTCTGAATGGATCTTGTTAAATTTTTTTATTTATAAAAAATTGAAATATAAAGGGGTTTTATTTAAAACCCATCCAGGGATCCTCCATTATAAATGTACGATACAAGGGGAGAAATTATCCCTTCAAATCACCATCTACATTTTTGTTGACTAGTGATTTTGGTTGATCTTAGGGTATTTTTGTAGTTTTTTAACATAGGTTCTCCTATATTCAACTTCTCAATTCTCTACCTTCCCAAATCATCTAATTTTAGTGCCTAATATCAGAGAATTAATAATGATTCATCTCATTCATGGTTTAATCATTCCAAGATGATGGTGATTCTATTTTGGATGACTAGAAGAGTGTTAGGGTTGATGAATGTATAATGTTTCTCATTGAATCACTTGAGGTATGTAATTCAATGAATTTATATATGATTTATGTTAGGATTAGGCTAAATTGGTTGATGAATTTCTAATGGCATTTATGAATTTTTCTTAACTTAGGATTTGATACATGATTGAGATATTACACACTGTGTTATATAGAGTTTGAATAAATATATAACCCATTTTGAGAAATTATCATTTTATATCCATTGTTATTAATTATAAATTAATTATGTAATTATTTATAAACTGATAATTGTTGATTTAAGTGGGTCATTTAATAAGTTAGGTGATCAAGAACATGAATTTTGATTGTAATTTTAGTGGTTGAGTATGGATCAAGAATAGAAAATCAGATAACTATATAATTGATGTTGGTGGTTTATAATATTTCCCCATTTATTTTTAAATTATTGAGTTGTGTCGGATTAAATCAAGGGTAACAAGGTGTGTTTGAATAAAGTGTAAGATGAGGGGAATTACATGGTGAATGGAGCCTAGGTATAACCTTGTAATTCCATGGAAATTACGTGATAAATGTTTCCATGGAGGTTTAGTTTCTCTGTATCACTATTTAAAGGATGTTATTGGTTTATTGTGAGAGATACTTTACAAGGTTTCTAACCATGGGTATAGAATTTAGTGTCCTAGGTATGTCTCATATGAGTTGGCAAAATACACCGTTGAACCTGATGAAATAGGTGTGAGCTAAATAAATTTATCTTGGTAACTTATTTGAATATTGGATTATCCAAGGGGTTATCTAATGAATTTATATCATATTATTGAGATAGGCCATGGGAATCCTTAATTGAATTATAAAGAGAGTTTAAAGAAGGGATGTATGTATTAGTAAGTTGAACGATTATAACCCTGACAGACTGACTGAAAACTTTCATTTTTATTGATTTATGAAAAACCATCGTACAGAGGATAACACAAGAAAATCATGGTGGACTAATGTAATTAAAACCCAAAACATCATTGAAATTAAATTTCAGCCCCTAATTATTAAATTAACTCAAGTAAAAGAATGAACACATACTCTGATTAGCTGATGCCATATACGCCAAAAAATATGCTACCATGTTCCCCTCCCGCCATGTATGAGAAACCTAAATATTATTAACTATGAGAAAATTACATTTTATGATAATATAAGAGATGTAACATGGAATAATACCCTTTCATAATTGAATTAAATAATAGCATGTAATCTGTCTCCACCATTTGAATAATTTTCCGCCTCTGATTGCATAACTTTAGTTCGGTAACCATAGACAAAGCCTCCACCTGTAGAACATCTCCTCTCCCAAAAAAGGCAGCAAACACTGCCACAATCGAACCCATTTGGTCCCTTGCGACCCTACCCCCACGCATCTCCCCCCTGATTAAGGAGTCATCAGTACTGAGTTTTAGACCCTTACTTGGAGGATGCCAACGTACCCAATTCCCCTACTCAGAGAACCTCGACTGACTGTCTACTAAGATATTCAGGACTAAATAACACACGGTTGGAGAAGAATGGCCATTGGGGCACAACCGTAGTAGGTAAATAAAGGTATTATTAATTTTAAAAAGAATAATTACTTTTGATCCTGAGCCATTTTTGCGTCGAGCATCATTCCTGGCCTGCCAGATGGTCCAACATCCAACAATTAGGATTACAGTCCTGACCTTCTTCTCAGCCCCGTGAGAACCCGATCCTCTAAACCATGAACATAGCAATCTTTCCAGTTCCCCTTCAGATGCAACCAAGCCAAAGAAGGCCCCAAAAGTGTTCCAAATCCCTTTATCCCATTAATTGTTATAAAATAAATTCCATACTATTTCCTTTCACATGGACCTGCAACACCAACAACTGGAAGCCATATGAACACCCATCTACTTCTAATTCTCATTAGTAGGAAGAGATTTGTTCCACACATGACACAACATGAAATTATATTTTGAAGTTAACTCCTTACACCACAAAGTGACCGCCACTGATATTCAATTGATTTTACCTCGTAATATGAGAAAACAATTTGATGGAAAAAATACCCGACATCGAACTAGTGAATATATGATTATTTGGAACATCACTATCAATAATGTTATTAAAAACATCACACTTATCCTCATCAATAATTTCTTGGAAGAAATTGGGATGAATGATGGCCTCACTGGAAGATATATCCGAGTTGGGGAAGCTAGGGAAATATAGCCTACCCACCCCTAGTCTTGGTGCCAAAATTTATGTTCGCTGTACCCACAAGCCACTGAGAATGCTATTGAAAAATTGACATGTATGGGTGAATAAAACTCCATATCCTGGATGGCCTCAAGCTCTGATCACACACATTCTAACAATAAATTCCTTGCATAGTCCTGCCCTATTGAGAATGACCTTCCATAGCCTCCCACACAAGCTTCTCATGAAACCCCCTCATGGTTGAGAAAATACTCCTCAGGTTGATACCCACCATTTGAGAGAAGTCTAGGAAGACGTTTCCCTGATTCCCAATGATATCTACGTTCCATTTGACCATACCAAATGAAAGACACCATAATATTATTCATATTTAATGTTACACTCTTGGGAACCTTCAGAGTGGAAAGAATGTGAATGGTAACGGAAACCAGGACGCTGTTAGCTAAAGTAATGCGACCTCCAAAGGATAAGAATCTATTTTTCAAGTTAAAGATTTGACCAAAGATCTTGTTTAGGAGTTTATCAAAATGATGAACCCTGAGGGAGAAAGGACTAACCAGATCCCCAAGGTACTCCATGGGAAAAAGACCGCTCCTCATACTCAAGCTATCCCTACAACCCTCACCCTGCTTTCAAAGACATTTCTAGAAATGTAAAAAGATATTTTCTCCTTATTAACCACCTGCCCACTCCACATGAAATATTCCCCAATAATCCCATTCAACCCTTGAACTGACCAACTACTACCATTAATAAAAATAATTGTGTCCTATGAAAACATCAGTTGCGAGATCCCTCTTGTTGTAGGCCTGTTATGATAAGGGAGAACTTTCCCCGTGTTAAGACCTTGGTTAATAAAACTGGTAAAAGAATTTTGGGAGATAATGAAAAGAGTTTGAGACAATGGATCCCCTTTCCTAATACCATGAAAATCATTGAAAAATCCAAATTCCTTTCCCCTAAATAAAGGATAAATCCATACCGAGCTAAAGTAGTGAAAAAGCATGTCAGTTGTCCATTTTGAAAAACCCATGAAGGCAAAGACTCTGAGAACAACACCCTACTCGACTCTATCTTAATCATTTCTCATGTATAACTTAACAGCCAAATTTCCACTAAAAGACTTATTATTAATTCCACTAACCATTTCTTGTACTACACCAATCACACCTTGAATTGACCCCCCCATTAATGAAACCATGTTGTTCTGAGGCCATTTAAGAATCAAGATGAAAGGCCAATCTCTTTTTGAGAATGCTGGCCAAAGTATAGTATAGTATGTTACACATACTAATAGGCCTATAATGATCAATGGACTGAGGATTACCCACCTCAAGAATAAGAATAATCATTGTTTCACAAGAAATTCATGGCAGATCCCCACCCTAAAATAAGTCGTGGATAGCTCTCACGAGATCCCCTTTGACACATTCCCATGAAACCCTATAAAAAGAACCAGGAAATCCATTGGGACCTAGATCCCTCTCTAGGTTCAAAGGCCAAATTTCCTCTTGAATTTCATCCTCCCCTAGAGTCCTCGTCAATACATCATCAATTTCAATAGAAACACATCTAGGAATTCCCTAAAAAAGCTCAGAATTACGATGTAGATACCCCCTTCTATATTTGGATTAGCGTTAGCCAGTAATGATTTGATAGACCCATTAATCATTTCCCCTACCTCATCACGATCACTGGAGTAGGATCCATCTTCTCTAAGAATATTAGGCTACTGAACTCGACAATGTTCTCTAATGCATGCATGAAAGTATCCAGAATTCCAATCTCACTCATGAAGCCATCTGATATTACTCCCTCTCTATCCAGCCTATCCTAACTCAAAATACTATCAGTAAGATGATTATTTTTAACTTTTAGAGCATTGAACAAAGACTCATACCACTCTTGTTCCATACACTCCTCCATTTCTTACACCTCTTTACTTATTTCAACCAAGTCATGATCACGAGGATGTATCTTCTTTTTCTAGTATCGAAGCAGAATCATTAACCATCTCATCTTATTGTGAATAGAAATCCGTGGATTCTCCTGGTGATGTAAACCCCACACTTCCCTAACCACATCAAGGAGGTCTGGTTCCTCCATCCAAAATTTATAAAATAGAACATATTCCTCAATTGATGACCATGTTACCAGAGAAATACAAAGTGGAGAATGGTTGGAAAGGCATTAAACCAGGTGAGAAACATTGGAGTCTAGGAACATAGTAATAGATTCCTCATTCATCAAGAAGTGATCAAAGTGGAAATAGGTTCGACTCCCTCCCTGTTGATTATTACATGATGTGAAAGTAAAACCCTCACAACCCGCATCCTGTAGGACATTACTAGCCCTGAACAGAACAAAGTCCTGACTTTCATTTCTAGGGAAAACACCTCGCCCTTTCTTCTGATCAAGACTTGTGATAATGTTAAAATATCCCCCAACTATACAAGGAACATCTTTGGGATTAACACCATCTAACTCACTCCACAAAGCCTCTCTATCTCGGGCATTGTATTTAGCATAGATGAAGGAAAATACAAAGGCATGATTCTCTACTGTAATTTTAGTGGTCAAGGATGAAGTGTTTATAAATGAGCCAGTTAGGGTAAATTCCACAGAAGGTTTAATGGGTTATTATGAGGGATAGGATTTGGTGAAAGAATTTCTTCTGATTACATTTACATTTATTAAACGTAAATCTTATTTATCTATGTAATGAAACACTATCCCAAAGGATTAGACAACGTGTCAAAACATTTATTTGATACCTGAAAAAACAATATAAATACAAATATAGTCGATTATGATAAGGAATGCCTTAGTTTTAATATATATTAAACTTGTATCATGCTACTATTTTTGTGGGACTAGATAATTTTCTTGAAAACTGGTAATATATATGTTGATTTCTTCATAGGGAACTCGACCAACTAATAATTTAATTGAGTTTACATAGTTGGGACACATAACCCCTTCAGTCCTAGTGATAATTCAAGGTAATATGTCATTCCCTCTAATATCAAGTGATTATATCCTAATGACATGAATCTATACCTATTATAGATAATATTGATGAGGGATGCACTCCAACTATATGGGAAACACTAGGCCATAAACAACCTCACACACCCTATGTAAGATTTAAAAAGGATTGATAAATATTAGGGAGAGATTTATCCCAAGTATAAACATCCTAAAACCACATCATTTAGAGTCCCTAAATATTACATGATATCTCCCATAGAAATAATATATGTCTCCACCTTAGAATCATATAATAATATTCATTTTGTTTATTTATTCTCATCTACTCCTATATCACCTTCACCTTCGATTCCATTAACAGTACTAAGATATCTAGTTATTGTTTCATATGAAATTTATTAATGTTGTGTGACTATCCCAACCGTTTCTAAAATCAATAACACAATCTTTTAACATGTCTATATGATCATGGAAGGTCCTCTTAGTCTGACCATCCATCTATGGGTGAAATATTATTCTGAACCATAAATTATTCCCAAAATCATTCTGGAAACTACTCTATAATATAAGTGTGAATCATGTA
This sequence comes from Viscum album, assembly GCA_963277665.1. Taxonomy (NCBI): domain Eukaryota; kingdom Viridiplantae; phylum Streptophyta; class Magnoliopsida; order Santalales; family Viscaceae; genus Viscum; species Viscum album. The sequence goes on along the minus strand of OY728126.1, from coordinate 250,504,853 downwards.
CCCTAATTATAACAACTTTAAAGGGTAATTTTCCAATAATATGACATCATCCTTGTATTGGTGTCTCAACCTCTTTCCACTAAACTCTACTCTTTAATACGAAGAATGTAAAACAACTTGGTCAGTTTCCTAATTATATCACAGATAGCTTCATGACCCTTCATTAAATAGTAATAAATTACTATAAAATCCATTAATATTATATCACACTTTGTTATTGGAATCACACATGATTTCAAAATTTATCCATGACATCAATATTCATGGGATACACTACAACTCCACTTTCCAAAATAACATTCCCTCTAAAGTGGAATTTATAAATCTATATTTTACACTTAAAAAGTTCACCATATCATTGGTTATATTTGGGCATGTCCAAGATAATCATAAAATTCTCAATAAGATCACCATATGAACTAAAATATATAATTATTTCACTAATAAATAATCTCAAGAAATATTATGAGAATGGATAGGAGAATTTATTCATATTCATTTGAAAATTTCTAGGGAATCCATCACTTTCAACATAATTACTAGGATCTCATTATTTTCAGTATGGAATCTGAATGTAGTCTAAAAGATATCAAACTTGTGAATAAGAGTTTGATGATATATAGACTTAAGGATGATCTTTTGGAAGAAAATTTGTCATTTAAGATGGTTGAAGAGATCATGGATCCTTGGTTGACAGTAGTTGTTCTTGTTTGTCACCCAAATTATGAGGGGATAGTAAATACAGAGCCTTAGCCTTCAATATATATTACTTACGATAAAAATAAAATATTACAAGAGGAAAGAATTGTGATTGATGAAACATTTCACCAAAAGGTCCTATAAAAACACCTCATTTCCTTGAGGTTTGGAAATGTCATCTAATATGCTATTGATGGAATCAACATGGTCTTAAAAGTATATTTTAAACAAAATTCGATATTTCATTGTGTAGGAAACTATGTTACATCCCATAAGAAAACATCCATGTTTTATTACATGATTTTAGGAATCTCATCCGTATATGAATCCACTATATAGATAATTATTCTTGTTATCTAGAAGGTAATAGAATAACACATATTGTAAATAGGCCCCACTTATACCATTTAATAATCACACTCATCCTTTAAATAGGAAATTGATTTATCACCTTGATTGTAAAAAAAATATATGATTATAAAAATCCACCCAAGCTTATACTAGAGTTATCTAGTCTCTGCTAAGGATGATATTATTATTCTTTATTCCAATTGTGACAAGACACCAAAAAAACCACTCTCCCACACATGAGAAATACCACACCACTGATAGACATTGATGAGCATGTGATAATCTATATTAGGAGTTTCTAATCACTCCGGTCAAGCTAGGGGCACCACTTGAAGCTCAAACTTTTAGAATATAGATGTAAAAGTGAACGAGTGGCTAGTTCTAGTGTCAAATAAGTATGTGGGTTGGTGTATTAAAAAATATCATATATTGCACCTTATCAGATGTAGCATAATTTAATTCCTCCATATGAATCATAATTTCATGGGACTTTCCACTGGTGATCTATTCTTGGAAAGGACCACTTGCAGGTGATGGTGGGGAAATTGGATTGAAACATCTTCCTCATATATCTCCATAAACAATGTCACTTGATACTCTAAAAATACTTCATCTAAGAAGGCCACCCTTACTATTATGTGGTGGCCCCTAATCTTAATTCAATATTTGGAATGGATTTCCATCTATTATATATATCTGTCCACCCTCAAAAACTCATTTTTTAAATATTTTTGAGCCTTGTGGAATCATCCTTCATACGCACAATAAATCATATCTCCATACTAATTTAACCCTCTATGAGACTCTCATATCACCCTTCCTTTAGATTGGGATCATACATGTGTTTCCCTTATCTTAAAGGATATTAAAACCAATCATATATTGCCTACAAAAAAAACTATTCCCCTATAAATCCAAAAAATTTCTTAGTAATTGACCTTGTCTCTATTAAGAGGCTCTCAATCATGATCACCCTCTATATTATTCTAGAATAAGTAGAGACTCATAATAGAATAAACCTAGTTTTAATATCTCTCAAAAGCTACACTAAAAGCTTTTTTATCATAGAAACCCTTTTCACACAAAGCCAAGAGAATACCTAATATTTTTAGTTATCCCCAACATATACTCAAACATGGTTATACTTCAATAAAGAAGATATAACAAAAATTACATGAAAACCATCCTATGAGTTTGTAGATAATACTCCTCCACAAAAGGGATATAAAACTTAAACCATGATAAAGTATTCTCATCATAAGGTTGTGCTGTAAAATATCATTAATGGATTATTACACATTTCAGAAATCTAAATTCCATACACACTACTTTATTGGTAGGAAACTAAACCAAAAAAATGACCAATTCACTATATCTAGATAATCCATGATGTCATGTGGGTTAGCCACTCCTTGATACCTAGGTATCCTATGATTTTTTAATATGTGAATTCAATTTAGTGTATAGGTTATCTAATTATTCTTAACCAAAATCATGCTCATCTTGGTAGGTAAAGGATCTACCCTCTTCATAGTTAGTTGGTGATCATCCCTCAACCTAATAGGTCACAGATATTCTATTGACATAACTATTAGAGATACTTCCGAATTATGTTCACAAAACAATTACTCATCATCCAATAGATTAATGAAAGGATTATATAACCTTAGTATTGTATTATTTTTATCCCAACCTTGAATATTTTCTTCCTATATATGGGGCTTAATCCAATATTAAACAAGATAAAATCATAGAAATTAAGTCATATTTTGTGGATATGTCATAAGAATATTATGGAGTTCAATAACTGAACACTATATAATTATTATACTATCATGAACATACCTTGAAAATAAGGCCATAAAGTTTATATTCAAATAATATATTACTATATTTATAGAGAAATGATATTTTTCTCATGTATAAGTAATGTTGGGTTAATTGTTTTGAAAAAAAATAAAACCAATCAAACATTTATCCCATGATTTTCAAAGAAAAACATCATAGGACTCTTAAATCTAATATTTAATAGTTGTAAGGAAAAAATCATTATTATACCACTCTGACATGATCTAACACATCAATATCCTACATGATTCGACAGATAGGTTATGAATTCCACCCAATCCCACCTCCTCTTGGATTAGGGTTAGTAACCAACACTAATATAGAATATTCCATAATAGGAGGCCTTAATGAAATGAACATACAACAAACATACATCTCTATATCGAAATTAAAATTTCACCATAAATAAGGAAATGCTAGACTCAACATCTAACTATAATATAACATTATTGAATAATAAACTAAATATATATAACAACATCATAAGGAAAACCTCATACCTAAAGAAAAATTTAATAAACAATATATCCTAAAGAAAACAAAGACCTAAAATAGGAAAAAATAGACCTTCTCATCATAGAATATCTCAAAATGAACCTAGATAGTAGTAATTTCCATATAGTACCACTAAAAACAAACTCAAACAGCTCCATAACCGCTATGATCCCACCAAAACAATATTCCATTTTATATAAAGAAACAATATTAGAATGAGAATAAATATATGGGTGAGTATATAAATATATATTATAATTCCCTAAAAAAATAAATTACTAAATAAAAACTAAGATTAAAACCAAGGATAGAGGTCTAGATATGATTTTGGGATATAGAAAGTCCGAACATGACAACCCATCTTTTCAAATAATTTATAATGTAGATAAATATAGATACTTGATTCTCATTAGTTTTACGACACTTCCATTACACATATTTTGAAAAAATATTCTACCTCTTAGACCCCATAGTGAGGTACCGATGTTTTACCATTGTAAGCATGTCATTTATGGGTGTTCCAATCCAAATAGAGTACCTACACCTCAACAAGGAAACCTTATCGACTAAAGAGACCCTAATAAATTCACAGTGGACCCATACTGAATCTCATTTTGTATTTTCTTACCCCATCTATATTGTGGTGGACCTAAACCTTAATAAGAGAAAACTATTCAAGGGAGAACATGAATCTTTGATCGAAACATAGTTCCTACACCTTGGTCCTTATGAGAGTATTATCCCATAAACAAAATTTCCTTTATTAGACAATATGTATATTCCATTATGAAACATAAGGAAAAATTCTGTGATAGAATACTCATTTGACCATTTATTCCATTTAAGAAAAAAGTATAAAAACACCCAAGATGGTTGTGAATGGAAAATGTGACAGCCTCATGACATGATACATGGAAATGTGAAGGGGAATAATACATATAATATGGTACATGGATATACAATAATGGGTAGGGTATTGGGTATGTGGCTCAAACTGCACCCTAAGTGGGTCTATTTAGGTTAGATTAGACCTGATCTCTGGCCTCCTACACACCTGAATGGTTGAATAAGTTACTTGGGGAGAGGTTAGCACATGGATGAATCACACCAATCCTTAGGCAAGGCTTGGTTGACATTATTAATATGTATGATATTTTCCATCCCACTAGATTGTTCCATGTTGATATGACTTCCTTGAATAATTAAAGGGATAAAATAGTGCCAGAATTACCAGTGGGGATTGATCTTCTATCCTGCTTCCAATCCAACTACTAGAATCCAATAAAATTATAACATATCTGATGGTTCCCTACCAATTCCTTAACTAATTTGATGGTCAATCCGAATCCCACCTATGTATAATAGGGAACCCAAGATACCAACCCCCTTTACCATGTTTCATATTTCACCATTATACAACCCATTAAAAACACCTAGGTCACCAAAATATTATCTCTATATACCTATATATAATCTTTCACTTTAACAAATATTCCACACCACCCGAGAAACCCTTTTACCTTATGTACACATCAGTTGCCTCTGCAATAGATATGGGGTTTTTATATTCCACCATGTGAGATATAAGAGAGGGTGAGGGATAGATATAGATAAGTTAGGGGGGTTAAAGTGGTAGTTTTGGGTTATGAACCATACCTTCATAGTTCTTTTGCGGACCATGTTTCAATTACAATGAGAACGCACCATCAGGCGATGCGATTAAGGTAGGGGTTACTATGGTTTGTGGTGGTTCAACCCCTAACCCCACTTCTAATATCTATACCCCCTGTAAAAATTATATCCAAAATCAAATTACATGATGATACATAAATTGAATAAATGTCATTATTTATTTTTAACAGTCTTAATGGATCTAAATATTGAGATACAGCGGATAAAAAAATCAATAATAATAATAAATTGAAGTCCTACCTCTAGCGGTTGGGTGGGGGTGGGGGGTTCTTCATTACCTAAAGATAACCTTTTATTTAACGTATTTTTATGATTCTCTTCTAACAATATATAACACTAATTTCTCTACGTATCAATGTTAATAACGAATAATCTTTTATTTCAATATTTTTTTTCAAATATTTAAAACACCTAGTCTCAAGAAAAACACCTACCTCAGGGCCTTCAGGCCATATGCAGTTGCCCCAGACAGAATCTAAAAAAATGGAGTATCCCCAGACGTGGATTTAGAGAAGGTTCACTCACCAGAGTATAGAAATATGGATTTTCATAATGAGAGGGTATGGCTATGCCATCGGGAACAGGTTGTGCTTGCATGGGAAGCCTAGCCAAACGACCATGCGATGGTGGAGAGCTATTATCATGATGCAGATGCTGGGGAGGGTCAGTTCCTTATAGATAGTATGGTTAAATTCCTTATAACGTTTAGGTAATGTAATCTCTTAAGCCTATGGGTTCTATAATCTCTGAGCCTACAGGACTTTTAAAGGTTCCCCCACATCCCTTGAAAGGAGGGTTATTAAAAATCAATAAAAAATAAGGCCTTATGGAAATTCAAGTATAATTTAGATGTTTTAGTTAAAATTGTAAATTTCATAATTTTTAAATTTTATTATCCTGACCCCTACATAAAAAATTAAAATATTTTGGATATGAATCAAATTTATTAAAAAAACTATCGTGTTCGATGAAAAAAATGAATTATTATAAGTATAAAGTCAACAATAGTGGGAATGAGGGATCCATTTTTTAGTTATGAGGATATCTACTATTGAGGGTTATCCATTTATAGTTTAGTGATGTGGTGATATATCTTCAACGGAATACGGAAATAGTAAAATAGATCATAATGATATCATAGACCCCAGAGTGAGACTCAAATGATGAGTCTTTAGGACACAATATGCAGGGATTATGAATATCATAATTTTTTAACTTTAAAATAAAACTATGTTGGTTATGATAGTGTAATGGAAATGGAGATCATATAGTGCGGGAACCCCATAAAAGTATTGATTTAATAGAACATTCTGTGAGTGGATTTTAGTGATTGTCAGTGGTGTTGTGTTTTAGAAACTCAATTAAGTGGTTGTTATATTTTCTCATCGATTCCAGATGAAAGCGACCATGTTTTTTATGATAAATAGAAAATACATAAATTTCGGTATTGATAGATGAATATCACATAGAGTCACTATGTTTGGTTACTGACCATTTTTTGATATCAAAGAGTGACATGATAGGATGAACACGATGGTAAATGTCAATACTCAAAAGAAAGTGGGATAATATGTTTAATGGAGTAAGGATTCAAGATATTTATTGAGTCTCTTGTATGAGATGAAACATTTGTGATGCATATTATCTATATATGATAATGTGTGGTAACGATAAATTATTAGTCCAGTTCCAAATGGGAACTTCAATCCTTGGAGTGTGACATTGGTAATTGAGAATTTATAAATATTGATGGGATCTGGATATTATCATAGAATTTGGATAACTTTTCAGGGTTGTGACATGTAGTGATATTATATATTAATTAATTATTTTTATAACACCCTTATTAAAAATTATTCACTAAAAACTGAATAATTGGGAATGAAAGACCATGATTTCATTATAGACATATCTGATTATCATTGTTGAAATTCATTTTTTATCATTAACATTATCATTTTTATCATAACCTCAATTATATTCATCTAAATTACATGATTTATATTTTTTTAGTATTTTTTATGTATATTTCTAAAATTAATTCAACTAGATCCTTGGATGGATAAGAATTTTATGGTCTATATGGATCACATAAGGGGGGCCAATGAATCTATAAAGAAATATGGACAATCAACTATTTTTAAAAATTATCGGCTCGACGATGAAGCTCAAATTAAATGTAACATCTGTAACACACCAAGCTTCTACGGTACGCTTCTCTTTGAATAATGTGATAGCATGTGTTGTACACAACATCGAGTTCTAACACACACCACAACCGATCAAACTAGCCGTTTTGAATAATAATACCTAATTTTTGAAATTATATATATTTTATATTTCAAAATTGACTTCATTTTTGGATTCGTAATATTGAAATTATCCTAAGTTGAATTTTTGGTATTTTTCTGAGAACTTTCAATTTTTATGAATAGTGAAAAATACTTAAAAACAACTTTTTTAATCAAAATAATTTACAGTGATAAATTATATTCTTGAGTGGTTTTAAAGTATAATTAGAATATATTTTTACCATTTTATCCAATGGTGTTCATTAGGATTAATTTCACTTTGAAATTGGACATAAACAATTGTCAATCTTTTGATATATATTGTTTCTTCAAAACACGTTATCTGTTGTGACAGTGGGAATTAATTATAAAATTAATTAATGAAACTTATATGTTTTGAATTTTGTAAAATAGACATCATTTTTTAAATTGGAATATCAATTATAGCTTAGGGTGAAATTTTGGCATTGTTCTGAAAAACATCAATTTTTGATGAATAGTGAAACTACTAAGTGGTAGTTAAAAAACTGAATTTTTCATAAAACATAATTTTACCGCTTCTGTGATTGGAATTTCGAAAATCCAAGAAACATGGTTAATATCAAGGAGTAAAATGTGGTTCAATGAGATGAAAATAATTTTTGGTGAATAGTAACATTTTACTTTTATTTACCACGGTTAAAAGTAAATAGGGTAATTAAGGGTCAAAATGATATTAATATTGCTCTAAAACATGTCCTAATTATATTGGACAAGTGTATCTCAACCAAAAACAACCTTAGGAATAAAATATTATCATTTAGGTACACTTGGATTAGATTAGGAAATTTATTATTATTTAATTCAAAAAATATTTAAAAGAGTTAAATTCAAAGTTTATTTACTAAATAATTTTTAATATATGTTTATAAATAAGATAAATTATATTTTAAATATTTATTAGAAATCTAAAACTATTTCCTAAATAATTATATTTTATTTATAATTTTTAGACATTAAATAATTTAATTTATATATGACACAATGGTGATGCATTAATTACCATAATAGTGAAAAATTAAAATGATTGATATTGTAGATACCCAAATAAATATAATTTGAGACATTTTATGAATTAAACTAATTTTATAGGTTCATATGACATGTTAGAAATTATTTAATTAACTTTTTGCGAAGTAATAATTCTGTTACGAGTTTTACAAAAATCAATTATTGAATAGTGTCAAAATTGACATAAAAGAGTTTTTAAAAAACATAGTATATTATTAATTGATATTAAATTCCTAAAAATCAAAGGTTCGGCCAAGAGACTTATATCATGATAGTTGTATCATTAATTTACCACTTGGGGGTCTCTTGGATATATATAGTATGTTTATTGACCATATAATATAAAAATACAAAGAGACATTGTAAAAGCTGAACTAATTAACTAAGAGTTAAAACTAAAAGATAAGGTTAATATAATGACCCAAACCTGTCTAAATTCAATTGGATGAGTGGTTTTCGACCTATAACCACATTAACATTTAAATAATCTACTTTGGAGCTATTAGAAACCGAATATGAATTTATTATAAAATAATATTTCTAGCTTTTCCAAAGGAGCCCCTCACCCCTCTTATAAAAAGGCACTCTCCCTTCTCATGAACTCACACCTTCAAAACCTTTTAGTTCGGATTAACTCTGCCCAAATACTCTCTCAACTTCCCTCAATTCATCCTAGAGTCCTTCCTTTAGTCATAAATCCAACTTAAGGAGCCCTTTTGATCAAATCAAAAGGAAAAACCCGAAGAAGAGGTAATGATTTCACCACCCTTTTTCAAGTTCCTTTCTTCTTCCACTTCTTCTTTCTTAGTTATTACCATTTAAAAATAATGAATCCAGTATCTCCTATATACGGTAATATTATTATAAATATGGTACAACCATATTCAGTATTATATCCATCCTTTGAATGACATGTCATCATTCATGTGTACGTACGGATTACCGTCTCCACGTCGTGGTGTAATTGTTATTTAATAAATTATTATTTGGATGGGTATAATAACGATGTGTAATTCATATAAATAATAAATATAACATGATAATGATTCTGTATATAAGATATACCATCCAATTATATATTATTTTAATATCAAAATAATGATATTGTCGCTCGTGCGTACGTACGGACTACCGTCTCCACGAATGCGATGAGATTCATTATCCATCGTATCCATTCAAGTATAATTATCATTTGATTAATAATAATAGTATTTAAGGAATTGATATCATTCTGTATATAAAGAAGATACAACCTATCCATGACAAACATAGCTTACGTAACAAAACATATCAAATAAAACGAGTAAGTTAACACCTGAAACAACGATAATACTAAGATATTATTAACAAATCAATGTTAAAAGATCATATATGATATCATATTAATGTATATGATTCATTTATAATTTAATAACAATTATTTCACCATTATATAGGAGGTTAACCTACCCCCAACCGAGGAAAAGTACAAGGTAAGGGTTTATTTTGCAATCTCTTCATTATCCGAGGTTGTTTGTACGTAATAATCTACTGGGATCTCTTTATCATCCACATACATGTTTATTAAAAATGTATTTTAAAACATTTTTACTATTTACAAGAATATGGGTTAAAGTCATTTATACCATTGTTTGAATTTTTATAAGAGGTTTATAAAGGAATATTTCTATCGTTTTCCAAACAAGGTGCTTTTTAACCTTTTCAAAAGAATTAAGGTAATAATGTTTTTTTAACTTATACGGCGGGTGCGGCTATTTTCCTCCGTTATAAAATCGTCAAAGCTTACTTTAAAAGCTTATAAGAATATTTTAAAAGAAAATGATTTGTTTTATAAATATATGACTCTTAAATGATTTCAAAATAGAAATAGATATTTCTATAATAAGAGTTTTGATTTCGTCTATGTCAACATCCTTTGATGGATTTTATGATTATTTGAAGTTGATTTATTATGATACAAAACTTCTATATTGTATTGAAGGTTTTTTGATATGTTTGACTGTGAATGTTCTATTTTTATACCAATCATGGTTTATGGTGAAAATATTGACATTTTGTATGCTAGTTTTAATACGAATGTTTATGTTATGTTTAATCCTTTTAATATGGGAATGCATTGGACTTAATATGTGATGGGTGGAGCCCGCTATAGCTCCTCGATGCATCGGTAGGTCTCATGAGACAAACTAGTGTCTTGGCACAAGGCCTTGGAAAAATCTTATTTGTAGTCTTGGCATGAGGCCTTTGCTATGTGGTTATGATAGTCTGACATTATGCATTCCATCATTATGAAAGTGGTTATTGATATTGCATGTGATTATTCGATTAGTAGAATATCCATGTGAATAAGTAAATGGAATTATTTCATTTTATTTTTGCCATAATATGTTGATGTTCAAGTTTAAAAGGCTTTTGTTTTAGGTATACACTGCCTTAAATATTTATTCTTATTTATGAAAGTTTCCACTATATTGTTATCCTTACTGGGCATTTGAGCTCACCCCTTTTCTATGTTTTATTTTTCCCAGGATGTGAAGAATTAAATTATGAATGACCTACAGGGATATTATGAGGGGATATTTATGTGGACTATGGAGACAATATGTTGTTGTAGTAGTTTTTCACTTTATTATGTAATGTAAAACTTTATGAATATATCTAGTGTTTCCAAGGCTACTAAACCAATATGTCTTTTGAGATTTGATTTTGTTGTGATCATGCCAATGTTATGTAATAATGCATCGACATTAGGTAACTAGGGTCGGGGCATTACAACATCCACACAGGTCCAAAAAATATTGATTTCTATCTTATGTAATGATTTTTTGTCTCCTTGTAACATTTTTTTTTCAAATATAAAACTAAATCTGAAACCTACATTTCATTAACAATTTTGAGTATAACCCACTCATTTGAAAATATCCACAAAACAACATGAAAAAATACTCGAAAATTATATATATAGAAATTATAAATTATAGGAAATATATTATTCAATAAATATTGTAAGTTTTTATATATTTATTTATACATTAAAGATTTTAAAAACAGGACTTGAAAAAAATATGCAAATTCTAAGGGAAAACAATTTTTATTTCCATAACAATCATATCCTTAGATAAAAATTTCCAAAAATAATTGAAATATGAAGGGAACACATTAAACATATTTATATATATAAAATTTAATAAAAATATTATTCAATATAATTATTTTTAGGGTTAACTGGTTAATCCAACTTGGATGATATAATTGGAGGAAACAAACTCAACCACTAGGTGTATAAATACATGTCTATATTCACTATGAAATGGGTTATCACTTCAATACAAAGGGAGGAAACATTTGTTTAAATAATCAATGATTGTGGTCTAGGAGAGCCCAAAAACTCATATTTTAACTTAAGATACATCTCCCCCACTCACATATTTCTTCACTTTCTCTATAGTGACGCAAGTCCTTTACACATATTATTACATGATATTTAAAAAAAATATCCAATAATAAAAATTTAAAGATCAGGATTCCAAGTGTATTTATAAGACTAGGATCATAAAAAAATAAAGAATATAATATTAATTTTTTACTCTAAATGAGCTCCTAAAACTACATTAGATAACATGAGAAATACAGAAAACAAAGGGGTGATCAATAATGCCCAGTAAGGGAATAACCATGATGATGAGGAATAACATGTGAGTTAGTTGGAATAACATGATATCATGAAAGAGAGGGATCAATAATTAGCACATGGGAAAATAAAATAATAACCATGGTATCATAATATTATTATAATATATGAAATTTGTATCTATATAAAATATAACATAAGAATATGTGAAGTCTAACTGGAAAGACACAATCCCATGGAGGACATAATACCATCATGTATCAGGTTTACTCACTAATCCAATACATAAGATATCATGATTCAAAAAAGTTACCCAATGAATTGGATTTATGTATAAGAAAAAACATAATATCATGTCAATGATTATGTTTTCCACAAAATGAAATCAACCACAAGGAATAAACATAAAAATTACCCATGGAATGAAATGGGGTGCATAAAATTTCCACATATAAAATTCAATGTTTTTTCATAATGATTCCAAAGATAAAAATGAATTAAATATTTTGGACAATCATATTTGAGTAAATAAACATAGGTATAAATATATGGTTTGCATTTGGAGAAACAATCCATGATAAAGGTTATATATTTGGGTAAAAAAATTGAGAATTCAATATAGTATTTTATGGAATTGGTTTAGGAATTTTGGAGAAATAAAAACTATTGAATTTTATTTTAAAAACAATGGTAAAATAGGATGGTTATGACTAAATTATTTAATAAAATGATGAATGCGAATAAATAATTTAAATGATTATTATATAAAATGATTATGGGATAGAAAACTTTCCCTTAATCAGGTTTGATTTTAGAGAAGGGATTTGAGAAATGAACAGAAGGAATGTATTACCCATAAAAGGAATGGAGAATAAGATTAGTATATATTTAAGAGACACATATATTAAATTTATAAGCATTACATAACATTAAATTGTGATTTAAAGTGATTTAGAGGGAGAAAATCCATAACCTAAAGAAAGAGGGTGGTTCATGGAGATCCATTACCTTATATTTTAGAATTGTTCTAAAACAGTACTTAATACCCTATACTAATAAAATTAAATTCATTAATTACTTAATAAAGATCCTTTTATATATTTAACTTATTTACTACATATTTATTAAGTTTATTTATAACCATTAAAATTATATATAAATCTTAGTTTATATCTTTTGAGGGGTTCATTTAATTGTTCCATGATCAGATTGTTTGGGTAAAATATTTTCATGCCCATCCTTAAAGGTGAAAATGGAAAAAAACTCATCATTTATTGAGGCAAGGAACCAACATAATAAAGAAAATGGTTTCTTATTTAGAATAAGATGAGAAGAGAAGAGTATAACTATTATATAATCCATTAAAAATTTAAAATTGTATAATATATCATATTCTGGATTTATTATTTAATTTTGGATGAGGGAGATGGGGAGATGGTAGAAAAATAATATAATTTAAAAGATACAGTTTGAGAATAATACATCTTGATTGTGGATTCCATGAAAAACTTATTAAGGTACTAGGAGTTGGTGTTATGGTGAGATTAATGGAACTAGGATATTGTGGATAGGATTAGGAAGAAAATTTCATATAAATTTGGAAAGATACAAGGATTAGAATGTGTGAGTTGTTTGGTTTTTAGGTGTTCCATTTATAAGGTGGGAAAGGGTTTTTGAAAGGATCCTTGACTAATGTTTCCAAGGAATATTTATTTAAATCCAAATAAATACATGAGTATAATGGATGAGATTTTTAAGAAATATATATCCAAAAGGGACATCAAATCAGATGGAAGATCATCCTTCCATGAAAGATTCATGTATTTACCTTATAAACTTAAATATCATATTTTTCTGTATTTCACTATTCACCAAAATTAAAATATTTTCGAAAATTAGAAAAGATTCATGAATACCATTTTTAAATATATAGATTAAAATAATGAAATCAATTTTCTGAAAATAATTTTCTAAATATGAGAAATTTGATTTTTAAATAAAATCCTTATTTATGAAATACCAATTTTAATATCATGATCGATTTTGTAACCCATTGAAAAATTACATATTTTATCATAAAATTATACTATCATTATAATAAAACATAAAATTAATTTATTAACATATTTTACCAAAATAAATTTTTTATATATCATTATACTTGTTATAAAAATTAAATTGAATCATACATGTTTTCAAAAAAATGATCACTTATTTTATTTTGATTAAAATACATATATACTTTTATGACGACATTAATAGGAAATATTTTCAATTTATAAGATACCTAAATAATATTTAACACTTAAATAAGTGAGGATAATATTCTAAAAGGAAGTTTAGGACTCTTAATAGATATATTACTATTCTAATGGTAAGGTTACTATTCCAGTTGTCAGATTACTATTATGACGATTAGATTAATGATGATCATATAGGTTCTATACTTCCTACAAATAACTAATTTCTCATTCATTATTCATTAACTTATATTTTTCCTCAAATTTTTGTATATTTTAATTTTCAAAGTACATATTTCATTATTAATATTTTCTTCATTTCAATAGAAATCCTCGTGAGTGCCATTATTAGGAGGGATCGAGAAAATCCATATTTCTCTATTATTCTTATATATTTTTTTATTTTTATTCCATTATAATAAACTTAATTATTATTGAATTTTTTATTCTAAAAATGGTATATTTAAATTGATATAATTAAATTTAGATATTTTCATTATGTGGTGTATGTTATATATAAAACATTACTAAAAAAGGAATCACTTCTAAGAAGGAAAATTCCAATGATAAAATCCTGTGTCATTACACTCTTCCACCTTCAGAAATTTTTATCTCTATTTTTTTCATATACTAAGGTGAAAAAAGCGAGGGTACTTCTACTTCATTGATTCTTCTACATACCATGTCACCACTCCATACTTATGATTTCCCCATATTACTTTGACTAGGTTAGTTGTCTTATTGAGTAGAACATTATCTCTATAGTCCACGATCTTCATTGACATCTACTCATAAGATAGATCATTTTATAGCTATTCCACCTATGAATTTTGTACATGTATGGGATCTACTATGTTTTTATCAAGAGGAATATTTAGAATATTAAATTTACTTCAAAATGTGTCTGTGGGATTGTTAGTCAATAATTCACATTTCTGATGTGATCAAGAATCTAAAAGGTGATGAGGTTCCTGGGATATAGATTTCCATTTTCACCAAATATCATGGATCTTTTCTATAGAGATATGTATTGGAAAATTTAACACTAAACTCAAAATATTCGTCTCATCAATTATTTTTATTATAACTATTATATCAAATTTGAGCTTCCATGATGTACTGTGAATGGTATTAAACTTTTCTACAATTTCATAAACATTTTAGTTCCTAGTATTTTGTGTTCTCTAAGATAATCCAAGAATACAGGTATTATATATCTATTACCATAAAGGGATTCATATATATCCATTTGGATGCATGAGTTGAAACTATAATTATATGAGAACTCAACCAGAGGAAGATATTGATATGATCATCCTTTTATGTCTATTGAGAATGATATCTACATATATTTTTGTGTAGGGATATTCCATTCATATTTACCATATATTTGGGGTTTATTATCTATAATGAAGTCCAATTTTATTTTTTGAAAATTTTGAATACATTTCAATAACATAGATGTAAAATTCAGATCATATTCCAATACAATCAATAATGGTGTTCCAGGTTGAATCACCACATCTTTGGATGTATATCATTAAAAATAATAATGTGTGAAGTCCTAAAAATTTAAATTATGTGAGTAATATTTTTAAAATGATACACAATAATCCAAAGAGCATTATTTCCTCTATTTGTCTTTGGAAGACCAACAATAAAGTATGTGGTACTATTTTCTCACTTCCATACAGTTATGGGTAATGGATGCCTCATCCCCTTGGACTTTTTTCCTTTCACCATTCACTTTTGAAAAATCTAGGAACATTCATGTATATTAAATGATTTCATTCATAATATTTTCCCACATACAGTTCTTTTAGATATCTCGATTCATCTTTATGATCTATGGGTGGATGGAGAAGGTTGAGCTATGAACATCATTCAACATCTCCTTTATTTCATGATTTTATGGTAAATATATTCCTAACACAAATCATAAAAATCATTATTTATGAATTTTTAACTTTTATTATTTTTCTTATAGCTTCCAACTTCATCTTTATTTCTTCATCATCTCTTTGCTCATCCTTTATCTTCTACAAAAGAGAGGGATGCGAAATAAATTGAGAAACGAATGATGATGTTCCTTCATTTATGACCCCCTTATCCATCATTTATAATTATAAGAATACTGAGTTATTCTGAATCATCATCATTGATTTGTTTTTGTAATCCTTTATATTTAGATCATATTACACTCTATTTTTCTTTCCTAGATGGAAGTGAATTGATTAGTCATAGTCCTTGTTCAGCTCCAACTATCTACACTAGTGAATATCAATCTCATTCTATGTGAATATATATTTTAGTTTCTTCTAATCCATATATATATTTACCAAATCTCCCCATATATATAGTTCCTCTAACAACCTGGAATTTTAAATGAAGAAAATTATGTTTGATATGATATATGATACAAAGCATCGATCTTAAACAACCTATGATACATATAGCCATTATAACCTAAATGTTAAATTGGTGGATATAAATTGTATTAATTAATTTATGATATATATATATATATATTATAATCAATATTAATTATTGATAAATATTTAGTAAATAATAAATCAATTTTTAGTAAATTAATTTTATTATTCAAAAATATGCTTTCTTTATAAATAATTTTTATTTATTTTAATGAGAAAAACATTATAATTTTTTTTTACTTTCAAAAAATTTATTTTATAAAATGAAATACTTTTTTCAAATTTAAATATCAAAATTTAATTTTGGTGAAATTTTGGGGTAATTTGGAAAGTATTGATTTTTCAATAAATAATTAAAAACACTGTTTCTGTTAAAATTCCTTTTCTCTTCAATAAATTAAGAAATTAAAAAGTACTAATATGTTTTAAATATCATTTAAAGTAAAATAAGTATTATTTATCTTTATTTAGTATAATTAATTATTTTGGACTCATGATTACATTTAATTTTAGTAAAAAAAATTTGGGTTTAAAAATGTGATTTTTCTACAAACTGTTTTAAAATGCACAATATTTCTCATGTTTTAATGAATTAAAATAAAAAATCATGAGGATTTTTTAAATTGAAATTTATATATTATATATTAATAAATATTAATTTATATTCATAAAATGATTATTATTAATCATAGAGTTAATATAAATACCTATTTTTCAAAAAAATCCCAGTTCTTGAAAACTCCCGTTTTCATCGCATCTGCTGGTGTTGTTTTAAATTTAATTTTTTCATTTAAGGGAATTAGTTAAGTAAAATGAAATATGTATTTGGAATCATCATAATATATATTTAATAATAATTTCAAATTATTTTTTTATGATCATTAATAGTAAATATAATAAAAATTAATTAGCATAGTTATAGTTAAAATGCGTTTACCAGGGGGTTAGACTAAAATTATAACAGTTACAATTTCTTAAAAACTCTATAAAATATATTTTAATTAAATATTTCGAAATTATAATATATAGGTATCTATATTAATTCATTTTTTTATCCTTTTGGAATGTGAATACATTGGTACACATTTTTATTTTCAAAACTTACAAGTCTGAAACTCACCTCACTTATAAAAAGCCACCCGCTATCCTAACTTCTTTACAAAATCGAACCCTTTTGGTGTGTCCAAAACTACCCATAAACACCTAAAAAATTCCATACTATCATTATAAAATCCTTATTTTTTCAGTAAATCCACTAAAATAAGGATTGTTGTGTAATCCTAAGGAGCTCACCCAAAGAATATGCAACGTTCTTCAAAAATCTTTTTTATATTATTTCCTCATAAAAATACTTAAATTTTTATTAAAACCTGACAATATAATAAAATAAAAACATTAAATATAATTATATGTTTTCATTTTATGTTAAGGACATACAAACATCTCCACATACATCGAATGGGTTACAAAATCAAAATTTGTGTATACAACAGACTACTGCCTTGTGAACCGATGTCGTTTATTTTTTCATTACCACCTATTACAGTTGGGTATGGTGATGATTATAAATTATATATATACATATATATAATATTTATAAAATAATTACACTTATAGACTAATTAAATAATATATTCCCCTTTTTAAAATTTTCATTCCATAGGGGAAACAACAACACCCTTCGTGTGAATGACTCACTACAACCTCATGAAGTGATGTGATTAGTTTTCACTAACGCTTTACATTGAAGATAATAATGATAATTTTAATGAATATATGTTATATAAATGACATAATTGTTATATTAATGGACTATTTATCATTCTTAATGATTAATATTTCATTTTTTTCTCACATTATCACTCACGGAAAATGACAACGTCGTTTTTGTACGCGTGGTCTATCACCCTCACAAAGTGATGTGACTCTATTTTAACACCAAAACCACATTGATGATATATATAAATATATTTAGTTAAATAATATTTTATTTATAAAATTATTATAATTATTTAAATATTAAATAATGCATATGTTGTTTCCCTAATGATCATTAGAAAATAAAAATGTAACTCATGTGTACATACAAACTGACATCTCTGTGGTCATGACATTGTTCATTTTTCATAATAATTATTCATTGTTTTTTTAGAATTAATTTTTTAGAATTAATTTTTTAATTATATATTTATAATTATTATTTATTTGTTTATGTAATGATCTATTTGACCATGGTCGATACACCAAAGTTGTTTTGAAATAATGAACTGAATGCCTTTAAAACACCCATATAGACTTAACTGATAAAGTATTCAAATATTTAATTATAATGAAATAAAAAATATTATTTATGTGTAAGTTTTTAAACATATATATGTTTATTAATAAAGTAAATAATTGATATAATCTTATTATAATTGAGTTAAAGGACATTCATGGAAATTCTGGACTCATGAGAAGATATTTTTTGTCTCTCTTTTATTTCTGTGGGACATATCCCATATTCCACACTTTTTTTTATTATTTGGTGCATGTACTTCTAATTTTAATTTAAAATCATGAATAAATCATAAATCATAGAATTTTTACTTCCTATTTGAATTATATCATCTAATTGTATTTTTCATGAAAGTTATCAATTGGAGAAGACTTTCATAACACAATTTACAATCATTGAGTTATATTACTTACTCATTACCTTTGATATTCTAAGATTATGTGTGAATGAATTTTGAATATATTTTGTTTTATTTATAAATTTTATATATGGATTTACCTTTTAAACATATAATAGATTCATTTATTAATTCTCACTTGAATTTTATAACAACTGCAAAGGACTTTATCTTAATTTCCTTTCATTTAGGCACACAGTTATGTTATTCATCTAGATTTTTTATGAGATGTATATACAAACCCTTGGGAAAGGTATATCATTAATCTATTTATTATAATGAAATTTAATATTTTCTTTGTTGTTAATATTTCATGGGGATAAAGATTCAAATATTTCCAATGTGGTAAATGAATTTATTTTAAAAATCATCATTTAAAGTTCCATTTCAAACTCTTTTATAAAGATATGTATTTTATTAACAAATATGACATGCTCAAAATTTTCCTCCATCATGAGGCCTCAACGATTTTAAATTTTATTTATATGTTTCTGAGGTTCATTTCAATGAGAAGGATTGTTATGTGACCTGTTGTTTGACTATAAAAATTAATTTTTAAAAGAAAATAATTATAAGAAAATACGACTTGATTTTTACCTTTTTTATAAGTAAATTTTCATAAAAAATCCATGTTTTCAAAAAAAATCTCATAAATTTTTTCATAATACTATTTGAAGTTGTTTTAATGTATAATTATCTTTAAAAAAACTAAAAGGAATCTTTGATTTATTTTAGAAATAATGACCATTTAGAATTTATTAAAAATGGGAAATAAATATTTGTTTTAATATTTATGGAATGAGTGGATTTTTCAACCATCATGAAGATTATTTTATTTTAACATTATTATACAATTTTCCATGTATATTTTAAAAAAATTTAGTATATTTTATTAATTTTTATGTTTCTAAAAGTAATATTCAAAATTAAAATGTTATTTTCTAAAAAAATTAATTATATTTAAGGGTTGTTTCATTCTTAAAAATAAAAATAAAATGTTGTTACCTATTATCTATTAGTCATATTTTGTAATGATACTTCCCTGATTATTTTAAGGGATTGATTATGATTGTTTGAAAGATATTTGTATGTAACCTGTTTCTTTTAAATTGGTTAATCATTTTAGGAATGGAATAATGATCAGTTTTTTGAGTTTTATGATGATATCAATATTATATGTAATATATTTATTCAATGGTTCTTGGGAATTTCTAATATGTTGGGTGTACCCAAATAACATCAAATGATCTCATCATATCTTATATGATGGGTTAGCCTCGATAGCATTCTAATAAATAGGTTAATGATTATGTTCTCCATATAATCATATAAGAACTCAGTAGTATTGTTATACCATTTTCAAGATACCTATAAGGGGTTGTAAGTGTTCTATGAAGATCATGTCCCAAGATACCCACATGTTTTGATTAATATTTCTTTTTATTTATTCCTATGATCAAGATTGATATCACATGAATTATAGCAACACACATTTGAAATACATGGATATCACATCATTTTAGATGAATATTCTATACATTACAAAAATACATGCCTAGGGACCGTAATAGTTTAGTGTCTTTGGAAACATAGTAACAAAATATTCTATCTTGGTCGAAGATCTAAAACATATCCCATATATATATCCACCTTTAATAAATCTACCAAAAACCAGTCTTCACAACCTGGTAAAAGGAAACATAAGAAATGGGTGAGCTTCGTTTCTCAGTAAGGGTATATACATGAAATGAGTAAGAATAACATGAAAAAAGGGTATGGAACTTGATAATATCATTTCAAGATCATTCCTAGAATATTAATGATCAAAATAAAGATTGTAAGTTCAAAATACATTAATAAAAATGGAATAAAGAAGATAATACAAGAAAAAATAACATTTTAATAAAACATGGAATTGTGGAAAACAAATTAAAATATAATATGATTTTCATAGTATCCAATCCATTGCTTCCAAGACCATATTCATCGCATGGGGTCACTCTGCATACCATCTTGGTATTCATGGTTCACTCCCATGGCCATCTTAGTAGCACGAGTTCACTCCTCATACCATCTAGGTAGTTATGGTTCACTCCTATGACCATATTAGTAGTATGAGTTCACTCCTTGTACCATCTTTGTAGTTATAGTTTACTCCCATTTCCATCATAGTAGTCAAGGATTACTCCCAAGACCATCTTAGACCATCTCATGAGATATAAATCTTTACCCAACGAATTGTAATGAGATATTGGTCCCACCAATCTAATAAAAAATCATTTATAGATGTTCTACAAGATTAAAAATAATCATATCATAACCCATGAAATTAAATGGGTATTCTAAACATGTAATCATATCATAACCTATAGAAAGAGGCGAGTTTCATAATCATTTCATAAAAAACACAACCCATGAAAGGAAGTGAGTTCTAGCGGCATATAACCCATTAAAGAGAAATGGGTTTCATAAAAACCATGACATTAAGCATAACCCATTCATAGAATGAATATTAATGGAACATTTAGATCATTCCCAAAAAGTGAATGAGTATCCTAAACAGATGTCATCATATATGGAAAATAATTTTGAAATATCTTTCAAAAACATTACTTGAAGAAAATATCCTTTCTTCTTTGAAAAATGTGTTTTAATACATAAAACCATTTGATAAACATTTTCATAAAAAATTCCTTCAAAACTTATAATGAGTACTTGAAATCATTTGAAAACTATTTTCCTTATAAACTTCTAAAATATCTATGAAAAAATTTAAAAAAACATTTTCCTTGAAAAGACACAAACAACAGAAAAAGAAAGCATGTAAATGTTTTGAATATCACTTAATAGAAAAAACATTGAAAATAAATATATAGTTCTCCCAATATTTTTTCAAAAATATTTTCCTTTAAAATACTCTGAAAAAATATAAATAATTCTATAAAATGTATTAGAAACCATTTTTCATGAAAATAATTTAAAAAATACTAAATAAATCATAATTTTTTTAAATCCATTTTACTTGAAAATGAATAAAATATGTTTTAAATCATTTTGAAGATCATTTTTCTTGAAAACTTATAAAAGAATTGTGAAAATGTTTTGGAAACAATTTTACTTGAAAAATTATAAACTAATATTAAAAAAAATTTCAAAACAAATTTATTTGAAAATCTATTTTAAAAACATTTTCTTAAAAAATAACCTTTAATTAAGAAAATAAATCTTCCAAGTATTGACCGAATATAAATACGTACTTGTTGTATGAGGTAAAAAGAACATTCCCTTTTCATGGTAAAAGGATAGAAAACTTCCTTGTTCAAAAAGAGATAAGAATATTACAATGAAAATATTGGTAAAATACAAAAAATGATAAGAATTTATTTTAATTATCATATGATATTAGTATAATATTTTTTGAAATCCTTTTTAGAAAACAAGGTTTTTAATGAACAATGATTTCAGATTGAAGAGAGGTTAAAGTCAATATTTACTAAAAACACTTTCTCAACAATATTAATTACATAATATTAGAAAAATTGTACCAATAATTTATTATATTGTTAATATTTATTGGATAATAAAATTCAAGAATTTTCATGAGAGATTTATTTTAATATTTCATCTAAAAAATAAACATAAACAATATTGAAAAGCTATGAGATTGTTTCAATAAACTCTTATAACTTGGTAACATGGGATCATACTCTCCAAATAAGAAAAAATAAATTAAATGAATCATAAAATATCATTAAAATTAGGATATTCAAGATATAACATATAAAATGGATGTATAAACACCTCAAAAAATAATTTAGGTGCATAAAAAACAAGAGTCTTGAAGAAGGCAAATCGTGACAAAAATATTTTACATATTTGGTATCTTTTGCAACCTAAACCCCAAGAAAATTTTTTCATAAAATGGATATTTGAATAACTGTAATATTAATTAAAGTATACCTATAATAAAATAATGGTCAGTACATACAACACACCAATGGAAAGACTGGTGAATATAGCTTGTATCCCATGAAAATAAAAAGTGACATGAAATCCCTGTACCTTGTGTCCTGACTCTCATCAGACTTGTTCAAAACACATTTATAATAAAAATAATTCTATTATTAATATTCTTCAGAACCATTTTATTATATATAATTCCATATATTGCTTTATTACTACCTTATATTACCCATTTTTTAACCATCATATTTTAAGGATTCACTTTAGGTAACATTCTCTTTGTTTTCATTTGTGTCTTAATTTGTTATATTGATGGTGCTTATAAATATATCATGATTAAAGAATTTAAAAAATGATATAAATATCATGTATATATAGTATATTTGTATTATAAAAATATATATAATATATATGTATGAAAAGGAATACACTGTTCATGAAAACGATAGGCCGTACACACACATGAATGCTATTTCTTTTTAATAGTCGTGTTGAGAGAAAGAAAGTAAAATAAATAAATATATATCTCTCTCAATATTTATGTATATTTATCATATCATAAATATCATTTAAATTCACTAAAACAATCTTTAATACAATCCATGTAGTGTTTGAAAGAATCATATCTCTTTGAGGGGGTGATAGTCCACATTTCCGTCAAACGAAATTATCATACTTACATGAGATGAAAATTATAAAGGTATGTTCCAAATAAATATTACATAAGAAATAAGTTATTATAAAAATAAATTATATCATATAAAAATATAGTTTCCATCATAATGAAAATTATTATATGTGGTAACGGAAAAATGAACAATTATTGTTTTGTGAGGCAGTAGTTCGACATACACAGAAACATTATATTCGTTACCCATTAGATGGAGGTGTCTTTAAGTGAAGGTATAAACATTTAAATAAAAATACATGTATATTATTTATAATGGTACATATATATAATCATATAATAAACTGTGTTTTGGGGGGTGGAGAAGGAAAATAAAAGAAAGGACTTGAGAGAAGATGTTACATCTAAATCGGGTAACTATTTTTGGTTTGTGCCAAAAGGCTTCCTTGGAATGACTTATTGACAAGGAAAGTATTATATAAGGATTTTTGTATTTATGGTAAGTTTAATGATAAATAATTGGATGATATTAATTGATTTTATACATGTGAGGACGTGGGAGAGGTGGTGGAATTTTATAGGGAAGGAAGAGGACTCACATGGAATATTTAGAAACAAGTTCGGTGTACACATTTTATTATCTAAAAAAAGTAAAAACAAACCACCAAACTCAATAATATAATGTTTATTGACAAAATATTGACATAAAATGGGTGTTGTACATGTTTATAGTTCATTTGGGACATTAAATTTATGGTTTTGTCCCTAATAAAGCTTAATTTGGCCTTACAAGCTGGGATTAATGTTAATCACTTTTACAAATCATTTATATCAAAAATTAACTTGGTCTTATTAAAAGATAAATATTATACTTATTTAAATAGTGTATTTTAGTTTTTAAAAAATCAAATCCCAAACGAAAAAAATTAAGATTAATGAAAATCCCACAAATGATACGAAATAACATGTTTTTAAAGTAGAAAAAGGTTCAAATGTTTGTTATGATTTTATATTCAATTTAAATGTGAATTTGATTCTATTTAATTAAATTGTATTAATATATGTAGTATTTATCTAATTCAACCTTAAAATAAATTTATAATATCTTTTTTCCTTATTAATTAATTAAACATGAAGGCAATTTTTAACTAAAAAGCAGTATTTTTTCAATATTTTTCAAAAAATGAAGTTTCTCTAAAAATTTTTAAAAATTAAACCTAACATAATATTGATGTTATGAATTTAAAAATATAGCTTATTTTATCAAATTCAATTTAGAAATGTATCTAAAATTAATTTTATTATTTTTCACAAAAAGACATTAAAAAATGTTCATTTTAGAAATGGTTATTTTTAACCCTAATAAGGATTTATAAAAAAACATATAATTCAATATCAATTTGTGTTTTTATAAAAAATTGTAAATAATATTTTAAAATTAGTTACTACAATTCATGATACTTTTTTTAATGAGTATGTTATAACTAACTCGTTTAAATGATTATAATAACAGAATGATGTTTCGTAGAATCCTAGTATTTCTTGTAATGTATGCCAAGTAACTATTACATGTGAAAGTAATGATTAAATATGTTCAATCAAAGACATAAATTAAAATTTAATTTATTAGGGTAAAACATTTTTATGACCATAATAATACTTCCTTTTATATTCAATCATTTTTCATATTCTTTTCAAATTAATTAGTAACCTATGAGTTCATATTATATTGTATAATCCATATATTTTCATAAATTATTTAATACTATTCATAAAAAATAATTTAACATAAATGTTTTATCTTATTATATTAAATAATTATATTTTAAAAAAATATTTTATTGTTTGTAAAATCTCAGTCTTGGATGTTAAGTAAGACATCGAGGAAAGTCATTGTTTCCTATAATGTAAGCTTACCTCGATGTTCCGTGTAGAGAATGCCCATGTTTATATTTTTTGTAGTGTATGATTATGTTGATCTGGTATATAATGTAATTAAAACATAGTGATTTAATATAAAATGAAATATGATCAGTGCTGAATGAAATAAAAAATACCAATTTTTTTAAATTAATTTGAAAAAAATAAAAAAATATCAGGTTGTTACATTTCAAAACCATAAAATGAATTTATCCTTAGAATTTGTTCTTAGTTATCAAATGTTTCATACTTTAATGATTCATTCCTAGAAGCCCACATCCTAAAAAATAATTCCAACTCTTCCTTTAAAAATGGAACCTTAGAACTATTAAGATTATCCCATGTAACATATAACTAGGTTTAAATATAAAAGGACATATGTTGGGAGTGATGATTGGACATCGAGTAAAAGAGTAAATATTTATAGAGAGTGATTGGGGTCATAAATCCCAAACATGTGAATGATCAACGAAAAGTTGAGGTTCTAAAATTTTTAAATCTATGTTGATTTAAAAATACATCAGTTCAACATAATTAAGGTAGCCAGACACCACATTTTATATTGAACAGTACCCTAACATTGATTAATTCATTTATTGAAAAATAATATAAAGATATATACAAACATGATATATTCATATTAACAAAATTTCATTCGTTAGTTATTATTTTACCAATTTCATATTCATCCATTACTTCAAGAAAAGGATGTCCATAAATTAACATTTAGGCATGAAGTGATAAAATACACTTTTATCTAATATTAAGGCCCATAAAAAGTGAAAAGTATTACCATTTCACTTTAACTATTCTTTAAAATCAATATTGTTACCAAATTAATATTCAACCATAAAAAGTAATACTACTCTTTCATCATAAATAATTATTCATAAAAAATAATTATATATTAACCAGGAAATTGTATAGGCTAGTGGTGGGTGCGAAAAACTTACCATCCTTTGGTGAGGGGTTCATGATGCGGGCTTTGTGGAACATGATTGGTTATCACCTGACATACATGATGTCTTCTTCTAAAACCACACTAATATAATTTCAAAAATAAATATGACAGACATCGTTGAAAGAAGGTAAATCGGTAAATAAACTTTTATCCAAGTGTTTTAACAAAAATTCATTACATTATACTTCCTCTAATATTTATCATAAACATTACAAGAATGTATAACCTTATAAACATTTTAAAATATAAAAATAAAATATCATTGAAATAATGTCACAAAACCAACTTAACATTGATCCACCATATATCACAATATAGCTCTTGGCTGTCACATTCCAAACATCTGAATACCGCTGTGGTAAATTCCCTTAGAACATGGAGAGGACTTGAATTACCATAAATAATTTTGGAATTCATTCATACTTCCTTATTCCAAAATATATTTTATCTATTAAAAAAATATAAAAATGTTGTAAGCTTAATCCTTGATGACATATAATAATTTTTCCATAATCAATTTTTGGTTAATCGGAACCGTCCAATTTACTTATTCATAACCCTCATATTTCTATCCCAAAATCATTAGTTTATCATAAAGAACATATTAAGGGTTACCTTACATTGTTGAAAATATCACTTTATCATTGAATCACTTTCCTAAGCCTTCAGGAATATTCAACATGAACTTATAAATATTGAGTGAATAACATATGTAGAACAATCCTTGTGTAATTCTTCATTCATAATTTTTTGTAAACCAAATACATAAAAACACTGATTAGTTTATCCTTTATC
This sequence comes from Viscum album, assembly GCA_963277665.1. Lineage (NCBI taxonomy): Eukaryota > Viridiplantae > Streptophyta > Magnoliopsida > Santalales > Viscaceae > Viscum > Viscum album. Next base: position 250,477,182 of record OY728126.1, on the reverse strand, counting down.
CATTAGAAAATCTACCACATCCTATTACATAATATCGATTTCCTTTCACATTTCATATATATTCTCTTCATCATTAGAAATGTAACCATTATTTTCACCACCTTACTGATTTTCATCATAAGGTTTCCTTTTGGGACATTGAGTTGAATAATGACCATTCATTCCACAATTAATACACTTAACCTTTGATGATGACATAGGGGGACAAATATTCTCATCCATTTCATTAACCAAACTCCTCATTTTACCCTTGTAGTCACTTGATTTGTGTCTTTATTTTCAATAGTCAAAACAAATTCACGTTCCTATAAGACATTTGATTAGGTGACGTTTTCCAAACTTTTGACACAAAGGAAACCAAATATTCATTCTTAAATGGTATCCATTACCCAAACTCTCAACAAAATCTTTATTTCCCTTCCTGGGTGAATCTAAGAGTTGGTTTAGGTACATGTTACAAGTCTTGTTCCATGAAAATTGATTACGAATGATAAAACATATCTCACTATTGTGATCATCCAACTTGACTAATCATAAGAAAATTATCCATCATATTCAACATTAATACAGTCTCTTCAGGTTCCCTCCATCGACTAAAACCGGAAGAATTGTGTGAGAATTACTTATCATAGTAGAAAACCACATAGTCATGAAAAATTTACTTTTCAGATATCCAAATTATGACACCTTTCTTAAATAATATAACCTAGGTTTATCCTAGGATATTCATATAAAATTTTATCTAAATCATTCATGATGGGTAATGAAGAGTTTTTGAATTTCTAGAGATATCCCTCGATAGTTTGAAACCAGGTGTGCAGTAAGACCTGTGTTCATATAACAGATTACCCTGAGTTACGCTCGAAACATATTTTTGGAGTTTTTACCACTAGGTACATTTGTTCTAGAGCCACATCCAGTTTTAGTATCTAGATTGAGACGTATTACAAGGAAACCACTCTCCATACCCTTTACAAAAATTCCTGGACATTTTCCTAAATGTCAACGCATCATTATACCTATCCTTAGAGAGATCCCTAGACATATCCTTTTAAATATACCATTGGAAGTTACTAATTTCTTCACATCCTAGTTTTTAATGGTTGATTATAACATTCCTTTAATTCAAAATATTGCAACCTAGGATTGACATACATGGATATTACATCATTTTAGATGAATATTCAGCACATTATAAAAAATACATGCATGAGGACCATAATAGTTCAGTGTATTTGGAAGAATGGGAAAAAAAATATTCTATACTAGTAGAATATTTCAACATATCATATAAAGATATACAACTTAAATAATTTTACCTAAAACAATTCTTCATAACATAGGGAAAGAAAACATAAAAAAGGGGTGAGCTCAGATTCTCAGCAAGGGTAAATAAAGGAAATGCGCAAGAATAACAAGAACAAATTAATATAGAACTTGAGCATTATATTTTAAGATAGCACCCTATATTAGAGATTATTATAAAGATTGGGAATACATAAGACATGAACCATAAGAGAATAAAAAACATAATCCACAAAATCATAACATATGAATAAAATATGGAATTGTGGAAAACCCCTAAGAATATAATACGATTTCCATATTATCCAAGGAATTAATTCCAAGACAATATTTTTAGTATGGGTTCACTCCCCATACCATCTTGGTTGTCATGGTTCACTCCCAAGTCTATCTTAGTAGCTTGAGTTCACTCCTCACATCGTCTTGGTTGTCATGGTTCACTCTCAAGGCCATCTTAGTAGCACGATTTCACTCCTCATACCATATTTTTAGTAATGGTTCACTACCACGACCATCTTAGTAGTCAAGTTTTACTCACAGGACCATCTTAGTCTATCTCATGAGATATAAATCTTTAACCAATTCTTTAGAGTGAGATGTAGGTCCCACCCATCTAATAATGAAATCATAAATACATGCTCCACAAGATCATAAATAATAATATCATAACCCATGAAATTAAATTGGTATTATAAATATATATTCATATCATAACACATGGAAAGAGTCAGGTTTCATCATCATTTGGTCATAAATATAACCAGTGAAAAGAAGTGGTTTTTAAAGTCACATAACCTGTGAAAGGGAATTGGGTTTCATGAAGACCAACACATTAAGAATAACACTTTCATAGAAAAAATATGAATAGAACCACTATATCATTCCCTAAAAGGTAATGAGTCACATCAACAAACGTCATATTATATGGAAACTAATTTTGAAATATCTTTCAAAAAACTTTGTTGAGGAAAACATGTTCTCGTATTTGAAGAAGTTTTTGAATACATAAAACCATTTTATAATAATTTTCATAGAAAATACCTTTAATTTTTTTAAATAATACATGAAATAATTTGAAAATACATTTATTTAAAACATATAAAATAAACATCAAAATATTTTAAAACCCTTTTCCATTAAAAATAATTTGATAAAATATAAATAAGTATTAATTTTTTTTGAAAATAATTTCATTGAAAATACATTGGGAACATATAAATAGTATGTGAAAAAGTTTTGAAAACTATTTTCAATGAAAATACTTTGAAAACATATAAATAAAGCTCGAAAATTATTTGGAAACAATTTTTCATGAAAATACATTGAAAACTTATAAAAAAATCTTGGAAACATTTTTAAATACATTTTACATGAAAAAATATAAAAGAATATTGAAAAACTATTGAAAACCATTTTACTTGAAAACATATTAAAGATGTTTGAATTTTTTTAAAAACCATATTTCTTGAAAACTTTTAAAAGAAGCTTAAAAATATTTTGAAACCCATTTTATATAGAAATTTATAAAATAATATTTAATTTTTTTGAAAACCATTTAATATGAAAATGTTTTCTAAAAAAATTTTATTGGAAAATAACCATTAATAATAAATTTTTTTAATGGACTGATGTCTGATAAATCTGTACATGTCAAACGAGGCACAAGTAACATTCCTTCTGAATGGTAAAAAGGATAGAAATTTGACTTTTTGAAAAGTGATAATAATATTTTTTTTGAAAATTTTTCAAATATAAAAAGGAAAAAAATTCCTTTTAATGATCATAAGATATTATTATAATAATCTTAGAACCATTTTTAGAAAACATGGTTTTGAAAGAACACATATTTCTGTCAGAAGAGTGGGTAATGTTGGGTTTTCCTAAAAACACATTCTTAACTATCTTATGTACCAAATAGTATAATAACAGTATCAATAAAATATTATATTATTAATATCCAAACGATAATAAAATTAATGAGTTCTCTTGAAATAATGATCATAATATTTCATCAAATAATGCATAAATATAAAAAATTTCGACAAACGATGGGATTGTTTCAATAATCTATTATAAATTGGAAACTTGAGATCTTACTATCCTTATACTAAATAGGAAATTAAATGAATTTAGAATATAATTAAAATTATAAGATTCATGATGTGACATGTAAAATGGAATTATATAAACCTGGAAAAGAATTTAGGTGCATAATATTAAATGGGCATCAAAGAAGGAAAATTGAGACAAAATGTTTTACTGATTTAATAACTTTTGAAACATAAACAAAGTTAATGAAATTTAATTAAATGGTAATGTGAATACTAATAAATTAAATTACATGATTCTAATAGTAAACTCATGGGGAGTACATACACCACACAAAATGAAAGACTGGCAAACCTACCATGTATCTCACAGAAATAAAATGTGAGATAAAATCCCCTTACCTTGTTTTTTGATGCTCTTCACACTCAATAAACTAGCTATATAATAAATATAAATTTATTATTAAACTTTTATAGAACCATATTATTATATATAATTACATATATGGATATATTATAACCTAATATTACCCTTTTGTTAACCATCTAATGTTAAGGTTTCACTTTGGGTAATATTCTCTTTGTTTTTGATATGTATCTTAATTTGATCAATTGTTAGTACTTAGAGTTATATCATGTATATAACTAATATGTGTATTATAATAATCTATAGAATATATAAGTATGAAATTTAATACACTGTTCATGGAGACGCTAGGCCATACGTACTCATGACCACTATTTCCATTTAATTGTTGTGTTGAGAGAATGAAATTAAAAGACATATATTTATATATAATTACTTATTACAATATATTTATGATATCATATATATCATATATATTCATTGAAACCATATTAAATAAAATCCATGCAATGTACGAATGAATCATTTCTCTTTGAGGGGACAGTAGTCCACACTTCATCAAACGAAATTATCGTATTTACATGAGATGGAAAGTAAAAATGTTTCTTCCAAATAAAAATTAAAGAAGAATAAATAAATTATAAATATAATATATATCATCTATAAATATATTTTCCATCATAATGGCTACTATTATAGGTTCTCGTTGAAAAAGGAATAATCATTGTTTCATGAGTTAGTAGTTTTTTGTATAGAGAAACAGTTTATTTGTTACCCATTAGATGGATGTGTGTTTAAGTCTATGTTAAAAAATTTACATAAAAAACCTATTATATTTGTGGTACTTTTTTTGTAATATAATAATATAATAAAGAGAGTTTTTGGGGTTGGATATGGAAAATAAATGAAAGACTTGAGAGAAGATGTTACCTATTAATTGGGTAACTCCTTCTGGTTTGTGCCAAAAGGCTTTATTTGATTGATTTATACCTTAAGAAAGGCTCATAGGATGAATTTATGATTTATGGGAAGTTTATTGGTTAGGTATTGTTCTAAATTAAGAGGTTTTAGATTTTTAAGGAAGTGGGAGAGGTGGTGGATTTTTATAGGGAAGGAAAAGGACTTACATGGAATTTTTAGAAACAACTTAGGTGTACACATGTTATTACAAGAAAAATTCATTCCAAAAAAAATCAGGAGTATAAGGTGTATGGACGAAATATGTACATAAAACGGGTTTTAGAAAAGTGTATAGGTCATTTGGGCCCTTAATTTTAAGGTTTAGAATATAATTAAGATTAATTTGCCATTAATCACTCTGATTAATATTAATCACTTTTACTAATCATTTTGGTCACAAATTACATTTGTCTTATTAGAAGAGAAATATTATACTGAGTAAAATGGTGTATTCAAGTTTATCTAAATTAAAATCTTCGACATGGAGGAATTAAGATTAATGAAAATCCAATAAATAAGAAGAAATAACATGTTTTTAATATAGAAAAATGTTCAAAAGTTTGTAAGGATTTTTGTTCAATTACAAATCGAAATTTATTCCAGTGAATTAAAATGCATTAAAAGATGTAATATTTATCTAATATTACCTTAAAACAAATTTATAATATCATTTAAAAATAATAATTAATTAAAAAAATGAAATTTTAACAAAAAAGAAGCATTTTTTTACTATTCATAAAAAATGATATTTCTCAGAAAATACCAAAAATTCATCCTAATATAACATTGATGTTATGAATTAAAAATGAAGTTTATTTTATCAAACAAAATTTAAAAAATTTAATAAAATCAATTTTATTAAATTTCAGAAAAAGACATTAAAAGTGGTTCATTATAGAAAACATTATTTTAAACATAGTTGGACTTTACCAGAAATCATATATTTCTTGGTCAATATGTTTTATTTTTATAAATAATTATAAAAAATGTTTTATAAGTAGTTATGACTATTTGTATTATTATGTTTTAACGAGTAGTTTATAACTAAATTGTTTAAATGTTTATAACAATAAAATGATGTTTCATAGAAACTCAGTATTACTTATATTATACACCAAGGCACCATTCTATGTGAAATAAATGCTTGAATTATTGTAATGTAAGACATAAATGAAAATGTAATTTATTAGGGTGAAACAAATTTCTGATCATATTAATATTTTCTTTTATATTCAATCAGTTTTCATATTCTTTTATAATTAATTGGTAGATTATGAATTCATATTATATTGTATAAAACATATATTTTCATTAAATAGTTTATACTATTCCTAACCTATTATTTAACATCAAGATTTTATGTTATTTTATTAAATAATCAAATTTTAACAAAATATTATTTTTTTGTAAACCTCAGTCTTGCATGTTACACAAGTCATCGAGGAATGTCGATGTTGCATATAATGTAAGATAACCTTTATATTCTATGTAGAGAAGGCCAATGTTTATATTGTGTGTAGTGCATGATTATCTTGATGTTATGTGTGACAAAATAAAAACATAGTGATTTAATATAAAATGAACTATCTTAAGTGTTTTGTGAAAATAAAAATAGCAAAAAGGATAAATTAATTCGAAAAAATCATAAAATATCACGATGTTACATTCTACACCCAAAAATGAGTTTCTCACTCAAAAGTTTTCACTTTAATCAAGGGTTTAATACTTGAATGTTTTATTCATTAAAACCCACATCATAAAAATTAATACTAACTATTCCTTTTAAAAGGGAATGTTGGAACTATAATGATTACCAAAAGTAATATATTACTAGGATTCCCTATTGGAGAACATATGTTGGGAGTGAATATTAGACATGGAGGAATAGAATAAATATTTATATGGAGTGATTGAGGTCATCAATCACAAACAAGAGAATGTTCAAAAAAAATTTAGGGCCTGAAATTCATACATATGGGTTGATTTAATAGGTCATCAGTTCAATATAATAAAGGTATTAGGACAAAATATTTTCTATTGAACATTATGTTAACGTTGAGTAATTATTTTATTAAATAATTATATAAGGATATATACAGACATAATGTATTCATATTAACAAAATTTCACTCTTTAGTTTTTATATTATCAATTAAAAATCCATCCATTAAATCATGAAATGGAAATCTAGAATTTAACATTGATGCCTAATTTGAAAAAATACTATTTTTTTCTAATCTTAATCCCATAAAAGAGTGAATAATGTAACCATTCTTCTCTATATATTTTTTAAAATCAAAATGGTTAATAGATTAATATTAAAAAAATTAAAAGTAACACTACTATTTCATCATAAATAATTATTCATAAAAAATAATTATACATTATCCAGGACATTGCATAGGCCATTGGTTGGCATGAAACCCTTGTCGTCCTTTAGTCAGGGGATCAATACCCACAACATTTCCAGACATGATTGGTTTTGAACTATTATACAAGACATCCTTTTTAAAAACCGATCAAATATAATTTCCAAAATAACTAAAATGGAAATCCTTAAAATAAGTTTAATCACTAAATATCCTTTTATCTAAGGTTTTTAATACACACCCAGTATATAAATAGTTCATCTGAAGATTAACATAAACATTCATGAATTGATAAACTTATAAACCATCTGCAATATGAAAATCTAATAACATTTAAATAATGTCAAAATACCATCCTAACATTGACCCCCTATATTTTATAAAGTACCACATGGTTGTCACATTACAAAAATGTGAATACCCTTGTGCTAAATTCTCTTAGAATAGGGTAATGTCCTGAATTACCATAAATTGTTTTGGAAATCATGCAAGATTATTTATTCCAAAGCATATTTGACCTATTATTGCAATCTAGAAATTATATAAACATCATCCTAGATGAAATAATACAATTTTTCCTAAATCAGTTTTAGGGTAATATATATAATCCAATTTTAAAATATCATTTTTTCATTAAATCACATCCCTAGTCCATCAGGAACACTAAACATAAACTTATAAATACGGAGTAAAAAACATAAGTAGAACATTCCTTTTATAATACATCATTCATAATTTTTTCAAGACCAAATACTTAAAACTACCAATTACTTCATACCTAATCCATTAATAATGCTACCTCATATTTTTACATAATACCTATTTCCTTTCACATTTCATATGTAGTCTCTTAATCATCAGCAATGTAACATTTATTCGCACCACCTTACTGATTTTCTTCAGGAGAATTTCTCTTAGTACATTGAGTTGCATAATCACCATTTATCCCACAATTAAAACACATAACCTTAGATTAGGAATTTGAGAGGCCAATATTCTCATCCATTTCATTAATCTAACTCCTCAATTTTCCTTTGTAGTCAACTGATTTTAATTTTTCCTTTCTAAAGTCAAATCATCTCATTGTTCCTCTAAGACATTTGATTTGGTTTTGATTTCCACATTGTTGACACAACGTAAATCAAATATTCTTTTCTTCATGATATCGATTACCCTAACTCTCAGAAAACTACTTATTTCCCTTCCTTGGTGAGTCCAAGAGTTGGTTAACATACATGTTGTTAATCATGTTCCTTGAAAACTGATTATACATAATAATAACATATTTCTCTCAAGTGATCATCCCACATGACTTCTCATAAGCATATAGTACATCACACTCAACATTAAAATACTTCCTTCAGGTTCTGTCTATTTAAGAAAACTAGAATCATAGTTTGAGTATTACCTATCATTTTAAAAAACCATATGTTATGAAAATATTTACTTTTAGGATTTCTAAATTATGATACCTTCCTTAATATATGAAATCATAGGTTAATCCTAGGTTATTCATATATGACTTATATTTAAATAATTAATGATTGAAAATGAATAGTTTTTAAATTTCAGAAGCATATCCCCTAGGAGTGTCAAGCTAGGTGTGTAGAATGGCCTGTTTTCATGTAGTAGATTTACCCGAGTTAGGCCCAGAAAATCATATTTTAGTTGTTACCCCTAGGTACATTAGCTCTAGAGCGACATCCACATATAGTATCCATATTGGGAAACATTTCTAGGAAACAAATCAACCTAACCTTTACAAAAATTATAGGAAATTTTCTTAAATGTTGACTCATTCTTATACATATCCTTAGAGACATCCCTAGACATATCCTTTCAAATATACCTAGGGATATCACTGAATTTTTTTCATCCTATTTTTTAAAGGTTGACTAAAACTTTACTTTAATACAAAACATATAAAACTAGGCTTGACATACATGGGTATTACATAATTTAAGATTAATATTCAATACATAACAAAAATATATTCTTGAGGACCATAATATTTTAGTGTATTTTGAAAAATGTAAAAAATATATTCTATCACAGTGGGAGATCTTAAAAATATCTCATGAAGATCTCCAAATTTAATTATTATACCTAAACCCTTTATTTATAACATAGGGAAAGAATGCATAATAAAGGGGCGAACTCAGATTCTAAGTAATGGTAAATAAAGAATATGCGTATGCATAACATGAAAAAAGTGTATAGAACATCATCATAATATTTGAAGCTCATACCATGCATATTAAAGATCATAATAATGATTTACAATTCATAATAAAAAAATCAGAAGGGAATAAATAACATAATCCTTGAAATCACAACAAAGGAATAAAACATGGAATTGTGGAAAAAACATATGTATATAATATGATTTTCATTTTAGATATAGAATTACTTCTAAGACCATTTTGGTAGTATGGGCTCACTATCTATAACATCATGGTATTGATGGTTAACTCATATAGCCATATTAGTAGAGTGAGTTCACTCCTCAAACCATCTTGGTAGTCATGGTTCACACTCATGTCCATCTTAGTAGCATGGTCTCACTCCTCATACCATCTTTGTAATCTTGGTTCACTCCCTTGGCCATATTAGAAGTCGATGCTTACTCCCAAGATCATGTTAGTCTATCACATGAGATATAAATATTCACCCAATGTGTTGCAGTGGGTTCTAGGTCCCACCCCTATCATAATAAAATGACACATACATGTTCTGCAAGATCATAAATAATCATATCATAACCAATGAAATGAAATGGGTATTATAAACATGTAATCATATCATAACTTATGGTAAGAGATAACTTTCCTAATAGTTTCATCATAAACATAACCTGTGAAAATAAGCGGGTCTTAAAATCATATATCCTATGAAATATAAATGGGTATCATGAAGACTAATACATTAAGCGTAACCCATTCATAATAATAATATTAAAGAAACATTTATATAATTCCCTAAAAGGTCATGAGTGACATCAATAGATGTCATATTAGATGGAAACTAATTTTAAAATATTTTTCAAAAACATTTATTGAGGTAAATATCCTTTCCTCTTTAGAAAATGTTTTTAATACAAAAAACCATTTGATTATAATTTTTCATAGAAAATAATTTTAAAGCATATAAATAATACTGGATATAATTTCAAAATTATTTCCTTGGAAACATATAAAATAAGCTTCAAAACATTCTAAAATCAATTTTACTCAAAAATACACTGAAACCTTATAAAGAAATCTTAAAAACCTTTTGAAAATAATTTATATGAAAAATATTCAAAAACATATAAATAGTTCTTGAAAAAATTTTGAAAACAATTTTCCTTTAAAATACATTAAAAAATTATCAATAAATCTTGAAAATGTTTTGTAAAACATATTCCTTTAAAATACTTTAATAACTTATAAATAAACAATAAAAATGTTTTGAATTCCATTTTACTCATAAAATTATAAATAAATAATGAAAGAATTTTAAATACCATTTTACTTGAAAACTTATTAAAGAAGTTTGAAAACGTTTTGAAAACCATTTTTCTTGAAAACTTGTAAAAGAAGATTGAAAATGATTTAAAAAACATTTTACTTAAAAACTTATAAAATATGATTGAAATTTTTCTTAAACCATTTTATTTGTATTTTTTTAGAAAATTATAATAAAAAAATAACCTTTAATAATTAAAATAAATCTTAAAAGGATTAACAGTGGATAAATGTATACATATCTTATGAAGGAGAATGATCATCCATTTTGTGTGGTAAGAAGGATAGAAAATTGACTTGTTCGAAAAACAATATGAAAATTCCTTTGAAAATATTAGAAAAATAAAAAAGGTTTAAAATGTGTTTTAATGATCATAGTATATTAGTATAATATTTTTGGAAACCCTTTTTAGTAAACATGTTTTTGAATGAACATTGATTTCTGACCAAAGAGAGGGTAATTTCAGTATTTCCTATAAACACTTTCTTAACTAACTTATGATTCAATGAGTATAAAAATGGTATCAATATATGATTATATTTTGAATATCCATAGGATATTAAAATTCACTATTTTTCTTGAGAGATAGTTAATAAGATTTCATCAAAGAAAGCATAAACATAAAAAATCTTAAAAAGCGATGAGATTTCTTCAATAATATCTTAAAACATTGTAATGTGGGATCACACTCTAAATGTATTAAAAAGTAAATTAAATGAATTTAAAATATCATGAAAATTAGTAGATTATTTTTCAGACATGTAGAATTGAATTTTATACACCTTGAAAATAATTTTAATGAATAACAAAACATGACTGTGAGAGAAGGAAAATTGAGACAAACTATTTTACAGATTTGGTATCTTTTTACACTTAAAACCCATTAATTAATGTTTATAAAATATAAATGTGAATAACCATTTTTTTTATTTACATGATCTATATTATAAAATAATGGGCAAAATATACACCAGACAAAAGGAATGATTATCGAACATAAAATGTATCTCACGTAAATTAAAATTGACATGAAATGCCTTTAAATTGTGTTTTGACTCACGTAATACTCATTCAAACCAAATTTATAAAAATTATAAATATATTATTCATACATTATAGAACCATATTCTTATATTTAATTCCTTGTATGGTTTTATTATGACCTTATATTACCTGTTTGTTAACAACTCTATGTTAATGATTCACTTCAGTTATATTCAATTTATTTTTCATAGGTGTATTAATTTGTTATATTTTTGATACATATAATTATAAAATGTATATATATTATATGTGTTTTATAATAATCTATAGAATATATATGTATAAAATGGAATACACTATTCATGGAGATGTTGGGATGTACGTACACATGAACGCTATTTACATTTAATTATCATGTTGAGACAAATAAAGTAAAATAAATATTTGTATATATATAAATATTTGTTACATTAGATTTATGATATCATATATATCATATGTATTCACTAAAAAATTCTTTAATACAATACATTTAGTGTACGAACGGTTCATATTGCTTTAAGGGGGCGGTAGTCCACACATCCTCAACCGAAATTATCGTATTTACATGCGATAGAAAACATAAAAGTATGTTCCAAATAAAAATTAATGATTTATAAAGAAATTTTAAATATAATATATATCATTTATAAATATATTTTACATCATAATGGCCACCATGATAGGTGGTCATGGAAAAATGAACAATCATTTTTTCATGAGGCAATAGTTCTTCATGCACATATACAGTATGTTCGATACCGATGAGATGGAGGTGTGTGAAAGTGTAGGTAGAACCATTTACATAAACATCCTAGAATATGGTCCTTGAACTAGGAATTAAATCAATGGAAAATATAATTTCTCATTTTGTAGGATGTCCAAATAAATCCTTCGAAAAAACATCAACATATTCTTATACAATAGGTACATCCTCTATTTTAACATTCCTTTCCTCACACACAATTATTTCATTATCTTCCTCCCCAATAATTGGATTTATTAGAGCTACTGGGGGTGTGTCTTGATAAGAATCAGATGGTGATGTTTCCATTCTAAAAATATGGCATTCCATATCATCATCAAAAATTGTAACCTCCTTATTCTTACAATAAATTGTATCATCATGGTCTAAAATCCAATCCATACCAAGGAGTATATAAAATTAAATCATGACTATGACAATGATATCAGCAGATAATGAACATTCATATTCCCTAATGGGAACTGATTCCCAAAACATTGTTGCAAAGATACTTCACATAGTAGTTGTGACTGAAGACTTTCTTGTTAAATCAAATTGGAAGTATCTAATTTTCTTAGCGAACTGGGATGATATGAAAGAATGTGATGATCCAGAATCAAATAAAGCATTGGATAAACATGAGGACACCATTAAATTACCTTCCTCCACATATTCCTGAGCTTCAACCTCAACATTAGTGATCACAAAAGCTTAACCTTGACCCCTTGGTCTTTTTGAGGTATGTTTCCCTGAAACTTAGGAAATTCATTTTCATAATACCCCATTTATTTACAACAATATCATTGTTCATTATCATCCTCTTTCTTTCCCTTGGAATCACGATCTTAGTGGACTTTTTCACCACACTTGTAATAGACTACCATTCACTTCCAAAAAGTACTGGGGTGTTTCATCCAACATTTACTATAAGATGGATATTAAAAATTTACCTTCTTCCTCTTATTTCTATTTCCATAGTGTTTAGGAGATCTATGTCTCTTTTTCATTGATTTAATGTCATAAGACTTAGAGAATTTATTTTCTATCATGATAGCACTTGAGACAATATCTTCATAGAATGATAAGGATTACGAGACTATTTCTTGATGGAAAAAATGTTTATAACCCATCAAATAATTGATCAATATTACTCCTTGGGTTATGTATATAATTTGTTTTATTCCATACCAACCTTGTAAATTTAGCCTCATACTTTGAGACAATCTCATCCTCCTTTTTCCTCAGACTTGGAAATTTTCTTTCCATATATGTTTGATAGTCACGAGGAAATTATTTTTCTTATAAGGGATCTTTAAACTTCCTCTATTACATATTTGATACTTATTCATATTTTTTTGTATTGTGAATCAATGACCACCATTGATCTGCATCTTCCATTAGGAGATAATATTCCATGAATTTTTTTCCCTTTCACTAATCCCAAAAGCACGCAATATTTTTTCGAAGGAACTTATCCATTGCTCAGCTACCAATGGATTTGTACTCCCATTGAATATTGGTGGTTGTTACCACATGAAGCGGTCTAACATTGATCCTCCATGTTGTGGATCAGGGTGCTCTATATGGGTTGTGTTTTTATTCATAACCTGAGTGAGTTGTCCCGGTATGGTGATAAGATGATAATAACTAATTACATCACCAACTCTACTATAATTATCTTGAGTAGGAGGGAAATTCCTACATGGATTACTTACATTGATACAGTTTCCATTCCTTCCACTATTCACCATTTCTAAAAAATGTCATACACTAAATTAGTTTATGAATCACAATATATAATTCTAAACTTGTAAAAAACTTAACCTAAATTGAACAGTTTACGGATATAATCTGTAATCATAAAAATGTTTTCTTTTAGGAGGTATATACTCATAAATCCTTTATAATGGTTTGTAATGAAAATTTAAATTATCCAAAGCATATCCCTTAGGAGTGTCATAACTAAGAGTACAGTAAGGCCTGTTGTTGTGTACCGGGGTACCCTGAGTCATGCTCGAAATTGCTTGTCGGAGTTTTCACTCCCAGGTACATCTGTGCAAGATCCACCTGTACTTTCTCATATCTAGACAGGGATTTATTTCCTGGAAAATAAAAAAATCTCTATATTACCAATATTATAATAAGTTCTTCCATACAAATCCTTAAAGTCTATCTTAGGGTAATCTTCTATAATTATATTTTAGGTAAATATAGTTTTCAAGGATTATACTAAACTTCATATGATACCAACTATAACAACCCAACCCCATTAACCAGAGTCAGTGCATTATTTCATAACATTGGCATGATCCCAAGGGATCAAATCCAAAACGACTGATCTGTTTAGTATCCTTATAAGTACTAGATACATTCACAAGATTTAAATTGCATTCTAAAATGAAAAACAACAAAAAAACTTTCTCCATTAGCCACATTCATATCCCATAGACTATCCCTGATGTTCAGTTATAATATACTTCTTTGTATCCTGAAAAAAAACATAGAAAGGTGTGAGATCAGAAACTCAGGAAGGATATTAATATAGAAGAAACATTCATAAATAAGCGTAAACATTTAAGGAAATTTATATGACTAAAAAAAAGACTTTTAAACATATAATTCAGCATAAAATGTTAGAGATAAATAAAATAATTCCATTTACTTGTTCGCATTGATATTCTACTAGTCGAATAATCACATGTAATATCAATATCCAATTTCACAATGATGGAATGCATAATGCCAGACTTCATAACCACATAGTAAAGGCCTCTTTCCAAGAATAAAAATAATATTTTTTTTTCAAGACACTAGTTTGTCTCAGGAGACCTTCCTATTCATCAAGGAGCTATAGAGGGATCCACCCATCACTTACAAAGTCCCATTCATTCCTCATATGAAAAGGTTTAAATATACAGTAAACATTCATATTAAAACTAGCATAAGAAATGGAAATTATTTGTCCATAAACCATGAATTGTACAAAAATAACCCATCCACAGTCAAAAATATCACAAAACATTCAATACAATACAGAAGATTAGTATCATAATAAATAAACTTCAAACAAGTTTAAAATCCATCAATGGATGTTGACATAGATGAAATGAAAAATATTCAAATAAAATACCTCTTTAAATTTTGAAACCATTTAAAAGTCTCATAATTATAAAAGAAAACTTTTATTTCGAAAATATTCTTATAAGATTTTATGGGAAGCATCAACGATGTTATAACGACAGAAAATAGCTGCACCCACCATATAAGGTAAAAAAAGACATTCTTACCCTAATTTTGTTGAAAAGGTCTTAAAGTTTCTTGTTTATAAAACCAAGGAAAGATTCCTTTCAAAACATATATAGTCAAATAAGAGAATAAATGGCATTAAACCATAGTATAGTAAATAGTAAAAATGTTGTGAATTGCATTTTTTAAGAAAACATAAAGAGGTCCCAGTAGATACTTACATATTAACAACCTCAGATACGTAATAAGATTGTAGGATTATCCCTTACCATGTACTTTTCCATTGTTGAGAGTAAATTAACCTATAGTATATTAGTTAAAACAATGTTATTATATTATTCAAGAATCATATACATAAATATGATATCATATATGATATTCCAATATTGATTTGTTAATAATATTTTAGTACTATCATCGTTTTGGGTTTTAACTGATTATTTTTCCTTTATATGCTTGGTTACATAAGACATGTTTGTTATGCATATGATTTATTTGATTCTTATCCATAATTATATTATGTTCTAAAAATTAATTTTAATCACAAATTGAAAATTAGTCTTGAATGATTACGATGAGGAATGAATCTCATCATGTTCGTGGAGATGATAATCTGTACGTATGCCCAAGATACAATATCATTATATTGGTGGTAAAATAATATTTTATTGGATGGAATATCATATATCAATAATCATTATCATTTTATATTTATTATTTACATTAGTTATACTTATAATTATTTCTATCCAAATAATGATGTGTTTGAAAAACAAACTACACCACGATGTGGAAATGGTATGCCTAACGTACACACGTAGAGTGACTTCGTCATTTATGGGATAGATAGAATAATGAATATGGCTGTGAAATATTTATAATAACATCAAAGTTTGTATAAGATAGTATAGTTATTAATTTGGTTTTTAAACAAAAAATAAAGGGGAAGTGGAAGATGAAAATAACTTGAAAGAGGGTGGTGAAATTATTACCCCTTCTTCGGTTGTTTCCTTTTGAGTTGATCAAGAGGGATTCTTAGGTTGAATTAATGATAAAATTAAAGACTCTAGGTTTAATTGAGGAAAGTTGGGAAGGTATGTGGGTAGGTGTGGGTTGAGCCAAATGGCTTTGGAGGTGTGAAATTACGATAAGGGGAACTACCCTTTTATAAGAGAGGTGAGGGTCACTTTAGGAAAAGATTGAAATACTATTTTATAATAAAATTGATTTCTATTTATAATGCCCCAAAAATGATTTATTTCGAGTATAAGGTGGGTATGGGTTTAAAACCACTCAACCAATAGGTTTTAGACAGGGTTAGGTAACAATATTAACCTTATCTTTTAAATTTTACTCCTAGTTTAATAGTTTGACATGTACAACGTCTCTTTGTATTTTTATATTATATGGTTAATAAACATACTATAAACGACCAATATAACACCAAGTGGTTAATTATATATATATATCCTTATATAAGTCCTTTGGATGAACAATATATTTTTAGGAATATTATATCAACTAATAATATAGTATTTGTTTTAAAAACTCAATTATGTCAATTTTGACAGTATTTAGTATTTTATTTTTCTGAAAGCCGTAAAAAATTATCACTTTGAATAAAATTTATTTAATCAACCCTATAATTTAATATTATGCTATAAATTTAGTTAATTAATCAGAAGACTCAATTTACATTTGTTTGGATATTTATAAGATAAATAATTTATATTTCATTAACAATGTAATTAATGCATCATCATTGTGTCATAAATAAATGAAATTATTTAATGTCTAAAAATTATAAATAAATTACCATTATTTAGGAAATATTTTTATATTTTAATTCATATTTATAGTCGAATTTATATTGTGTGTAACCCTATATTAAAAATGTTTTAGTTATTAAATATTTAATTTAACTATTTTAACTATTCTTTAAATAAAATAATAATAAATGTCCACATCTAATAAAAGTGGACCAAAAAGATAATATAATATTCCTAAGGTTTTTTTTGGAATAATTACACTTTTCCAATAGAATTAAGACACATGTTAGGGTAATTTTAATATCATTTTTATCTTTATTTACCATGTTTACTTTTAACCGTGGTAAATAAATATCAAAAGTTACAATTCACCAAAAATTATTTTCATCTTATTGAACCACATATTACTTCCTGATGTTAACCATTTCTCTCATATTTTTAAATTTATCTTATAGATGTGGTAAAATTAAGTTTAATGCAAATTTGTAAATGTTTCTTGAAGGTGGGTAAAAGATGGTAAAAAATTCAATAAAGTTATATATATATAAAATTAGTATAAAATGACTTCAATGAATTACATTGAACATATATAGGTATCATTTTTCTATTTTGACCTAAAATAAATTAAAATAAAATAACTAATTACTTAAATAAAAATTCTGTTTTAAACAATAACCAAGTGTTTTTCACTATTCATCAAAAATTGAATGTTTTCAGAAAATTACAAAAATTCACCCATAGATAATTTCGATATTCAGAATTCAAAAATGAATTAAAATTTGAAAAATAAAATTTATAAAATTTCAAAAAGTGGCATTACTATTCATAATAGCAAGTTCGATTGGTCGTGGTGTGTTAAAACTCCATATTGCGTATAATGCAAGCTACTGCATTATTCAAAGGGAAACATGTTGTGGAATATTGGGGTGTTACAAAACATGTGGATAAATAAGAGAAATTATACAAGGATGGAGAGAGGGGTATATGATGTTTCGCACATAGTTTGTCTAACAATGTGAGCAATCATGAGAGGTGTATCTGGAGGAAGTGTCTGGCACAAAATTTACCTAACCATTCTCCCTAACCATGCGATGTGAAAAATTAGATCTTTATTTTGTGAATGTTACTCAATTTACACTTTTAATGCGTATTTCTCCTAATCAAATTATAACCCAAAATCCACTTACTCCAAAGGCAATGGAGACCATTCCCTTCAATATGTGACTATTGTGTAGGAAACTCTAAGTGGATTGGTGGCCTATATTTCTTTAAAAGTGCCTATTCTTGGTTGTTTTACTTAGTTTTATTATTATTCCCTCTCATTGATTAATAATTCTAGTCCTTTAATGATAGATTCATGTTTTTTGATTTTAATGTTGATGAGACATGGTTTTTTAAGGGTAAAAATATATAATGATGTTTTTTTGTGTCTCAATCCATGTTTTTGATGTTTTAATGCGAGTCTTAATTTTCATCAAACTATGAGAGGTATGTGTTTTTACCCTTGACTCCTCTTGTTTATAAATTTATGGAATGGTTTCAAATTTTGGGAATTTTTTGAATTTAATTTTGAAATATATGTGTGATTCATGGTGGAAAATCTATTTTGTGTCGGTTTTGTGAAATTTTGAATTTGGATTGTTTTATAGAAGGTGTTTTGATTTATTATTTTAAAATGATGATTTTAAAATGATGATTTGTTTTTAAATGCATGATGTAAAACTGTAAAAAAAATTAAATGAAATAAATCGTTTATTAAAATGTCTTGGAATGGGTTTTGGAATTCATGATTGGTTTAAGTTCAAGCTTTCTATGTGACCCTAAATAAGGGACATGTACCATTGGGGTATAAGAGATGTGACCCCGGATAAGGGGTGTGTGCCATTGGGGTAGAAATAAATTGGACACCTGGTGAAAACATGGTGTACGAAAGAGAAATATATGATATGTATGGAACTATCACTTTGGAATTCATGTGTGGATGTGTAGATGTGTGTAATGGGTATACAAAAATAGAGTTTGATAATTGTATTTTGATGAATTTGTTGGTTGATTTATTTGGAATGTTGGTTTCATTTTGAAAATTTCTTGGATTTGATATAAACTGCCCAAATTGATATATATATATATATTATAATTTTTTGTTTCATGTTCTATCAAAGTGGTGCGATTTAAGAAGTCATTTGGGGAGAACATACTATGTTTTATACCCACCACAGCTTAGGAACTTTTATGCATTTAAAAATATTATATGTTGATACCTAGGTAATGTCAAGGTATTTTGTTTCATTAGTGGTACATCATGAAACCATAGGAAAGGATTATAAAGTTAGGTCTTGGAGCATGTTGATAGTTATAGATTTTCTGTCTTTGGAATCATTTAGTTTTCTTTTGTTTTGGTTTTTGATTTATAATATGATATTTTCAATAGTTTGGATAATTTTTTAGTCATATTACATTTTACTCACTCATAATATAGTGTAATTCTTATTTATGGTTATTTTAGTTAGTTTTTTTTATTTTCAAATGTAAAATAATCCCCTAATTTATAATGAATCCCTTATCATTTATTTCCATCCTTTGGTGTCTTGGGGATGTCACCTAAGGCCAGTAACACCCACCACATATTCGTAAGACAATGGGTGAGGGATGGGATGTTACAAATGTTATGAATCTTGGTGCAACCCAATATATTATTAGGGAAAATGGTAATAGTTTTTTTAGTTATTCAGTTAAAAATAATTCTAATTTAGTCCTTTAGTTTGATGGTAGCAATAATTAGATGTTCTGGAACATGAAATGTTGGGCATAAAACAAGTAGCTAACTTATTTATGCCAAAAATGAAGTTACCAATGATTTTTGGTACATCTAAATTGTGAGGAACATTTAGGAGTTGTAAAATCAACATCATGGATTTTGTTGATGAGAATATCATGACATTCGTCGATAGAAATGACATACCACTAGAAGATCAAAATTTATTTTGAGTAATGATTTATGATTTGGTGAAAATGTGTTTATTTTATAAAAATAGTTAAAAATGGTATGAATTTTCAAAATCCAAGGGGTATTCCCAAGAATGATTTGAAATTAGAAATTTTTGAATTTTGGACAGCCTAGTTGTGATTTGTTTGATGTTGTAATTTTGAAATGGTGAAGCATTCATTTCATAGAGTGTGATAGTAAATATTGTTTTTTTTTTCTTATAGAAAACGAAACCTGGTAAACACCATTGGAACCAACTAGAAGAGGCTATAAAGAATGTGGTTTCACCTACTAAATGGTTGAACCAATAGTTAGTTCAGAGTATTTTTCATGCTTTTCGATCCATTTATTGAGGGAACAAAAGGGATTAACCAAGGCGAGTGAATCATTCTACTAAGTTCAAAAAAACAGTACCCACCCATCTTTTCGGGTGATTCAGTTTTTGGAAAATAAAAAGTGGGGTTAAATAGGATGAATCAAATATTCAATTTTCCTTTCACAATAGTTGATTTGAAAGTGGATTTTGTGACATCCATTCTTGATGATCTTGCACACCAATAGTGGTATTTTGTAGTGCTGGATAAATCCGACCAAAGAATTTCTTGGGAGGATTTTGATGAATTTTTTCCTAAAAAATTCATTCCACATACTTTATAGGATTAAATAATAATATAAAATTCTTATTTAAACCAATTTAACATCCCAATGATATAGTATGTGGATAAATTAATGAATTTTGACTTCTTTTTACATGATGTTATTTCAAGCGCTTCTTTAAAGGCACAAATTTTTGAATTAGGTCTGAGATTAAAGATTCACTTAAAGGATGTTTATCTTTATATAATTTATTATATTGATAAAGTAAATAGATAGACAATGGAAGAAAGATACCAATAAGTTAATATAGTTGGAGTAATATTTTTGATACCTTTCATAACTCTTGGGAACTCATATAAAGAGAATATGTGAAAGAGGGGAAAATATTTCCAAGGTATTATTATGAATTGATATCAGATGGCCAGATAAGTGAATAACTATCCTAAGCCAAAGTGTAAACTAGGATGTTTTCAATGTGTTTCATTTGATCACATAATATGACATTGTATAGACCAACCTAGAACATGTCAAAATTTCATCCAGATGCAGAATATTTAGTGCTATTGTCATAATGATACCATTTTAGGTTCTAGGGAGACATATCTTGTTTTGAAGAAATTATATACTTATACAGGACGAGGGTAGCATGATATTTATCATTCGTAAAACTATGGAAACCATGGAAACATAAGGAATACGATGACTCCTGAACCAGTACATTTTCAATATAGTAATATAGAGGAAATTTCACCGAGTAACTAATTTTATAGAACAAAGAATGTGATCATGGATGATTAATTGAGACCTTTGACAAATATAGGAAATATTCTTTTGAAGTCTATTCTTATGCAGGTTTTATTTGATATGGGTGCATCCTATTCATTTAAATCTTCTCTTGTTTTTTATCATCTTTGTTTTCATGTTGAGATAATTCCCTACGTTTTGAAACATCAATCTTCTCTTAGACAAAGATAATGTCAGGCCTTTTTGTGTAATGAATGTTCTATAACTATTGATGGGGTTGAACAGATTTGGGTTCTCACATTGATTTATATGGAGTTCTATGACTGAATCCTATGTATGGACTGGTTGTAAAAGTTCAAAGATCACATCCATTATTAAACTTAAAGGGTTATTTTTATAACAGATAATGGTTTCAGGCATCTATTTAGAGGAGATAAAAAATTGGAATCAAGTGATATATGTTTTTTAAAACATGAAATTGGAATTATCTCATACCATTTAGTGTCCATGACCTTTGAATTAGTGGATCAGATATGGAATAATGGTTTTACCCAAAATTTTGATCGATTCCCCAATATTTTTCCTGAAAATTTGTCTAGGTTTCCCCCCATAATTGATATAAATTTTATAATTGATCTCTTACAATATATTCATCTTATCATATAGATGAAAAAAAATCATGGAATTGAATGTCTTGTTAGGAGATCTAGAAATCAGAGGGTTTATTCGGCTGAGCACATCTCTATAGGTAGAACCAGTTCTTTTTGTGAAAAAGTATAATGGAATTCTTTGGATTTGTGTAGATTATAATAAGCATAACTAAGTTACGATAAAGAATTTATATCCTCTTCTATACATTTATGATATGTTTGATCAATTGATGGAGCCTAGTGGTTCTCTAAAATAGACGTACACTTGGGATATCACCAATTGTGGATTCATAAGTAATATATTCGAAAGAATTTTTTTTGAAAAGTAGATATTCCCATTACCAGTTTGTGGTTATCCCTTTCAGATTTAAAAATTTACCATTGGTATTTATTATATTTATTAATATAATATTTAAAAGGTATCAAGATTATTTTATGGTGGTGTATTTGGATGACATACTAGTTTATTCTTGGACAAAGGTTGATTATGAACAACACTTGGTGATACTGTTGGATATTATAAAGGATCATCATCTGTATGAAAAAAATTCAAAGTTGGATATTTAGGTGTAAGAGGTAAATTTCTATGGCCATTTTTTAATTGAAAAATACGTTTACATGTATCCATAAATGATTTAAACTTTTATCTGTTTATAATCATAGAAGAATATATTTTATATAAATTGTTTCCTTAGCTTAGTGGGATACTATGGTTATTTTTTTTGAATATTTATGTTTGGTATCACTAATGATAGATTATAAAATTGGAAATGTTCCATTATAATAAAATTATTAATTTAAAATATATTTTAAATCACTTAATATATTCCTTACATCATCATGGGTCTTGATATTTTTGGAATTAGTATAAGGTTATGTGGTGTATTATTACGCATTGAGATAATGGTTTGGGTGTGTTATCATATAAAAAGATTACGTTGTTTCTTATGGTTAATAAAAGTTATGGTTTCATTTTAATAACTACCCAAAACATGATTTGGAATTAGCTTTAGTAGTCCATGATTTGATAACCTGGCATCATTACCTATTTGTTGAAAAATTTATGGTGTTTGTGGATCATAAAATCTTGAAACATATTTTTATCACAATTAGTATTGAATATGAGACAACAAAGATGGATTGAGTATATCCAAATTTCTGATGTTGGCTTAATGTATACTCTAGTTAAAGAAAACTCGGTGGAAGATGCATTAATAAAAATGTTGTATAGTCAGTTGGTGAAAGAGTCTTTAGATCAATGGCAGCTGATGATGGTGATGGTTGACATACACATGGATTTTGAATACTGGGGCTGTGTTGCAATTTTCTTTTGAGCTTCTTTTGATTCTAATTTGGATGATAATTTAATATTGGAACAAAAATATGATTTTGACATTATTTATATGCGGTAAAAACTCAATGGTAGGGGAAAATTTATTAATAGAATCTTGAAAGAGGATCAATGTTTTTTCTTCAAGATCATAGGGTTATACCTTTGACTTGTCAGGAAAAAATTCTTAATGATTATCACCATTCCATATTTTATGTTCATTTTGTAATAAGAAATATGTATATGCCACTAAAATATTTTTTTAATGGTTTGACATGAAAATAAATGTGGCTGATGTTTTTTAAGGTGCCTCATTTATCAGTATGTTAAGGTAATGCACCAACAACCAATGGGTATGTTGTAGTCATTACTGATTCCCATGTGGAGATGTGAGTAGAAATAGAGGATTATTGTGATAATTCTACCAAGTATTTCTCAAAAACATAATTCTATATGGATGATAGTAAATTATCTCACCAATTTATTCAATTTTATCCTTATTCATGAATCTCATATAACAAAGGACTTTTTCTAAATATATATATGAGACTTTTTTAAGGAGGCATGGTTTTTCATTCTCGATTTTAAAGGATAAGAACCATATGTTCACATATAATTATTTAAAATCCTTATAGTAAGCCCTTGGGACTCAGTTAACTATGTGTATTGTGTATGACTCTCAAACGGATAAACAATGTGAAAGGATGGCAGAAAAATTGTAAAATATGCATCAGGATTATGTAAGGAATTTTAGTGGATAATGAGAGGAGAACATACCATTAATAGAGATCTAATATAAATTTATTAGCCATTGATACATATGGCTCATTTTTAATCATTGTATGGGATTCCTTGCCGTTCCCCACTTTATTGGGTGGAAATAAGTGAGAGTTCATTAGTTGGACCAAGACTTGTCCATGAGATAATGGAGAAGATTTAGTAGATCTGGGAGAGGATGGTAATGACTCAGAGTCATTATAAATCATAGGTGGACCATTTTCAAATTCCACTGACATTTTGGAGATTTATCATGTGTTCTTTAGAATTTATCCAATGCTTGAGAATCTACATTTTTAGACGTAGGTAAAGTAAACTGTAACAAATTGAGATTTTCTGATTTTTTTAATAAATTTAATCTTTTTAAATTTTTTTCATTTCAAAAAAAAACTAAATAAATATTATTTTATATGAAATATAAAATTTATTCTTTCTTATTATTCTATATTGATATAATTTTTCACAACACACAACATTGGCTTGGCTTACGTTGCCAATAACACTGTGTTTCAATGAATTATTATTATTATCATTATAATTATTTAAATGAGATAGTTATAACATATCCATTTAAATTAGTTACATGAATAGTAATAATTTTTTTAAAAATGTTTAAAATTTTCGATATATATAATACAATTTGATAATAAAACTTTTAAAATTTGGAAAAGTCTTTATATGTTTGAAAATACTATTTTCCTAAAAGAATATTATTATGTCCTTCTATGAAAAGTAATAATATTAAATTTAAAAACATTTATAAATTGAATTTGATAAAATAAACATATTTTTTAATTCATAATTCCAAAATTATTTTAGGGTTTATTTTAGGTAATTTTTATAAAAACATAATTTTTTGATGAATAGTGAAGGACACATAATTCGAATTTAAAACAACATTTTATTATAATTTATTTATATAGTTAAAGTATATTTCAATGTGGTGTTAGACTATAATTAGTTCAATTATAAACTAAATAAATCTAATTTTGTTTTATGTATTTAATTTCACATTAAATTTGGATACATAAACATTTCTAAATTTTGAACATTTCTCTTTAAAAACCCACTATCTCACTACATATGCAAGATTAGTTTTAAATTAATCTTAGCAACATATACGAATTGAATTTTGATTAATGGATATAATTATTTGGAATTATTATGAAATTTTTGTTCAAATAATACCCACTTAATTTTTTGGCCAAAAATCTTAGTGAAAGTAATTAAAATTAATTTCAGCTATTAAGGAAAAAACAATCTTACATAATGATTAAGCATTGACTATAAGGTGTATAAACGACCCAAAAATTTTCAAACACCCATTGGATGGACACATTTATACCCTTTTTTTATTTTTCTGTGGTATGGTTATACTATTCCATTAATGTGACCTATATAATATATTAAGTAATGAAAAAGTCAAAAAAGGAACCTTCATAGCCTTTAACACTTATAAGGTTTTAGAGTATGGATGAAGCAACAAATTTTTTGTTATAAATATTATTTTTTAAAATAAATTTTTTATTTTTATCTTAATATTTTATATTTCATTTTTAAAGATGATATATTTACATCAAACTCTTAAGAAATTCCAACTCCTGGAATATTTAGATAATAATTTTAAAAAATAAATGATATTTCATTAAAAAATTTAAAATTAATAAAAATCATATACTCAACCAGGATATATTTATGTTTCAATTAATAAATAATTATTCCCATTAAGGGTTAAATTTTTATTTTATAATGATTATGTCAAACTATTACTAGTGAACACTTTGTTAGCACAGTTAGGGTAAAAGCATTGTTTTTTTTCTTTACATGAGTTTCTGTTAAAATTAATTTCCATCACGTATGAGTATTTTATAAATTATCTGTAATATTTTATCATATATTATAATAATGTTTATAATTATTTACACTTTATTGTATTATTTATTTATTAATTATATAGTTTAGAAAACCAGCTACCTAAATTAAAAAAAGAAATGAAAATTTTTAAAAAACTAAATGTATAAATAACAAATGATAAGAATTATTTTTTTGTGGTGTGTGTGTATGTCGACCCTAAATCACCTTTAATCCATTTTATTATTTTTTTAATCAATATGAGGTAAGGGATACCTCCAAATAGTGTTTACATTTTTATATTTACAGAAATTTAACCCCTCCTATATAAAATGATATCCACATTTCCCATTCCATCACATTTTTAAATCCATTTAGCTCATAAAAACCATACCAAAATAAGCACACAAAATCCCTCCCCTCACCCTAGAGTTTCCAATTTGGGAGGAAATCAATCCATGGAATACCTTTGGAGTAAACAAAAATGAGTAACCTGAAAAAAAAGAGGTAGCATTCTTCAACGTGCATCTTTATCCTATGTCTTTCTACAACCATTATCTTCTTATTATTATCTAAGTTTATAATAAAATAAGAATCCATAAAATAATTATATGTTATAATCTAATGGTTCAACCTGCATTGGCACAAACATCAATTACATATGTAACAAATATATCATTCAAGTGAACGATGGACTATCGCCTCATGAAACGATGTCATTCTTTTTTATTTTACCGCATCTCATGGTTGGTAATTATGATTTTAATACTGTTTTTATATGATATATATGATATTCATGATGTATTTATTATTTTTGATTAATTATAAAAAAAATAAATTCAATATTTCATTATTTGTAAATCTGATAACATCATTTTTGGACGTGTGGACTACAGCCTCCTCAAAGCAATGTGATTCGTTCACACATTGCATCGAATGTATTAAGGATGAGTTTAGTAAATTTATATGATAATTATGTCATAAAAATTATACTATAATTAATATATATATATATATGTCATTTAATTTCTTTCTTTCAAAATTTTCAGAAATCATAAACAACATTCAACCATACGTATGACCTACCGTCTCTATAAACGATGTATTCCATTTCATATTTAAATATTTGATAGGTCACTATAAATATTTATATAAATATATATGTGATATTTATATCATATTTTAAATTATCAAAATAATTAAATTATTATCTAAGTGAGATGATGAGGAACAAAAATTAAATACATATACAAAAAACAAAGGGGTTACTACCTGAAACGTAAAAATAACATGAAATTTTTAGTAAAATGATAATATAATGAAATAATAAAATATTATTTGTCACTAAATATATGAATATATATCCCTAGTATTTTTATAATAATCATAAATTTATTATTTAATATTTTTTAATGTGTATGAATAAATTAAATACTTTTGTTAAGGGTTTTAACATCACACATTAATTTCATTGAGACTTATGCTAAACTCCCAACTCATTTTTTTCTATGTTGAATATACTTACCATTAATTTACTATATTATTCTTATAATTAGGTATATTTGTATCTTTATACCCATTTGATGCTATTTATTTCATGGGGTTTATGGATCAAATGTTACCAAATCTGTAATGTAATTTTGGCTAAATTTACTTTCTTTGAGATACAATCCATATTATTCAACTATATTTTTATGTGAGGCGTATGCACATCCTATTCACATGTTATATAAAGAATATCATTATTTTTAGGATATTTTATGGTTTATGTAATGTTATTGTTTTATGAGGATTAGGATTCAATGTTACCAAACTGGTAATAGTCTATTGCTACAATCTAATTGTTTATTATTATTTCTAATGATTAGGATTTAATTAATGAAATTTTATGATAGATATGTCAATACATAACATGAAGTTTCTTATACTATATTTATCCAATATATTTAATGGTACCATTTTCCACTATCATGTACTTAAGATGATTAATAAAATGTTTTTAATCAAATCAGATCTTATTTCAATCATTAGTCGAAAATCTATTTTATTCAAAAACCATGTTTTATGAAAATGTTTTTTCATTTTTTTAAATGATATTTAAAAGTAATTTTTATGTAAAATGAATTTGAAAATGTTTTATTTTTTAAAAAGTGTTAAAAACGCCTTCAATGTTTCATGTATTTGTTTTCATTGTTATTTTAAAAGAAAATGGGTTTCAAAATGTTTTATGATTAAATTTTTTTTTCAAAGGGGAATGGATGTATTCCTCAAGAATTGTTTTTAAAAGTTATTTCAAAATTATTTTCCATATAAGATGAAATAATTTTATTTTTTTATGATTTATTGCGGATATTATCCAAGAACACCATTATTATTCTTTCTTTGAAGGGTTTATGTTTATGATAAAAAGTTTCTTATGAAACTTGTTTCTCTTCCATGAGTTAGACCATGAAAAAATTAATATTAAACTCACATATTTTCATTTTTATTATATGACTTAATGATTGTGAATTCTATATCATTTCCATAGGTTATGGTAGGATAATCTGTTTATAATACCCATTTAATTTCATGGGTTATGATATATGAAACCCATATCATTTATGGGTCATGATATATGAATGTTTTATTATTTTGTGAAACATGGATGTATTATTCTATTATTTTATGGGTGGGAACTATATATCCCTAAAATTCACTGGGTAATGATGGATAACTCATGATTATGTATGTTATATATGAACCTGATTACATATTCACAATATTAAGGGTGAACCTTATTACATGTTCACAATGTTATGAGTGAACCTAATTATATGTTCATAAGGTTATGAATGGACCTCGTTTCATGTCCATATGTTTATGCATGAACTTGATTACATGTTCAAAATGTTAATAGGGAATGTGATTACATGTTTGAAATGTTATACGCTGACCTGGTTACATGTTCATAAGTTTATGCTTGAACCTGATTCCATGTTCACAATATTAGGAATGAACCTAATTTCATGTTTACAATGTCATCTGTGAACCTGATAACATATTGACATTGTTATGGGTGAACGGAATTATGTGTTCACATTATTATGCATGGACCTAGTTTCATGTCAATAAGTTTATATGAGGGCTTGGTTCTGTGTAATTAAATTAATGACTGGATCAGTTTTTGTTTACACATGTTCACAATGTTATAATTTGATGTGTGTGACAAATGTCTATATCCTATTCCAGTGATATGCTCTCATGAATCATATTCTTTTATTTCCTTATTATTTATGTCTTAAGATCTTTCAATATTTATTCCACATGATTTATTTTTATGTTCTTTTATATGTAGGTTATAATCTTATAAGGATACAATCATGTTTCATACCCTTATTCTAATGTTATGTTTACATATATCCCTTGTTTACCCTTTCTAAGAATCTAATCTTAACCCTTTATTATGATTCATTTCGATAGGTTATAAATAAAGTTTTTAATTTGGATTACTAAAGGAAAAAGATCATTGTGGGAGATTTTTAAGATCTTTCACAACATTAAATAAATGTGTTATATGTTTCTAAAAAATAACTTTTATGGCCCTAATTCATGTAATTTTGTTATTTGTAAAATATTCATCAAAATTTATGCAATATCCTTGCATTTTAAGCAAGGTTCACTATATTTGGTATCAATGGAATGGTTTAGTCATCCTTTAGAAAATATTATGAGAAAAATTTCCTTAGAACCCTAGGGATATTTCTAAGTATATTTGTAGGGATGTATCTAAGTATAATCCTAAGGTGTCATAATTTAATAGTAAGTATCATAATTTAATATCAAGTGTCATGATTTTGGTTTCCTATTTGTAATTTCTCAGGATTATATGGTTTTATTCTATGAAAACTGTTCCCCACCCTATGTCTTGTGGTTTTAGTTAATGAGAATAACTATATGGTACTTTGTCCAAATTTAATGATTTACATGTGGAAAGTATGGGAATTGTGAAAATCAATTCTATCAGTGGTAATTTCATAAATAGAATCCGGAAGTTTGTATAAGTATTGGTTATAATGCTGAAGAAAATGGGACCAAAAAACAAGTGAAGGTTTGGGATGTTAGAATAGTTTTTTACATTAAATTTAAGAACAATGATAATATTGAGTTTAATGAACCTTAAGACATGATTAATATTTAATATTATAGGATAGAGGTATTAAAGAATATGATTATGAAGCATGATTAATTGTTTAAGAAAAAAGATGGATTATTGAAGTGTATATTGTTTGGAATTCAAAGATTATGTTGTAAAAATCATAAAATGTATAATTTTTTATATGTTTTTCATTAACTATTGAAAATGATGTGTTCAATGGTGTTGAAGACATAGAAAAGTAAATTAATGTAAATGTGATATTTTGATTAATAGAAGATAAACCTTAATTGTTTTTGGATATTGAGAAAAATAAATTTAACTTGGATAAAGTGATTATTTATATAGTTAAAGGATGTTATATATTAATGATTAAAATAGAACAAATTATTGATTTGTTGGAAAGGTGGTGTGTGTTATCATGAATGAAATTTTGAATTATTTATATTTAAGTAATATATCATATAATCATTTTATTAATAATGCATGCATGTTTTGAATACAATTTTATAGTAATTTAGGTTATTACCATCTTTCATGAGAATACATGATAAAGGAATTGACATGTACAGAATGTGACTACCAAGATAAAAATTATGATAGATTATGGATCAATGTTATGCTGATTTAGTGAAAATTATTATAAAGTTTTTTATTTTCATATTTTGGAAGGGTTACAATCACTTCTGGAAATGGTGGTTTTCCCAATGGATATATACCAACGGTTTGAAGAAACTGTTGGTATAATGTAAAAAAATCCACATTTGGCCAAGGTTTTCCCAAACCGTTTGAAAATGTGTTAATATAGTTAAGCTTCCCCAACAGATTGAAAAAACTGTTGGGAAAGATTTAGTTCCTCTAACATATACCAATATTTGTACTCAACCGTTGGTAAAGAGAGGCTTTCCCAATGGTTTTTAAAAACTGTTGGGAAAGGTTTCCCCCAAATACCCAGCGCCCCATCTCCCCCTCAGCCCGATTGCAGACCAAATTCGGAGCTCCTCCCAAAGTAGCCTCCAAAAACATTCATATCATAGATCCTCTATTAATAAAACAAATTTTTACTTCTACACTTCAAATTAGTAAGTGTTACTTTAGTTTTATTGTTTATTATCTATTTTTCTGTAGGTTGATTCAATTTAGGTTAAATTAGAGTTATTGCAGTCTATGGACTACCAAACCCTTTGGTTTGTTTTATGTTTTTTTGTTCAACACTTCAAAATTGGTATAGGTTTTATTTGTGGGGTTGGTTTAGTGTAGGGGTAAAGGTTTTGATTTATGTTTATTGATCATTAGTTTAGTTGAAAATTGGATTTGGAATTTGGAATTGGTTGGATGACGGATTTAAATTATGAACACCCCCACCCCACCCCCCAGACACATCCCACTCCCTGGATAGCCCCCCACACACCCTGGACACCCCCATTGGATATCCCCAACCCCCTACACCCCCTGGACACCCCACCCTTTGGATAGCTCACTCCACCCACCCCTGGACAACCCCATCCCCACCCTCCCGGGACACCCATCACCTCCCTTGGACAGCCCACCCCCTGGACACCCCGAAACCCCCTTGGACACCCCCACCTATTGGACACCCCTCCCCCACCCCCCTATACAACCCCACCCTAACCTCCCTGGACACCCCTCACCCCCATGTATATCCCCTCAACCCCCATGGACATCCCCCCCACCACATCCACCATCCCTAGATAGCCCCACAACCCTAGACACCCCCACCCCCTGGACACCCTCCACCCCCTTGGACAACCCCCACCCCCAGACAACCCCCCATGGACACCACCACACATCATAGATACCACTGCACCTCCTAAGTGGTTGAACCAATTTTTAAATTGGAATTATCAATGTAGTTGATTTCCCCTTTTCCCAATTACATTTTCTAAGTGACCCATAGAGCCTTATAAATTTCATTTGTCATGGTTGGATAAATTGAATTTTTAATGTTTTGAAAAAATTAATTTTTCATGATTTGATAAATTTAATGGGTTGTTTAGAATAAAATTGCTAATGCATGAAGATTGGATTTCATAATGAATAAAATGATTTTAAATAAAAATTCGATAAGGGGCCTGTAGGCGGGGTAGGGGGATGTCCAGTTGTGGAGGCTATCCACGCGGGGGGGGGGGGGGGGGGGGTTGTCCATGGGTAGGGGGCTGCAGGGGGGTATGGTAGGGGCTATGAGGGTGTGGGGGGGGTATGGGTAGTCCCAAGGAGGGGTGTGGACTATCCATGGTGCTAGGGAGGGGTGTCTAGGTGGGGGAGGGGGTGTGGGGTGTCTAGGGAGGGGGGCTGTCCAGGTGGGGTGGGGGATGTAGGTGGGGTGGGTTGTCCAGTCAGAGGTGGGTGTGTGGGCTCTCCTGGTTGGGGGGGGAGGGGGTGGGCTGACCAAGGGGGCTTTCGGGGGGGGGGGGGGGGGTTGGGGCTGTAGGGGAGGGTGATTGGGCTGTCTAGGGAGGGGGTTGGTTGTCAAGGGGTGGTGGTGGGTGGGCTATCCAGTTGGGGGAGGGGGATGTGGGTTGTCATGGGGGTGGGATTTCCAAGGGGGTGGGGGTGGGTTGTCCAGGTAGGGGCGGGGGGTGTTGGTTTTTCTAGGGAGGAGGGGGTGCACTGTACAGGTGTGGTGGTGGTGGTGGGGGTGTCCAGGTGGGGTGGGGGGATATCTTGTTTGGGGTGCAGGGGTGGTAGGGGGTTGTGGGGGTGGGGGTGTGAGCTGTCCTAGGAGGGGGGGGGGGGTTTCCTCTCTGATTCTATAAAAAAATAAGAATCAAATATAACAATTTAATAGATTCTTTCACATGTTTAGACTTTCCTTGAAGTTCCATACCAACACTCACTCTTACCCTTCCAATAATAAGTGACCTCTACGACGAAATCTCACTCAGGTTCATATCCACTATCCATATTGATCTCATAAAAATTCATCATTCGTTCTACTCCATATCACCTAATGATATAATAAGGATCATAATCCTATGAGTAGTGTCCCATTGAAACTTGGAACGTAAAATCCAATCCACATATGATATTTAGTGGTGTGTTTATAATTGGGAGTGTCATGATTTATATTTATTATATTCAATGTTTACACCAACAGTCTTCTCGATCAACTATAAAAGGATTGAAATCATGCTATAATTGGATAAAGATTAGATTTTACCACCCTTGATTAGGGGTGGACACCCACACCCCTTGGACTACCCCCACCCCTGGACAACCCTGCCTGGACACGCCCACCCCCTGGACAGCCCAGCCACCCCCGTGGATAGCCCACCCACCCCCTGTAGACATCCCTCCCACCCCCTGGACAACCTGTACAACCTTGGACAGCCCCACCACCCCGGTGCATATCCCACCCACCAACCCCTTACCCCCTGGACAACCCCTCCACACCCCTGGATAGCCTGCCCCTGGACATCTCGTACCCCTTGGACAACCCCCACCCATGGAAAGCCTCCCCACCCCCCTAGACCCCCCGATCCCCATGGACAGCCCCGCCACCGCTGTGGACTGCTCACCCACCCCCCTCAACACCCAGTATATCGTGGAAAGGCCCCAACACCAGTGGACATCCCACCCACCCTTGGAAACCCCGTACCCCCCTAGACAGCACCACCACCCTCGTGGACTTCCCAACCACCAACCCCATACCCCTTGGATAGCACTGCCACCCCCTAGACAGCCCACCCACCCCACTAGACAAATCGTACCCCCTGGATAGCCCCCACCCCTGGAAAGCCCCCCACCCCCTAGACACCCTTGATCCCCCTCGACAACCCGCCCACCCCCTGGATAGCACCCACTCCCGTGGACAACCCGCCCACCCCTGGGAAAATTTCCCACCACCCCCCAGACACCCCCGTCCCCCTGGACACCTGCACCCCCTGAAATGCCGCCCACCCCCTAAAAACCCCCGACCCCACTGGACAGCCCTGCCACCCCCGTGGACTGCCCGACCACCCCTTGTGGATAGCCCGCCCACCCCCTCAACACCCCGTACCCCTGGATAGCCCTGCCACCCTTTCCACCCCCTAGATTACCCACCCACCCCCTGGACACCTCATACCCCCTGGACAGCCCCCATCCCTGGATAACCCCCCACCACCTAGACACCCCAACCCCCTGGACAACCCCACCACCCCCAGGGATAGCCCGCCCATCCCCTGGAAAGACCATACCCCACTGGACAGCCCCCCACCACCGTGGATCGCCCGCCCACCCCCTAGACACCCGCCTACCACCCCCAGAAAACCCTCCACCCCCTGGACACCCTCGACCCCATTGGATAGCCCCACCACCCCCGTGGACAGCCTAACCACCCCACGTGGCCAGCCTGCCCACCCCCCTGAACAATCCGCTCACCACCTTAGAAACCCCATACCCCCCTGGACATCCCTGCCACCCCCATGGACAACCCGACCCTCTAGACACCCCATACCCCCTATACACCCCGCCCACACCTTGGATACCCCACTCACCCCCTTGACACTGCATACCCCCCCTGAATTTCCCCCACCTCAAGAAACCCCCACCTCCTGGACACCCCGACCCCCCTGGACAGCATCAACACCCCCATGGAAAACCCAACCACCCCTTGTACACCCTGTACCTCCCTGGACAGCCCCCACCCCGGTGGACAGCCCGCCCACCTGCACACCCCGACCCCTCTAGACAGCCCCCACCCGTGGACAACTCTGACCCCCCTGGACAGCCCTGCCACCCCATGGACATGCCACACTACTTGGACACCCCACCCCCTTGGGAAATGTATGTGATCACTTAAATTATCTATTAAAAGATAAATTTTCTTCGATCTAAAATTTAGGCATGTCCTAAATAATTCTCCACCACAAGTGTATATGATCTTGTATATTCTTGTATAGTTATTCAAAGAAATTTTGTTATAAATATAGTATTTTTTGTCTTTTATAATATGATTCTCATATTGAGTAGTGTTTCAATTATGGTTTCATGTAAAGTTAAATTTTTTTGTTTACTTAAATATATTTTCTATGAAACATTAATCTTATTGAACTACTTATGAAGAAATGACTTGTAACATTTTTTTACAGAATGGATTGATGTTGGATGTATGAAACCGATCAAATATCAAACAATTTCCAAAACTATTTGAAGATATTTTTAATGTTTTCATTACATAATGCTTCACATAGTGGTCACATACACTTCCCCTATTACAAGTGTGTTGTAAGACCTTTGTTGAGCCATGAAGAAGTCATCTACCACATAACCAAATTTGGTTTTCAAGAAAACTAATCTGTGTGGTATCACAATGGGAAGAAAATGACATCTCAAATTTCTAATGATCCACATGAGAATAGTAGATTAGAGAATGCGTATTATAACCATTTTCTGTTTATTCATCATCATGAAAAAGAAAGGATTCCAACCCAAGAATATTTTGATATTATAACACATGATGTGTCTAATAAAAATGATGATGTTATCAGGGTGAAAAAATTGAATGAAGCTGCCACGACTCCAGTATATCAACAATGCATTAAAATGAAAAAGAATGATTTTTTAATCTGATTATTTCCTGTGAAAACTACGTATCGGATTTGTAATACAGCCATCGATTACATAAATACATTCTTGAAGAAATTACTTCCATATGATTCAGATATTCATTCAAACCACTATATGGCATGGATGGTAGTTTAAGAGCATGGATTTTCATAAAAAAATTATTTCTGGCCTAAATGATTGCAGTTTATTCAGCGAGGAAAATGATGAACAAAATGATTGTATAAAATGTGGCACAACCTACTAGAAGCCAAAAGAAGATGGAACACCACCCCTTGTGCCACATAATGTTACGTGGCACTTTCATTTGATCCCCATACTCTAGAATCTATTTATGTATGATGAAACATAAAAAAATGTGATGGCATGATACTAAGAGAAAGAAGAATAATGATGAGTTGATACACCAGGAAGATGGATTTTCATTGAACTGATTTTATGCTCAATATACAGATTTTGCAGCTGATGTGCGTAATGTGAGGTTTGGTATTTCATAGGACAGTTTTAATCCATTTGGATGGATTCTTACGTCGCATAGCACATGGCCTATTTTTATACACATTTATAATCTTCCCTGTTGATAGTGTATGAAAAAACCTTTCACTTTTATGAGTATTCTGATATTCGTCCCTTCTGATATCGGTAATGATATAGACGTATACATATAACCTTTAATAAAAGAGTTGAAACTTCATTGGGATGTGGGTGTGTGAACATATGATGCATGTTTAAAAGACTTATTTTAGATGTGTGATGTGCTTATGTGGACGATCAATGATTTTCCTTCTTATGAAATGTTTTCTAGATGGAGTACGAAGGGAAAACTATCATGTCTTTTTTGTATGA
The DNA here is from genome assembly GCA_963277665.1 of Viscum album. NCBI lineage: Eukaryota > Viridiplantae > Streptophyta > Magnoliopsida > Santalales > Viscaceae > Viscum > Viscum album. The sequence continues at coordinate 250,440,359 of OY728126.1, read as the reverse complement.
TGAATAAATTATCTAGAAGAATGAAACATCATTGTAGTTTTTATATTATGGGACATTGACGATTATTTCCAGTGGATCATCCATATATAAATAATTGTTGAAGATTTGAAAATACAATGGAGACTGATGATCCACCTCAGTGTATGTCTGGAACAGATGTGCTTAATGAATTGAAAGATTTCAGTTTTTTATTCGGGAAAGGTCAAATGAAATTTTGAAAGAGAAAGAATGTTTCCACTAAAACCTATTACAATTGGATGAAGAGAACTGTCTTCTTGGCTTCCCTATTTGGTCAACCAATTTGTTATGCCATTACTTAGACATAATTCACATTGAAATAAATATATGTGAAATGTTTCTTTTGATTTTTCTAAATGTTAAAGGAAATAAAAAAGATGATTTATGGTCTCGGTGTGACTTGGTGGATTGGGGAATCAGACCAAAATTTCATCCTATGCGTATAAGTGAAAATAAAAGGAAACTTCCATTTGCTTCTTATGTGATAACACCTACACGAATTCTTTTTCTATAAGTACTAGAGACTATTAATGTTCCTAATGGATATTCAAGGAACATATCCAAATGGGTCAACAGAAGATATTTGAAGATAAAATCCTTGAAGACTCATAATTACCACAACCTTCTGCATGAGTTGATTCTAATAGAAATTTTTCACCTTTTTTCTAATAATGGAAGGGTGGAAGTTATTCGGTTGTGGAAGTTTTTTAGAGATCTTTTTTATAAGAAGTTTTCCAAGTATTTATTCCAAAAAATTTTGGTAGATTCCCCATTAATTTTGTGTGAGTTAGAGAAAATATTTCCTCCATTAGTTTTCACTTGCATGTTGCATCTAAATGTCCATATTCCAACTAAAAAAATTCTCTAAGGACTAATTTCTTTTTGTTGGATGTATCCAATAGAAATAAATATATACACATTAAAGTCTTCTGTCAGTAACAGGAATCATCTTGGAGGTCCTATCGTGAATGCTTACTTGGCTCAAGAATGTATTGATTTCTGCTCTATATATTTGTATGCTATTACTACATGAAAGAACTAACCAATGAGAAATGAATAAAAACAGAATGAGAAAATTGAACCCGGTTTTCCATCACTACCTCACATAAGTGGAGATCATATACATTGAAAAAATTAAGCATTGAAGAGAAAGAGATGGCACATCACATAATTTTTTTCAACTGTGATTTGTTTGATGACTACATCTTGAAAGTAAATTGAATATTTATATCTTATATATATATATATATATTTTAAACTATTCCTATTTTTATCTACAAGGAATATAACGCAATGACAAATAGAAACAATAATTCTAAAATCATTTAAAGGAGGGAGAATTTGTATAAAAATGAGTTTTCTACTTGGTTAAAATTTAAGATAACAATATTATGATTTAAAATAGTTAAAATAGTTTTTTATTAAGTTTAATATTGATTTATATTTAAGGTATTGAGTATTATTACTAACTCTATCTCTTAGGAAATAAGATATTGGGATTTTGGTCCTAATACCATGGTTCGTGATTATAAATCAATTGTTTTCATTGGGTACAGATTTATTATAACTGAATAAGAAAAGAAAATGAGAACACAAAATTACAGTTTTATGGTTTCTGCCACAACAGACTGTTATGCTAGTGAATCAGATAGTATACTACAATTTGAAAAAGTAGGTTATTACGGATTCGTTGGAAAAAATATTAATATTGGATTATTCTCATGGAAGTCACTCTGAAGAGATGTAAGTGGTTTGATTCGATGAAGAGGTAGGACACATTTATTGATGATTTGGGATTTGAAGTAATTGACATTACTCACAATCTTGCTACTGATGAACCATATGTATTGACATTAATGGCGAACCAATTTTTTTTAAAAGACCATCTTCGACCTAAATTTTGTGTCATTATTGAAGTAATTCCATGACATATTTTTGATGATGGTGATAATGGAATTGTCACCATCCCCAATAACATTGGAAATGATTCATTTATTACTTTTTATGAATTCAATAGATCATTTGTTAGAGTTTACTGTGAACCTAAAGTTGTGCTGGGAAATATATAAAATCATCCATTCATGTTCTCAATTATCATAGTTTACCTCGAAATAGGATATTAAGGTAATTACCATTAAAAATTATTTAATATTGATGTCAAATATGGTGTATTCAACTTGAACGTTATGATAATTTTCAATGTTTATTGGTTGCAATTTTATTTGATCTGCATTTTCTAATTTGGAATTGAACTGTATTCAAACCAATGAATCCAAAAATTTTAACTTGTTGAACAATTAAATGATTCAACTGTGATTTGTATAAAAGTTTTATGACTCTAATACCTCTCTTTAACATTTTACCACATAATGAACATGATGGTTTGTATTCTTTTGCAAAATATATATTGAAACATGAATCATCTACCTTGGCTAAGGAAATTAATTTATTCATTAATTTTGAAAACATTTTTACCACATATGAATCTGGTAGAATCAATATTACATGATTTTAATAGACTGATGACAATTAGTAAATAACCAACCTAATAAAAGTTAAATTTCTTTATTACATCTTGTATGGTTTATTGACTTCATTATATATTTTCTCAAGTTCACCTAAAACAATGGTTAGTTAAATTATCTATGAATACCTCTATTCCCTCTCATTTATTTTGTTTTTTGGGTTACACATTAGTTATCCTTTTCTATTTACTTCCATATTTGTTTTCAAATGTAAGAAATGAAACCAATTGAAGAGAGGCGACAAAAACAGATTATGGATGACAATCTTCGCATGACTGAGAAGGGAATTCCACCAATAGATCCTGCAGTGAGTATTTTATTCCTAATATATATACATAAATAATATATAATGTATTGTGGATAATTTTTTTGAACATTTTTGTAGGATCCATATATTAGGAGAAAATTATTTGATGACCAACCTAGTAGTGGTCCTAGTACTCAGGGTCTTCATGCAGGGGGGGGGGGGTGGTATGAGAGCTAGAAAATCTGGACGGCATGCCCGATCAGACTATACCACCCCCACTGACATTCCACCCATCCTACATGCTAATCCTGGTGTGTCTTTAGGGACACATGAGATATTTAGGCCTACCATTTTTTCACCACCATTTAAATTTCTGCCTCCTCACCCATCTGTACCATATTTGATGATAATTCCCACTACCCATCTAGCATTCATCCAGCCATCCCTATCATCTTCTGTTACATCTACTTCATTCTATATAGAATTTTATATTCAATCTTCTTTGTCTCTTGCTTTACAAGAGTCTATCCTTATTAAGCATGCATTGGGTTTCACTCCATCTGTACAAGATGTTCCTTCAGTTTATGTGGATCCAAAGACTCCCATTGATCAGACTACATCATGTATACTTATACTACCCTAAATTTTTTACAACATTATTTATTTTTGCTATAACATGTATTGATAAAATATTTGTTTTCCTTTCATAACAGATACATCTACTGATAGGAGGTGGGGGATGGGGTGTACACGGATGTGTGTGGTGTGGAACTTCCGCTCACAGTTGATGGTGGACTATAATGAAGATAGTTAGATGATTAAAAAATCAGGGCAGCAATGTCGAAGTGTTTTGGGGACGCTTTCCAGATACTCTGACATCATTCCTATCAGCTTGATCTCATGGAGAAAATAGCCAAATGATGTCAAGGATAAAGCCCAGGGGAGCACTTCCATCACATCAAGCATGATGGTGAGGGTGCACGACCAACACGTCTATAGGATTTAGGAAATATTTGGAATGCTTATAAGCATGCGTTGTAAATTTGCTAGCATGCTAGAGTGGGAATGGAGTTAGAGGCGGTCCCTGTGATGGATAATTGTCTGTTATCACAACACTAATAGATGATTACTCAATGTATGACTATAAAATTTAAGGTATTAATCACATTATAGGTATTTGAATGAAAATTTTCATGTTTTTAGTTTATAATAATTATTGAATTTTATTTTGGATTCATCTGGAAGAAGAAAAAAAATTGATGCTATGAAATAAGTCCACATATTGGGAAGTATTACGATTCAAGATCATGAGAGGCATCAAGTATGAAAGTTTATAATCTTTCTTTACGACTTACAATTTCTAATGGTTCCTCCATAATTTATTTGATTGGTAAAGTTGTTATATAATTTTAGTTATGAAATTAATGTTTTTTGGTATCCTATTTTTAATAATGGTTTGTTACATTAAATGTGACTGTAGGGGCATCAATTGAATATAGAGGGACATGTTCCTCTAGCACAACTATTTTTCTCGATAGAAAGAAGAAATATGGAAGTGATGTTAATGAACCGACTTAGTAGTAGATTGTATGTTTTATTTTCTAGATGTAAAATTTTAATCTCTATTTTGTAACTTAATAATCTATTTAAATTTTTAACATGCTGTTATAGAGTCTCTTGATGCCTAAGAACTAGACAATTTTCAGCTAAAAGATCACTTACAACAGGTGTTGGGAGATGAGCACCATAGTAGAGTACACTGTAGACCTGGGAAGATTATAGTTCTGAAAAGGTGTTGGCCCTTCTCAAGTACGAGTTGTAATACCATCGAGTTTCAAAAAGTTAAGGAACATGTAGAACAGGCTGAAAAAAGGGCCACAGAGACAACATAATACCCTGCTAGGGAAAACTATGCATTTATGAAACTGATGGAAGTTTTATGCCCAACACTTCCACCAGAGGCCAGAACAACTTGTGATGAATATATGTTATCGATGTGTTATATATATATAGTACCAGGTGGCAGTTCTAGTGGGGGTTGAGACGATGGCAAGGAGGAGGCCGAGGTAGAGGTGGAGGAGGGGGAGGAGGAGGCTGAGGTAGAGGAGGAGGGTGAGGAAGAGGGAGAGGGGATGAGGAGGCTGAGGCTGAGTATGATGGTGGGGACAATGATAGGGAAAACAATTAGGAAAAGGTTGAGGGTGATGATGAAGTTGATGATAGTGATGGTGATGAGGGATAGATTGAGACATTACATTTTTTACTGATATTACTGGCATTTGATATGTATTGATTTTTTCTGCCGGAATATATGTGTGATTAGGTAGGTCACATTATCATTATTTTTTTATGTATAAAAAATAAAACTTGACTTGATTATATCTTGTGACTGATTCACCCCTCCACTAGACAGCCCCCACCCCTGGACACCCTGTACCCCCTGACCAGCCCCGCCACGCCCGTGGATAGCCCGACCTGCCCTTGGTAGCCCCTCCCCCTGTGGATAGCCCCCACCCACTTGGACACCCCATACCCCCCGGGACACCCCGCCCACCCCTACAGACAGCCCACCCACCACCTCGACACCCCCTACCCCTGGACATCCCATCCACCCTCGTGGACAGCCCCTCCCCCCATGGACAGCCCCCACCCTCGTGGATAGCCCGCCCACCCCCCTATACACCCCTACACCCATGGAAACCCACTCCCATGGACAGCCCCCCTCCATATAGCCCACCCACCACCTTGACACGCCGACCCCCTAGACTCCCCACCCACCCCAATGGACAACCAGTCCACCCCCTAGACACCCCGTACACCCTAGACCTCCATTTCCACCACCCGTCGACAACCCACCACAATAAACATGCCACCCCCTAGACACCACCCCACCCCCGGGACACCACCCCACCTCAAACACCACCTCACCACTAGACACCACCGCAACCCCTTGGACACCCCCATGCACATCCCCCCCCCCCCACATCCCCCCTGGACACCCCGTACCCCCTGGATAGCCCCCCCCTATGGATAGCTCACCCACCCCCTGGACTGCCCACCCCCTGGGGACAACCCCCACCCCGTACCCCCTGGACCACCCATCCCACCCCCAGGACAACCCTTACCCCCTATGGACAACCCTGCCCACCCCTGTGGATAGCCCCGCCCACCCTCGTGGAATGCCCCACCCCCCACCCCCCAGCCCCACCCCCAGGGACACCCCACCCACCCCACCCACCCCCCTAGAAACCCCTACCCCCCGTGGACAGCCCACCCACCCCCTAGACACCTCGTACCCCCTAGAAAAACCCTTCCACCCCGTGGATACCACCACCCCTGGACAACCCCGCCACCACCGTGGACCACCCCCACCCCCTGGAACGCCTCACCCCTAGATACCACCCCACCCTTGGACACCCCCACCCACTAGAAATCCCCCAACCCCTGGACACCACCCCACCCCTGGACATCCCCATTGACACCCCCCCCCCCCGGACACCACCCCCCAGACACCACCATGGATACCCCCCACACTCACCCTAGGACACCCCCATCCCCCCAAACACCCCCACCCCTCTAGACACCCCTATCCCCTTAGACAACCACCCCAAACCCCTAATCAACCTCCTACCCCTTAATAATGAATTTAATTCTTTATTTATTTAATTAACATATAAATTATGTGTTAATGGAATATGAGTATACTTACTGTATGAGTATACTTGTTGTAATTACCTTATGAATTATGTTTTAATTCTGTTAATGGTGTTTGTAACTCTGAATATGATGGGAAAATAGAAATTTGATTGTCCTCTAACCATTATGAGATGGCTCCACCAAATAAATTGAAATGGTTTAGTTGAAAGAGTGGTTTTCATGTGAAGATTGAAATAAGGAAAACTGTGACACTGTACATGTCATGGTTGGAAGAGTCTACTATTTTTATGTGATATTGCATGCGTTTTGTGGTTCTATTTTCAATGAAAATTGTTGTATTTTAAGTGTTTTGTTTTTTAATTATATTTTATGTAGTGTGAGTGTTGTTTTATACTATGTTCGTAGGTGTATGCAGTGAAACTTGTGTTTGCAGGTGTATGCAGTGGAGGGAATGGGTGGCTGGTGGCTGATGTGCTGTTTTTTTTAAAAAACTATACCAACAGTTTTAAACCATTGGTGAAGTGTTTTTGGAGAATACTTTTAACAATGGTTCAAATAAACCATTGGTAATACACTATATGAACGGTTTTTAACCGTTGGTATAGTCTTTTCCAGAATATTTGTCCCTACGGTTTTAAGGAACTGTTGGTAATACATATACCAACGGTTTTTATAAAACCATTGGCATACTGAACATTAGAGTGCCATATACCAATGGTTAGAGGAAAACTGTTGGTATATGCCTTTTTCAATGGCTTACTAACCAATGGTTTTCAGAACCATTGGTATATATTATACCAATAGTTTTAAGGCATATACCAATGGTTTTAACCTGTTGGTATATATTATATTTCCAGTAGTGAAGGATGACCATATATGGAATATATTAAGTTAAAAATTGAATTTTTTATAGATTAATATATTATCTCACCATATGAGTATTTATGTATATTTTATATCTTATTCCAAACATTTTTATTTGATGAAAACTAAATACCAATGGAATGAAAAATCATTCTACCTATTGAACATATGATCTGTTTGTGCTTTAGGGATACAAATTTCAGTATCAATTTTTTTATTAATCTATGATGTTAAAATTGGTCAATACACAAACAAAAAGTAATAATGTTCTTATGAAAAGTATTTAATTCATGTCAGTATATTTTCCTATTTCCATTGATAGTAAAATAAGTCCTCAAATCTGGGAAAAGTATATTGGAAAAGACTTATCATAATAATTTAGTTTCTATTAAAATGATGGTCTCATAAATTATTATAGATTTATGGTTTGGAGGCCCTAAAATTTACATTGATCATTCACATTATGGTGATAATTGATCATTATATCTCTCTATAATTATTTACTTTTTCCATCCATGTCCAACCATCACTCCCAAACTTTCTTCTCCTTTGCGTAAACAATTTTATAAGTTAATTTGGGTAACCATTAAGATTATAAATAACCGTTTTGAATATAGTCTTAATATTATTTTTTATTATGTGGGTCCTAATAAATGATTATTTATGTTATTAAACATTTTATTACCCAAATTAATTTCAAGGGAAAATTTAGTTTAAGGGCGCTAGACTGTAACACCATACGATATTTTGAATTTTTTTTTGAATTAATTTAAACAATGTGATATTTTATATTTCACAAAAAATAAATATATATTTTTTATATAGAATAAATAATTTATTCATTATTTTTATTCTACACCAATACAGTCTTTTTCTACACACAAAACTGACTTGTCCTGCGTTACACACAACACTAATTTCTACAAAAGAACATTTTTTTATTTTAATTATTTAAAATATATAGTTATAACAGTGCCATTAAAATTATTAATATGAATATAAATTAATTATATTAAGTATTATTTATATTTTTTATATAATTAAAATATCTTTATAGTGAAACATTTTATTTTTGTTAAAGTATTTATCTGTTTGAAAATATTATTTTCTTAAAAGAACTACATTTATATGCTTCTGTGAAAAATAATAAAAGAAAATAAAATACTTTCAGAAAAATATTTTGATAAAATAAAATTCATTTTTGAATTCATAATATAAAAAATAGCTTATGGTGAGTTTTATAGTTTTTTTTAAACATAATTTTTGGATCAACAGTGAAAATACAAAATTTTAATTAAAAACATATTTTTCATATTATTTATTTATCTTATTAAATAATATTTGAATTTCGTTTTAATTTATAATTAGTTCAATTATATAATAAATAAATCCAATTTAGGTCAATGGAATCAATTTCACTTTTAAATTGGATATATAATCATTTCAAATATTTTAACTTTTCTCTTTAAAACCCCCTATATCACAATGTTTGGAGGGTGATTTATAAATTAATCTTACCCAATTTTGTTAATTGAATTTGGAAAAATATATATACATATTTGGAATCAGTATAAAATTTTTAGACTAATAATATCTACATAATATTTTGACCCAAAAGGTTAGTGAATCTAATAAAAATTATTTTTTATGATTGAGGTAAAAACAAAACTAGTTAATGATTAAAAAGAGAATATATGGTGTATAAATAAATCAAAATATGTTAAAAAAACATTAGATGGAAATATTTATACCTTATTCACCTTATGATGGACTATTATGAGTTATTGGGTTACAATTCCATGAAATTCAACTTTATATATGATTTTTTAAGGAAACAGTCAAAAAAGAAACCTTCAGTGCCATTAAAACATACAAAGATTTGGAGTATGGAAGAATCTATATTGGATCGGTTGTAAATATTATTTTGGAAGAAAAAATAGTTATTTTTTCATAACAATTTATCTTTTCTTTTTAGTTATTATATAATTACATTGATTGATGAATATTTTCTAAGACATATAATGATTAGATAATAATTAAATAAAATTACTAAATTTTATTAAAAAATTTTACATTAATATGAATATAATCCTATTCCAAGTAATTTTCAAGTTTTAATAACTATAAAATATGTTTTATTAAGCTGATAATTTTTCATTTATAATGAACATATTTTTCTCTTAATATTAAAAACCTTGTTAGAATAAATTGGGTTTAAGTAGTTTTTTTAGCATTTCAAGTGTGGGTGTTAAAATTAATATCAAATTAATATGGGATTCATATTTTTTAAATTAAATTTAATATTTCATAATTATTTGGTATAAAATAAATAATATATCTCACTTTAATTTAGTCTTAATTGATAATTAAACATGTTAAAAAAATATATTCCAAAATGAAGAACCAAAATGAAAAATATAACGAAACTTGAAGATTATAGAGAAATGATAAACATGATTTTATTCTTATGTGTTGTTAGTTTTATTCTAAAATATTCTAAATTTAATACATTGTATTCCATTTTTAAGCACATTAGGTAAGGTATATATCCCAACAGTGTTTTACTTTTTTTATTTATAAGAATGCCTCCCCTCTATTATAAAAAGACATTCAGCTTTCACATGTCTTTAAACCTCTAAAATCATTTGTCTAGTACGAAACCATCCAAAATAATCTATAGACACCTATAATCTCATTATAGGGTCCTAAATTTTTGAATAAATCCTAAAAAGTAATACTTTTAGTGAAAACCAATAGGTGTTACCCCCGAAAAAAGGTAATGTTCTTCAACATGCATTTCAGTTTATTTATTTCTCGACGCATTAAGTTCTTTTTATTCCTTGATTATATAATAACATATATTTAATAAATATTATATTGATTTTTAATCAAATTATTTTACACTAACCTACCCACACTTCCATAAAATATTTAACTAATATACCATTCTTGTGTATAGTAGAATAATGCCTTATGAATGTTGTCGTTCACTTTTCCTTCACCACCTCTCATGTTTGGGAGTTTGGATGGTAATACTATTTCATATGATATATAGAAATTTATGATTTATTTATTCTAATGGAATCATTATATAAAATATAAATTCATGTTTTTAATTTTTTGTAAACACAAAAATGTCATTTGTGGATGTGTAGACTACTGCCTCTTCAAAGCGATGTGATTCATTCACACTTTGCCTAGAATCTATTAAGGATGAGTTTAGAGAATTTATATGATATGTATGATATTATAATTATAATTTAAATATTATATATATACACACATATATACCTAAATTCTATTGACTTACTTTCTTTCAAAATTACATGAAAATAGAAATAGCATTCATGTGTACATACGGCCTATCGTCTCCTTGAATAGTGTTTTGTATTTCATATTTATATCTTTATATATTATTATAAAATTTTTATATTGAATATATATGATATATATATACATATAATTTTTACATTCTTTAAATATTTATATAATTATCTATGTATGAGGATACATAATAACAAATCAAAACACATAAGAAAAACCTAGCAGATATTACCCGAAATTCAATCTTAACATAGAATTATTAATAAATGTTTCATATAAGGTCAAATAAATCTTATATGGTATTATATTTAACAATACATTTCTATGTTAGATTTAAAATAAAATTATATTTATTATAAATGTGGTTTTAATGGGCATTAATATGGTCATGATTTAAGGTTAGGGGTTTCTCGTTTCACTTTTATTTATGTGATGCATTTCACTATTCACCAATAACTTCTTCTCAATAGTGTATATACTGCACATGAATGTATTTCATTACTGTTATACATAAATTTCTGGGTATTTACATATCCATTTTATGATCTTTCATTCATTGGGATTAAGGTTCTGTAATTACCAAATCGATAAAGTAATTTTTCTTTAGTTTTCATTCTATGAGATATATGCCATGTTATAAACCAATATTTTTCTGTAATGTGTATATACTACCCTTGGATAGGTTATATAATGAATCTCATTATATTAATGATATTTTAATATTCATTTAATTTTATTATTTCTTGAGGATTATGATTCAATGTTACCAAACTGGTATCAATTTATTGCTACAATCTAATCGTTTATCGAGACTGTTTTTTTATTATTCTTCTACTAATGAAATATTATGATCAATCTCTCAAGAAACATAACTCAATTTATTATCCTATGGTAATATATTATATCTTCATGTAATGGTACCATATTTTACTCCTTGGTACTTAAACTTTTTAATAAAATGTTTTTAAAAAAATGGTAACTTATTTATCTCTAAGGCTAGAAATCAGTTTTATTCAAAAACCATGTTTTCTAAAAATGTTTTCAAAAATGTTTTAAATATCATTTAAATATAATTTTCAAGGAAAATTAATTAAAAAATGGTTTATGTTTTAAAAATCATTTTAAATGGATTTAAAATATTCTGTTACGTGTTTTCAAGGTTATTTTTAAAGAAAAATATTTTAGAAACATTTTATATTATAAAAAAAATTTTCAAAGTCGAAGTGATATTTTCTCCAGAATTTTTTTTAAAAGATATTTAAAAATTTATTTTCTTATTAATAGAAAATACTTTGATAATTTTTATTCTTTATTTGGGATATGATCAAAGTACATCATTCTTATTTTTTATCTGAATGGTTTATGTTTAAAATGACAAGTTTTTTATGAAAACCATTTTTCTTCCCCAGGTTATACTATGATAAAATTATTTTGAAGCTCACTTATTTTCAGGGGTTATTATATGATGAAATGATCATTAATCCTGTAACCTTTTCATAGGTTATGATAGGCTGAAGTTCTTATAATAACTATTTTATTTCATGGGTGATGTGATATGAAGCCCGTAACTTTTATGGATCAAGATATGATGAATGTTTTATAATTTTGTGTCATATGGATGTGTGATTTTCTTATTTAATGTGTGGGACCCATATCTCCCTTTAAATAATTGTGTAAATATGGATGACTCATGAGTATATATTTTATGATTGAACCTGATTTCATGTTCACAGTATTAATAGTGAACCTTATTAAGTGTTCACAATGTTATGTGTGAACCTGATTACATTTTCACAATATTATGCACGGACCTGGTTTGTTGTCCATATGTTTATGTGTGGACCTGATTACATGTTCAAAATGTTATGCATGCGCCTAATTAAATGTCTACAATGTCATTCATGGACATATATACATGTCCATAATTTTATGCATGAACCGGATTATAAGTTCAAAATGTTATGTGGGAACCTAATTATATGTTTAAAATGTTATTCATGGACACTATTACATGTTTACAATGATATGAGTGAAACATGTTACATGTTCACAATGTTACATGTGGACCAGGTTGCAAGCCCATAATTTTATCTAAGGTCATGGTTTCATGTTCTTAACAAAATGAGTGAACATGTTTCTATTTACAGATGTTCACAATGTTATAAGTTTATGTGTATGAAAAAAGTCTATAACATATTCCATTGATATGCTCTCATGAATGATTTAATTTTATTTCCTAATAAATATTCTCTAACAATCTTTTTATATTTATTCCTTGATTCATGTTTATGATCTTCGATATGTAGGGTTTGATATTCTAATGATACAATCATGTTATCATATCCTTATTATCATGTTATGCTTACATATCACCCTTTTAACCCTTACTGAGAATATGATCTCACCCATTTATTATATTTCCTTTCCCCAAGTTATGAAGAAAGGAATAATGTAGGAGTACTAAAGGGGAACATCTTTGTGGGAGATGTAGAATATCATTCACAAAATTTTGAGAATGCCTTCCAAATTTCCAAATAATGTAGTCTATTACAGTTCTCATTAATGTAATTTTCTAATGTAATTAATATTCATTTAATTTTTTTAATATCTAGGTATGTTAATCATGGGTCACTATACTATATCCAAGATACATAATACCCTTTGAGAAACTTGGATGGGTTAGTTAGTTGACATATCGATTGGCTTTTCGACCATGGTTTAGTTCAATGGATAATCCATTTCATGTATCTCAATTGATGAAGTATCAACCTGATACTGACCATGTGATTTTATGGGATAAATGTAACCTAGATTTAGATGATATGTGTTTTTACATTCTAGTGTGAAATTTGGATATGAATGATAATGTATTTCCTTGAAAATACATTAGTATAGTGTGGGTTTTATGGAAGCAAGTCAAATTTATGATTAAATGTTGGAACATGAGAAAGAAATGGTAAATCATTATCCCAATCACTTTCATGCCAATTTTGGTTTTCAAATTTTTGGGGATGGAAATACCAATGGTGGGGACAATGTAGAGCCCCCAAGTGTTAGGTACATGACCCGTTATTTATGTATTTTATCTATATAAAGTGATTGGGTTATGTTTTGGGAGGTTCAGAAGAGTTTTGGCATGTTTTTGGTGGAATTCATGGAGGTTAATAGTTTGATAATGATTAGAACATATTGTGAAGCACCTATTCGAATACCGTGCAATTGAAATAGTGGGAACTGGGTAGGCACATAATTAGAAACACTATTTGGAAACACTTTATGACCACCTCAGAGAAATTGTGTAAGGATAGATAAAGGGGAATAAAATAGTTGGTGAATAATTTATCTAATAGTATGGGACAACCATGTTATGTGTTTTTGGAGGAAGTTTCTAGTACATGGTTAGTGTATGGTTTTGATGACAGTGCATCCAAACCATTAAACATGAAAAATTAGTTCTTGATTTTTAAGATATCACTTAATTTCCACCCTCAATGCCTTGTTTTCTCCTAATCATGTCATTTCCAAAAATCATTTTCCCACCAAGGCTATGGATACCATTACCCTCAATCTAGGAGTGATCTATAGGGGAATCTATGTGCATTGGAGGCCCAAATTTCATGGTAAGTGCCTGTTCGTAGTTGTTTTCCATAGTTGTATTCTTCATCCCTCTTATAGATTCATTAATCTAGTCTTTTGAGGAAAACTTCATGTCGTGTGATTCCAATATTAATGATATATAATTGATTTTTTAGGGGAAGTAGATTTAAGGAAGATTTTTTAAGTTTCAAGATGAATTTTTGAAGTCACTACTATAAAATCGGTCTTTAACAACACTTGAAAAGGCCTGTATCTAGGCTAAAAAAGGACTGATAATCTATGAATGGATGAAATACTAGATCTTTTATTAGTTCTATAAAAACATGATTTAATTCCCCCATTAAAAGTGCTTTTTTAACACTGCTGAAGGCCCCCTTTCTATTTTAAATTTTTAGCTCTGTAAAAGGGGGCCTTTAACAATGCTAAAAAGCCCTGATAAAGGGTATATAAAATATTTTTTCCACACCCCACTGACCCACACCTCACCCATCCATTAATCAGTGCTTTCCCAACCCCTTTATCAAAAAATTATATAATCCTAGCCTCCCACATATTTACCCCTAACTTTAGTGAGTTTCAAACCCTAGACCTCGATCATATAAATCCAAGCCTTTTCCACTCCCCTATACTATTTTGTTTCACATTTTATCATATATATATATATATATTTTTATATATATCATTTAATGTTTTATTCATATATATATATATGTGTGTCTTTATATATAAGTTTATATATTAAAAAATATATTTTATATGAAAATATATTTAATTTATTTATTTATAAAAATAAATTTTTATGTGTGAATATATAAAAATTTGAATATATTGTTATATATTTCATTGTATATAAAATTAAATCATAAAAAAAAGATAAAAATCAGAGTCCAAAAAATCAAAATGATTGCAATCACTAGGAAAAAATTCTATCCCTATTGAAAAAGGGAAAAAATACCACCTTTAATGAGGATTAAAATCCATCAAAAGTTAAAAAATTTGGTTATCCTAACTAGAAACACAGTTTTGGAGGAATTCTAAAAATTTTTTGGTCATAAAAAATAGTGATCAGTTCCCCCTAATCATGACGGCGTAGAGCTTTTCACATGATTCTACTTGATATGTAGTAGCGCCCAAACGGACACCCAAATCAAAAGTTATGGCCTTTGAAGTTTTGGTTACGTTTTCAACTTATTTTTGATATTTTATAATTTTTTGGGGTTCTTAATATTACATTTATTTTAAATGACTATTAATTATTAATAATAAGAAAATTACTAATTAAAAATATTTTTTTGTTATTTCATATGCCATTTTCAAAAAATATATTATATTTTAAGTATAAATGCTTATTTACTTTATATAAAACATATTTCAAAAAATATATATCATATTTTTATCAATATAAACATATTTATATAGTAACATATTATTTTTAATGAAATATTTTTTTGAATTATAATTTTATTAGTGCTTCTAAAAAATAATTGATAAAGGCCCCATTTATCAGCACTAGTAAAAAATAAATGATAATGTTCCCCTTTTAACAGTTCATTTTTTAGCGTTGTTAAAGCCCTCATTTAATAGTGCTAAAATTGCTATTAAAGAACCCCTTTAACAAAGAATTTTTTTTATATTTCAAAAGGTGGGTATTTAATAGTGTTTTTAGATAGTTTTATTCAATTCATTGCACTGGATAAACCTAGTTTAGTTGTATTGAGTTGTAGTGATGATCTTTTTTTTCTCCAAACATTGAGAGGTTAGTGTTTTCACTCTCACATCTTATTATTTATAAATTCAGGTCAAGGTTTCAAGTTGATTGAATTTATTTAATTGAATTGTGAAATTGATGTGTCATACATGGTGGAAAATGGAAATAGTGATGGTATTGTGAAAATTGTGAAATTGGATGGTTTTGAAGAAAGTGTTTTGGTTCATTATTTTGGAATGATGATTTTAAAATTTTGGTTTGGTTTTAAATGCAAGGGAACAAGTTATATATTTCTTTAAATAAAATAAATATTTTATTGAAAATGATTGGAATGGGTTTTGGAATACCTTGTTGGTGTGAGTTCAGGCATTCTATGTAACCCAAAATAAGGTTTGTGTTTTATTTGGGTACAAGATACTTAACATTGGATTAGTGGTGTGTTCCATTGGGGCACATAGATATTGACCTCTTAGTGAAGGCTTAATGTATGGATGAGAATCCACTCATGAGTATGGAACATCCATCTGGGTATGAATATGTGGATTTGTGGACATGTGTAATTGGTATACCAAAAGGGAATGTGAGAAATGGGTTTTAAAGGAATATTTGGTTTAATTCATTGGAAAATTAGTTTTTTTGGACAATTATTTGGCATTGTTATAAACTATTTTAAATTTTTTTATATAAATTATTTAAATAAATGTTTCTTAAATTTTCTACCCTAGTGGTGTCATTTGGTAAGTCATTTGGGGAAAACCTACGATGTTTTATACTCTCCCCTTGATTGTGAACATTTTTGAATTTTAATATATTATATATAAAGACTTAAGTAATGACATGGAGTCTTTTTTTCATTATTTATTCCTCTTAATACCATGTGAATAACTTTTTTAGTTAGATTTAGGATCATATTTGGAGTTTCATAGTCGATTAATTTGGAATCATTGATTTTTTTGGTTATTTTCTATTCCGTACACTGATATTTTAACTGTTTTGGCTACATTTTGGGTTGTATTATGTTGCACTAAAGCCTAATATAGTGTTTTGGTTGGTTATTCTTATCATGGTTTGTGTGATTTATTTTAAACGGGATAATTTTACCTAACCTATAATGAATCCCTATGTATTTATTTCTATCCTTTGGTGTCTTAGGGATGTGATAAAAGTCTCATAAAACCCACCAACTCTTCCCAAGTGAATGGGTGAAGGGAGAGATATTACACTCATGATGTGAACAATGATTTCCTTATCCTGAAATTTTATGTTAGATTTATATAAGGGAATACAATCCATTCACAATATAGCATCAAACTATTCTAAGGGAAGTAATAAAATATTTTTGAAAGGTTCAGTCCACAAGAATTGACTTCGGATGAGTAATATTCTTGGGATATACTAATTTACCTATTTAGTATTCTCATGGATTTCTCAAACCCCATTTATTAAGGAAATGTTTGAATAGATATACTAAACAAGAATGATATGAAGGAATGTGTAGAAAAATAATAAAAAATATTTTCTATTCCTGAATGAATAAATTGTGTACCAATCACAACATTATTTTTAAAATCCACCTCAGAAGTAGTTTCAGAATATTTCTCCCCTTACAATGCATTCCTTAGAGGTATATCCCGTTGATTTTATCTAAATAAACTTGTCTTATTGTATTGGTTTACATAATTACCATATTTATTTTTGTGGAAACATTGAACCAGAAGATGAGTGTTGATATCAACATTATTTTAATATGTCGCATTATTGGGTTTCATTATCTATCAATAGTAATGATTATCTGAATTACCCTGTTTTTCACAATTGAAACATCTTCTTGTTCTGTTGAGTTAGTTTTCAATATTCTTCTTCCCATATATTATAAATTTGGGATTTTATGTTTTCTTTCCACCATGAAAATTATTTTTTGACCCCCTTAAATAAAAATCCCTTTTATGATTTTATACTCTAGTACTTTAAGACCACTAAGATTCACCAATATCTATCTCAACCATTAGGAAAAAACTAAAAATATCTTCAGATCTTTCAAAGTCTCATATCACCAAAACTATTTATACAATAGATAGTGACCACAAAAAATTTCCCACTATTCTTTTTATGTTGATGAAATTGTTGAAGACGTAACACGAAGGACTTGTGATACTTGCATTATATGCCCCAATGGACTCAAATTCTTTTTCTATTTAGTTTCATAAACTCCCTATCTATTTTATGACAGTGAGTATATTTAAAATATTTATTGAAAATATTTTCAATAACCCTACCCAGTATATGGTACCCATTTATTCTTTGGACTTCTTATTCATAATAGGTTTCCACCACTATCCATCTCCACCTTGATGATTATAAAAAACAGGCACAACCTTATCTGGTTCAAAGTATTTAAAGACATAAAATATCTTCTCAATATAGTAAATCCATTATTCTGTGATGATGGAATTATAAGATCAACTAAAGGTATAATCCTTTTTAATAAAATACTTGACCCCAACATGGTCTTTATTAAGAAGAGGTAGTTCCACACAATTCATGTTATTATTCCTAACATTAGTTAGAAGAGATTATATATATATATATATATATGAATTTATCATCACTCACTCCCATTAGGTTAGGAATGAAATTAGGGGAATCATCAAATTACCTTTAATATTGATTTTTTGCATAGTTTTTTATATTTCCCACTCATAACAAAAATTATATGAAAAATCAAGATGAGAATACTTTAACTACGAAACATATAAAAGTAAAAATATGAACATGGAAGGAATAAATTATAGATGATATATATATCCAACATATGGGTAACTAGGTTTAGATCTAGGTTATCCATGAGAATTATACTATTAGATTTTCTACCCAAACAATCTATTCAAGTCCTTCATAATGGTTCATAAAGTGATTGTGAATGTTTTAAAGCATATATCAGAGAGTATCAATCTAGGTGTGTAGCAGGAAGTCTTTTTTTGTACCCAATGATGATTAAGTTAATACCTAATAAACCCTTTTTAGGTTATTAAAATAGGAAACACTATTCTGATTCCACATCAACTTACAATATCCAGATTGGTATACAATTTCCTAGAAACCACTCACTCTATAATTCACCTAGATTTCCAGATATTAACATATAATTAGAATTATATCTAGGGTTATCATTATAATATTCTACCCTAATCAACTTAAGTAAATTGACCTTTCTATGATTCTAACTATAGTGACCCAAGTATTTTACCCATATTTTTACATGTTTTTCAGTAGAATATATATAATAAACAGAAAAAATATAAGTCCCAGTGTCTTTGGAAGATTTGGCCTATAATAAATAAAAAATGAAATAAAAAAAAATATTTATTTCATTATACATAATGATATTCTAAAATTTCAAAGGATGATGAGGGGAATAATTCAAATATCAGGGTGATCTATAAATCTTAATAAGGGAATAAACATGACAACAAGTCATAACATGTGTGTCAATTTACAAAACATTATATCATAAAATAAAAATAATATTAATAATCACATGGGTTAATAACATAAAAAATATGGTATCATAATATTTTGTAAATAGAGGGAATTAGATGCAATATAAAAGATGAAACAATCATATATCAAGGCTAAGTACCATAACAATATCACATGGTGGACAATGTCCCATCATTGATTATGTTTTCTGCCTAACCCATACAATGTTTCTGATGATACATAAATGTTACCCAATTCATTAGAGTAATATATTTTAGAACCCATAATAACATGTACATGTTTATGTGTTAAAATAAAATAAAATAAATCATAAGGCTTAAACATAATAATTACCTATGGAATGAAATGGGTTGCACAATAATTCTTCATAAAATAATAAAAAGATATTTCATAATGATTCATAATAGAAGATGGAATTAAATATTTTGGACATTTATATCTGAGTACATAATAATTGGTCTAAAAATATGTTGTTCATTAGGGAAAAACAGAATGAGAAGGGAAGAATAATTGGGAGTATAAATGATCATTCAATACTTTGGTTTAGGGAATCTATTAATTACTTTTGGAGAAATAATAAGTATGGAATTTTTCATGAAAACCAGAGGTAATCTAGGTTGGTAATAAAAGAAATCGATTATTTAATGAAATCCTAAATTGCAATAAAAACATTTAACGATAATTACATAAATGGATGAAAGGATATAAAATTTCCCCTTAATCATGTTTTATATTAAAGAAAATGTTTGAGAAATGAACTGAAGACATATATTACACTTCTAAAGGAAGAGAGAACATGGTAGGTATATATGTATGATATATATATTTATATAATTCATAATCATTAAATTAAATAGAATATATATTGAAAGTGAGTTAGAGAGTGAGAGTTCATAACCTAATGAAAAAGGGAGCTATTTATTGATCCTCAACCTTATATTCCAGAATTGTTATGAATTTAAAAATCATTTCTATAATAATAAAATTATATTCATTAATTACTTAACTATGAAACTTTTTCCATCTATTTTTGATTTTTTATAATTTTATTATGTATATTTATAACCATTTTAATAAGATATAATGATTAATTTATGGCCGAATCACTTGTGTGTAACTATAAAAGTTCATTTAAAATTATAGTACAAACATAAAAGTAAAATAAAATGATATTATTTTAATTCAATAAATGTTTATGGTCCTATATATCCTGTTGTTTTTGGACATTGGTTTGATTAACGTAGTAAAAACATTAGCATTTTTTGGTTAGTTCATTTAGGTAGTTTTACAGACCATCACCAAATAGTTTTTTTATTTAATATTATTTATATATATTAAATAAAAAATATAAAAAATGTTATAATATTTGTATTTTAATCTTATTTAACCATAATATTATTATTTTTACTAGCCTTGAAGGTGTTAATGAGGAATGAAAAAAGCATTATCCATGTAGGTGGTGAACATACATAATATAGAAAACAATTTTATTTTTGAATAAGTAGTGAAGAGAATAGGATTCATGTTAGATAATCCATTAAAACATTAAAATTTAATTATATATTGAAAATTTTATTTATTAGTACATGTTTTTATGAGGATGCTGAGAATAGCTTATAAGACGAAAATTATATAGAAGTGATAGTTTGAGAATATTACCTCTTGAATGTCGTCTCAATGAAAAATTAATTATGAAACATTGAATTAATCTTTTGGTGAGAATAACATCACTAGGTAGGTGGGTTGAGGATTCAGAATAACATCATTGCAATATTTGGTCATCTATAAGACATATAAGGTGTGAGGAGAAGGGGTTGTGATGGTTGGTATATATAAGGGGAAGAGAGGGGTCATTTTTATCATATTACATTTATTAGATTATTATATTGGGAAACACTATCAATAGTGATGAATCATGTGACTGTATATTATAAATGGTCTATATGGGTTTTAACTAATGTGATCTTACAACATGCATTACTCAAAAATTCATGTATTTTGTTTATAATGTTAAATATAATAATTTTTCTGTATTTCATTATTCACAAAAATTCAACTATTATAGAAAAATATAAAAAATTAAACCTAACCATTAATAATTATTCATATTTCAAAAGAAAAATCAAATTAATAAAAATAATTTTCTAAATATGATAAATTTAATTTTTAAATAAAAGTGTCATTTATTTGTAAAAATAGAAAATTTAATATTATGATCAATTTTCTGACCCATTAAAAATAACTTAAGGTATCATAAAATTTATTATCATTATAGTAAAAATATATTAATTTAGAAATACATTTTATAAAAATAAATTATCCTTTAAACAATTATAATTTTTATAAATACACAAATAATATATATATTTTTTACAAAAATATGAACTATTATTTTATCATTTTTAAAAAATTTATTTACTTGTATCAGGATATAAATATGCCATTTTTTATCTTCTAAGAAACAAAAATATTATTTTACACTTTGATAGAAGAGTATTCTAGTCTAAAATTTGTCATACTATTGCTAATAGCCAGATCACTATTACAATAATTTTGTTACTATTCTAGTGGTCAGATTACTATTTCGATAGTGAGATTTTTAATAGTTTTGTGTGGTTCTTATTTCCTATAAATACATCACATTTCATTAATTAATCATTACATTTTTTTCTTTCTATCATATATATATATATATATATATTCATTTTTAAAATTCATATTTCATTACTAATATTCTACTTTATTTCTAAAGTGTTGTTCAGGAGTGGAATAATTATGAGGGATCTAGGATATCCAAATTTCCATATTATTGTTATCATATTTTGTATTGTTTATCCCATTGTTACACATTAAATTATTTTAACCATTCTAAGTCATTAAATTTAATATTTAAAATTAATAAAATAAAATTTTGTTGGTTTTCAATAGGTGGTTAATGTTCTTTATACACCATTACTAAACATGAAAAAATTATAAGAAGGAAAATTCTATTGATAAAACTTTGGATTGATATATCATTATTAAATTTATTAAACTTATTGGTGATGTTTTGAATTTTTTATTTATGAAATTTTATATTTAAAATATTCTTATAATCCCATTTTTATTGTTTTATTTTATCAACTAAAAATATTTTATAATTCAGCTGGAAATTTTTTCTCTATTACAATTTTAATTCATCCATAGGTGTTATTTTTTCTATTATTCATTTGTGTGCATGAGTTTTCCTAGAAAAATCATAACTTGTCACATTCATTTTCATTTTATTCTTGATAATAACTATAAAACATGAAAAAAAATTAAACCACTATAATAGATGATTAAATCTCCCATTTTGGTGGGTAATGTTTTGTGTAATAATGATTGAGATTTTTTTCATGTTTAATGTTCCTTAAGTTAATCTTGTGTATAGTAAAAATGATATGTCATGGGTTAATGAAATTTTTGTTTTAACTTGAAGATTCGATGGATTGTTGAAATAAAAATACAATAGGGTTCAAGAATCATTTTACTTTATATAAAAAAATTGATTATGATTGATACCCTTGTCAAGGATTGAAATAAAGAATTTTCATTTGAGAACAATAATCAAAATTATCTCATGAATAAAAAGTTAATTTAAGGAAATTTTTCATAATGTTCAATGATATCATAAGATTAAGTTCCCAATAATAAAATTACCCTAATAATTATATAACATTTTAATAATTCAAAATTTATGAATCTATTACCATTATATATGTGAATAACAAAACCCCCTCCCTTCCAAAATACATAAAAACAACTATTTATTAAAATATAGTACCATCAATGTGGATGTTGTGACATATCTGATTAGGGACTATGACAAGAATCTACAATCTCGCCTCTAATAGGCCAGGGGCAACAGACCACTGTAGAGTATCCATGTTACAAACATGAGAGTACATAGCCTAATGTACATGTATAGACACACACATCTACAAGCCCGTATAATGCTAAATTGTAAAAAAAATCTAATTAGTCAAGCCTTCATGAATTTAAATCCCACAAGAAGAGCAAGAAAAAAATCATTGGGAGGTAAATTGGTCCAAATACAAGACCACCATGAAGAGTCTGAAAGCAATTCCAACCTAAAATTATATATAGGGACTACTATTAAGATAACAGTAGGAACACACCCCTATTTATCTAGATCATTATCCACCACCTGGTTTGGGTCAATCCAGGACTCCGTCAAAGGGTCTATCCTATACACATGCACAACATGTACATGAAAATCTTGTGTAGTGGTTCGTATAAGAATTCATAGTTGGACACCCCATAAACACTAAACATATAAAAATAATAATAATAGTCATTTCTACATGAGTATATTTATACAACCCATATAACAATAATATCATTATACAATTATAAAAACATAGTCTCTAGGTAATTTCACAACCATAGTTATAACCTAATATTCCTACTCAATGGTTCCCCATTGCACTCATCTAGGAAACCACACTCCCTGAGTCAGATTATACTCATGGAATCCATCCGACATGAAAAACTCATTTGGTATTTCCAAAATACAGATATGATGAAAGTATGAATAGAATGATACAAAGAAGAGGTCACACTGATGTCCATGTATTGTACCAATAACTCAATATAGAATAACCCACTAAGTAGAGGATTGACACTCATGTAGTGTTGGTCAGAAAATACAAGGATATCCACATAGGTTTAGAATATGGTACTAGATCTCACTCTAAGCCTTACAAAAGGATTCTAAAAAAACTATCCTAGAATTACAAATAAATGTACCTCTATCCAATGTGTGTGATGAAATTGCATACACGCCCTCAAGGAATGGTTATAGAGAATTAACCATTAGAAAATTTGTCTTAGATGAATAGGAAAAGGGATCTAATAATTCATTGAAATAGTACACAGTGTATCCCTTCATCATCGAGTCCTACCAATGTATCATGGTCCATGCCTATGTAAGCATTAAATTAATGAAAATATATCTCCTTGTGTACTTATGAACATGTCCAAGTACATGGATCTTCCCATGTACACTTGGTCTGAATGTGTTTGTGTTGGAATACATAGTGTGTTTTTACTGTGTACTTCTAAAAATGTTTGTGTAACCTTAGAGGTACATTATGTTCTTCCTGGTCATCTCACATTCCATGTGATGGAGTAAAACACCATGTGTTATTTATCTTCACCATGGAAACCCTAGAACCTCACTAGGGGTCCCACATGGTGTGTTCCTTAGGAACACACATCGTGTATCATTGAATTTCGTAGATCCCATGGGTTTCTTATTCATTTATAAAACCACCACACCAGTCCTTGGATCCATTTTGAATCAAATTGGTATGTGTGGGTCTACTCCTTCCAAGCCCCTCCATCACTCTTCACAGGACCCTAGTCACTCGATTCACATGGGAACCAGTTATCCTCTATTCTCGTTTCAATCACATGCACTACTCAAACCCAGAGGTGTCCAATCTAGCCTGATTCACTCATTGCTACCATAATCACATTATTACTGTTAAATAATAATTATAGATCAATGATATCAAATCAATACACCAAGTAACTGGTGCACAATATTCGATTTCTTAGTATTTGGATTAAACCACAAATCAAATAAACCCCAATTATAAATGCATATAATGAATTGAGAGAAAACCATTAAATAAAAAATAGAGGAATAATCCTCGAAAATTTTCTTTTGGACTCAATTTATTGTTGTTAGAAAGAATAATTAAGATCCATAATAACATAAAAAATTCCTCTAATAAATATCCATAGGTAAACCCATCCTACAATAAGACCGATAGTTGAATCAATTCATTGTTCATTTGATTAGATCTCATAATAGAATTGATAAATCATGTATAATTATAAATAAATATAACCCTAACTAGATTTGGATCGATCAATAATGAATAATAAAGGCGCACCATTTCCATTGGTGGGATCATCTGATTCCATTGCACAATAGTTCTTGATCCTGGATTTGGTGACCTTTCTCCAATGGAAGTTCCAAAAATGTATCTCCAAGGGTTATTTAGATCTCTAGGGTTATGTGGATAAATAATAAAATATACAATAACTGTATACTTATAGAAGTATTATTATTTCCGGTAATTAAAATAAAATAATTTAATAATTTAATTTATTTTAAACAACTTCCAACAATTACTCCCCAACCCAAACACCCACTGAATTCCATGGTTATTTCACGTGTATGGTAAAACCCATGTTATAAACTCAATGGTGGCCTTATATTTCAAATCCAAGACTCTATATAGATATTATTCAACTTTTTTAATAAATATATGAAAATACTCTCTTTAATATATTTTTTATATTTTAAATATTTATTCTGGGATCATCAGGCCTCACAATCACACATCATCTTAGTTAATGGTCTTGAAAATAATCCATACAATATCCAAAAATAATAGATGAAAAATTTGTGTCACTAAATTCTCCCCACCTTTGGGATTTACATCCTAAAAATCCAAAAAAGTGGTTATAAAGATACATGAGTACTGATCTCATATCTAAGCCTCCCACTCCATAGTTCTCTCATGAAGACAGATGTGATTCCATTAGACACAAACTAGTGGAATAAATATCCATAAATGATCCTCTCATGCCTATCCTTGATCTCTACTCGGAACAAATAAAAGGTGGATCCTTCTTCAATTTATAGCTGCCTTCATATGACAACTTGTGACTGATCATGAACATACCTCCTCAGCTATGACTTGTAGAATATTTCTTGTAATAGGTTATATATGGAGGTATATCTATGTTGTATGCCACCTCAACAAGTATATATATTACTTGGAAAGGGATAATGAATCTCGGATATCTTCATGCCTCATCCCAATATTCATAATCAAAATTAAGTTGAAACCCATAGGAACACATGGTATCCATCCTCGAATTCCAGATGTCTCCATTTTTTATCCACATAAGACATATGAAGACTTTGGGTAGTCGTCAACATCTCCTAAATGATCATCACTTTATCTGTAGTGGCTCTCAACACCTATGGTACCTTAAGTGTTATCTCTCTTGGGAAGTCCAACAATGTGGTGACCTGTAGGGTCACCCATACAAGTCCTCAAATGGTGACATACAGATGGAGAACTGATAATTATTATTTTACACAATCTCCACCAGTGGTATGTTATCCTACCAACTATGGAAAAAGTCCAGGCTCTAAGCTTTCAACATGTCCTCTTGAACTAGTGTGGTTCTCTCATTCTGACGATCAGTATGAGGGTGAAATGCTATGATCAAACACATTGGTGTCCCAAAAGCATCCTAAAATTTCTTATATAACTATGTTATGAAGTGATAATCATGGTTATAAATGAACATTTATGGATCTCCAAGGATTTAGACTTTCTCTTGCATGTAGAGGCATCCCGGGATCTTTACTAAACTCTTCTCTCTAATAGATAGGATGTGGGAAAATATGGAAAGTCAACCTATGATCACCCAAAAGGAATTATATATTAAGGAAATATATATTAATCATGTCATGAAGTATATATATATATCCCATCCCACATTAAATATTTCATGATAAGGGGTTTATATAAACTAATTGGAACTCGGTTATTAGACTTCTCTTTCTACAAATTAAGGCATAGAGAGACAATCTCTATAACTCCCTTCTTCATCCCTGTCCACCAAAACTGATGTCAATTGTCCTCGTACATATTTCCCACATGTAGATTTACTACCCAAGGATATTTATGAAACTATATCACAACTTCCCCCCATAACATCATTGGTACCATTTTACATCATATGAGAAGAAATACATCCTCCCGACCATCATAAAATCCATCAGGGGAATGTACCATGGGTGCCTGGGTACATAGGGTCTCAAAATTTGTATTCCCAAGTTGTGACTCCCAAGGTCACAATAAAAGTTGAGCATTAAAAACCATTTATTGGTGGTAATATGCTTGATCATTATCCACAATTGAAAACAATAATTATGGAAACTTGTATAACACATAATTTGGAATCTACAAATAAGATCTCCTGCTAAGAACATATCCTAACATGCTTTACATACCAAATGAATAGGCAATCTCAAATTCATAATCAAGGAGTAACTCTTTCCATCACCTCTATCTTAAGTCATGATCCTTTTTTTAGAATATATAATTGATACTATTGTGGTATGAATAGAAGATAAACCACTCACCCATTAGGTAGTGTCTCCACATCATTATAATGAATAGTACCACTTCTTGCTCAATATCGTGGGTTGTGTTGTTTTTCTCATGTGGTCTAAACTGACGTGAACCATAATAAATCACCAACTTCTTCTATGTTACAACAAAAGCAAGTCCGATTCCTAATGAATATTAGAACAATACATACATGAAACCCTGCAATATAAATATCAATAAGGAACCACTCTTTAATATCTACTTCAACTCCAAAAAAAAACATATTGTAACCTCTCTGCCCACATTAAATTATTTCCCTTTTTATTTAAAGAAATAATGGCAGTTTATATCCTATATAATTTATGTTTGAATCTTTAGTAATATCATGCCATCCCAATTAATCTTTGAACCTCTATCACCCTCTTTGGTGGATCCCAAGATAACATTGTTTTACCTTCAACAAGTCCTCTGCCTAACTCTCTAAAAGATAAAATGTCCCAAAAAGCAGACCTCCTAAATCTAGAACTATAACTTTAAGTGCTTTATGACATGTAATTCTCAGAGAATATGTCCAGAACAATCCTCAAGGGTCTCGCATGCACCTTCTCAGACTCTGAGTACACTATGATATCATCGATGAAGACTACCACAAAATGATCTAGGAAATGGTAAAAAATATACTTCATGAGTCCCATGAACACTGATGGGAAATTCTTCATGTCATCAGGAATCACCAAGTACTCATAGTGATCATAGTAAAATAACAATGCCATTATATTTATATCTTCTTACCATACTCACAAAAATTGATAGATGGATTTAGGGCATATCTTTGAGAACTATTGTTCTCCACTCAATTGATCAAAATGGTCATCGATCCTCAATAGTGGATAACTTTTTTTCTTGGTCACATGGTTTTTGTGATGGAAATCCACATATATCCTCCATCCCCCATCCTTATTCTTGGAGAACAACACAGGGGCTACCCAATTTGATATACTAGGTCTAACTAATCCATTCCTCTATAAGTCCTCTAATTGTACCCTCACCTCATGATGCTCTAGACATATGATACATTTTCATACAAATTATAATCATTCATGGGTCTGGATCAGTGAATAATTCTATAAACTACTAAAGATATAAGCCTAGAATTTCCATTAGAAATACATCCCCATACTCATCCACCACTGTAGATAACTGAAAACGAATAACATCTATTACACAAAGGGGAATGCTAGACAACTGACAAGTAATCAATTACAACCTTTTATGCATCATTCCATCTTATATTGCCTGAGTTTCCTTTTCAACCACAAAGAAAAACCAAGTCCCATCACTACAGAATCAAAACATTCTATAATAGATATAGTTAATTTGTGTGTTAACTATAGATCACCAATCCACACATAAGATGAAGTTGTAATTCCTCATCAACACTGTAATGACTCCCCAACTAAAACTCTCACTCCTAGGATTTAAGTCACGCAATGAAAAAAAGTGTGTGATCAATGATTTATCTCTTAGAGGATTCTCCAAGTGCAGGGGATGATCCATGAGATAAAGTAAAATCTCTACATCATGAACCAGATAAGATGAAATAAAGGAATGACTATAACCTATGTATATCTATAAGTAAACTAAGGTAGAAAAGATATACATCATACCTCGAATAATCCTTGGATCCTCTGGGATAGAAGTGACAACAACCTGTAACTACATATGCCCCTATCCTCTAGCCCTATAAGAATATTGTGGACCACCTAGAGGTGTTTTTGGTAACATGTATGGTGACCCAGGATTAACATAAATAGATGTTACATAATTTAAGATGAATGTTTAGTACAACAAAAAAATATATTCCTAAGGACCATAATAGTTTTGTGTATTTAGAAACATAGAAACATAATATTCTAACGTGGTTAAATATCTTCAACATCTCCCTTAAATATATTACCCATTAGTAAACTTATATAAAACCATTCTTCATACGCAAGTGAAATGAAACTTATGAAATTGGTGATCCCAGATGTTCAGTAGGGGTAAACATGAGAGTTATAGAAGCATAACATGATAATAAGGGTATGGGAACATGATCATAATATTATAATATCATTACATGCATATCAAAGATAATAATCAAGAGTCATAGAATAAATATTATAAGTTCCAAAGAAATAAAACAAAAGGTTTATAATTATTATAAATCAATCATAACCCATAAGCTCATGTTATATAAGTGTGGAACAATCATAAATATTGAAAACCATTTACTTTTTCAGGTCAACCACCAAGACCATCAACATAATGGATTAGTACACACCTGTTTCCCATAGTAGATTAGGATACATATGTTTCTAACTGTGGATTTGTATGAACTAATTTTCCATTGTGGATATGGACTGCCATATTTCCCTATTGAATCAGGACACAACTATTTCCCATAGTGGATCAAGCCCATAGACGTATTTACCATAATTATATAATGAGATATAAATCATTAACAAATTAATTATATGGTGATATAGTCCCCAACCATATCATAATGAAATCAAATATATGTGTTCGAAAAAACATTCATACAATCGTGACCCATAAAAAGATATAGGTATCAAAAACATCATATTATAACCCATGAAATGAAATGGGTATGATAATAATTCTGTTATATCATAACAAATGGAAAATGTAGAGGTTTTATAATCATTTTTTCCTAGAATAAGCCATGGAAGGAAGCAGGTTTCATAAGCATTTATCATTGTATAACCTTTAAAGACAAATGAGTTTCATAAACATCAATCCATCAAAAACATAAAACATTTAGAGAAATAATATAAATGTAATCCTTGGATAATATCTCTATTTAACCATATAATATAACCAAGGATCTCATCTTAGAAGAAGAAGGATTTAGAAAGATCACTAAGAACATAAATTTTCTTTGAAAATCATTTTTTATAACAGATAACATTTTCAAAATCATTTTTCCTTAAAACCACTTTGAGAACCTATAATGTTATCACTAGAAAGAATTTAAAACATTTCATTATTAAAATATCTTTTATAATTTGGAAAAATAATTTTAAAATATAAACCATTTTGAAATCCATTTTCCATGACAATAACCATGAAAACATATAAAAATAATGAAAAAGTTTTGAAAACCTTTTTCATTGAAACTACATTTAAACTAATAAAATAATCTTGGAATTCATTTAAATAATTTTATTTTAAAACAACATTTTGGAAAGATATAGATGAAAATTGTAATATCATTTAAAAAACATTTTAATCATAAAACCATTTTTTAAAACCCATTTATTAGAAATAAATTTTTTAAAAAATAAATAATATAGTGAAATAATTTATTTTAAAATAAATACGTAAAATTAAAAAGGAATCATCAAGGAAATTATGGTCATGATAGTGAGTAAGTTGGTACTTTTGCAAACATTCCATTTTACCCTTAAAAGTTTCTGAAAAGTATCTATATTGAAAAATTACTAGAAAATTCCTCTTAAGAGTGTTCTTTAAGATGTTAAAACATGGGTAAAAATACCGCTTGAACATCATATGACTGTATTAAAAAAACTGAAAATATTTTTAGAAAACACAGTTTTAAAAGAACATATATTTCCGACCAAAAAGAGAAATAAATTCATATTTTCATAAGATCATTTTATTAATTATCATAAGTAACAAAGAGTGGGAAAATGGTACGAAAACATAAATATATCATTGAAAAACATAGGAGAATAAAATTAAAAAATTATCATGACCTTTGGATCAAATTATTTTATCAATGGAAGCATTATTATAAACAAACCCAATAACCGATAAGATTGTAACAATAAACTGTTACCACTTTCTTAACTTAAAAAAATAATAACCATAAAAGAATAAAATTAAATGGAGATTAAAATATCATGTAAAGAAGTATATTAAAGTTATAACATGTAAATATTATGTATATTCACCCCTTATAAAAATATAAGTCCCAAAAATGGAATGTATCTCAATGAAAGAAAATTGTAGAAAAATTATTTACTGATTTGGTAACATTGGATCCATAAACCCCATTAAAGAAAGATCACAAAATTGATATTCAAATAATCATAATTTTCAGAATAATAATATTATAATAAATAAAAAGGAAGTATATACCACACACCAATGAAATGAGCAGTGAATGAGGCATAAGTCTCACAGACATAAAAGTGGGATGAGAACACCCATACCTTAAGTATTAACTTTCTTCTTACATGTTCAAAAATAATGTATATTAAATATATGTTTATTATACATATATCAAAGAAACATATTATTATATATAATATCATATATTATTTTATTATGACTTTATATTACATGTTTATCAACAATTCCATGTGAACGTTACATTTCAGGTAATATCCGCGTTGTTTTTTGTATATGTTTGGACTTGTCATTCTTGATACTTTTACATAGATCATGATTTAATTATTTAAAGAATTTGAAACATGATAAAAATATCATTTATATTCATTAAATATATATTTATAATAATCTATAAATTATGGAATCATGAAATGAAATACATTTTTCATGGAGATATTAGATCATGCGTACATATGAACACTGTTTTCATTTTAATTTTATATTAAAAGAAAGAATTTCAATGAAATATATATATATATAAATATATATGAAATCATTAAATTAGAATTATTATTTCATATATAACATATAATTTACATAATCCCATCATTAATACATTCCTTGTAAAGTGTGAATGAATCACTTCGCTTTGAGCTGATAGTAGTCCACACATCCACAAATGAAGTTATCAAAGTTAAAAAAATAGAAATCATGAAGGTAAGTTTTATATAATAATTAAAAATTTATTAAAACATAAAAAATATTATATAAAAAACATTTAAAATATAGTATTCATAATAATTACCAACAATGGGAGGTGGTAGAGGAAAAATTAACAACATCGTTTTGTGAGGCAGTAGTTTGTCGTACACAGGAACGATAAGTTCAATACCCATCAAATGGATGTGTGTGTATGTGTAGGTAAAACCATTAGAAAATAAACTATAATAAACTTTACAATCCTTATTTTTTTATTTAATAATGTATTAAAAATATTTTAAGGGGTGGAGAATGAAAAAGAAAACAAAAGAGCTTGTGGAAGGATGTTACCTCTTCTTTGAGTAACTCCTTTTGGTTTTCACAATGGGATTCCATGGTTGGATTTATCTCTAATGTAAAACATCTATGTTGAATGAAGTGATTTTCAGAGTATATTTGGGATGTTTTTGGCCAATAAAAAGCGGATTGAGAGGTGTAAAGTGGAGAGGGTGGAGTGCCTTTTTATAGTGGAGGATATGTAAATTTTTTTTGTAAATATAAAAAGGTAAATACTATTGAGAGGTCTCCCATACATCATGGGTCTATAATATATGTCAATTTTATATCAATGAGGTTGATGTTTCTAAATATGTCCATCCATTGGTTAATGTACATTTTTCTAGGTTATTTGGCCTCTTAAGATTAACATTGAACCTTTAAGTAAACCAATTTTAACTTTAATCTTTGTAATTAATTTTAATTAATTTCACTAATATTTTTTGGTAAAAACAATAAGTTGACCCTATTATAAAATATAAATAATTATGATTTAAAATATGGAATCTATTTTCCAAAATTATAATCAAAGAAGAGTCATAATTTATTTTAATGTTAATCCAATAGAAGGGATGAAAAAAGCTGGGTTTTAAAGTAAAAATGTTCAAAAGTTTACTATGTTTTTACATCTAAATTTATGTGAAATTATTTTCAATGATATAATTTTTTTAAAATGATGTAAAATAAATCTTATTATACATAACTCCCAATTCAAAACATTATTTAAATATTTAAATAAATTATATGAAAAAGAATTTTTGAATTATAATTCACTATTTTTTCACTATTCTACAAGAAAATGGCATCTCTTAGAAAATAAAAAATATTCACCCAAAGTATATTTTGATATTTCACATTACAAAATGAATCTTTATTTAAATCAAAATTACATCAGTGTAAAAAATTATATTTTAAATGGGTTCTCCCTTAAAATGTGATAAAATTATATTATATAAAAATACATCTATTTATTCATAAAATTGGACTTATTCTTATCTTATATGTAAAAAATATATTTTATGAGTTTCAAAAATATTGATTAAATACATAATATATAAATTTTATTTAAAAAATAAATTAAAGGTGATTTTTTTAAATTGTTGAGATAAAATTAGGTTTTTTACATAGAAATATAGTTTTCCTAGAAGAGTGATATATTTATTTTCAAATAGTAATTACATTCAATTATAATAATTGATAACTGAGGGATTAATATTTTATTAATGTGTAAATCACATCTTTTCAACACTATTAATCTTATTCTTAATTTCTATTCAAAAAGTTAGGAGGTAGCTATAATAATATTTTAATAATAATAAAAATATTATATTATAGTTCTATAAAACAAGGTTCTGCGTATAACACAGTCTATCAAAGGGACTCAGTATTGTGTTTAATATAAAGAATAAATAGTTCCAAGTGTACCAAAAATGATTCTAGGTGTTTCATGTAGCTAAATATTAACATGGGATTGCATATAATGCAAGAACAATTTGGTTATTTCATATAAAAAACTATATTTAGTGTTGTGTGAAATAAAAAATATTAAAAAATGAAATTAATTCAAGTTTTTTCCCAAAATCTCATTGGGTTATATTATAAACTAAATAAAATGAATTTTTCTTTCAAAACTTGTCATGTTCGTTAATGTTTTAATACCCAAAAGATTCATTCATAGAACCCATATTATAAAAAAAATCACTAAAACATTATTTAAAAAAGGAATGTTGGAACCATAACGTTTACCTAAATTTACGTAGAACTAGGTTTCATAAGAGAAAATATATTGAGAGTGAGGATTTCACATTAATTAAATGTGAAAATAATTATTGAGAGTGATAAATATCATTGATCACCATCATATGAATGATTAATGGAATGTTATGGAGATAAAAAACAAAAATCAATAATGATATATAAGACCATTAATTTTATATAAATGAAGGTATAATGATAGATAATTTTCAATATCCTTTTCTTAGTGTGATGGATTCTGTTACTGTCAAATAATATAAGGAATAATAATTACTTAATTTCGTTCATTTTCATATGAACGGACTCACTCTTTGGTTATTCCTTTCTTGATTTCAACATTATCTATTACTATAATAAATGAAGGTGAATATCTCTTTCCTCAAGAATTAGAATATCATGAGGTCCATGAAATGAATGATATGTCAATCCACCTAAATTTATCAAAACAAAAACCTTATCACATGTTATCCAATGTGCATAAATACTCATAGGGAGAGATAATATTTTTATCTCTTAATCCTCATCTGATGTTTTCCAAATTTTTTTTCCACAAATGGTTAGACATGTAACCATTCCAAAAGATAAAAATATAAAACATTATAAATATGTTCAATAAATCATCTTATGATTTATCCCCTATATATATTATGGTAGCTTCTGGTTATCACATCCCAAATATGTCAATAACATTCTCATGTATTCTCTTGAAAAGTGTTAATAACCTGTATTACCATTTGTACTTATTGGAAGAATGCATTTTTCCTTATTCCAATGTTTATTGTATATATTAAATAAATTAAAAAAAAATTAAACTTCATCCTTGATAATATATACCACTATCTAAAAAAATCTTAATCTGTTCAAACGTAATCAAAACGGTCCAATTTTCTTATTCATATCCAACATATCATTTATCCAAAAATATTTATCTCAATATTAGTAAAAAAATTAAGAGTTATCCATCCCTTGATAATGTGTTTCCCATGAATACCACATTTCCATTAAATCACTTTTCTAGTCTATCTGAACCATTTAAGATATTCATGTAAATACATAGAAAAAAACAAAAATGAAAAAATCATAATATATTTCATAATTCTCAGTTATTAAATCGAAAAACAAAAAATCTTAAATTATTCCACATCATCGAAACACCATTTACTAGGATTTTAATCTTATCATTACTTAATATCTCATTCCTAAAATATGAAATAAAAATCATGTGTTAATATTTATTGAACTCAATTTAATCATTCTTATCAAAAATACTATTAGATCACTACATAGCATCTAAATTTTATTCATGATATCTTCATCATAGTAGAAAAACCATTACATATACTATTTTTCCGATTCCCTTTATGATCCTTCAATATTAGACATCGATTATCATAATGCCCATAATTTCCCCATTTAATGCATTAATAAATTATTAATACCTTAGAGAGGAAAATCTTCCCATCCATTGCATTAAATAATATTTTTATTTTCCATTTGGAGTTACATGCTTTTTTTCCTTCATTTACACAGTCAAAATATCTTCATATTCCTTTAAGACATTCACTTTAGTTCTTTGTTCCATATTCACGACCCAAGAAAAACTGAATATTCACTCCTTGATGGTCTACATTACATATAATCTCAGCAAACTCATTCTTCAATTTCTTTGGCTATTCGATAAGATTGTTAAGGTAAGTATTATATGTCATGTTCTTTGAAAATAGATTAGTCATCATTACAACATCATTCACTCCAGTAATAATCTCAATTGACTTGTCATCAATTTTTTTTTATTACATTCAATGTTAACCCAACTCCATCTAGTTCCCACAATTTAATAAAACCATAAATCATAGTTTGATCATGATTTATCATATAATGAAACTAAATAATAATGAAAAATCCTTTATACCCTATATAAATTATGGTTCCTTTTCATTAATTATAATACACCATAGGCCTATGGTTGGATAATTCCGTATAAATATTCTTATAAATATCCTTGGGATGTTACTAATGTTTTTTCATCCTAGTTTCCAATTTGTGACTAATCATTTCATTTGATACTAATAATAGCCACCATTGCTTAAAATATATGGATATTACATAATTTTACATGAATATTCATCCCATTACTAAAATAAATTCCCAATTACCATAATAGTTTTATGTCTTCGGAAACAGGTATACATAATATTCTAACTTTTTGAATGATCTTAAACATCTCCCTTAATGATCATCCACTTTAATAATTTTACTTAAAACCTATCTTTGTAAACCTAGGAATGGAAACTTTAGAATGTGGTGATCCTAGATTCTCAGTATGGGTAAACAGGGGAGTCATGTAAGTACAACATGGACATAAGGGTATGGTAACATGATCTCGATATTATAAAACCATAATCATCATATCAACGATCATAATCAAGTGTTATAGCACAATGATTGGAAATTAAAAGGTCATGAATCACAAGGGTGATCATAATCATAATGAAATCATTAAAACTCATTTATATAACTAGGGTTCCATCATAACTATAGAAAACCATTTCACATTTTAATGTTAACTACTGAGACCATAAACCCAGTGGATCACGACACATCTATTTCCTATAGTGATTCTGAATGCACATATTTCCCATTATGGAGATCGGGATACATCTATTTCCAATTTTAGATCAGGTTATAATAGTTTCCATATTGGATAATGACACACCTATTTTCTAAATTGGATCAAGCCCTTTGACATGTTTCCAAAAATTATCTCATGCGATATAAATATTCACCCAATGCATTGGAGGTAGATATATGTCCCGACCATCTCATAATGAAATCTACCATTAGTGTTCAATAAAACATTCATCTTATCATGACCCATAAATATAGATTTCAATCATAAGCATCATATTATAACCCATGAAATGTGTTCTATAAGAATTTAATCATATAATAACCAATGGAAAATAGTTATGTTTCAAAATCATTTTATCCTAGTATATCCCATGAAAGGAAAAAGTTTTCAAAGGCATTTATCATGGTATAACCCATTGAAGATAAACTAGTTTAACAAACATTATTCCTTCAAAAAATAAACCTTCCATAAAAATAATATGAATGGTATTCTAGGATCATATCCTTAATAGAGAATATAACATAAAAAAATATGTCATATAAGATGGATAATGATTTTGAAAGATCACTTGGAACATAACATTTCTTTAAAAATCACATTTTAAAACATATAAAATTTTTAAAATACATTTTCCAAAAGACAAAATTTAATAAATATAAATGAATCCCAAAAAATATTGTATATCAATTATTGAAGGAAATATCATTTATGTTTTGGAAAACACTTTTTAAAAAATAAAACATTTTAAAAACGATCTCCCCTAAATATATCCCTGAAAACATATAAAGAATCTCAAAAAAATTCAATACCTTATTCGTTGAAAATAATTTGAGACTTATAATGATATATTTTAAATCATTGAAATACATTTCATTTAAAAAAACCTTTTGAAAACGTATAAAAATATTAGGAAATCATTTATAAATATTGTTGAACAATTTTTTAATCCATTTTTCTTTGAACACCATTTTAATATAAAAATAAAAATAATATATTATAAAGATATTTATTTAAAAATAAGCTTGTAAATATATAAAGGGATCATTATGGAAATTAATTTCATTATGTCGGGTATGTCTATACATGTTGAACACTATTTTTCACATTAAAATGTCTAGGAATGTGCCTTCATGAAAAATGAGAAGAAAATTAGTTTTGGAAACAATTTTAAAAAAGGTAAAACATTGTTGAAAATTTTCTTTTAAACATAATAAGATAATAAAAAAACCTTTTTGAAAACATTATTTAGAAAACACAGTTTTTAATGAACACATATTTACGTTTCAGCGGCGTTGGTGACTTTATGGACTGTATTTCCCCGGTTATTTGCATTGTGGATGGTCACTTCTTGCCCAATTCCTTGTAAGCTGGATAGGGTTTCTCATGGCAGCATGGTATCGGTATGCGACCGAGATCCAGCTTTAGCGGATTTAGATTTTTTGTCTCATCATTGGTGTGTATGGTGGGCAGTTTCAATGATCTTCGTGAGTGACTCGGACGGTGGTGACATGATCTGATTTACAGTGGTTTCCCTCAGAGCGGAATGGTGATGTTTCTATGATATCTAATTTTTTTCAATCGTTTTTGAGTTTGGAGGCATTTAGGTTCAGGATGATTCATTCCTGCATTGATGATTAGGCTTCGATTTGGTCCTCTTTTGGATTCATGGTTGTTTGAGGTCCTGCTACTGGTTGGGCGACCAGTTCTTCAGTATTGCGAAGGGCATTTGGTTCTGTTGCATCTGTCAGCAGTGGCTAGTTTGAAGGCTAGGTTTGTAGATTCTGGTTTTTTGGTTCATGAAGTTTTATTCTCATCCTTTTGTGTTGTTTGTGGGATTATTTACGTTAAGCAATTGAAAGGGTTTTTTTCTGGTTGATGATGAATTGGTTATTTTTCTAATCATGATGAACTCTGGATTTTGGTTGTGTGTCCATTATAGCACCTATGTGAGTTTGAAATTTTTTAGGTTTCTTGTGGCATGTGGTCTTGATCCATGAGACAACACATTCTATTTATTTGCAAAGGGACTGGGCCTAATGAGGTTTAGTGTTGGTTGTGTTTTCCTTCTCATTGCTATTTGGAATTGGATGTTTGAGAGGGTATGGTGTTTTCCATCGATACCGGGCCCATGCATTATTGCACGAGATAGCTAGCCGAGCAGTGACGGGAAGGTGGACATAGATCGTACTGTTTCTCTACTAGGGTTGGGCTGTTCCTTTCTCTTGAATTGGAGTGTTTTTCTCTTGATGATCCTAGACCATGGAGTCGGGATTTTTTTTATGTCTTTGATATCGTTCAAGTTTCACACTTTTTCATCAAAAGTGCTTTTGAAATAAAAATATAATTTTTATTCCAGTAGATTCATGATAAAAATTTAAATGGGTATAATATACAACCCATTTTAAAATATAGGTGCATAACACGTCATGTTTCTCAAAGAATGCAAATTGCGAAAAAAATCACTTTACTGATTTGGTAAATTTTGAACCATAAACCCCATAAAAGAAAGATAAAAAACTAGATATTTAGATCCATATAAATCTAAGTATAATAATAATATAATACATTAAGAATAATTAAATACAGCCCCCAAATTAAACAATTCATTAATAAGGAACAAGTCCCATAGAAATAAAAGAGGGATGAGAGAACCCTTACCTTAATTATCGAATTTATTTGTACAAATTGAACCCTCCTAGTTAATATATTTAAGTTTTTATACATCTACCCCAAAAAATATTATCACAACTAATACAATATATGATTTTATTATGACTTTATACTACCCATTTATTAACAATTCCCTACAAATGTTTAATTTTCAGTAATATCTATGTTGTTTTACATATATGTTTTATGTTTTAATTCATTATAATCATACTCATGTAATTATTTAATTATTTAAAAAATGTAAAATATCATATAAATATCATATATATTAATTATATAAATATTTTTAATAATATATAAAATATGGAATCCTGATATAGAAGACACTGTTCATGGAGACGATATGCACTATGTTCACACAAACTATATTGCTAATTTATTACCATATTGAGTGAAAGAATGTAAATTAAATACATGTATATATATATATATATAATAATTCTATTATAATTATTATGTCATATATATATCATATAAGTTCCCAAAACCAATCCTTAATACATTCCATGTAAAGTGTGAATGAATAAAAACACATTGATGTGGTGGTAGTCCACACATCCATAAAAAAAGATTTCATATTTATAAAAAATGTAATGTGTGAAAGAATTTTATAAATAATAATTCCATAATAATTAATAAATCAAAAATATCAAAAATATATAAAAAAATTGTTTCCATTATAATTCCAAACCAAGATATGTGGTATATAAAATATGAACAACAATTTTTCGTGAGGTGGTAGTTGACCATATATAAAAACTATAGGTTTGTTACCCATTAGATAAAAGTTTGTGTATGTGTAGGTTGAAAACACAGAATAAAAACCTCTCATTATATTTAGGATATTGATTATGAGGGGAGTTATTTTTGTGTGAAAAACTTTTTCAATTATGATTTTTCAGAACAATAATAAATTTTTTAACATATGTCTTAGGTAAAAAAGTTTTTTAAGCACATTATGAATGATTGAAATAGTTAATACCTCTTAAACAAACCATAGGTGTGTGTTTGGGTTTTTTACCAATGATTGATTTTCTATGATCACGGAATTTGGTGTGTGATAATGATAGGTGATGGAAAGAGTATCCACCTAATAAACATGAAGAATCTACCCAAGTACTTTATAGTTAAATCGTAATGGAGATAAATTACTCATTATTGGATAAAGACAAAATAAAGTATCTTCTTGATAAGAAAAAAAATACCTCAGATGATTTTGATGTTATTCCTTGTGTACATGGAAAATTATAAAGTTGACATTTACATTAAAAATATTTTTTAACAGTTGTGTGAAGATATATTTAGAGGGAAATTGGTAATTTTTTTTGGAAGTGAGTGAAAATATAGATGATCTGTGGAAGTATCTATATTTTCATGATTCTAATGATAACTACATATTTCAGAAAATAAATCATTTTGAAGAAGGATTTTTCTTGCCAAATGTGTTGATGAAAATTCATGGTAAGGGTGTTTATTAAGATAAACTATCTTGGACATATAGGTATTGTAATGTACCCTGGAAACATTGGGTAATAGTTTATAATTACAATATTTATTCCTATAATTATTTTATAATATTATATGGTGTTTTACGTGTTTTTAAGTGGAAATAAGTTGAACTAAAGGTTATTTTTAT
This sequence comes from Viscum album, assembly GCA_963277665.1. Classification (NCBI taxonomy): domain Eukaryota; kingdom Viridiplantae; phylum Streptophyta; class Magnoliopsida; order Santalales; family Viscaceae; genus Viscum; species Viscum album. The sequence continues at coordinate 250,398,864 of OY728126.1, read as the reverse complement.
TAATATAATGAAAATATATAAAAGTTTTTCTTAATATAAAAAATGGATAGGTATTACTTCATAATAGTAATTATTACATAAGAAGAGTAAATGTAAACTTCAAAAAAGTAAAATGAATCCTTATAATAGTCAATCATTTCTTTAAATGCGTAAAATTCATTTTTCTATGATTAATCCATTAATTCATAAGATTCGTTAGATAATTCAAAATAGTAGAATTCATAATTAAATATATTCCCTAGCAACTTTGTTAGATCAATATAAAGAAATCATATGGGTCAACTGGAAATGAAGAAAATTTATGAAATATGTATGAATAAGTGGACACATTATAATAGTGAAATTGGACTATGTGGGAGTTACATAGGACACCGTATGAGTCATTTTTATATTATCGTATGAGTGATTGGGGTCTCAAGAAGATTAATTCACCCAACTGATAGGCTGTATACACGACACTAGTACACACTTTTGGGTAATTATGAGTTGGCATAAAATTTTCCACATTATAAAATACTATGTAAGTTAATAATATGAGGACAAATTATAAGATATATAGATATTTTATGAAAGTTATTCATATAAAACTTGTGCAAGAAGCTCTATGAATAAATAATCACAAAATAAGAAATAATGTAATATGAGTTTGTGAGATACATCCACATATGATGAAGGAATATATTAAGATAAGAGGTTCCATAATATATATTATACCTTTACAAATTATCTTATAGCATACCTCAATTTTAAAAAATAAATCATGTTATTTTATAATAGACAAATTTATTGAATAAAGTATTTTAAGAGAAATAACATTTTTTGTTTCCTTTTATGTTCATTAATGTTAAATATTTCATGAATATTTTTGAATATCCTATCCATTATTGATATGAGGAATATTGAATGACATTAGATGAGATAAGATAATTATACCATAAATATTTTAATTTTATAAGAATATTTAAAATTCAATAATGGTGATCAAAAGAGAAAATGAAATATGAAGATACATGTGTTTTTATTCACGTGTAAAACCAAGGCTCCCAAAACCTAGAATTGATAATTATATTATAGAATTAATAAAAAATAGATGTTTTCTTGAAGTATCCAATAGAATAATTTTATTTTAAGATTATATATAAGCATACATTAAATTTAAAAACAGAAGTTACAATATAAAAATATTGCAAGAACATTAGTAGACAATCTATCATATCTCTAAAAACTAAACATTGTTCTCCTTTAGGTTTCTTGGGGAATGGGAAAAATGGATGAGTATAGATTCTTAGTAATAAGTAAAATACAATGGAAAATATCAAAACATATACACGACCAATGTGATATGGTTGGAATGAATTTCCAACATGAATCTATAAACAAATGGAACTAAGGGAATGCTATATCGATTAGAATAAGTGAAAACTTGGATGATAATGATCATTGAACTCACATTGATTGAATTAGTAATATTTGAAATAAATAAAATTCTATCAAGGCATTATTCAATGGCACTATATGGATAAAGGGGGATTTATACTCCAAATCACAATATGTTATGTCTCATGAGACAGTTGATTCATTGAGATGTTATATATTTTTGGCCCCCACTTGTTACCCAATTAAGTCTAATGAATTCTCTATAAGAGTCTACCAAACATCTAATACCATTCATTAAGGAAACACTATCTCAATGAAATTATTTCTATATATATAATTAAAAATATAGATAAAATACTTACCGACTAAATTGAATAAAGTGAATGTACTTGAGAACATCCCATAACCAACTTAGAGGTTTTTGGGTATCATCATAGAAATTATATATACCCTTATCAAATAAATATAAATGAGATAAAAATTTCAATGTTCTAGGTTACCCATGGAAGATATTATTTTGTTTTAATAGTTCTTATTATTAGGAGACCAAAGAAACAGTTTTCAAAATCCTGCATCATTTTTCATAATGAGAATATAAATATTCCAAATCATATACCCTGAGAGAGTTAAGAAATGTAAGATGTGTTAGTACGATTTATTATATATTATAGTGATTATTGATTCAATTCCCAACTAACAATTATATAAGAGATTAGCCCTATGTTTATTTATTTTGCAATCACATCCACCTTCTAGTATCAAAACATTGTTGAATTTTCTAGGAAAGTATATACACTTTCACATTCCCAAAACATAGGATGGGTTTCCATTGGGGAAAAGATCTTGTTTTACAATAGTTTTTAATAGCTCTTGAATAAAAATAATAATATTAATGGATAATAATATATGCTTTGAAATAAATTTAAATTCATGATGAATATGGTAAATATTCATAAATGAAAATTTAATCACTACATAAAAGGAAATAAGGGGTGAATATAACATGTTTATCAAATAAAAGGAATAGAGATGAAAACCCCATTTATGGATTAGGAATTACTGCACCAAATTACTCTAAAAAGTGTGGTATTTAAAAATATTTTAAATAAACATGAATAAAATAAATTTATTTATATAATATCCCAAATAAATAGTATATACACCACATAAATTAAATTAGATTCATAATATACAACATGTCCAAATTAGAAATATTTTAGACCAAAAACCATAAAATGTTTTCAGACTTCCATGAACATAATTTAATATCTTTTATGAAAAACATATACATCTTAATACTTTATTTAAAAACATTACTCATAACAATTTTCAATTATACTCTTTAAATATATTCATTATTTAAATGAATTATAGGTTGTTTACATATTTTCTCACATTAGGTATTTATAGTTAGATCATTTGTGTTAGTATCATAAAAGCATTATTAATATTTATTTTTCTTCCAAATTTAATTGGTATGAGAAAATGTAATTTTTTGGAATAAATAAATTTAATTGATTTAAAATTCTATTATTTTATTCCATCACTTCTTTTCGTATGTTCTATGGAGGTGAGATCTATTTTGGCTTGTTTTGGTGATATTAATGATCAATGATGATATCTCAATAATATGTTAAATAATGAAAACCATTATAGAAAGAATAAAAAAAAGTTATTTTATTATTAAATTCTAATAAAAATATTATTTTTTCTTATAGTCATCCATGTTATAGTTTTATAGAATTATTCTAGTAGATGGTTAAACTGACCCAAATATAGACATACTATAATTAATGGATGATTATGATGATAGAAGTATTTTATTTTAGACATAAAATAATTTATACTGGATAATAGTGATATTATTTATATTATATTAATTTTTTGATTCATATATAAATATTTTTTTTATAAATAATTATGAAACCCGATGAAAAATAAGATATGCCACTTTATCGAGGTGATACTCCAAACAACCCTTGTTTGACGATTTTATTTATTAAAAAGAGAGGGAAATAATTTGGAATTTTAATGAAATAATTATATTATATATATCATATTTACTCAGAAATCCTATAATTAAAACTAACCATGAGATGAAGTAAGAAAAAATCTAGACTAAATTGATTGATGGAGGTGGTAGTCTGCAAACACACACTAACAAAAAAATTCATAATAGGTGGAGAGGATTAAATAATATTTGTTCTATTCATATAATATCATCAGAGTCTATAAATTATAATTATATAATAATATTTATATGGGTATATTTGGTTTTTAAAGGGATTATTATGATTAGAATATTAATAAGAAGGTAATACTTATGCCGTGAGATTGAGTTTTCTCTTAGAAATATATTTGGAAATGGAGGCCTTAAGATAAGTAATGGTGACTAGTGGATAAAAGAAGTTGGATTGTCTTCTAAAAGAAATTATTTTTCTAATTTTTATGAATAATAGAGATATTATATATGAGGTGTGAATTGAATGGTATGAGTCCCTTTAATAATTTAATAAAAGGTCACTTTTTGGAATACTCTCCAATTTTCTATGATATAATTTCACTATTAAAAGGGTAATGAATCAAAAAATTTCAAATATTAGAGTTTAGGTTGTAATATTTACTAAAAATCTTCAAAAAATAATTTTCACACATGTTTTAAACATGGTTTTAGTTATTTACCATTATATTTTTACATTTTAACATTTTTGTTGATTACTTTAGTTATAATTTTTTAAATAAGTAATTTATATTTTATTAGAAATCTAAGGTAAAATATATTAGAAAATTTGGTTGTGTGTAACATAGATTTATAAATTACTAAATCCAAATAAATTTATATATAAGATAACATTAACTTAAAAAATAAAAAATATAATAAAAAATTGCAATTATTTTGTTGAAAAATTATTTTTAACGATTATGTGTTCCAAATCATATTATATATTGATAAATAAATGAATTAGTGGTAATAAATTTATATACATGGTTAAAAAAATATTCTAATAATTATTTCGATATTTTTAAATTTTATATTAGATACTAATTAGACAAACTTAACCAAACAATTCTTTGAGAAAAAAATGTTATACCATTATTGTAGTAATAACATTAATCCTCATAAGATTATTTTTATGTGTTAAATTAAATTAGTACATTATATATAATTATAACCAAATTATTACTAATTAGAAATAAATTTAATTAGAATATATTTCTAAAAGTGAAAAATGTGAATTGAGTAATGCATTGAAAATATTTTATTAAAAAGTGTAACATAAGATTTAAAATATCAAATTAAAGCCTATAAAAATCAAATATTTTAGAATTAATGAATATAATTATAAAATATATGATTCATCGTGAAAATATTTTTTTATTTTTATTACATTCTTGCATCCTAGTTATGTCATAAAGTCGTAGTCTTATCAAAATGTGGAATTTGCACTATTCATATAGAAATCAATCTTTTTGGAAAAATACCTAAATTTTATATTAGAATAACTTCATTATGATGAATTAAAGAATGGAAATTATTTTTTTAAAGTAAAATTCTATCTTTAATCAATCAAAATTTTAAATATACTCATGATTAAAGGATCTTTAGAGCATTTATTGTATGACAAATCTAGATGTCGTGTTTTTCGGGCTATTGTTGGGTCATAAGTATTTCATTAATTTTTTCATATAACAGTGAGATGTTATTCAAGATTAATTTGATGCTAATTTATATTGAGTGGTATGTGGAGAATGTTATTATGGTGATTTATTAGATGATATTTACATATTCGATACTAATGTTCACATTATTTTTATTATCTATGTAGAATTACAGGGAGAAAACCTATGATATAAATAAGTTGTTTTTGTATAAATCTAATATTGTTTTATCTCTAGTGATTTTTGGAGAAGATTATGAAAATAAGGGACTTATATCCAAATATAAGAGTTTATGTGGTGATATATTTAGGTAAAGTTAAATTAAAAAAATATGAAGGGAAGTTTCATAATTTACAAGTGACAAAAGATGAGTAAAAGGGTGAATGCAATCATGGGAGAAACCTACACACAAATGTTTGAGAATCATTGATTAAAAAATAGTATAATAATTAATTCTTTGAAATTGATGGATAATTTCAATAAGAAATATGTATAAAATATATTTACTATGACATATATATATAATTGTAAAAATGATATAGGGAAAAGTAATCGAGAATTAATAACCAAGAGAAGAATATTACCTCAATGAAGAAGAATAAGACAAAAGTATTCTATTGGAGATGATTCAAAATTTCGGTATCAATGTAAAAGAGATATGAATATTCTATAATATCAATTATTGTATGTGTTTGATAAGAATTAAAAAAATAAGGGAAAGAGGAGATACCAATATTTTTTGCTTATACATGACCTGGGTGTGAAGTATTTCATAAATTTAGAAGATTTTGGATTCATAAAAATCATAGGACGACACTATCTAAGTGAAAAATATAGATGATTAAATTTCATATAATATTTTTAAAGTTATAAAAAGTATATATTCAGATAAATATGTTTTTCTTAGAGAGATAAAACTATTCAATGACTTTATTTATTAGGAATCAGATTAGATTAGCGGATGTAGTGAAATTGGATGCTCACTGGTGATCTACCTAAAAGAAGTTATATGATAAGATAGTAAATCATAATTTGAAATTTGGATATCTAGAGAGGTAGTATAAATTTTAAACAAAGTGGGATACTGTATTGATGTGTGATGCACTGTGAGAAAATATTATAATTTTTGACACAAATTATAATTGATGAAAAAATTATTAATGGAGAATTTTTTTCAAAGATGATAGTCTACCACAGCTAGGATTATGTTTACCACGTTATATTTAGACCTTTTAATTACACTTCTATAATACATCACAACATTACTTTCACTGCTTGTGGTGTATGTGATTTTTAAATTATTAAACAAAGGAACTAGTTTATTAACAGGAAAGAAAGTTTCAAATACCATGGTGTAATATCTTAAAAGATAATATAGAATTATGATGAAATTTGAAAACACCATATTCAACCTCTCTTGAGTGTCTTCATTAACACTAAGAGTTATATTAATAGGAATTAGGAAATAATATTCCCATTGATTGGATCTTATTTTTTCCTTCAGTGGGGTTTTTATAATAATTTTATAAAGTGAAACTTTGAAATTGAAGAGACATAAATGAAGTAATTTTTTTTCATTTTAGTTAGAACAAATATAGATGTATCAAAAAATAATTTTTAAAACATGGAAAAGATATAGGAAAATATTCTGAGAAAGATATAAAAAGTTAAAATGGAATGACCCCTTGGTGAATGCATAAAGAGTAGTAAATATTCTATAAGATCTATTTAAATTGATTTCATATACTAATAGAGTTCATTCCCTTATTTGATTCATTTTTTAAATTTTATGGAATCCTCTACATTGAGGTTTGTATATACATGATGATAATATATAGTTAAGTGGTTATATATTTGAATTTATCTAGGTTTTATGTAAGGGGAAATTATATCTAATGGAAAATGTTGAAGTAATATAGAATGTATTATTAGGGTAAAAGAAAAAACATTAAAATCTCTAATCAAATATATCAAAATAATGATAATTCCTTGCATATTATTATAGAAAAGTTTTAATGGTTGTAAATCATATGTATTTATACATTAATGATGAATATAATATTAGAAAAATAAATTATGAGATTTTTCATAATCAATAAAAAACATATAGATATACTCTTGGAGTTAAGGAAACATAGTTGGTATTAAAGGAAAAAAGAATAAATGACTTAAAAATACTATTAAAGAAATTTTCACACTACCTGAGGCTTAATTAAAGAATATAAATAAAAAAAGAGAAGATATTTTGATCTCAGTTTATGTTGAGAAGAATATGATCACCCTAAAATGACATGATATGGAAATTAAACTGAAAATTCTAGAAAAGCGTAAACCTAGAAACTCTCTACAAGCTGATAAAATATGTGTTTCTATACAAACATACATTTTGTATTGAAATGATATTCAAAATTCATGAAATTAGGGAAGGAATTTATCACTTGATCAACCTCAATCAAACCCATGAAAATATTATCTTATACTCTTGTTGACTCTTATTATAATAATTCCACTATAAAAAATAATACAATGACAATTTTGAAATCAATATATATTTGAAAAAATAAAAATTCCAACAATAGAAAAATTATCATGGGTGAATATATAAATATATAATATTATAATCTCTAAAAAATATTGTAAAAAAAGTTATTGTTTTGATTAAAAAGCACCAATAAACAAATTTTGGATTGACCAATAATAAAGAGAAAAGAAGAAGGTTTGTAGGATATTGATTATATTGTTAGAGTTTTGGGGAAAAGTATGTATAATTAAATATTATTATATTAACCAATAAAAACATTTGAAGGAAAATATTTAGAGGGATCATTTATAAAGGAGAAAAATAAACCTACTATAAAAAAGTTGTTTTCAATGAATGGGAAAAATATATATATATACAACATATATAGATTTCTTGAATAATTATATTATTATTTCCTCAAATTTTTTATTTTATATTAATATTTTATGTATATACCAAGCCAATATAACACTTATCCAATTGATAAAATAATACAATAGTTGAAGAAAAATAGTGAAGAAAAATAGATAAGTCCACCACGAGATAAAAACATGTAATGAAAAAATTTGAATCCATCATTCCCAAGATATTAATGATGAATTATGTGGATGGTGTCAAAATAATTTGAATATATGGACTCTATTTTGGTATATTATTCTATATCATGTACTATCATAAGATGACAATGAACGTCAATAATGAATGAATATCGCTATAATTAATAAAAGAAACAATTCCAGAAATTTGTAGTAGAAATGTATAGGTTGTTCACACTCTAGAAAAAAACTAAGTGTATTTTAAAAAAGGTGTAACATAAAATGATGAAGGTGTGTGTGTAAGGATCATGTAGGTGGGACACAAACTACAAATTGTATGAATTGGTAGCTTAGTGAAAAGGAGATGATAGGAGACCAGGGAAAGACACCAATGAATTCATCTACCAATTACGATTATTCAAATAATTAGCTAAAAAAATATATAATATTTTTATCTACCAAAAGTGTTATTTAACTTAGGACCATAATATTTGTAAGAGGAAAGAAAAATATATTAGGCATAATATATGTAATGATCCCTGATTAATAAATTGGATAAGGCTATTCAATATGATTGTAAAGTTAAAAAATAAAATAACAATATTATACCAAAACAATAACATGTTATTGAATTTAAAGGTGAATAAATCGTGAGGATTTTTAGACACTTTATTTTTATGAAGAAATGAGTATTTAATTTTAGGAAGAAGAATCGTACTTGATTCAATAAGTAAAGTGCTGATGAATACCCAACATGTTGATGTATTTAGGAGGTTATTCCTCATGAAAAATGGAATTTAAGGTGAATTATAACATAAAAGAATAATAATGGATATTATTACAATAATACATAGATGAATAACCCATTTATATCCCCATAAGTGTCATTATTTCCAATTGGGTTACTGAATTTAGAAATTTATAACAGAAAGAAAACAAATCACTAAACTATGTAGTTATATAAGAAAATAAAGTCAGAGGTCGAACCCATAGAGGTGGGTTTGGAAAATATAATTTCTAATAATAAACACCTAAACAAATTTCCAAAATAAATATAAACTAATTTATTAGAAAAGTGATGATTATGAGTTTGGAGAAGTAGGTGGAAGAAAACAAAAAACAATATTGTCAGGAAATAATGAATCAATGGTTATTTAATAAAAAAGAATGTAATAATTGATTTATAGTAAAAAAGTCATTGGAATCAAGTTATAAAATATTCAATGGTCCTAGAAAACACACTCGATCATAAACTATCATTTCATTAGGGTGATATACATCAGATTTTAAAATAATGGGTACTAGAAACTATATATAAATATAGGGTAATAAATAGCCCAATGGTTAGGATGGAAGTATAAACCCTAGATCTCACATTAAATAAAAACATTCAATCTTACTAGGAAACCATCATTCTCAAATAAGGAAAGTGATTAAATACACTTCCTCTCCCCTCTTACAATGTTTATACAAAATAAATAGTAAAGGGATAATAATGAATATAAAATATATAATCCAAACATGAATTTATTTCAATGTTATAATTTCATTTTAAATCCAATCCCCTTTAATAATTAATTAAATAACACCAAATATACCCCATAATTTTATATAAGAATGGCCAAGATAGTAAAAGTCATATCCTACCCATAACAGAAAAATTTCCCTTATGTTGGAAGCACCTCCTATCGATTAAGACATATTTTTTTGAATTAATACATAGAGTGGAACCCTAATCATTGATTTTAGGAATTGATGTGCTCCATTTTTTTAAAAAAAAATTCACTATAAATATGTCCATTACTATTTTTCTCACATTTAACCCAACTTACTTGATCAAAAAGGTGGAAATTCCACAAAACCTTGTGAGTTGATTAAATAATAATTTCATATCGGTGACTGGTTTACAACATGAAAAGTCCACTGACATTGTAAAAATTGTGGCTCTGTCATCATAGATGTAATCCTCCATATTATTTTATGGTAATTTGATTCTATAAAAAAAATCCTCATGAACTTATTTTTTTTGACAAATATAGTACTTAAATTTGAATTTTAAGGTATATTCCCTTATCTCTATTATTTTATAAGGAATGAATCTACCTTTTAAAACATGAAGAGGCGGCCTGTCTTCTGATATTCCTTGGAAGTCATCCTATTTAGTGTGTAATTTCTATTTTCATGAAATAAATAATCAATATCCTTATTTTTTATCTCCACTCAAGCTTCAATCTAACTTTAATCTTCTAATGTCATGCCATGATAATTCGTGTTGTGGTAGGAAATGTATTCATCATGAAAAAATCATCTCTTTTTATTACTTTTCAAAAAATTCATTGTATCATAACATAAATCACAAATCTAGTTAAAATATTAGAATACTAATAATATTAATAAATTCTATAATAAAAATAAATATATTTTTTTATCCAAAAACAAATACATGAAATGTTATTATCATCAACCGTGGTGAATTTCATGTAGTAATAGAAAACAATTTGTATTAAGAATTAATGAAGTTTATTTTCGGTAATAAAATACTATGGTTAAGAAAAATAGAGACAATCCCTTGAGTAGAATTTATCAAAATAGAAAGCTTCCAGATCACCATTAATTTATAATGAATATAGAAATCTATAATATCCAAACAGAAAGATGATGTTGAGGTATGCTATTTTCTTTCTATAAAAATTTTGTTATAAAAGTTTTAGTCTTGTAAAGGTGGAGTGAATATCTAATGAATATGGGAGAATGTTATTTTACTTTAATAATTTTGATGTGTATTCTTATGTGAAGTACCTATTTATGAAATTGATTATTTTTTTGGGACAAACAATGGAAGGATTATGTTACATTTAGTATGACATTGAGGTTAATTAATAGATAGATTTGTTATATAAATTGACCACTCATGTTTTATACACCTATTTAGCCCATGTAAATTTAGATATGGTTAAATGGGGAAAAATTACTAAGAAGAATCGGGTATCACTATTATTTCCAGGAATCAATAGAATATATTGAATGTGGAAGATTAAATGGATAAATGATGGTTTATGATAATTAATTGTTTACCCTACACTCAACTGTCAATAAAGGGATAAGATTTTTTCAATATTTTCATTCATGGTCATTAAGAGGGAGAAATTGGGTATACTATTATTAACATGAAATCAGTTCGATGGAATTCAAGGCTATTAACAATAAACTCAATGGTGGAAATTGAATTTCCCAAACGATCATGTTGGATATAATTTTTTATCAATGATTTATTATAAATGAAAACATAAATAAGTGTGTAATGATTATGGGGGATGGAGTGAGTTTCCCCCCATCAATCATGAAGCAGCTATAAAAATACATAATGGGTAAAGTATATTGGATTTGGCTACTATAATTAATGAAAATGGTTAAAATGAAGAAGATTATTTCTGAGAAACCCATACAAAAATAGACTATGAAGCTATTTTTCTTGTGAATGGAAACTATTGAAGATGATAGTTAAGTATTAAATAGTTTGGAAAAGTTGTGATAAGTATTATTTAGATATATATTGAAGATCTTTTTAAAGAGAGTGAAAATATATAATATTTATGGAAGAATCCATCCTTGTGTGACACAACTGAGGTATACTAAATTTAGAAAAAAACTCACTTGGATATAGTATTTGGAGGGTTTATGTAAATCTAGAAACTACTGTCAGTTTAGTTTCTTGAAAAACTTCATATTATGTATTTATATTCTATAATGGACTCTTTAATCATTCTAAAAGGGTTTTTAATAATTCAAATAACTCGTACAATTATATGAATCCAATATTATGAGATTATGAGAAATATAGATGGGAAAAATTTTAAATGAAGGATCCTTTAAATATTATAAAAAATTATTGATTTCTTTCAATAAATCTAGAAAAAGGAAATGTATAAATTTCCATGAGTCATATTAACTATGGATGAGTAAACATGAAATTCATAATTGTAAAATAGCACGTTGTAGGTGTTAATAAGTACATCAGATGTGTAAAATACACGTTAAAATAGTAATAAATGACATTGTAATATTTTTTTAATACTTTATAATGGTAGAAGTCAGACATTGAAAGTGTCTATGGACACTTAATAAGATTATGTTGAAGCCTTCATATGATTAAACAAAAAATCTGGTAGAGTCATCAAGTATATATGAGTCATGAGACACTTAATAAGAGTAAAATTTGATTACAAAATACTCTTAGTGGATTTTTTATGATTCATTGTTAGCTCTATGTATGAGAGATTAGTGAATCTCAGTATGATCTATTCACTCATTTGATGGAATATGTATGAAATACGAGGATAAATTCACAAGTTATTTTGAAAAGTTATATGATTTTTCTATATCATAATATAATATCAATGATCGTAATATGTTGTGAATTTGATTGATACATGGATCTCTTATGATAACAACTCATATAAAACTAGTGTAAAATGATCTTTTGTAAGATCCAACCAGGAAAAAATGCACAATGTATAATGTGTTCGTGAGATTCATCAACATATAGTGAATGTGTTTTGTAGGATATAAAATTTATTAAAATATTCTATATTATATTAAATTTTATCCTATGATATAGTATCATCATAAGAAAAATCATTTTTTGAAAAACTTACTAAATTAGAGAATGAAGTAATTTAAGGGAAATAATATTTGATTATTTCTATGGTGTTATTTAATTTTAAAAACACCATGATTATTAGTGAATATATGATCAAATATTTATATGAGTATGATTGAATCAATTGATATGATAAAATATAACTACACCTTTAAATATTGAATCATAAATTAAAATATTTTAAATTCAATAAAGGTGATCAAAGTAGAGATTAAATATAAAGATGCATCTGTTGTGCTTAAAGTTCTAATTATCCTAGGGAGAAGTGATTCAAGATTAAGGATATAAGATGTGAATCGGAGTGATCTAATAAAAGATATGTGTAGTGAGAAACCAATTTATTTTTAAATATATAAGAATGAAATATGTAATATTTTTTATGGAATCTCTCACCACATAAGAAGAAAATATCTATTAAACCAATAATGTTTTGTCAAAATTTTTATAGTTTAAATTGGAGATTTATTTATAGATTTCTTTGATATTATTTTGAGAATAATGGTATAAAATTATATTACATGAGTAGAAGTGGAGATCACTTCATCTATAGAGAAAATTAGAAATTTTTCAAAAAATAATGGTGGTGTTATAATTTTATAAGACAGAGTGATTGAGGGAAATATTGAATGATATTCTATGACATTACCACATGAAAACGACAGGAAAATTGTGGGAAAAATAAAATTGTAATCATGGATCCAAAATTGATGGGAATTTTAAAATGGAATATATAGAAAATGTCTTTGTTGTAATCTATAAATAAAATAGAAAAGTATTGAAAGATAACCATGTGACTAAGAATTGAAAATTTAGATGGAAACTATGTTCTAAAAATGAATAAGAAGAGCATATCCTTTGATATAAAAGATTCATAATATAGTTATCAATGAAAATTGAGGAATATGAACATGTAATATCCAATATTGAAAAAGTATTAGAAGAAAAATATATATGAATAGAATAAGGACAGACCGACATTACAATGCTTGTGAAATACTCTTTTGAAGGTACTCTTGTTTTACATATACATCTGGCTTCCAATTATGTTTTAAGAGTTTTGAGAGGATTAATAGGATGGAATGATAAAGGGATAGATTATTGGACATGTTGTAGATTTTAAAGCTACATCAGAACCACTGATCAGCTGGTGAGGATTTTGGGTCGAGGCAGTTCATCATAGTAACCACTGGATAAATAGAAGAATCCAAAAAGTTACCGATTATGTAATTGGTTAGAGGTGATTATACCTAGTGTCCACATACTTTTCTATGGAGCCTTTTGGAACCGATAATGTTCACAATGTTTTATGTTGTATTTTTTTAAAACCATGCTATCTCATATTTTATCATTTACATTAGTCCTCTCCAACCCTCAACACACCAAGATCATTTTTATTCTGATTTTGGGATCCCTCCTCTCATTATGTACCCTCAATTTCGTGCTATAATAAAGAATTTTTATTATTTTTATAATCCTATAATTCCCAAATCTAAACAATCTTGTCTGAGAATATCAACCACAATACCTACAACATGCCTCCCCATATACAAAAGGATGTTGAATAGTAGTGAGGGCCTGAACACCATCTCCGGGGAAACTGTACCCTCAATATCAAGACCATATACCTAAAATATAAATAAAATATAAAAACACAGATTAATCAAGGTAGAAGATAAAGAATCATAATGTAATTTAAAATTTAATTCATTTCAAAAAAATAAATAATTGGGACCCTAGTGTGATAATAAAAGCTAGAGTATTTATTGAATGTTAATAAATAAATATATTAACATCAAAAAACCCTCTGAAGTCTATCTCGATTCTACTACCATCTCCATGATCACAAGGTTTACCATATTCCATGGACCCCTTGTCCCTAAATGGGTCCCTGTACATTAATTTTCAACACACATTGAGATATCAATGTATGATGTAAGTAATAAAACCCATTAGGATAACAACACTATATCATTAACAAGTTTGAAAAAGTCTAATAGGTGGATTTCATAAAACATTAAATTCCTACAAAATCATTAAAAATCATACACGAGGTGTAAATGTGCAAACCAAGACATTATATTCCCAAATAACAATTTCATTGGTTCCATGATAGTAAGATAATTATAAATGTATAAAATGATCAAGAACTAACCACAAGGTTAGTAATCATGTATCTCAGTTATCTTAAGAATTGAGTCTGATTTGGCCCCTAGGTCATCCTCTCTAGACTCCCTCATGTGTCAAGCTTTCAAGCCTTCATACCCCATCCTTCATGGACCTAATTTCATTGCCTCGTGTTAGACCTATAGTCCATCACACCCACATCCTATGCTAAGGTTCTTCATCACCATCATTACTGGTCATTCATATTCCTATATGAGGACTAACCATATCTTAATGGTCCACATATTCTGAATAGCATGATAAAACATTCAATGGAACTATAACACACATAACTGGTTAGATAATACAAGGGAAACATAAAAATTACATATTAGAATACAGAATAAATAAAAATACATGGGATAAACCTTAAAACTGGTAATGAAACTAACAATAATACTCATGGAATCAAGCATACTACATGGGTTTCATGAGAAACACACAGAGACACACCCACACCCACGTATAGTCTATATCAGGAATGATTTGAAAAAAATGGAAACCCATGAATCATGTTAGGGAAACTAGTCTATACAAGTACCACATTCTATAGGTAACTTTTTACATCAATTTTTAATGATGAATTCAAAAGTTCATTAAATTATTAAAGGCTGAATCATGTTATTCACTCATGGAGAACTAGGTTGAATATCAAGGAATCCTAACTTAGATTATGGTTCATCAAGAAAGAGTTTTATAAAAGAGATATGAATATATTCCACACCAAGAATGGTTGTTATGTAATTATGTACCTCATGGATTCAATTAATGGACCCAATCTCTAGGTATGTCAAAGTAGAAGATACCAACTCATCAGATCAGTTTTACAGAAAATAACATATCAAGAATTACTCATTGATTATTGAATAGAACCATAGGTATCAGTTAGAGAATATATATTAATCATCAAAATATCTATGAAAAATAGATTCAATAATAGTATCAATAAGAAGAGATTCTCATGATGATATTTCTATGATAAATTACCAATACATGTCCATGGTTCATGAGGGCCCCAGTTCTAGTAATGGGGGTTGTTTTTTGATAGGTCAAATCATCCACCAATATATCAAGATATCTTCCAAGGATTATAGTTTTGTCATCAATCCATCCAAAATAAGAGATCATGAAAGACTATTTATAAAAAAATACCCATATGACATCTGTAATATATGATAGATCTTGATCTAATCAATATATGTCATCAAATAAAAATATTTATCAAATAACATTGAATAATGGAATAAAATATCATTAGATCAACATGGAAATAATAGATCTAATATAGATCCATGAAAAAATATCAAGGAAGAAGTAGTATTTGATTTAAATATTTAGAAAACATACCATTCTATAATAATTGAACTATTCCAATGATGAATATACATGAGGAGATGTATGAGAGGGACAAGAATCAAGAGAGGAAGACTGAAATTTGAGATAAGTTGTTTTGGATTAGAATTGGGAAATAAATAGGGTGAAAATAGTTTTGTAATTAAAATATGTGGGGTGATTTTCATGCACAATTATCCTTGGGGAAATTTTGGGTCCGTGATAGTACATCAGCGGGAAGATGGAAAATCCAACGGGCTGGTGATAGGCCTCTATATGGTCATTGTTCTATGCAGAACCAACTCAGTTATTTTCATAGATCCAACCAACCGATGGGATCTGTAGTTTCCTATAGGACGAAAATAAATCCATCAGTGATATAATGTACTTCACTAGATTGGGGATTGTATTTTACTAGCACCATAAATCCATCTCTCAAAACAACACTCCAATAATCTATTCATATAACCCTTCCACACAGAAGGCAAGCTCTTAAACTCCCTTAATAGTAATGAACCAAAAGAGAATAGATAATTTTATAATATAAAACCTTATCCTAGATCAAAATAAAATGAGGATGATATAATTATCACCCAATAATAAATTTTCATCTCTAAGAAGTGACATTGATGGTTCTAGTCAAACAACATAGGATATTGAGGCTGAACATTAGGATCTCCTTCCCAATTCTCAAACTAGATCTATCCATAATTTCCTATGACCTATAAAATTTCATTCATCTTCCTGTGAATTATTTTCTCACTCGAGTCAATAATTTACACTAAGAACACCACTTATGATTCATCATGATCTATCTCAATAACCTCATAGTCAATAACATTCATGGGATTAAGCATGTACCTCTAGTGTTCACACACTTGAAACTAATCTTGTATACCTTGTTAATGTGGACGAATATCAAGATGGTATGCCATCAAACCATCCTACATGATGATCATGAAGGGTCCAACATAATTTCATGATCACTTTATTTTCATCCTCAAACATCAATGCCCTAACTGAGGAGTCACACTTAGAAACCCCCAATCACCTATATAATACTCCAAATGTCTTATTATACCACTGACATAATAATTATTCCAACTCTGAAATATGATTAACCAATTCTAAATATTATACACTCTATTAGAGTTCCCGAATACCATTACAGTCTTCAAAACCATTACCACACTATCTTGATTCCAATGCAATGGTTAATGAAATGACCACCCATAAAGAGATTCATAAGGTTCCATCTGAATCAAAGTATAATAACTATTATTTTAAGTGAACATAACCAAGGGTAGGAGATCATACCAAGATCTACAAAAGTATAATATTCAATGTTGAATAATATCTTTCAATATATAGACTGAAAACTCAACCTATATGTCTATCTAGTGATATTATGATATGCTCAATCCCAACCATGATCATAAGGACTTCTGTAATCCCTACAACAAATAATTATATTAAATGATTATTTTTTTAACAAATCATAAATATCTGAGTTAAAATCATAAATATTTTGGGGTTATTTTCATCAAACATAAAAAATTCCATTTTATGTCTTACCACTTCCACATGGCCACTAAAAGAGGATGGAGTAAACAATTAGGATGTTGGTGCTCAACTATTATCCTATGGAATGTAATACATCACAAAATGGATCTATCAATTCCCCCCTTCATCTATAGAAACCCTAAATCTCTTATAAATTCATGATTAATATTTATCCCTCTAGATGAACAAACCACTTAGTGGTATGAAAGTATCATATAATATCTTTTATGATGGGTTCATAGATCACAACACTTCCAAGTTGTTGAATTACATCATCACTGTCCAATGAAAACCCAGGTATAAGGTAACCATAAGCTAGCCATTCTTGCATCACCACACACTCAGGGTAAGATTGTTAACCAGTATTAACTCAGACTACTACAGAATATGTGATCTTTAATGTGGTACATGTGATCAATCCTTGGTCCATAGAAGCATTCATCCTTCGATCACCCAAAAAAATCACCATGCTCTACTATACTGTGTAAGTCAACTCCCCATGCTCTTTCACTGCCTATGGCTTACAACATAGAGAATACGAAATGACATTTCCTTTATATGGTGGATAGAATATATCGAAAGAAAGTGTTTATAGGTACTATACCAAGTTCCTCTTCCACAAATTGATGCTCGTCTATGTTAATATATAATATAGACTATTTTGGTTATTGTTGAATATATATATGATACCAAAGATATAGTGTCTCCAGAAATTCATAAAATTTACCAAAAAACCATTTTCCAGTGATAGTCATGATAGTTCCACTCTTGGGATCACATCTGATGTGACCCATAAGCTACTAACAACTCCATCTACATCAATAATATGCCCAAATTAACTCCTCATGAATTATAATAAAAATCCTAACCATTCCATAGATTGAGTTGTATCAAAATTTTATGTATAGTAATAAAACAATTCATATCAAGAAAATCATCTTCACAATAGTATAACCATTAAAACATTACCCCTTTCTAGGTTAGTAAATTCATGGATGCTGATAAATTTTATAACACATAGATAAAATGAAAGTAATAATCAACTGAAAATAGATAGATATTGATCTAAAACATGTTGTGGGATGTTTATAAGGCATAAAGACCTTTAAATTCTTATGGGGCACTAATATAATAGTCTCAAAAACAATATAACCCATGAATTTCTCTTCTTGAATATAAAATTTCTACTCTGATAACCTGAAATAAATTTTATGTTCATGATGTGTACTTAACAAAATATTGAGATGTATTGAAAAATAATTTGGTCAAGGTAACTGGATAAGGATTTCATTAATGAATTATAAAATGAATTATTCATGATATGGGTCAATGATATTATTCATGATGTCTATGAACACTACCAACTCATTTTTCAGTACAAATTTCTAGAGCAAGTACTTTTATATCCCATTCCTACTCTTAAATGTTTTACATAGGATATAATCCACTCTAAACTGTAACTAGTGATACCCTAACTAATGATCGATCTTAGAGAACCACTAGGATACATGAATTCAATATAATAGATAATTAATACTAGTAAACGAGAACATATTCTTTTCTATCACCTAATTCTATTTCTGGTTATCAATGTAGACTGAAGACATCTATATGCATTCTCGGGGAATAAAAAAGGCTCACCCTATGGTGGTATACTAATCCTGATAAAGCCTTTCCATTCCAATTCATAAATCTCTATTTTTATCTCCTTTAACTTTCATGGTTCAATATGATAAGGGTGTATTGATATGAGATGTTTTCATGGAATGGGTTCAATATTGATGTTAACTCCACTATTAAGACAGAGTACTATGAAATCATTAGGGATGATATCCTAATAGGGATGCAAAAATAGAGGAAAATAAGAGGGTTATCCCATTGATTCTACAAAAATTTCAAATAAAATAATCTATTTCATGGTCATCCTAATATGGGTCATTTTTGGACGAAATCTACCTACTCCCAACTCCAACTCTCAAGTAAACACTATCTCATCTCTCTTTGGAAATGTAAATGTTAATTATCATTGATAGTAATAAATGTGGGCTCTGAAGATAGTTAAAAAAATCGATACCAAAAATCACATTATAGCTGATCATATCTAGAATAATTAAGTCCCACATAAGTCCATAATCGATAATAATTATAAAAAACTCTAGGAATCAGAGAAGATAATACACTCTCATGTCCCATATTGTATCGAGGGAAGGGACAACATAAAAAACATGATCAATAAGTCATGTATAGTAAAAAACAGTTTATATATAATGGAATGGGACAAATTAATAACAAAAAAATAATTATAAAATGTAGAAGTGATCCGGAACATATCTCACACAATAGATGACACCTCACCATCATATGTTAGAGTCTGATCCATTTAATATACTCGATCTTACTTAGCTCCACAACCCTATATCTGAGGTATGTGGATAACCTGAGTCATCTTTTTTTAGCCTTATTTTTATGACTTGAATCATTGGTTCCATGGGAACATCTGAATCAATATATTTAGGATTCTGGCCTCAAATCTCTATGGGATAGTTGATGAAGGTTCCCCAACATTCCACATTACCAACACATTATTTGAGGTATTTCTAAAAATCTATGGTAATTACTAAACATTACACTATTAATGCACTATGTATATTTTCACGATGGAATTTAAGAAGCTAAATTCTAATATACCTTCTTACCACTACCCTATTACGCATTTTGAATCATTGTATTCTCTCAACTAGAGGAAACAATCGTTGTAACTGTAAGAGGTCCACCCAATTGAGTATTTAAAGGTTGAGGAAGACCATTTGATCGATCCTCATCCATGTCCTTATCATTAGTCAAGGCCAAGTGCATATCCTTAAGGTATTTCATTGTTTAAAAACTCATTACCTATGTCCTTATGTCAAAAAAAAATACTAATATCAAACATCTTATACCATTGGGTAATGTTTCCAACCAAGAGATGATAAAAAAAGTAACTTACTGAATAAAGCATAGTATGATGACACCACCATGGATCCCAACTATATCTCTATAAACTGAAATTCTAAATATAATTCTAATGTATCATGAAATAATACCTTCAATAATAGCTTCTTGAAGGCCTCACTGGTGGGACCCTCACATATTCCATTTATTCCCATCATACCCCACCACCACCTAGAGGGTCCCAATAACATGAGTGAATCTATATTCACCCTAATGTCATTAGGTGTATAAAAAAGTTAAAAGACACTACTAATGATATCTATCTATTCATTATCATCATACAATCCTCTAGTTTTCTAATAGGATGTTGGATGTTGTGATGGTAGTATCTGGTGTAGTCGAGGATGGCCCTTAGTGCCCCTACACTCTATGCAGGGACAAGTGGGAGGGGTCATGACTAATGTTGGGCTACAACCAGTATTACCAGACAAGGTTTGGGAGCATTCTTTATATTACACTCCAATATAGTGGGTGATATAATTGGGGTATCCTCCCTAGTGGGAGAATGTCAAACCACGTTAGATGGTGGTCCTATCAGTCCTCTTCTTATTAGCAACTTCTAAAACACTAAGGCAACATTAAAACATTTAATGGATTTATGATAGATCCTTATTAGTCTATTGGATAAAAAAAGTTTTATCATAGTAGGATACCCAAAACCCTTGGTATATCCCTATCAATACTAATAAATGTTCTCCATGATTGAATTTTTGTTACCAGAACATATATACATAGTAATATATCTCTAAATAGAGAGACAAGCATATCATGAAAATATAATATACTTTAATTCATTAAATTAAATAGTTTTTAGGCATTAGTTATTAGATATACATATATGGAATGTGATAATAAGTTCCAATCCAAGATACATGAACTCACCCAACATATCATAAAATAATAACGCAAATGCTACCAATGGTAAATCATAGATCTGTTACACATGAGGTGGCCAAGATCAGGGAAACACCCCAACCTAAATACCACACAACCCCTCTTATTTTGAACGTGTCCTAAGATTACAAAAATAAAAGGTTTAATCTATTATTTAATAGAATTGTGTAATTCCCCAACACTATCCACGGATTATGAGCCAAATATCTACAATACCTCATGTGATATTCCCCATTTTCTAAAGGCTACTGACTAGAAGAAAGGGTCTGAATTTCATGACTGGGTAGAATATACCCTCAGTTTTATATACATAAACTAAAATTTCCAATAAAATATTAATAAAATATATTAATCCTGGTGGAATATAAAATATAATAATGTAATATCTAATGGAATTTATATCATAAAAATAAATACATAATATTACTGTGTGAAAATACAGACCTAACTATATAGTGTATGTAGATAAATAAATAGAGTACACAACATATTGCCTTCAGATTCTATCTTGGTTCTGCTATGAGCTCCATTCTCCCTAGATCAACCATCTAACATGGTCCACTTACCTTTTATTGGATCTTGATACAAGATATTTTCAAAAGCATCAAGATTTATGTACATGCTGTGAATAATAAAACCTTTTATGATACCACCAATGGATCTTTAATATCATGAAAACATAAAATAGGTGTTTTAAATAATAGAAATAAATTCACAATAAATCAAAAGCAGTCATACGCTCAACGTACGTGTGCTAAAAAAGCCACCATGATCCAAAACGATACATTCTTCAAATTTATACAGATTAGATAATCAGAAATTCCATAATACATTAAGAACTATCCAAAATTCAAATAATCATGTCTTATGACCATTTTAATATGTTAATTAAAATTAGGATTTGAAGTCGTCCTATCTTATTTCAATCATAGGTTAGAACTATAGGCCATTCTTCCTTCTTAATGACCCAGGTTAGTAATCTAGGCTTTCATTCCCCTAATATCACTTCCTTACGTCAGGACAGTTGGACATCACTCCCCTACCATGTTCTCAATCCCATCATCACTATCATTACAAGTCATTACCACCTCCCCTCTAAGGGATAACCATAGAATGATAGCCTATCTTTTACTAGTACCAAGATAAATCTTACAGATATTTCGTAACATGCATAACATGTTAGAGAATAAAAGGAAATAACATAGTATATCATTATGATAATATAGAATCAGAATAATATAATTTAGATAAACACTATGTATGGTAAAAAAAGGTACAATCATACTCATGTCTTCTTGCCTTGTAAGTGGTTCTCGCAGGCTACAAACACACCCACACCCATAGTTCATATCTAATAATCAGAGTTTAACAAACTATACCAATAAAAGAATAATACCATGAATAATTTATATACCAGATCCCCAAATGATAAGAAACATCCCAACTCAAAAATATTTTGATGATGAACTCCAACATTCCTTTTAAGATCGCATAGTAAATCATGTCATACACTTACAGAGTACTACCTCTCATATATTGGAGACCTATCTCATATACTAGTTAATCAAATAAAGATGTTTTGAAAAGAGACCCAAAATGAATCCATTTTATAAACTATTGTTTTATAATCAAAAACCCAAAAAATTATATAAACGAATCCAATTTTTGGGTATGTCGATGGATATGATTCCAATTCACTAAATCAATCGTCGATATAATAACATATCATGAATTACTCATCAATTTTAGAATAAAACCTTGGTTATAGCCAATGAAAACAAATCCATAATAAACCCATAAATAGAAAAAAAATATTTAAGATGGGAATCAAGAAAAAGTGATCCTCTAATAGGATCAATCTATATTGACAAACATGGATATGTTGACTGTTCTTAATGTTTCTAGTTCTTATCAAGGGAGTTATCATTAACAAATCAAACCCACCCTCAATATACCAAGGGAAAGTCAATGGATTATGGTTTTATCATAAACCTATCATCCATAAGTGGTTTAGAATTATTATTCATAACCCATAAACATATAACATCCATAATCAATGATTGATTTATAACTGATCAAGAGACATTTTCAAGTAACTATATCTATAACCGACATGTGATGGTGATGAGAAAAAAAACATTTCATATACATAAAAATCATATAAATAACATAGATCTATGCACACCTACTTGGGAAGAAGAAGGATTATGCATAGATGTAGGAAAAAAATAACTTTCTAGTATCACGAAACCATTATAACATTGATGATCCTAAAAGATATGAAAGAGAGTTCCAAGACTCAAGTGGGGGTGGTCTCAAATATGTAATAAGGTTTTTGGGATATGAATTGAAAAATATATAATGTCAAAACACAGCAAGAATTAAAATCTAAAAGTTTCATTTAATACCCCCCATCCTTTACACATGAGTGAGTAGGTGGGCCTCAACGGTGGGGTAGTGGCAATGTCCACTATATAGTGAGTGACCTCTATCCAATAGATGTTTTATTAGGACCACCTTTATTATACCAACACTGCTAATGGGATGGTGGGCTTTGAATATTCCTACAGTCATACAGTAACTCCACCAGAGATTCTGTGGAGTTTTTTTTCACCACTGGATGTTTACCTCCACCATAAGGACAATAATCAAAACAACTCTCCATCCATTGATTATTAGACCATTATTATATTGAAACAAACTTATTAAACACCGTTAATATCAATGAATACAAAGTGAATAATGAATTTTTTAAATTGAAAAAACCCATACGTCAAAAGAATATGAGATAGTTACAATTGAGTGAGTCTCCCATTTTTCTATATCAATTACCTTATATTATTGTTAGACATAAAAAATTATATTATTCATGTATGGATTGGATTAAAGGGATTTGTAATGGTCTAATAAAGGGTTTTTTGATCATTGTTTGAATCAACACCCATATTTTAGGAATTGAATTTCGCATAATTTTTGGAAATAGACTGTTGTTTGAAGTGGATATTCTCAAGTAATAGTGATCTTTTCCTATATTTTGTCATTTCATCCCTTTAACCTCGATCTTATAAGTCTAAATCATCTCTGATTATGGATGGTTCTTGGATGTAGTGGTGAAATTGGATTCAAACTTAATCCCATATCATCAGAAATCATTGCACTTAAATAAGGTGGTCCTTGTCATTATTTCATGTTCATACAAGTGCATGACATGAATTTTAAGCATGAATGTGTATCCCCATGAAACCTATTATTAATGAAGGTATTCACTAGTCATTTCCACAATTATACTACTGTGTTAAACTAATTCTCTATTATAAATTTCAAATATAATAAAAAAATACCACATCACATTTGGTTCAATAAGTAAATTTTTATCACCGTTTAAAAAGACATTTTTAGTTATTTTTATGTTTACATAGTAGGTGGAGGTTATTCTGTGTTCCCATGATGAAATAAAAGAAAATAGGCTATGTTTCACAAGATTCTAAGCATGCATGTGAAATAAAATATTCACTTCGGGTAATTAATTCATCCATTGGGGCCTATATTTGGTGGGTTAATGAAAACATATATGGTCTAAAATTCTAAAGAATACATGGGAGAATAATTAATCAATTGTGGGGCCCAAAATTCACTATAATTGGGTAAAATATCCACACTTCACAGTCTTGAGGTCACTTAGTGAATTTAACCATATCCTTGGTTATATGCTTCCAAATGATACCACATTTTCAATGGAGATAATAAATATGTGATGAAACAACATTGTAGCTTTCTAAAAATAATGATAAGGCTATATTACATCTAAAAATAAAGATCCATGTGGTTTTAGAAATTTTGGGACCCCAAAACCACATTTCACACTACATATAAATTGGATCCTTGGGCACCCCATTTTCAAGTTCAACCGGGGGAAAATTCCAGTCAATTTGGAGAATCAAAGGGTTATTTTCATCCCCTTATAGGTTATTTAATACCTTATACTAACATGGAGATCAAGGATGAAGTCAAAGTTCTCTATGACCATCCTCCTCCTCACGTAGGTGGTCTAAATGGTGGGAGATCATTACGATAGAGATACACACTTGGTGAGGGAGTTCCACCACTTTTTAACAATCAAAGACATGAGTAGCAATGATACTTGAGAAAAATAGAAAGGATCCATTGAAGGAGATGTTTAGGATTAATGTTTGAATTAATGGAGTCCAGTAAAATTTGAAAACTGTTACCAAGGGTTCTTGGTAATTTATAAGGCTTAATGGAGTTTAGCTTCTCATAAGGAAAATTGGATGAGTAAATATATGAAAAACAATTACACTCCTTGTGACTGTAATACATTCGATGAAATTTTATCCAAACACATGTTGTGAATGGTTAGAAGACCTGAATTGATTAAAAAATTTAAAAGAGTACATTTAGTTTAATTATATTACACATAATATTTGATAGGAATAAATATTAATACAAAATGATGTGTTTTTTATGTATTCCTCTAAGAATAACACACACCATGTAACCCTATTACATGATGTGTAATTTCCTGATATAGTTTTTAAAAATTGTCATGTGGAAGACTTTTCCTCTCACCCATGTGCAGAAATCATCCTCTCAACCTTGGTTGATCATCTTTGTGATCTGGCCCCCCTTCCCTCTATTCTGGATGACCTATTTTTGAGACCAATCCCAATATCCCTATTATGATCATTTACACCTTCATTATCATTGGATATTACTATTGGAAGAGTATGTTAATCATCAGTTAACGTTAGGGGGTCTAAACTATAAATCCATGGTTTTATATTTTCATGTATGTGGAATATTGAAACTATTCCATCATATATGTGCCTCAACTGAATAAATAAAGAATTGGATTATTCCTTGGATTCCATTTGGATCCAATGGATTTTTTAACAATATTGTGGCGACTGTTTAGGTGGGGGATCCCTTAATTATAATTAAATTATTTAATGGATTAAAAGATAGTTTTGCATGAGATGTATATTGTGTGATTTCTTGATATAGTTTCACCTAGCCTCATCTTGTTTATTAAGATATCTTGAAAGTTATGGATTATGAAAAATTTATAAATAAAATGTGTAATTGAAATTTAAATATCAATTTTCATAATTAACCATTGAACCTGGTGATGTGATACTTTTATATCATTGTTTCTACCACATGTGGCAAGATTTCTTATATTGTAATACATATATTGGGAGTTGGACCAGTTTACATAGTGAAATGAACATATACTGGGTAATGCCATGAGATATTATGACATTATTATGTAGTGGGCTATTCCCAATGAAACATACTGAAATTATTATATACCGAGCTTGGCCCTAACAAATTTTTAAATTCTTATACGGTAGTATCATACCTCATTGATTGCAGAAACTCTTATCTAGAGGGCTTTGACCCAGATTTTTTAAATTTATAACTTGGTTATAATGTTATGGTTGGAATGGTTTTGAGATATACTCAAAGAAATTTTGTCATGGTTTTGAGGTAGGTTATGATATTCCATTGTTTTATGGTCATGGTTATATTGGTCACGAGATATTCTTAATGAAATCACATCATGGTGTTAATGTGGGTTGATGTGGTATTAATTAAATTATATTATGAAATAATATAATTTCTGTTTCATTATTTTATACATTTATTACCAGGCTGGTTATGTTTATACACGGTGGTGTCAACCTAATGATTTATACTCACACCCTATTCAAGATGTTGTTTAGTGCCATATAAGACTATATGAATTCTAGTATAGACACGAGCAAGGAAACATTATATTAAATGTTTGCTTGAAAGATTGTTGGAATTTGGAGATGAATCGACATGGGGTTCCGGACTGGAGACCACTAAATCAGTTTTTGACTCTTATAGTATTTTATTTTGTATTATTTCTAGAGAAACAATTACTTACATTCCTTTACATAATTACATTATTCCCTTATTATACATTGGTTTACTCAGCTGGTTTTACAATTTGTATTCGTCTAGGTTATATTATCTCTATATTTTCTAGACTCTCATATTTATTTATTATTATTTAATGTTTTTCATCTATTTTGTAACTATGTATCATGTGGTTATAGTCTCCCCACATTACATACCTCACCCATGCTTTAATTTTGTAGCCTCTGGCATACTGGAAGGTGATGTTTAGGTGTCATAACCAACCTATTTTTTTCACATGAGAGTGTTCGAAATCGGGGGACATTACAAAGTGGTGTTAGGGGTACAAATTTATTTTCAATTTCGCTGTTATTTGGTAATGGTGGAAAGGGGGATAGGATGTGTCCAGACATGGTAATGAGTTTTTTCATGAGAGATTTTAACCAATTTTGGTGAAATTCAAATTCAAAGAGGTGTATATCTATTTATACTTATTACTTGTTATAGTTTCTATTCTTTAACCCTAGGTGGTTCACATTTTATGTGTATTTTATGGTTTTATGATGTAATTGGTTTTATAGATTTATACTCACATCCTAATATGATGCTGGAGGAGTACTCATTCATCATATAACAATATAGTGATATATTAACAGCCTTGTTCATGATAAGGACATATTTATTTTCATGTGATATATTATTACCAATTGAACCATGATATGAGATACCTATAATATATTTGAAATGAAATAAATAAACTACATTTTATTGATAAAACACTTTTTAGTCTTGTTTAGAGAGGCAAATAGTATGTGGTCATCTACTAGTGTAACCTTCTAAGGTTAACCCTATTATTATACGGTATGTTCTAAGGGGTGTGTTTGTATAGTAGAGAAAATGGCCAATCATCATCCTTTAGTTGACCATTAGGAGAGTGTAAATCAGTACGCTCTAAACACAGTTGGACCAGAGCTTCCTATAGTTCTTTAGGATTTGATGGATGTTTAGCTTCACAAATTCATCCTGAGTGTCATGATGTCCATGTGAAGGGATATTGTTAATTATTTCATTTTGATATCTGATATGACAAGAGGGTTTGAGATGTAGCATCCACCTATTTTCACTCGGTTGGGAGACCCCAAGATTATCATGTTTTGGGTCGAGTATATCCAGAATACCTTTAGGAACCATGACACACCCATAGATAAGAGGGTGAATATTGATCCTTATATGATTTGTGGACCAGCCAAATATTGGTGTGAAATTTTGGAGAAGATAGAGTGGAATGATAATTTATCTTATATGGACTTTTATTTGAAGTTCCTAAGCTATTTCTATCTTAATACCTTGATGGACGAGAAGGACCATGAGATCATGCACCTGATGAACAAGATCATTTTAGTGTTGGACTATGATGAATGTTTCACCAACCTATATCACTTTGTTCTGTGTTTAGAAATATATGATATCTCTAAGGAAAGAAATTTTTATGATGGTCTTCACTACGAGATTAGGTCATAGGTAAACGTGTTCCATCTGAGTAGTTTTAAAGAAATAATTAATCATACACTCATCATAGAAGGTTATCCCAGAGAGGCCTTGATTAGAGGCCATGTTGTTTATATAGTGAAAAATTGAATTATTATTCTAGTGGAATTGAGTGTCTCTATGTTAATTTTCACAAATGAACCAGCAGTCAGAGTAGTCAGGGAAGTGAGAAGCTATCTTAGGACTGGGTTCTGTTGTATTGCAATCACATTGGAATGATGTTCCAAAAATAGAATCACTGTTATAACCCTATTTGGAGTTTCTATTGAGGAAGATTTGGTCACTTAAAGAGGTTTTATTGGGGATAAAAATAGTTCAGTAGTTAAATGAGATCAAGACATGTGCTAATGTTTGGGAAGGAATCAACTACATTTCAGAAGACAAGTATCATGAATTCCACCAAACGTTCTGGTCAAGGTTGGGGATGTGGTACCCCATGAAGGAATGATAGTACCAAGAAAAGGTATAGATCATGGGTTTTAGCATAGATACTAGGGAATAGTGGAGGGATAGATGGAATCTATGTGGACAAATATGGATATTGTGGTTGTTGGACTATCTTCTGTAAGTGGTACAATTTTTATATCTTCTACTATTGAATATTTTTATATAGGGTAATCAAATTTCTTTTATCCACTATTTCTAAAAATGTATTGGGAATGGATGTGGAAATATTGGATGGTGTTTTGAACATCGACACATAGTTGGGATTGCGGTTAGAGAGTATCAAATATTGCAAATCCTATTCTCTAGAGATTGATAATTGTTATTTCCTTTGGGATCCATTCATGCGGTAAATGAGAGGTTTCAAATTGATTCTAGGTACGGAATTTTTATTCTTATAGGAGGCTCATATCTATTATTTCTCGAGGGTAGTTACATTTTTATCTACATAAAGAGATAACTATTCTCTCCTGGGTGAGAGGGATCTTTTGGTGGGGCATGTAGAAAAAAATAGTACATATTATATTATATCATGAAATTGATATATCATATTTATGTAGATGACGATGAAATTTTTCTGGATTATTTTTCACCGGTGTTTGGACATTTTCTTGATGTCTTCCTAGACAAGTCATATGGCCTAATTCCTAAGAGATAGATTGATTTTATGATCATGTTGTTACTGAGAGAGAAGCTAGTTTATATCCCTACATCTAAAATGGAACCAACCGAGCTTCAAAGGATGAAATTTTATTTGTAAGATCTTGAATCTAAACATTTAATAAGGAAATGTAAAACTCATTAGGGTTATATAATTATTTTCAGGAAGAAGGATGATGGGACTTTTCACTTGCGTGTTGATTATTAGATATTGTACCAAATGATGGTCGAGAACCGATATCCTCTTCTACTGATTGAAAACCTTTTAGATTAGTAGAGAGATTCTATGATCTTCTCTATCATCAATTTTTTATTAGAATATCATCAAGAGAGGGCGAGACCAAAAAAATATATCTCATACTACATTTAGGTGTAGGTGTGGCTTGTATAAGTTCATTGTGACACGATTTTGTTTGACCAATAGAGTAGTGGTATTCAAGGTCTTGAGGAATACAATTTTCCATCCATTTATTGACAGGTTTGTGGAGGTTTGTTTATGAAATGTTACTGTACTTATAGTTAGTAGAGGATCATGCCAACATCTTGAAATCATCCAGAGTACATTGAAAGAGAATTATCTTTATTCTAATCTAACCAAATGTAGTTTCATTATTGGTAATGTGAAATTCATTGGGCCATGTCATTTATGATCCAAGAGTTTCAATGGAACCATAGAAGTTTATCGCTAAGATATCATGGGAGCAACCTAATAATGTCTTCAAGATTCCAAGATTTCTACATTCATCATTTTACAATCATAACATTATCAATGAATTTTCCAACTTTGAAGCACCAGTGTATGGGATTACCAAAACGTTCTGAATTTGGTTTGTTCAGATGCTTGCGAGATAGATTTTCAGGAGATGGAAGGAAGGATGACCTCCTCACCTATCCTCACATTTCATATTCTAGGTAAAACATATAATGTGTACAATGACGAATCTATAGTTGGACTCAAAACAGTTGTGATGTAGGTGGAACCAGTGTTTGATTATGACTCTAGATTGTTGAGACCTCATGATCGAATTTTTTCTATTCAAAATCTAGAGTCAGCTGTAGTGGTATATTCTATGAGATTTTAGAGACATTTTATTTTGGGTGAGTGTTCTGTGGTCTACATTGACTACAATATCCTTAAGGGTATCATTTATCATAAAAACCAAATCCTTCAGTTGAGGAGGTGGTTTGATTATCAACAGTTTTTTGAATTTTATTTGTTTTATATAGTGGGTAAGAAAAATATCATTTATGATGTATTGAGTTGAAAGATGTTGGAAGAGGTAGCATGGGAGTCTTGAGAATGGTGGCCGGTGAAGGTACTCCTTGTAGATACGAATCTAGATGTTCTGAAGACTCATAGATGTGTAACTCTGACATTGAAATATATTATACCAAATATTTTTGACCAGAGAGAGACTGAGAAGTTATCTGATTGAGCAGGTTTAGTTATAAGAGAGGAAATATATGGTGGGGAGACACTATCGGGATGGTCTCTTGGTAGTGGAAATTGTCTCCTTTTCTATGTCCATGTATGGGTTTCTATAGAATTTCATGTAGAGATAATAAAATTGTTTCATGATTCTATATGGGTGGTATATCCTTGTTTTACCAATATGTATCATGATTTATATAGAAAATATTATTTTTAGGAATGAAGAAGGTGGTATAAAGATTTGTATTGAGATGCTTCACCTTCCAGCTAGTGAATGAAGAGCATTAGAGTATAGTTGGTTTTTGTAGCCTTTCAAATATTTGATTTTGTGATAGGATTATCTAGGATATCATATATGAATAATGTTGTATGGGTGATCATGGATTGATTGATGAAGGTATCCCACTATTTACCTATCAGAGAGACCATCATGGTTGATGTTCTGGGCTATCTTTATGTGCATGAGGTAGTTAGTTTTCATGGTGATCTATGGTGTATCATTCTAGATAGAGATATTCATTTCACATAATGTTTCTAGGAGGGTATTTAGAAGGATGTATGATCACATGTTCATTTGAGTATGACCTATCATCCTCAAACAGATGGTCAGTCTGAGAGAACTATTCTGGTGTTAGAGAATATGTTATGAGCCTGTTTTCTAGATTTTAGTAGTTCATGCGATCAATTTTGGGAACTCATGGTGATATCATTTAAATACATATTCTAGGAAAAAATCCATATGGTAACATTATAGGCTTTGTATTGAAGGCCATCCTGGTCACATGTTTTCTAATTAAAGGTAGTTGGGTTAGTGCTTGTTGGGACTTGTCTTTTATATGATACATTTTAGCAAGTTTAGTTGATTATACATGGGTTGGTGACCTCATATTATATGAATAAGTTTTATGCTAACCATCAAAGATGTCCTCTAGAGTTTGAAGTTGGTCATCATGTTTTCCTTCTGGTATCACCTAGATTAGGAAACACTGTATCAGGAAATAGTTGAAGCTAGTACCTTGTATTTTTGTTCCATTTGATATTGTGGAAACTGTTAGTCTAGTGGTGTAACATTTATCTCTTACAAAACACAAACAAACGATGTAAAACATGTTTCATTTGTTTCAGATTTTGGGAACAGTTTTTGGAATTTTTTCTTTTGATAGACATAACAGGCATCATGCTTAGTGATGTTGTGTTTTTTGAGGATCATTATATATAGATTTTGGACCATAGTAAGAAGTATCTTCTGGGAAGGATGATTCCTTTAGTTCATGTGTAGTGGAATTATGGGAATGATCAAGAGGATACCTGAGAGGTGGAGTCTAACATGTGATAATTGTGGCTAGACATATTCACTGAGACACCACAGTGATTCTTGGAGTAGATTTGGGATGAGTTTTTATATGCTAGGGATGTTGTATGATCTCCTCTTTTTCCAGGTATGATCCCCTTTATGTTTTTTATCGCTCAGTATATGTTTCTTGTTTGTATATGGATATCCTTTATTGGGTAAAATTACATAAAGTTCATTGATGCCCATTTTTTTGAATAAACATAAACTTGGTTTATAAAGAAAATTGATAAAAAAGCAGAGGATACCCATCGGGAGTAGTTTAGGTTTTTTATTTGAATCAATGGGGACTGGTTAAATGGGATATTCATTTACCAAGGGTTCTTCGTATGGTGAGAATCCTTAATGGGTTAAATTTTCTATAATGAAAATTGGATAAAAACTATCTTCCTAAAAGTTATATTTCATGTAACTGTAATACCAACCATGTTAACACATGTTGTGAATGGTTAAAGGCCATGAATTTATTCACGATATGAAAAGAGTACACATCATGTATTAGTATTTCACTTCATGTAATATTTTATCAG
Organism: Viscum album; assembly: GCA_963277665.1. Taxonomy (NCBI): domain Eukaryota; kingdom Viridiplantae; phylum Streptophyta; class Magnoliopsida; order Santalales; family Viscaceae; genus Viscum; species Viscum album. The sequence goes on along the minus strand of OY728126.1, from coordinate 250,365,298 downwards.
AATTAATAATAATTTGAGTAGATGGGCATTTTTGACTCATTCCTAAAAAATAAATTCACAACACATAACTATATTACATGACATAAAATTTTATAATCTCGGGTTTAAAGAGATTTATGAAGGTTATTTTTCCCCTCACCCACTTTGAGATATGATCTTATCGATTTAGGGTGATCATTTGTGTGATTTGGGACCCCATCAATCTTTTTTGGATGTCCTATTAGGGTGACTAATACCTGTATCCTTCTTGTGATCTTTTTGACCTTATTTATCATTGGAATTTTCTATTTTAAGTGTTGGTTAATCACCAGGTAATGGAAAGGTGTCTAAACTAGAACCATATGTTTTGATATTTGTCATGTATGTGCAATACTGCCACTATGCTAACATATAAGAACACAAATTTATTAAATAATTATTTTTATTATTCCTTAGAGTCCCTTTGGATCCAATTGTGTTTTGAATTAGCTTGTGGCTACCATTCATGAATGTAAACCATAGATTGTAATTAATTTGTTTAATAACATAAAGAGTGTTTATCCTAGCATGGATTTTGATTGATTTATTTATATAATTTCACCTTGGATAGGATTTATTATTGAGATATCTAGTTTTATATTGGTTACGACCAATTGGGAAATGAAATTTCAAAGATAAATAATAATATTCATAATTTTCCACTAATTGTGGTGATGTGATACTACGATATCCTTGTTTCAAAGACACGTTTTTTGATTTATTATGTTTTAATTCTTATATTGGTCAATTTTCCATTTTACATGGTGAAATAATTATATACTGGGTTATTGCCTAAGATAAGATGAAATTCTTATATATAGGGTTATTCCCAGTTACACATGCTAAAATGATTATATACCGATCTTGGCTCAGACACATGCTAATATTCTATATACCTGGTTCAACCCTAATTGATTGTTGAAATTATTATATAGTAGGTTTTGAACAATATTATTGAAATTTATACATTGGTTATAAGGTTATTATTGGAATGGTTGAGAGATATTCTTAGACACATTCCAGTATGGCAACGAGTTATGTTATGATTTTCTATAGTTATATGGTTATGGTTGGCACAGTCATGAGACATTCTCAAAGAAATTCTGACTTGGTGCTAAAGAAGGTTCATGTGATATTAATTTAAAACTTTAAATAATTAATACTTAGTTATAATCATGCCATATTCAGGCTTCTATTGGTAGCTGATCAGATTATATGGATGAAGTTTGGGACAAGGAAAAGGGAATATTATGTTAAATATATTCTTACAGTATGGGATGCTGTTTGTAGATGAAATATCAAGGGTTTTAGGGCTAGGGTCTTTTGAGTCTTTTATTGCATCAGCATGTTTTTTGTTTTTTATTACTCCTAGCATGAAATTTAGTTCCATTCCAACATGTTATTACATTATTTACTTTTTATTTATTGGTTTATTTAGTTGGATTTAATATTGGTATTCCACTTTATTATAATGTATCTATTTTTTCTTTTCTATGATATGGATTTATTATTTTTGTATATTTATTTCCTATATGTTGTAACTATGAAATTAGAGGGTATACTCTCTCTTCTATGCAAATTACACCCCATATAATAGTTAATTTCCTCTGGCATACATGTTGGTGCATTTGAGCTCTCATAAGCAACCCATTTTGACCATGTGATAGAGCTTCAGATTGGTGGAATTTACATGTTTCATCTCAGAATTTGTTGTTTTAATATGATTAATTGAAAACTATTTCATTTCATAGCAGGTTGGATTGATATTTCATGTGGGAATATTCTGTAGTTCTGTCGGGGAAATAGAAGAAATTTTTTCATCATCACATACATGAATTTTTATTATAATATTTCACCCTAATTCTAATATTATGTTCAAAAACATTAAAATTCCAATGTTGGGTCGAGGTTTGGTTCAAGGTTTATATTTTTTAAGAGAAATGAGTGTAATAAATATATTACATACACTGAATCAATGAATTTCAATAAACATATTTTAATTATTAAAACTATGTGTATTATACTAAAAATGAAAACCTTATTATATATCTATTAAAAAACTCTTTTGAGGGAAATTGTTAAACTATTTGAATTATGTCATTTAATTCAAATCATCATTTAACCACACCCATTTTTAATTTCAATTCTAATATACTAATTAGAAATATGTACTATGAACTACTGATAATACTTTAAAGATATCATATGATATTTCTTAATCTATAAAATAATCTTTAAATCATAATAAATTTTACTCTTCATGATCATGTAGTCAAATTTTGGCACTGTTTTTTGGGGGATATTTAGCTATTGCTATGCGTTTTTTATATAAACGTTTTGTATTTTATAAATTTTAGTTTATTTATTTATTTTTAATTTAAATATAAATGAAATTCTATCCAATATTTTTTTATAGGTTCTATGAATCACGTGTTATACTTAGAGTGAACTACTTCCTTTTAGACCCTAACCAAAGAGGGTCTTACATCAACGGCATCGAGACACACCAGAATATTATTTAAAGGAGGAAACACCACATGTTGAGACTATTATAGTACCCTATTCATCTAGAACTGAAATAGAAATGGAACATAACTAGTACATCCTAGAATAAAATAATTGAAAACTAAAATAACTCACTTCAACTGATATTAATATATAACCTATATATATTCAAGCATATGGGGTGTCCCTTAATTTGGAATTAAAATTTAGAATCATTCAGTCAGTACAAAAATTTATTTATGTGGATAAGGAATTCCCACGTAATATATCAATGGAATTTCAAATGGTTTTTATTACATTAAATAATTCAAATGAGGATGAAGAACAATAAAGATGTTTAAATCTTACACACCCGTTTGAATACACTACAAAAGAGTAGATACATTTTGTTATATACGTAATTTCATGTTTGGTGGACCTGAAACATATTTTATATGAAAATTACATCCGAACCTATCAAAACAAATCTAGGAGGAATTATTTTTTTAATAATACAATCACAATGAAAAAAAATCATGATTTATGAGACGATTTGAATGGTTATGTTCATGCAGTCCACACCACCAAATAAGAGAGTAACTTTTAATACAATATTTTTAATAAGGTGTAATTCATATTAATCAATATATCATTGAAGTTTCTATTTGTGGGGTTCTTGTTTAAAAGACCCTAATGTCTACAATGAACGTCAATAAAAAGAAGTCAAAAATAAAAAAAATCCATTCATGGTTTGGTATACGCATTTGAGGTTTCCATGAGGTGTAGTGTTCTGATTTTAAGTGGTAGGTGAACATTATAGATGAATATTGAAGTGAAATTATCTGAAAAAGGGATCTTTTTTATTTGAAGTTCCAACATTATCCTCCTCTTAATTGTGGCATCTATGGTTCTGATAAACACTACTCTGACCAAAGCCATCAACTAAGAGAACATTATAAAAATTATGAGGAAATTATACTAGGATTCCCCTACAACAATCTTGTTTAACATAAACCATACTATCCATCAAAATAAGGGTGGAAGTAAAAATAATCCTATAAGATATGATTGTTTTTAAAACAACTTTAATAATCCTAGAACCACATAAGGTAAAATAGTAATCCTCTACCACTACCCCAAACCCCCTAACCTCCACAATGCCCATTCTGAAAAACCTTTCCATAATCTGAGCCTATAATTGAGAATATAATGAAAAATTGGATAAAAATAATCTATAATTACAAAAAATCAACCTATATATCCATAAAATACCTAAAAATTAAATTAGGAACACTTACCAACTCGGTGGGTTAAATATGATGTCAAGGGTCAGGTAACAATTCTTCTCAACCACTATTCGACCATATAGATTTGGCGATTTTTAGTTCTATAACCCTTAAATGGGGGAAAAATTAAAATCCAAATAAACTATCAATTATATTGTTCATTTTCTAAGTAAAATTACATTACAACCATTAAAAATGATCTAAATGAAGAAATAATTTGTCTTAAGGGAGGCCCCACCAAGGGAAACAGACGTTCACTTGATGGACCACAAATAGAATCCATTAATAATCTATTTCTCTGAAGGGACACCCAATTAAGGTAACCAAAATAAGCTCTTCTTGATAAGGCAATTTTGGAAACATCCAAAAAATTATTGGTTAACACTCTGTTGATTGATTTCATGATAAAAATTCCCCGATATGAAAATTTATTAAAGGATATATATACACATTAATGATGAAAACAATGTGATTAATGGGTAATATTAAGGAGGATTATCTTAGCATTGGTAGATCTATCACTTCCCATTAATTGTAATGATCTTAGAATATTCACAATTCTGTGCATCACAGGGGATTATTTATTTTCATATGTAATGATTGTTATGGGTGTTCAATAAATGTAATTCCATAATTTATTTTTTCATCATTGAAGGTTTGGGAACATAATCCCTTGGTAATAGTTATTCAACAATAAAACCAATTTACCACACACCATGTTGGTATTTTAGTATATTTTCTTGTGAGGGTTAAAAAATTAATTTTTTTAACTGATTTTTTGTGCCCAATTTTGCGGATGATATGATCAATTGACATTAAATAATTATATTGAAAATACATTTCATAAAAGACCCATTATTAATGAAAAAATAGTAAATTATCTATGGATTTTTGTGGTTCTATTCTCCACTTTAATATCGTTGATTTCATGAAACACCCCTTAGAATAACATTTATATATTTCAATGAATTTTATTTCTATACACTCATTCCCAATTTTTTTCATTCCATATATAGTTATTGTTTATTATATGAATTATATATAATTAATCATGTGTTAAATACTGTTATGATTTATAAAAAACGATTTCTTGATCACTAAGTATACTATTAACATCATTGTTACTGATCAACATGTAAAGGACTATTCCTCATCTGAGAATGTTACCATTGAAAATTTAGATGATATGATTGAACTATAAATTTAAAATATAATCCCTTAAACACAAAATCCCTCGTAATTCAAACATAATCCATTACAAAAAAAATTAAAAATATTCATATATTAATAATGAAAAATATTTCATATCATCATTTTTAGTTCAATACCTTTAATGCATGAACCATATTGCTTAAAATTTTGAGGTCGTATAAATAATCCTAGGTATTGGCACTTGATGACATTATTGGTATTATACCAATAATTTTACTGAATGTTCTATTGATAAATTATGAGGCTAAACTAGTGAGCCTAGAACAACACCAACTAAACCCAAAAAAATTGATGTTGTTAGAAAGTAGTTAACCCAATTATTTGTTGGTATAATAATTTACCCTATCTCTGATAGCTAATGGAATAGTCCATTTCATACAGTTCCTTATAAAACTAGTGTTATGGTATTGAATAATGAAAAAAATTAATTGGTTCCAATCTATTTGAAGATATTTTTTGGAATATTTTAATATAATATAAAAAACTAAACTAGCACTCTAGGAAGAACCATTTTCTATTACTATTAATTTACCAAATGCAATAAAGACCAGTGCAGACGTCCCAATATTTCTTTCTTGTTGGGTATTATGGATACATTCAAAACCATATTTCCCTTGAGGATTATAAATAAAGAATACTCACTCCCACTTCAGAACATTTAGATATAGGAATACTTTATTTAGTCTATGATGTTCTCCAGGTTTTTTCGAGGGATGCATGGAATGTATTTTTGTGAATTACCTAAATAATAGTATGTTTCTATTAGTGGATGATTTTTATATTTATGGTTCATATTTTGATGAGTGTCAGATTAGCCTTGGATCATTCATTCATCAATTCATAAAAAAAGAATCTTTTATAAATTTTTAGAAATTTCATTTCATGATTTCATAATGTATAATAATTATATATTTCATTTCTTGGGATAATATCCATGTTGAAAAATAAAACGTTGATATCATTCCTTCCCAACTATTACAAAAATATATATTGGTTGTGTGGTCTCTATTATGTCATGAATTATTTTAACACTCCTTATTTCATGAAATTAATATCTTTTCACTCTAACTCTCTCAATTACTTCAAAAATAAAAAGAAGTTGTTTTAAAAAAACTACGAGTCCTTTTAAAAAATTTAAACAAAGTCACACATCACCCCATGAAATCCAACCACCTAGGTGGTCTTCACCAATCATGATTATGAGTGATTCATATGACTCTGTAGTTGGGTAGTATAATAACAATAGGTTGATTGAGCTATAAAATTCATTTCTTCTTTCTCATGTACACTATATCCCGTCCTGTAAAACTATACAACAACTAAAAAAAATCATTTTCTTTGTTTTTATCATATATAAATTCAGGTTATACATATTAGCATCAGAATAATTTTGTTTTGGGGACATTTATCATTATTTAACATATTTAATAATCTAGAATCCAAAAAACATCTCATTTAGTGCATAATACCCCTTTAAGAATTCAACATTGATATTAGGGTTACAAAACAAGCATAGAATTTTATGGCTAACTATTTCACTACGATCCATCCATCCATGGACATTGACTTATCCCACTGTATTCCTAAAAATTAAATATTTTTAGATCAGAAACTGTATTGATTGAAATATAATAATCCCTGGTATGATTACTTTGTAAATTATATGTTAACCTATATCATTCCTACTATTTTCAATAAAACCCCTACTGAACATTTGAAATAGGATTCCTATTTTTTTATTTGGGATGATGCCTAACTTTGGAACACATTTAGTGATAAATTCATCATGCAATGAATTATTGACATTGAGATTTTTTATAGTCTTTATGTTATTTCAAACTCTTAATTGTGGGTTCCACTACGGTCCCCAATAGACTACTCACATGGTGCTCGATTCTGGCCTACATTGCCAAACTCATTTTTGATTTTCCTTGGAATTTTTAAAATCTATTAATTGCTATCAAAGGATATGTATTGTACATAAAAGGAATTACATTTTATAACCTTCCTTTATTTTACACATTATTTTTTATATTTTGGAAATTCACTTTATAGTTACATTTTTTAATTAATTCATAAACTTGTACATTCCTATAGAACTAGATTGCGGGTCAAAATTTGTTGAGGCATGAGGCACAAGGAATTGCGAATCAAATAAAATCGAGGAATTTTTGAGAACCTTAATTTCAAATAGGATTGTATTTCCTAGGTTCAAATTTAGTTACAAGGTTTATGAATTCTATAAATGAACCATGTAATCACTTTTGCATCAGTTTGTGGTCGGGCATTGAGGATCTATTTCATATCAGCAATATTTCTCTGCTATTAAAGATCCAACGCTATACCCATTACAACAGTCTAGACTCTAGGATCTATTTCATATCATTCCCAAAACAATGGTTAATAACTGGTGTCTAATATAGAGGTTAATCAAATTCTAGAAAAAATATGTTAATACAAATAAACATATCGGAGTCTTATATTTGATAATGAATTGTGGGCATATAATATTTCCTTCAAAACTCCCATTCTCATGTCACATTATTAGATAGTTTTGGAAAGATTTGTCACAACCATTTTGAGATAGATCACCGACCCTAGTGGTCTATTAAAAAAATTAATTTCTAATATTTCGAGTGCAGGTTCTCAAAGGAATATAAAAATTAATATACTTTAGTAAATGTGAATACGCTCATATGAAAACCTGGGGATAAGTAAAGAGAGAACCAATGATTTTTATTTCCACCTCATCCTTTATCATTAACTACACATTTGGAAGAAGATCCTCCTTTTCAATGAAATTTTGTTGTTTCACCTAGGTTAGCTTAATTCTAGTTGGTTTGTCCCATACAATATTACTAATGTATATACATTTGGTGTTTTTCAGGTTTAGAATATTATAAAAAACCACCTTCTCTATTAATGGGAAGCAGTTGAAGCACATTCCCAAAACCAATACAGAGTCCTTATGATAGGAAGTACACCATTAAGAAGAAACATACTAGTAAACCTCACTATATCTTTTACTTCCGTCTCATATTCTCATTTATTATAGTGAGGACACTACAAATTGTAGTTTGGATGTGTGGGCATATTATTAGGTTCATTATTATTTGTATCATTTTTTTTAATCTCTTTCTCCTCTTATACATTTTCATGATATATTTACTAACAAACATTTTTTTAACATTTATACTATAATACTATTTTTTTACCAAAATAATCATGTAAATTATTCAAAATCCCTGAACAATTTCTTTAATTGTTTTTGTTTTATTATTTAAAATAATTGTTTTTCACTAAATGCATGTGATTTTGGTCATGGAATTTATATTGAGGAGCTAATATTAAGTAAAAGTGTATATTTTTCAATTATTATTGTTAGGGTATTTTTCACGAAACCCCAACAAAAAATCCCCCCATTAAAATATAAAACAACGGGAACCATAAAGTTTTGTTATTATGATGTTGTAGACTACATTATAAAACTTTTACATTGTGTATTTTTTATTGGAAAAGATAGAATTAAAAGTGGGGATATTTTGGAAACAAAAAAATGTATAAAATGTTAGATTAATACTAGAAATAAAATTTAGACTTACAAATTACAAGAAAGACAGTTTCAAAAAGACAAAATAACTATATAAAGAGTATAAAAACTTTGATCCTCAAACAATTCTTTCAAATTTTTATATAATTGATTTTCTAATTTAAATATTCTATTTTTAAATCAAGAATAAAATTTTTAGAGAATAATTTACGATAAAACTTTACCTGAATACCTCAGAGTGACCAAAGCTAATTAAACATGTTTGGCGTAATAAACAGACCCCACCTAATGAAATTTAAACAACATAGAAATTACTTTTCAATTCATACGTAGATAAAAAACCTATATAAAAATATATTTTGAAAAAAAATAATGACACCCTATTCAATCAAGAAAATAGTTTCTAGAATAATTTAAAAAATAGAGTCTACAACGAAAAACACAAACTCAAAAGGGAGAATCCTAAAAATCATCACTTCCCACCACCACATGGAGGTTATATTTACATTTATAGATTATTAGGATTATAATTATTATTATCCAAAGTATCCTCTCAATTTAACTTCTTAATATCACTAACTATCCTTAAAAAAGATGTAGAGTTAAAAATATACATTGAATAGGGTTAGAAAATATGTAGTCCAATTTCAAAATTTCAAAAATTTCATTAATTTATGCCAATATGGAGGCCAGATATTGAAAATGATCCAAATTCTTTATTCATTCCGCTTATATTATCTACTCACATAAAAACTTTGATAAATTCTTTACATGTGTGGAAAAATATATTCCCTTAATATTGAAAATATTTTTCGGTATGAAGCATCTATTCATAGTCCTCCATTTTCACATCCTAATATACCAACCTAATGGTGAATTCAAATTTAATATTGAATGGAGTAATGAACCATATAATTATATTTCATCAAATTCTATAATCACCATATTTAGATGGCTTTACCTAGATATATGTCTCCCATAATGATGGTATGTCAATTCTATCTGAAAAACTATTCTCCAACTTGATTTACTTAATTGGGTATCATGTTTGTTCATTTATAACTTGGTCTAGTTGAAAGATATCAATTCACCAAGCCAAGGGATCTTAAAAATATAATTTAAAATATGTGATCGATATTTAAAAAGTTATTCCTAGAATTCCAAAGTGACAAAAAATCTTTAAAATTATAGAATAAGGTAATTTTCACAATTAAGATGAAAACACATCAAAATTAAAAAATATATGCAATTACACATAAAAGGGAAATTATTTTGGGTTTAAATAAATTAAAAACGTCTAAATTTTTTTTTAAATATCATCCTTCTCGATCTTATTACTCTTCACTCCAGTACTCTGGGAAAAGTGTGAACAAAAAATAAATTATCAATAAAAAATTGAAACTCATGTAAATGGAATTAGAAAAGCCGAAAATCAAGGAACCCAACTTATCATACTTCTTAAATATATTTAATTCCAAATTGTTCATTATTTTCATTAATTTTATTATCAATTCATTAATTATTCTATGAGAAATAGTGCTTACCAAACCTATTTTCTACCAATGACATAATTTTTATTTTAAAAAAATGTTTTCTCCATAAAACAAATTGATTATACAACATAATATTGAATTTTTAAAATATCAAAAAATTGAGTAAAAGACTTGTATCCATCACGAGGACATAAAAATGGGTTTTTAGTCGGTCATATGGTATATGGGTCTGAAATATAAGAAAAATTTGATGTAGAAAGAGGTGATTTGGATATTCCTAAAGCACCACTACATGCTTCTAGTTTCTAATCTAGCATGGTATTATCTTCTTTCTTCATGGAATAAAATTATCTCTAAAATAACATAGAAACACCCTTAATGGATAAACTAGAACATCTCTAATTCTATAGTAATGGTACAAAAAAATTATTTCAAAATTTTAGAATTATTTTTGCTAATAATTCCCAAGGGGGAAAATAAATTTTTCCTTAAAAGATACATAAAGGGAAAAATTATATATAAACTATTTTCCAATAAACATTTTTTCTATATATAACTAGTCTCCTAAAATGTTGTATAAAATCACAATTAGGCCCACCTACAATTTAGATTTACAAAAATTATTCAATATACCTCAAGAGCAGGTTGGATAGTGAAAATGACTTGTAATGAGGGTAAATAAACAAGTATTTAATGGTTAATTAGAGATCAATATATTCCAATTAAAATGGTATGACATAAGTAGAGAGTTATTTTTTGAAAGGATTTTCAATCAAAAATGAAATTTCTAGATTATTTTGAAAACAAGTACCTTTATGGTCATATGATTTGGTAGTCATATGAAATGTTCTTTTCAAAAAAAGTGTTGTTTGGTTCACTCAAAAAGTGGGGATATTGTGATGATGATGTTAAAATGTACTAGAGTACTTGTGGATAATGATTTTCAACTTTAGAAACCTTTTCTAGAATGGGTTTCATAATGTTGCTGTTCTTTTCAAAAAAATTCACAATTTGAATATGAAAAAAATTCCAAAACTCATTTATGTTTAATAAAATAAATAATTATATATTATTTTATTAGAATATTTTTCGATTCACAAAGTTAATTAAATTTTATATCCAAATTATGTTTTATAAGAAAATGAAAAATTTAAAATAAAACCCAAAAAATTCATAAGAATGAAAATTAAAATATGATTTTTTTTAAAAAGAACAGAAAATAAAAATATACCAAGGATGATCCCCAACACTTATTTTATAAAATATCCTCCTTATGAATATTTTATATGACAGGATAGAATCATGATGAAAAGTCATTGTAAAAACAAGTGGGAAGTAAAGACACGACCTTGTTTTAATTATATATGGGTATCCTTGAGCTATCATCCCAACAGATAAAACATGGAAACCTACATGAAAAAATGAATAAAAATGTTATTCTAATAAAACAAAGAGAAATAAAAATAAAAAATATGTAAAAAGATACTTTGTTTGAACCCCTAAGTGGGTTTTATGATTACACTACCCCTACTCAGTTAGTTCTAAATAATCTTCTCTAATCTGATGGTTTTTGTAGTTTCTTCCACAAAAACCCCCCAAACAAAAAATCAGGGGTTTTATTCAAATACAAATATTTGTAGAATCTCCAAAAATAATATTTCATCAGGTTCCCCTCCATGATATTATTTTTCCAATGATGTAGTGAAATATGTGAAAACTGTTAAAGATACATTTAAAGAATTTATCATTGAAAAAGACCTCCACATTTTGATGAAATTTAATACCAAGTTGTGGTTCATCTTAAATTTTATCTTGAGAAATTATTTACTCTTTTAAAAATAGCTTGATACTCACATTCTTCTATAAACTAGTGCACTCCCCAATCTGCCACACCATTATTTCTTCAAATTTCAACTTCACATCCTATTCATTTGAGAATTCATCCAAGTCAATAGTAGTTGGAATAAAATCTATATTGGGAGAAGAAATTAAACATATATAAAAGGAATAAAATATAGAAATTTGATCGAAATATGAGACATTTCCTTGTGTATTATCATGTTCTTTCAGTGTATAGGAGTGAACAATAGTTTCACTTAAAGTAGGGAATAACCGAAGTTCCTCCAAATGTTATTAAAAAATTATTAGATGGTGTGATTATTTTTCTTTTTCCAAAGTCTAAAACAATTGTTCTAATTTTTCATCATTAAAACTAGGGAATTAAGATAAAATTTAATTTTATATAAAGTCAACCCAATAATTTTACTAATAATTTTATTAAACACTCAAATCCATAGGCATGTAAATATAAGCGTTCTTATTTAAATATTAAAATTAAAATTAAATGTCCAATTCACTAATAAAATTTAAAATAAAAGGTTCATTAATATGAAAAGTCAATGGCATAAGATATTCCTTTTCTTGGAATTCCTTTCGATATTTTAAATCATCTAATTATTTTAATGGAATAGAATGAATTTAAATTTGTTTACATACTTCTTGAATCATAAAATTATTATGTTCAATTACTACATAATATTTTTTATTACGAAATAATTTTTTTGATTGAAAATTGAAAATTATTTATGTTTAAACACATCAATTTGTTTTTGATAAATAAAACAATTGTTAGAGTATTTAGTATGAAAATAATTTTTTTGTTTTTTAAAATTTTCTAAATTAGAGGTTAAATCCTAGAAAAAAAACCAAAAATATATATATAGGCAACCTCCTAGGAAAGGAGTCCAGTTGACCCCAATAGAAAACATCCCCTTTAAAATATTGGAATGTGGTGACCACATAGTTTTCTCAGGAGGAGGTTGATGAGTAAGTTAGAATATTGTGACATTGGTAATTTGTTTTTATTAAAGTTATTATTTAAAGTATGTTTTTTTAGTTTCAAAAATTAAAATTAAAAATGAAAAAAAAATTAATTTTATTCATTAACGTTAGATATTATTAATCATAGAAATGAACAATTGAAAATTAAAAGCTAATGGTTGATGTAGTGGAAACACATTAATCATATAATACACCATCATCATTGTATACAATTTTTTTCCAATTTAATTACATAATGTATACCTAAATACATCAAATAAAACAAATATTTTTTCAATAAACCATATTGAGACATAAAATATAGACTTCATCCACCTATAAAATTGATTATATTTCTGAAATTCCCCATGTCAAGGAAAACATATGGAACATTTTATGCTCAATGGGGAGACCTCATCCAATGAAATTTTAAAATCAAGAAAATTATTTTAAAATAATATGAATAAAAATAATATATAAGATATAGAATAAATTTAAAATAAGAAATAAATAGACCTCATATAATCAAAAAAATTCATGAATAATTCAATAAAGAGTTCACAATGAAAAGCACTAATTCAAAATGTAAATTCCTTCAAATCTTCACTACCCACTACCACATGGAGTGAAACCCAATTTGGATAGGTTACCTTAATTATAACTCATATTTTCTAGAATATCCTATCCTTAAATGAAATTCTAATATCCAACAATCCATTGAAATGGAGTGGAGATGAAACTTATAGTGAATCCGGGAAGACAATATGTTTTCTTGTTTTGTCTACTGAAGGTTTTTCTTATTTATACCAAGCTGGAGGATAAATCTTAAGAATGTACCTGCTTAAAAAATATTCACACATGTCTTATCTATTGGGACATAAAATTGTAGTTCTATTTTAAATGTTTTAAAAATTCTATTACTGAATTACATAAAATGATTTTTCTGGATGATGTGTCCCTTAAAATTCCCCTATTTTAATTTTCCCATTTTCCATATTAATGAATGAATTTGAATTTATTATTTATTGTATATATTAAAATAATAATTAGTATACTCATAAGTCTTCAACGTTCTAAAAATTATGCAATTTTAAAAAATTGGAATCATTTTTGGAATTAAATAATTGAAATAAATAAAAATAATTTAAAATATTATCTCTCTCAATGATATAAGTTATTATATATATAAAAATCCATTATTACATTGTCACATCTTGGGTGACATGATTTACTTGATTGGGTGTTCCTATTATCTGACTATTATACTCTATGAGATGAAAAATAAACAAATGAGGGGAGTGATTAAATGTACAAAATATGAAAATATCTTGGTTGGGAGGTTAGTGTTTTACTTCTAGGAATGAATTAATTAGTGTGTCTTGAAATTTTATTTCAAAGAACATAGTACAGATTCACTGGAAAGAATTAGTTAAGATGTTTTTTAAAATTACAATATTTAGAGGATATAAAGTGTAATGAATAAAATGAAATTTTTATAAAACATAGACATTGAGATTTGATGGAATGGTTGAATTTTTATTTCATTTATATGACTAATGTAATATATCTCTCTAAATTACATTCTGATAAAATTTATTAGACACTCATTTTTTTGATTTCTAAGATTAACACTTTGGGTTTATTATTATTTTTATAGAAATTCTATTATAAAATTAATTTGCAATGAATTTCATATAATATTAATTTATCTAAAATATTCATTAATTATTTTTAAATTTTGAATTTTCCTAATAGTGTCAATGTTCATGTGTGGGTTTGTGAATGCGTAGTGATTCAGTATTAATTCCTACACTTATACCAGAATGTTAAAATGATTTTTATTATAAATAAATAAATAATAAATAAGATAAAATCCAAATTAAGTTATTTGGTAAATTTTTTACCATGGTTAAAATGGTGAGTTTTACTTATTTTGATGATTTTATTATAAGTGGTGGTGATCTAGAGATCCCAAGATGAAATTAAAACAAATCACGCTAAATTTCACAAGATCCCAATCATATTAGTGGAATTAAATATTCTCTATGGATAATCCGTACAAATAATTAGACCAAAATTAAATTCGTGAATGAATAAATACTTGGGATAAAATTATCAGGAATAATAGAAATCCGAATTTATTATATTTGGGTACGAAAATGCATTATCATTGGAGAAAATATTAACTATTCACATTCCTGAGGTATCTTTTATAATTTGAGAATATATCATTATAGAGTAATATAACTGATTCCAAATTGTCAATAGATATAGAAAAAAATGTAGGAAAAGAACATTTTAGTTTTATCAAAATCATGTTAGTATTTCTTCATATTCTAAATCTAAAATTTATTTTTTTTAGAAATTCAGTGTGCCTGGAACGCCCTTCATTGTTGACTATAAATTATCACATTGTGAATATCATTTGAAAGACCAGCCAAGGGGAATGATTTTTTTTTTAATTTTGAGATTATAAGGGCTCTTATCATCCATTTGGAGATTTTATAGGCTCATAGCATCATACAATGATTGAATATCAATGTGAAGATTAACCCAAGCCTCTTAATCCTCTTTAGAGAAGGGTAAATAGCAGTCTATCATTTCAAGGGAGATAAACACATAGAGATGTATTTTTGAACCTTTTTTTCTACTAGTTTAGTCATACTTGTTAGAAGATTTTCATTTAGTTGTATCTTAAAATGATAAAATTTCAATTATTTATTTTCATATGTTTAATCAAAATACATGTCACACTTCATACCTGATAGTATTGGGATTTCATGTTTGAATCTTCGGTTGTTATGATTGGACAACATATGTAACCTTTTTATTTCACACAAACTTGATATTTTAGAATACTTTGGAATCCATCATTGCATTATTATGTTCTAAACATGGGAAAATATATTTTAGTTTGAAGGGTTTATTCGAGGTTGGTATTTTTTAAAAGGAATACCAGTTAATAATGTTATTAGTTACACTATACCATATAATTTCATTAAATCAAATATAACATTCAAAATAATGAATTTTTTATTTATGTGTAGTGAACTCCCAATGATCACATTTTTTTAAATTTCCTTGAAACCCACCTCTTATTTCAAAATGTTAAACACATTAAATTAACCTATTTTATTTTTAATCCTTATTTATTCCCCCCCATAATTTTTTGTTTTTTTCTTTGAAGAATTGTGGAAAAGACAAACAGTAAACCAAAAATGTTTCATGATAGCTGAACTAGGGTCTACACTATGATGTAAAATCCTCTATAAATCACAATCAATTTTATGGGTCATGAAAATTACAATCACCTATATTTAATGTTTCCTCATATTTGGTTGTGGTGTTGATTTTCATCTTCCTTGATATGTTTTGTTGATAGATCTGGAAACTTGTTCATATATTTTCATGTGATGTAACCTCTGTCTTCATTAGTTGAGTGTACAAGTTGATCCATAAGGAATATCACTGAAAAATACATGTGTGTGATATTGGTTGAAATTGATATGGAATAACCTTTAATTGTGATGACTCAAATGTGTTGTTTGGACTATCCCATTACGGGTGGTTTGTAAGATAAGACTATTCGATGTCCTTTCTCAAATATCTCTAAAGAAGGAAGAGCTGGTCATTAAGGTCCTGAACTATATGTCAGGATTGTATGATATACACTTTCCTTATTTTTCCCTATTTATTTTCACGTAATTCACTAGTATATATTATTCACTTATGTTAAGATTAATTGGTGGTATCTTATTGTTTATTTTACACACACCCAACTCAAGTATCTCAATGTGCTTGTAGATATCATGTTTATTGATCTGATGAAGGGTAAGTGCCTTGATGTGGATGGTTTATAAGGTTTTACAAGAGTATATGAGATATTTATAATGATTTGTGGGATTGATATATGTTGTTACTTTTTTATACATTGAAATACTGTATGCATGGTTCCTTACATTATTTGGTTCATGTGAAAAACATTGTTTTCTATTACTACATGGTTTTTTATTTTGTTTGTACACTGCTAATAAGATGATTTATTGATTGGTTTTTATTTTTTTTATTTTTTATTTATTCCATTACTATACTATGATGTTTACCTAGTAATGAGGGAATTTTACCCCCATGATGTCCCTTTGGTCCTCAACAGTAGTCAAAAACCATTGGAATATGAGGAGACACACATGTGTTCTTGTGAAACCATTGAATAGTCCTAATGAATTGGATATGGGTGTTAAAAAATAGAATTAGAGCCTTATGATCACTAAACTATTTCATTTCCTTATATTTATTTGTTACATAGTAGAAAATATAATTGAATTTGGGACATGGTAAGGAGAAATATGATGGTGACTGACCAACACTATATAGTGCACCTCCATGTTTTGCTGAAAGATTGATTTTCTATTCTTATTTTTTATTTTATTTTTGATTTAAATTAACCTTGGATGACTAATATGATGTGGTATACAAAATTAATGGATTTGGGTGAATTCATGCATCAAATTAGGAATGTAAGAAACATTCCATATTCCTGTTTGTTATATTATATAGTGTCTAAACAGCTAAATTTCTATTGAAAACATGAATGTTACATTTGGTGTATTATTTCATTAATTATTTTATTTGAGACTTAGTATTTTATTCTTGGGTGTATATATGTGGTTATAACTAATTTATAGGTACCACATGATATTCCTGGTTTATCGGTAACACATAGGGGGTAATACCTTGTTATTATTTGTATCCTTCTTGAGTGAACCTTTTTGTAAAGCCATATTAGTGCCAATTAACTCTTAACATAATTTTTTTATAATTTTTAAGATTTATATGAGGTTTGATCAATAATTTTAGGAAACAATTTCTTATAGATGTATTGAGCAACAAATTTCACCATCTATGATGTTGGATGACACAACTGGGCATGTTCCCTTTGATTCTCTAGTCGGTCAAGCTATTGAATTGATCCATCCAAGAATCTTTTGGCTAGTACCTATATGGGTTGAAGAATACCACATGGGTAGGTTGGCTATATTTAATTATGCACATGACATCCATATCTAGCTTCCCATATATCTCTAGGGATCCATAGGCTCCAATGACATGAAGGACTAGATATGGGTCATTGATAGGATTTTTTACTTTGTAAAGACCCTAATGTTTTGGAAGGTGATGATTGTGACATTTATACTTTGGTTCACTATTGGAAGATGGTGGGATGTTATAATTCAAGCTATTAGATGTAAATGGATAACATAGGATACCTTAATGGACCTATTATTATCAGTCTTATTCCCTGATTCACTAATGATAGAATCTGATCATGAGTTTATAGATCTCCAGTTGGGGATAATGACCATATCCACATATTCGATATGCTTTATAATGTTTATTCTAGTTTCTCCACTTTTTTCATGGAATGAGGCATAAAAGGCTATAACGTTTTAGATAGGTCTTTATATAGAGATTAAAATACATGTCAAGAAATTTTATCCATTGACCCATGTTGAAGTACTTCATAAGGAACTAATAATAAAGATGTGCATCAAGGAGGATAACGTAGCATGTTTTCTTCCAGTTTACCATGGATTGGTCTGTTCAATCTCTATTATAGTCCCAACTGCTTATTCTAGGAAAATGAATAGGATGTCTGATGATGGATTCCAAGGTATAGGTCAATAGTTAGAGCAGAGTATAGGTTTATCAACTAACACTAGATAAGATGACTGTACTAGGTTCTATAAACATGGTTTAAAGGGTTAGCACATCAAGGACTATCAAAATTCTCTCAATAAATTCCACTAGTGTGGTAATAATGGTCATTTTAATTGGTTCTATGTTATGAATTTATGGATTAACATGTATGGGTCATGCTATGGTGCATGTATAAGACCTCGGTAGTAGGTTAACGCCTTATAAGGGTTTGTAAATCGAGTTACTAATGGGTCTCTAGGGTGCTATGAATTGGTTTCTAACAAAGGATTTCTGGTTTAAAATGATTAAACTAAGGTTTTAGATGGAAGATTAACAGTTCATGGTATAATATTGATATCTTCAACACTACATATTTATATATTTTATGCGGGTATTCTCCATTCATTTAATTATTAACAAGTTGTTCATTAGTTATACATACCATTTAAATTCTCTTTTGAGTTATTATCCTTCAATACAAACCTAATAAAGAAATTGGATCATCATTACATCTTTCCAAAATATATGATAGTGATTCATGGATTCATGCCTATTTTGAGCATCATAATTCTAGAGATGAAAAGTTTCGATGTGATCCCTAGAATGGAATAGTTTAACAACTAGCATGCAAACATTTATTTTTTCATTGATGAGTGAATTTTACATCCCCTGAAGGGTAAATTTTGTGTTGACTAGATAATGGGATATCAAGTAAGAAAATTTGTGACTAGATACTCATCATATGTAATTGTTTTAAATATAGGTGGATGGAATGATCCTTTTAGTGGATTAGTTGTCTACTCTATCATATTTTTTTAGGGGTAGGACTGTATTGAGATATCTATCTTGAATATATCTTAGGGTTACCACCACATATATGAGTTGATTTTGAGATCAATATCATTCTGGGTGCACAAATTATATCAATTACAACTAATCAAATGGGACCAATAATGTTTAAAGAGATCAAGGTGAATCATTAAGACATTGAAGCTAAATGCTTCATTAGAATGAGAACTTCCCCTTGGGATAATCAGATGTAATTTTTTAAAAAAGAGTATGGTAGTATCTAACATTTTATGGACTACAAAAAATTGAATCATATTACTATAAAAAAAGTACCCATTTATAAGAATTAAAAATTTGTATGATCAATTGATGGAAGACCAGTGGTTTTCAATGATTCATCTTTGTTAGGACTACAATAAACTTCATGTTAGGGAGGAGGAACTATTAAAGATATAATGTTAGAAAAGGTAAAATTTCTATGAGTATATCCTTTTTTTATTTCGGATAAATAATTATATACTTGTGTTTATGGATATTGTGAACATTATATTTCACCCATACATGGACTCTTTATTCATTTTTTGTGTTGTTGACATCCAAATTTATTCCGAGCATATAAAACACCTTCTAGGTGCCTGGAGATCATATTGAGAACACTTCAATGACATAATATTTAAACCATGTATTCAATTTTTAACTTTTGGATACTGCTGGTTTTCATTATTGGGTACCAGATCTCTGATGAAGGAATATCCATTGTAGTAACAAATTAAGAAGTAATTATGTCATGGGAATGCCCGAGGAAAGTGTTTTAGATTGAGAGTCTCATTATATTAGATGGGTACTACATGAGGTTCATTCAATACATTTGTCTGTTTAATGTTTCCATGACTACACACACAAAGAAGTGAGTAATGTTTGAAGGGATAAAATTGTGTTAAGGTGGCTTCTTAGAGCTAATGAAGTTTTTTTATGTAAGCTTCTATCTTGATTATTTCTATTCCTATAGTTGGGAATGAAATGTATTGTGATTAGATTGAAATTTTAAAGTAATATTTTATAGTGTAGGGTTTTAAAAAATCATTTCACAGGCCTTATTAGTTATTACCCTATAAGAAAAAATATTCTACTCAAGACTTATAGTCTTTATCTATCGTTGATGGGTTTAATGGTTTTAGACAATACATATTTAGAGAGTAATTTGTTGTATACATTCCAAAGAATATTATATCATATATTTTATAAAAGGGTGAGAAGAATAATTTTTAGATGCATTGGATAGAATAATATTGTTTATTCACCTTTATCATGGAGTAATATACAAGGAAAGTAAATTTCATTTCTGGTGCGATTAACAAGAAGACAAAACAAATTGGAGAGTAGAAATTAGATGTGGGTTGGAAGGATATGGATTTATAAAAACTTGGTGTGTGGGAATAACTATGAATAAATTTTTAATGTTTTTTAAAAATATAGTTATCATACACTTATTAATGGAATAAGTGAATTCATGTTACGTTCTTGACCAAGATTTTATCACTATGAAAACGACATTTGCAAAAAATGGTCCGGTTCTAGGATTTGATTTAGATGGATGTGGCATGATTAGGGTTCATAGAAAAGTGGTGGTTCATTCTACAATAAGATATGATCTAATAAATTTATCACATGATTTATAGTTTAATGTTCAATTAGGATTAAAAAAAGTTCCTCAGGATGTCAAACAACAATTCAGGTGGTCCGATATGAAAGAAGATATTTCAAGATTTGTCTCAAAATATCACACTTCATATCGATCTGAGAGATTAACATGGTGGATATATAGTCAATATCTATTTCCATGATATTAAAATATTCATATATTGCCATAAATCTTGGTATCTAATATATACACACATTTCATATCCTGATTTTTGAAAATATTTCACAGGGATATGGGGACTCTATTGATGATGAGTATAAATTTCCATTGTTAGACTCTGGGAAGTTAGATGGAGTGATCCAGACATATTAAAATATTATTTAAATTTTATTATTTAATTTAATGGTTTTTTCAAAAAATAATTGGGTCTAGTATACTTCAACAATAATAAGAGCTTTCCGGATTAGATTTAGATGGCTATGTTTGAGGATTTGTATGGGAGGTTATATAATTACCCAATATTCTTGAATGAGGTTGGTGACACTTCACTTGATTAGATGATTATGTTACAAGAGACCTAAAATTTGATGTAGTTGATTTTAAAGTTACTGGTAACAGCTTAGAATAGATAGTGTTGTCATACTGACTGAAGGTGATTACCCTTGTTCTTAGTTGTTGGTGACAAGATTTTCTAGAGGTTGTCTCTTCAATTGGGGAAAAAGGATCTTAGGAGGAAAGGGAAATTGAAAATGTGGTATGTTGGGACTTTTAAGAACATTTAACTCATTATGTAAAAGGTTTTTCAATTTAATCTTCCTCTACATTATCAGGGTTTGTATAATGGGTTCCACTTGTGTTGTCTTTAAAGGTATAATCCTAATTATATATAGGTTTCCAACTATGAGGATATTGAGTTGGAACTAGATTAAAATTTTGTTAGTAAATATATTTAGATTGTGTACTAAAGTGAAAATTTTTAATGAGGTATGTATGTTCCACTTATTCTAGTTCATTGGAATCACAAGAGGATTCCACATGATACATGAGAATGAGTGATAGTCATTTGGGTGTAGTAGACTGAATTGTTTGAGGAATCCTATGGGGATACATGTTGAGGAAGAGAAGTCAGAAAGGGATGGGATTGTGTCATCTTATTTTATATATAATCCTATTTTTAATGCGAACATATCATATTTTTATGTTTTTAATTATTTTTTGGCATTCAAGAGGATAGAACAGAGAAGGGGCCAGGAAAGTTGACATGTTGTTGCTTTTCAAACTATAACAGACCCCAATCTAACTAGTAGAAATATAATATATAGATGGTGTGGCTTTTGGGATGATTTAGTTCTACCCAAAACAACCTACCAGTTAGTTGAAGTCACTATATAGCTAGTGGGGTTCCTCATTAATGTGACTCTACCTAACACCCACTAACCAACTGCTGGTTGCCTCCGGCTGGTTGGTGGAATCCTTCAAATCCAAATATGGCCACCAAAGATTATGAATTAAATTTTTAAAACCCAAAACCTCTCATCCTTATTCATTATTTTCGGGCCTCTTCATCCCCTGACACCATATGAAACATTCTTTAGTTATTTTCGGATCATAACCTCCTTCCATCTCCTCAGTTCGATGACTAAACTACAATTGAATACTTTGTTCTTAATCCGTTGAGTTCCTTATTATTCTAGATCAATTACCTTATATTCTTATTTACCAAACACAATTAGATTCTAAATTTTTTACATTAATATATGTTTTTTTCATTTTCCAATTGGGGGACTTTATTTTTTATAGAATTAGCACCCAGATTCATGGAATTAGTTTATGTAGAAAATGTTTGGACCTAGACCATTGTTGGTTCCATATGTTATTAAAAAAGAGTCATATTATACATTTTTTGGTGTGGTTTTCATTATACATAATCCCTTAATTCTAAATCATATTGGATATGGATGGTGTCTTGGATCTAGTGGTGTAATTGGATATAGACTGTGACCCTTGTCATCAAACTATAGTGCATAAGGTTTTTGGAATTTTTCCTTAGAACATGTTTATTTTGGTTATTGGTATGATTATTTGTTTTATGTGTGTAAAGTTGTGAAACCTGTGGTTTATTTTTTATCATGTATTATTTTTTGGTATGAATATGAATCTTTCTTCATATAAGGTGATAGTTGATTTATTATCTTGTATACATGTCTTCATGTGTTGTTTTATTTATTTTATATAGTTGAGCTTGCTGGTTGAACCATACAGACTATCACCATAAGATGGTTGTGTTAGTTATTGACCAACTTATACATTGGATTCCCTTCCTTACAGATATGTTAAACACGTTTTGTGGACTATATCATTGAGAGAGTATTTTTCAAACATGGCTTGTTGAAATTCTTTGAGTAATGATATCAAAGTAGGTAGATATGGTATCTATGCACCAAAACCATATTTTATGCTTGTGTGGCATACTAGTTCCTTATATAAGCTCTATTAATTTTCACGGAATGCACTAGTATATATTGTGTACTTATATAAAGGACCATTGGATGTATCTCATGAGTTCTTGTACCCACAACCTACTCAAGAATCTTACTGCACTTGTAGATTTGAGGAACATGGACCTGATGAAGGGAAAGGGCCCTATGGGGGATGATTGAGTTTGTTTAGTAGAAGCATATAAGAAATTCCTGATGATCCTTCGGATAGAAAATTTATTCTTATTTTTTATTCTCTTTTTATATGTTGATCAACCATCAATATGGGTACTTAATTTAGTTTGTTTGTGTTACTAGTGTTCAATACTGTGTCTCTACGTGTAGGTATTTTAATTATCTGTATGATCTATAATGATTTATTTACTTATTAATTATTTTTTGTTTTATTTGTTATTAATTAGATTATTATTCTATGTTAATTATCTGGTACTTTGGGTATAACCCATCCAAAATTTCCCTTTGTCCCACATTGACAACCTATTTCAAACATGGAGGAACATATGAATTCATGTTCGACATGCACCACATGGTTTGGGTTGGGGTGTTACAAAATTTATTTATGGTCTCAGTTTCATGAATTTCAGGTATGGAGGACTTTATAGATTAATGAATATCACTGAAGATCCATATTGAGTTGCTAATGTGAGGGGGATATTTTTTTAATATCTATGATGTTTTTCTATACGTAGAGACCTAGGTACAAGAATTTTCCAATAAGAGTATATATAATTAAAAGACTCTACCATGGGAGAATATATTAGTTTATTTTATATAGTGACATCTTATTCTTATCAATGATCTTCTTAAATGTGGTTGTAGATTGATCTTGTGATATGTAATGACCCATGCTGTAGTGAAATATTCCTTATTTGAAAAATAAAATGTTTGATAGCTTACTTCAAATGAAACACCAAAATCAAAAAACAATTAATATGTTGTAAGGTATTCAGAGAATTTATAACAACAAATACATTACATACATGGATATTATTTCAAAAGTAATGAATATTAATTAAAAACTATAATAAATCCATGATCATACCGTATAGGTATAGTTTCCATAGAAACATAGAAACCTAAAATAATGGTTCATAAGATATCAACATTGTCTCTTGCTTATTCCTTCATAACTGGACACCTTTTTTACATAGCTTATTTAATAAAAATTTTCATGGATATAGGAAAAGAAACATATGAATGGGAAATATTATATTCTCTATAAGGGTAAACAAGAGAGATACCAATCATATCATAATTAGAAGACATAATACTATAATATAGGAAAATATTATCCTACATATGAAAGATCGTGATAGAATTCTATGTGATAAGTCATAAGAGTTCAAAAGAATCAATGACTATAATCCCAAAATTAATAAAATAATGCATTAAATTTTGTGGCATACAAATAAACATATAAAATCATTTCATATTAGTCAAGGCTCATTTCCAAGACCATCATAATGGTAAAAGTCCATTATTGAATTGAATTAACTCCTGATTCCTACCCTGTACTACTGTACCATGATCATTTATGATTCCAAACATATATATCTCATGAGATATAAAAATTTACCCAATGAATTAGAGGGAAATATTGGTCCCACCCATCTCATAATGAAATAATTCTTACATGTGTCACAATAACATAAATCAATCATCATAGCATATCCCAAAGAAGAAAAATGGATTTTGTAAACATCATTCCACAATAATAAACATCAAACAAATGGATTTATTCCATTATAAACACTATAAAACTATAGTAATAATAGGTAATGAAGAACAAACCTACATATATAATTTCATATTAGATTGAAAATTATTTTGATAAAACACTTGAAATTAATTCGTGAGGAAAATATCCATTCTTCATAAAAAATACATTATTTTATCCAAATTACTTGAAATATCAAAAGAAAATAATTACATTGAAAATAATAATGAAATATTTTAATTTTATATTCTTGGAAATAAGGCATAATTAAATCATAAAAATCCATTCATGTCGTATAAGTTAAAAGAAAACATTCCTCCTTTACTTTTATTGTAAATTCAAAAAGTACCTCGTAACGAAAGTGACAAAAGATTATTTTCATACCATTTCGAAAAAATTAACCAATGAAATAAATTGGATATTAAAAATTATAATTATATGATGAATATTTTAATATTTATAAGTATAAAACATGGGCATAGATGATAAATATACTATAGTAAATACTTACATATAAAAAACATGGATAAAAATCTGATTGCGAAATCAACCCTTACCATAGGTATAATTTCATTGGTCTGTATCATACCTACTGTATAATGATTTAGATATTTTCATTTAATTATTTCAGAATCTTACTAATTTTTATGATATCGTATATCATCATATTATCATCTCTTTGTTAGTAACATCATTACTCTTCCATTGGGTGTGAACTTCATTTTTTCTGACGAATGTTTTATTGGATACGTCTTTGTTCCAATTCATAGGATATAGTTATATGATTTAATAAAAGTTATTATTATAATATATTTCATATTTAGTAATTATATTCATTTATATAATCATTCTTTGATAAATATTATGTATTACGAATCACATCTCATCATGGAGACGGTAGACCGTACGCACGCATGAACGAAGATATCATTCCCATAATTGTTGAATGGTATTGAAGTGGATGGGGTATAATATTTCAGAGTCAATAGAATTTTGTAATAATATTATATAGTTATTTTTTAAGTCATTATACCCATCCAAGTAATTTGGTGGAGAAAAAGAGATTACACCATGGTGTGGAGACAATAAGTCGTACGTACAAAGGCATCGTGATTTCATTTTTCATAGGATGGATAGAAGGTGGAATATGGTATTCCATTACCATAATAACATATAAGTAAATAATTGATACTTGATTTATTAATTTATATTAAAACATCTAATTAAAAGGAAGTATAAGAATAAATATGTTTGAATGAATCAGTAGAGGGGACTACCTATTCTTCAGTGTGATCCCTCTAAATCTTTTTTTAAATCACTAGAGTTGGTCTTTAGAGAAGACAATAACCTCTATAATGATACTAGGGAATAAAATAATGGAATATGGTAGGGTATATCTGAGCTTTGAGGCTCAAATTGTTGTGAATAAATGAGGTTGGATGTCCCCTTTTTTAATTAATGTGAGGGCCACCATTAAAGACTCCAAAATATTAATTTATTATAAACTCAAACCATCTGAAAAACCTTCTTAATGACCCAATTAAGAATGTGAGATTATATAGGGTTATAATATAATAATCCATCAAATTCTAGACATCTATTTATATTAATTTAATCCTTATCATTTTAATTAAAACTTAGCTATTCATTTTATTATTTAACATGGGAAATAATATTTCAATATTAAAACGGTGCAATATTTAGTTATTTGATGTAAACTAGACCATAAATAAATTAGTTAGAAAATTTGGTACAATAAAATAATTATTATATAATTTTTTTTCAGAAATTTTTTATTCATTCTAAATAACTTAATAAAACATAATTTAGAAAAATAATTAATAGTGTCAAACTTGACAATACTCAATTAACTGATTTTAAAAAATATTAAGATATCAAGTTAAATTAGAAAACAATTATAATGTTATATTCATAAGAGGTAAAGGTTATATAGAAAAATTAATTATACATATTAATTATTGCAAATTATTTTTATACTAATATTATGAAAAAAATTTATTTGATATCTTCATTAATAAAATAATTAATACATCCATTTTGAGAAATTCTTTATTATACACATTTCATGATTAACAATTTAAAATAAAATAGTAAGTTGAAGATAAATCTAATATATTTCATAATAATAGTTTTAGTGAAATTTGTCATCTAGAAAATCCAACATTAAAAATGTAATATTTATTAAATTAAGAATGTGAATGCTTTAATAACACTTTAAATAAAACAATATAATTGTCAAAATCCATTTTATAAGGATCCAAATGGTCACTAACCTGACCCTTGGATTATTATGGTTGATATATATTCTATAAATAAGATTTGGTCAAGTGTTTTGGTCCTTTGATGGGTATTATCATTTTAATAAAAAATGTTATATTGATTTCTCAAGAATTAATTATTTTTTACATCATTAAATTATAAGTCTGTAAGGTAATTATTTGTTTCCTAAAAATTAAAATTTAAATAACATGATAAAAAAATTAAAGATTCCAGATGAGTATTTCTAATCAAATTTATCTTTTGTATAAACTTATATAAAAAATTATTTATTTATTAAAATTTGTTTGAGACATATTGAACTTTAAATAAAATAAAATAAAATAAATGTACTAATCACATCCAGGTGGATTCCAATGCATACAATTTTACCCAATGATGATTTCAGTCTAAACAAACTCATCCAATGATATAGGGACAACTATTAGGGTAATCTTTTAATATTATTTTTACCCTTAAATACCCAATTTATCCTTTTACCGTAGTAATAAAAATTGCCGAAGATACTTTTCATAATTCCGAAAAATAAAAGTAATCTAATTACATAATTTGGACTTTCCAATTCCAAATATAGAATAATTTTTTTAAAAATTAAATGAATACAAGTTGAAGTAATTAATTTAAAATGAATCTCGTTGTAGGAAATAGAGGTCTTATTTTAAAAGTTAAAACCTTATAAAATATAGAAATGTTTTATATGTCTAAATTTAATGTAAAATTAACGATAATGACATAAATTATATTGAATGATAAAAATATGTTCTATTTTTAATTTAAACCACTCAGTATTATAATTTATCCATATAAATTATTTAGATGAAAAAAATTGGTTTCAATTAAAATTTAGTGTATTTTTACTATAAATAAAAAATTTAATGTTGACAAGAAATTTATAAAAAATTCATCCAAATCAAAATTTTAAATTTTTATTCTAAATAAATTGTTTAATTGTTTGTAAAAATATTATTATTGTGCAAAAATATTGATTTAAAATGGGTTATCCGTTAAAAGGATTAAAATTACACTTTCAAAAAAATATAGGTTTTTATATATAAAATATAGTTTATCCATACCCAATGAAACAAATTCTATTGGATGTATATTAAAAAGATTTTATTAACTATATAACATATATATTTTATTAATTTCATTTAATAATAATAATTAACTCAAATGTTTAATTCAAAAATAAAAATATAAAATTGATTTCAATTTTTCATTAATAATAGGTAGCCACTGAATTCACCAAATATTTTCATAAGTTACTAATATTTATTCCCTCTAACAAAATATAAATGTTAAATTGGTCATTTTATACTAAGGGTGTCTCACGATTTGTTAAAAATATTGATTTCTAGAAATGCATGCTACTGAATAATAAAAATTTATTAAAAAATATATTTCATAAAAACATATGGGTGTTACATTGTACCCCCCTTAAAATTGATTTCTCCCAAGAAATTCATCATTTGGAAACAAATAGATGAGGACACGTCTACCTCATCACATCCTCAAGTTCATACATAGTTTCCTCAAATTGGTTGTTCCATTATAAATCATTAACCAAGAAAGTGTCCTTGTTTCGTAGAACTTTTTTTTATGATCCATAATCTCATTCAGTTGTTCTATATTAGAATGATCATTTTAAAATATTATTACTTATGATTTTAGTAAATTTGAAGTATTAGCTATGTAACTTCTTAAGAGATATACATAAAACACATGATGAACTTGAGATATATTCGGTGGAAGTTCCAATCAGTAAGCTACCATCCCAACACAATCCATAATTTCAAAGGAACCAACACACCTAAAGCTCAGCTTGGCCTTCATTCCAAATATCATTACTCTCTTTTAGGGATAAATTCATAGAAACACCATATAACCCACTTCAAAATCTAGGTATTTTATTATCTTGTCACCATAAATTTCTTATCGACTCTGAGCTTCTCTTATCTGTTGTTGAACAGATATAACTTATTTTACCATTTCATCAACAAGATCAGGTCATAACAATTTTGGTTCACAAACATCATCCCTACAAGTTGTAGTTTTACACTTCTTTGCATAGAGGCCTTCATAAGGATCCATCAGAATACTATTGTGGAAGCTATTGTTGTAAAAAAATTCCACCAATGGTTGGTGTCAATCCCAAACACCTTTTAAATCCATCGAGAAGGCTCTCAAAATGACATATATATTTTTAATTATCCCCATATAATAATAGTCTATCTAAGGATGCTAAGTAGTTTTGAAACATAACTCTATATCTAGATCCTCCTAGAGAATTCCCCAGAACATTTAGGTATACTTCATATCCCAATCAGATATAATTGAAAGTGGAAATCCATGCAATCTTAAAACATCCTTTACATATGACATGGAAATATGGTCAAGAGAGAAATCATATATAATTACAATTATGTGTGCTGACTTCATAAGGTGATAAACTATAACCCATATATCATTTTGGCCATTAAATATTTTGGTAATTTTGATGAAAATTTCCATAGTGATGTTTTCCAATTTCAATTATGGTATGGGTAATGGTTGTAACATCTCCTTATACTTGTGTCTCATCGCCATAACATGCTAATAAACAATGCACTGATAGACATATTCAATGAATTCTATTTTCATGCCATCACACTAAAAATACACTTTTAGGTCCTTGTATATCTTTTTGCTTATAGGGTGAGTAGGAAATGTAGAGATATTAGCCTCATCAAATAGATCCTTATTTAGTTTTGATATGGGAGGAAAACAAGATCACCTTTTCAACCTTATTATTCCACCATAATCAAGGATGAATTCCGGAAAACTTCTCACCTCCTTTTACAGATCCATATCATCATTTTTCTCCTCCTCAATCTTCACATGTATATATTATTAAACATTCATTTGAAAAAGTTAATATTTTTATCCATCCATTAAAATCTCAAGATCTGTCTTTGGAAAATCGATAAATAATGGATATTTTGTGTTCCTCATCATAGAGAAAATATCATGGTCCTTTCGACTCAATGTATCTGCGAACATGTTTGCTTTCCTGGGGTGTTAATGGATTGATAAGTAATAATAATTAATCAACTCCAACTGTATTTTATAATAGATATTTATATAATTCTATTTGAAAGTATAATATAAAATTATGATCAATATAAATATCACAACTTTCACAAAAAATAAAATGCCTCTATATCGTTAGTTCAAAAATTACAGAAGCTAACTCGAAATCAGGAGTTTGGTAATTGTGTTTATGGATTTTCAATTGTTGTGAGGCATTAGCTATTACCATAACATTTTTCATGGGATCACAGTTGATCCCCTTCATGGATGAATCACCGTATATAACAAAAATTACTTCACAACACATCAGTGTGAGCAAAGGTGAATTGGATAACCTTCTTTTTAGCTACTTGAAATTCAATTTACATTCCTCAGTCCACATGAACATAACTCCTTTTCGATTCGAATTGGTGTGTGAATTAGATAATCCTGGAAAATCATTAAAAAAATGTCGACAATATCCATCCAAACGAAACAATATTTGGTTCTATGTTACCTTTTTTGGTCTTGGAAAATATTAAATAACATATATTTTTACTAGATCTATAGAAATACCGTATATTAAGATTATATGATCTTAAAATGAAACATTCTGAAGCCAAAATTCCCACATCGAAAATTATTCATAATGCTTATCCCTTTTAAAGGTATTTAGTACAATTATCTAATGACATTCTTGTTCTTATATGATCTTTGAATAGACATGAATATATTCTATAAAGACTACCATAAACTGATCAGGATAGTCTCCAATAACAGTATTCATTAGATCTATGAAGATAACAAGGTAATTAGTATGACCAAAAGTCATCACTATAAATTCATAGTGTCCATACCTTGTATGGGATGGTGTATTTGGTATATCCTCCTTCCTGACCCTTTATTGATGATATACTAAATGGAGATCAATCTTGGAAAAGTTTTTATCTCTTTAAAGTTGGTCGGAAATTTCATTAATACGGGGAAGATGATATTTGTTGTCGATAGTGGTCATGTTAAGTTCTCGATAATCAATGCAGATTCTCTTTCATCCATATTTCTTTTTAAGAACCCAAATAGGTTCACCGCAAGGTGATTCACTAGGGAATATGAATCCCTTGTCAAAATTATATTGGAGTTTTTTTTTGTATTCCAACATCTCAATTTGGGATATTCTATAAGGTTTTTATGAAATAGGACTAGAACACAATATAAGTTCTGTTGAAAACTCAACCTCACGATTTGGTGGATGACCAAATAATTATATAAGAATGTTCTCATCAAACTCTTGTAAAATGGGTGTATTATTAATTTTGAGTTTCTCCCCAACCATTTGAAATAGATTACCTTCATTTATAGAAATCAAGACCCATAATATGGAAGAAATTTATACTAGAAGTTTATATTCAATATTGCATCGATAGATGATCATAGATTGATCTGGAATATGAAATGTTACTTTGATTCCTTGGAAAATGAAATGAGCTCTAAATAGTGAAAGAAAATCCATACTAAAAATCACCTCAAATTCCACTATATGAAGGATCACAAGATTTATAGGAAGTAATTTCCCACAAACGTCAACCAAAGAAGAATTAAAAACATGGTATGCAACCGTTGTGCCATTAGGAGTTGTCACTCCTAACTCAAAATATAATTATTGAGTTAAAACAATTATACCCTTAGAATATTACTCTTAAATAAAATATTGGGTGGATCTAGATCAAATAATACATTTTCTATTTTAGTGTATATGATAAGTCTAGCTATCAACACTACATTATCATACTCCACATAACCGATAGTGATCACATGTGACTTTTCAATTTATTTAGCATTAGGAGTTTGATGACATCGATCTTCATCAATAACCCTTGGATTAAAGAATTTACTGGTATAATGAACCATTTACTTTCAAATTTTTAATTGATGTATAAGAGGTGAATTATGTGTATCCTTTTATCTATTCACATCCACATAAAAAACATTAACATCAATTATGCATTCAACTGCCCGATAAGCTTCTCTCCTGCAATTAAAACATTTACTAGTCCCTTGAAGATAATTTACTCCTTGTTTTTTCCACACATGGATCATAAGGGAAAACAAAACATATTTTCGTTGTGGTATTTATATTTTCCCTTGAATTCCATTTTTCTCTACTTATCAAACACATAGAACTGATGGGTTACTCTAATCACCATGTCATCCTTGAGATCACATCAAACGATTTATTTATACCTATTGAAACCCCTTATGGATAATGCTTTTTGGAGACACGGTTTTATGCCACTAAAGACTCGATCAATTTTACTCTCAGATTGGATAATAATTCCCAAAGCATACCATGAAAGTCTTGTAAGATTTGGTTTGTAGGTACCAACATATTCATCATCCTTTTTATTATGATAAAGGAAAACCTTATCAATATTTGTTTGAAGAAAATTAGGAATGTACTTATTAAATAATATGTTCATGAACTCATCCCATTCCTTGGATTAAATTTCATCTCTTTGCCTAGTATTCTTGTCATGTTTACACCATTGATCAGATTCACCTTCCAAACAATAGACTTTTAAGTTGACTTTATCATGTTCTGAACATTAGGGAACAAAAAATATCTTATTAGTGGTACTAATCCATTGTTTATAAACTAATGGATCAGAAGACACACATAAATAAGGTGGATACTACCTCATAAAGAATGCAATAGAATGTGGTTCCCTCCTTTTTTAGTTTGGAAGTACAACGTGATTAATAACATGAGATTGTTGTGGGAGAATAGAAAAAAGTTTTTTCATTATATATCCCATAACATTTTTTTTCTTAGAAGGACAATCATTGAATTTTCATTTACATTTAGTATTAATGAGGTTTCTATAGGTTCCATCAATTGACTAATACCAAGAATCATATTATAAAAAGCACTAACAATAATAGGAAAACAACATAATAAGGAATTTAATTTTATTTTAAGATATTTTAGGTTTTATCCTAGGTTATTCATCTTAATTTCTAAAACACTAGGATTTTAACCCATAAATCACATATGCTTACGGTTATTCCTATGGTTTTCACATCCTATTTTTAATGGATAATTATACCTTTCCTATTATACCAACAAGAATAGAACATAATTTATATAAAAAATATTAATTTAAAATTTAATAATATTCGTTAAAAAATAACATAAATCCACAATATTACTGTATAGGTATTGTGTCTTTAGAAAATTGGAAACATAAAAAATAGGTTCATATGACATCTATGTTTTCCCCCACTTATTCCTTCATAACTAGACCCATTTTGACATATCTTATTTAATACAGTTCTTCATGTACTAGGGAAAAAGAAACATATGAAAGGGTGAGATCAGATTCAGAGTAAGGGTAAAGTTGGTATATATCATTCACATTGTAATCATAAGACATATGAACATAAAATTTGAAAATATCATCATGCATATGAAAGATTGTGATATCATGACATGTGATAAATTGTACATGTTAATAAGAATAAATGAACATAATCCCAAAAGTCATAACATAAGACATAAATTTCATTGGTATATAGATAAGCACATAAAATAATTTCATATTAGTTAAGACTCATTTCAACAACCATCATAGCAGAAAAATTCCATTACTGAACCGAGTTCACTCCTCGTTCTAGCCCAGCACCACTAAAAAAAGATCATTTACCCTTCCAACCATGTTCATATAATGAGATATAATTCTTTATCCAATGCATTGGTTTTAGATATAGGTCCACCCACCTCCCAATTAAATAATTCTTATGTTTTCCATAATAACATATGTTTTTCATCATAACATAACCCAAAGAACAAAATGGGTTTCTAAAACTTCATTCAATCATAATCCATATAAAAAAACGCATTTTATAAATAAAATTCTATAATAAACACAATAAAACCATCGTAATAATAGTGATTGACATAACCCTACTAAATGAATATCAAATTATATGGAAAGTAATTTTGATAAAACACTTGAAATTAATTCTTGAGGTAAATATCATTTCTTCTTCAAAACGTTTTCTTTAATCAAAATTCCATGAAATTTTAATAGAAAATACTATATTTGAAAATAAAATTGAAATAATGTACAATTAGATTAATTGAAATATTGTTTTATGAAATCATAAAAATCAGTTCATGTCTTATATGTTAAAATAATACATTATTCCCTTACTTTTGACGGAAAGTCAAAAAGTACCTCATAATGAAAGCGAAATAATATTCCTTTCATACCATTTTGTAAAAGTTCACATATTGGTAAAATTTCATATAAACAAGTAGAATAATATGATGACTATTTTGTAATATATATGTATAAAACATGGGAATGTATTATAAATATACCCCAGTAAATACTTATATATAAACAATCTTGGGTAAAAATGAGATAGGAAAATTATCCCTTGCCTTAGTTTCAATTTCCTTTATATGTATTTGAATATACTATATAATTATTTAAATAATGTCAATTAATAATTTCAGAATCATAATAATTTTTATGATATCATATATGATCATGTTATCATCCGTTTGTTAGTAACATTATTACTCGTCCATTAGGTGTTATCTTCATTATTTTCTAACGCATGTTTTGTCAGATAAGTTCTTGTTCTTATTATTATGTTATAGTTATATCATTTAATGAATGGTATTATTATAATATATATAATATTTATTCATTATATTAATTAATATTTTAATTATTAAAGGAATATTTAGTTGAAGGAACTACATCGCATCGTGGAGACGGT
The DNA here is from genome assembly GCA_963277665.1 of Viscum album. Classification (NCBI taxonomy): domain Eukaryota; kingdom Viridiplantae; phylum Streptophyta; class Magnoliopsida; order Santalales; family Viscaceae; genus Viscum; species Viscum album. The sequence goes on along the minus strand of OY728126.1, from coordinate 250,329,958 downwards.
AGGACATATGTACACACTAGCGATGCTATCATTCACATAATTGTTGAATGGTATTGAAGTGGAAGGTATAAGATATCTCATAGTCTATATCATGTTATTGTAATATTATATTGTTATTATTTCAATCATTGTACCCATAAAATTAAGGTGACGGTGAATAAAATATTACAACATGACGTAGATATGGTAAGTCGTACGTATGTAGGCATGTTGATTTTGTTTTTCAAAGGATGGATATAAGTTGTAATATAGTTGTTAAAAAACATAATAAAATCTATTTATATAATTTATGCTATAGTTATTAATTAATGATGAAACAGATAATAAATAAGAAGTAGAAGAAGAATGATGTTTGAAATAATCGGTAGAAGAGATTACATCTTCTTCGACATGCTCCCACTAAATATCATATTAAATTACCAGAGTTGGTATTTGGAAAAGAACAGAACCTCTAGAATGTTGTTTTGGAATATTATAATGGAAAAGGTCTGGGTATAACTAACCTTGAAAGCTCAATGAGTTATGTATAACTGAGAGAAGAGTTTCGCTTTTATAATTGAGGTGAGGGGCACTTTTGGAAGGTCCAAAAATATTAATTTATAATAAATTAAATCCACATAAAAAAATGACCCAATTTATAAGATTACATGATATAAGGGTTTAATCTTATAAAACAAATAATTTTTTACATTTATTTCTATCAATTTAAACATTATCATTTTAATTAAAAATTAATTATTCATTTTATTCTTTAGTTATGGAAGAAAATATTTCAATATTTAAAGGGTTAAATATTTATTTATTTTAATTAAATTAGACAATAAATAAATAACTCAGATAATTTTTGACTATATGTTAATGATTATATATTTTTTAAAAATGTCTTATGACTTTTAAATAATTTACTAAAATATTATTTTGATAAATAATAAATAGTTTCACTTTGGACACTATTTAATTCATTTATATTTAAAAATATTTAAAAAACTTGTGAACAACAAAAAAATTTATTATTTCAATAATAGGTAAAGTTAATCTATAAATTACATTTGGAATATTAATTATCCAAAATAATAATTATTTTAGTATTTTTAATAAATTTTATTTGATATATCTATTAATAAAATGAAAACTACATCAATTTTGTGTTATTATTTAATATATATATTTATTTAAAAAAAATTAATAATAAAATACTATGATGAAGAAAAAATATATGATTTTTTAGAATAATAATTGTAGTCAAATTTATATTGTAGAAAATTCAACATTAAAAATATTATACTTACTAAATTATGAATGTGACAACTTTAACATCACATTAAATAAAATAATATAAGTGTATCAAACTCGTCAATAGGCTCTAAATGGTCTCTAACATGACCCTTGGATTATTATAATTGATAGATACTTGGAAAATAATATTTTTTCAAGTGTTTGGGTCCTTTTAAGTTTATTATATTATTAATAAAGAATTTTTATTTGATTTCTCATCAATTAATTAATTTTTACATCATCAATGTATAATTTTTTATGGTAATTATTTATTTCCTAAAAAGAAAAATTAAATAAATTTATAAAGAAAAAATTATCTTTAAAAATAGTATTCATAATTGATTTTATCTTCTGTATAACCTTATATTGAAAATTAATTTAATTATTTAAAATTAAGTGAGACATATTTAAGTTTTCATTAAATAAAATAATTTAAATGTCATAATATCATAGAAGTTAATTCCAATGGATACCATTTCGACCCATGGATTTTTTAGGTAAAAAACACATCCATTGATATTAGGACAAGTTCTAGAGTAATTTTGTAACATTATTTTTACCCTCAATTACCAAATTTATCCTTTTACCGAAGTAATAAAAAATACTGAAGTTACTATTCATTATTCCCATAAATGAATTTTTGTTATTCTCATAATTTGGACTTAATGATTCTAAAAATAGAATCTATTTATCATAATTTAATACATTGAAGTTACAGTAATTAATTTATAATTAATCATGTTGTTGGAAAGAGGGAATCAGTTCTAAAAGTTAAAACATTGTAAAAGATTCAAATGTTTTTACATCTGAATTCAATGTAAACATAATTATAATGATATAAATTATATTTAATGATAAAAATATATAATATTTATAATTTCAATCCATTCAATATTATAATTTAACCACATAAATTATTTTTATCTGATTTTTTTTCAATTAAAATTTTATGTATTTTTAGTATTCATCAAAACATGAAAGTTATCAAAAAAATATCATAAATTAATCCAAAGTAAATTTTTATTACCTAATTATAAATAATATATTTATGTTTTCATATAAAAATTATTAATTTTTTGATTTTTTATTTAATATTGGTTTTCCATTTTAAGGTGTAAAATTACTCTTTTGAAAAATACAATTTTTATACATAAAATATGGTGTATTCATACCCAATCTGAAAAATAACGACATGATGAATATAAAAAATAATTTATCAAGTATATAATATATATATTTCTTTAATTTAATTTTCTAATATAAATTCACTCATCATATTAATATAAAAATACAAATATAAAATTGATTTCTATTTTTGATAACTAATTTGCAGCTAATGAATTCTCTATACTTTTTTATTAGTTTATTATATTTATTTCTTCTAACCAATATTATATGTGAAATAGATATTTTATACGAAATGTATCTCAATATTCATTTAAACTCATCATTTGGTGCAATGTACGCTATTAATGAATTAAAATTATTTAAAGAAAATATTTCATAAAAACATCTGTGTGTTACAGACTATGAAAGTATAAATAACAATAATAGAATTTTTTTATATATACCTATATATAAAATGAAAAAAATAATGTCCCCACTTTATATAGGCATAACTAGCGAAGGAATGAAAATAATAAAATAGGTTTTTTTCTAAAATTTAATTCTATTTCAAGTATAATATATTTTGATTTAAAAAAAAGGATTAACATGAGTGTAGTTGTAATTTAATAGAAAATTTGAAGAATAATAGATAATAAGAATAAATTTATCTTCCAATAAAAATTTATTTTTAATTATATATTAATTTATAAATTAAAAATACATTTTAAAAATTTCAGGATTTGAATTTTATAAAATTATCTTATTTTTTTGTCCGACCATAGAAATATTAAATTAATTTGATTTTCTATATTTTTATAAAAGATTAATTTTTTGGTGAATTCTGAAAAACTAAAATTTTGACAAGTGAAATTAATTTTAAGACATTATTAATATATAAATAATAATTTTAAATTCATGAAATCCTTTTCCAAGAGAAAATATGTATTTGCTAAGTTAATTTAATAATTTAAAATTTTTGGCATTAATATATAAACCCCTAATTATCCTTTTAAAAACATATGTTATATTTTTCTATTTTAAAAAATAATACATTTTCAATATATTATTTTAAAAATATTTTTTATCCCTTTTATGAATTTAATTTTATGAAATGGAATTTAAATTTGGAATACATTTGATCATATTATATAAACAATAAAATTTTATTTTAGTCATAAAGTATAAATTAATAATGTAAAAACAAGTTTCCCCAAAAAATATAAAAGGATATAAGTAAAACATAAGAGTAAATGACCTCAAGATTATTTAAAGATTATTTTTGATTTCTTTTTTGAGGATTTATCAACACAATATCACAAAAACTCGACTTTTTTGAATATTGTAATCATTGATCCATGAATAGAGTTTTTAATTTTTTTAATTACAAAAGTGACCCTCTTCTCCATTATAAAAGTAACCCCTTATCCCTTCACATACCCACTTTATAATATGCCTTAGGAATGACCAAAACCTCTAACTAAGACACTCTTAAACACAATTTCCACATCATATTATCATTATTCTTTACAAAAAGGTAAACCTTATGTTCCTTAAGTTGTTACTCAAGGGATACCATCTAAAGGAGATAGAAAATATTCTCTATCTATTTCCCATGTATCATTATTTTAATTTCCCACCGCTTTGACACATTTTCAACCATTATATTTTAATTAAATAAATATTACTTATATATTTAATTGTTTTTAAGAATATTTAATATTCATTGACAACCTAATACCATTCACATCGAAAAAAGAAAATTTTGTAATGTGTACATATAGAAAACCACTACAGATATCGATGTGTTGGATATTTATTCACTAAATTTCTTGGATGTATTAAAATGGTAAAAAATGGTTTAATTTAAAATTTATTACATCATTAGAAACCTAAAATCACAAGAACATTTTGTACATACATTTTGTTATATAGGAAATGAACAGGTTGCAAGTGCATATGCATGGGCTACCACCTCCATAAGAAGACGTACTTCAATTTCTGAAACCACACAACTAAATTAATATAAAAACATGATCAAATAATAAATTTTATTTTTATTATACTATTATTATTATTTAAAAAAATATTTTACATTATATAAGTCACACTCACACTAACACTAAACTATCATAATAAATTTAATCACCTAAGATAAACACATCGAGGTATATTTCCAATTCCCTATTAAATTTACAAATACATATATGGCTATAAATTTTTATAACAATAGAACAATAAAATACTTTTATCTATGAAATCATGATTTTATTCTTCAACAACATTTACCATGGTAAATATATTAAAAACTTTTATGGAGAAGTTAACCTAACCACCTCAAGTAACCGATATAAAAAAACTATATATTAAATAATTATAATATGATAATAAATGAACTATAGAAAATTCAAAATATTAATAAAATTCCTAATCATGTTTTTAGTAAATTTAGTTTTGTTATTCAGGAAGTTAGGTGTATGTTCAATGAAACTAATGACAATCGTAAGTGTTTTTTCATCTCAATTTCGAAATTTATGGATTGTAGTATTTCTTTCTTAAATATAATATTGGAGATTTAATTAAACTTATAATTGACTGAATTCAAATGTTATTAAATATTTTTCCCTAAGGAAATTAGTATTAACCATTAAAAATGTCTTGCCTAATAAAATGGTTTCCAAAATTAAAGTATAGTGTTGCTAAGAATCACTCACACTCTTACTAATGGATATTTTTCTTCCATGTACAGGTTATTACTTTCCAAAATATTTTCTTTAATAAAATCCAAATAGATTTTGTCTTTTATTTTATTCATATTTTATACTATTAATTATTAAATAAAATTCATTCAATATTCCTCTGTTGTTGTTTTTCTTCAAAACTACCTCAAAATATTCTCAAAGAATTTTTTTTCATTATTTACCACCCCAACATAATTATAAGTATTTTATTTTTTAATTTTCAAAGAGTTTTCATTTATAAATATTTAAAATATTTAAAAATTCCTATATTTACCTACCCAAATAATTTAATGTAATGTTCTCTTTATATTTTATAATAATGATTAAAATGTATTGTGATATTTTTTATTTTCAATTATATTATTCAATCAAGGTTTATAACTTAGTAAGTGATTAATTTATTAGTATTTATATTTTATTATGATGTGTTTTATTTTTTAAGATGATATTTCTTTATATACCATGACTTGTTATGTTTAGTTTACCTAATATGTTTTCAAATTTTTGAGAATCCCATTTTTCCCATGTGTTATTTAAGCTATAATTAGGGTTGATTTTAAGAGGCACACATATGTATGGATGATAATGGATAGAGTTATATATCACTATTAAATTTTTGGGATTATGTTTTTACCTAATGAGACAATTAGGTGTGTAAATAATGAGTTTTTTCACATAGTTGTGGGCGTAATGGGGTTAATCATATTTTTAGACATGAGTATAAACAGTTTGTTCACATAGAAAAATACATAAGAAATGTTATCAAAAATAAAATTTCATTCTTATTGTTGTACCATATTATTGTTTTTTCTATCAATATATTTTACAATCCCGTGTTTATTATTAGGTTATGCATTATTTACAAGATTATTTTCATTTTTGTGATATTCCATCTTTTCTTGATTAAACCTTATTTTGAATGTATTCCACAATATTATATAATTTTCACATGTTTTAGGATTAATGATATGTATTTTGGCCACACTATAACTTTATTTTTTATTTAACAATCTAGTTATGATATTATTTTACACATTCATATTTTATGATTATCATATATGGTTTTTGATACATTGTTAATATATTTATGTGTTTATCATTTGATTCTACATGTTTACGATCTTAAACATTATGATACGTTTTTCCATTAATCATATTAAAATTTCATCTCTTTTTTATGTTTCCATTTACTAACTTATTTGGATTATTATATTATGCCATATTTTTAAGTAGTGTCTATAAGAGTAAAAATATGGATAAATGTCTGTATGTTTTGTAAAATAATATGTTAATGCAGGTAATATTCAGGACATTGATCCTTTAGGTCCTTTTGCCGTGTTACTATTTTCAATATTTATTATTTAAATTATTATATGAACTTAATATTTATAGAATTTTTCTCTTGGGATTCATTATCTTGTATCAGAATAGGGTATATTATTTTTTTGAAATTTTCTTTGTTTCTATTTTTATTATGGGTAGAGAACTTCATTAAAAATAGAAATGATGAGTATTAGTATATAATAACATCCTAATGATTTCTGAATATAGATATTGTGTGGTTTTATAAGAAACTACATGCCTATTTGGAGACAACAAGTAGATGTAGGTTCAGATACACATATTCCAAGGGGTAATAACCGTAAATAGGGTGGGTTGGTTATTATCTCAATCTTCACCTAGTGAATGAAAAAGAGGCAAATTCCACATTTAGTTCAAAAATCCTAGTGGGATATATTTTGGTTGATCATATACTAATTAAAAATATGTATAAATGATTAATTTCCTAGTTATATAATGTAATTTATAGTTAAAATTACTATAGTTAATGTTATTATTGATGAAATGCATGTTTTATGGTAATATAATAATGTTTTTTATTAATGAACTATTTGGTATCCCCCATTAGTTTAAGGTTTTATTTTCAATAATATCCAAACATGTTTCCATTAATATCTCATGTATTCCTTATATAACGAAACCCATTGAATTGGAGGAGTTAGTAAAGTAACTATAATTGAATATAGATAAGGGTTTCATATACCCTAGTGCTTTACCACATGGTTCACCAATACTTTTTGTCATTAATATGTATGGGTATGTGTTTTTTTCATTGAATATAATAATATTAACCTGACTGTGATTAAGAATAAGTATCATATACCTAGTATTAATGATCTATTAAAGCAATTCAAAGGAGATCGATAATAATCATAGATTGAACAACTATCTAGATATCATTAGTAAAGGATCAAAATATAGAATATTTACATGATAATATTGCATATGTGATAAAAAAAATATGAATTTGTAGTGATTACATTTTTAATTATGAATTTACCAGTTATCTTCATGGATAAAATGAATAAATTCATTAGATAATTCATTGATATATTTTTGGCGTTTTTATTGATGATATTATTATATATTCCAAGAGGAAGGATGATCCTAAAGATAATTTATAAATTCTTTTAAAGACCTTTATAAAGAATAAATTATATGAAAAATATAGAAATTGTGACTTCTGGAAGATGGAGTTATCATTATTGTGTCATGTAATAACCAGAAGGTGGATATCAGTACATCCATCAACGATGGATGTTATCATGAAATGACCTAGATTAACCAAATTAACTGAGATACATAGTTTTTTTTGGAATTTTAGGATATTATTTATGCATTATAATAAATTTATCATTGCTATAAAATCAACTAGACAATTTAACATGGAATCGAGTAACATTAATTTGGATATAGAAATGTGAAGAATGTTTCGAGTAGCTAAAAAAATGTTTGGATACTACTCCTGTAATTATATATATCTATAGTGGGGATGGTTTTGTAATTTACAATTATTCCTCAAAAAATGGATTGGGTTACCTCCACATATTGAATTATATGGAATTTATTAATGTTTTATGATAATTAAAGACTCATGAAAAAAATAACCCAACCCAATCTATAGATTTAGAGACAATGTTTTATTCATTGAAAAATTGGAGATATTATCTGTATGAAAAATGTGTGTCATATATAATGATAAAATGATATTAAAATATATATCCACTAAAAATGTGTTGAATATATTGTTTAGGTGACTGTTGTAATTGATAATTATTATCAATACAAATTATATCACAAAGAGGGAAGGAAAATAAGGTGGTTGATGTATTGTGTTGGAAATACCATGATACGCTCTATATGATGTGGATTGAAAAATACCTAATACTCAAGTATTTTCACAGGATAACTCTTGAAGTAATTATGGAGGAAGATATATCCAATCTGTATAAATTGGATAATAATCATTCCATTAAAATAAATATTATTGAATCACAAAAATATTACTTATAAATAGAATAAATGTAGTGAATAGCTAAGAGTTCCACATTTATGAAGACGTAGTTATATGTTTTGGAAACTAAATATCCATCCCATCAAAGAAAGGATTGATGAATTATCTTTTTAGGGATTCACAAATATCATCCTTCTCTATAATTATAGGAAGTATAAAGACTCATATATATCTAAAATAAAATCTCTAGTGGGATATCATGATGATAGAAATTAAAGAATACATATTTGGAATCCTGGTATGCTAATAAATTATGGCAGAATGATAAATGTCTCAGGGTATGTTATAACCATTACATATACCATTATGTAAATGATTAAAAATCACCATATATTCTCTCATAGTCCTCCCAAAAACATCTAAAATACATAATTTGACCTCGGCCGTATTGACTCTCCTTATTAAGCCATCTCACTTTATATATATAAAAAAGATTACTCTATTGACCAAATCACTAGGATATACTTAATAGAAATCCTATGGTTTCATGGAGTACCACTCTATCTAGTATTTAATAAATATTCATGGTTTAATTTGGGGTTTTGGAGAAATCATTAGAACATAGTGGAGATATTGCTCAATTTTATCACTTAGGGGCTTCCTTCAATTGATGGTTTGTATGAGTGAATAATTCCAACTCTATACGATATCATTATATCTAGTTTAATATATTTCAAGGAGGCTGGGATAACACCTCTCTACTATAGAGTCTAACGATAACTAAATTTTCTATTTTATAATTGAAATAACACCATACAAAAATTTATAAGGGAAGAGACATATGACCCAAACAAGCTTGGATGAATTTTGAGAGAGTAAGATGATAGGTCAATAACTTTTAATATAAATTATAGAGAAGTTGTAAACCCTTCAGATACATATGAAGGTGAAAAAGTTAACATATGAGTTATGATGATGATCATAGATGATATCTACAATTTTATTTTGGTATCCTGGAATTCCATCAAATATCTTCATAGAAGCAGGTTATGAGATTTAGGAAGAATGGGAAGTTGATCCCTATATATTTTAGTCCATTAAAGATCCTTGATCAGGAAATGGTTATAACATATCACTTAGAACTCCGTTAACAACTCTCTAAAGTGATTGATGTGTTCTATGTATCACTTTTGAGGACGTACATATCAGATCCCTCAAATGTATTGGGCTCAAAAAATATATAATTTGAACATGGCCATACATATGAATTACAACATGTGGAAATCATTGATTTAGGAGACAATGTTTTGAGAAATGAGGGCACCAATCTAGTCAATGTTTTGTAGTGAAATACTATATTTTAGGAGGCTGTATAAGAAGCTAAGGATATGAAATGATAAATGTACCCTCACTTTTCTTCCTTCGCGTAATTAATTTTCTAGAAACAAATTCCTTGTAAGGGGGTGAAATGTTATATCTTTGGTTTTAGTGAAATATTAATCCCCAAATAAATTTTATCTTCCTTATCATTCCCTAAACAAAACACTATAAAAAAAACAATCCATTGTAATGTATCTATATAAATTGAAGTTATAAAAAGTGGTATATGTATTATCATATATATATATATAATAAAAATCAAGTTCACTTTAAATAATGACTCGAGTGGTGTAACTAAGATACAAATAATATCATTTTTCTAAAATTTAACTCATTTTAATTTATGAAATATTTTTATATAAATATCATGTTAACACTACATTAATGTGCACTTTAAAAAAATTAGAAGTAAATAGATAATGTACCAAAATTGGTTCTCCTATGAAAACTTATTACTGTTTTATTTTCTTTTTTTAATTAGTTTTTTATCTTTTTGGATATTAATTATGGCAAATTAGCATCCTTTTTGGACTTATCATGTGAATATTTTATTAATATGATTTTTTGAATTTTTTAAAAATGATTAAATTCTATGTGAACAGTTAAAAATACCATTTCTACAAGTAACATGACTTTTATGACAATATTAGTAAATAATTTATCATTAAAAAATCATTGAAATTTTTTCTATTAATAAATATATATTTTATAAGGAAATTTATAGATTATAAATGGTTGTTTTTAAATTTTAAAAACACATATTTGACAATTTAGAATGTAAGTTATATAATTTTTAAAATTAATTATTCTTAATAAATTATACATATATTATTTTAAAATTAATTTTTATAACTTTAAAAAATTTATTATTATTAAAGGGATTCCATATTTGAAATAACTTGGTCCAAATTGTGTAAAATTGAACATTTTATTTTTATACACAAATGATAAAATACATAGGTAAAAAATAGTTATCATTGTAAAATTTAAAAGGATAAAAGTAAATATCTAAGAGTAAATGACCTAAAAAAAGTTTGAAACATGTGTTTAATTTTGTATCTGAGGTTTTATTGAACTATGATCACCCTTAAATCCCATTTTATACAGTTGGGGGACTATTTTTCAATCTATAGTGTTTTTTAATTTATATTATTAAAAAAGTGACTCTCCTATCCATTTTAAACGTATCCCTTCACCCCTTTACCTACACACTATTTCGAAAGCCTTATGATCAACCTAAAACTCTACCCAAGCCTCTCATAAAAACACTCCCCACATACTAGATCCATTTTCCCTTCTAGAAGTCCACTCTTAGGAACCTTAATGTGTTACTCAAGGGATATCATCCCATGAAGAAAAGTAATATTATCATCTTATGTATTATAAATTATTTCTTTATTTTCAATACTCTTTAATATACTGTCCATTATATTGTAATTAATTCTGTATTTCTATTATAATGATGTTTTTTTACGTAATCATCATTAACTAACTTATCCCTTTAACGTAGAAAAATAAAAATGTCTTGACGTTTAGATAAAGACTACTGCCTCCATGACCGACGTGTTTTATTTTTCTTTAGTAAAATTATTGGATGTTTTAATTGGTATAAATAATATTTTAATATGATATTTATAAAATCACGAAGACTCTAAAATCATAGGAACATTTCCAACCATCATTCCATTATATGGGAAATGAACATGATACACATGCATATGTGTAGACTACCACCTCAACAGGATGATGTAATGTAATTACCATTGACCCTAAATTTGTTAAATTTATGAATAAATTTAAAGACCAAATTTAGGTTTATGACTCTATTTATATTTTATAACAGTAGTAATTTATATGCTGTAAATGATACTAATATTAAACTCTCTTATTTAATTTAATTACCCATGATAAACCTGTTGCGGTACATTTCCAAATCAAGGTTCACTTCATAAAAAACTATTCAAATATGTAAATTTTATACAAATATAATATTAAAATACATACCCACCTTCAATTATTAATATTACAAAGTAATTATAGAACACCTTTGACCATTATCAATATACTAAAAGTGTTACAAAAATATTTTTTGAACCACATTAAGTTACAGATATAAAAACATATATATAAGAAATAAATATAATATAATAAGAAATTTACCTCATAAAATTAAGTAAATAATAATAATATATATAATAAGGAATCCAATAAACATGATTTTGTTATTCAGGAAGTATGACATAAATGAAAAGTGAATCGGGACCAAGGTAAAGGTTTTATAGACCCAATTTATGATTCATTGGTTCATAGACATTATAACATGAATATTTTCATGATTTATTTGATATTTCCATTCCCATAATTAATATTTCATTCTATATTGTTTATTAGAAAAATTACTATTCACCATGAATAACCAGTTATTTGATATTTTTTCCAAAATAATAATATAACACTGGTAAGAATAACGCTCAATATTACCCATATATATTTCTCTATCATGTTTAGGTTTTTAAAATCAAAATTATTTTCATTAGATAAATTAAAATTTGTATTTTTTTTAATATTCTTCATATTTTCCTTTTTGTTTTATATTAAATGAAAATCTTTAAATGATTGTATTATTTGGTTCTTCATTATTGTGGCATAAAAATCTCAAAAAAGGAATTTTTTTTCATTATTTACTACTCAATAATTATTTTCTTAATTATTTTTTGATGGATTATTTATTTTTTCTCTTCATAATGAGGTTTTTAGAATTTATCACTTTCCATTTGAAAAAATGTTTTTAAAATTAATATTCACTTTATATTTTATTATATTGTATAAATTTTTTTATTATTTTATTATTTCCACTGCTATTGTTAATCCATGGTTTATCTCTAATGAAGCCATTCTTTTTTCATATTTTATATCATATTATACTGTGACTATATTTAGATAGTGATATTTTTTATATCCCATTATTTTTAATGTTCTTTTTATGTGATATTTTTTTGAAAGGTATATGAAACATATTTTTTCTTATGTTTATTAAGATATGAATATGTATGATTTTATTTGGAATCCATATGTATCGATGAGGATAGGAAGGTACTCATATCACCCTCTAATTAATTATTTAAATTAACATATTTTCATATAGTCAAGAAATGATATTATGAATTGGTTAACACTGGCACGTGTATATGGGTTTTCTCACATTTTTTAGTGTGGACATAATGATTTCATTCACATGTGAATGGGTATAATTTTTTTTCCCACAATGGATTTCTTATTCAAATTATTATGCCCCATTTCCATGTTTTTTATCTTATTATTCCAAATTTCCATGTTAGTTATCATGCTATGACACATTTCCAAGATTCTTTTCATTTTAATGATGTGCCATGTTTTCTTGAATATTCTATATTTTTAATGTATTTCACACTTTATATCATGCTAACATATTTAATGTTTGTTGCAATTTATTTTGATCTATGAAATACATTTTATTCATTTTTAATAATATCACTATGATGTTTTTATCTATCATATTTTATAACTATAATCTATGGTCTTATGATATTTTATTAGGATATTGATTTCTCCATCACGGTCTCTTTTATTTTTATGGAATGGAACATTGGGGTTTTTTTACCTTAATGAGTGTCTAAACTCGCAAATTTATTTTTTTATATTCCATAGGTTCTCAAGATGATTATCCTATATGGGATTTGTAGAAAATGGTATAGGGTATAACAATTATTAAGAAGTTATTGAAATTGATGTAAAATATGATGCTTATTTAGGTAATATTAAGGACACTAAACCGTTATGTCCTTAGGTTGTGTGACTATTTGTGAGATGTATTATTTACATCATTAAAGTAATGTATTTTTTGGAGTTGGTGTCATAGAATCCACTTGTTTAGTACATGATTACATGAGTTTTTTAAATAAGTTTTATTATCGGATCTTCATTTTTCTTTATTCATAATATTTTTTTGTGATAATATTCTTAGAATGTATTTCTCACTAAAAGGTCATAGAATTTCCCTACTATGATGAGAACCTAAAGGTTCCATGACATTATTCATGAACCCTATTATATGGTTGGATGATATTATTTAACATGACATCGACAACACATGTTTTCAGGGGAAAGAGGCCCATAATACATTTATATATCTTCCAATGGTGCTCACCCATGGATATGTCCATGATATGGTGTAATAAAAATATCATTATAAATAGAAAATTGGCACCCCCATTTTTAATTGGATTTTTATGTCTATGGTCATATCTAATAATCCTTATACATTAATATTATTAGTAATGGATGTCTTTAATCACATTAATTATTGTATTTATGAAAACTGTGATAAAATATGTTCAAAAGTGGTATATTTTTAAAATGAGAAAAATGACTTGGATGATGATATAAGTTTTTTGGAGAAGTATGAAACAATGTATTCTTTATAAATGATATAGAATTAATGTTTATTGTGTGAATTTTTTTTCAATTTTCTCACTTTATTAATGTTAACATCCCAAAATCATTTATTACAATATAAGTCTAGAATAAATCCATGGACACTGTGTTCGATGGGTGAGTTCATTTATATAAATTAAAATAATGATACCTCGAGAATATAGGTTGATATAACTGACATGAAACATTATTGATTTGAGATATTATGATAAAAGGATTATATTACCCAATAAATGCTCTTTAGAGGTTGGAAATTGTTGTGATGCTAACTTATTTTTCAATAGATTCCATGGAATGTGGCTATATAATAATTTTGGAATTTGTTAAGTTATACCTAATTCCACTGAGAAAGAGGCTTAGAGGGTGACACACTATGTGAGTTCGCAATCATATTAAAAATATAGTATTTAATCAACATGTTAGAATAAATGAGAATAATTTATTTTGAATGATATTCATAATTTTATCACAAGCTATTTGATATAATAAATGTGTTAAATGATGATATTTTTTTCAAGTTTAGTGAATATAAAAATTATTATATTTATCTCCATATAATTTAGTGATATTTACTTATTAAATTGATATTCATTATTCAAGGATCAATAAATATGGATGAAGGAAAGAGGACTAATTTATAGAACCTATTGGAAATGGTTTAAATTATATTTATTTATATTATGTATATGTTTCAAATTTCAGAAGTTCAATAATTATTTTTATAATATTATTAGTATACATGGGTCCAATTTTGAATTATGGAATTGAGAAAGGTCTTGTGTTCTATTTCTAATCATAAACCATCCAAAATAAAGATCTAATTATATCTATTTTAAAAAATAAATTCTGTTTTCACAATGAATATAGTTAGAAAATCGAAGGACCCTATAGGGTCATAAATACATCACAAAGGGAAGTAGATACTCCCACAAGGACTTTGTAGATGGAAGAAAACATTCCTATGAGTCCAATAAAGAAAATGGATGACAATTTTATTGCAAATTTGAGAAGAAACTAGAAGAAATCAAGTTTTTTAAGTGTTTTAGTGACTCACATACCTTCTACAGGAAAGGGTCATGGAGCTCATAAACCACAGACCATCCGTATCTGAAAGGACCCACAAGGTGTTGTCCCATGGGGAGATAGATGACAAACCCAAGATTCTTCAAACTGTGTTGTTGGAGGAATCATGTATAGAAATTCCATATGCATACCATCCCATGAACTAATAGTTTCACAAAAGAAACAATCTAACATAGTTCCACGAACCACAGTCTCCACAAAACTTGATTGAGAGAGTCGTTGAATTGTTGAGACATGTATTCATGGGCTTCTGAAAAGGATGTAGCATGCCTACATATATGGTTTCCCCAGTGCTCTATAAAAGAATCACATGGGGAATTGAATTGGAATGGACAATAGGTCAGTAGAGAAGGTTGGTAGAGAGCATGAAGGAGACCCTAAAGGCTGCAAGAAATAATTGGGATAATGGGAATATTCCGACTTCAATTTCAAATAATCGATGAAGTGTGAATCACGAACCACAGTTTCACAGGTATAACAAGCCGTAAACCATAAAAAGAAGAAACTTTTTAATAATCGGAGAACCACTTACGTAATTTGTGCCATCACCTACCAGAAATTCCTCATAGATGAACTTCTGGAAAACCATAGGTTTTAGGACCCTCCCTCAATACAGCACTCCACATAGTGAATTACTATGCAGATGGATCCCTATGTCGGGAATTGCATCAATACACAGATGGAACATGAAGGATAATTGTGAACCACATGTAGGACCACATAACACTTTGGTGTGCATAGGACTATACCCATTCCCGCGTACTGCTTATGTACATGGATGACCCCACGACCCATAGTGCAGTATGCGATGTGGGGATTCCCCCATCCTCCATGAGAAAATAGTACATGGAATGGGGTGTCTTTAGTTGTTCTTCCATCTAAATCCAATCATCCTCCACTTTTGTCATCCAGTCCTCCATAGATCCTCCATGATCCAGTCCATCAGCATTAGGCCAAAGCCTCCACCAAATCCACCAGACCCGTATGGTCATATCACCAAGAACACCAGGGTGTATTTCAGAGACTACAAACCCAAGGTAAAGTGGAGTCATGAAGGCTATACTCATAATGGTTTAGACCCATGGAATGTCTCTAAGTCCATATCCCCTTGGTAACCTAGAGTCCAAACATTGGATACTAACGTGAACCTCCTTGTTCTATTAATTAAGGATGGTATCTTGTTTTTCCATTAAATGAGGAATGATGATCAATTGAAGAAATCGGGCTCGATTTTCCTTTTGACAAGAGGAGACATTCATCCCCTTTCCCAAAACACATTCTGGTTCATCCCTTTGGGATTATGTCCCTAAACTTTTGGGTAGGACCCAATGACCTTCACTTTTATTTCACATTAAAGGGTTTATTACTCCACACCCTCACCCACCATCACCTCAACTTCTTCCACTATCAGCCCAACCTCATCCATCATTGGAAGAGAAGTTGTGTGGTTTGTTGAATGTCTCACTTCCTATTTTTTCTCACACTAAGAGTGACTCACATGGGAATTGAGATTTGTGATGATCACCACATCCACCCAATAAACCTTTATCCTGATCTATGAGAAGAATGATTTCTATTCAATCTAGGATATGTAGGACACTTGCTTGATGGCCCGAGCTCAAAGGGGGGCCCTTCAAAAAAGTGTTCACCCAATCATGCCCCTGATAAATGGACCTCCCCAATTATAATCCCTATTATAAAAAAACAATGTGGGATGTGATTCCTCTAATGAGGATATGTAGGAAGATCATCTTATTGGTCTAACCCCAAAATCAAACTATATTTCATCTCTCCTAGAGGATGATAGACTACAGAGAGCCCCATTATGTGTTTGGGGTCAACATTACCTATGTAGCATTGAATCCTTGTACATTCATGATGATCTTGGAATCCAGTGGTAGCCCACAGATACACTCATTTGGAATGAACTGAGGATTCATGAACATGTAAACATGCATTAAATCTATAAGGGAGTCATATATTTGGAAATAATTCCCCTAAAAGGGTGTGATGAGATTGACCTCCCATCCTTTTAACCAACGGTTTCCTGATGTATTGTTGGCCAAATTGTTATCCATCTTGCATCTGCCTTTGGAAATTAGGTCTATAAATCATGGATACTATGGCCATTGGTT
This sequence comes from Viscum album, assembly GCA_963277665.1. Taxonomy (NCBI): domain Eukaryota; kingdom Viridiplantae; phylum Streptophyta; class Magnoliopsida; order Santalales; family Viscaceae; genus Viscum; species Viscum album. The sequence continues at coordinate 250,312,472 of OY728126.1, read as the reverse complement.
TTTTCTAGCTCAATGAATAAACCCATTGGAGACCATTCAAGGAAATCATACCCAACATAGGCTAATTGCGCGGACTTGAAACCTCCTTCGCAATTGTCCACCAGGATCATGCATATAAGTACATCCTTAATAGAATAAAAAATAAGGATACACTGCCCAATCCTAGTTGGATCATCTCCCCATTTCAATACATAGTGCAGCATGAATCGGGTCAAGACAAAAATGGTGAACCCAATGTGAATCCTCCACCAAGGGGGCAGTTTACCCAGCTGAAGCCCGTTTTCCCCTCAAAAAAAGGAAGGGGAATAAGATGAATCATCCAACATTCATATTATTAGCATATTCTACATTGAAAATTATTTTTTTTCTTCTTTATATGTCATATATATATATATATATATATTTCAGGTTTCTGTAGAGAAAACATTGATCCAAATGACATCCCAACAACCAATAAAGGCACGCACCTCAGTGATCCTGTTGGCGGTCATGGCCCTAGTGAAAATTAGGAACCCCTCTCTATCACATATTCTTCAATGCTGGGTATCAAACATGTTGATTAAATGGTACCACCATAATTGTACTCTCACGACAATAGAGGGCTCGAGACAAGCCCTCTAATCTGCAAATTCTCGCCAGCTGCCACCTCAACTGTGGCTGGAACCACAAAACAAGGTGGCCCCGATAGTTATCTCAAACCATTTCTAGAGCCTTTCTCCAGAGAATGACAACAAATACATCCTTTATCTCATGGAGGTAGATGATGTCGATATTGATGACTACATCCAAGCTACACAGGGGTCTTAATCATGGCCCCTACTAGAGAGAGTTACTGACAACACTGGGTGACCAAGAATCCTCACCCTAAAGAGGCTCTTATGATGAGGGAACCTACTAATATCCAAAGGACACAAGCCCCTTGGGCCGCCTACTGAGGGCAGAAAACATACAATCAGTAATAGGTTGTCGCCTTGATTCTTGAGGAGGAGCTCCACCATAAAAACGCAGTGGAATTCAATGAGAAGTCATACAACTAATCCCCCTACACAGAAGTCCACCATGGAAAATAGTGTATCCTTATAAAAGCATTGCACATTCAGCTAGTGATCGCTGGTCCCACCGTGCAGACAAAGTGGAAAATTATAAGCAGATTAAAATATTAGTCGACACACAAGAAGACCATTATCAAAATATAATGGTAACCAACTACAGCAATGCACAAATACCTACTGATGCATATCAAGCCTTCCATTAAAATTGGGTGGAAAGAAAATATAATAAGATTCAAATTATAGCAGATGCATACTAATCCCTTGAGGAAAATATAGTGGAAATGAGCAGATAAAAAATCCCAATCACAAATATGAATACCACTAGTCAAATATGGTGTAAATGGAGAAGAAAACTAGTGGGAGACGTTTCTCTATCCCGGAAAATGATTACTACATGTGTCAACTGGAAACCTCTGGAGGACTGAAGGAGGACCACAATCATTCTCAGATAAAATAATGGGCCTTCATTCCCATTATTTCCAAAGTTGTAACACATAAAATTTAGGGAATTATGGAAGATCATATGTCTATTACATATCATATCCTCCAAACGTGTCAAGATATCCTTGCATTGGAAGAAAAGGTAAGAAACCAGGCCCATGACCTAGTTTTCTCAAATGAAATGAATTACCTGCAGAATGGGTTAGTCAGTCCAAAGTATTTAGACATCCTTCTTCCAGTCCAGGAGGGTCAATGGAAATATCATTTGATGCATGGAAAACTATACTCAGAAAAAATAAGTATTCCAATTATAGGACACCTGTCCAACGTGGTGGCTGCTCCATGACAGGCATATATCCCTTCCAAAACTTAAGATGTTATTCGTTGTATCCTGGTGGCATCATGAGAACCAATAAAATAGGACCTCTACATTAAGGCTATTACCAATAGCAGAAGACACTAGTTACATGAAAATGATTGCCCAAAAATGAAATGCACCGAAGGAAACCAGAAAATGAAGAGAACATATATGATCCCGGTCTACTGGAAGCTGGATTTCTTGACACCCTTAAGCATTTATCTATAATAGATCAAGACCCTATCCATCCATCATCATATTATGGAAGAAAAAGTTATTTTTTCTGAGGCCCTTCTTAAAATTTTGCAACAAGTAGCTCTGAAGGTCCTCCCCAGACAACCCACAAAGTCTTACTCTATGGTCCAGGAATGATCGATCATGAGAGGCTATCTCATGATGCATGTCAGAAAATCCCTCCCCAAGAATAGAATACAATACATCAAGAAGGCCCTCACATTGTCTCATCAACCCTTATGGTCCTCTCTAGGGTATAGGATTCATATATGCATCTCATTGTAGTCGAACACTAAGTCATAATGGTAGTCCTCGCCATGATGATAGCCATTGTGAAGGCCCTACCCCCGATGGTTGTTGCTACAATGGTCCTCCCCAAATTTCTGTAGATCCAGAAGGCCCTCCCCTAGATGTACACTACATTAATTCTCTCTGCATCCAGATATGATGTTACGATAGTAGTCCTCGCCATCATATCCTTCATTGAAAAGGTCCTCCCTTCAGTGATATAGAACATCAAGAAGGTCCTCCCCTTAATAACACAGGCCCCAAATGTTATCCTGAGGGTATACACCATAGAGACGTTCCTTGTAGTCGATCATTAAGTTGCAATGGTAGCCCTCTCCATTGTCGCACCGATTGTGAAGGCCATCCACGAAATCCAAATTCACACTGGAATGAAGGCCCTTCCCATGCCGGGGGAAATGTGATAATGCCCTATTATGCTGAAGCGCTTATAAAAATGGAGTCAAACATGTCAGACACTATGTCTATGATGAGTGATATACTTTCTTGTCTGTAAGATGGTATAAGGCCACAAATATCTTCTGAGTCACCCCCATGAAGGTCACAAATCAATGAGGCTTCTTACAACCCTACAGTTAAGAACAAAATCATTAAAATGTAGTCAATCTAGGCATATCATGTAGAGGATTACACAGAAGATCAACAACTGGATATGTAGCTCATGACAAGGAAACCAACTAAGGATAATATACCAATGAAGTATTCGACCACAACCTCTTCTCACTTCGACTTAAAAAGTTAGTTTTCTAAGGAATTCAAGCATAAAATTCTCTACAATATCTGGACAAATCACTAATAGGTAAAAGAAAAGTTCATCACCAATGAAGGGTATGTAGACCATGTAAACATATTATGAGAGTTTTTCAATCAAATCAACTTGGGAGCCCTCCTTTTTGCACATCGTACATAATTAGAATGGTGAATGAAAAACCCTGAATTGGCCTGCCAACATGCACTTCACAAGTTGTGCTACCTCATTAGAGAGGCACCGACTTGAGTTCGTATTCAGGTATGGGGAGAAAAAAATTCACTACACTTCACCCCACGTCCCATACAACATACCACATTGGGAATGAAATCTTGAAATACCCTTACCCAAAGGAAATAATGAAATGAAATTTATGCTGAGGAAAGGTGGAATGTTCATCAATAACTATCCTAGAGTATGTATCAAAAGCATAAGCCCAATGAGATCCAGGAATCCGAGTACATCCAGCATGCTTCTTGCCTATAGTAAGCCAGCCAACAAGAAGTGCTCATGTCCTTGAATGTTAAGAAATACAATGGAAACCTGGAGCCATACAAAGCTCACAACCACATGGGAGGGAATAAAATCAAGAATGTGGAAATAGAGGCAGATACTGCTGCAATACAGGAATATCCCAAACCCATAGGGGTGGGGACATTTTTAACATAAAATTCACCTATAACACCAAGTAATCAGGTCCATAGTACATCAATACAAGAATGGGAGTGACCCATGCCCACAAGGCTTGGGAAGATTCATCTCAAATTTACAAACAATAAATGTATGTCTTCCCCCTTATTTGATGAACGATGAGAAGAGAGGTCACATGTTAAACCCTATATCTTGGCTCATACCCTTCAAAATGAAGGTATAATACAAAGTCGTATTAGGGATTCCTTCAGGTCGATATTCTCTATGAAATTCAAAGGATGCCACAGAATAGATGAAGAAAGTCCAAACAGGTCCCAATAATCACTCCTAACATTAAACAGTTTGTAAAAAAACCCTAATGTAGTATAAATCAGTTAACATTGTAAAAATTACTCCCATATATCACACAAAAAATAATAAAAATGAGGAAGATGCAATAGAATATGGATCCCTTCTCGAAGGCATCCCACACTGATCCAGATGGTGTGCATACTAGGAACCAAATAGATGCACTAAATATGGGTGTAACCTCAAAAACCCATTACTACCTCCCTCATTAATCCATGAGAAGGAGAAGAATAAATCCCAGGTTATCTATGACTCACCTCCTCATCCCCCTGAGAATGTGTCCGTCACAATCAACGAATGATTCTCCAAGTAGGAGGAAGAAATGGAAGATTTCAGGAGAATCAATGTCAAGGTGCGCCGGGGGAGCAATCTTTCCAAATGTGTTCCTCAAGAGGAACGTCAACTGGTCCTCCAAAAAGAATTTCCCCTACTGGAGGAACTCTTCGTGATAAATGAATCTACGATCAGATGCCCGTCCCATACAACACCAGTACCATCTGTCAACCTAATTTCAGCCTAGGAAGGACATCAAGACTCTCCTCCACTAGAAAAGCAGTCCGAATACATTCAAGAGTACCCAAAAAGGACACCCATGACTGTGTATCTACCCCAAATTCAAGCTGCACCAGATAGTCCATCTGTCCCCCATACTACACCTACCCAAGCTCACGTCTTGTAGGAAATGCATCATGTGATTTTGAATACTGTCGAGCAATTGAAAACCCAACTGGAAGCCATGGAAGGGAGGAAAATTCCAATACAACCAGAGTTCAAACCATACACCAATTGGGTGATCAATTTTACAACAACACCAAACATTGGGAACCCCATATTCTCAGAGTTCAATGGTTCGGGGCCCCCTGAAGAACATCTAATGCACTATAAGTCTTACCATGACCGCATGATGGGAACCCTTGAGTAACAAGAATTAGTCAAACACTGGTACTTTAGGAAAACACTACGGGGTTCAACCTTTATGTGGTATACTAGCTTTCCAGCAAACTCAATCACAAGATGGGAGGGCCTCTGGCGATAGTTTTTCTTCCAGTTAAGTTCGACATTGCCTATGAAAATAATTAAAGATCTAATGAACATCATGAAGTGAAAGAATAAAAGAGTTCCAGACATCATCGATATAAGGAAAGGTCTGACTTAACCTCAAATCATCCACTACCCCAAGATTAAATGATCACTATGTGAATCGATAATAAATATGATGAATTATGGACACCACTCATTCCATTGAACTACACAAGTGGGTTCCATGATTTTTCTGTCATTGCCCAAAGGATTTAAGACTCCTTGTAGAAGACCAATCCTAAGTCATGGGTGACCTTATCATCCCCAGGGAAAAGAACAGGAAAAGGTAAAGCTACATCTGTCATGCATTAGCCACCATAGGAACTAGCTCCAATTTTTTGGCCTCAACCAAACCATACAGGTCCCCCTAGATTCTAATAGCCACCCCACTATGGTAAGATGAGAGAAAAAGTACTAAAATTTATCATTTCGAAAAACAAATAATTAATGTGTACTCATTCAAATATGAAAATGTTCGTGGATACTTCGTAGAATCCTTGAATTACAACTTTCTCCAACTACAAGAGCTATAGAGTTCAAATGAAGTGGGTCTCGATGACCGTCCAAATTATTTTCCTTATAACTAGATACTACTACACACCATCTTGGAGTGCTTATTCTTTAAGGATATCCTTAAAAAAATGGTGTATTCAAAGCAAGACAAGTTGGGTCCACCACTAGCATAAGTTGAATATGTGTCTACCTTAGACCCATGAGTGGAAGATGAGTAAACAATATTCACAAAAAATGCGAAAAAAATTGATTGTTGGATGTCTCAAAAATAGTCAATAAAGATCATGGAAACCTCTAGGAATAGTTGATGCAACCAACCATGCCCCCAATATCTCCAGATGCAACACTACCATATATACAGCCCAACAATCCACTAAGGGGTAAAAGGGGAGACATCAGGAGAAAGAAGATGATCCTACAACAAAGTCAAATATTATCATGAAACATTTTGACATCATGCCAAAAGGCATGAATGTACAAGCAATGCCCCTCCAAATGGGACAACGAGTACCACCCCACAAAAAGGGAAAACGTGCACTGCCTCACCAGAAGACACCATGAAAATATGATAGTCTAGCATAATCGTTATTAGATAAAGAACTAATATTTCGATCCTTTAACGTCATTCATTTGATGGACCTCATCTATGGTGGTGAAAATAGATAAGAAACCAAAATCCCAACATCCAACTGGAGAGTCGGAGGAAGTGGTCGTCGGGGTTGAGGGTTTCCAAGAAGACAAGATCATGGAAAGAGTTAAATCCCTTTCCACACCACAACTCAAATTGCAAATGTAACGAAAACTCACAGAAGGACCCTGCAGTTGAAACAAGAGGAACCAGAGTGTTTCCATGACCTTGTCCGAAGAAATTAGATCCCAACCATCTCTGAGTATTTGTTTGAGGAAGAGTAGATGTCTAATCACCAAAGGCCTATAGGCAAACCAGTTTGGACAAAATCAGAAAGCACATCAGTACCATTATCTATTATCATAGAGGTCGTACAATCAACATCCAAAGATCAATCCCCAAAAATACCCATGAATAAAAATCACCAAGCTAGGAATCCCCAACCACGAATACAAAAATATGTTATTTTGAAGAGTCTAGACTCAGAACTGAAAATGTAATTGATCATGGATGCCTTGAGTCTATCAGAAGACCTTAAGGAGGCACTCATCGAAACCATACTAAGTCGCCCAGAATTTGAGGTTGAAGTACCAACTGTCAATGTCTTCCCGATAGAGACCAATCCCAAAGAATTTAATGATCTCATCTCTTTCACAAATTAGGATGAATATTCCATGATGCATGGGAACATCTATACATTATATGTGTTTCCAAAGATAAATTTCATTGATTATTATAGAATTTTTATAGACAATGGCTCTGTGGGAAACCACCTCCTACTAAAAACACTTTTTTTGGTTGGGCTATAATGAGGACAATATAATACCCTACACCACAACTCTGTTGGGATATGAAAACAGAGAGTAGCATCTATTGGGATGATTCAAGATTAATATTATTCATAGTGATCTTGTGTCTGATTCTGTGTTAGTGGTAGTGAGGCAATTTACAATCATCATCGTCTTGATGGGGAGGTCCTGGAATCATCAGCACACAATAATCCACTCATCATATCATATGTGAATCAAATATTGTGCTAGTAGGAAAAATGGGACATTTCATGCTAATAAATCTAAATTTGAATCCAGTGAGTTTAATTACATCAATGAAGAGTTATATAAACCAAAAAAGATGCATTATTTAGTACACAAAAGTGATTAGATCACCACCCAAAATGGATAGGAAATGACTCTTTATAATCCCCTTAAACAACTTGGGGATGAGTATGTATTACCCATCAAAAAGGTTGTGTGCACAAGTTCAATCATGGATACAGCCTTGGCCATCTGCATGATTTTCATTATGGCCACCAAGTCCAAGGATGTTGAAAAGTGTGTTAACCCCTATGAAGACAGAGAGGGATAAAAAGTGCTCATAACCCATCCTTAAGGCCCTAGATTTCTCTCACCATACTCATGGTAGAATATTATCTCTTGTCCCAAAATGAAATAAAGGAAATTCCATTCTCTTTTGAAACTTTCCCATAGTCAGTCGGGAAAAATGATCTATTTCAGTTTCCATAAATTAGCTTTGTGATTTCTCTCCCAATGCTAGAGATTTCATCTCAAGAATCCTCTCTCCATTAGAAGATAAAGGAGATGTAAAAGAGGATGGAGATGAATAAGAATAATAAGAAGACTATTTCCAATGCTTTTTTGGTAGCCCGCACATCCATCTGTGGAGGAGGCGTAGCTGTTGCCCCATATTCCTGATTTCTAAAGGCGGACATCATCTGTTGCTTGTTCAGGGACGTTTTCTCCTTGATCGAAACATGTTGATGGGATGTCAGTTCTTACATCCATGGATTCCTCCTCAGAACTAATTACCTCATCTGGGTCTCCCTTAAAGATTATGTTTTGGTTCGTGAATCTCCTTCCAAGTACCATATCTTTGTGGACACAGGTTAATTACACTACTTCTGTCAGGACATTCCAAGGGGTCTTGATAAGGTAAAAACCTTAGGTGGGAGTAGGTGACAACATCAGGCTTGTAGGGACATCTCTTGATGCATGGACATTGGGGAACCTATATTCTTCCTCATAAGAGGGAATCTGAAGGGTTCAAAACCCGAGCCATCTGAGGTCAGTCATGGGGTATCAGATGTGGGATGCATGTCTCTGAGGTTTTCCTCAGCTTCCCTTATTTAACATAGGGTATTATACTAGTTTAACATCTTTCATTCAATGTAATTCCAAAGGAGGCACTTATGAGGTTTTCCTCAGTCATCTAATATTTTACATGATATAGGCCATGATTTTAGCATCTTGCAGAGATGTAATGAGGGTGATTAGAATGTCCCGTAGAGACGGATCAGATTATCACATCCCTAGGATGGAACACTTGGATGGTTTACTGGGTGGATGGATCAAAACACTCAGTAAGAGTAGACCAATGATGGTGTGTCCTATAGAGGTGAGAGGTCAAACTGTGAAGGCTGATCTAGACATCACCATGGGCGGATCAGGGAGTGTGCACCCCAGAATGGGGGGACACCAAGTTTTACCATTGGTTGGGATTGAACCTTGTAGAGGTTTCCTATGTACCCTATATAGATGAAAGGGATCAAAACCTATGTATTTCATTGGGGTGATGAATCAGGGAATATAGAAAGCACAACAACCCAGATACCTACTACAGATTATGAATGGAAAGCGGACCACGTACTGCTAGGAGTAGTGAGGAGGTGGATGACATGATCCCACCGGGATGTGATGGCCCATTTAAGAATCAGAATAGATGATGGAGAGTTTAATTATATACAGAGATAACGAGATGGAACCGATGTGATGACAAAATTTATGTTAGCCTTGCTCCTTGAAGTGACTTCCAATGTATCCCCGTGGTAGGGAATCAAAGTATGCGTAGTTCGGGGGGATGATGGGACAACTGATGATGTGACCTGTGAGAATGGACCAATTGATGGGATCTGGAGGAAATAGAACCTCCAGGTTGGGTCATGACTTTCCTAAAACACATAGACTTGAGGGAGAGATCAGGATGAGACATGAGTGATTGTATTGAACATGATGGAGGCTTCCTACGTATGCATGTGCCAAGGAATCAAAGTTTACATAGTTTATCTGATTACAACTTACAATCGATTGGGGACTTCAATAGCTTACCACTGAATTAGGATGACAACGTCTTACCAATAGATGGGATATCAACTACTTACCACTATATAAGGGACTTACAACGGCTTACCAATGAATGGGGCTGAACCACGGGGAGGTTTCCTACATACCCTATCTAGGAGACAGGGTTCAAATCCCCCGTAGTTTGAATGGGTACAGTTTAAGGTCTTGTAAGATGAAAAGGGGGAATAATGTTTAATGTCATGTAGGGTGGGGGTGGACCGACGTGAAGTGGTCAGGACCAGATGGATGGTGGGATTGAACCTTAGGGATGCTTCCTACGTACCTTGCCTTGGTAAGGATCATAGACAACGTAGTTCAGGATGGTGGTTGGGACCTACACTATATGATGCATAGAGAGGATTTCATGGTCAATGCTTACTACTCTAAGACCACATGATTCATTCTCAGTGTGAGAAAAAAGAGGCAGCAAGGACATGACGATCACAGCGCAAAGGTGTGTCCATGAAGGGTGGTGAGTGAGGCTTACAAAAGGAAGCTGCGTAGGTGCAGCTAAGGAGTCACAATAGTGGATGGGGATTACGCATGGATGCAGCCCCTATGCCGCTATGGAGAGTAAATGGGGATTGGGGCTTATGCATGGAAGCTTCCCAGGTGCTGCTATGGAGTGGAAATTGTGCATGTGGCTAATTCATGGAAGCAGCCTGTGTGCCGCTATGAAGTGACTATGGATGGGTCTTATGCAAGGTAACTGCCCGAGGGCCGCTAAGGTGTAGTGATGGTGCCTGGGGATTACATAAGAATTCTTTATGGGATGACTTCCTCATGTTTGGCCTTGAGTGCATCTCAAAACACTGGTGGGATGAGGCCATCACCTATGCACTAGTGCACAAGAGGGATAATGCCAAGGGTGTTGGAATCAATCCGCACAAAGGGAGATGAAACATGTGAATCACATGAATGACGTTTGGAATGTGGTGAGGGTGGTGTGGTGATGGAGGATAACTGTTGACCATGTTTAAAACACAACATGCATATCACGTTATCCTGAATTGGGGAAAAACAAATGATGGTCGACTTTTGACAGTGTTCAAAACAGAAGACCTGACTCAATGTGTATTCCAAAGTCTTCTAGGGTGTTGGCCCAAGAAGGTAGGTTAGCCGATGAGGCATGGGAGCAGCATGTTAGGGTGTCCCTTCAGATATGGAAGTGGATGATGTTCTGGATAATGTTCATTAAAAACAGGTGGTTGAGTGATGGAATCATTGAACGGATTCCAATGATCTTGAAATTATGCCACTATATTCATGGCATTAGGCATTATATTCTTGGAGCATAAGGCATCTCTTGTTTGTAGAAAGAGACATCCTATTTTGGGAACATAGGGATTACTGCAGTTTATAGTCATCTAGAATGTAATGTAGGCATCTCATTCTTAGAGAATAAGTCATCTCTTGTTTGGAGCAAGAGGTATCCTATGTTTGGAACATTGGTTGCACTAATGTTTATAGTCATATAGATAGGACTATTTGAATCTAATTAATGGAGCATAAGGAATCTTTTTTGGAGAAAAAGGTATCCTATGTTTGAGATATAGGGTGAACTATAGTTTATATTTATGTAGATAGTACTATTGGAATCTCATGCTGAGATCATAAGGAAACTCCTGTTTAGAGAAAGAGGTATCCCTAGTTTGGATGATAGGGTGCACTATAGTTTATAGTCATGTAGTTAGGACTGTGGGCATCTCATTATTAGAGAATAAGGAATATCTTATTTGAAGCAAGAGGTATCATATGTTTGGAACATAAGGTGCACTACAGTTTAGAGTCATGCAGATAGGGATGTTGGAATCTCTTGCTTAGAGCATAAGGCATCTATTATTTGGATCAAGAGGCATCCTATTATTGGCATATAGTGTGTACTACAGTTTATAGTCATGTTGATAAGACTATTAGGCATAGGGAACCTCGAAATGGTTAGTTTTGGGGCTTACACAAGGGAGGAACTTTTTGGTTCAACTTGGCATAGAATCCATGTAATAGGGTTTGCAGGATTTTCTTGGGGAATGGTAAACTCATGGTGCTCAAGGAATTGATGATGATACTCTCAAAACCCGACATGGGAAACAATCCTAGAGGATAATATCAACTCAATGTGTTTCATGGTGTTTGGAAGAGTATATCAATTCATGGTAAATAATATTTTAATGGTGGGTGCGCTTAAGGGTGTAATTGAAAATCCCGACGTCCTGGCCCAAATAGTTTGTGGTGCGGCTCTCGATTTTTCATGGGGGTCAGTGACGGTATAGATGCGGAGGAAAGCTGCTCATAGAGTATGGGGTCTCACAAAGGAAATATTATCTCAATGCATGGACTCATGGAGTATCTACATGAAAGAATGATGCTCCTGGAGCATGGACTAGCAGAGCAGCTTCACAAAGGAAAGCTTCTCATGGAGCAGGCATCACTTCGCGGAGCATGGGAGTTCTAAGAAATGGGAGTTAGTTCGGCCAAGGGGCATCTTGAACTCCTGTTTGAAGGTGGGTGAGCTTGGAATTTATAGGCAAGAGGCACCGGGAATTATATCTCTCTTGGCATGAAGGCAAGGATTTCTCCATAGTGGGTTCATGAATATCAAATGGGTTTGTGGAGAATCCTGCCTCTTTGCTCCACAGCTGGTTCGCGAAGGTCAGATGGGTTCATGGAGCATCCCGCATCCATGCTCCATTGTGGGATTTCGAATGTAAAATGGGTTCACGGAGCATCTCGCCTATTTTCTCCATGAATAATTCATGAAGGTGGAGATTTGTTCCAACCACAAGGCTCCGGGGGTTTCCGGTCATGTTCCTTTACACTGCGATTGTGGAGGGAGCATCGCGTATGGGCTCTATGAACCAGTTTCCCATCCCAACTTCAAATGCCCATAACTCCTAATCTGTAACTATGTTCGAGCCATACAACCTACCAAATTGAAGCTAAAAAATGGGATACGATCTTGGATTATGTATGGAATCATTTGGAATAATTTGAGGATGCATTTTCCTATTCCAACAATGACCTCAAAGATACCCACCTCATTTGAAGAGGGAATCCCCTCCACGATCGATGAACTTTGGGTGATAAACCTGGGCATTGATGGAATCCCCAAACCCACTATTATTAATGTGGAAATGACATTCGAGGATTAGTAAGAATATAAATCCTTCATAAAGGGGAATAAATATGTTTTTTCTTAGAACAACATAGAAATCCCATTCCTTGATCCCGAGGATTCCACTCGTCACCTAGGTCTACTGGAAGACCATCATGCCTATAAGGAGGCTTCCAAAAGGACTCTCCTGACACATGATACAAATATAGAGTAAAATGATGACAAGATAATCAAGGAAAACTAAATATAGGAAGTATAATATCTAATCTGGCTGGAAAACATAGTCCCTATCAAAAAGAAGAATGGAAATATTTTAGTCTCTATCGACTTTAGGGACCTAAATCGACACTACCATAAATATGAATTCATGGTCATGATAACATAATTGTTGATCAGCACGAACATCGGATATAAGGCCCTCTCTTTCATGGATGGTTATTCTGGATTCAACTAGATCCAAATGACCCATTTTGATGGACAAGACACTACTTTCAGGGCCTAAGGAGTATTCTACTATAAGGCGTTTCCCATTGTTCTGAAATATTTCATCACTACATATTGACATTCCATGCATTTAATTTTAAATACCTTACTAGAAAAAATATTCAAGTGCTAAATCAATGATCTTTAAGTTAAATAACTATAAGAACCAAACCACTTGACAAATCTTGAAACGTATTTCAATAAACAGCGACAACGAAGTCTAAAGATGAATTCCCAAAATTGTGCTTTCGGCATCACCTCGGGGAAATTCCTCAACTTCATCATATGCCATTGTGTTATCGAAATCAAAATAAATCCTTAGCATGCCTCCACCACGCAACCTCATTCAGTTGAGGGGTATCTAGGGGTACCTAGGCTACATTTGGTGCTTCATATCCAACCATGCAGGTAAGTGTTTTCCTTTCACTAGGTTGATGAGGAAAAGGGCCACATAATAGTGGGATAATGATTGTCCTTAAACATTTTAAAATCTAAAAAATATCTCTTAAGACCACTAGTGTTGATGCTTCTAGTTGAGAGAAGTCCACTCATATTGTATGTAACCTCCTTGAAAAAGTTATTAAGTGATTTCCACATGCAGAAGAATGATGGCTATAGGGAGAACAATCTCTATTAACTAAACCAAACAATGATTGATGTCGAGACTCGATATTGAAGAATCAAAAATAACATCCCTAGACTAATCTTTTCAATTCAGAAATTTAGTCATTACATGCAGTACCACGAGGTCCATCTAGTCTCCCACTACAACATGCTCAAGTATATCCTCATCCGTCTTATGATAACTAGATTCCTATCATGGTGGGAAGTCATCCTACATTAGTTTGACATATAGTATGTTCCCCTAAAAACCATAAAAGGCCATGAATTAGTAGATTTATGGATGGAACACCCCTTGGAAGTAATTACCCAATTGGATACTAAACTTCCTGATAAAGAAGTATTATCCATCCTAGAAGACCCCCAGGTATGGGAAATATACTTCTACAGCACCTCAAAAAGCCTGAAAATAAAAAGGATGGGGGATCCCAAGCTCAACAATTTAGGGAAGGAAGTTATACTCATATAAAAAGAAAATTACATCTTTCTTTACTACTTCCTACTTTCATAGGGGTGCACAAATAACGGAGTAGAATATGAGGCCCTCATTGCCGGCCTGGAGATGACACTTCAAGTGTAAACTGAATGCCTGAAGTTAAAAGGTGATACAGAGTTGGTCATTTAGCTGGTCAATGATGACTATGACATTAAGAAAGAATCATTGTTACTTTATAAGATCGATGTTTGAGAGATAGTAGAAGAATTAAAACCAGAATAGTAAAAACTTATATCTCTCAAAAAATATTCTCTTGCTGTTGCATTGGAAAATGAATCCACAGTCTTGCCAGCTCCAAACTGGGATTAAATAGTCATCATCATTTCCCATTGTTGGATGGTATTTATGTTCATTCCGAACAATACAGAGGAAAATAATAGTATTAGACTTGTTTCCGAGCCTTACGGTCACACCACCAACTGGATGGATCCCATTGCAAATTCCCTCTTGAGGGGTAAAATCCCACCCGATTGGGATGAAAGAGAACAAATACCTAGTCCGATAGTCAAATTTGTTTTATATAATAGAAAAAACCAAGAAAATGTTCTCTAAAAATAAGGCCTTGATGGAATCCTTCTCAGGTTCATCGATGGAGAAGTTATTTCTACCATTATGAAAGAAGTCCACACCAAATCTTGTGGAGCACACAAATTACCAGCTATTCTCTCCCATTAAATTTGATGGCGTGGATACTATTGGCCCACTATGATATTGTATAATTCCATATTCTCCAAGAAGAACCATTCCTTCCAAGTTCATGACAATTTTATTCACCATCCCACATAGCTACAATACACAACACTGTACTCCTAGACATCTTCTGTATGGCGGATGGATATCATGGGACCATATCCTCCCACCAAAGCCAGACAATTTATATTTATTCTCACAGAAACTGAAATCTTCATTGAATGGACTAAAGCTGTACCCATTAATGATTTTGGGAAAAAAATCATTTTTAGCTTTATGAAATCCAACTTCATTACTAGATTTGGTGTCCCTTATATAATACAGCCTGACAATGGAACCAACTTATGCTATACTATGTTGGAAAAGTTATACGAGGATAATGGAATCAAAGACAGTTATTCAACCCGCTACGATGTAGCAGCTAACAAGTAGATCGAGGATTTCAACCAAATTCTATCCAATATACTTCAGAATATGGTAGAAAAGTATAAGAAATCGTGGAAAGACAAGATCCTTCATACTTTATGGGATTATTAGACTATGACCAACACAACCACCCATGCAACCCCATTTTCACTAGTTTATGGGGAAAAGGTGGGTTTTCCCATTGAAGTTAATGTTCCATCACTCCACATTTCCATTTTTCATCAACTTTCTATGGGTGATAAATCCCAGAAATGGTTTGATGAGTTTGAGTATATGGATAAGAAAATGTTTCACACTTTTCACTATTTCAATGTCTACCAAAATCAGATCACATGTGCTTTCAAAAAATGGGTTTCCTTTTCTCTTTCCTCAAAGTATAGATGATATTGGTCCCCATAACCCTGATGATACATTGGAAGAAAACCCCAAAGTGTGATCCAAAATGTAGGGGACCATATTCCATACATAAGGTGTACTCAAATTGAACACATTACTTGATATAAATGGATGGAAAACTCCTCACATCTTGCAATAAAGAAAGGTTTTAGAATAAATATTTCATGTAACAAAAATATACATGTCTTAGATGCAAGACGTTAAATGACATAGTGACATGAATACTTATAATCACATGATGATAAACCACAAAGTTAAAATCATCCTAACCATATGAAGTCAAACTATATGGAGTCCATTCTTACTCTAATATGTTAAATTTCACATTTACCTAAGAACACCATATGGCTTGATTCCCATTCATCTGTGGGATACGTAGCGATGCCATTACCCTCAATCATGACCCATCTGTCACATTAAATATAATACCCATGTTATATCCTCTATCACCCATACAATAAAGGAAATCTTGGTCACTTATTATTTCTCACGTCGACTATAACTCACATGAACTTCGAATCGGTGGTAAAAATTACCTTATGATGAAAATAAATCCCCCCTCCCTGTGTATGAACTAAACCTATACCGGTAAGTAAATTACAAAACTACATATGGATTGATTCCTATCCTATCAGGATACATATGGATGTGTGGATTTAATATCTTTGTCCAACCACCTAAACCAATAATAAATGCCCCATACTCCTTGCGTAGGTCATACTTGCACAGGGGAATGCATGAATGGTCCCTAAACGTAAGACATTAAAATGAATGGATCCACATGAATCATGTGCACATCAAATATTTGACATAATGAGGTCCCAAACATGTTTCCAAATCCCTGAAAAATCAAATTCAATGAAATGAAAGAAGTTCCAAGTCAGAATTTCGACACCCAAAAGGTGTCAAAAGTTCATTACTCCCCCTACATACAAGTCAGATCTATATAGAACCTTCCATGTTTAATGGATAATCATTTTATGTCTATTTTGTACATTCATAGAAATTTTTTCCCATATTTCAAACTACATACTCTAGGAAATATTAGGTCCCACAAACATTTAGGTCCATCGGAGATGGAAGGAAAGTGTCTTGCAAACACCTTTGTTTGACTATGCACAACTTCCCCCACTGGATCTACATATGTTTCCACAAAAACAGAGATCAAACAGAGGAAAATTTTCCTTTAGGGAGTCCAATCCAACCTTGTTAGTCTAAATGGATTCCAAGCTCTATGTCATTCCCCCTGATCTAAACCCCCCCTAAGACTCTAGTTTACACATTCTATCATAGCTCGTGACCAAGGAATACAAAAATATCCTGACCATGATTAAATCAAAGCTATTTATGGCCTTTTTGATGAGTTGGTTCTATAACAAAATGGTAAATTTTGATGATAACATCTTAACCAGAAGACGCTAAATTATAAGGCCAGAACTGTACTGTCCATAAGAAATTAAACTTCAACACACAATAGAAATGTTTAGATTCTTATCTTGGATCAGCCTCCCCAAAAAATTCCTTTCCTTCCAATGTATGGTCTAGAACCCTTCAAGGAATGTTCGTCATAAAATCTATGTAACTTGGTTTCCCCCTTGAGAAGATGTGTGGTAGACCTTAATCCTATGATCTACACTCAACTGTAGATAGTATTGAGATCCCCCCTTCTCTGCACACAAATTGAATCAAAGCAGAGAATCCCCTGAAAAGTCCAATCTATAGGGCCACTTAAGGGTATTTTTATTTCCATTCTTACATGTTAGAATTACCCTATGTTAACCATGTAAGAAGATAAATTTTGTGGAATTCGTCCTAGCTGCACGATGTGAAACTGCATAGCATTGGTCTAAGCATAAAATTCTCCCTCACTTTGATTATTCCATTCATAAGTGGTGAACCAAAATCCTTTTAATCCATTATTTCTCACACCAATCATAGATTAGGTGAGCTCAGGGATCTGAGTAAGAGATCCACCATGACATCATGGAAAATCAGTATCATGTTTTTTCCTAGAAGCACGTTCTTAAAAGGCATGATATGGTTCGCTTCTATATAAGAAACCATATCTCCTGACTGTATGATGTTAAAATATACCGTACATCAAAAATTGGATAGATGACTCACCTTATATATGAATCATTTATATGTAAGGGATTACTCGATCCCATGGTAGAATTAGTCATTTCTAATGTATCTTGATACACTCCTCCCATACATCAAACATCTTTTTTTGAGTAATCTTGGATCCCCATAACCCTTCATGGCCATCAGATATGGAAGGTTAGTGTCATGTGGACACCTTTTTTTGACTATGAACATAATTCCCTACGGGATCTACATATGTTACCTACTAAAAAACCATCAACTAAAGAAAAAATCATCCCCATGAGTGTTTTCTCTTACATCCATATGTCTAAAATGGCTCCCAAGCCTCATATACATACAAAAATCACAAAGTAAGGGTCTAGAAAAACCCCTCATCAATGTATGAGAGTTATTAGGACATTCCTAGATGATGAATCCCATATTGGGGCCCCTTCCTCATCATGTTTGGTCAAAGCTGTTCGACCTAAAACTTTTGTGATATTTCGGATTGAGAATACCATAAAACGCTAATGAAAATGAAGAAATACTCACCAGAGTAATACAAAAAATTTGAAGCCATGAATAATAGAAAATTACCAGATCATTAAAAATTTACTATATATGGTTTTGGAAAATATTTTGAGCTATCAAATTCTCAAAAGAGACATAAATCAAGTTAGGTTGAAAACCCACAAAGGTCGGCCTAATAAAAATTCAAGTTATACATGCTAAGCTTGTACCAAACATGATTTTGAAAAAATTAGGGAAATAATGGAAAAGGAACAATAGTTGGTGACGATTTCCATATAACCCCCAACAATAGTCAAACTTTTCTCTTTATTTTACACATATTAGGAGAAAATTAGATACTTATATAATGATTTCAATTTAACGGTTTCAAATTACGGTTTAAAATTAATACCTGATCGGAATAATGTTTATATAGTTGATAGAGATTTTTTGACATTATAGGAAAAGGAAAAGAAGAATTATTGGAGGGTGAAATAGATACATTATATTCTATAATGATATGGAGGATGTCCATAACTAGGAGCCTCTCCCTACAAGTGGTACATGTTAATTACAAGAGATGTTTATCTGAATAGCAATGTTGAATCAATAATTTATGGGACTCTTCAATATCTTGATTAATTTTTAACAAGTTTGCAATCTGGTCCTCCACACCATCACGCAATCCTTCCACATCCTTTATAACTATAAAGCCAGTGAGTTCTCCTTCTTCTATCAACAGTCACCCCTCCACAATGGCAACAACAACATGGGGATGCTCAAGATTAAGTCACTCCAGCTTCTGTCTCTACTTCTCCACATCTGGATCAAGTTGTTCCACTAAGGACTCTTTCTTTGTGAGTTCCTATTGCAGCTTTGAAACAACACTATATTTATTGGTGGCATAATCATGGATTATTTTCCTCACAGAATTAAGATGACCCATCGACTCTACAATAGAACGTTGACATTAAAGTGAGCCAGTTGCTTTCCTAGTAGCAACCACTTGTCTAAATATATAACATATGTCATGATATTGGAGTCCATTGAATCCAAGGACCGCAAACTGGTGGTGTAGTTTTGGAAACATTGGTGGAATATCAACCAATGGAGTCTAATAGATTAATCTTGTAACATTCCTCAATGCCTTTTTTTTGGATGGGACGAAGGTAGACTAAGCATTCTTGGTTAATATCGGAGTTTCTCCCTATTGATGAAACATAGCCAGGGATGAACTTCAGAAGAGAAGAACTCAATTCAGTGGCTACAACATGACTCGATACATTAGTAGTCTTACCTATTATAATAGAAATTGCTGAAAAAGTGGGAACATACACCACAATTGTTATTACATATGGATGAAATTACGAAAATAGTGAAATGTGGGTAAATATATCCGACTCTTGAAACATTGAAACAAAAACATATAGTACGATTGAAAGACTAGAGAACTAACCAACATCTACAGAATATTCAATACCTCCCACCTCACTAGCAATATTATCGCCAAAAAATTGTGGCATCACATTGTTAATCTGTAGTCAGAACCTACGGTTGCTAAGGGAACTAATTGGTCAGGACCTTTCCCAACTAGAGTACAAACCTCCATAACATCCCCAAGTAGGATGATCATTGATATTAGGCCCACATGGATGATCAATCGATAAAAGTATACTGTTCTTGAGATTCTGGGGGCTGAGACCTCAACTTCTCTTAGAACTAGACAGAAAGGAAAGATAGACTACTCTATGTTTTTAAGGGCTGGGACAATATCCTCCTCTATGGTTGTGATTTCTATAGAGGGAGAGTCGTCATGAGTAGGTAGAGAATCTTCCTTTAAAGGGACTCCCTCAATAGGAGAAAATCCTATTTAGTCATGAAAAAAAGGTTCCTCTTGACTTAAAACCACTCTAACATCCTATGGGGCTTGGGGAACATCAATAGATTCAGCATCTAACAAAAATGTTGTCATATTTCTCTTCAAGGGAAGAGGATCGACGTTTTCTAATGAGGCATCATCTTCTGGATGTTCTGTTATTATTGAGGCAATTTTTTTCTAAGCTAATGATGGCATGCCTATAGGGTCAACCATAACCGACCTCCTCATTCATCCTTGTTCCTATTCTTCGGTTAGACACAATTGCTGGAAACCATTCCTCCTCTCTAAATAGAATGGGAGCCGTAGATGATTGAACAAACTCTATCGGGATTCTAATAAGCTATACATAAAAATACACACACAATAGTGAGTCAACAAGATAAGGAACTCAGTTCGACCTCTAGGTGAATAAACAATTACTTGTGATTCCCCATATAAGGTGTCTTGATAGTTGGGATGCCTTCTTTCATTTATTCAGTTGTTGCAAAGATGGTTTATGAAAATGATCACCAAGGGGATCCACAAGAGGAAATTTTCTAGAAGGGTCTATAATGATTTATTCCATATGTTATTGGGATTTAGGAGATACTTCTGCACCCACCATAATTGGAAGGTTACACTCCCCAACTACGGTTCTCTTAGGAGAATAAATTCAAGAAATAACAATATCATTAGACCTGATGAGATCCTTCAATGTAAAAATATAGAGGGATTTAACATATCCAATCCAATGGAATTTAAATCTAGTGTTTTTATTTTGAAAAACCTCTCCCTTGATGGTCATCAATCGTAGGAGTACTTCCTTCAATGCTTCTCAGTCAGACTAGTAATCCCCATCTTTGGGGGAGTGAAGACACTTTTCCATTATGTTCAAATAAGAAACCACCTCATCATGCTCTTCTTCAACAAAAATACATGTGGGGGAAATGAATCCTCAAAAATATGAAAGGTAAAAGAGTTCTCATTGATGTAGTCTCTAGATATCTTAATAAGAAGTGTTTGACCTCGGTTTTTACTCGAACCTCCATGAATCTGGATGTGCAGTTGTGATTGAGATGGACAGTGTTGGAGGATTGGCATGGTGGAGTGGAGTGGGTCTCGTCAGTTGTGAATGCTTATGGAGTATTTCTATAATCTCAGGACCCTAATGTGATGAACTCTTATGGTACTTTCATAGTATATAAGAATATTCTCCTTCAGTGACTACGATTGGTGAGCCAACGACGTAATCATCCTTGTCATAAATTTTTGGTCAGATCATGGAATGTACCCAATGCGAGTATTTGCGGTGAACATTCTAGGAATTGATCAGGGCCTCAGTGTACTCATGGTAATAATCCACCTTCTCAAGATCCTCATTAAAAGATATTTCAGAAGGTGCTAAAACATAACCAATGTCAGTAAGGGAGACATCAATAGTCCATAAGAGCTACCATAAATCATGAGGGGACAAGTCATGAGTGAATTAGCGGCCATTCAAAGGTCTCATTTCCTCCAGGACACAAGGAAATCATCCTCAGGAGGGATGGATGGTAGGCTCTTAGTAGTAGGTTCGGTAGCTTATTTGGACACTCTTGAAGTCACAATGACGACTCCCATAATATTTCTATGGGGGAGATCTGAGAGGTTTTCAAATGAAATTTTCTGGCTAAGTGTTCTTGACAAATTCCTTTTGTTTCTCCATACCCTTGGCCAAAGATTCCTTCGGAGTTATTAAAATTGGAACAAGATATGCTAAATCATCATTTGTATATGATTTAACCATGCCTCTGCATAGCTTCTAAAATGGATGGGTACAAAATCTAAAGAATTCAGAAGTCAAACATAACATTTGGTGTCATCCCGTGAAAGCATTTTTCATAGATGATGTTATACCATCATATGTTTCTATGGACGGGAATTGTTGAGAGTGGGAGGATGCAACTTCTAGAAAAAATTAAATTGAAGACTAAATATTCAAGGTGAATATCCCTCATAGATATGATCCCCTCCAATGTAGGAAGCAAAGAGACATTCTCTCCAAAAAAAGTATCCTCAGTTGAAAAAATCATCAGATACATTATTCATAGTAGTTACATCTTGGGAATCGAAAGGATGATAATACAAACATGCATAGACATTGCGATGAGACATTAAGTCCTGATCATTCATTTTAGTCTACTCCTCTTGTTTAAACTGTGAGGCCCAAGCAATTTTCATAACCCAAATAGTACTATGAAGATACTTTCATAGGATGGAATATGGAATGGAAAATGAATTGGTAAAGGTATAATAACCTATTTGAGCTCTTATCCAGTCCCAAATTTTTTTAATGGACCTTTTCATTTGGTAAGGTGGCCCCCCTTTTCTGATTCAACACAAAAAGTGAAAAATCATGGCTACCAATGGAATAGCTATATTGATGCATCTTATAGTTGCTAGACGAGCATCTATAACAAACGTTTGTGCTCTCACACCACCATATTATTGTACTAGTAAGACCCATCAACTCCAAAACCTGGCCAAGAAGGCCTCCAGTCGAAATAATTGGTCAGCATCAGGAATGAGCCCCCATCCCCATTCTTGAAATTTCCCCTCTTATAAGTGGGGCAATTGGTACTAGGTCGTCATCAGGTTTTCATGGTAGGGCATGACCTGGGTCTGTGCTGGCGGGACTCTATGCAATATTTTCTAACAAATACTCTATCCCACTCAATGAAGGGAATTATCTACTTCGGACAAGGATCTACTTTTTTCAAAAGTTCTTTCACCTGAACAATGAGTTTCGCAGACAAAGGAAGGGTCCTCTCCTCATTGTCCCAAGAAGATGAAGGAGGTAGGAATTCATCATACATGTCCCCAACAATTAGGAATCCTAAAATTAGCCTAATGTCTCAAGGAATAATTCTTACTTCCCTGTGGTTTAAATGAAAATTATTGGTGTCTAGGATCCACCAGCATAGTATCTATGAAATAAGGGAGTTGGGGTGATGAGTATTACATTTGAGATGCCCAAAAAGCCTTATATATCCCCCCAACCCGTGGCTCAGTAAAAAATTCATCGCAAATCTGGTGAACCCAAAAAGGCAACCCCTAATATAAGCTAAATGAGCCACCAGAGAGAAGATCCTACTTGAATGACTAGGATTGTTGTTCATTTTCTTGGTCTTCCACACAATTATTTAATAAGAATGGGACATCTTGTTTGGAATTCATTGTTTGTCCCTTAAGGATCGAGGTGCATAGCACAGCAGAGGCCCATCGATGATATCTCTCCAGAGGAATCGTCCCTTAAAAGAAATTATGGCCTTTGGGATGGAGGTTTTATTTATCTAGGAAGCTGGATAATCAACCTAATTTGGTGCTAAAATCGATATATTAGACAATAGACCAATCCCATAAGATAGAAGCATGTCTAAATCCTAATACTCCATTTGACTCACTATAAATTAATTTACCAAATTTTGAGGTAATAGAGGAATATAAATTTTTTCAAAAATTAAATCCTCCAGGTTATCCAAAATTTCATTTGTAGCAGCCTTGGTCGGAACACTGACATCAATAATAGTCTGTGGAATAGCCATTTAGTCTGCACAGAAATATCCAAAAGTCACAGAACATTAGTCCAATGATAAAATTGTTGTACAAGGGACAAAAAATACTATAGGGAATTAAAAAAAGTTTATGTATGTGGTTCCACATAACGATCCTATAAAACATATTTGGAAGACATTTATTGTATACTCCATCAGTATGTGGATGAAATATACCACGTATAACTGCAATATGTGAAAGGCATGTGAGTCACTAGCCTGAGGAGCGTTGGACAACAAACAAAGTTGATCACAGAAGGAAGGACCTGTGAATCGAGGACTCTCCATGCGGATATATAATGTATAATATTTTATATTTTATGATCATTTTAATAAGGATTAATGTTTTGTTCTCCAGTTTAATGTTTGGTGTACAAAACATGAAAATCACGTAGCATTATTTTTTTTGGATGTTTGGAAATAAAATCTAAATTTCATTATGAAGTTTGTAGTACCCAAAATGTAGTTCATGGGAAGAGGCAATTGTGATGAGTTTGGTTTGTGGATCGTAAGAAGTGGTTCAAAAATATGGATTTCAAAAAGGATTCGGTACGTGGATGCAGAGGATGCCAAGTGAAGGTCGAGTGAACTTTTAACAATAAAAAATGGTAAATGAAAAAGGACTTGGGATACTCTAATTAAGAATGGTCACTCTTACCAGACCTATCTTTTCTACCGCAAGACAATTTAGTTCAAGACCGCTTCCATATAATAATATCATCCTATTCATTCTGAATGAACCCCATTCCCATGGGGGCATTTTTAGGGTCCTAAAAACTACTCAAAGGAAGATAAATACTCCCACAAGAACTTTTCAGAAGGAAGAAAACATTCATATGAGTTAATCATGGAAAATAGATACAAATTGAATAGAAAATTTGAGGATTGATATGAAGAATTTTTTTTGACAATTTATGGTGGCCCACGTACTATCATAGAGAAAGGTTCTCAGAGCACATGAACCATGAACCATCAGAACCTATAAGGACCCAGGAGGTGATGGCTGATAAACACAGGATGTCGCAAACCATGTCTTTGGTTGAATAAATTGCAGAAATTCCATCCACATACCCTCCTGTGAACTCAACATTTCATGAATGAAGCAAGCTCACTGGGTTCCGCAGAACACATTCTCTTCATACCCTAGTTGATCGAGTCCTATGCAGGTTGTGATATGCCTTCATGGGATTACTCAAAGGATGGTGAATTACCATATATATGATTTACCTACTACTATATAAAGGGATAATCGGAGGAATTGAAGGGGAACTGATGAAGATAGAGAAGATATGGGTGGAGGAGGGAACAAAGAGACCATAGAGTCTCGAAGAAATAATTCATATATGAGGAAGATTCTGATGTTTATTTCGAATCATTGACATAATGATAATCACTTATCACTTTTCCCTAGGAATAACCAGGCAGCAACCATAAAAATAAGGAACTTATAAATATTCTTTGTACTGAAAACCTTATTTTCTCAATCACCCACAAATTCTTCATGGATGAGCTCCTCACAATCGATAGGTTCCAGGACCCTCCTTTAATATGACACTCTGCATAGTGCATCTCTATACAGATAGAACCATGTACGACATATTTCATCATTACACATATGGAAAACTAAGTGGCATGGAGAACCAAATCCAAGATCGTGTACCACTTTGGCACATTGTGGTCCTTACCAATGCCTCTATATTGGTTCTGTACGTGGATGACCCTCTACCCATATAGCATTATGCAACACAGGGCTACCACAATCCCACATGAAACTATAGTACAAGGAATGGGGTGTCTTTGGTTGTCTCTCCATCTTGTTCCAATCATGCCCCGCCATTACCATTTGATCCTTCATATATCCTCCATGAACTTTTCCATCAAAATCAACCTAAATCCTTCTACAAACCACCACACCTGTATGGCAAGATCATTAAGCGTATCGTCTTGCCTTCCAGAGTCAACATACCCATGGTAATAAGGGTCACAAAGGATGCCCCCACAATGGTTTGGATCCATAGAATTTTCCCTAGTAACCTAGAGTCCAAACACGGGTTACTGATATGAACCTCCCCATTCTAGTGATTAAGGACAATAACTTTATTTTCTATTCATTGAGGAATGATGATCAGTTGAATGAATCATGCTCACTCTTCCTTTTGATGACAGGAAACATTACTCACCTTTCCCCGAACACATTTTGGGGATTCCCACCTGGGGTAAGTACCTATTCTATAGAGAATGACCCAATGAACTTCACATTCCTTTCACATTGAAGGCTTCATTGCTCCATTCCCTCACCCACTGTCGCCTCAGCTTCTTCCAGAATAGGCATGCCCTCTTCCTTCAACAGAAGGGAAGGTGTTTGGTTTGTTGAATCTTTCACATCCTATTATTTATCACACATAGCATGACTCACATGGGCTTAGATATTTGTGATGATCACAACACCCACAGAATTAATTTTTCTCTAGAACTATGAAAAATCTGATTCCTGTTCAAAATAGTATACGTAAGACACCTTTTGAAAGGCCTGATCTCAAAGGGGTGACCATCCCAAAAGTGTTCACCCAATTATACCCCTAACAGATGGGCCTCCCCTTGGTATAAGTCCGTTGCTAATTGAACTACATGGGATTTGATTTATCTCACAAGGATATGTAGGAATCCCATATTATGGGTCCGACCCCAAAATAAACCCCAATTTTGTCTGTCCTGGATGATGATAGACTTATGAGAGCCTCATTACATTTCTTTATCCAACAGTACCTCTGTAGCATCGAATATGTGTACCGCCATGATGATCCAGTTAATAAGGATCTTCCCATGAATATACTATTTATGAATGAACCGAGGATTCATGAACATATGAACATGTAATAAATCTATAATAGAGTCTTGGAGTATGAATTAAATACCCCAAAAGTGTGTGATGAGGCCTAACTCCCATCCCCTCGACCAATGGAGTCCTAATGTATTGTTATAAAAATCATCATCCAATGAGTGCCTTCCATTGAAATATAGGTCCATAAATCATGGATACAATGTCCATTTGGTGTTTCTGGCTCCACAAATAGACCTATTAGAGACCATTTAGGGACATCGTACCCAAAATAAGCTGATTGTGCGAACACGTAACCCCATTCACAATCATCCACCATGATTACTCAAATGTAGAAACTCTTTATTAGCACAAAAAAAAAGGATACACTACCAAATACAAGGGGTATCATCTCTCCCTGTCAATATGTGGTGTGATGAGAATCATATAAAAATATACCTATAGAGAGATAAATATATAGAGAGTGCTTTCCTCACAACCTCTCTCAAAATAATAAGAGACCATCATGTATTCTTCCTCTCAAGGGATGAATTTTACTGTGATTTACCATGAACAACACAGCTGATTATGATCATATATGCTAGGACCCAAAAATTCTACGACTTCATTCAATGATTCTGGTTCATGTGTGGAACACATTTAAGAGGATTCTGTACCAGTATCTTATAGCGTAATAATAATTCAAAAAGATATTGCTAACCAGATTGTCACCAAAAGTGTAATTACAATATGAGGTAATTATATACCAGAAAATAAATTAATTATAAATAACTTGTAATGATTATTTTCTTTTGGTTCAGATATTTTAATCTAAAAAAGTAATCTATTGTTTTCGTTGAACATGATGTTTTGGTCATGTAAAAAAATTATTTCACATGATTTAATATTAAAACATGAGTTGATCATACCAGATAAGGATGCATACTATATTCCCCAAACCTAAAAGTGGAATCATAGTTGTCACATGTTTAATTTATAAGAATTTATTGTTCATTGATTGTTTTAGGTGTTTTTGTTTTCATTTACGGGAAATGATTCATTTTAATATCTGTAATCATCCCATATTCTCTTTATTTATTCTTGATGTAACAAATAGTAAGTAGTTATTTATTAATAGGGAATATGAATTGGATTCACACCATATCGATGTGTTAATGGTTATTCCAAGAAAAAACCACAATACACCGTGTGTACTTCAATTATAAATGTTTTGTAATTTTTGTTTTCATATTATTATCACATGAAAAATTCATAGTGATATAATAAAAAAAATTTAAGATCAAAAAAATCATATCAGCATGTTGATCTTGATAAAATGGTTCACAAGATATAGAACTACAGGTCATGTAAGTACCTTACAGGTCGTGTTGTACATGTCTTCTAACGATCAATGACACATGGAATCCCAGAAATCCGGGTATGAGATACTAGACTCAAGGATAGAAATGATGTGAAAATCCATGTTGATATGAAATGTATTCAAATTTCAAATCATGTTCCTCAAAAAATTCCATGGATGGTGACATGTCGAGACCCATGTTTTCTGCCGCAGACATGGGCATAAGACAAAAACATACTGTGTACTTTTGTACATGTCATGTAGACTACTACCAAAATTGTATCCAAATTTTCCTGGAAATAATAATTAAATTTATAATAAAACCTATTGATTATGTGTTTAATGTTTCATTTATTCTAAATTTCATTCCATTTCATTGGATTAAAAATTATATAATAAATTAATTTATTTTCTAAAACATTGAAAAACATTTGAGGATTCTTGCAAATATAAATTTTTAATAAATTAATTAAAATTGAAATTAATTTTGTTTAAATGTATCCATATGGGTGATTTATAGATAGTTGGATTGAATTGTGTTAAATTTATTTAATTTGACTAATTCATGTAACATTATCTCAATTAATGAACTAATTGAAGTAATCGATTACTAGATTAAAAATGTATAATAATTATGGTATATGGTGATGATCAAAAGAATATAACAAACCTTATGCGTAATTGAATTATTTTTATTTTTTATTTTATTATTGTTAAATTATCATTTATGGCCTGTAAGTCACCCTTTCAACCTTATTATGTATGGTTATACATGGTCATGTTTTACTTTATATAAACACATTTTTCCAATCCAATGGATTCCCTCACTAGTGTGTGAGTATATGATTATGTATGGATGGAGAACCCCAGTGATTGGAATCCATTCCAGTCGAGAAGATTAGGTAAAACCAACGGATGTGATGGATATTATCCAAGGTAGAATACTACAACACAAACCAAGATATGGTTCTTGGTGTTTCTCCCAAGGGTCGAATGTTAGTTTATCATCATCTAGATAAGCTAACCATTAGAAAATAAAATTATCATTCCATTTATATTATATTTATAATAGATGAATTGTTAATTATATAATTTTTTTAGATATTCAAGATCAACAAATAGAATAATTAATAGTAATGCAATATGGAATAAAATATAATAGGATTCTATGTAAATACTTTATAATGTATGAATAGTAACTTATGTAAAATCCACTTAATATTTAAAATCAGGTAAAAAGATAAAATGGGTTTTAAAAAAGAAGATAATATTACCTAAATTAAATAATTTTGTCTTTTTGGCCTTGCAATACTTATGTTAGAATTGACCTCATTGTTCAAATTTCTAGAATGACCTAGGTTGGGGTGCATTATATTTTCAATGCAATTTTATCTTGTTGTTTTATGTTGACCTATCTTAGTTTACATAATGGTTTAAATATAAAATAAGAACATGGTGTAACTAAGGGGAAAAGGATGAGGAAATATTAAAATATGATTTTAGTATTTGAGAGTCCACACATCATATATAATAACTCTGTGTTAATGTAGTGGGAATGCAATGCCTTCCAAAAAAAAATTTTTCTAACAGCTTGTTAGGCCTAGGAAAGATTTACGAGAATTTAATATGGATCATTTACACTAGAATATATATGAAAAAAGATATTCCTAAACTTATGGTGAGGGATATTACATTTCAATAAATATTGGGAGATTAATTTAATTTAATTTAATTTTAATTTTTTATTTATTTTTTCAATAATAAAGTACTAATTAGATGATATTAATTTTTGGAAAACATAAAATAAAAAATATGTAGCAATATCACATAAATACGTACTTGAAAATTATTAAATTATCATTAGCATGTATTTCTAGGAATGTTATAGGTACATGCGCATCATGACACACAGCAAACAGAAATCATAGGTGTTGGAAACTCCAATTCCTAAGCCACATTCCAAGGATTCTAGTGAGGAAAAAGTATCTATATATATATAAAACATGTGGAAGATGCAATTTATGCCCAATGTTTTATGTTATAATTCATGTTCAATAATATTTTAATGGTATATGAGGATATATATTCATGTAACATAGTTTCTCTCCATTTGGATCCTCATCAAGAGAAGGTGAGATAAGAGAGATATGATATCTCCAATACACACTTCACATTAATGATTTTAATATTGGTGTCATGTGGTCCACAAGTAGTCAATTTGATTGGCTACATTGAGATCCTAAAAATCATGGGTGTTAATAGCCCTGATTTGTTTGATGAAAATATCATTTTTACATGACTAAAATGATTCTCTATCTGTAGTGTCAAATATATAGTGAGGAATAATGAGAAGACAATATTGGAACATATTACTATTATTTTACTTGTTTCTAAATACATGGGGTATAAAAAAGGATGTGTCTATATGGTGAATAAGAAGATTAAGAACAAGGAAAATGGGTCAATGAATCATTCAATGTATAATACTACAGAGAATTTCTCCTCTAAGAAGATGTATATCTAGAGGCATGGAATGTTAAATGATGTATAGTTTTTTTCATGTTCAAATAATGGACCTAAAAAAGAAGAATTTATCCAAGCGAAATAAGCAATGGAAGATTTAGGTACCTTAATTATTGAGTGTAATAATTAAATATCTTTATATTGGGTATTAGATAATACTTTTTGTGCTCTCATTTTTTCTCAAAATATAGACAGCAAGAATATTTAAAAATATTATTATATATGAGGTGGTTGTATGGGATTCCAATTGAGACCAACTAGCATCTCTATAAATTTGAGTATACCATCTAACATTGCTGACAATAAAGATTTTTTAAATAATTACTATTATATTCAAAGTGTTACTAAGAACATTATTTCACTTCCTTATTTAGATATGGATGAATATATTTTCTACTTTGGAAATAAGTGTTGATACTTTTATTAATATATAATATGTTATATTATAGAATAACATAATAATAGTGTTTATTTGTAAAATTTTATAAATAAATATTGGTAGTTGATAATTAAAATAATATGTATGACTCATATGACACCCAATTATTGAATCACCACCTAAGTCACATAAAGAAAAATAATTTGATAAATATCTATCAATATGTTTATTTAGAGTCTTTTAATATAATGACACTTGAAAATGTTATATTTATTTATATTGAATGTTGTCCAAACCACCATTCAATGTCAATGTGAAAGGGTTATATGTAATATAAAATTTGAATACACAAAAGTGTGTGGAAGTGTTCTAGTAGAAGCCATATTTTGATACCCAAACCTTATTACTTTTAATGATGAATTGATTAGGTATGGTAATACATATATAATTAGGAACATATATGAATCCTTTGTGAATTTCAAAGTATTCAAGAAGGAGGCTGAAAATCATCCATGTAAGAGGATAAAGAAACTTTTTATCTAATTGAGGTGGGGAGTATCCTATCCATGAAATTATAGAATTTCTATGGGCCAATCCACTATATACACCAGAGTGGAATGGTATTAGTAAATGGAAGAGATATATCTTGTTAAACATAGAAATTTCAATGTTGACTCATTAAATCTATCCATTATCCTTATAAGGATATTCATTGTTGTTAAAATTATATGTAAATAATGGAGTACCAACTAAAGTGAGAAGAAATATTCCCTTTAAGTAATGTAGTGGAATGAAACCTATTTTGTCACATGTTCGAGCTAGGGGTCGCAAGTCATTTGTTAAGGATAACACAAGAAACAAAAAATTAATATTTTGTATGAATTATATGTCTATTTAATATCTAGATGAAATAAAGGGATACTACCTATACAACCATTTAGACAAGAAATTAATTGTTTTAATAAATTCCATATTTCTTGAGATGGAGTACGTCTTTAATGAGGATAGTGGGAGCATGATAGACTTTAATGAAGCTCATGTTCAAGATACAAAAGTGTTGGTAGAGAATATGATTCCATAGGTACCCATGAAAAATGTTGTTCCTAATATTAAAGTGAATCATATGAGCAGTCAAGAGGTTAGAGAACTTGGGATATATGGTTTTTAGTAACTGGTGACAATGTCATATATCCTACAATGAGGTAGTAGAGAGAACAGATAATACAATATTTGAAGAATTCATGAATTAAAAGATTAGTTACCTATACCAAAATCATGTATTGGTTTTGATTGAACATTAGGTTGATGTAAAACATGTAGGATGTAAATAGGTATTCCAGAAAAAACTGGACATCGAAGGTAAATTAAATACCTATAAAGGAAGAGTAGTGGCTAAATAGTTTAGACAACATCAAAACATTGACTAAAAACAACCTTTTCTATAGTTTATATCTTTAATTATATAATTATTTTTCTCTCCCAAGTATCTTAATATGACTAATAGATTATCAAAATGGATGTAAAATAACTCTCTATAATATGAACATTCAAGAGGATGTGTATATGAAAAAACGAGAAAGGATTATGACTCCAGGAAATTCTAAAAAGTTAATAATGTTTAATTTATACATTTATGAATTAAATAAGGCTTCTAGTTAAAAGAATATTTTTTTAATAAATCAAAAAAAGAATTTGATATCATTAAGAATGAAAATTCTCCATGTTTTTACAAATGGTTTAGTAGGAGTATATCTATTTTCTTAGTAGTATTTTTAACACAATACCAGTAATTAGAAATAATAATCCTAATTTATAAGTGGTTTAGAAATTTTTGGTATTGTTATTATCCATTAACGACATAGGTTATATAACATTAATTATAATGATATAGATCATGCATAATAGGTATAAGAGGCTACTCAAACAATGTAAAGGTACATATATTTAACAGATTCTGATGAGATTAATTTTGATAAAATTAAATAGGGGATTGGTTTTAGTGTCCCATTATACATATCTTTTCAGGAAAATTTTTCGTCATAAACATTAGTAAAGAGAGAGGATGATTAAGATCCCATAAACTCTAGCGATTTGATCTTCCATTTACCCCATGTTATGTACAAGGCTTGATGTTTCCTATTATTTGATCATGATAATAAGATATAAAAAAGAACTAACAGTATAGCATTAAATTATTGTTAAGGATATCCTTACGTATGTGGTTCAGACTAATGATATGTTCATGATGTATATAACTGATAAAAAACTCATGATTAGGGGTTATATATATTCTAGTTTTCTGAATAATCAGAATGATAGAATGTTACAGTCAATGCTACAACAAATTTTTTGGGAACATTTTTCAAATTTATTTTACTTTTTTTATATTTTTTATTTCACAAAACACTGAATATATATTCTATCATAAGAAATCACCATGTTATTCTTTAATTATATGCAAAACCAGGTTAAGGATGTGCTACAAAAAACTCTTAAATTATATTTCATTACACACAACACTATATTTGGTTTTTGTTATAAATAATTCCGAGTTCTTTTGATAGGTTGTGTTACACACAAGAATGAGTTTTAGAGAACTAAATTTACTATTAATATTGTAATTAATCTATTAATATAGTTACCTCCAAACAATTTGATTATAAATTTAAAATAATTACAACTAAATTATGAAATATGATTTAAATATATATATATAAAATTAGTTCTTTGGCCATAAATTATATATAAATCAAAGTAAGAACTATTTAAACACAAATAATTTTATTTTCTAAGAAAACTATTTTTATATTTATTATTAAAATTAAAAAACCACTTTTGGTGATTGTTTTTTAAAAAATTTATATATTACATATTAAATAAAATTTCATTTAAACTCATTAAATATATTTTATAGTCATAATGGAATAAAAAAAATACAATTTTATGAAAAATTACTTATTTTTCAAAAGAGTAATTTTACAGGATATTAATGTAAAACCCATTTCAATTTAATTTTCAATAGTTTTATTATTCTTATATTATAAAATAAAATTATTATTTCATATGGGGATATCAAAATATAAATTGGGTTAATATTTTTATTTTTCCCATATGATTATTATTTTGATGAATAGCGAAGATACTGAATTTTAAATAAAATATATTTTCTTCTAACTTATTTATATAGTGAAACTATTATTTGGAATGGATTTAAAGTATAATTAGTAAAAAAAATTGGTCATTAGAAATAATTTTATTATGAAATTGGAAATAAAAGCATTTCAAACATTGGGAAGTTTTTCACTTTAGAAAACATGTTTTCTCATTCCATCAAATAAATTAATTTTAAATTAATTTTATTAAATACTAAGTATATTTTGGTGAAAAATGAATTCCATATTCTCAATAAGAATGTTTCAATTTATTTATTATGTTTCTTTTATGTTTGGATAATATGAATAATAACTTTACTAATTTTAATTATGACGATTAAGGGTAAATCGAGTAAATATGGTTAAAAATAATATTACAAATATTATAAATATTATAAAACAACCATAAAGTGTGAAAAAAATGTAATTGGTTGAATTTAATTTGATAATTATCACAAAAGGTTTAAAATTGAATTATTTAATGGATAATTTTCCATGAAAATTACATAGATAGATTTAAAATCAAAGAGAGTGAAAAAATGTCACAATCTTTCTTTTAATAAGTATAATATTATTAATATGGTTATTCATAAAAGATATTTTCAAATATGTATATTTTTATGAAAGATAAATTTTTTTCATACATCATGTAATTTTATTTTTATCTTATAGTGGGGGAATAATTATGAAGAATAATTTACAAAATTATGATGCATTAATTATTCATTTAATCAAACAACAAATTAAATGATATTAGAAAAAATAAAATAAATATAATTTGAATTAATTAAGGCGATGCCCAAATTTAATATGTGAATGTGACATTTTATCATGTAATAGGTCATATTTTAGAAGTTATATTTTTATATTGATTTTCCAAATTTCAATTATATGAATAAGGTCAAAATGGACAACATGATATTTTATGATAATAATATTTTATTAATTTATATAAGATAAAATGAAAAATATTAAATATTGAAAACGGGATGTGATATGGTTGAAAATATCATATATTTTTTATTTATGTTACAATTGAATCTTAATATGAAAATGTTACATCCTCTTAATATTAAAAACATTGTTACTATAATTAAAATTTAGATGGCCTAACTAAGGGTTAATCAAAATGATAATGTTTAAAATTAAACAAAAAATGTCTAAAATATAAATTTTTATGATATTAAAACCTTATAGTAGAATATTTTCTATAAAATTTATTTTTGGATGTATTTGGATTGATATTGAATATATTATAAATTAACCTTTTAAGAATTTATAAAAGTTCCCCTCCCCTCTTTTATAAAAGAGAACCTCTCATTCTCTTATCTTCACACTTCAGAGCAGATCCAATTCTAAAAATATATATAAAAATATCCTATAAACATCCCTCCATTAATCATATATTTCTTAATTTAGATATAAATCCAACTTATGAATAAATGTTATGCAAATAAAAAGAAGATAGATAAAGAATAGGTAAGGTTCTTCAACGAACAGTTTTGTATTATTTATTCCATAAAACCAATAATTTTTTATTGCGTGTTTATATAATAATATCAATATACGAAATTTTCATAGATTTTATTTTGTTAATTATTATAACTAAAATCACACATACTTCTATCTAATGGGAAACGAACATACAGTTCGTGTGTACGACAGACTACCATCTCCCGAAATGAGGATTGTTATTTTTTCCATTACCACCTCCAATTGTGGGATTTATGATGGAAACTCTATTTTTTATATGATATATATTATACTTATCATATCATTATTCTTATATGATTATTACATAAACATACCTTCATTCATTCCACTTTTTTTAAATACGATATCTTCATTTGTGGACTACTGCCTCCCCAACGTGATGTAATTTAGTTACACACTACGAATAAGGTATTAATGATGGGATTAGTAATATTATATTACATTAATGAAATAACAATTCATATATAATTATAATATATATATATGTAATTTAATTTCATTCTTTCATTATGACAGTAAAAAAACGATGTTTACACGAACATACGACCTACCATCTCAATGAGCGGTGTATTCCCTTTCATATTTATATCTTATATAAATATTTATATACATAAGATATATGATATTATTATCATGTTTTTAATTCTATAAAAAATTAAATCAGAATTTTTGAATGATTATCAGGAAGAATAATTCAAAACATGTACCAAAAACAACACAGATATTACCAAAACATAACATTAACTTCGAATTGTTAATAAACTGATTGTATAGTGTCAAAATAATACCATATATGGTATATCAATATTTTTATGTTTTATATGATTAAATAATTATATTTATTATATAGGATAATTCCATTATTATGAATAGAGTTAATACATAAGGTAAAGGATTTGTGTATTACTTTTCTTTCTATGGGTTACATTCTTTATACACTACTTGTTTCTTCTACAAGGTGTATATACTGCTCATGATTTCCATTTATGAGTTTTATCAATACTATTATATTATTTTAATATACATATGATTTTATTTATCTCATGGGTTATATTATTCAATGGATTATAATGTGATCTCATCTTCGGGATTCTTTCATTTTATGTCTCTATTGATGAATATTTCTATTACATAGCCATGTTTTGTACAAATGTTCTCAAAAATATTTTTATTATTATCCTATGCATGTTTAATGTCATGTTTTTCGAATTTTAAATATTTACTAAATGGTTTTATGGGATTTTATTATCTTTTTCCAAATGATGTTCTTTATGACTTGTCTAAAAAACTATAGAATGATCGTTTTTAAACCTATATGACATTATTGGATTTTTTCACATTCATGATGTCCTAATGATTTTAATAGTTCATTATAATACTACATGATTATTTTGAAATATAATATTTTCATTTATAATTTTGCATTATTTTATGAAAATAAAATGTTTTTAATGATGAAATAAAATTTTACTTAAGAATTATATTCATGTGAACTCTTAAAACTATTTTACATCTATGATAAATTTAGTTGAGGTTAGTTATGAGTTATTGGAGAATTTTTTTTAAATGTATACTATCATAATATTTTCAATTTCTTTTTTATTTTTATGATGGATTGATATTTATGAAACCCAATACTTTTACATGTTTTTTTATGACTGATTGATTTTTATGAAACTCATTTATTTATCGGGATTTTTATGTGTTGAATTATTTCTGATATTGTGGCTCAAATATGTATGCTTTCTTTATACGGATGGTGGAACCTATACCTCCCTCCAATGCATTGGGTAATGATGTATATCCCATGATATTATGGTAGAAAAAAGTGGACTTGCATGATCCACTCTAGAAGATGGGGAAACCCAATCAATTAAGGGATGATGAGGAAACCTAATCCACTATAGAACATAGGAAAACCTAATCCACTATGAGAAGATGGGGGAACCTGATCCACTATGAGTAGATGGGGAAACCTGATCCCTTACATGGAAATTACTATGACTGGGGAAGGTGGTGTGTATTTCCAAGTACGTTTATTCCACATAAGGTTCCATTTTACATATAGGAGATGCCCCTGGACTTATAAGAACTGATTTTACATGTTTATGTGTCTTCTAAAAATTACATGTATTATAATTATTATATGCTTTAATGGATTATTATCTTGTTTTTTTATGATTCATATCTTATGAACTTCTAATCATTATTCCATGACTCATGTATATGGTCCTTGATATGAATTATATGATCTTAAAATGTTATGATTATGTTCTCACACCCTTCTGTTCATGTAATGCTTACAAATATCCCTTGTATTCAATTACTATATATCTGAGATCACCTATTTGTTTTGTTTCTTTTCCACAGTATATGAATTAATATATTATGTTTCATGTAAAAAAGTGTTCATGTTTTAAATAAATAGGAGGAGAAGAAGTATATGTTTCATCAATGAGTTGTTTATGTTTCCATGTTTTAGAAGGCACTAAACTAATATGGTCTTTAAGAATGTGTTTATGTATGTCGAAAAAATTATGTAATATATATGAATGAAAATATTGGGTTGTTATATTCTATATATTTATTTTATATCTATGATGGAGCTATGTTTTGGAAGAGTTCAAAGTATCTATTTTTCCATGATTTGATTATAGATTCTACATATTTTTGTTGTTTTTTTGTGCATCCCAGGAAGCAATTCGGATTATTAGATTTTTCAAAGTGTTCGATTTTGTACCAGTAGAAACGATTATATAATAGTTTACTGTGATAATAGTATAACTGAGTGTCCCTCCTAAGTGAAAAGGAAACACAAAAGGATTAATTCTATCCCTCATAAGTTTCATCTCTTGAGGGATTTTTATAAATGAGGTGAAGTTGCAGTTATTATAGAATCCATGAATGAAAATTTAGTAGACCCCGTAATGAATAATATTTCTAATGATAAACATGAGTATCATGTGAGAGCTAGTGGTATGGAAGCTTTTGTTAGTTAGATCTAGAGAAACTGGGAGTTTTTTGGAGTTGGTTCCCAACAACCAAATGTTTTAGTACTTGATTACATGTTATTCTTATTAAATCTGTTTTATTATCCTATCATATTTTTTCCAATTCATAATTATTATATGTGATAATTCCCTTTGAATATATATCAAACACAAAGGTTATACTAGTTCCCCTTTATGATGAGAACCTAATGTACATTGAAATTATTTTTGTTCCATGTTATGTGTCCATATGATATTGTCTAATGGGATATATGAAGTAAACAGAATTTGAGGGAGGAGGCTCATAATACATTTATACACATATGTATGGAGTTTACCTTGAGATTCTCTATGATTTTAGCTAATGATAATAAAACTCTTAAATGTAAATCCACATTTTTATGTATCATTAGATGTTCCTATTTGAAGATGTCTGTATTGTTGCTTAGAATATCAGATCATTATTAATGGATATAATAACCCATTTTGTGTGATGTATCGATGAAAACTATGAAAACTTTTTTTTGTGATGATGTAGGATATGTTGGGTGTGTCATGAATTATATGACATTAATGGACACTATGATAAAGTATTTGACCCTTATATCCTTGGAAAAAATCAAATATCTCATACCCTTTTATAGGAATGTAACAACTAGAATAGAAACATGGCCATATTGTTTGATTGGAGTGTTCATTTATTTAAAACCAATGTAATTAATGTCAAGATTATAGGTTTACGGTGTTGGCATGAAAACTAATTGATTTGAGAAATTTTCTTAATAAAATATATTACAAGGTAAACGTTCAAAGGATCAGGGCTATCACTAAGACATTAAATTATTTCTCTATGGATTCCTTGTTTTGTTGATATATTAAAACCTTGAAATTTAAATGGTTACTCTTAATTCCATGGATAAATAAGCCTAGAGTGTCACACAATAGTTTCATATACTATCTTAGTTAAATTATATTATTGAATTTTACAAGTTTAAATAAATGATGTTTATTAATTTTGATTAATCTAGCTAATTTAATAATTATTTATTTACTAGAAGAAGAGTGTTTAATAAAACAATAATTTTTTTTAT
This sequence comes from Viscum album, assembly GCA_963277665.1. Classification (NCBI taxonomy): domain Eukaryota; kingdom Viridiplantae; phylum Streptophyta; class Magnoliopsida; order Santalales; family Viscaceae; genus Viscum; species Viscum album. Next base: position 250,272,899 of record OY728126.1, on the reverse strand, counting down.
AGTTTGGGGGAATATGAAATTTATCACATTTGTTGAGCAATAATTCAGTGTTATTTTTTGTTAAATTAATAGACATTTTCAATGATCAATATATATCGATGAGGAAAAGTGTACCAAGTTCAAATATCTAATTGGATATTTTGTGAATTATGTTTATTTATATTATTTATGAATTTTACATGTCAATATTATAATTATACATGGGTTTAACTAAGAAATATGAAATTGGGAAAGAGATTGTGTGTGATTTTCCAACCATAGACCCATGAAAAAATATCTTATTATATGTCATTAAAAAAACATAGTTGTTGTTCAAAAAAGATATAGTGAGACTCTATAAATCTATAGAGAGTGATCAAAATTATTTATAGTTCTCTCATCCCCACCTCTCTCCAGATAAATAGAGAACTAGAACAATTAATCCTCTCTTACGAATAATTCTACCGTGATCAACCACAAACAATGGAATTGATCAAGATAGAATATGTTGGAACCCGTTGTTTATAAGAATCCATTCATTGATTTTGGAGTATCTTTTTATTAGTTCTAGAGGAATTATACACTTGGATCCTACAACACAACGATGTTTTGATAATATCTTGTAAACCAAACCACCAACAGAAGTGGAATTACAATTTTAAGTATCTTTGTATGTAATAATAAATTAATTTTAAATTAATAATTAATATCCTACACTTTTAGTTACAGTTTCTTAATCTTGTCATGTAATTAATTGATTTTACTATATATGATATTTTGATCATTTAATGTAATGATTACTTGTGATTTCTGACTAAAATCCACATTGGTAAAACATGAAAAGGATTCTTCCTATAAGATTGGAACATATATTATTTAATTAAGGTTAATCTTGGAAATATTAATAACCTATAGTAAGAATATGTGTATTCTAGTGAGATGATGACAATTGTAGACATAGTGGGATGTTGTTTTGTTATGAGATAAACTGTGGTTTCAGATGATAACTTCCAACACCAATTTTAATTTATGGAAATATGATTAGTGAAGAATCTATGACTGTGGTGGATTACTAATGAAAATCGGGATTATTTTCCCTATATCTGGTATTATCCTTATAAAAAAAACATATTTCACACTTTAATACTTTACTTTCATTTCACATGGTCTATATGATTGGTAAAATAATACACAGATCGACCATTTTTTTTGTTTGAAATAGAGACTCATTTTCCATGGAGGAAAAACATTATATTTTATTTTGGAATATGGTAAAAATTACCAAAACACTTTTTAAACTATATATTTGGATTCCATAGTAATCCTATGGTGCATTTCACCCCTCGTTGGAGGAAACAAAATTTTTATATCTATTGGTTAGGAAATATAATTTTTATTTGTGTTTATGTATTGTATTCCCAAGGGTATATACTAACATAAGTGTGGAAAAGCATAAAATATATTTTCAATGAATAATTTTAAATGAAACCCATTATTTATTGTTCATTGAAAAATATAATATTGTGAATAAGTATTCATGTTCTTTATTATAAACATATATATTGAGCTTCTTTCAAATTCTCCTAGTGATCCTGAATTTTTACATTTTAATAACAAATAACATTATAAAAATTGAATTTACATGAATCTTACTACTTAAAATTTATAAACCATGAGACAATAATTCTTTAATTCGGGTCCTTGAATGGATTATCTATTTGAATGGCCATAGGTACCACACAATAAGTCCCATTGAATCTATGAAAAAAAATTATTCCAACTTCATTATTTTATTTCATGGGATATTTCCTAAAGAATAAATATAATAAAATCTAACTAGTGGTTTAAAACCATTAATTTACATCTTGAGGAGTAATTAAGTGGCCCACAATAACCATTATGGATCCCTATAGAAGCCTAAATCTTAAGACAACAATTTTTTATGGATTTTGAGTACATCTCACCCTTTTGACCATACCTCCAAAAAACCAAGAAAAATAATTTGATGCTTTTATTTATCAAAATTATACAATAGGGTAAGATAATATTAAACTATTTAAAGAATATATTTGGATATTATCATATATATAAATGATTTTACATTTTAGAATTAAAAAAACACTTGGTAAACCATGGAATCATCACATAGTTTCCAAGAATATATAGGTATTTGGATCAAAAAGTTCAATGGCTATTAAATTTTGATGTGAAACTATTTAAGTCCTTATATATAACTTTAATAAACAATATTATTAGAGATAAGTATTTCATGATAGTCAAATTTTCAATACAATGTGGAGGAAATATTATTAGGGAAATAAGTTCACTCCCTTGGGGTACAAATACACATCCATATTCAGCTTAAAAATACTTGTATCATTAATGATAAATTAGGAGAAAATTTATTTATTGATACTTCATCATGAACTAAGAAAAAATTATGAACTATTATCATAGAAGAAAGAACCTTTCCTCTTCTCATCTATTTTATAAAATTTTTCCTCTATCCTTTGCTTAATCATGTAATAGTTTTTTATATTAGTTTATTAATAAAAAAATTTCATTGAAAACCTTTTTCTAATCCCTTTTTTTAATAAAATTTTATTTCCTTGAAATTTTTTTAAATCTAGTTTTATAATCTTTCCCTAACAAACTTCTAATTTATTCACAGTTTCATGTTTTCCATTGTTTTTGGCTTGTGTTAGTTAGGTGTGCACAAATATTAAATTATATAATTCCATGTCATTTAATTTTACATAATTAAAATATAAAACTAAAACCAAAATACCAAAATATATAAGTAAAAATACTATTTCTGTGATTTTTATTTTTTGGATGATTGATATAGGGTTTTTTCTCCTTTAATATTAATTATCTTAACATTATGTATGTAAAATTAAATATGATATGGTTTAATTAAGTGTTTCATTTCACTTGTGGATTCCATGTATTTGTGAAAAAACATAAACTATGGTTCTGGAATTATTGATACTTATATATGTTGGAGTTTATTAATAATGATTCCCGAAGTCAAGAAATAAAATCAAGTTGTAAAATTAGGGATCTCTTCACAATATCATCTTATGATTTCGATATTAGTTTAATATATTTTTTTCAAAATTGAATTATATTACAATATTATATCCCTAATAATTAAATCATCATAATAAATATAATATATTTCAATTAATCAACCTTTATCAGTCAACTATCGTTAGTTATACAAACAAAAAATCCTTCTCCCATTCAAAATAATAAAGAAAACAACAATTTTAAAAAATATAGAACCATGAAAAATAATTTCAAATGAGTGTTATCATATAAATTATAGTAGGGTAAATAAACATTCATAATAGATATATAAAAATAATCTATGCACTATGTGGGATGTTAGGGTTCATAGACTATCTCTGCAGTAGGGTATCGATGAAAACATTATATTTATAATGATGTATAATAACTCCAAAATATATCAAAGGCAATCATTCTAGGAATGTAATAATTTTATATTTCATAAGAAGAAGTAAATTTCAATAATTTAGAAGTTTTATAAGTCAATGAAAGATGTTATAATGTTCATAAAACACAGAATTTAAGGAATAATTCACAATATTGTAACTCAGTTTATTGTGTAGTATAATATTGTTGTATAAGGAGGAATTTAGAGAATGGGAAGTATTATGGTGTTGAGTTTATGAAGAAACACACTGATTGTGGTTAGTGGAATCAAAAGGGAACAAATATTTACTATAGTTGAAGTCTGGATGAATTAGAATTTCTAAAATAAAATTAATTTTTAGGGGATAAATAATAAATTGATTATATTTTTGGAAATGATTGGGAGTTCTATGGAGGGTTCTGAGGATTTCTTTATAGATTGGAGTTTTTTGGTTTAGTTTCCAAAGAATCATAGAAACATGGGTATATTGTCTTGATGAATTAGGTGCCTAGTGTGATAGAGTAGTGTGTTAGCATTCTGTCGACTACAACCGAGTACCTTTTAGAAGGGAAATAGGTACTCAATGTGATGTCAAGAAGAGTGAGACTCTTGAATAGGGAATTGGGTTCCTAGTATAGGTCTATTTGGTTCAAGATAGATCTTGGACTGATTTTTGTATTTTAGAAAATATGGTATAATATAAATTAATAAAAACACCATAGTTTTGGGTGATCATACAAGAAAAGAAACTCAAAAGGGGAATTAGTTTCCCTTTTAAACTCTTATAACTCTTATTCTAAGATGTATCCATTTATTTAATAAACTTTTTTTCACTTATAATAAGTATTTTCTCTCTCCTTATTTTACTCAAATTTTTTCTTCAAATTTATTTCTAATTTAGTTCAAAATAATATAAATTTTATCCACGATTCCTTCAAAAAATGGTGGAAATACTTTAATAAAATAGGGACTCTATTCATAACATATAAAAGAGTCTAGAGAATGATAAATTGATATGTTTTTTGTTCTTAATAGTTATTTGTTTAATTGGAAAAATTTTCATTAGTTTTGAACATTTTTTTTGTAAAATGTAAAAGGGAGATATGATACAAGATTCTGGGTTTTATTATTTATAGGTTGAAATTTTTATCATGGTTAGTGAGGAAACACTTGGATTAGAGTAAAAGTTATATAATTTTATGTTGTTTATTTTTTTATAACTAAGTCATTGAAGTGTTTTTGATAATTTTTGTTGTGTTTGAGATGTTTCAAAAGAGGATTGACTTGATTTTGTACTTAAATGTGAAATTTTATAATTTATTGATTCACATAAAAATATTATAATTATGGACCATGTAAATATAACTCAGTGTCAATATTAACATTATTTTAGTAAAGGTTCTATTTAAAATGAAAAATTAATATGTGTGTAATCATTGATCCAACATCATTAAGGATCATTCTTTATTTATGAATGATTATTGAGTTCATAAGGATGAATTATAATGCTTTTAGGAATCACCTATTATCATGTATTCATGAAGTATGATCTATAAAAACATGAATATTGACTCCACGTAACTATTAGAATAGTCTAAATAATCATCAATCCACTCTATGTATAAGCCTCAGTGAGTTTGTAAGGATTGTCGAAACCAATGCAAACATCATCTCACCTTCAGTAAGAATTGTTTTATCATTGTGTAATATGAATTAAAAAATGTGTAAACATTAAGGCCTTTTGAAAATTTTGAAGTTATAAAAGGTGAATATTTAAAAGAAATCAAATCATGAAAATGAAGAAGCAATCTTCTAATGAATAAAACATTAAAAAATGATTTTGTTTCTATATATTATAATATTATAGGATTCTAATACCCTTATGATCAAGTCCATTTTTGAGAACAACTCATTGTAATATCATAAAATGAAATTTTTTTTTTGTTTTCAATAATAATGAAATTATATTATGTGTGATGATTCTTTTCTGATCATCATGTATATAGCCACTGAAAATGTTATATTTATATAGAGAGAGTTTATTTTTATTGTTTAAATACTATTAATCCATATTTCGCAAAAAAAAAGTTGAGTCAAATGAGTAAAATCTTGATAGGTACTTATGCATACAGAAATGAGATATTATTCTTGTTGAGTCATTTGGAGTTTGAATGATTTGTATAAGTTCAAAGATTATTATTTGGGATGAATGTAATAAAAAGGGGTTTTTTGGTATTTTATATGGGAAAATGATCCATATAACCTTTTAGGTGTGAATATGTATAGAATCATAGGAAAAAATAGAATCTTATAAATATGGTTTTGGTTTGGAACAATAAAAGTATTCACAATATCAAATTTTTAGACCTTAAAAATGAAAGGAGAAATTAAATTCACATAATTATATTGATTTGGAAATATTAATGTTGCTAAAAATAGGGGAGAGAACAAACATAGTTTCTCTTATCTATCTGAATGACATAGGAGAGAGATTGAATGAAAGAATAAGAAGTAGGTGAGATAAATTTTTGGGTCTAAATTTACTTTAGACTATAATATTGTGTTTATAAGAATAATGAGGGAAATATCCTAAAAGGATTTTGTATGTAGTGAGTTGAGTATACCAAGATCTAAAATTTTTATTCACTAGGTAATCTTTGATTTTGGTACTCTTAGATAAGGTGAGAAGTGTATTACAGATATTATATGTATCAATGTATAGGTTATTTCATTTATTTATGATGAATAATTCATTTAAAAAGAGAATTATATAATTCTATGGTGTTGTATTATAATATAACTATAAGTAGATAGTGTAGTATATGGGATGTATTTTATGTAATAGGGATAAATATATCATAATTATAACCTAGAAAACAAATTATATAAATAAAATGAAATTAGAGGAAAAAATTTAGTACATGATAACAACTGGATAAATAAAAGTGTAGGATCATGAATTTTGGTAAAACCTTGAAAAAATTGTTGCTTGATTTTGTATTCATTACACTCATATCATTTTTAAGGGAAATTTTAATTTACTCGAGTGGGTCATTTCCTAATATAACACATATTTATATTTCAATAAAATAATTTTAATTTATTTTTAGACACTTATTCACACCTCCCCTCTTAGATTATCCATTCACTTCATTAGGACTTTCAATTGGAATTAGTGTTGAAAATTCCATCTATCGAAATGGATCTCTATAAATAATATACAATATATGTATTAAATAGTGGTGGTGTTCCTATATTTGAAAGAAATACTTACCCTAGTTTAATCTGTATAAAGTTTCCATATTTTTTCACTAGGAATTGATGTTACTGATGAAACCATAGTGGGATACCAACAAACTAGAATGATTGAAAAAAAAATTAAATTTTCTAATAACCTTGGGGTCAATAGAAAATTGAATAATCTCATCTTGATATGTGAAATTATTTACCCAAGTGATAAGATTTCACTCTTAATAAGGGTTTTGGGATAAAAAATGAAATATTTACGATAGAAATATAAATTCTAATAAATTATAACTATAAATTTAGGGAAGAATATTTTAAAATATAAATATGGAAGAGAAAGAATATATTGATGAATAATTATGGAGAGTAAATGAGATTGCGTATAACATTATAGGTTTTAGTGAATGACATGATGAGTCTATTATTTTTCAGAATATCATGTGTAATTTTCCTAAATGATCTGATTAAAAAATTCTTAATCTAGAATATTATTAAAATATCTCATTGAGTGAGTTATGAAATATCTTTATTTCTTAAAAAAATATAAATACACCTTATTATAAGAAGAAGTTAAATATATGGATTTTGAATTTAATTGAATGATGATTCATGAAAATTTCATAGATTATTATCTTAATGGTCAAGATATAGATAATGGAAACATTGGAATTGTGATTTTTTTTCAAGAAATTTTAAAAAATGAAAGGTAAAATAAAATGGGAATCATCCATTAAAATGATTCAAATGTAGAGGTATTGGATAGTTTATTATCAACTATCTAAAATATAGAGACTATTATTTCGATGTTTATAACCAATAATAAAACCCCCAAAAGAATATTTGAGGAAAATTCTCCAAATAAATGGGGAAAGCAGTGACTATAAGAGAATATTTCAGAAAAGAAATATGTGAATATTGATAAACAAATTAGAAGGGAAATACACCCCCCAATCATATAATCTAAATATGATTCCAAAAAATGGTTAAGAAATTATGGATCATGAGAAACACCATGAAAACTATCCAAGTAGTCATAAGGAAGTTGGTGAATAGAATTACATTAATCATATTATAAAATATGAGTTAGAGGCTTTTCTGGGGTACAATACAACGTAACGCCCCAGACCCACACTCTCAGATCCTATTCCATAAACACAAAAATTACATACATTCTTTCACACCATAAATAAAATCATGTACATAACCAACCTTAATTAAAAAATTAACAATTATTATTAAATATCATAAATCTCAAAAATCTTTTTCGGTTAAGAGATTTATGGAATCATGAAAAATAAAGAAAATCCCATGTCTTTATCATGTAATGGATATATTTTCTCCAATCTATGAAACTAATAAATAATTAAGAAGTTTTCAATATATAACAGAAGCTATCATGTTTTACATTTTACGTGTCATATTTTCTTCATAACCATAAGAAATAAAAACATAATATGGGGTGATATTTAAAACTCAGTAAGGGAAAACATACAACATGATCTGATCATGACATAAACAATTCATAAATATTACGGTAGTATTATATAATTAAAAATAATTTGAAAATAGTGTGTTATTTAAAACACAATATTTCCAAAGATAACAGTGGAAATAAATAGATCAGAGGGATATTAATAGCTTATTCCTTAGAGAGAAAATTCATCACGCCCAACTAGTAATTCCAAAACTAAAGCCCATACATTATGATCGTTCACACCATGATCTTATCATTAATGAAATATATTCTTCTATTTATATATACACCATATTACTTGAACATGTTTGTATCAAGATACCTACATATTAATAATGGGGATATATAATTTGAGATCATTCCTGTCACTTGTTTAGGTCCAATTTATTCATCATATGAGATTTTGAGTAAACAATACATAATAAACTTTTTACAATAATCTTTCAGAATGGAATACAAAAATATAAAATGCCAATACTTTTACCCATTCTAATAAATGGGATAAAATGATCATAAACTATCTCGAGAATGAATGTATGTGGTGAAATAATACATAGTCAACATTGTAACAATCATTCTTATTGGAATAAAAACTTATGTAATGCTAATAATTTCCCACATGCCCACAATATATATAACATGATCATAACCCATCCATAAGAATAATGTAGATGGTTAGAAAATTTAATTTTGAATAGTCTAATAATAATCCATTTTTGAAAAAAATATAAAATTTTAATACCTTTTCCCATGCCAATATATTAAAATTATTTATAACTAAACATCATCACATCTAATTTATGTAACATTTCATGTTCACATCGTATAGAGGAAAAGGGTATATGTTGGGCAAAAATCCCTCAATGTAACATTGAAGTATTTTTGGGTTGATTGTGTTTGTTGAAAAAGCAGGTTTCCATGGATAATTGTCGAGTTCTCGAGAAGTTGTTGACATTACATGTTGACAAAGAACGATGAAAAAGGAAAGGACGATATGGAGGCGGTACAAAAGAGCAGTACAAAGTGGTGCCGTTTACCAGTGTTTGCCAAATTTTTGGGGTCCAAAATTTGGAGTTTGGTGAGCATCTCAAAAATAGGATTTCCATGAAGATCATAATTTCATATGGCAAAGTCATGAATTTCATGAAGATAGGATGAATGGTTTGGAAATCGTGAAGACCAGAAGAATGGAGGCGGTGATGCTTCGCGATTACCTCAAGCTTCACGAACGGAAGAGGCTGAAGCGCATCGCGACGGTGAACGGCTTTGCGAGTGAGCTTCATGGAGAAGGCGTGAAGGAATGTTGGGCATCGCGAGGGAGCTTCGCGGCGAAGTCGCGAAGGTATGTTGACAGTGATTCTTCGCGACTACATCAAGCTCCGCAAACAAAAAATTGCAGTGGAGCTTCGCGATTTGGACAGAATTATGGTGGAATCTTTGGAGCTTCGCGATTTGAGATGACGTGGCATTGACTTCGCGCGGAAATTTCAAGGGTCAGTGGAATTGCCTATAAATAGAGGCCAACCCCTTCGAGTGAAGTAGAGAGAATTTTCAGAGAAAATCCATTGCTCTCGGTTCGCAGAGGTGGTTCGCGAAGGCAGTGTGCTTCGCGAAAGGGGAGATTCTCGGCGGCTATTCTAGCTCCGCGAAAGGTGTGTGCCCCTTGTTGGCTTGGTGAGCTTCGCAGAGAGGCCGGAGCTCCGCGACAGCCTAAGCATTGTGAAGGTCTGTGCATCGCGAGAGTGCTTCGCGAGAGGGCTTCATGAGAGAGCTTCGCGAAAAGGCAGGAGCATCGCGATGGCTTGTTTGAGCTTAATGAAATTGGGAGCCTAGCGAAGTAGGGTGCTTCACGAAGGTCTTTCCAAAGGTAGTTTGCCTAGTGGATAGTGGGAAAGGGATACTCATCAATGGATGAAAGTTGGACTTTAACAAAGCATCTATCTACAGTTAAGGATGCATCACTTCATGCAAATGAAGAGACCTACAGGTCTATAAACTGTGATTGGATTCCCTTCCAAGATCAGTGAGCTTAGGAAGAGGAAGAAGGTGATCCTCTCCACCGGCAGCGAGCCAGAGAGAGAAACAGGGAGTGACCCTTGGGAAAGTTATGAGCTGACCCTAAACATTGTATAGGCAGTGGGCCTGGGCATAGAAGTGATCTATCCTAAACATTATAATCCACATCTAGTGAAGTCTAGTGTAATTTGGTACGACCGGAAACTTGTCAGCGTATGCACCTTGGACGTAGCCCTTAGCGGTGAACCCAGTAAAATTGTTGTGTCTTGTTCTTGATTAACTTTCTATTTATATTGTGCAACAGGAAAAGAGAGAAGGGTGTTTTGCGTAACAGTCAAACAAGATCAGAACGAGCTTCAATTTTAAATTATTCATACCCTGATTCACCCCCCCTCTTAGGGTATTCAGCCTTGTGGACCTAACAATTGTTATCAGAGGGAAGTTTGAAAGTTGTTCTTCTCTCAAATGGAGGTCACTAATCATAGAGGGATTCTGATCTTCGACGGATGTAATTTTCAAATATGGAAGAATCGAATGCAACACTATTTCAGATCATTGGGAATGGATGTGTTTTCAGCAGCTATGCATGGCATCACAACTGATATCACTAGTGGTGCATTATCAGAAGTTGAGAAAAAAGAGTTGGATGTTGATTCCAAAGCAATCAATGCCTTAGGGGGAGCCCTCTACAACCCCATATATTCAAAGGTGATGTCATGCAAAATGTCACATGCCTTGTGGGAAAAGCTTTTGAATATTTATGAAGGGGATACAAAATTCAGAGAGGAAAAGCTGCAAGTGTTGTGGAACATTTATGAAGATCTGAGAATGAACCCGAATGAGTTTGTTGATGCATTCCTTGATAGGGTAAATTCTGTGGTAGAAGACATGCAGGGTCTTGGAGAAATTATCGAAGACATTAAAATCGTAAAGCGCATCTTGAGAAAGCTTCCACCGCGGTTCAATCCGAATGTTTCTGTTTTCAAAGATAATGATCTGAAAGAGCTGACATTGGATAACCTACACAACACTCTTATTGCATATGAAATGAGAAATGATGACAATGATGCTGTGGAAAAGGGGAAATCCAAAGAGGTGGCATTTAAGGCCATGAAGAGGCTCACTATTGATGATTCTCAGGAGGAAGAAGAGTCAGATGAGGTGATTTCATTCCTTTCTTCAAATCTATAATGTGGAAAAGTAAAGTTTAAAGGGAAACTTCCACTAGCATGATTCCAATGTGGAAAGGTTGTTCATCTTGCTGCAAGATGCCCCAAAATGTTTCAATTAGAAATCGATGAAGATAAAGTTGAGATTCCCATGAAAAAATCATCAGCCTATGTGAAAGGGAAGAAGCATTTCAAGAAAAATTTCTTTAAGAAGAATAATCTTATTTCAGAAGGAATAGATAGTTCAGCTGAGTCTGAGGGTGAAGAAGTTGAAGAGATAGAGAACTGCAAAGATCGTTGACAAAATGTGACGGCGGCTGTTTTCAGTAGTACTCTAGAAAAGAATGAAACCGAAACTGATGAAGAAGAAGAAGAAATTTAAGGGAGAGTTGACATGGAAGATGAATTAGAAGCAGCTCTTGAGGAGATAGATGTTTGGCGAGCAAAAACAAAGAAATCCAACAAGATTGTACGTGATGCCAAACTCTACATGAAACAACAAGAAGAAGAGAAGTTTTAGCATGAGAAAGAAATTGAAAATCTTAAGTCTTCCAGGACAGAGCTCACAGAAAAGGTTGATGAGCATAAGCTCAAGATTGAAGGGCAGAAAAGGGAGATCGATTTCTTGAGTCTAAAAGTCAAAGATCACGTCAAGCGTATTGAAGAGATTGAAGAGGAAGTTGTCGGTCTACGGAGAAAAGTTAAAGATCAGGAAAAACCTTTGAATCCCAACACATTCTTCGGAAATCAGGTCATTACAAAGACTGAAAAGAAGAAAGAAGAGCCTAGTAGTTCTGCAGGAAAGAAGCAGCAATTGAACTCAGATGTTAAGGCTGATTCATGGCTTAATCAGAAACAAAAATCTGTGGCAGTTGAAGTTAGACCGCAAGCACCTGCCCCGAGATTGAATGTGGATTTGAGCACAAAGCAGAATCAGAATACTCAGAGATCCAAAGGGGAAACTCGTAGTGCTGAAGTAACACGAAGGAATGCACCTTATATCAGGTGTTATTGTTGTGGAAAGATGGGACATTCACAGTATGTGTTTTCCATAGCCAAAGGATATCGATGGGAACAATAATAGAGATGGAAGCCAAACAGAGAACGGTTTCCCAGAATATATTTTGAAGGATACTATTTTTGGTGCGGAGTATTTGGACACATGGCTAGGTACTGCATTCTGACCATTCCGAAAAATGTGCCAAAGCAGAATCAAAATGTTCGCAAGCAGCAGATCAGTAAACCGACAAGTGAGTTAAAAGTTCAGAACATATTTACAGTTTTCAAGATGAAGCTGGTCCATCATACTCTAAGAAATAACAGAAGCCTCAATCCATGTCGAGTATGAAAGAAAAAGTATGGACCAGGAAGAAGAAAATTGAGAAGTCCGTAGTTGCTGAAATTGCCCTTAAAGCATCAGATCGTTCTGGTTTTTGGATCCTTGATAGTGGTTGCACATCCTACGTGACGGGTAATAAGGATCTGGTTTCAGGCATAAAATATGACAAAGAAGGAGTTTTCAAATTTGGAAATGATGAAGGCCTGAAGATTGTTGGCTCAGGAAATGCAAAGTTTGGGGGAAATGAAATGGGACATACTGATGTATTGGTGGTAGAGGGTCTCAGTCATAATTTTCTTAGCGTCAGTCAACTATGCGACTCTGGGCACTCTATCCTATTTACCAAGAAGATGGGTATTGTTAAAGGAAAAGATGGAATAGTAATTCTACAGGGAAGACGAACAAAGGGGAATCTTTACCTGGTAGGTGGGGAAGAAGATTCATGCCTTTTATCTAGAGAAGAAGAAAATAAGCTATGGCATAAGCGGCTTGGTCAACTATGTCAACAATCTATGGAAGATTTGGTAAAGTGTGATGATGCTAGAGACCTTCCCAGACTATCACGTGATCTCACTCATACATGTGATGCTTGTCAACAAGAGAAGATCATTAGAAAGACATACAGGCCAAAGGGACAAAAAGAAACTCGAGTGCTCGAATTGGTGCATGATGATGTATGTTGACCTATCTCACCATGAGCTATAGATGGGAAAAGGTACTATGTTCTTTTCATTGATGACTATAGCAGAATGGCCTGGGTATTCATCATTACCCATAAGATAGAGGTGTTCAGTTGCATAATGCAGTACAGGAGGGAATCGGAAAAGATGCTTGGGCAGAAAATTCTGAATTTTCATACTGATAATGGTACGGAATTTATAAACAGCCAGGTTGAAAACAATCTCAAGAAACATGGGATAAGGCATCAAGTTTCATCAGTAAGAACTCCCCAACAGAATGGAGTGGTTGAAAGGAGAAATCGGATCATCAACAACATGGCCAGAACAATGCTTATCGATAAGGACCTACTAGAGAAATTTTGGAAGGAAGTAGTTTTAACATCGGTCTATGTTTCAAACAGGTCCCTGTTATGTCCGAAGCAAGGGAAGACTCCGTATGAACTGTGGTACGGAAAGAAGCCAACGTTGAAATACTTTAGAATCTTTGGAAGTAAGTGTTTCATTCTCAACAAAGAACATCATAGGAAGTTTTAGGCATGAGAAGATGAAGGGATATTACTTGGCTATTCAGGGAAAATCAAAGCATATAAATGCTTTAACAAGAGGCTGGAAAAAATTATTGAGAGCAATGATGTCACTATAGTCGAAAATGAAAAAACTGCTCAACGACCTAGTGAACAGTTTCTGGATGAAAGTGATGATGAGGTAAACAAAATAGGGGAAGTAGAAGTGGCAGAGGCTGACTCAGAAGAAGATACTGATGATGAAAAAGAAAGTGTCAAGTCTGTATCTGCAAGGAAGACAAAGAGTCGAGCTGAAATTGATAGGAAAAATATCATTGGTTATCAGACAGCTCCAGTTCAGACTCAAAGATTGAATTCATTACAACAGAAATCGTTTTTATCTCAGGTGGAACCGAAATTTTTTTCCGATGCAGCTGAAGATGACAACTGCGTTCAGGATATGAACGAAGAACTTGATCAAATTGGGAAGAACTAGACATGGGAGATTGTTTCGAGGCCAGCAGACAAGAATGTCATCAAGACTAAATGGGTCTATCGCAAAAGGATGAATGAATATGGAACAATGATTCAGAACAAAGCACAACTAGTGTGTAAGGGATACTCCCAGATCGAGTTAATAGATGTCGATGAGACATTTGCACTGGTTGCAAGGCTGGAGACCATCAGATTATTTTTGGCCATAACAGTGCAACGAAAGTTCAAAGTATTCTAGATGGATTTCAAGTCTGCATTCTTGAATGGGGTTTTGGAAAAGGAGGTGTACATTGAGAAGCCAGATGGTTTTCTCATTCATGAGGATGAGAACAAAGATTGCAGGCTGAAGAAGGCTTTGTATGGGCTGAAACAAGCACCAAGAGCGTGGTACTCCAGGCTTGATCAGTACTTGAAGAAGCTTGGTTTTCAGCGTGGAGGAGTTGATTACAATCTCTATTTCATTAATGACAGTAATCAAAGGATGATGGTGTTGGTTTATGTCGATGACATAATATTTGGCAGATCAGATGAGGCTCAGTGTAGACAGTTTTCCAAATTCATGAAAAATGAGTTTGAAATGTAAATGATTGGGGAGCTTACGTTTTTCCTTGGTCTATAGGTGACACAAGGAAGGAACCAAACATTCATTTCTCAATCTAAATATGCCAAGGAGGTCCTGAGAAGGTTTGGAATGGAAAATTCCAAGGAAATGAAGACTCCGGTTTCCACCCAGATGAAATTATCGAAAGATGAAGATGGAAAGGTAGTTAATATCACAGAATACAGGCAAATTATTGGAAGTTTGTTGTACTTGACTGCAACAAGGCCTGATATTGTTTTTTCCACATGCCAAGCAGCGAGATATCAGAGCAATCCCAAGGAAAGACACATGATTGTAGTGAAAATAATACTTTGGTATATCCAGGGCACAGTGGATTTCGGCTTGACATATACTGACAAATCTCAGACGGAGTTTTTGGGATATACTGATGCAGACTGGGCCAGTTCAGCAGATGATAGAAAATCAATGTCAGGTGGTGCATTCTATCTTGGTGGATTGTATATTTCTTGGCTAAGCAAGAAGCAAGATTTCATTTCATTGAGAACCGCAGAAGCTGAGTATATTGCAGCCACTCAAGCCTGCACACAGTTATTGTGGATGAAGCAGCAACTTGAAGATATGGGAGTTGAAGTTAAGTCTCCGATCGGAATCCAGTGTGACAACTCAAGTGCTATAAATCTTAGAAAAAATCCCGTCCATCACTCAAGGACAAAGAACATTGAGATAAAGTATCATTTTATCAAGGAGAATGTTGAGCAGGGGATCATGACGTTGGAGTATGTGCCTAAAGAACTATAGGTTGCATACATCCTGACAAAGGCCTTACCCAAGGAAGCATTTGAAAGGCATCGACTGGCTCTGGGAGTTCAGTCGCTTCCCCGCACTTGAAATAGTGTGGATGTGGGCCACCCCCTCTCCCCGAGGTATGATGTGTTTTCCCTACTGTGCTAATGTGTTCTCTACCATGTTACAGACTACAAAGGTGTGACCTTTGGGTTCGTTGACAAAGGGGGAGAAAATAGTGATTGTTAAAGGGGGAGACAGTGTGGAGATTTGACAAATAATGAATGATACGGAGAGAAGTTGACAAGTGGAGTAGCCAGATAGGGGGTGAAATGAGAAAGGGAGAGTATTAAATCTGACGATGCTAGAAGTGATCGATCAAAGCATAGAAATCACTACAGCTGAGGATCATGATAAAAGAAGAACAGTGGTGTTGGATTGGTGTGAGATGGTGTCTAGCTATTCACCAATTGGTATCAGTGTGGTTAAACAATTGGTATCAATTTAAGAATTGGTATCAGGTTGGAATCGACAATTGGGGTCTGACATGAAGTGATTCATTGATGAACTTTTCATACTACTCTTGTTTCTCAGGCCGAGCATTGCTCATGTGGGCTTAGAGTACGTGTTAAGTGAATCCTTGAACGCTATCAGAATCGCAAGAGGCGAATGGTGGTAGCGACTGGAAGAAGACTCAGTGAGGTATCAAAGTGTAGAAAATCATTCTGAGCAGAGTTGTGAAGAGTTTTCAACAAACCCAAAGGGGGAGATTGTTGGGCAAAAATCCCTCAAGGTAACATTGAAGTATTTTTGGGTTGATTGTGTTTGATGACAAAGCTGGTTTCCATAGATAATTGTTGAGTTCTCGAGAAGTTTTTGACATTCCATGTTGACAAAGAACGATGACAAAGGAAAGGACGATCTGGAGGTGGTACAAAAGAGCAGTACAAATTGGCACCGTTTAGCAGTGTTTGCCAAATTTTTGGGGTCCAAAATTTGGAGTTTGGTGAGCATCGCGAAAATAGGATTTCCATGAAGATCATAATTTCATATGGAAAAGGCATGAATTTCTCGAAGATAGGATGCATGGTTTGGAAATCGCGAAGACCAGAAGAATGGAGGCGGTGATACTTCGCGATTACGTCAAGCTTCACGAATGGGAGAGGCTGAAGCGCATTGCGGCGGTGAAGGGATTTGCGAGTGAGCTTTGTGGCGAAGGCGCGAAGGAATGTTGGGCTTCACGAGGGAGCTTCGCGGCGAAGTCACGAAGGTATGTTGGCGGTGATTCATTGCGACTACGTCAAGCTCCGCGAACAGAAAATTGTAGCGGAGCTTCTCAATTTGGACAGAATTCCGGAGGAATCTTTGGAGCTTCACGATTTGAGATGACGTGGCGTTGACATCTCGCGGAATGTTCGAGGCTCGGTGGAATCGCCTATAAATAGAGGTCGACCCATTCGAGCGAAGTAGAGAGAATTTTTAGAGAAAATCCATTGCTCTCGGTTCGCAGAGGTGGTTCGCGAAGGCAGTTTGCTTCGCGAAAGGGGAGCTTCACGGCGGCTATTCTATCTCTACGAAAGGTGTGTGCCCCGCATTGGCTCAGTGAGCTTCGCGGAGAGGCAGGAGCTCCGTGACGGCCTAAGCATTGCGAAGGTCTGCGCATTGCGAGAGTGATTCGCGAGATAGCTTCGCGAGAGAGCTTCGCGAAAAGGCACGAGCTTCGCGAATGCTTGTTTGAGCTTCGCGAAATTGGGAGCCTAGAGAAGTAGAGTGCTTCGCGAAGGTCTTTCCAAAGGTAGTTTGCCCAGTGGATAGTGGGAAAGGGATATTCATCAGTGGATGAAAGTTGGACTTTAACAGAGCATCTATCTACAGTTAAGGAGGCATCACATCATGCAAATGAAGAGACCTATTGGTCTATAAACTGTGATTGGATTCCCTCCCAAGAGAAGTGAGCTTAGGAAGAGGAAGAAGGTGATCCTCTCCACTGGCAGTGATCTAGAGAGAGAGAAATAGGGAGTGAACCTTGGGAAAGCAGTGAGCTGACCCTAAACATTGTATAGGCAGTGATCCTGGTTATAGAAGTGATCTAGCCCGAACATTGTATTCCACAGCTAGTGAAGTCTAGTGGAATTTGGTACGACCGGTAACTTGTCGGCGTATGCTCCTTGTACGTAGCCCTTAGCGGTGAACCAACTAAAATTGCTGTCTCTTGTGCTTGCTTTACTTTCTGTTTATATTGTGCAACAAGAAAAGAGAGAAGAGTGTTTTGCGTAAAAGTGAAACAAGATCAGAACGGGCTTCAATTTTAAATTAGTCATACCCTGATTCACCCCCCCCCCTCTCAGGGTATTCAGCCTTGTGGACCTAACAGTATAAAACTATATGAATAATGGAATAACATGATCATAATTTATCCTAAAAAATTATCTGAATGACTAAAAAAGAATATAACAATAGTGTAACAAAGGAATCATATAATGAATTTGACATAGAAGAAACACATCCTTACAAAACAATGCATCAAACCTTATGAAAAAAGAAGAGATCATAAATTGAATTGTTTGATATTTTGATTAAAATACACCAAATGATAAATGTTTATTATAGTATAAATATTGAAACCTAAATCCTATTATTTTAAATCCTTTTTAAAATTAAATTTTAAATTAATTTCAAAACATAAAATATATATTAGAGAAAATTTTTAAGGTTTATGTAAAATACTATGTCATGGGTCACTTCAAAAATTATTTTTCAAAATTTAAAGTGAAAACTAATTAAAAACAATTTAGTTTTAAAATAATATTTATTAATAGTTCCCTTAATAATAAAAGGTTTTTCTTGAATAAAATTTATTATGAGAAAAAATACACGAATGTAAAGGGAAAACCCCTTTTAATATCTTGAAAAAGACATTTCATCCAAAAATCATATCATAAATTGTGTAAGAAAGAATTATTTTTTTCATATATTTTTTCTAAAACATTTATATAAATTAAAATAGATTTAAATATTAGGGTTGGAGATTCCATTTATAGAGAATAATTCTCATGATGAAATAATATATCTTAAGGAAAGAATACTTCAGTTATCATTATTTTTTTTATGAAAAACAAACTCCTTGATATATGAAACACTTAAAGAAGAATTATTTTTTTGTATCAATGTAAACCGAAAGAAAAAAATTTAATACCACATTTAATAATAATTATTTCGAAATTACATAAATATTATTTCTTATAGGATGATCGTAACTCAATGAATGATAATATGGTTAGCATATTCCTTACAATTGGGGGACCAATCAGGTAAAATCTATATAAAAAAGTAACAAATTTGATTTATTATTTCCAATTAATAAAATATATATTTCATTAATATAAATACATTGAATGTAAATACACCATTAATAGTAAATAATGGTGAATTTCTTAAACATGTCTCAAGGAATATATGTTTAAGAAAATAACACTAGCAACATCAGTAATATTATGATAAAAAACCCATTTCTATAGTGGGATTGCAATTTAACATAAAATTTAATTATTAGAAGATAATTCATGTTAGTAAATCAAAAATAGTCAGTATATGTGTCATATAAATTAAATTGGGTGCAAAATACCCAATATAACTCAAAGTGAAGGATTTGAGATGGAAATATTTATCTTGTTCTATATTGATTTTGCACATGCACTTATGTTCATGAATAATTTGTATTTTTTATTTTATAATATCTTAGGAACTGTATTTTTATATATTTAATCTAATATAAATAATTTATTATCATAAATAGTTAATTATTAAATATTCTTCTCTTATGTTAATGCAAAAATTGAATAAATGTCTGCTTATTTTAGATATTATAGCGAACAATGATGATATTTTAATAATAAGCTAAATACGTAATATAATTATTGAAGAACAAAAAATCATTAATTTTTTATTAATTAATAATAATATGTGTATTTTTTACCCCATATCCATTTATGATATAGTGTTATAGAATTATTCAAGTGGGTTATTAAACAATCCCTAAACATGAACACACTTTATCTCGATGTGTGAGTGTGGTTAACAGATTATATAATATCATTATAACCTTAGAATAATTAAATAATGAAATATTTATTTTTGTATTTTTCGGAATCATAATTTAATAGGTTATCAAAAATAAATAAAATCAAGACAAGAAATGAAAAATTTTTCTTCATGGAGGTAGTAGTTAGAAAGACACACGATTAACATTATTTTTCTTCTAAGTGGTTAGAAATGAATAAGTAAATGTTGTAACATAAATATAATAAAAAATTGGTATAATATTTATAATTATATTATTTTATTAATATTGCAATGATGGATTTTTAACATAAATATGATGAATAAAATATTTAAAATCAAGTAATACACACATTTGAACATTGAACATTTTTTTGAATGTTTCCTTGGAAATGAAGGGATGAAGCTGACTTATGTTGACCAAAATACTATAAACATGAGATAGGATTCTAGGAGTAGAAAAATATAACATTATATAGTATGAATATGATAGAATGTTTTTGTCAAGAATTGGTTTATGTGCGCCCTTTTATAAAAGAAGAAAATGAAACTTTTGAGAACACCCTTTAATTTCCATAGATATAATTACACTATTCAATGGTCAAAGACCAAATAATTTATAAATAATTGATTTTGAGGTGATATAAGGGAATTAGGGATTCATAAAAATATTTTAACACATGATCTAAACTTTTTTATGAAAATTTATCTTAGGATTTTACTATTTTCATTTTTTACCTTGGTAAGTAGTTTTAATTTTTTTTGGTTTTTTTGAAAATAGAAAGTACCCATATTAAAATTTAGGTAACCATTTTTTCAATACATCTATGCTATTTTAATTTTGGGTGGTTTTTAAATTTTAGACCATCATTGAAATTATTAATAACCTCTCTTGAAGCTATTTCATTTTTATGTTTTCATATCGGTATACTAAACACTTTGAATGTTGTTTTTTAATTTCTTCCAAGGGTGACTATTATCATATTTCGAAATAATGAACATGGTTTTTTTGTCTTTTCCATGAATTTTTTCTAATGGAACGAAAATTTTGACCCCTACCCTATTTCTTCGATTGATTTGGTTCAAATTGGATTCCCTGGGCTGTCGCTATATTTTTTTTAACAAACTACTCTATTTTTGATCTCCATGCGCATTGGTAATCTATAGAAGATGGTATCGGGGACGAGGAATCCATCATGATCATATGTTGCTAGAATTTTCATTAAAATCAATGTCTTCTAGTATTTACCTTCTTATATATCGGTTTATAATGGTGTTTATGGATTATTTCAAGAGGTTTTTTATGAAATGATTCTATATTATTGTCCTTTTTTCATGAAGCTTGGAGATGCTTCAAAAGAATGTGTCTATAAGACTACACAACCTAAGGCCAAAAAGCCCCTTGGCTTGAAAAAGGTAGTAAAAATTATGAAATGTATGGTATAATGTTATTCACATGGTTAAAGTTGACCCACTGGAATATCTAATGTAGGGAAGATGACTAATGTGAATATGGAGTATTTTTTTATTAATGAATAGCCTTTTAAAAATCAAACAATGTCAGGCCTTGTTGATTCCATGCTTGTAGCAACATGTAAATGCATTTCCCCTCCTAATCTAGTGGAGGAACAAGACAAACAAGTTTAATCAAATGATACATGGGGAAAGGGGGTAACCTATCTATTTCTAGTGAGTCATTATAGGGGGATGATGATAAAACTAATCAAATTGTGGAAGAATATTTCCAATTTTCGGATAGAATGGGGAAAAACAATTGGTTGATTCTGATGGATACACTATTCCATGTCCCAAAAAACTAGGAAATGTAGAAACAACCCTAATATTAAAAAAATAGTTATAAGATTACTCAAAGCCTCTAGGAATGAAAACACTAAGAGTCCAAAGTAATTCATCATTGATGAACCCATAGTAACCCCATGATTAAAAGAGAAGATATATGATGAAAATAATGACCTTTTGTATAGATATTCCATTATGATTTTTGATTATGTGAGAGAAGTAGATAGTTCATGAATGGATGAACATGATGAAATTTTATTCAAAAACTTCAACAATGGGGATATTTTAGCAGAGATGTATCATCAAATCTGGAAATGTATGTTCATCAGGATGATTTATGGATACATGAAGAATCCTGATTTTAATTTTATCGTCAAACTTATGGAATGATTTATACCATTTTTTTGTGTTTCTTACTCATAATCTATGTGTTATATTTTGCTACTAGTTATCGTTCCACTTTTTCAGACCCTTTGAAGTTGATATGTTTCTGGATAAGTATGGAGTCTGATTTACTAGCCTGTTTGGTCAAGGGAATTACAGTATGAGCTCATGGTTATATTAATTTTTGGCTGCCCTCCAGATTTGATGGATGCATAGAAGAGTCTTGGAGAGAACGGATGCATGATCGACATCATAATTCTTACAAATTTTGGGTTTCATTCCCATGGTGGTGTCCCCATTGGACATCATCTTCCACGAAACAGAAATTTATAGAGATCATGGAATGTTTGATGATATGAAATTTTGACCATATTATTTTCAACTAGAGCTTTTGATTGTTTTTCTTGTAAATCTTGGATGGTGTCCTCTCAATCCCTGCTGGTGTAAGATCTTTATACAACATTCTTGTATTTTTAATTTTGATGTAAATAAATATCATGAGGTGTTAATTGGGTGACCAATTCATTTCAAAACATTTATTAAAAAAATTACACAATAATAATAAAACAATTATTTGAAAATATCTAATTTACCTAAATTATAATATTCAAAATTATCCAAATAATAACAATTTTATGCCTGGTATAGACCCGTATTTTTCATTGTATTATTTTATATGGAAATATTATGAGTCTGAGAAAATTGAAGGCATATGATTATGAGGCCTAGAGTGGAAAAAATGAATTTCTGAAAAAAAAAATTAAGCTATGTTTAGTAAGCAGTCAAGCGGGATTTTGTAACATTTGAATCAGAGCTCGGAATTAAAATCCAAAGACACCGTTGAACTCACAGGGTCGATATTCGCTTAAAGATACCATATGTCAAAACATAGTAGGTCTATGGTGAATGTTGAATTTAGGGTTTTAGGGAAAATAAAAAATAAAAAAATGTTTTATTTTCCTCTACAGCATTTTTTTTTGAATTTGGGTGAGGGGACCACCTGACCTTGAAATGTTTGTAACTCTTGGACCCCCCCCCCTAATTGAGAAGCCAACACTAATTGATCAATTAACTAACTTAATCATAATTATTTTGGATCCACCCTTTCTTCTCCCTCAAGGGTTTGCAAACCATTTTGGTGGAGAAAACATTTTTTGTAGAACTCTTGAAGGAAGAACATCCTCAAATGAAGAAGATCCTCCAATGAAGAACTTCCTTTGAATGAAGAATGAGCAACCATCATTCAAGTTGTACCGATGCATCATCTTCTTCCTCACGCCACCTAAAATGAAAAAATGAGGCAGGGTTTCTATTTTTTGTTCTTCGTTACATTATTATACATTGATTCCCTCTTCTTGAGATACTTATTATCAAACTAACACAGAGCGTCCAAGCCAAACAAACACGGACTGATCCCTCTACTACCTCGTGGATTGATGTTTTCTTCGCGGGCGGATCGTCGGGTTGAGCAGAACCCTACCACGTCGAAATAGATGCAAAGGAGACATCTCAGGGTGAACTTTGATCTCTTCTAATTGAAGAACCGGCCACTGAAGCTCACCCAGTGAGCTGAGGAAGTCTGCCGTTGATGGGTGTCAGTGACGAGTGTGGCAGGGTACAAGGCGATGATCGGCACACCGGCCAGCCATGGTGGCGGCGGTGGCACATAGATGCCACCAAAGGAGGACATGGACCATCTGCTATGGAGGAGGAGGGTGGCAGCCAGTACGCTGTCTGGCCACGTGGATGTAGGGTGGTGCACGTCCGCACCGCCAGAAGAGGAGGAGGCCGCGACAGTCGAGCAGTAGCGGCGCACCAGGGTGGCCCGCTCTCGGCCGACCACAGAAGGAGCAGAGGCACGGTCATGGCGTAGAAAGGGAGATCCGGCGGGTATCCCGGTCGACCATGTCACATCGAGCATGACCCACTCCGGCAGATCCCACGTGCCAACAGGCGGTGCCAGGTGGCACTGCCATGTTGGTCGAGGCGGAACGGTCCAACTGGACCGTTCGGGAAACCCAGGGGGGCTCCCCTGGGTAGCGGCAAGGGCGGGAACCACTACGTGGGACCGCACCTAGAAGATGGCCGCCGCCGGTGGGCCTATCGTGGCTCGTCCCATCTAGGTCAGACCCGCGCTGGGTCGGGTCGGACCGGACCCGCGCTGGGTCGGGTCGGACCGGACCCTGGCCCATCTAGACCCAGATACGTCTTTTTGGCCATATCTAGAGAACCGGGTGTCCATTTGGTGAACCATCTATGGAGCTGGAATCCTTGGATCGAGACGAACCATTTGAAATATCCAAATTCAATTTTGGATATAGTTGGGTTATGACCCGGATCGATCAAACCAAAATCCAACCGAAACCTTGGGACTAAAAGGCTTATAACATATAGACTGGGCGTCTGATTGATGCACTGTCTATCGTATTGGGTCAATTATGACAAAATAGACCGTCATGTTACTTCATCATGGGACTTCATGGAGGTTAATGTTTCTAATGATGTATTGAGGAGAAGATCCTCCTGGAATCAAGGGTGCTTTGTGAGAGAACCCTGTGGCTGGAAGTACTTGAGGAGTCTTCAGATCCTGTGTGGGTCATCTTTGGGTCCTGTGTTGGTCAGTATCTTCAGATCATATGTGGGTCATCTTCAGATCATATGTGGGTCATCTCCAGATTCTATGTGGGTCATCTTCAGATCCTGTGTTGATCATCCATTGATCCTGTGTGGGTCAATAGCAGAGCCTCTCGAAGAGGTAAGATGATCTTGCAATTCCGCTATTCATCTATACTACTCTACTCATATTATACCTGGTGTGAGATGAAACTTTACCTTTGTGGTACACTTCTATATGGTGATACCATTGTTGTATTTTTCGTTGTGGTGTTACCTTTGTGGTACATACCTTTGTGGTGTTACGTTTGTGGAATTATTTCCATCATGGAATAGTTGTGGTTTTAGATAAAGTGTTGGGCATTGTGTTTCCTCATGAACAAGATGGGTATACATGGTAACATAGGTATATTTATGGGCATATACCTAATTGGAGTTGATTTTTTCTTCATTCTTGTAATTGTAGTCTTTCATTTGGATTATCCTATGTGGATTATGAGAGACCTTAGGGGGTATTGGGGTCCCTACTGGGCATCATTATACTCACCCATGCACGGGTTATTCCTGCACCTTGCTATGTCCTGTGCAGTTGAAAGACAGTGTTGATCGAGGTCGAGGGTACCAGGATTGGAATCTTCTCGGAGGTGGATCATAGATGACGCGTACCACAGAGACGACCATTTGAGAGCTGTACCTACCCTTAAGGTAGGATCCTTAGTGGGTTTTCACATGAGATATTTTTAGCTTTACATTACTTTCAAGTTGGGTTTGTATCCTGACCCCATTACCTACAGTACTCCCTCAATTTTCAATATAGTTTACATTGTTCTTGTATCTTGCTGTGTGACTGGATTGTGTGAGTTTGAAGGTTAAAAGGTAATTCCTTCTCGGTTTTAGGGATATGTCTTTCCGGTGCAATTCTCGAGCCCCCGACCTAAGGAAGGTGGGCTTGGGGTAGTCACGGCATGGGCCCTAGGGGATGGGTCGTGGAAAATTATTATTAGAGGAGTCATTTATACAAGAGAAATTGGACTTTGAACTTTTATATTTTGAAATAGTGTTACATGGAATGAGTGTGGTTTTTAGTTTGGGGAATCTAGTGCTGGTGCATGCGACCGACATATCCATACACCAGGACCCTGACTTCTGATTTTCCACTCATTTCATGAAAAAACTGATTATGTGTGTGTTTTTGAAAAGTTTTCATTACATTCTATTTGAGTAAGCTCACCAGGTTTAACTTATTGACCGTGGAAAACCTGTTTTTTTTTCAGATGCCTCCACACAAACAACCATCTAGGGTTCTAGGTAGAGTATGCGATGATATCCCACTAAGCAATGAGGCTTCGATGTAGCGCCCCCTTTCAACGGTTGTACCATCAGGTAGTGTACCAGACACACCACTACCCATTGGGTAGCTGATGCCACCAGTCCTAAAAGAAGAGGGTGCATGCCGCTTTAGCGCGTTTCATGAGTTTCAGTGCTAGAGGGCACCAAGTATCTAGGGAGATATGAATCCCCATGAGGTTGAGGACTGGCTGGAGGCTGTGGAGAGAGTTTTTCGACTGATAGGGACACCGGCTGATCTCATGATGATCCTTGCCCCCAATCCTTTTTAAGAAGTAATGGGCAGATGGTGGAGCTTGATGCTCCATGTTCATGATGAGGTGACTCCTCTCTCATATGAAATTGAATGACTATTTAGGGTAGAGTTCTTCCTAGTAACTTGATGCACAATGCATATATATAGCTCCTCCACTTGCTGCAGGGGTACATGAATGTGGCTCAGTATTCAGCGAGGATCACTGACCTCTCGTGCTACTTCACTAACATAGTACAAGACCCTTTTTTTAGGGCCCAAACATCGAGCATGGGATCATATGAGAGATTAGAGCTTCAATGATTTCTCTCAGCATCCCGACGCTGGTTGGGGTGTTAGAACGATAACTCTAGGTGGAGAGATTCCTTGTTGAGTAGTCACTGGCAACGATACCCACCAATGGATGTAACATAGTAGGGTCATCTATAGCTGGTAGCAAAAAGATAAAGTAGAGGTCCAAGGGGACTAGACCTACAGGTTGTTGACTGCAGGATATATGGTCAGTTGTACGGGGCTCTTGAGATAGATCAGGATAGGTGAGGAGCTGGTTGTGTTACTCGTGTAGTGGACAGGGTCACATGGCCCGTGACTGACCGACCTACGGTAAGTACAAACATAAAATGGTCGAAAGACCTCCTGGGCAGAGGTGAATATTAGATCAAGGAGGTCCGCAAGCAGTAGGTGGATGTGGCATAGGAGCTGGCCATGAAGTACGCGGTGGGTGGTGATTCGAGGTTCTACCGCCATCACTTCCCAGTGGTCCACCCCGACCATAGGGAGAATCTGGAGAGGGACGATCATAGAACCAGGAAACTAAGGCCTATGACAATGGTTCATGAGAGATGATTTGAGGTACGAGCTGTGTCAAAACTACCTTAGCTGGAGTACTTATAGACATAGGTTCCAGTAACCATTTTATTTCAATTTCCATCAATCAGAGCTTGGGGATTTCGGTGGAGCCGTTGGATAGATCCTTGTGGATAGAGACTCCTACATGAGAGGATTCGACAATTTCACATAGGTGCTGAATGTGTGAGATTACTCTTGGTGGTGAGTTCATTGGCTGGGATGATCTAGTAGCATCTTCGAGGCCTTAGGACATCATCTTGGGTATAGATTGGTTATCTGCAGTCTATTCTCAGATTGACTGTATTTGGTGCAATGTGTGGTGTGTCCATGAGGATGGGACTAGGTTATCATTCACTAACAATAAGGGAACCATTACATCACCTAGAGGAGGGTGTATCCAATCACACATCAGTTGGCTAGCCTTACCCTTAGGGTAGTAGATTTTGAGATTTAGAGCTATGCTATAGTGATGGACCAGTATGCTGATGTTTTCCCTGATGATGTTCTGAGTCTACCTCCTCACAGAGAGGATGACTTTTACATCAACTTGCACCCTGGGATGTCACCAATATCTATACCATCATATTAGATAGCTCCTGCAGAGCTTCGAGATATACGAATACAACTGGAGGACTTGCAGAGCAAGGGGTTTATTAGGCCTAGTGTTTCTCATTGAGCAGCCCCGATTTTTTTTGCCAAGAAGGCCGATTGGAGTTTGAGACTCTGTGTGGACTATCAGTGCCCAAACCTGGTGACAGTGAAGAAAAAGTACACACTCCTAAGGATTGATGATCTCTATGATCAGCTGATGGGTGAACAGTAGTTTTTGAAGATAGACCTCATATCAGGGTACCACCAGCTTAGGGTATGAGACGAGGATGTGCGGAAGGCGACTTTAAGATGTCAGTATGGACACTAAGTGTTATTTATTATTCCATTTGGTGTCACAAACACCTATGAAGTGTTAATGGGACTCAAGAATAGGATCTTCCAGCCATTCCTCGATCACTTTGTGGCAGTCTTCATCAATGACATCCTGGTATACTCAGCTACAAAGGAAGAGCACACCTATCATCTAGAGATAGTTCTCGAAACACTCTGAGAACACCAGCTTTTTGGTAAGCTCTCAATGTTCCATTTCTAGATCTAAGAGGTTAACATCCCAGGACACGTCATCTCAGAGGTTGTAAGTGTGGTGGATCCAATGAATATTGAGGTTATGCGTTCTTCAGAGCCACCTAGGTGTGTGAAGAAGATGCGTAGTTTACTCAGTTTGTCCGGTTACCACTGAAGGGTAGTGTCAGACTTCTCATGAGTCGCATCACCCTTATTTGCATCGAAAAAGTAAGGTAAACCCTTTGTGTTGCCAGGGAGTTTCAAGCAGATTTACCATGAGCTATGGTAGAGACTGACAAGTGGCCCCAATTTTGAGGTTACAGGAGGAGGGAATTGTGTACGTAGTCTATTATGACACATTAGAAACCGGGCATGGATGTTTTTTGATACACGAATGAGAAGTGATCAATTATTGTTCTTGATAGTTTAGTAAACATGAGAATAACTTTTCTACCTATGACCTGGAGTTAGCAGCATTGTTCTTTTCCTTGAAGATGTGGCGATATTACTTTATGGTCTAAAATTTTACTGTTTACTCTGGTAACAAGTTTCTCTGGTATATCTTATATCAGAAGGACCTGAAACTGAGACAAAAACGTTGGATTGAGTTCATCTAGGACTACGACTTTGATATAGTCTATACTCATGGGAAGGGGAACGTAGTAGAAGATGAACTCAACATGAGATATAGTATACAATTGCTCTGTGAGGTGATAGAGATGCTAGCCACTTTTCAAATATCCTACATGGATCAAGCTGGTGCATCTTATCTTCACTCTCAGATAGTCACTCCCCCACTCCATTAGTGAGTCAGGGAGGTGCAACTTGGGGACACTGACTATGAGGCACGACGTGCTCAGATATCCACAAGACAACCACCTGATGGATTTTTTTAAGGTGGGGATCATGTCATCCTCTTCAGAGGATGTACTATGGAACTGGTGGTGATATGGGAGGAATTTTTGAGGGATTTACATTAGTCCCCTCTAGTGGTACATCCATGAGTGGCCAAGATATACCCGGACTTTTGGCATCATCACTGATGCCCTAGAAAGAAGAAAGCAGTGGCATAGTTTATCTCATGGTACCTCACTTGTTAGCAAGTGAAGGAAAAGAATCAGGCTTCAGTAGGCTTAGTTCAGCCACTAGAGGTGCCCAAGTGAAAGTGGGATGGAATTTCCATAGACATCATGACTGGACATTAACACATGTCTAGGGGGTCATGATTCTATCTAGGTGACTGTTGACTGACTCACAGTGTAATCCCACTTCCTACCTATCATAGAGGATGGATTAGTATAGGTATTGGGACACCTCTAAATCTAAGAGATTGTACAGATTCATGGGGTTAAATCTATGATTGTCTCCGATTATGACACAAGTTTTATATCCCGGTAATAGAAGGGGTTGTAGGAGGCATTCAAGACACATCTTCGGTTGAGCACCACCTTCCATCCTTTGACGGATGGTTAGACATAGCATACCATTCATACCCATGAGAACGAGTTGTGTTCGTGCATCCTTGATTTCTACCACAGCTGGGATGATCACATGCCCTTGGTGGAGTTCACATATAACAACTTTTATCAATACACAGTCGGTATGGCACCATTCAAGGCATTTTATGGTCGACCATGCAGGTCACATCTATACAGGACTGGACTAGGGGTGTCAAAACTCATGAGACTAGAGATGGTACAGGCTACCATGAAGAAGGTGAAGATCATCCAGGAAAAGATGAAGACTACATAGAGTAGGAAAAAGTCTTTTTTTGATAGGATAAGAATACCTCAAGAGTTTGAGGATGGTGACCATGCCTTTCTATGGGTCTCATCTCGATGAGGTCTGTAGAGATTTGGTCGGGGTAACAATCTATCTCTGAGGTACATTGGACTCCTTTATTTCCTCGACTGAGATGGATAGGTGGTATATCGCCTGCCTCTTCCCCATCAATTGCACCAGATTCACAATGTTTTTCACATATCCCATCTGAGGAGATAGGTACATGATCATACGCACATCATTTACTGGGGTGAGCTAGACATCGACGATGGTGCGACATTTTCGGAGGATTCAATAGAGATTGGGGATTGACATGAGAGAGTCATTTGTGGGAATTCAATATCTATAGTGCACGTAAATTTGTAGCAAGAGAACCTCCAAAAAGGCACATCAGAGAGGGAGGCTCAAATTTGTACTCAGTACCCCCACTTTTCCCCAATGTTTGTGTTGTGGATTTCAGGGATGTAAAGCCTTGAGGTGGGGAGAATGTATAGACCCTGATTTTCCATATAATTGTTTTACTATATGGAAATATTATGAGTCTATAAAAATTGAATGCATGTGATTATGAGGCCCAGAGTGGATGAAATGTATTTTTGAACTATTTTTTAGGTGTGTTCAAAAAACATGCGGGCAAGACTTCATAATTTTTGAACCGGTGATCGGAATTGAAATCTGAGGACATTGTTGAACTCGAAGTGCCGATATTCTCTTAAAGGGACCATCACATCAACTTTAGAAGGTTAATGGTGGAAGTTTAATTTCAGGTTTTTCTGAGGAATAAAAATTAAACAATTGTTTTATTTTCATCTCCATCATTTTTTTGAATTTGGTGGTGGTGACCACCCGACTGGGAAACGTTTGTAACTCTTGGACCCCCCTAATTGATGAGACTAAAACAATTGATCAATTAATTAACTTAAACATAATTATTTTTCCTCCCCCATTATTCTTCCTCTTGGGTTGGAAAATCTTATTGGTGGAGAAAACATTGTCTAGGGAAATCTTGAAGGAAGAACATCCTCCAACGAAGAAGATCCACCAACGAAGAACATCCTTCGAAAGAGAAACGATGAACCAACATTCAAGAAGCGCCAACACATCATCTTCTTCCTCACACCACCTCATAAAAACAAATGAAGTAGGGTTTTTATGGATTGTTCTTCATCACATTATTTTATATTGATTCAATATTCTTGAGCCGCTTGTTATCGAATGAATGCCGAAGGCATGGGTGAAACAAACATGTCTTGATCCCTCTACTACCTCATGGATTGATGTGTTATTCACAAGAGGATCGTCAGGTGGAGAAGAACCTGACCACGTCAGGATAGATGCAAAGGAGACATTCGGAGATGATCTTTGATATCGTAATATTGAATAACGAGCCTCCAGATCTCACCCGGTGACCCGAGGAAGTTCGCTAGAGACTGGTGCCAGCAACCGTCGTCGGCAGGGTACAAGGCAGCGGCGACACAACCGTGAAGCCGAAAGAGGCCGTTTCCCATCATCCGCGTCAAGGAAGGGTGGCAGCTGGTATGTTTTTTGGCCAGAGGGATGCATGGAGACACGCGTCTGTACCTCCGATAGAGGAGGAGTCCACAACCATTGAGCTGTTATGGCGCACCAGGGAGGCCAACATTCGACCAGCCACCGGAGGAGCAGCGGCGCCATTGCAGCACTGAATGTGTGAGCTAGCAAGAATCCTGGACGGCTGCATCATGCTGAGCAGGACCCACACCGGAAGGTCTCATATTCCATCAAGAGGTGACATATGGCACTATCGTGTTGGCCAAAGATGAATAGTCCAACTAGACCATTCAAGAATTCAGGGGGGGGGGCTCTCCGGGGTGGCGACTAGGGAAGGCCCCACCGCAGTGGGTGAGGCCTGCCGCAGCCCCACCCATCTAGACCTAGATATGTTTTTTGGCCATATCTAGAGAACCAGGCGTCCGTTTGATGAACTGTCAATTGAGCCAGAATCCTTGGATTGAGACAGAACTTTTGGAAAACACTACTTGAGTTTTGTTAATGTTAGAGTACGAATGGGTTGGATTGATCCCGAATCCAACCATGTCGTCGGGACTAAAATCCAAATAAATTATAGACTAGTTGTCCTATTGAAGCGTCGTATATCACATTGGGTTCATTATGACATGACGAAACTTCATTTTACATCATCGTGGGACTTCATGGTAGTTTAAGTATTGATTGATGGATTTAGGAGAGGATCCTCACAGAATAAAGCATTCTTAATGTGGGAACCCAATGGATGGTTGTACTTGAGAAGCCTTCAGATCCTCTGTGGGCCATCTTTGGATCCTGTGTGGGTCAACATCTTTGAATCCTGTGTGGGTCATCTTTAGATCCTATGTGGGTCATCTCTAGATCTTGTGTAGCTCATCTTCATAACATGTGTTGGTCATCTATCGAACCTGTGTGGGTCAACAACAGAGCTTCTGGAAAAAGTAATATGATCCACCAATACCTCTAATCATCTATACCACCATACTAAAGTTATACCTAGTGTGAGATGAGTCTTTACCTTTGTTGTACACTTCTATGTTGTGATTCTTTTGTGGTATTCTTCTTTTTGGCATTACCTTTGTGTTCTTACCTTAGTGGTATTCTTTCCTTCATGGAACAATTGTTCTTTTGGCTATAGTATTTGACATTGATTTTCCTCAGGAATGAGATTGGTATACTTGGTAACTTAGGTATATGTATTGGCATATAACTAAGTAGAGTATATGGTTGATTCATGATTGTAATTTTAGTCTTTCTTTGTATATTATCCTCTATGGATTTTGAGAGAACATAGTTGGGTCTTAGGGTCCCTATTGAGTATCGTTATACTCACCCCTACACGGGCTACACCCACACCTTGATGTGTCCTGTGCAGACGACGGAGAACGCTGATTGAGGGTGAGGGTACCAAGACTAGAGGAATCTTGGAGGTGGACCTTAGACAAGGAATACCACATAGATGACCTCTTGAGGGAGGTACCAACTATTCAAGTAGGATCCTTGGCTGGTGTCCACAGGAGCTATTTTCAATTTTACTTGTAAATTCTAGTTGGGCTTGTATTTCGACCCCTTTCCTTCTTATACTCACTATATATACTATATAGTTTACTTTGTTCTTGTATCTATCTTGGTTCTTAGGTTGTGCGTGTTTCCAGGATAAAAGAAAATGCCTTCTTGATTATAGGGACTTGCCTTGTGCTAGTCGCCAGCCCCTGGACTATGGAAAGCGGGAATGGGGTAGTCATGGAACTAACAATGGGGGACACGTCATGACATGCCCAAAATAGTAATTGACATTATTAAATAATATTTTAAGGTTTTTATAAAATATGAAATCCCTTTTTTATAAATTTAATTTCTATAAATGAGGAAAATTAATATTTTATATTATCAAATGAATGCATTTTTTAGATTCAATTATTACATATGTTTTCAAAACTATATATAAATGTTTTATAAAAAATATTTTGATTTATATGATTTATATTACTTAAAAATAAAAATATTTTATATAAAATTGTATCAAAAATATTTATTCCATTCTAGTAATACGATAATATCAAAAGGTGCTTTTTTAGCAGAACTTGTATTTTTTCACTATTCACCTAAAAACCAAATATTTTAGAAAAAAAATTATAAAATAGAAATTATTATAATATTATTAATCTAAATAAAAAATGTTTTTCATTTTTTGAATAAGTAATATAAATTTTAAAAATTAAACATTGGAATAAAATTATTAAATACTATGAAAAATTGTTTTCATTACAAATTGACATTATCAAAAAGTAACTATTATTATTATAATTTCATATCAGTAACTATATAATTTTGTGTCAATAGATTTCTAACAATAAATATATTTTATTATCATTAATCATATTTCTATTTAAATAAACATTTATATCACATAAAAATTTTGTTTTTATAATTAATTTTCAATACAATAAATACTCCCATTACACATTTTAGGTAAAATAATTGAATTTCATTCATAATAAAATTAGTGTTTATTTTATATATATATATATTGCATACATTAGGTACTCCTAATAATTACATCTAATTCAATGTTTAGGTTTTAAGGATCATACTTAAAAATTTATATTTTGTCAAATTATATCATGGTTTCGATGGATTTCAGTGGTGCTTGTGGGGAATGATATTATAAAATTGTCATATTTAATGGTAATCATATAGTTATATATTTGCGTGTTATATATAAAGTAAAACAAGGAAGTTAAATCCTCGAAAAAAATGATGGAAATAATGTTTATGAATATGAATATTCTATAAGAAGAGAGACTCATGTCATTATAGATCTCATGAAATTGTTGTTGAACACTACTGATTATGAAAATATCAAGTAGGATTGGGGAAAAAAATTTTAAAGGAGAAGAAATGATAAAAATAGAATCAAAAAATCCTTACAGATAAAATATTATTTAAAGGGATGTTATAATTACTTGAATAAACTTTTGATGTTGAAACTAAGTAACCTATAATAGTTGAGATGTCTAGAACAACAATTAGGGTTAAATATGTACATGGAAATTCTCAATAGTGAATCTATTATTTCTAGAAAGTGATGTTTATAATTTAAAACCTGTATAAGTATATGGAACAAGATATTGAGAAACTAACTTCTACATTAATTTAAGATAAATTAATGAAATAAAAATAATCCATATTAAAGAACATGTATAATAATGATAGATATGATAGCATGTGAAAAAATATGTAATGATGTTTTCTTGAAAGAGTTGTGGATTTAATAAATGATTATGATTCAAGGGGAAAAATTAGTGTTTTGTAATTTTTGGCAAAAAATCATTCATATTTTAATACTGTATGTATTTACTTTGAGAAAATAATAAATCATCGGTAGGATATCTGATCTGAAAAATAATGTGTCTCCAATGAAAAATTCATTGAATCTAATTATCACAATTATGACTATTGGAAATTAGTTTGAATGGTTGTAGATTTTTTATAGATGTGAAATACTATGTAACTCTATTAAGAATTGGATAACAAGAAAAAAATTTTATTTTATAGTGATTTAAATGGAGAAGTATGTTTTGATGGAATATTATTAAGAGAGTCCCTTCATTGTTATAGTGGGATTAAAGTAATTTAAGATATATAGGTCAGGGATCTTTGATACTGGGTATTCTTCCCGCATGATTGGAGAGGTCAAAATTTTTAAAGGCACTGAAAAAATAAAGGAGGAGCTATTATATCTAACAATGAAATTTTTTTGAGGATCATATGTGTATGAACTAATGAATCTAATTCCAAATGACTAAAATAAAAATATTTTTTTGGCTGTGTAAGATCTAGTAAATAACTTGGACAGTATTACACAACTCTATGTTGATGGAAATAAATTCATTTTTAATAACAACTCTTAAATTGTCCTAAATTCAATGAATATATTTTCATTATTGTAGGTGTGAGTTTTTATTAAATTTT
This sequence comes from Viscum album, assembly GCA_963277665.1. Classification (NCBI taxonomy): domain Eukaryota; kingdom Viridiplantae; phylum Streptophyta; class Magnoliopsida; order Santalales; family Viscaceae; genus Viscum; species Viscum album. Next base: position 250,237,509 of record OY728126.1, on the reverse strand, counting down.
TTATCCATAAAATTCATGTTATAAGAGATTTACATATATGTATGATCTATTGAATAAAATAATTGTCTCAAAAATGTTTTTAAAATTTCAAAATATGATTTTGTGAGAGACCATTCCATGCTAAAATGGGATGTATAATTAGTTTGTGACGCAAGCCTAAAATGGAAGTTGGTGTATGGGACACCCAAAAAATGTGGATATTTAGTCAACTATAACATTAGAACTTATATATTGAGATGAGTAATGATGAACAATTCAATAGTGGAGGGATATTTATTTCACATCCATCCAAGATGATTATAACTAATTTAAAAATTTTAGATTTAAAATTCACATTATTGAGGCTTTTTAGATATTTAATATTTTCAAAAGTAATGTTTAGAAATAAGTTCATGTCTATGTCAAGAACGTGAGGTTTGGTAATGGAAATGAGTATAAAAATAATTATTTTGAAATATTTTAACTATATAATTGAATAAAAAATAAATATTGAACATCACATACTCTATAATAAAATGGAATGAGTAATAGACAAAATTGAAGCACTGTGGACCTAGAAAGAACTATTTTTTTTGAAAATAATATTATAAATTTATTTTGGAGAGATATTGTTTGAACTGGAGATAAAATTCAAAATAAATTATAATAATTATCTGATTCATACAAGAACTCTATGAAATAATCTATTATAAGAATCCCTCAATCAAATAATTAATGGTTTTTAGAATCTATTGTTAAATAATGATGAAGAATAGAAATCTGGAAATTTTGAATAAAGAGATGATGAAATATCTTTTTTTGGGATACCTTTCCCATAGAAGTTGGTAATAATACTATATAAACAACCAAAACAGCATGGTATAGTGTTTTTATTTCAAAATCATTTAAAATCATTCCAATAAAGATTTATTTTTTGATGTTGAAGATGATAATAGTGGGTCTTAATACATGATGGTTCCGAAAAAACCAATTGTAGTATATGTTAGAAATGATAAAATTATGATTTATAGTGAATCATAAGTGACTAGTGATAATTAATTACCTATGGAATTTAGGTAGATGCGTCATATTATGATAAAGCATATTGATTATTATAAATTTTTTAGCTAATAATTTGAAACTATCCAAATAAGAACAAGGTTAAGACTTTATTACCATCCCACTCTTACCTCTACAGTTAGACATAAAATAGTTTCAACTAGAATTGAGAATGAAAAAAAATTTATTATATGATTGTGAAACTTGATCAAATAAGAAATTAATTTACTTTGGGGATAATATCATGTTATTGTAATAATAATATCATCGAAACTAAATTGGTTTTCAGAAATGAACATAATGAGAATGGTGAAGTCACAAAGAACAATGCTAGGATAGTTAATAACGATTACTCTAAGATGGAATGATTTGACCTTAATGAAACAATTAAACTAGTGACAATTCATGAGAACATTATAATGTTCTTGGAACTAACTACTCAAAAACATTACAATATATATCAAATGGCTATGAGATCTAACTTCCTATAAGTTGAACTTGATTAAATTATTTTTATTAAACAACCTGATAATTTAATTATTGATTAGGATGGGATCATTATATGTAGAATCACAAAGGAATTATATGGATTAAAATAGGACCTAATATTGTAGTATAACATGTTATATAGATTCTTGTTTATCATGATTTTTTGAAATAAAAAGATAACAGTAATCTCTATGAGAATGATATGACCTTAGGGTCTTTTATTATCATACTTTAAATGGAAGAATTAAATTTTATTGGTGAAATGGGAATACTTTTTTAGACATTAATATTCACATGAAGATGCATTTTTATATGACTATATTAGGTGGGATTTCATATTTTTATGGATTTCAAATCATATTTTGGGATGAATATATTTTTACACCATACAAAAAATACTCTATCAATTTATTAATGATTTTGGAATGGTGGAATGAAAGACGATTTCTAATCCAATGATTGATGGTTATAATTTAACAAAATAAAAGGATTAATTTTTTTTAAAATAAAGGGGAATATAGAAAACTATGTGGGAGCCTCATCTATGTGAAAATGCTTAGGCCAAACAATGTTTTTTCTATAACAATGTTTCCTAAATTTCAAAGTGACCTTATGAAGTCTCACATGTTAGAATCTAAGTGATTAATGAGACACAGTAGGAATAAACTGAGCAATGAACAAATGTATAGAAGTAGTTATGATTCAACATTATATGTGCTTAGAGTTTCTCACAGTGAAGATGATTGTCTTAACATAATGTAAACTTTATACAAAACATTATAAAATGGTGAAATGTTTGTGGAATTGAATAAAAAGTTGAATTTTTTAGTGGCATTGAGAATAGATAATGGTAAGTACATAGTAGCTACACTTTCTTATACCTAGATGAAATAAATATATGACTAAATTTCATACTTGGTAGTTTAGTTTTATAAACCACTATACATTTCTTATGATATCAATAGAAATATATATATATATATCAAATAATTTATCTTAACACTTTATATAAAAAACATTGATCTTATATATCATTTCATTAAATATAATATAACCATAGATGGTTTAGAAATCATGTTTGTTGGAACTAAAGAATAATTTACATATTTTTTTTTTGAAAAATCATTTCCAAAGTAGAGTTATCTTAATTAATTAGGTGAATTCTTGTTCATCCTTCCATTGTCACCTAAATTATTGGAGCAGGTTACCCCCTTAAGTATTTTTATTGGTTTTTAAAATTAGGATAGAAAAGTGTCTACATTATTTATGTGTTTTTTTAGTGTGGTGGAAAATAATTTCATAAATGAGTGTTGAATTACATGTAATGTAATACTGTTGCTGTTTCAAATGGGGGAGTTTTTGAGATAGGTTGAAGGTTAATGTCACCAATATCAATAGGTCAAACGTTTCCTATAACCAAGGGATTGAATTCTCTAATATATCTACATTACTATATAGTGTGGTAACATAATGAATTCCAGTTGATATAGGTAGTGATTTAATATTTTTATTTCTTTTAATTTACAGATATAAGTTATAATTATTAGTATCTTGAAAAATAATTGAAAAATGGTTGAAGGAAAATTAAATGTGGGGGTGTGGGGATTGTAGAACCCATTTGATTAGAGAAATTATTAATATATTTTTTAATATTGTATTTATATTTATAAAAGTCATCAAATTTTTTAATGATATTTACAGTCATTGAGAGGCTAGTGATGTGGGATGAAATGGTTCGAAAATTGAATAAAAATTCTCAGATTTTTTATTTCATGTATAAATTATCTATGTGCAGATATCATAAGGACCATTAAATATATGCATAAATGTCTCTTCAACTTGTATTCGTAATAAATGGAAAAACACTATATACATAAGAATGAATTCAACATATATGTAAATATTAGTCTATATGGAAGTGTGATTCTGATGTTTGAAATGATGAATTTTTATGTGCATAATAATCATTCAGTTCTATATATTCATTTTATGATATCTGTATAAACATGATTTATTCTGCTTCATATGTATCCAAATATTCTATGTAAACATCAACCTCTCATCCATGTATGTATTACTAAATTCATAATGATGATCTAAATTTATTTAAACATAACATTGAGATACATAAAGATGATTTATTACCCTGTGTAACAATGAATCCATTCTATGTTTGTATCTAGACTTAGTAAAAATTATTTGTTTCATGAATAGTAATTTTTAGAATAAATAAAAACTCCATGATGATAAACCTAATAGATAATAATTAAAAGGTCAATTTTTTTTATTAAATCTATTTAAATATTTCTTGATTCTTAGATCATGTAGAAAAACAATTTCATGGGAAGAATCTAGTGGGAGGAACTCAAAATAAAATTGTGCCAATTTTGAAAAATAATGGTTTTTTAAGTATGATGATGATTTGATGATACTCATTCCCATAATGACTATAAATAATTATAATTTGTTAAATTTGTGTTCATATTTATAGTTTTGAATAAATTAAAACAGATTTTGTGACATAATTTGTGTTATGTAGATGCTAGTCTATTGGATACCTAGGCATGTAGGAATGAATGATAATTAATTTTGTGTATTGTGGATTTTAAATGAGTTTCATTAGTTTGAAGGTTCATTTTTAGGAAAAAATATGACAATATGTGTAATTTTGGAATATTTTGGATAGTATACAGGCCCTTGTGATATAGTTCATGGGATATTTACAACAAAAAAACTAAAGAAACAAAAATTTTATTTTTATAATTATGCTTTTGGGTTGGAGGCATAAAATTATTCTTAGTATATCATTTTGGATCATTAAAATGAATAGAGAAATCAAATTATACTGATCAGAGAAAATTGGAAATTCAGTGGCCGTTGAAAATATGAGTTAGTGGGGAATAATTAAATTAATATTTCATTTTTTTCACATGTTATGAAAGTGAAATAACATGTATGAAAAATAACAATTTGAGACTGAATTCGAGGTTGTTTGTGAGTGAAATTCAATACTAAATCTAGCTAAAAATGTCATGTTGAGAAGGAAAATAAGATGAAATTCAAAAAAAATTTCTATGTATAATTAGTTGATAATTATACTGACCTATTCTTAACTTATATGGATATTACATAATTTTAGATATATATTCAGTATATTAAAAAATACTTTTCTAAGGAACCTAATAGTTTCGTGCCTTTGTAATCCTGAATACCAAATCATATATCATATTGAAAGATATTCAAAATCTCTCATAAATATCGCAACCTTTTGTACTTCAACCGTGAACCCTTCTTCGTAACCTATTAAAAGGATACAAAATAAAGGGTTGAGCTCCAAATCTAAACAAGGGTAAACAAGGGAGATATGTATGTATAATCATGATAATATGGGTATGATAACATGATCATGAAATTATAAGATCATACCTTGCATATCAAAACTATATACTTTAATCATGTATAATAATAGAAATTAAAAAGCCATGATCCATTTTGATATAAATATCCTGAGCCATAAAATCATAACATAGGAATAAAACATAGAACTGTTGTAGAAACATAATAATATGATATGATTCTCATTGTAGAAAAGGAATCACTTCTATGACCATATTGGCAGTATGGGTTCACTCCCCATACAATCTTGGTTGTCATTTTTCACTCCCATGGACATCTTAGTAGCATGAGTTAGCTCTTGATACCATCTTGGTTGTCATGGTTCACTCCCATGTCCTTCTTTGTTGCTTGAGTTTACTCATCATACCATCTTGGTTGTCATGATTCACCCTCATGGTCGTATTAGATGTCTAGGTTTACTTCAAAGACCTTCTTTTTCTATATAATGAGATATAAATCTATACCAAATGCATTGGAGGGAGATATAGGTCCCACCCATTTCATAGTAAAATCATACCTACATGTGTCACAAAATCATAAAAAAATCATATTTTATCCCATTTAATTATATTGGTATCATACACATGTAAACATATTAGAACCTGTGGAAAATATATAGGTTTTGTAATCATTTCATCGAAATCATAACATGAGAAAGAGGAATAGATTTGATAAATACATAAATCATTAAATAGAAAGTAATTTCATTTAGTCCATGACATAAACCATAATCCATTAAAATAAAGTACATGAATGGAACATCTAGATCATTTATTATAAGGGAATGAAAATCATCAATAGATGAAATTGTAGATGGAAAATAATTTGGAAATATTATTCAGAAACATATCTTGAGGAAAATATCATTTCTTCTATGGAAAATTATTTCTAACACGTAAAACCATTTGATAATAATTTTCATATAAAATAACATTAAAATATATAAAGAATGATTGAAATCATTTGAAAATATTTTTCCTTGAAAACTTATAAAATAATCATCTAAATATTTTAAAAACCTTTTTCTTAAAAAACACATTGAAAACATATAATGAAATCCTGAAAATGTTTTAAAATTAATTTATATTCAAATCATACAAAATACTATTGGGAAAATTTTGGAATCCATTTTCTTTAAATTTATAAGGGATTCTAAAAAATATTTTGAAAACTATTTTCTTTGAAAACTTACAAAATAATTATGAATACATTTTGAAAACCATTTTCTTTGAAAGCATATAAAAAATTTTTGGAAAAAATTTTAAAACCATTTTCATCAAAATATCTTATAAAAAAATTTCGGTAAAAAATATTCCTTTATAGATTAAAATAAATCTTTAAAATATTGACAACCAATAAATCCATACATGTTGTAAGAGTTAAAAGAACATTCTTTTTCCACAAAAAGGATAGAAAATTGCCTCATTCGGAATGTGAATAGAATATTCCATTGAAAACATCGGTAAAAGAAAAAAGGGTAAAATATTATTTCGATGATCAAATAATATTAGTAGAATATTCTTCGAAACCCTTTTTAGTGAACATGGTTTCCAAGTAACACATATTTTTTACTAAAGAGAGGGTAATTTCAGGATTTTATAAAAAACATTTCTTAAACATATTATGTACAAAAGAGTATCAAATATTAAGACTACATGAATAATTGAAAAATATCTAGAGGATAATAAATTTCATGATTTTCTTGAGATACGGAACATAATAAATCATGAAAGTAAGATTTAACATAAACAATATCGAAAAGTAATGAGATTTCCACAATAAATTCCTGTAACTTGGTAAACTGGGATCATACAATCCATGTAAGAAAATAAAATTATAAGAACCATAAAATATCATGAAAATAAATATAATAATGATATAACGTGTAAAATTGAATTATATACACCTCAAAAAAGAGTTTATGTTCATAACAAAACATGAGTCTCATTGATGGAAAATTGAGACAAAACATTTCTACCGATTTGGTAACTTATTAAACATATACCACAATAATGAAAGATCATAAAAAGGATACATGAATACCGATATATTTAAGTATAATATTCATGGAATATAGTCATGTGAAGTACATACACCAAATAAATTGAAATAGTGGTGAACTTTTCATGTATCTTAGGAAAATAAAAAGTGTTATGAAATCCCTTTACCTTGGATCTTGAATCTCATCATACTCATTATAACAACCAATATAAAAATATTAATTTATTATAAATATTTTAAACAACCATGTTCTTGTATCTAATACAATAATTTTTTTTTATTATGACTATATATTACCCTCTTGTTAACCATCCTATGTTATAGTTTCACTTCGAGTAATATTAACTTTGTTTTTCATATGTGTCATAATTTGTTATATTGGTAGTACATATACTGATATCAGGATTCCAAAATGTAAAGAATGATATAAATATAATTTATATAGTTTTTATTTGTATTATAACATCCTATATAATATATATTTATGAAATATAATACACCATTCATGGAGACGGTTGACCGTATATACACATGAACGCTATTTCAGTTTTATTTTCGTGTTGAGATAATGAATTTAAAAGGTATATATAAATAGATTAATATATTTATATAATTATTATTATAGATATATGATATCATATATATCATATATATTCAATAAAATCACAACTAATACTATCCATTTATATTTTTAATGAATCATATCGCTTTGAGGGGTAGTAGTCCACATTTCCTCAAACAAATTTATCGTATTTACATAAGATGGAAGGAAAAAAGGTATGTTCTAAATAAAAAATATTGGAGAATTAAGACATTATAAATATAATATATATCATATATAAACACATTTTCCTTCATAATGTCCATCATGATAGTCGGTAATGAAAAAATGGACAATCATCATTTCGTGACGAAGTAGTTTGTTGTACACAGAAACAGTATGTTTGTTACCCAATAGATGGAGGTGTGTGTTTGTGTAGGTGTAAAAAATTACATAAAAACAACCAATTATATTTAGAATATAATTTATTTTCTATAATCATCGAATAAATATATTTTTATTAGACGGAGAAGTAAAATAATAGAAAGGACTTGAGAGAAGATGTTACCTCTTAATCGGGTGACTCATTTTGGTTTGTTCCAAAAGGATTACTTGGATTGCCTTATTCCCAAGGTAAGCCTTATAGGAGGAATGTAGGATTTATTTAATGTTTATTATGTAGTTATTTTAAAAAATTAAGATTTTTTATAGGTGTGACGAAGTGGTAGGGGTGGTGTATTTTTATTGTGAAGGAAGACAACCCAATGGGAATTTTTAGAAACTAGTTAGGTGTACCCATGTTCTTAACAAAAAAATAATAAAAATACAAATAACTCAATAATTGAAGTATTATTACTGATATACATACATAAAATCTATTTTTAAAAGTTTATAGATCATTTTGTCCCTTAATTTTAAGCTATAGTCCCTAATTAAACTTAATTTGGCATCAATCATTGGGATTAAATCTTAACATGATTACTAATCATTTTGTTAAAAAATTAACTAAGACTTATTAGAATCTAAATATTATGATGAATAAAATTTTTAATTTTTTGGTTTTCAAAATTCCAATCACATATGTGGAAAAATTAATATTAATGCCAATTTCGAAGATGGGACAAAATAACATTTTTTTAAAGTAGAAAAACATTCCAAAGGTTGTTATGATTTTGTATTAAATTTAAATTTTAAATTGATTATAATGAATTAAATTTTATTAAGAGACTCAATATTTATAATATTTGGAATTTAAAAAATTTATAATATCATTTACCAATAATAATTAATCCAAAATGAATTTTTTTACTAAAAAGTAGTATTTTTCACTATTCATTAAAAATGACGTTTCTTAGAAAAATACAAAAAATTCAACCTAGGATAATTTATTTTTTATGAATTCAAAAATTATGTTTATTTTATAAAATTAAATTTCTAAATGTGTCTAAAATTAATTTTATTATTAAAATTATTTCATTTAAGAATCCAATATTTTTAACAAAAAATGCCTTTTCAAAAAATTGTATTTTTCATTGTCTAAATGTTTTATTATATAAAAAATTATAAAAAATATTTGAAATGTATTTATTACTATTAATATAACTATTTTTTAATTTCTTTTTTATAATTATCTAATTTATATAATTATGTTTATAAAAAAAAGATGTTTCCTAGAAACTCGGTGTGGTGGGCATCACACGCCATGTCGTTGTTTTATGTAACATAGCCAAGTCATTATCCAAGTTGGTGTTGTATGTAACATATTCCAAATTTGTTCGATGTGGAGAAATTGTTTGAATTAGTGCGTTGGTATAGATAAATGAAAATTTAATTTATTATGGTAAAAAATAATTGTGACTTTAATAATATTTCTTTTTATATTCCATCAGTTTTCATATTTATTTATAATTAATTGGTAACCATTGAATTCATATTATTTTTTGTAACCCATATATTTTTATACATTATTTAACATTATTCATAACCACTAATTTAATGTCATTTTTTATCTTATCATTTCAGATAATTCTATTTTAATAATATATTATTGTTCTATAAACTTATGTCTTGCATGTTATGAAAGTCATCGAGGAAAGTCACTGTTGTTTATAACACAAGCTAACCTTGGTCTTCTATTTGGAGAAAAAAATTGTTTACATTGTGTGTAAATCATGATTAACATGGTGTTGTGTATAACATAATCACAAAAAAGTGCTTTAATAAAATGAAAAATCATTAGTGTTTCATAAAATGTAGAATTTAAAAGAAATGATAAATTAATTTGAAAAAAATAGTTCACAAAATCTTGGGCTGTTACATTATATACCCCATAAAATTAATTTCTCAGATGAAATTATTCTAGGTTATCAATGGTTTAATATATGTAATCCTCATTCATAAAAACCCACATCATACAAATTAATTTTAACTCTTCCTTTTAAATGGGAAAGGTTAAACCATAACGATTACCCAAAATATTATATAACTAGGTTTCCATATAGGAAAACATAGTTTATGAGTGAATATTTGACATGGAGTAAAAGAATAAATATTTATCAGGAGTGATTGAGGTTATCAATCCCAAACAATTGAATGATCAAAAATAATTAAGGGCCCAATAGTCATTAATCTGTGATGATTTTTAATTCCATTTGTTCAAAAACATTTAATGTATTAGGTCAACACATTTTTTATCATTATCTTATATTTGAGTAATTATTATATTCCCCATGAATATAAGGATATATACTTAAAATAAATGTTTCTTCAAACAAAATTTCATTCTTTGGTTTTGCTATTATTTATTTATAATTCATTCATTACTTCAAGGAATGGATGTACATATATTAACATTGATGCCTAAAGCACTAAAATACACTTTTAAAAGATTCTAAGGCCCTAAAATAATGAAAGGTATAAATATTTATCTTTTTATATCAAAAAAACTAATATTTTTAATCATAAAAAGAAAAACTATTGTTTCATCATAAATATTTATTCATCAAAAAATAAATATACATTAACAAGGACATTACGTAGGCCAATGGTAGGTATGAAACCCTTATTGTCCTTCATTGATGGGTTTAAGACCAATGAACTTACTGGACATGATTTTTTTTCACTCAAAATACATGATATCTTTTTGTAAAATCAGAATAATATAATTTCCGAAATATATACGATAGACATCTATAATGTTAGGTAAATCACTAAATAGACATTTATCTAAGGTTTTTAAAAAAAATAAATGAAAAATAATTTCTCTAAAGTTTAGTATAAATGTTTCAGTATTGTATAACCTTATAATCCTTATAAAGGATTAAAATAAAATATCATATAAATAATGTGAAGAAACTAGATTAATATTGATCCCCCATAAATCACAAATTAACTCTTGGTTTTCACCTTGTAAACATGTGAATACCCATGCGGTAAATTATCTTGGTACGTGGTAAGAACATGAATTACCATAAATATTTTATGAAATAATGAATTATTAAATATTCCCAAGTATATTTGATCTATTTACCAAATACATAAATGTTTTAAACATCATCTTTGATGACATATAACACTTTGTGAACAATCAGCTCTAGGGTAATCTATACAACCCAATTTACATATTCATAACCCTCATATCTTTATCCAAAAAGTATTATCATAAAATAATGAATATATTAAGGGTTTCCTTAGCTTTAAAAAATATAACCTTGTCATGAATTAAATTCACTAGTCCATAAGGAACATTCAACATAAACTTGTAAATATTTAGCAAAAAACATATGTAAAACAATCCATGTATACCACATCATTCATAATTTTTCTAAAACCAACTACATGAAACCTTGATTAATTCATCCTTAATACAATAAAAATTCTTACAAATCATATTACATAATACTGATTTCCTTTCATATTGCATTCTTAGTCTCTTCATCATAAGCACTATAACCATTATCCACACCACCTTGCTGATTTTCTTAAGGATCATTCCTCTTAAGAGATTGATTATCATAATATCCATTTACTCCAAACATAAAAAACGTAACCTTAAATGATGACATAGGGTGGAAAATATTTTCATCCATTTCTTTAACCAAACTCAACAATATTTCTTTTAGTCACTAAAATGGTGTCCTTCATTTCCATAGTCTAAAAATCTTCTTGTTCATTAATTAAATTATCTTAGTTGATTCTTTTCACATTCCAGACACAAGGATAAAAAAATATTATTTCCCCCATGGTATCCATTATCCCAATTCTTAGAAAAATCCTTCTTTGTCTTCCTTGGTGAGTCTTGGAGTTGTTTAAGGTACACATTGTAAATCTTGTTCCTTGAAAATCGATTGTGAATGATAACAACATATTTTTCTCTAGTGATCATACCACTAGACTTCTCATCATAAACTTTTCCATCACATTCAAAGTTAATCCAGTTCTTTCCAGTTCCTGCCATGGACTAAAACTAGAAGCATAGTGTGGGAATTATTTATCATAGTATAAACCATTATATTCAAGGAAAGATTTACTATTTGTTTTTCTAAATCGGGACACCTTTTTTAATATACATAACACGAGGTTCATTCTAGGTTAGTCATTTCCAAAATATATATAAATCCATCAGGATGGTTCATGAAGATTCTGTGACCATAAAAATAATATCCATTTGAAGAGAAAAACTAATTGTGAAGCAAGACAAATTTTTTTGTACCATATTACCCCCACTCCCACCCAAAGCATCTTGTCGTTGTCCATACATTTAGGTACATCTGTTCTAGAGACACATCCACTGGTAGTATCCAGACATGGATGTAATTCTAGGAAACAACTAACATTACCATTTAGAAAATTTGGGGACATTTTGATAAATACTTAATCATCCTTATACTTATCTATAGAATCATTAAATATATACTTTTTTTATCTCACTAAATTTTTCTCATCATAGTTTCCAATGAATTATTTGACCATAAATTTAAAAAAAACAATAATTACCCCATTCATAACATGGTTCGATATTATATTATTTTAGATATATATTTTGTACATTAAAAAATTACATACCCAAGGACCATAATTTTTTAGTGTCTTTAGAAATATGGCTAAACAATATTCTGTCTTGGTAAAAGATCATAAAAACATCATAAAAATATCTCTGCAATTAATAATTTGACAAAGAACCTTATTTTAATCCTGGTAAAAGAAAACATAATAAAGTGGTGAGATCAGATTCTAATTATGGGTAAAAAAGTTAGATATGTGATCATAATCAGGAGTATAAGGGTATGATAACATGATCAAGAAGTTATAAGATCATACCCTACATATAAAAGATAATATACCTGAATCAAGTAATAAATAATGGATGTTCATAAGACATGACTCATAAGGAAATAAATAACATAATCCATAAAATCATTACATAGGAATGAAACATGTAATTGTGGTAGACACATATGAATATAAGATAATTTCATTAGTATCCAAGGGATATCCTCGAAGACCATCTTGGAATTATTGTTTCACAACCCAAACCATCTTAATATTCATGGATCCATCCCATATCCATCTTAGTAGCATGATTTTACTCCTTATACGATCTTGGTAGTCATGGTTCACTCTCACGTCCATATTAGTATCATGATTTCACTCCTCATACCATCTTGTTAGTCATGGTTCACTCTCATGGCCATATTTGTAGTCAAGGCTTACTCCCAAGACCATCTAAGTATATCTCAATAAATATAATCATTTTCCCAATGCATTGGAGGGAGATATAGGTCCCACACATCAAATAGTGAAATCATACTCAGATGTGCAAAAAAATCACAAACCATCAGATATTGACCCATGTAATTAAATGGTTATCATAAAAAAGAAGGCATATTCTATCCTGTGAATAAAATTTTGGATTCATAATCATTTCATTAAAAGCATAACTAATGAAATATAAATAGATTTCATAATCATATAACTCAAGAATGAGAAACAGATTTCATAAAGACCATAAAATTATGAATAACCCATTCATTGAAAGGATATTAATGGAATCTTTAGATCATTTCCTAGAAGTGAATGAGAAAAATCATTGGATATCATCTTAGATGGGAAATAATTTTTTAATATCATTCGAGAACATTTCTTGTGGAAAATGTCATGTCTTCCTTGAAAAAGGATTTTTAACACAAAAACACATTGGATAATAATTCTCATATAAAAATACCATAAAAATTATAAATAAGAAATGAAATCCTTTTAAAAAAAATTTCATCGAAAACATATAAAATAAGATTCAAATCATTATAAAAACATTTTTCTTAAAAAAACATTGAAAACATATAAAGAAATACTGATATATTTTTTAAAATGAATTTTATTGAAATCATACAAAAACATATTAACAATTTTTTGAAATGATTTTGGTTGAAAATATAACAAAATAAGCATGAAAATGTTTGGAAAACCATTTTCTTTGAAAACTTATAAAATATGATAGAATAAATTTTGAAAACCATTTTCTTTGACAACATATAACATAATCCAAAAAAAACTTTGAAGGACAATTTCAATGAAAATATATTTTAAAAATATTTTTTTAAAAAACCTTTAAACATGAAAATAAATCATCAAAGGATTTATGACATACAAATATACCGTTTTCGTACAATGTAAAAAGAACATTCATTTTGCACAGTAAAAAGGGTTAAAAATTTACTCATTCAAAAAGTGACAAGAATATTCATTTGAAAACATTGATAAAATAAAAAAGTGTAAAAATTTATTTTATTTATTATATTATATTTGTAAAATATTCTTGAAAACCCTTGTTAGACAATAAGGTTTTGAAGGAACATTGGTTTTTTATCGAAGATAGGGTAAATTCGGGCATTATTAAAAAAACATTATTAACTATATTATGTACCATGGAGTAGAAAATGGCACAACAACAGGAATATTGCATTAATAACTAGATGAGAATAAAAGTCATGAAATACTTGAGATATGAAACATAATAATTCATCAATGTAATCCTAAACATAATCAATCTCAAAAAGTGTCGAGATTGTATCAATAAACATTTATAACTTGGTAATGTGGGATCACAATATCCATGTAAGAAAATTGAATTTCATGAAGCATAAAATATCATAAAAATTATTAGATTCATGATACAACATGTTAAATGGAATTATATACACCTAAAAAAGTGTTTAGGATCATAACCAAACATGAGTCTCAAAGAAGGCTAATTTAGATAAAACATTTATACCGACTTGGAATATTTTGAAACCTAGTCCCCATGAATGAATGATAATAATATGAATATGTGTATTCTGAAGCACTTATTTATAATATTCTTATAATAAAATCATGGTCATTACATACAACATAAAAAAGGAAATATTGATAAACATAACATGTATATCACAAAAATAAAAAGTGAGATGAGATCCCCTAACCTCGGGTCTTAACTATCACTTCACTCATTCAAACCACCTGTATAATAAATATGAATTTTTTATAATTATTTTTTTGAACCAAATTCTTATATATAATAAAATATAAGGTTTAATTATTACATTATATTACTTTCTTGTTAACCATCCTATGTTAACGTTTCACTTCGGATAATATTCTCTTTGTTTTTCATGTGTATCTTACTTTTTTATATTGTTTGTACTTATAATTATAGCATGATTCTAGAATTTATACAATGCTATAAATATCATTTATATGATTTATATGTGTATTATATTAATATATTTAATATATTAATTTTATTCTGAATACACCATTCATGGAGACTGTAGGTCGTACAAAAGCATGAACGCTATTTCTGTTTAGTTGTCATGTTGAGAGAATGAAAGTTAATGGAATATATATATATATATATATATAATTATTAAATTAGATTTATGATATCATATATATCATATATATTCTCTAGAACCATCCTTAATACAACCCCTGTTTTGTTTGAGCGAATCATATCTCTTTGAGGGGGCAGTAGTCCACACTTCCTCAAAAGAATTTATAATATTTCCATAAGATATAAAGAATAAAAGATTGTTACAAAAAAATTACAGATGAATAAAAAAATTATAGATATAATATATATCATATATAAATATAGTTTCCATCATAATGTCCACAATGAAAGGTTGTAATGAAAAAATGGAAATCATTATTTTGTAAGGCTGTAGTTCACCGTACACAAAAACAGTTTGTACGTTACCGATTAGATATATGTGTGTGTAATTTTATGTCAAACCATTTACATATAAACATAATAGATTATTTAAGATAATGTTTTTTCATATAATCATAGAATTATGTTATTTGGAGTGGGTGTAGAGGAAAATTAAATAAAGGACTTGAGAGAAGACATTACCTCTTAATCAGGTAACATTGGTTTTTGCCAAAAGACTTCCTCAGATTGAGTTATGCACAAGGAAGGATTATAAGATGAAGATATGATTTATGGTAAGTGGATTGGTATGTTCATGGTCAAAATTTATATGTTTTATAGTTTTGAGTAAGTGGTATAGGTGGTGGGTTTTAATGGGTAAGGAAAAAAATTACATATAATTTTTAGAAACAAGTAAGATGTAGACATGTTATTACCTAAAAAAAGTAATAAAACACATAATAATCAATAATGGAACGTTTATGGATGAATTTTGGACATATAATTGGTGTTTTAAAAGTTTATAGATCATTTTGGACCTTAATTGTAAGTTTTATTCCATAATTAATCTTAATTTGGCCATAATCGTTGCGATTAATTTTAATAACTTTTACTAATCATTTTTGTCAAAAAATAGCTTGGTATTATTAGACTATAAATTTTATATGCAATGAAATGGTGTATGTATAACTTATATACTCAAATCATAAACCAAGAATAATTTATATTAATCCTAATCCCAAAGAAGGTATGAAATAACAGTTTATTGAAGTAGAAAAATGTTCATAAGTTTGTTACGATTTTGTATTCAATTTCAAAGAGAAACTAATTATAATAAATTTAGTTGTATTAATATATGTAATATTTATATAAATTTAACGTAAATAAAATTTATTATACCATTCAAATTTAATAATTAATTAAACAAAAAGGCAATTTTTAACTAAAAAGTAGTATTTGTTACTATTCATCAAAAAACGTTGTTTCTCTGAAAAATACAAAAAATTCACCATAAGTTAATATTAGACATTATGAATAAATAAATGAATTTTATTTTTTCAAATTAAATTGATAAATGTTTCTATAATTAATTTTATTATTAATAGTTGTTAATTTAAGAAAACATTATTTCTATCATAAGAGGACTTTACCAAAAATCATGACATTCATTATAAATATATTTTGTTTATATAAAACCATTATGAAAAATATTTGAAAAATAGTTATTACTATTCCTATAAATAATATTAATTTCTAGGTTATAATTATCTCATTTAAATAATTATATATATAAAATATGTTTTATATAAACTCATTGTTGTGTGCACCGTACGCCAAGCCGGTTTTGTATGTGATTTATGCCCTGTCATATGCCAAATCGGTAATGCATGTAACATACGCCATATTAGCTCGATGTGAAAGAAATATCTGACTTAGATTATTTCTATACATAAATGAAAATTTAATTTATTAGGGTAAAATCGATTTTTGACCATAATAATATATCTTTATATATTCAATCAGTTTTCATATTTATTTATCATCAATTAGTACACTATATATTCATATTATATTATGTAAACCATATATTTTTATATATTATTAAATAATATTAAATAATATTTAATATAACATCAATTTATTATCATCTTTTATTATGTAATTATATTTTAATAATATATTATTGTTCTATAAACCTTGGTCTTGTGTGTTATTCAAGTCATCAACGATAGTCATTGTAGTGTATAATGCATGATAACCTCTATGTTCCATGTTGATAAATCCAATGTTTATGTTGTGTGTAAAAAAATATTAACATGGTGTTTCATATAACTCAATAAAAACATTATTTTTTAATACAATAAACTATCTTTTGTGTTTCATGAAAGGAAAAATATCAAAAAGGATAATTATTTCTGGAAGAAATAATTCAGAAAATCTCAAGATGGTACAAGAGTAAATGAATCATTAATTTTTAATCATTAGGTAAATTATAAATAAAATATTCACGATGAAAATGAGAAAATTATTTTGGATTTTCTCTTTCTTTCTCAAATAGTAATTTCTTTAATAAATATATGAAACACCAAACATTTAAAAGGATACCTAACCAATTTGGTGGTTCTGCATTACATTGTAACTCTTGAGGGATAGTAGAATATGCGTGAGGTAGTGTATGCAATATGATATAAGGGAATATTATAATAACTTCCCTAACTAAATGTGCTAACAAAATGATTTAGTTCATAATATGTACCAAGGGATAATAACATACTAAATCATGGAATAATCTCACACATTTGGACTGAACCTTGTAAAAACTCTTGAGTACTTCGCTCATATTTTTATTCCTATCATTTATATGAGGTTATGTATAATGTACTAGATAGATTAATGTTCTGAATAAAATTAATGTTTTATTTCAAAGGGCAAAATTATAAAAAGAGAGATCTGTTGACCCATAGATCCCCTCTAAAGGTATCCCATTTGTCCATAACGACCCTCTGGTAGTTCACCCTCTATTGATAAGTGCATTAAATATTGTGCACATATTAATGTGTTTTAAAATAATTATTCTTCAAAAAAGGAAACATGGATTAATTGTCGTCTTTATTCACATGATTTTATTAACTATAGTGAAATATAACTGGATTTATAGACTCATGGATGTGGTGATGGTTAGTACAATATTATTTTTACTGGTCTTGCAAAGATATTGTGAAGAATATATTGAATATAATTTAGGTGACATATAAATTGAGGTAGAAGGTACATAAAATTACATAATTAATATATAAATTTATTAATTATATGATTTTAGATTAGGGGTAATATTGTGCACATGAAAAGACATGGTAAATGGGATATTTATTTATATGAGGTGAGGATATTAAGTCGTGATCATCTTATGAGGAGTTTTATGGGGGTTATGACCTAATTCATTTCTACTGAGTGCTATGGTTCTTATGCGTAAGACTTGATAGATTCAAATTTTAACCATATAGGATTTATGTACTAAAAAAATGTTACATTGAAGTGGGAAGAATATATGTGATATGATAATTCTTAATTAGGCCATTAAACTACGGATGAGATTAATTTGGGATTTTTTGAAATAGTATTAGTTATTATTTACCAAAGAGGGGTGCCTTATAGGTATCATTTAGGGATAAATTAAACATCCATGAGAGGATTATATTGATAGAGAATAGTGTTCTGTTATGGTTTCCTTTTGAGATAACCACCCTATAGTGTGTCTAAGGTGGTGGTTTGAGTATGGTTAGTTTGATAATAATAATTTTTAGGTAATAACTACCTAATATGTAACTTATTCGTTGGGAATGGTCTATTTAACTAACCATTATTATTATTTATTGTCTAGGAGGTCTAAACTATAAAATATTAAGAACATTATGATATTTTAAGAATAAATAATATCATAGATGTGCGAGATGTATTGGGTATGAATTTGGGATCTAAAATAGCTAGTGGTGTATGCCTAATGAATGGGTTGTGCATGTGTTGGAAATGGTCATCTAGTAAAGTAGTTTGAGTGAAATACTTCATGTTGTTAATTATATTATTTGTTTATCAGGTGGATAGTCATAAAGGTTACATTCCACAAGAGGTGAAATGGCATATATCATAGGGATACTTTTTGAGCAAGGAAACACTTATAATTGAGTTTGTGATTGTAATTATCTTGAAATATATTTGTGAATGTAATTATCTGGGGTCACCTTACTGTTACATGTGACTATTTTATACACTAATTATTGAGAGGGGATATTTTGGGGTTATAGGTGACAATAATTTGAGCTTTTTATCATGATAAGATCTCTTAGGGAAACATGTGATAGTATATTAATCATTTTATTAATAGTGGATTTTTAGGGAATTGATTTCCCAAAATACGAGCCTCCTATTAAGTGTGGGTCTTTGTAGAATTTAAGTGATAAGTATTTGAGCATGTTATTAGTTTATGATATTCATGGGTTCTATATCAAATTAATATTTCCTACTCATGATAAATGCATTGATTATACTGTGATTTATCATGAAGCCTTGTTTATTCTATGGTGAAACACCATAAAATAATATTCCCATATGGTGTTAACTAATTTACCTTAGTTTTTCCTTGATCATCTATGAATCATTCCATTTTTGAGATGGCTAAAGAATGTATGGATTGATCATTAGTGTGTCATCACATGCACTCGATGGTTAAGTTTGAGGGTGTATGTGTTTGTTTATGAATTTATTTCAAATTATAAATGAATGAAAATATATTTTTGTTATTTTATAGTAAAATATTAATGTTGACCTATCATGTTTTATTCTTACAGCCACATGTACACCCTGGTGGATATGGAGACTTTATATTGGGATGTAAGTTAGGGTGAAGGACTTAAATTAAAAGATAAGATAGGTTGGGACTTAAAAAGGCATGGTTACAAGTCCTATGTTATTCATAGTGTTGTATTTTGACTATCAATAACATTTTATTTGGATATATTTTTACTTCATATAATATAATTCTATTTGGAAATATTTACTAGTATGTAGAAATGTATGAGCTATAATAGCTCCATATTGTTATAAAATAGTGTATATTATATTTTTATTTTATGAATTAAACTATAATTCCAAATTTTACTCCACTATTTAATTATTATATATTATTTCACCTATTAACCTATAAATTCATACTATCATATTATGAGTACATTCTACCTATGTATTTTCATCATACTCACATTCCTATTTTAAAGACATTGGATTTTGGGGATGCACACCTAAGGTCAAAAAGTGAAATTTATCAAAAACTATTTATGTTAACCAAAATGAGGATTTTAAATGGATAATTGTTTTTTGTTACTCTATCATTTGGTCTAAATCAGTTAATTACATGATTAAAATAATTAGAACCAATTCAGAGTTAGATCCTTGAATATAAAATGAAAAATTGTGTACACTAACATATTTTAGAATATATTTTCTCCATTATATGAGGTGGTATATTTATTCACATACTGTGCCGAAAAAATGAGGATAAATCCACTTATATCTAAACTCAACCCATAATATTTTGAAAAGAAAATAAGAAGGATAAGAAATTATTTTGTAATTTTTCCACGTAATGTGAGTAATAATAACAACACATGGATACTTTATTATAGGTTATCACCAAAAATATTTGTAAATTTAATTTTACTGAGTAATATAATGAGATACGTTTATTTAATTGTTCGATTTGGAAACAATGGAGCTTAAAAAATTAATGGTGGTGAAAAAAATATATAAAGAGAGGTATTATTGAATATCAATGTTCACTTTATAGATGGACCTCAATACCACCTCTGAAGTATGAGTTAATTTATGGATGATAAGATTATATCCATAATAAATCACAAGGTATTCTTGATTAACATAATCAATTAATATGAATCGTTTCAATGAATAATAATTAAAGATAATTTTTATCTAGTGTAAAATAAAGAGAGATCATGATTTTTTATATTGGGTGAATAAAAAACTTTTGGAATAGATGGTTTAGACATATTCCCAAAATAATAGTAATAAAATATCAAAAATTAAATCTGATATAGATATTCCATTCCCTAGAAGATATTGTTAAATGTAATATGATGCATATATTATACATATGATAATGTGAAATCATTGTAAATTTATGATATAATGATCCTCATATTTGATTAATTTTAATCATACTAGAATACGTGGTCCCATGAAATATATACAAAAAATATTGGAAAGTAATTTCATATTATTTGAAGATTATTATTGAAATGATATTGTAAAATGATCATATAAATTAAAAATTGGCT
The DNA here is from genome assembly GCA_963277665.1 of Viscum album. Taxonomy (NCBI): domain Eukaryota; kingdom Viridiplantae; phylum Streptophyta; class Magnoliopsida; order Santalales; family Viscaceae; genus Viscum; species Viscum album. The sequence continues at coordinate 250,216,007 of OY728126.1, read as the reverse complement.
GGTATTTTATTAAAAGGTATCAAATTCTAAAAAAATAAACATAGAGAATATTGAAAATTTTAGGATTTGATAATGGTATTAATCACACCTCCATTGATATGAAGTTCTAATTATATAATCATTTAATAAAACATAATGTTTTGTTTATGAGAAATCTATAGTAAAATGGAGTTATTGGGTTATTCAATCATATAGTGAATATCATAGAAAATATGTCACTTTTCCAAAGTGCTACCTCAAGGAAATATTGTTAAGAGTTTGTATAAGTCATTATATTCACAAAAAATAGTTATTTTTAGGTTTGAGATATGTGTCAAGGATCTATTTCATCTTTGAAAAAAATTATAATATCTAGAAGTGTTATTTTAAAAAAAAGTTACACAAGGGGACTTTGCTGATCTAGTAGATGAATATGTATTTCTTGGGTTTTAAAATATAATAATGATTAAAATTATTTAATAATATTATTATATAAATCCTTTAAATTAGTGTTTTCAAATCCAAGAAGGATAAATCTAAAAAAATGTATCAAATTTTGGTTTATATGAAATTTTTCATGAAGAGATAATTTTGGCCCAATTTGGGAGATCCTATATGATAAACACAAGAAGAATATTTATAGGTTTAATATAAATAATTAACAAGAGAATAATTGAGTCAATTATTTACTATCAGAAAGAATATAAGAGATAAAATTTATGATAATAACATTATTGGTGATAAGATCACTTCAATGTAAACACAATGAGTGGGAATTATCAAATATGTTATTCTTTATCATATAAGAATTTGAAATTATGTCAATATGAAATAAAAAATTCACCATGAATCAAATAAAAAAATTAAAAAATTGATTAAATAATTAATAATGAAATATGGAATATAATTATGTTGTTTAAAGACCAAAATGAAAATTGTAAAAAATGATTTCAAAAAATTATTACGATCACAAAGACAACGTGATCTCGAAAAAAGCATGGTCATTTTGTAAATTCTATCCAAAAATTTAAGGAATATATATTTTGGAGTCATATATAGTAGTGGAAAGACATAAATCTATTATTTTTTTAAAATTTTAATTCAAAAGGGTATTTATACATACCAAATGGTTATAAAAATGAAAATATCAAATAAAGAATTAAAATATAAAGTATTTATTATATATTTAGTGGTGTTATAATGGTGTGATGAGAAATGAATTGTATATTATTTAAAGAAAAAATTATATCGATTAAATTCTACGCATTGAGCTTTTTATAATCATTTTTGTTCAAACATGATGAAATTGGAGTTTGAAAGTGTATGTGTAGATACAAATATATATGTTAAGTGATTAAAGGGTAAAAAGTACATAGTAAAAATCATTGTTTATGATAACATATTTTATATATTAAATAAGGGAACAATCAAGATTTTTTATTGTTGTTGAGTATATAGTTTCAAATTTTAACAAATTTTAAACCCATTTATTTTATCAATTTTAAAGTCAACCCAATATTTTGTTATATATTTTCCTTTTATGATAAATTTGATAAGTAATAATGGCTGATACTTGATATCTAATATTGAAAACTAGTATGAAAACCATGTTTTATTGTAATTATACATAAAATTTATGAAAAAGGAATGACTATTAACCTAAAATCATTTAAAATGATAATTAGATGTTTTTTTGTATTTGATAGATACAATTATATACATCATTTTTGAAATCAGTTGTTAGCTCAATTTTAATGAAATCCAATGTAAGATCATTTTATTATAGTAAAATGAATCGTGATGTTTTTTATGGTGACCTTGAGTTTGGGTTGACATATAATATTATAAAAATAGTATTTTTAATGACATATTCATATATATAATGGGTTGGAGACATTATTGACATAAAATCCACAACTAGGGTAAATTTTTTGTCCAGGATAATTACCTTTATTTGGCTCAAATGGAAGAATGTCATTACAAAACTATAAAAAAATTAATAAGAGTATGCCATAGTGATAAAGTGTATACCCAACTTATTTAGAAGATAAAATTGTTATAAACCATGGTAATGTAGGGAATATGAATATGGTGATAAAACATGAGAAAAATGTAATTGAGCTTATGAACATTTTTAACAACATCTAAATATAATGATTTTTGAAATTATGTTTCAATGTATTGAATATTAGAACAAATTAGAAAATGTTACATATTTTCATTATATCATGAGCAGCATTGGTATAAGAGAAACATATTTTAAACCCATTTGTATAAAACATTCTAAATTTTGAGAATTTTTAACATATATATTATAAATACTTACATTTAATACATAACATGGATGATTCTATATGAAGAGCTTGGTACCCTTTGTGTTTTTATAAAAGGAAGATAAATTAGTGGAATTTGATAGTGACAACCAAGTATAAATTGATCACCTAGGAGATTTTAGACCCTTTTAAATGTGTTTTGTTAGAGAAAAAATTTAATTACAAGGGGTGAAATATAAATATAAAAATAAATATAAATATAAAAGTTTTTAATTTGGAAGAATACACAAGGGGATATAATCTATGGATATTATTATCAAGAAGTGATGAATATTGTGGGAATTAATTCAACATAATTATTTATGGGGTTGATGGTTGGGGGAAAAAATAAAAAATTTCATGATGTCATATTTTCTACAGTATTAATTAGTCAAATTGGTATAATGTAATAAATGAGTTTTCCCCAAGAACCTCAGCCCAGTTGGTGAGGACTCGACAAGTGCATCCAAGAGACTTGAGTTTAAAACCGGGTGGAGATATATTTCTTGGTACTGTAGCAGTACTATAGTATACATTGTTCGGTACTGTATCTGTCCGAACTATTCATCCATTTGGTAATTTGGGCCACCGGTTTGGGCCTTGAGTCCTTTAAGTATTTCATGCCACCCAATGCCTTCTGGCCAGTAAGGCTCTGGGGCCACCTCAAGGCCATCAGGTGACCTCAAAATTTTTGGGCCACCTCAAGGCCTATGGGTGACTTGAAATTTGTGCTTAGTGACCACACAGACTCTATAATGAGCAGACTCTAGATGGGGATTAGAGTAGGCGCATTCACCAAAGTAGAATCTAAGAGAATTTTTAGAAAGATAGGGTTTGACATTGCCATCAAGACAAGCCTTTTCTTGTTTGGGAAGCCTAGTTGCACAGCCATGCTAAAGGTGGAGTGATGATATCACGATGAAAAAGCTGGGGGAGGAGTTCTGAGTATAGTCTCTAAAATTCATAATGCCTAAGTGTCATGTAATCTCTAAGCCTACGAGCTTGTAAGGGGTCCCTGTCATCCCTTGAATGGGGGGTTATCAAAAATCAATAAAAAAGGAGGCCCATATGATATTGATGAAATAAATAAGTTTTAGCATTTTTATATTAAATAATGATGGGGTTAGGAATATTGGATTGACATAGTATTTCCTAAAAACCAAAGGGGTATAATGTTTTAATTGAATTTGTTCGTGAAGTGAACGCTGTAACCAAGGTGGATCAAAAGGGTAGAATGTAGAAATATGATAATAAAAAAATTAAAAGGAACATGAGTCAAATAGAGGAATATTATAGGGTTAATTATTTAAAATGTTTTAATATGTTTTGATAAATGTTAGATATTTTTTTTAAATAAATACAAATGAGACCATAGTAGTGGCCATGGTATAAGTCAAGCTCACTATAATTGATGAGAATAGAAATGAAGTGTTATTCAAATTGATGATAAGGTTTTTAATTTCTTACCCATAAGAAATTATTTTAAAATATGTCAATATAATAGTACTATAATAATATATAAGTACCCAAGATATGATTTTAATATTTTCTAGATGATGATAAATTATTAGGAATAAGATCTTAATGAATGGGAATATTGAAGAACACATTGTATTGAAATTTCAGAATAATAACTATATATATTTAAACAATATATATATATATATATTATAATGTCAAACTAGATTAAGAAGAAAAACTAGGTTGATCATGATACAAGAATATAAGGTGCTTCTAATGATCATTTTTCATGGAGGATATATAGCAATTAAATTTCAAAAAAATGATTATTATTTGATGATGGGTTGACATGATGATGTGAAGATTATAGAGACATGAATAGATTCATATACCATTGAGATTATTAGATTTTATGTTTCTATGAAGAATATGAGGATCTATGTATATCCCTTTAATAATGAAATTGACAAGGATTATACATTCCATCCCAGTGTTTTCAACTATAAATGTTGCTTCTATATATAAAAGTACAACATAGATGATAATGTGTTTTTATATGAGCTAAAATAAGATTCATGAGAGATTTGGGATTATTATAATATGGATGAAGAAGATTTGAATATGTTTAAGTTATTTGAGAAAAATTTAAATTGCCAATGAGGTCTTGAATAAGTTTTATGTTTAATAAGAAAATATATAAATTATCAATCCTATATGTTCTATGGAAATTCTAATGAAATGTTTTCTGTAAGTGTAATATTTTTTTTAATGTTGTGTGAAGTGTTTTAATTTTATTCGAAGTGGATGAGGTTGTTTGAAGATGATTTTAGAAGGATGATGTTGAATTATGATGTTTTTTAGTTGTACATATTTGAGAAATTGATAGACTATTTAGTACATAATATTAATATTGGGATCTCACAAATGTGTATATGAATAATTCATATAGATGTAAAGAATAATCGTGTGGTTGTGTTTTATGTCAAAATTTCATTATATCATGTGTTGGGGTCTTATAGTATGTAATGTGGGTGACTGAAGGATATCTGGAATCATGAGTCTATGGTGTGTGGAGCTCAAATGATATATTGAATCATAGTGATAAAAAATATAATGTTTATAGGACACATTTCTTCTTATGATACCATTTTAAATGGACTAGATACTATATTTAAAATACAAATGTTTAACATATTATCACATAAAGATAACTTATAAAAATATATGCTTAATATTTTATTAGAAAATAATAAGTAAAAGTAGTATAAGAATAATTTCTTCTTATGTATGAGTAACTAGAATCCAAATTATAAAAAAAAAGTTTCAACTAATGGATTTAAGAGTAACTGTGTGCCACATTATAATATTTAATTAGTTTAAGAGGAAATGTAAGTGTAAATTATGATAACATAAGTGTAAATTTGATGTTGTGTAATATTATCCTATTGTTTTGAAAGCCAATGTATGATTATTTTCTGGTCACTTAATATTATAAAAATGGTTCTAGGTGAGTCATAAGATAAAATTAAGACACTTATATGGTGTTCTTCCATGAATAAATTACACAATTCTGAATGGATGATGTTGTGATTTAGGATGAGATTATTGATAATAAATGATGAAATGATTTATGGAATTTGATAAATATTTTCACCTCAAGATTGATTTTTAATATAAACATGCATACAAGGAAGTGAAAAATATAATTTAATCAAAATTTGAATTAAATATGGTGATATTATTGAACAACATTTAAGGAATATTAGATAATAACTTTTAAGAATATCTATTAATGGTATTTATGTATATTTAAATATCAATATTTGGTATCCATTTTTGAAAATCGTGATTCAGTTTTTATAAATATCATTTTTATATGTTTCAAAATTATAGAAATTATAATTTTGAGATTCATTGATTTTCCAATTTTGAATATTGAAAAATATAAACATTATTATGATTGATTCGAACAGAATAAGATGAGTTGAATAATATATGGTATTTTAGAGAAGTTTATATTACTACTTCTAAATATTTTAAAGAGTTGAATATTATTGAGAAGAGAGTTAATAGAATGTATTTTCATCTATAAATATATCCTGTATGGAATAAAAAATAGTGAGAGAATCATTATGAGTCAAATAATGTAATTGTTTAATATCTTCAGTTTCAATGTTCTTTTACAATAAAGCATTATATAACCAAAGTGATTACAAAACAATAGGATATTGTATAATATATCTGAAACTAAGAGAGAAAATATTATTTCATAGTCTAAATGTTAATCATTAATATTCAATTGATCACTCATCATAGACTCCCAAAAAAATATTGTTACAGAAAAAAGAGATTGTTGGTACTAGTTTATCAGAACAAGAAAATGGTTATTTGAAAATATGATTAGTTTTATGCATGTAATATGATCTGTTTCATATATATGGGATCAATTCCATTCTATTTTCCTTATTTTATCTTGATAATAAGTTTTCATCTATGTTATTATTGGCTAACAACTACAATAAACCATGGAATATCCAACACATTGTGAGTAAACCTTATAAATATTAATGTGCCTTATTTTTATTATTAAAATTTCTATCACTTTTAACATATAGTCCATGGGATAGATGAGATTATGAGATCCATTCACTATAATAGGTTTATATATTTTTATAAAAGGGTTATAATTTATAAAATTTATCTATATGATTTCAATCACCACTTACTATAGTTTCATTAATCCTATTATAATACTAATTTATTATAGATCACAAGTTTCAACCTTTTAAAATATTTTTAATAGTTGAATATTTAATTCTATGATTTTATCTTTTAATGCTATAATGAAGTGTAGACATGGTTAATATATATCTAAATATAATCTAAAAATAATTTCTTATAAGACTATAAGTAATATAAAGAAGATGAAAAAAAGAAAAATTAAAGAATGAATCTCTCATGAAAAAAGTGGAAGAAATTATTTCTTCCACATATTATATTATGTGAGAAATCATACCTCTCATGGTTGGGGAATATATTGTGGAAAAGTGAAATAGTAATAAAAAAGAAATTATTTCTACCTAAAAATTGTCATACTGTTCACATAAAGAAGAAGAAATTGCATTTTCTTTCCATGAATATCCTCTAAATGAACCATGATCAAATAATAAAGATTCTGCATCAAAGGAATTATATTTTATATAATATTTTTTTATGAAAAGGAACCTATATAAATTTCCAAAAAATATATATATTATTTGTGTCTCTTTTAGAGACATCCTAGAGATGATCATCTAATATGATAAAGTTATTTAGCGGATGGTATAATAAACAAAATAGTTCAAGGAAAAAGTGAAATGAATGTGAATTTCTTAGAAACATTATCCAAAATAAATGCTGAATTTTTTACAAAAAATACAAGAGAAAAAATAATATAAGATATAGATTGAGGATATTCTGCATTCAATGGAAAAAAATATCAATCTTTAATGCCCTGAATTCACAACTAAGGATCATATAAAAAATTATAAAATAGATTATAATTCATTAAAAATAAGAAATATATTCATAATGAACATATAATGTATATTTAGCGGATAAAAATATATTTTTATTGATGATTTAAGTCCCTAAAATATAATAATATAACTCTACATTTTTAGAGTTTTGAGATGGATGTAAAATTTGAATTCATGGATGTGAAACAAGTTAAGTATTCTAAAGCTACTAACAAAAGAGATACATATATACATACTTATAATGTCTTTATTTAATATAAAAGATATGTATCTATTAATAATTTTGTATTGAGAACATTTAATGATATGTCTACTTTAGTATGAAATAAAAAAGGAAAATTTTGTACTTGAATTATTTTATTAAAAAAATACTTTTTCCATGGAAAATGAATGTTACAATATAAATTCAAGATAAATAATATTTTTAATAAAGTATGATAAACCTACCATTACATCTAATATTGATGTAATTATTTACCCTAAATCATATATGATGGAAAATTTTAATGTCAATTTTTCTTCTCATAAAAAATAATAATTATCATTCTATATCGTGTTAAAAAACAATAAATCAAGATTCATTTGATAGTAATAGTCTTTGGAAATATTTTGTCCCATGTTAATTGATATTTAGAATAACAAGTTAGTCAATGGAATATAAGGATGTCATGTGATAATGGTGAGAAATATATTCCATAAAGAAGTACATATATGAAGAAAAAAGAATCCATCCATTTCAAATAGATTTTAAATCATGAAGAATCATTGTAGATATATCCATAATGTTTGAAATTGTTATAAAATATTATTATTCAAAAAATATAAGAATTTTCCTAACCCATTTTAATAATTAAGTAAAAAATATCTAATAATAAATCTCATAAATATAAGGGTTATTTTTTTACAATCGTTAGATGAAAAATTAATTTTTTTAGAATATGATCTTAAAGAGGTGGATGTGAATAATACTCTAAAGAGGATAAGTTGTTTATATTATGAAAGAAAATGTAAAATCATTATAACTATTATAAATGGATGAGTTTTCATCTTAATGAAATAATGATGAAGAAATAAATAATATTATCAAACCATGAATGAAAATAATATTTTATTTATAGAAAACATATATATGAATTATAATGAATTATTTTTTCAAAATTTGTTTCAAATGAAAGGATAATAAATGATTCCTATGATGTTTTTTGGGTGGTATAAGAAAGATGGATATGTTTCTAAATTTTACATGATCATAATTCCACCACTAGTGGACTTGATAAAAGAACGAATTATGAGTATTGAAGATCATGCACTATTATCGTTGTTTTTTAAATGGAATTTCCATATAAAGAGAAATGTATAATAATAATTAAATCATATTGAACATGGATTCAGATAATTTGAAATCTGTGGAAGACTACATGAGTCATTCACTCATTCTTTGAGATTGAATGATGTAGGTTTTAGGGATGAGAAATAATTCTCAACCGTATATAAATCACTATCTAGTATTAGAGAGACCACCTTCCTCTAATATCCACAAAATTTGTTTTCAGATTCATGGAGTTAAAGGTTATACATTTAAATTGAGGGTGATTTTAATTAGTTCTATGAAATATATTGAGTAGGTTTTCAGATCCATCTGGGAATAATTTACAAACTTTTTCATCATTTCAGGGGTAATTTTAATTAAAATTATTCATTCAGTTCGTTTACTAAAGTCATATTCCTTGAAAAAAAATTTATTTGAATTTACTATTTGAGGGGGATAAAATTTTATAATGATTCCCAAAAATACTTATATCATTTCATTAATTAAATTCCACAAATAATATGAAATTAGTGTTATTAGGGAATGATTTTTTACAACCTATTATCATATATTTTTAAAAATAATCTCGAAATTAAAGAGGAGATATATTAGATTGATCGATGATAATAAAATATAGAGGATATTTTGAAACACATGGATGTGAAAAATAGTATTGGGAAGGTGATTAGTCTTTATTTATTTATAAATTAAGAATTGGTTTTGTAAACTCATAGTTAATCAATTAATATTTCAATCATGATTTAAAAATTTATATTTAATTTTTTTTGAATGATATCTATAAAACAATTTAATAAAAATTAGTTTGAATTTTCAATATGTGTATTGAAAACAAACCCAAATAAGGATATTATTCATCCCTTTAATGATGAGGTGTTATACTTTTTGTCAATAAGAAATGATGACAATAGTTATTCAGGTTGTTTTTTTAATAGAATATTTAATTAAAAAAATATTGTATATCAATATGTTAGATGAAAATATAAATAATAAAGCATAAAAATCAATGAGTGGAAACATTTAAGAACAAAACTTTTCATATTTTTCTATTCTAGAAATGGATGTTCATAATAATTCAAAATATATTTTGATGTAAAAAGTTTTATAATATTTGGCTGAATCATGCTTGGATTTATGGTTTTGGAATTTTTATGGTACTTAAGGTGTCTATGAGTTAGAATTTTATATGGTGGGAATGTTTTTGTGTTGAAAATTTACAGTAGGTGAATGGGTATAATTCAACACTAGGGGGTTGCACCTTGATTGTATCTCCCTTACCCCAAAATCCTAGAACCAGTGCAATATTTCATTACATTGGAATGATTAAAATGAATCAAATCCTGAAGGACTGGTCATGAAAGAAACTATGTAATGCCATATTACATACATGATACCCATAGTGCAATGGTAACGAGAAAATACATATATTATGCATAATAAAATGAAATAAATATTATACTTGAAAGCTTATTCAAATATTTCACCATCATAACCCAGGGAAAGGAAAAAAAATTAAGGTGAGATAAAACTATTTGCAAGGCTAAGTACAATAGAATAAATAATAAATAAATCAATATGGAATGGAAAGGAACTGAAAACCCTTTCCATTTAAAAAACTTGATAAGGTATAATCAATATGGAAATGTAAATAACCAAAACACATGCCATTTAATAAATTAAATGAGAATGAAATGCATACATAAATTTTCCATTGAAAAATATCTTGGATAAAAAATATATTAATATAAATGAGGGGGATTATTAATTAATGGAATTCATTCTTCTTATATACATGAAATATTTAACTTTGATACCTTTCAAAAGATAGTTTAGCATATCAGGTAGAAACCCATCTATTTTGGCCAATTATTTCATCTTATAAGAATAAAAATGCATTGAGGGAATATTTATAACTGAGACCCACTCGTTTCATACCTATCCAGTGAATTCCACATATATCAAAAAACATTATGCAACAATGTGCCTTATAAAATATCCATATCGAGTAAAAGATACATATTTATCAATATTTTCCTAGTGAATCCAATAACTGTCAAAGTGGACACTCTTTGTAAAAATGGTATACTATTTAGACAATATTTATATTCGTTTCATGAAAATATTGATATTTAAGACATATATATTGTACCATAAAAAATATAATAAGCAAGTGATTTTTTCAAGACAAATTTAACAATAGAGATATGAATTGAGATTCCAAAGGTAATCACTCAACATATCTTGAGGAAAATAATCAGTAAAAATTCCAAATTTTACCATACTACTTTCAAACATTGGAATAATAATCCACATGAATGAAAAAATTCAATTAAATATTTCAAATCAATAATGATAAAAGAATTAATTAAACAATATATCAAAATGGGAATTATATACACCACTCAAAAGATCTAAGTGGTGAATATGACATTTGTCTCACCAATGTAAACAGTGAGATGAAAATTCTTTTCCAGGAGTCTAAACTATTTTGTGTGTCATTATATACCAAAATAATAATATTATGTTAATTATCTCTTATCTTAAGAATATTTAATTATTTATCATTAATTTTTTTTCACTTATTACCATGTTGTATACAAATAATTAAATAATTATTTTTAGGTCAGATGTTTAGAACAAATTTGAATCTGGTGTAAAAAAACTACGGTACAAAAAATTTGGTAAAAGGATTCACTATATAAAAATATATATAATAAAAATAATGAAATATTTATCATATTTATATATAAATTATAATAATCATGAAAATGATTATGAAAATTTACCAATATTACAACCATGGAGACGGTAGGCCACACATAAGCATGTGTAATGTTCCCATTTTAAATGGCATTTTAAGAAAGAATTAAAGTGACATTATATTATTGAATAATGTTAATTATATGATAAATAACACGTTATTTAATAATATATACTAATATATAATGTTCATGTGATGCAAAATGAATCACATCATGTTGAGGAGGCGGTAGTCCACACGTCCACGATCAACATTATCAACGTTTAGTGTGTGAAACGTGTAACAAATAAAATGATATATTATATATTTTAGAAAGTTAATTATTTAATTAATATCATATAGATTTAATTTATATTATTTTTTTAAAACCATCCTTTGTACTTTCGATGCATAGCATGAATGGATTATATTTCATTGACGGAGAGGTAGTCCACACTTCCACAAACAATGTTCCTATTTTTACAAAAAATGGAAGTTATGAAGATATATTCTATATAAAAAATTAAAGAGCATAAATAAATTATTAATATAATAAATATAATATGTAAACAGTGTGTCCATCTTAATTTTGGCCATGAGAGGTAGTAAATGAAGAACCAAAAATCATTATTTCGTGAGGCGGTAGTTCACCGTGGACATAAATTTGACGTTCATTACCCATTAGATGTAAGTGAATGTCAGTGTAGTTTTAACCCATTACATAAATAAATATCAATATATTTATTATAATGTTTTATATAATCATGGAATGAGGAGAGATGACAAGGTAGATAATGAAATAAATTTAAATATCTTGTGGAAGGATGTTATTTCTAATCCAGCTAACTCCATTTGGTTTTCACTAAATAGATTCCATGGATGTGTCTTCCCCATGGTAAGGTTTATAGGTTTATGGGAGTGGTGTTGGGCAGAAATTTGGGTAGATATTTATTGATCCAAAGTGACTTGATAGGTGTGAGGAAATTAAAGGGTTGAGTTCCTTTTTATAATGGAGGAGGTGTGCCATTCTCTTAAATTTTTTAAACTGGAATTATACCAATGGTTTCCCTATGAAATTCAATTCATTAATGGTAAAAAGTTAATAAAAGGTAATATTGGGTTGATATACATCGAAAAAATAGATTTTCAATAGTGTTATATGTCCTTTTGTCTCCTATGTTTAAGGTTTAGTCCCTTGTTAGACTAATTTTTCTCTTAATAATTGTAATTAATTTTAATCATATTTAGAAATATTATTTTCCAAAAACTAATTTCAACTTATTAGACATTATAAATTATACTTATTATAAAAATGGAATCAATTTTTCAAAATTCTCATCCCAGAAGTAGCAAGAATTAATAAAATGTTATCCCTCAAATGGGACAACAATGACTGTTTTTAAACTATATATTTTAAACATTTTGGTATGTTTTAATATTAAATTTCAAAGTGAAATTGATTCTAATGACCTAAATTATATTAAATGATATATAATTGATATAATTTTATTTTTAATATAATTAAAAATATTATATAATATAATAAATAAATTAGATTAATATTTATTTTTGAATTAAAATACATTAATGTTTTACTATTAATCAAATAATGAAATATTTCAATAAAATAAACAATTTTAACCCTAAATAGTTATAATGCATCTATATAAAAAATGAAATTAATTTTCTCACATTAAAATTATAATTGAGTCAAAACTCGTATTTAAAATATATTATCCATTAAAAGGTGGTAAAAGTACTTTTATAGAATTATAGGTTTTGTTTGAATCATATGTTCATAAAAATATATTTGATAAATATAAAAAATATTTGATGTAATATTTAATAAATATATATATAATTAATTATACTTATACACTAATAATAATTAATTCATCTTATTTATATAAATCACCTTTTTCACATAAAAATAGTTTTTTTATAAAATCATTCCCCTTATGTTTATTATGTTTCTATATTCATTTCTATAAAATATGTAACCTAATGAATTGAAATATATATCTCCATTATTCACATAATAATATTCATAACATTAATTTTAATTTAATGGTTATATCTTATTATATTAGATAATTAACTTTTTAATAATATTTTATTATTCAAAAAAAGTCGACATTATGCATTACGCAAGCCATCAGAGAAAGTCATTATTGAATGTGACTAAAGATAGCCTTAGTGTTTAGTGTATATAATTATAAAAATTATTTTGTGTGTAACATAATATTAAATTGGTATTTTGTATAATGAAACCTAGGGAAAAAATTATATTTCTTCTAAAAGGAAAATACAGTAATGTCTTTGGGTATTACTTCCTATCCACCAAAATTAAATTGTTTCGTTGTAATTTAAAATTGATATATGTAATTATGGAATTGATATTTGAAAATAAACTATTTTTTAAAACCCTACATCTTGAATTGGGATAATTACACATATTCTAAATATTATTCGAAGGGAAGTACAATGGCCACATAACTAATTTACTTAGTAGGATAACATAGTTGGGAATTGGAAAAAAGTATGAAAAAAACTAAAAAATATGTTATGATAGAGGGTGATAGAGAAAATGTTAAGTTGGAAGTTTATGAACAAAAATTATTAAACAATTATTATGAAAATTTTCTTTGATATCATCAAAAATGAATATAATGGGGAAAAAAATTAGTCTTAATTCCATTTTTCTACCTTTGAGAAATAATTTCACTCTATATATGTAAATATATGTTTCTATTTAATAAATAAAATATTTCCCTTTGTTTATTTCTTAAAAAAATTCTCCTTCATATCATAGAAAAAGTTCAATCATAAGGTGGAGTAATAAATAAATCCCTAAAATCTCATCCAAATATAAACATAAACCATTTTATAAACATTTAAATTTTCCCAAATATCATGATCAAACACAGGGGAAGGATAGTCACTAAATTGATAATATAATCTTATCATTTTACATTAAATAACATAATTCTTCTATTTTATAATCACATACCAAATATGTGAACACCTTAATCATATATTCTTAGGAAATATGGTAATAACCTGAATTACTATAATTTTTTTTGGTAACATGAAGTAGTCGTTTTTTATTATGTAAAACACATTCTATTAGATATATTTCATATATCAAATTTTTTTGTAAAATATATTGGCCCATAAGAGACTATTGTTCACCCATTCTAGTGTAAATGGTTTTAATAATCACAAATCATGTTAATTCCTATAAACCATGTTTATACATTTTAATCTTGATTATATAATTTTCAATATGTGAAATTATTTTTATATATGATCAGATTTATGTTTAACACATTCTATTAATCGATATGTTGTATGTTAGTCCAAGATTTTTTTTCTATGTATGACATACTGACAACGACAGAATAGATGAGACACTGTATGTTATACTGATTCATCGATTGTTGGCCTACTGATAGAGATGACCTACTGACGTAGATGACCCACTGACGTAGATGAACCTCCAACTCACATGAACTACCAATTAATATGACCTACCAATGTAGATGACATACCTATGAAAATGGCCTACTGATGCAAGGACTCACTATTAGTTCAAATGAGTCGCCGATGCATGGTGATACTGACAGAAGGACTCACCGACAGTTAATATGAGTCTCCAATACATGAAAAGACTGACAGAATGACATATTGATTAAATTAGCCACAAATATAAGGATATACTGATGGTGGACTTAACAATAGACTGTTTAAAATTTCATTTATTTAAAATTACTTCTAACGGTCATATTTTAAGTGTTTTAATGTGACTAAATAATTTAATTTCGTTTTGCATACATATTAAATGATGATATCATAAGTACAAGGTACATCATCTACCTTAAAACATGCATATTGTTGGGCTTCAAGATGATATATATATATATACACAAAAAACAATTCTTGAAAGGGGTATGGTTGAATTGACACATACAAAATAAGATACAAGTTCACATGGAATTAGACCTATATGATCAACATAATGAAAGGAAGGAAACACATTTAAATCTTCATTCTTGTTTGATGTGAAAAAAAGAACTATTTTCCATCAACGTTTCATCATCTCTAAAGCATAAAATAAAACTAAAGTTGAATAACACACCACCTTCCTAAATGATAGAACACAGTGATTTACGACACTCTTTTTTAGTGTCTGTTTCTAGAAGTGGACTCGAGATTCACATGCGCTACCTCCAAAGAGACCAGATCTGAACTACATAATTCATAGTGCCCTCTATACATTATCTAATCTCTATTGTTAAATAGGGTACCTTTTATTACATTTATGAGAACCATGTGTATGTTTGAAAAAACACATTTTATCGTACACTGAATTGGAGGATATTAGATATCCTAAAACAACTACCTTTTTAATCTTTATTATCACACAAATAACTGTGGATGAGGTCATGTGTGACCTGGTTATTTTTGTTCCCACGTAGAAGTGTGGTATAGGCCTTGTGACTTGGACAGTCTATTGTAATGTTGTTGTCCTTGATCCAAGGTGAGGATAAAAATATTTACCTTTATATATTTCTTAGTGGTGGGTGATCACAATATAGATAGTACTATGTATCTTCTTGAGACTAAACCTCTTTTTTTATTTCCAATGTGTTTGGAATTTAGTCTTTCTATGTTTTAACTTATATTTTAGGAAACTAAATTTTACATGGATAGTTAGTCTTGGATTGTAGTTATAACCATATTTCCTTATTATAGTAGTCTCAAAAGTAGAATAAATATCTCATATTGTCCTAACTTAGAATTAATCAATCTTATGAGAAACTATTTAAATATCCATGCTATTATAATTTTATAACCTTGTATAAATAACATGTTTTCTTCTAAGTAGGTAGTATCTATTAAATAAATTTTTTATCATAAAATTTTATAGGAACTCAATTCAACCCCCCCTATTCTCATACTCCGACCAACATTTAGTATCAGAGGATTATTTTTAAACCAATATTTTAAAAAAAATTCAATGATATTTTCAAAAATATTTAAACTGTGATTTTAGTTTTATTTTAAGTTACATTAAATTTCAGTTAGTTCTAAATTTATATTTCTCTAAAAGACAATTTAATCACCATGGATAATATATTGTATGGGGCCGCAAAAAATAGACCCCCAATCCTTAATGGGACAAATTATTCACAACGGAAAATTAAATTGAAAATGCATCTCAAAAGTATGGGTTTTTAGATTTGGTCTTCAACTATATATAAATATAAGCTTCCTTGTACTCATAAGAATACAAGGGATGACCCAACTAAGGCATCTTACTAAAATAGATACAAATTCATTAATTTCATATAATTTTCTTAAGGTGATAAAGAGTATAATAGAATTTATGCATGCAAAACAACCCCTAAAATTTGGGACACTTTATATATTTCCCATGAAGGACCCTCTAGTGTTTAACAAATTACACTTAACACATATAATATTAAATATGATAACTTTAAAATGAATCCTAATGAGCCTATTTCTAACATGTATTTGAGGTTTAATAAAAACTTGAATACTATGATATCTCTGGGAAGAGATGTTATTGCCAAGGAGCCAAGCATGAGAATACACAGATGCTTACAAGATAGATGGAGTAAGACTTCTATAAAAATTAGACAATCCTATGTCATCAGCATGTTTCTAGTAAATTAGATGATAGGAATGTTTATTATGTATAAGGAATAACAAAATGTAAAAAAATAATAGTATGATGAACCCAAAATAAAATATGTCACATTAAAATATACTACCACATAGAAGAAGGAAAAACTTCATGATGAAACTGATAGTTCATGTGATGGAAAATCATTAATAGACAGTGATGATGAGATGGCTCGAAAATCTATAAGGTTTAAGAAATTTTATAGAGATATTAATTTTTTTAGAAATCCCAACTACAAAGCAAATTATTATCACAAGGTAAAGTGGAAAAATGATTTGAATTAAGGTGATGCAGACAGTGAAATTGTTTGTTATGAATATATGATAATGGGACACATAAAGGATGACTAACCCAAGAACAAATATAAGAGGATATATGAAGACAATTAAAGAAATAATAAAAAAGGAAATTAAAGGAACATGGAGTGCTTCTAAGTAAAACTCATGTGACTCAGAGTCTTTACATGATTAAATGTCTGACAAAGATAATATGTGTTTTATGATAAACACATCTGAGGAAAATTGTTTCAAAATCTCTTGTAAAAGCATATGGTACTTGCAAAATGTATTTTCAAGACATGCGATAAAAGGTTAAACTTTTTTCAAGAAATTGATATAGATTTATGGTAGACATGTCGCCATTGGTGACAATTATAATGGAAAAATCATTACCTTGTAAAGAAAGGAAAATCTAACTCTGTTATATTTTCTAAATTATTTTTTATGTATTAAAATACATTCTAATTACTGTCTCTTCATTATGTGTTGGTGGTTTTAATGTTAAAATTTAAAATGATTCTTGTAATGTTTTTGAATCTAAAAATAAGTTAGTATTTAGTTATATTTGTATTAAATATTTATATGATGTTAAAAAAGATTCATTAATTTCTCAAAAAAATATTTCTTTATTTCTTTTTATAATGAATCTTGGATTTTGAATATGATATTTGGAAACTGTAATGTACACTCACATATAAATCTTACTAGAAAATGATTAGTTAGGGTTCTACAAAAACATGAGTTTCCAAATGACGATGTCTACAATCCTTGTCAAATGGGTAAACAACCCAAACACTCTTTCAAACCAAAGAAATAAGTTTCATCTTCTCAACCTCTTGAGTAGGTTCATATGGTATTTTTTGGACCTTCTAGATTTTGAAGTCTATGTAGGAAGCACTATGTCTATGTTCTTGTATATGATTACTATAGATATACATAGACCTTATTCATCGGTCACAAAAGTGAAAATTTCCCTCATTTCCCCATGTATGCTAGGACTGTAAAAAATCTACGCGGTCTTAGAATTAAAAAACTATGAGGTTACCATGGTCATGAGTTTAAAAACCATGAGTTTGAATAATTTTTCTTAAAAAATGGCTATAGTAATAACTTCTCTACTCCTAGGACGCACTAGAAAAATGGCGTTATATAAATAATAAATATAACCATGCAAGAAATTTCTAGAACCATGAATATTGTGTATGACCAACCTATATAATTTTGGGAAGATGTTATTAATAAAACATGCTATATAATTAATAGTGTCTTTATTAGTCCAATTCCTAAAATAAATCCATATGAGTTGTGGAATAGTAGAAAACCCATGGTTAACTACTTCAATGTTTTTTGTTGCGAAGTCTATATTCTTATCACTATGAATAATCTAGACAATTTTTCCTTCATGACCTATGACAGAATTTTCATAGGTTATTCAATTTCTAGTAAATCACATATAGTCTTCAATAAGAGAACCAAATGTGTGAAAGAATCTATAAATGTCACATTTTAAAAGATATATAAACATGAGTCAACGACCCCTCTAGGGAATCATGAGTATGATATATAAAATTTGGATATCATTGCTAAATATTATGACCATCTTGTGAAGAAACATGATAAAACATCCATTTTTGTAAATTCTTATAATTCTAGTCATGATGAACATGAACCTATTGAAGAACCAAATGTGACAAGCCCTTCATTTTCTACCCCTGCTATAACTCTAAAGAACCATCCTTTTGATGTTGTACTTTATGATTTAGACAAAGGAACTTATACTAGAGAATATATCACAAATAAAGTTGAACATCATGATTTTTTTCATACATTGAACCTAATAACAAAAAATATGCAATCAATGATTAATTATGGGTGATGTATATGAAAGAAGAATTAAATATGTTTAAATGAAATAATGTCTGGAAACTGGTAGATATACCGAAATAGACTGTGACTATAGGAACTAAAAGGGTGTTTATGAAAAAAGCAGATGAAGCTGGTAAATTAGGAAAAAAAGATAGATTGGTTGCACAAGGATACAGTCAAGAATAAAGGATTGACAATGAGGAAACCATTGCACTAGTAGCAAGACATGAGGCCCTTAAAATCCTTATTCCCTATGCCACCCGTCATGATTTCAAAAATTATCAAATGGTTTTCAAGATTGAATTCATTAGTGGTTATATATTTGAGGATGTTATTTTTGAACAACCCCTTGGTTATATAAATCTCTACATTCCAAATTAGGATTTTTAAATAACTTAATCTATTTTTGGCTGAATGAAATATTCATGAGCTTAGTATGATAGGCTCAACACATATCATATTTATAATGTTTTTACAATTGGAATTGCTGATCCTACCCTTTTAATAAAATAAAATTCTAATGATATTTTTGTAGTTCAAATTTATATTGATGATATTAATTTTGGATATTCTGAAAATTAATTATGTACTTATTTTTTGGTGATGATTCAAAATGAATTTTAAATTATTTTAATGGGTGAACTAAAATTCGTTCTTGGATTTCAAATATTTCAAAATAATGAATGTATTGTTTTGAATCAAACTAAATATAATAAGGATATTTTAAAAAGATTTTGCATTGAAATAACAAAGAGTAGTGACACTCTAATGAGTACCCCCTATAATTTAGACCTTGATGATGATGGTAAGTCTATTGATCTAACCACATCTAGAGGAATGATTGGGAGTTTACTCTACAAAACTATTAGTTGGCAAATTATTATGTTGAGTGGGGGAATATGTAAATTTTTTCATGAAAACCCAAAATAATATCACTTTCTTTCTATAAAAAGGATTTTCAAATACCTAAATCAAACTATAAACCTAGGACTATTTTATCAAACATGAAAAACATTTGATCTGGTTTGTTATTAAGATTCTGATTTTGGTGGCTATATGTTATATTAAAAAAGAACCTATAGTAAATGTCAGTTTTTGGGAATGTCTCTACATTCACTGTGTAGTAATAATTTTTTTTGCATTATCTACTACCAAAGCTAAATACATAACTATCGGTAGTTGTTGTTCAATGATTTTGGTGAAGAAATAGACATTACTAGATTATAGATATCAATTTATAAATTTCCCTATAAATTATGATAACACAAGTCCTATTAATATTTCTTAGAATCGTCTTACACATTCTTGGAAAAAACACATTGATGTAAGACATCACTTTTTGAGACACCATTATCAAAAAACTTTTATAACATTATAATTAATTGGCACTAAAAACCAGAGTGACGACATTTTCACTAATCAATTGAACACAAAAATAATAGACTACATCAGACAAGATTTAGAAATTATCAATATACAAGACCTTATATTTTTATTCCTTTGATATTTTAACGAGATGTTTTCATAACGGCAAAAACAGTAAGAAGTTGAAAATGTCATGCATAAACAGACTACTTTTTCATAATGATGTTATGTCATGCCGATACAATGGTCATGCTGACACATTGGTCATTCCGATGTAGTTTTCATGCCAAAACTGATGCATTGTCATGCCGACATCGACACCTTTTCAATATGACACTGTTAGTTTTATGAAAAATCTATCATGCCAACACCGATGAATCACTATTTTTATATGCTTTATGTTTTTACTAAACATACACTATTTCATTGATTTTTTTGAACACGGTTCATGATTTCATGATTTTGTGTTTTCAAAATCTCTAAATGATATATATTTAAAATGACCCAATCGAATCCAATACCCCTACACTCACTCAGTTGTTTATCTCTCTATAATAGAACATTCACCTTATAACATTCAAAAAAACTATCGGGATGGCACATGTGAAGTGAGCTCTTATTGGTGTAGAGTCTCCTGGAACAATGAAAAAGAAAGGGGAATCAAACAAATATTCTGGACCTATGAATCCTACTCTAGAGAACTGTGTAGCAACACCCAAAAAAGTTATTTCTACAGAATGGCTGTTAGAAATAAAGCCTTTTTTTCTTAAGGTCCTACTAGATTACAGATGTCATGATTTGTTCTCATATAATGAAAGACCCTTCTACCCAAATCTAGTTCATGAGTTTTATATGAATGTGGAGTTCTTACATGAAGGAAGTGGCATTGCTTAAATTAAGACTATAGTGAAAGGCAAGATAATTTCCTTCTCATCACGTAAATGGAATGGATGACTTAAAATCCTCAATGAAGGTGTGTTTGATGATTATTAGGGCATTTATCCATCTCAGAGTGATATTTAATACATTAAGATAGCTCTAAAAGAGAATACTAATAATTTTGAACACATGATACCTGTATCTATAGAGTTAAGTGGAGAGTGTAGAATATTATTCATGTTCATCCTTCATTATATTTGTCCTAGGAAAGGGGCCTTTGTATCTCAGAAGTATCAAGATGATTACTTGGTTTATTTGCTGAGAAAATGGATTATGGTAAATCTCTGTAGATACCATGTTGTTCACATAAATGAAATGATCACGCCCTCTACAGAAACCAATTCCCTATATTATCCATGTTTAATTTTAGTTAATTTTAAATAGAACATTTGTGTTAATGGGGGAGAATAAGTTGATTTTGAGTTCAGTTGTATAGGCCTTAGTAAAGAGATCTGTTAGTGGATGAAGATCAACTAGAAGACATGGAAGTGGTAATGGGTCGAGATGAAGATAAGATTTATTATAAGTTCATTCTATTGGACCATGGAAATGGGACTAAGAATGTGGATGATCTTGTTATGAGACTAGATGAGGAACTTTCATACTCTTATAAAAAAGAAGAAGAGCCTACAACACTATTTAGAGATCCAATGTCAACTATTAATGATAGGAGTGATCCTGAAACCATTGAAGCTCACACATGTTTTTCTTTTAGATATCCTAGTCCTCCACTTGCCTTACCCTTGGAGGAGACCACACATAAATACAATGGAGATGAGGAGACAGAGGTCTTAGGATGTTTGGAATATGTAAGTAGATCTAGTGGATCTGAAGAAAAAGATGAAGTTAGTGATTATGATGAGATTGGTACTGCTAGTGAATAGGAAGAAGGTGAAGAAAATACTAATAGAAAAGGAAATGAAGATAATGAATCTGTACATTATGTTGATAGTGAAGTGATTGTGATGATGACCATAACAAGGATTATCAATGTGGAGATGTTGATATGGTTGAAGCTATGGACATGGAACGATTGGAAGAACCTCTTGAAGTTGTTTTTTAATTAAGAGAAAATTATTAAGTTAATGATGATGGGGAACCTTAGGAAATTACTACACAACAGTTAGTATATGAAAGAAGGACTCCTCCTGATGAAGGTGAGAAACCAGTTATGAGATCTTAGATTGAGGGGATACTCAAGAAAGAGGGGATCAAGTTGGGGAGGAGCATCAGATTGTATGATTAATATGTGACACTCTCACTCCTCTAGATGATTATGTAATGATTGAAGGGGAAAGGAATTATAGGTATGTATCAATAGGTTTTGACTGTAAAGACTCATATGATGATTTTTTGATAACTTTCTAAAGAGAATCAGTTCAAAAGACTCTTTTTCGTGACATTATTAGTAGAAAATATTTTTAATAGTTTAAAGAAGATTTTTGTTTACCTGTAAGTGTATTAGTTAAATCTCTGATGGTTAATGAGATTCCAATAACTACAAGAAAAAAAATAGATCTAAGTAATTTATTACACTCTCTTAGATATTCAATGGAAAAAATGATGCAGTTTAAGCAAGTGGTTTCTCTTCGAATAAAAGAAGTTGGTTTAAGTGAGGTTGATGCATATAATGTTTCAAATAAAGTGATAGTGTAGATTCAAAACAACTAAATTACAACCACAAAGACAATTTTTTAAAGAACAACCATGTTTAGAAAATAAATGAGTGGTATTTCATCAGAAATAAATACTTTTAACAGATAGTAAAAATGGACGAGTGGAGACTCTTCTTATGGGATTGAAGTATCATACATTAGTTACTACTGATATTACTTCTACCTCGTGCAATCTTCATTGATTCTGTACATTGAGTGAGTCAATTTATTTTTGTTAAAGAGGAGGACCAAGCTCTATTTGATGCTTCTAGTTTGACCAAAATTGAAATGATTGCGAAAATGAGTGATCATGTTCATGATATGGTCATAATCTATTCCAAGAGTGTTGAAAATAAAAATTCTCAGATCATAGAAAAGGTGGACTTCTATTTTGTGAAGATCATTACAAAGAATCAGTTGACCAGTCTATTTATGTATTTCACAGAGAACTTGTCTTTGCCTCCAATGACCTGATACTTCAATGATCAAGAACAAAAGTTGAAGGATCTCACCCCTATATTGGAATGATTGATGGATAATAATGATGATGTTGAGAATGCAATGGATAATGGTGGTGCTATCATTAGGGATTTCATCATGATGTTTATTCCATACCTTCGTGTACAATGAAATGTTACTGTATTGCCTGATGGTGATCCTATTAGACCAGTTGGATCAGTGCCTCCTACCCAGATTTTAGTTTCTCAGGCTTTCTCATAGATTCATCCAGTGATCCAAGATAAAATTCAACCTCTAGTGTTGTCCAAACACAAACACATACTTGTAACTAATGTTATATACGGAGTGATCCTGGAACCTCTAAATATTTCTTCAGACCCTCCAGCTTCTTCTCCACCACCTACTAGACCCTTTTTTATCACAATGAGAAAGGGAAGGACCCTCTTCATCATGAGTGATAGTGTGCATCATTCATTAATAGGGATTTTTTTGATGAATTTTGTTATTATTGTTTGAATATTGGAAACATAGTTTAATTCATTTATTAATGGACATTTTTGTCCCTATCATTAATCTATTTATCTTATATCTATTATTATTTGATTTTTTTATTTATTTTCAACCTTTTCCTTCATGATTACACTCTAAAGGTGGAGTAAAATGTCTTCCCCTTGTAGTTTCAGATAACACCAAAAGGGGTAGAATAGTTTGAAATTATCCTTATTTTAAATACCTTTGAAATACCTTTTATATATTTTATTTTTTTGATACCATTACTATTTATTTTACCCTTGAACTATATCTATCTATTGTGAACAATCATCAACAATTAGATATCATTAGTAGAAATATTATATTCCATATCAAATGATTGAAATGATTATATCCATGATTTGTGATCATAAAAAATGGGGATATTGTCATCCCATAGGAGACTATTTGCCACCCTCTCAAGTGTAAATGGTTTTAATAATCAAAAATCATATCAATTATTATTAACCATGTATAATCATTTCAATCATGATTATTTATGTTTTATTATGGGAAATTAATATTATCTATGATATAATATATTTTTAACACATTATATTTATCTTTATGTTGTATTCTAGTCCAAAAAAATTATTTCTTAAGTATGACAGGCTGACTTGAAAAGAAGATATGAGATGAAGACAGTTCAACTAAGTCACCGATTGATGACCAATCGACGCAGATGACCTACCAATGTAGTTGAACTACAGGCACATAGTACATACCGATGTAGAAGACATACTAACGCAAATGAACTACCAATGAAAGGACTCCTAGATCGTTCAAATGTGTCACAGATGGATGGTGCTACCAACACAAGGACACACTAATAGTTAAAATAAGTGACAGATGCATGGAAATACCAATAAAATGAAATATTGATGGAATGAGTCCATAATAGATGGAGATAACAATATAGTACTCACTGATAGACTATTTAGAATTTATTTTATTTAAAATTAATGTTAATGGTCACATTTTGACTGTTTTAATGAGACTGATTAATTTAATTCCTTTTTGCATACATATTAAATGAGGATGTCAGTAGTACGAGTGATATCATCTACATTAAAACATCCATATTACTGGGATATAAGAATATATATATATATATATAAGATTTAATTAAGAGATACACATTCATGGATATATACACTAGAAGATATGAGTTCACACAACAACAGACTTGTATGAGAAACATACTGAAAAGAAGAAAACATTAGGAACTCTTCCATCTTGTTTGTTGTGAATTACAGAAATGTTCTTTATAAAATATCCATAATCTCTATAGAATCCAAAAAACCAAATTAGAATAACATCTCATATTCTTATATGATAGAACCTAGTTCATTATAAATCTTTGTTTCATTGTATTTTTCTAGAAGAGGACTTGAGATTCACTTCAGCTACATCCAATGAGTCTAGAGTTGAACTGCATAACAAACAGATCCCTCTATACACTATCAAATTTTATTTCTCTATAGGGTTCCTTTTATTACATTCACAATCAATGTCTGTGTCTTTATAAATAACACACATTGTCTCCTAAACTAAATTGAACGATTCTAGATATCCTCAAACAACTATATTTGTACAATTTTTATCCCACAAAGAACTACGGAAGAGGACCTATGTACCTGGTTGTTTTCTATCCAACGTGGAACTATGGTTGAGTTCTTGTACCCTAAATTGATTGGTGTACTATTGTTAACCCCGATCATAGGTGTATATAAAAATCATTATCTTTATATATTTCCTGGTGGAAGTTGATCCCCATTTGGAGAGGACTAAGTCTTTTCTTGATACTGAACCTATTATTTTATATTCGATTGGTTTTCAATTTAGACTTTCTAGGTTTTAAATTAAATTTATGGAATCTAAATTTTACTTTGATAGTTATTCTTCTATTGTAGTTATAACAAGTATTCCTTATTAGATTATTTTCATAAGATGTTTAAATATCTCATATTGTCATAACTGAAAATAAATTAATCATATGATAAGCTATTAGAATAAAAAATGTATTATAATTTTACAACCATGCTTAACATTCCAATTTTATATTAAATTGGGGGATCTCAAAAATAAAAATTTCAATAGAAATTTTTATTGGAACACAATTCACCACCCTCTTGAGTCTCATACTTTGAATCAAAAAGCCATCAATAATAGAATACACCAAATTTAAAAAAAAAATTAACCAAATACAAGGTATTTTTCACATATATGAATCAACCATTTGATTATCCAACCAACATTTTATCATCATTATGAAAAATATTAATGCCTATCTCCCCCACAATAAGATATTTTACAAAAAATTGAACTTTCTAATAATTCACATTTCTTGGTACCATTCAACATATGATCACAAATCATTAATGAAACACTAATATAATATAATACTTATATATATCATAGATACTATGATGAGAAACTCATGAATGAAATTATTTTAAAATATATTTCATATATCAATTATAGAATGAAATTAATCATTCCACTTTAGTTGTGTTAATAGCATAAGCTTGAAATTCATACCTTATCTTGTTAGGAGCTTCATTCCACTGATGATTGGGGCATTCGTTTTAAAATTTACCCATCTACTTACAATTTTATTAATGAATAATATCCTTTTTATTATTCAATTTTAATTATTTATCATAGTGACCCATACCTTCACACATATAAAATCACTAATTCCATTCATGCATTTACCATGGAAATTATTTATACATTTATAACATGTGATAAAATCATTCAATCCCATATACCCCTTATCTATTATTTTATCTTCCATTATATTTGTCTCTTAATTAAATTTGAATCAATATTACTTGGTGAATTAAATCTCTATCTAGATATCAAAAATAACTATTTTATCATATGAATAAAAGGATTCAAAAAGTAGTGACCTTGGGAGACATGGATAAAGTCATTAAAATAAATAATCAATATTGAATTACATGTTACGTATGAAATCTGTAGCACATCATGATGACTTGGAAAAGGTATCATCAAACTCCACAATAATCTATTCCACTTTTTTTCTTTAATCTATGGATATTTTTCTTCATCGTAGTTTATTACTCAATAGTGAAGTATTTATCAAGGAATGTATTATTAAAAATTATCCATTCCACATATTCAATTTCTACTTCCCCCCAGTATTCTGGATAAATGATCACTATTGATACTCATCTCTATTAATATAATATAGTATTATAATAACATTTTTCTTTTTCCCCATATCTCAATTTCGTGAATATCATATCCGAATACATAATCCATTTCCATTCAACCGTTGGGTTAGTATTCCCACTAAATTATGGGTTCCCCTTTTCATAATGTAATCAAAGATCAGATAATTGCTTTGTGCAATAGGTTTCTTCGTACAAGAAAAGTTATGTCCCATAACCTAACTAAGTAGTCATAATATTTCCATAAATTTTTCAGTTTTAATACCAGCTATATTTGATTCCTCATCAAGGAAATATCTACAATTTCTATGAGTACTGATACCATTCTTTCTTCCGAGCACCATTTCTATAAAATTGGATATACTGGATTAGAACATAACATTATGTAAAAAAATTTATAGTCCAAAAACTAGTGAACCAAAAACTATATTTTGTAAAAATTTTCAATAGATAATATCATAATAATAATAAAAAGTTTCTTTGGGGATATAATATCTTTAAAATCCTATATAATGTATTGAATGGAAAATTTGAATTATCCAAATGATATCCCCATAGAGTGTCAAAATTGGCACACATTATGTCCAGTTTTTGTATGCCACATTACACCGAGTGAGGTCCAAAAATCATTTTCTGAGTTGATACCCCTAGGTAAATTTTTTCTAGAACCATTCCCACTTATAGTATCCATACACATATTTATATCTAGGAATAACAATATAATCTCTACCATACCAAAATTCAATGATGATCTTTCGTACTTATCCTAAAATTCTGTCTTAGAGTAATTTTTCATAATCTATTCTCTATAAATCTAGTTTCTATGGTTACTTATAAACATAATTAGATACCAACTATAATTCCTTGACCCTAGAATCTCTGAGTTGGTGAATTAATTTATTACATTGGCATGATTACAAGGAATAAAATCCTGATTGAATATTCAGTTTATTATTTTTTAAAATATAGATTTAACACATGATACCGATATAAATTTGTAAATATAAATTAAAAAAATCATACATAATAAAATGAAATAAATTTCATCCTTGAAAGTTTATTCAAATATTTTTTCTTTATAACCTAGGGAAGGGAAATAAATTAAATTTGAGCTCAAATTCTTTGTAATAGTAAGTATAATGAATGTAATAATAAATAAATAAATATATAAATGTATATACATTAATATAATATGAATTTAAAAAATATATATGGAATTAATAATATGGAAAGTAATTTATTGAAACATACATATTTTAATCAATAAACTAATAACGAAATGTAAACATAGATATGTCGATGAAAAATATCATGTATAAATAATAACTGAGTAAAAATGAGGGAGATTCTTAATTATTGGACCCCAAGCTTCAAACGTACATGAACACATTACATTTGATATATTTCACAAGACATTTTATAATATCGTGTTGATGACTCAACTACTTTGGAAAAACTATTTTCTCTCATGATACACCCAAATCTTCTACGGTATATCGATAACTGGGACCAAAAATTTGCATAACATTCCAAATTATTACTCATATATAAAATAATATATTTAACAATAATCCTTAACAAATATTTATATGGAGTATAAGAAAAAAATTCATCAATATTCTCTCATTAAATTGTATATTTATCAAAGTGTTTTCCGTATGAAAAAATGACATATGGTTTTAGAAATTATAATATCCATTTTAAGAAAATATTGATATTTAAGAAAATTTAAATGTTACTTAAAAATGAGCATAATAAATTGATTATTTCAAATGGATGTTAACATTCAATAAACGAAGAGAGATTTCAAATGTAATCATTAAACATATTCTTGAGAAAAATAATCTTTATACAATCCAAACTGTCGTATAACACTTTGATATATTATAATAATAATGCTCATGAAGGAATAAAATTAAATCAAAATTGTTAGTAACATTAATATATAAGTGCTAATGTTATAATAAATCAAAAAGGGTAGTAGATATACCACATAAAATAAGTATGTTTTTATATTAATGTTTTCATGTAAATGTAAAATGTGCGATGAAAATACCTTACCATGACTTTAACATGTCCTATGGGTCTTTATGTTCTTTAATAGTGAACTTATGTAAATTATTGAATATATTTAGAACCTTTTTCATTTTTATAATTATTTTTATTTCACTTATTACCATTTTTTATACAAATTTCTAAAATCATATGTTTTTGCTGAGTGTTTTGACCAAATTGGATTCATGTGTTAAAAAAATGTAGTGGGTAAACTATGGTCAAAGGATTGATATATATAAACATATATATAATAATAATGAAGAATTTATTATCACATTTATTCTCCAGTAATACTAATCATGAATGATGTTCATAAAAATGATGTAACATTACAATCATGTAGACAATAAGTCATACATATGAATGAGTAACGTTCCCATTAATCAATGATTGTTATGGAAAGTAGTTAATGGTCATAATATTTTTCCATAAGTACCATTATATGATAAATACCATTACATTTAATCACATATATATATATATATAGAGTTCTTTTGATGAAATGATAATCACATCATGTTGAGGAGGCCGTACTCCACATATTCATGACCTACATTATCACTTTTTACTGTGAGAAATGGTAATAAATAAAAAGATATATTATATTTAAAAAATGATAATTAAGTAATTAATATAATATATAATTTATTTATTTTAAATTATTGTAATTAAAACCATCATTTATAAATCCAATCTATTTCATTAATGAATCACATCACTTTGAGAGGGAAGTAGTCCACACTTCAACAAATAACGCTATAAAATTTATACAAAATGGAAAGCTTAATGGTATATACTGTATACAAATTTAATAAGAAAAAATATATTATAAAAATAATATATATCATATATAAATAATGTTTTCATAATAACATCAACCATGAGAGGTGGTAATGGAAGAAGAAACAGTCATTGTTTCCTGTGGCAGTAGTTCATCGTAGACATTAAGGGTAAGTTAGTTACCCAATATATGTATGTGTGTGTAAGTGTAGGATGAACCCTTAATATAAAAAGATATTTTTATATTTACAATACAATATTCTTAATATAATCTTTGAATAAGAATATTTTAGGGGTTAGAGGAGGAAAGAAAAGTAAATATCTTGAGGAAGGATGTATCCTCTTATCTGGGTAACTTTTTTTTGGTTTTCACCAATGGGATTATGTGGATGGAATGATTCAAATGGTTATAATTCATGGTACATGGGAGGTATTTTTAAGCTATTTTATAATATTTTGTTTGATCCATGGTGTCATTAGAGTTGTGAGGATGTGATAGTGTTGAGTTTCTTTTTATTGCGGGGGTAGGATTTATATTCTTGTATCTTTTTGGAAATTGAATTACAACCTATAAAGTATCTAAAATAATAGTCCCATGTAGATCAATGGGATAATAGAATCTATATATTTCCATTTAATGTATTTTTAATAAATTATTAATTCATTTTGGTCCTTATGATTAATGGTTTGTCCCTTGCTATACTAATTTTTCTCTTAATCATTGTAATTAATTTCGATCACATTCATAAAATTTTTGGTGAAAAACTAATTTCACCATATTAGAAATTATAAATCCTTGTTCAACCAAATATTTAATCCATTTTTCCAAATTCCTGTCTTATAAGTGGAACAAATTAATTAAAATTTAATCCCATAGAAAATTTGGCACTAAAGTTTTTAAGGTAAAATTTATCAAACTTTTACTATGTTTTCATATTCTATTTCAAATTTAAAATAATTAAAATGATATAAATTTGATTAACTTATATATTATGGATATAATTTTACTATTAATCCAATTAAAAATATAATTTATCCTTATAAATAAATTAGATGAAAAAGTAGTTTTGAATTAAAATTAATTATTTTCATTATTCATAAAAAAATGAAATATTTCATAAAAAACCAAAAATTCTACCTCATATAATTTCTTTTTTTTATTGAAAAATTTAATTTCATTATTTATATTAAATTTTTAAGTGTGTAAAAATTTTGAATTTAAATAGTTTCACCATTAAATGGTAGTAAATGTGCTTTTATAAAAATATAGATTTTTTGTGTAACATTCAATTGGTTCTTATTTTATGTAAATCAAAACTATTATATTAATATGAAAAAAATAATTTTTTATATAATGTATAAATTTAATTTAAATATTTCACTAATAGTAATTAATTTAACTTATTATGATAAATATGTTTTTTCTCAGAGAAATATTTTTTTTAATAAAATTCACATTATGTTTATTTAGATTCTATAATCACTTATAATTAATAGGTAACCTAATGAATTTAAATATAAATTTTTATAATTTGTTGAATCCTATTAATAAAATTATATTTAATGGATAATTTATATCTTGGTATATTAAATAATAATATTATTCATTATATATCCTTTTGCGGAAAAACTAGGCCTTCCCTATTACACAAGCCATCAAGGAATGTAAATGTTAGGTGTAACAAATTCAAAATTAGTTGTTCAATGTAGAGAAATATAAACATTTTTTTAAGTTTAACATAATTATATCTTGGTATTTTTTATAATGTAATCTCAGAACTAAATTAAATTTATTATCATAGGAAAATATTATAATGTATTGGGGTGTTATTGAGATAAGGGCTTGTGTGAGATTATTTTCATTGGGTGTATAGAGAGACCATAATGTGGTATATATAATTGTGGTGTGTTGGGAGTATATGTAGGATAAATATATTTGGATTATGTGTCTAATCAATCTATAGTTAGAGTAGTTGTGTTTTGAATCTACAATGATAAAATAAATGTCGACAATCTGTGGAAATGTTGTGACATTATGGTGAAGGATAATGTAGTGTTTTTTCATATTTAAGATTAATATTTCAATAGAGGTGGAATTTCACATTGTACTGATAGGTGTTGCACTATCAGATGGAGTTACTTTTTTTGGAAATTTTAGTTTTTAGGTTTTAGTGAGGTGTCTTGCTACTGTAATGGTTGTTGAGACATGAATCCTTGATGATAATTATGTTGAGCCATGATATTAATGGTCATACTATTGTGTGACTCGGGTCCCATGTTATTTTGTTTATCTAGTTCTACCCTAATTGTTTTTGTTCCATGGGGAATATGGTCATGCCATAATGGGGTCCAAGAATTTTTTTTGCGCGACCTGAGGATGGATGTTTCATTTGATGGGGAGGGTCATACTACAATGAGATCCCATATCTATCTTAATGAAGGGTTATAATAGTCATTCGAACCACTATTTTGACACCAAACTCATATGTGTTTTCTATAGGATTACAAAGGTATGTGGTAGTCCCAACCATCTTTTCCATCCATGAATCGATGTCCCCATTTAATATAGCGTAAATCCTTTGGTGCTTATTTGGTGGCTTGAACTTGGATCCAATTCCTTTTTTCCTCCTCATATAATATATATATATTCATCTATATTTAATG
This sequence comes from Viscum album, assembly GCA_963277665.1. Taxonomy (NCBI): domain Eukaryota; kingdom Viridiplantae; phylum Streptophyta; class Magnoliopsida; order Santalales; family Viscaceae; genus Viscum; species Viscum album. The sequence goes on along the minus strand of OY728126.1, from coordinate 250,183,168 downwards.
TATTTTGATATATTATTTGGATACTTTTTCAATCATATCATGGTGAAATTGGGATGTTATAAGGATGTTCTGGTATGCCATGTCTTGAGGATGTATCCAGGGGTGAAAATTTGTGGTTATTTGTGATTCCACATAATAAAATCCATTAAACTAATTTATTCTGATTTATTTGTTAAATTAGAATGAAATAAATTGATTAATTTTCATACTTTTTAGTAATTTTTATGGTTTGGAGTTCTAGGGTGTGACATGATTTATCTATATGTACTTTCTAGTGGTGTTAACATCATTATTCCACCAGGAGTATTATTCCTGAATTATAAAATATTTATTTAATCATAATATTAATTATTTTAACTACTTATAAATGTTTTATAACTAATTACATTATTATTTTATGGAGTTAGGGACTTATGTAGTTGGATTATGGTTGTTGGTGTTTATTGAGATTGGATAATCTCAGACAATGGTTTCTGGGCCATGCATAGGAGATGGTGTCCATATTGAGGTAGGTTACTTCTAACCATTCCCAATGGATTATTTAATGTTTCATGTGACAAGTGATATTTTTTCTTACCTGCCCATTGATATTGACATTAAATTGAATTATTTTTTTCCATTGAACCGTATTATTTTGGTATGGACTTTTAGGGAATAATAGAACATATTATATTTATTGTTTGGTAACTAAATTATTGATGCTTGTTGACCTTAATTAAATTAAATTTGAATTTTTAGTCATAATATAATGGGGTTTCACAGAAATTATTCCATGATGTCTAGGAAATTTCTAATGTGCCTTAAAAATATATTGATATAGAAGAGTTTTTGAATCATGGTTAGCTAGTAATATCCACTACCTGGTATATGCGATTCAAGTCACTGGAGTGGGTATGTTCCATTGTGGACTTTTCTGATCTTAAATGTGATGTTGAGGGATCCCATGTTTACTGAATTCCTTGGGTGAAAATTAAATTAAAATAAATTATATTCTCTTAGGTCTAGAAGGTTTCTTAATTGGTTATAAAGGACATAGAGGACTTGGAATAAGTTCTCATAACTTAATTTGAGTATAATACATTTTGATAATACAAGGTAAGCATAAGGAATATCCTAAATGGAATGTAGTGTTTATTTGAATCCTTTTTTACTCAGTTGATTATCATAAAGGGTGAGTATCCTCCCCCTTCTAACATCAAATATCTGAGTGGGTGATACCTCGGTTTTGGATTTGGATATGGTAGGTCTGGTAGAGATAAATTTTTCTTATAATTTAAGTGAGTTAAATATTATACCTCCCTTGTTATAATTTACCTATTTAGTTTTATATAATCAGTTTACTATACTAGTTAATGTTGTGTTTTTATGATTTTAATTTCCTATTTTAATGTTATTTCCATGTGGTGGACATGTTCCACCTTAATATATTTTTTATAGTGTGGGATGATCTTCCCAATCAATCTGACAAATTTTATAGCCTAAGAAGATATTCACAATTTGTGTTGGTGATGCCTAAGGAAAAGGATGAGAAGAATGATGTGATATTATGTATTTTGGTATGGGATGAATTTCTGATGCACTATATGATAATGTGACCATGAATGTAATTTTTATTTTGGGATATTCCAACGGATTTGGATGCACTGCCTAATTACTTTAATATATTGAAGTCATGTCATTAAGGTATATTATGAACTTTATATGATGATCAAATGATAAGGACATTAGGAGGTAGTGTTGAAATTTTATTACCACAATTCCAAGGAACATATTGCCTTATTTTTTTGATGAGGGCTGTAATGGGATGGAATTACAAACTTTTATTTTTCATATGGAGAAGGATATATCACCCATGATGTGATATTTTGAAGGTAGGGTATAAGATAGTAATATTAGTGTAGATGAATATGGGATGTGTTTCTCTTCCAATCTTGTAGTACTCATGATAAAATTCATGTTAATTCATTATTCCCCATGGATGTGGAATGGATTCCCCATTATGAGATTCTTCTTTGGAAGGGGATGTATGCCTGTATAAATGTAGATGTGTGTGACATGTGATAACCATCAACTCATGTGATGTACAGTTTTAAATTACCAGTAAATTTTTATATAAATAATAATTTGGATGAACTTACCATGATGACATATTTATAATATAGGTGATGAGATTCCTATGTATGATTTGTTTTTATGGGAGAATATGACTTCTCTTACGAGGTAACCTGGTGCTAAAAACACTTTTCTTTCATATTTTTATTCCAGTGGATTGTGTCTTTATTACCTATACTGATGATATATGCGAGACATGATTAGTTATTTCATTATATTTCTAGAGGCTCTTCGTCCATAGTTTCAAAATATTATTAGGATTCAATTTCCATGTATTGATTTTTGGGATATATCATGGATGTTATTCCAACTATTTTTTTGTTTTTAGGATCTATTCCAAATGCAATGGTCTAGATTATATGATTGTATGTTAAACCCATTGATGTTGAATAGGGAAATTATTCCCAGTTAACTATTATTTCAAATGTTAAATATGTATTAGCACTATCCAAAGTAAGTATTCATCATATTAGGGGATGGTGTTTCATGATTGGTTGTAACATATTATTTATTATTTCAAATTCATATTAAGATTTAATTTTATTATATCACAATTTACATGAACAAATAAATAATGAATATGTTCAGGTATATCATTGATGGTTACCTTTTTTATTTCTCCAATACCTTTCATAGGTCCCCTGATGATCAAGGAGACTTTTTTATAGGAATATGTAATGAAATGGGACCTTCATTGGTTATTTGGGTAGGTGGGACTAGATTGTGTCATAAGATAGAATTAAAAAGACACTTGAGAACATTTTTTTATAATAAAATCATCTACATATTTTTAGTAGAATATATATTATTGGACCTTGGGTGGCCATAATTTATATACTCTAGGTGAATTTTCTACTACTAATTTGGTATTGCACGCGAGTTTTGATTTGATTACTAATAGATTTTTTTCTATGAGGTTTTATTTTTTGTTTATTTTTTTGATACCCATTGATTATATTGACTTTGATTTTATTTATGGATCTATGTACTATATATTATAAACTCCCAAATTATCATATAAAAACCTATCCATTGGTCAACATCATCTAACATAAATGGAGGTAAACATGAAGAATGTGGTACTTGGTTCATAAAATATGCAAGTGATCCATACTAGAGATTCTAAAAAGAGGTACCATATATTTGTTTATTATGTATTATTATTTGGTATAAAGGAGAAAAATATTGAAATAATTTGGACATGGTATAGAAAAAAAATTCAAGACACTTTTTAATAACATGATGTGATGCCTATATATGTGTCGATTAATATGGGTCATGATTCCCTTCCACTCTTATTATAAATTGGATAAAATTACTAGATATTTTTTAACATCCATCTATGTGGGATGAATTTTCTATGATTTGATTCATAAATGGTACGGTAAGTGAATCTCATGTAATATTTTTTGTTTTGTGGAATTATTCCCTCTATTATAATGTTTATTGGGGATATGTATATTTTCTTTTTAATGTTTATTCCCATGTATAGGGACACTATGCCCCCATCTTGATGATATATCTTGGATTTGTTTCCCACTTATATATGATTTCGATGAATAATATTCTCACTATTTTATATTTAGTATACAAAAATAATTTTTATATATTGATTATCATGTTATTTTTGGTATTTTATTCAATATATGTGGTTTTTATATTGTGATGTATTTTCTCGATATTTGTCTTGATATAATAATGGGACATTATACCCATAGATGTTGACATGGAACATGATTCCTAGTTATCTATTACCTAATATGATTAGAGACACCCTGAAACTAGTTAATGTTGGAATTCATCACATAGGGTGACATTTTAATACAAATGGATGTGACATGTTATTTGTTATTTGAAATAAATACTTTTATTTATGAGCATATCACAATATAAATGTATATTCTTATACAATAGATGTTACATGATACAACTGGTTGTGACCTACTGATTTATACTCAAACCTTTCTCAAGTGTGCAAATACTGGAGAATACTTCTTGGGTGTTGGAACATGTATGGATGGGGCACTACATCGGATGATTGATAAGGTGGGTTTATATTCTACAAATTTTATATAATTTTTGATTTGTTCTTTGATTACTGATAAAATGTTGATGTGATTCCTAAAAATTTTATTATTTTTTTATCTCATGGTAGTTTATATTTTTCCTCTATTATTTATAGATATCTTTAATAGAGGTAATAATCTCCCAATGATAAAATAAAGACCTTAATTTGGGCTAGTATACATCGGTATATAAAGAGGAATGATTGGGGTATGTCCAACATGGTTTGTTCATAGTGTATGTGATGTTGTTCAATGGTTTTATAAAGTTCGATTGGATCCATGGAATTTTTTTATTTTTATTTGGTATATGATTTTTATATATTTTTTAGGTTGATACATGGGATATATTTCCTATAAAACCCTAAGATTTTAAAGTTTATTTTAATTTTTTTGATACCTTGAGTTCTACGATACACAAAAATTTTCTTGCACTATCCACCACACCGTATTAGCTTGTAGTTTACACAACACTATACATGGCTTGTGTTACAAACAATTTCAAGTTCTTTTGAAATAATACAATTCACAGAATAATGATTATAGATATTTTTCAATGATAAAAATAATTATCTTAGGATTATGTTATATGGAACACCAAAGGAAGCTTTTACAAAATGAAACACTAACATGGGTTTCATTACATGAAGGAGAGACCTTTTTCGATAGCTTGCATTGTACGCAATACCGAGATTCACTAAACAACAACATTTTATTAAAATATTATATAAAAAAACATTACGACTATTATTAAGCATATTTTGAATTTTATATAACATTAAAATTCATATTTTCTAGACATGATATAAGAACCACTACAATTTTTCAGATAAAAGAATTATTTTCAAAAAATGCAGTTCTATATTCTTTTTATGCTGCCTAAATTTTAAATATAGTTGTTTAACACTTTTATATATTTTATTTGACCAAATAATCATAATATTTTTAATAGGAACATAAAAGTTTACTATTTTTGATTTTTCAGTATTTTTTCTGATAAAATTCATATTTTAATGAATAGTGTCAAAATTGACACAATTGATCTTTTGTTTAAATAATATTTTATAAAATTATTTATAAATCAAAAAACTTTTTTAAAAATATAGAATAATTTTTTTATGGTCTGACTTTTTTAATTATTCATTTATTTTATATTTTAAGTCAAACAAGTAACTATTTCACCCTTTTAATATTTAATTAATTGTAATCTTGATTAAAATTAAATAGAATAAGTAATTGGTAATTAAAATTATAATGTTTAAATTTGTATAAAAACATGTCTATATTTTATAGGATGATGATATTTCAATATTATTATATCATATATTCAAATATATCTCATTTTTGAGGTATTTGGACTTATTTTCATGTTATTATAAATTAATATATTTAGCAATTCCAAAAGTATCAGTCACCCCAATTATAAAAGGACACCTCCTCCCTCATTTCCCAACAACTAATTTATCCTTCAAGTTCGTATATACCCTGACCATTCAACTTTTCAAAACCACTATTTATAATCTAGAGGTACTAGTATTCTCAAAAGACCATCTCTATTAACATCAAGAGGTGATCTAAAGGGAGCACGTCCAAAAAGGGGTAATCTCCTCTATCGATTCTTTTAATTTTTTTTCTTCTTCTGCATCCACTTTATTAGTTATTTCATTATAAATTATAAAATACATTATCATTTATATACTTATATGTCATTATAATTATTATACTACTATATTTCACCTTTTACCAATCTTCTGAAAAATGAAATCACCACGTGGGTGTACTTACGATATACCGTCTCCACGTCGTGGTGTACTCTGTTTTTCACTACCACATTACATGGTTGGGTATAATGATGTAAGTAATAACTATATATTATTAGTATAACATGATATTGATTATGAATTTTTATACACCATCCACATCAAAATCAGTCAACAATTATTTGAATGATATCGCTGCTCATGTATACGTACAACTTACCATCTCTATGAAGCTACATTATTCATTCTAAATGATCATAATAAAAGAAAGATTATATAAATATATATAATGAATAAATATGATATGAATTATTTTAATAACATATTATGATGATTAAAATATGACCTAAAATGGGGAACTAGAACTTACTCGACAAAACATGTCAAATAACATAAAGCAGTTAACACCCAAATAACGAGTAATAATGAAATTTTACTAAAAAAATATGATAATATGATCCTATAGGAAATTATAAAAATGACTATTATTATATAGAAAGTAAGAAAAATTATTAAATCATTATATTGGAGGTTTAAATACATATGAATCATATCTGAACTAATGTAAGGGATTATATTGTCTCACTTTTGTTTCTATGGGACATATACCTTATACACCATCTAATTATTTTGTGTGGTGTTTAGGTCACACATGAATATTTTTATTTTTATTATAATTATGTATTTTATACATAAATTTACATATGAGTTTCATAATTTTATGAGGCATACAATTCGATTAATTTTAAATTGGAAAGGGATAACTTTGAAAATCTCATTTTTTATCTGAGATTGTTTATTCATAAGTATTTACTTGTTATATATTTATCATCCATGTCAATGATTTATAAAACAAAATTCATAGAATTTTTAATATTCACCTTTATATGATTAAATTAATTTTTACCCATTTTTGACTTTTTCAGCTTGGAATGGAAGATTTCCTTCATTTAATTACCATATGAAGTACATTTTTTGAATTTTTTCAGAAAAAGTATGAGAAACATGTTTTTTAACATGTAATCCATGAATAGTTTTTTATGTATTCATAACACATTATTTACATGAAGATTATTTTACATGATATCAAGTTTAATTTATGCTAAATTATTTTCATTTAATGTTTCGTAGTATTTTGAGAAAAAAAACCATTTTAAAGAATAAAGGATATTTTCTTTAGGAATTATGTTTGAGTGTTTTATCAAAAAAAAATTCCATCTAAGATGATGCACTTTGAATAGGGTTATGTTTATATCTCTATTAATACTATGATTTGAGTGTGTTAATGTTGTAATGATATTTTATAGGGACTATGAGATGATTGCATGATGTTAAAGAACCCATTTTTATTTCATGGGTTATTCTATGATTAATGATTTATGTTTTTGCGGAAAATGTAATAATTATTTCATTATGATATGGGTGGAACCTATATCCACCTTAAATTAATTGGGTAAATATTTATATCTAATGAGATAAACATGAATGTAATAGTAAGTAAATCTATTTTAGTAATATAGGGTTGGAATGTTAAGTAAATCTAGTTCAGTAATACATAGCTAGAACAACATGCTAACATGATTTTACATTATTATGCTTATGGTTTGTTAAATGTTCTCAATGTTTACCATTAAGGAGAATTTGAGTTTTCCATTTTTATATTTTCTTTTCCCTAGGATATAATGAATGGTTTAAGGAAGGAAAAAGTGGAAGATATTTCTGGGAGATTTTGAAGATCATTCATCAAGATAGAAGATTGAATTCTAGGTTTCCAAACGCACTAAAATAATATGGCCCTTTAGTGATTGTTTATATCTTGTATTACCTATTCGAAAAAATTAAAGTAATGCCAATGTACATCATGCCTGGGTTGTAAGATTTGGAATTAGTGGAAAAGTTTAGTCATCCAATGGAAACATGGATGTGAAAAAATTAGTGATATCCCTAAATACATTTATAAGGTATGTCTAGGGATATCCCTAAGGGAATGTTTAACTATATGTTATAGTCCTATAATTATGGTAATTGTTGGACTCACCTATTTTGATAATCCCAAATCATGTTTAAATACTGATCATGATATATTAACTCATTTGGTAATCCTTTTTAATCTGTATTTATCCTGAACAATTTATATTTTTAGTCTCATGACATTTTTGCATCAGCTTACAGTTTACATTTATCGAAGTATAAGTTCACTATTAAAGGCTACTTGTAAGAGCCTTCTGTTCAAGCCTTATATTCAATGTTACCGTTAAAGCTCACTGTCACTCTATGTCACAATTTCTAAAAGTCCCCATTGAACATCTAATGTCACTTTTATAAGCTAATGATACAAGGTCACTATCACAAGGCTTCTATTAGAAGTCCACTATGAGAATCCTTCTTAAGTCTTCTGTTGACACTACTGGGAATGTGGTCTATACCCACACATATATACCCACAATTTTATAAACTGTGGGAATAGGTTATTTTCACTTATCTTTACCCACGGTTTTATTAAAACTGTGGGTATTAAAACAACATAATGCACAATGTATCGGGCTCCTCCTCACTCGCTGCTCCCCCCAATCAACCCTACATCCCCGACCCTTACTCCCAGCCCTGTCCTCCCGCCCCCCTCCTCCCCTCTCTGACTCCCCTCCCTGGCCTCCGCCTCCCGGCTCCGCGTCCCGGCTCCGCGTCCTGGCTCTGCGTCCTGGCTCCGTGTCCTAGCTCCACGTCCCGGCTCCGCGTCCCGGCTCCGCCACCCGGCTCCGCATCCCAGCTCCCGACCAGGACCCCCTGGCCTTCGCCTCCGCCTCGACATCTCTTAAACAAGGTAATTTTACTTTTGTTTCTCCAATAATGTTATGGTAGGATATCGATGATTCTTGGTTGATTATATGGGTTACCTTGTATAATGATTAACCTCTAGGATTTGTCGGTGTAGATACTGGTTGATTTAAGTGTCACATAGATATCTATAGATTAGTAAAATTGGGAATTATTTATGATAGAGTTGGGGTTATCATAAATATCAACTTATGTATAATATGTATGCCAACAACCCTCATGTACGAATACATATCTTCATAAATTAATATCAAGACTAATAAATATATTATAATTAATGATAAAAATTAAAATATATGAAAAATTATGTTATTTATAAGATGGAGATACTGGTGTGGTACTCTATATGTGGAATGTGAAGTTGTAAATGGTTCTCAATCAATAGGTCGGTGTGGAATAAGAAAATATTCTCTTATAAGATTGAATTTCATGGGCGATGGAATATCTAAAAATGGGGTTATAGATAATGATAGATCATAAATTTGTTGATCCATACATGATGTAGTAATATGTGTGAAATGACACAACAATTCACTCATCTTATGTTATAAAATCCCTGATTGGATTCATTATTTCCTAGAGGAATAAGTGGTGGCTCTATATCAACACCAACATCTAGGTATGGGGGAATTTATATCTCAATTTCCATCTTAGGATCCATAAAATCCTTGATTGGATTCCTTATATCCTCAAGAATGGGATCAAAAAGTGCCAACAATAGCCCCAAATAATTCCCATTCCATAGGTCCAGGGTAATTTTTATCATTATTATCACCCCTAAAGGAAGTAATCCTCTCTTGTTTTGAATATAATTATCAATGGTCAACATCCCAATCATTCCTCCCACTATGAGATACACCTCTTTCATTTTGGGTCTGCTCGACAAGTATGATTGGAAATTCCCTTATGGTCACTATTAAAAGACCAAGGTAGGGGAAATTTACGATAAATGAAGTTAAAAACCATAAGTTTCATAAGACAAAATGGACTAATATTACCTGGGGTCAGATAAATGACCCTAATTCAACCCTAAAAGTATGAGTAAGTAGTGGATAATTTCCCTTTTGCATGGAGAGTGATGGGGTAAATTCCACTACATGATACACCTTTGTGAACACCATCATAATTATTATAAAAATTGATGTCAACCAAGATTTAAAAATATAGGGGAATGAAGTGGAAACTGTTCATTTAGGGGTAGGTGATGTAGATGAACAAACTAAGGCTACACATACATGTAATTAGAGAAATATGTAGAACATGGAACCTATGAATGAGGAATTTCCCTCTCCTCGATGGAACTCTACCTAGGATGAAGGGAAATGTGTGGATACATACCAATCACTACAGAGGGATAATATGCATTAAACGGTGTAATTTTAATGTTAGGTTGGGTATATATCCAAGAAATTGATATACATAAATGAATAATTTTTGAATGATTACGACTTTCCTCTACAATGGAGACAACATCTTCCCCATTAGAGAGATCATTCAGTCTTAGCATAGATTGAGAATCAATGAGATATGAAGTTGGGGCCACCTCATCAATACTTTCCCAATACCTGTAGTTAGAAGGTGGCCTAGACAATAATACCTCAAGAACTCCTCAACACCATTGAATCATTGGATTCCAAAATGGAATCCATTGAATGGAGGAACACCCCCATACAACCCAAAAATAAGTTATATCCCAAATGTGTGGATAAAACCTTTACCCTATCCAATTTTTACAATACTATATTCTAAAGCCTTTATTTTTTGGGAGATCCAAAATAACATCTCACACACTTCATGTCCTAAATAGACTTTATGATGAGCCCCTAAGATCAGTAGGAGGAAACAATACTAATATTTTTTTGTATGTAATTTGGTAGGACCAACCTTATTTTAGTAAAAAAAACTTTCGGTAGGATCCATTGTGGAATGTAAATTTATTCATTATCAATTCCTAGATCATTTAAACTCCTTGTTAATGAATATAATGATTTCTGACCTCACAGATTGCAAAAAATGTGAATGTGATAGAGTTTCATACATCATCGCTAGATGGAAAAGTTTAACATATTTACTCAGAATACCTTTATCAAAAAAGAAATGGATGGAAATTTGTGATGGGAATATTTAGGATGAGATAAAAACACCTTTTATCTTGATTAATTATCTAGGCAGATTCTATGAGTTTTTAGAGAAAACACAACGCTTAGAGAATTTCATTTAAAAAACCTAGGCCAAATCTTGGCCGACACCCATGGCATAGGGAAAAAGGACTAGTAAGGTAGATGATTCTTCTATAACCCTAAAAACAGTAGTAGTTCCAATTCAAGCACCTCGGAAGGCCCTAAATCACATGACACATCCCATTGATCGGCATTAATAACAAATTCTCCATTGAATGGAAGAAAAAAGTGATCTGGGTCACCCATGACTTTAGGAACAGATGGAAAAAGTGTATCACTTATTAAAGGAGAAGTTTTACAATTATTTCCTTACATACATGGAAAATAACATAATCAAGATACAAAAACCTAAGAAACCTAATGAGGTCAACCTCAAAGACCACCATGTCTACTATTCTTTTTATAGGAGATTGGTCCACACCGTTTAAGGCTGATTTGTCTTCAATGACATTCTTAAGAGCACAATTGATTATAAATAGATTATATTAGGGAAGGCCCCAACATAGGTTGCATATTTAACCTGTACCCATTCCAGAAGAAGAGGGTGACTATCAAGAAAAACTAACTATGTTTGGAAAAAATGTTCGATAAATAGATGACTCGAAAGTCACTTGACCAAGCTCATACCTCCTCCAATAGCCTAAATGCCTTCAAATTTTTATTAAGATAAGACTGAATTTTAAGGGATAAATGGGAAAACCCAAAGACATCATGAATTGGGACAAATAATTCCCTAAGGGTCAAGGAAATTAAAACCAGATTGAAAACATAAAAACTACCCCTCCCCAATATTTGAATGTGATGAAGCTCTCCACCATTGCAAAGTGATTCAACAAGAAAGTGTCCTGTGTCAAAGCACAGTCTCCATCCGATGGCTGATGCCATACCCTCTCAAATGACCAAATCCAAAAAATTCTTCATAAATTCATTCTTTGATAGTGAAGAGTCGGACAACAAGAATCATGGAGTTAGTGAGTAGTTTGAGTGTGTGAGAGTAGCGTGTTATTTATTTTCATGTCTAGAAAGATGGATTCTGCTGCTTTCCAATTTCCCAATTGAGCCAGTTCATTTATAAGGGCATTATATGCCTTGATACATTGAGTAAACCCGGTCATGACCATTTCATCATAAATTTTGGCAGCGTTAACTGTATACCCACTGCATCCATACACAAATCAAAATTCATCCCACAATTAGTTTTAGATCCTCTATAAAAAACAAGAATTTTGGTGAACGTCTGAATCTTCCATATTCATATTCAACATATTATTAGATATATTTTTCTTCACTTTTTTTAGAAGTTTCTATATTCAAGTTAGTGCACTCCAAATTTCTTTAATCTGTATGGTCACTTGAGTTTGCTAAAAACATGGTCTTATTGTTTTGATTTTTATTTTTTGACATAGCGGAAATTCAATTATATTTTTTCATTTAATTTGGGATATATCCTCACTGATTTCCATGATCCTTGACCAAAAATGATCTTTTATTATTCATGCAAGTTCAGTATTGGATTTTATTGTACTTCATTCTTGTTAACATTTGCAATAAAGATTCATAATTAGTTGCTTTTATGTTCTTGCAGTTAGTATGAGGCAATAAAAATGGTTACACAATCTTGGACATGAGGCAATATAAATGGTAAGTATTGTGTTGGTTTATAATATCATAGATTTAACATAGTCTTGTAGTAATCATTATTGATAATGTAAGTCATTTTTGTTCTGGGAACTCCTGTGTGACATGATTTTTCCTCCATTTTCTTTTGATTCTAACACCGATGGGAATATTGAATTTGGATTAGTAATAACCTTAGTAAAATAGAGAATGTCTTCTTTTATTCATCATGTTAAGATATGCATCATTTTGGAATGCTGGAATTTTATCACTTTTTCTCCATCCAAGTTGGAATTTTTAATTTTCCCACCACCATGATTGAAATCCATCTATTTTGTATTTTGGTTTCTATTGTTTTTAAGTTTAGGATGGTAGGAATATGTGCAGGATGGTAGAAAGCTAGATGTTGCAGAGGTGTCGGATGGTAAGCTAGAAGTTGTAGTTTCTGGGGTAAAATACTTATACCCACGGTTTATTAAACCGTGGGTAATTCTGCTGTGCAATATGGGTATAGTTTGGGTGCTGGAAAACTATATGCCCACAATTACCAAACCGTGGGTATAGATATATAACCATGGTTTGGTAAACTGTGGGTAATCTGTGTTTTTCTTGGGCTATGCCCACGGTTTTATAGGAACTGTGGGTGTAGAGCTATTTCGACGGCACTCTAGCCCACCGTTCATGGAACCGTGGGTATAGCCTATACCCACAGTTTTAGGGGCTATACCCATGGTTCTAAACTGCGGGTATAGGTGATATTTCCAGTATTGTGAGAGCTTCACAGTTCAAGTCTACCATTAGTAGAAGGCTACCGCTAGACAACTCCTACAGTCGATATAGTCTACTATTGTTCAGAGTCTACTATTAGTATAAGTCTACAGATAGTAAAACTCCACCATTGATGATGTTTCATGTTGAGATAGTCTACCATTGGAAATTTCCCTATTGAGGTTGTCAGATGTTATAGAGATACTGTGAGAATCCTACTATTGAAGTAAACCGCTGATCAAGCTTACCGATGAAGTCCACAGTTCAGGAGACAATCGTTGAAGTATACCATGTGACATGAATCTACCACAAGTATAATGATAAAATATTCTTTATATTACCAATTTTCTTTATAATATCATAATGGTCATGTATGGAAAAATTAATGCAGTTGACATTATTTAATGATATTTGTAGGAATATCCGGAGATAGTACGAGGTACGAGGAAGACCAAACATGGTTGATACATTTCTCTTGTCGACCACTACTGAACCAAATGCCAAAAAGCTCTGCTGGAAAATTATATATATATATATATATGTGAGTAGAGAAAGACATCAATATAGGGAGCATATTGAATATACACACATAAGAGAGACACATACAACGCCTGAAAGAAAAGGATGAAGAAGAACAATCGATCACTCAATCTGAAGAACACAGAGCTTCACAAAAATCTATTGAAAGACCATTTTTCAAGATATGGTGTTGTGCTACAAAGGGCATCAGACTCAAGAAGCTGATCATCTATACATTTAAAGGCTAGAACCTGGAAGTCGCAGCACTCTGTTTTGGAGGAAACTTGCAGAGAAGGAATAAACTTCATTTCCGTCATTTCAAGTAGTCCAGAGCAGATCTGCCAACACACAGAGCATTCTAAACTTATTCTTAATATATTTAGCTCTACTGTTTTTAAGTATTTTAAATTTTTGAGTTGTGTGTCTATCTTACACACATTGACTCTTGTGCTGTAATTGAGGGATACTGAAAATCCCCATATTAAACGATATTTTCATTTGATTCCCACACATAACTATGGAAAATCCTAGTGTGGCTTGATAGTTTATTTTCCCATGTATAACTGTGGTAGAGGTTTCCAAAACTGGACAGTTTGAAAACTGTTGTAAAGCCCGATACAGGCTATGTATCATTCTTAAATATAACTGCTTGGTGACAGGTGATCACCAAGTGGAGAAGATTAGGTCTTGGATTAAGACTGAACATCTTGTTTAATTTTTTGGGTTCATGTTTATATTACTCTGTTTTACGTTTATCCTCTACTTATATTTTCAAAGACAGAAATTTGATTTTACATTCACACTGATAGTTTGTTCTTGTTGGTGTGTATATATGATTCTTTTAGTAAACTTTCTTCAAAAGTTTAATCAGTACTCATACTGATTCATCTGAGGAGTAATCAACCTTTGAGAAACTTGTTGAACAATAAATCACTTATATATCTTCTGCATTAATTAACTGGGCTGTTTTAATTTGGTGGATTTTAATCCTTAATGTTTTTACCAGAAATTTTAATTGGAACTCAATTCACCCCCTCTTGAGTATCCACTCCGAACAACATTTGGTATCAGAGGTTTCCTTATCCATTCCATCAAACCAATTTTTTAAGAGTTTCAATTTCTTTTCAACTCTGATTTTAGTTGTACCTTAAATATCTCAAAATTTCTGTTATATCTAAATATTCAGTTCTTCAAACACCTAATTGCCTATGGATAACCGAGTTGAGTGTGTTTCTACTAACAGAACAACTTTCATTAATGGTAATAATTATGGTCAGTGGAAATTGAAAATGAAAATGTATCTTGAAAGCATAAGACCTGAAATCTGGGACACAATTGAAGAACAAAAGGTATTACCTGCTACTGCAAGGGACACATGGTCTCAAGTAACCAAAACTATTTTTAATAATAATTGTAAAGAAATGAATGCCTTATACTATGCTCTGGGTGATGAAGAATTTAATAGAATTTTTTCCTGTAAGACTGATTATGAAATTTGGGATACTTTGGTTGTTTCTCATGAAATAACAACCAATGTTAAAGAAATTAGATTAAATACCTATACTATTTATTATGATACATTTAAGATGAAGTCGGGTGAATATATCTTTGAAATGTATCTTAGGTACAATGAGATAGTAAACACCATGAATCGACTTGGGAAACCAGTGGCCAGCAAAGAACAAATGATGAGGCTCTTAGATGCCTACCTGACAGATGGAGAGGCACTTCTGTATCAATCCGAGAATCATGTGACATATGCAAGATACCTATAAAGGAGCTCATTGGAAAACTGATGATGTATAAAGAAGAGATTAAGTTGAATCAATAATGAAAAGAAGAACCAATAAAGAAGTCAATAGCATTCAAGACTTCTGACTCAAAAGGAAAAGACAATGAAAAAATTCAAGTACCTATAGATAGTTCCACAAGTGAAGAGTCAACTTAGTCAGTGATAAAGAGATGGCACAACTTTCCAGAAGATTCAAAAGATTCTACCCAAAGAATAAATTTTTTCGAAAGTTAAGCTTCATAGAAAAATATGATCATGAAAGACAATTGAAGAAACATATGAAGTGGGATGAGAACACAATTAAAATAGTATGCTATGGATGTAAATGAAAAGGTCATGTAAAAGAAGACTGCCCCAAGTTGAAATTCAAGAGAAAATATGATGATAAGGGAAAAGGTTATAAAAAGGCTATGAAAGAAACCTTGACTATTTCAGAAGACAGTTCAAGTGAATCTGATGCTTCAGACTCAGAACAGAACAAACATGCCAATCTATGTTTTTTGACAGAGACATATGAGGTAACAATTAAAAACCCTATGCATAATACATATTATAACAATGACTCTTGTAATGATGATGATATTAATAAGGAAGAATTATTTGAGTATTGTGAAATTCTTTAGGATACTTTTAATAAACTCAAGGACAAATATATGTCATTAAAAAGAAAGTATTCTTTAAATGCAAATTACAATCCAAATCTGGATATAGAAAAAGAGAAAATTTATAAACTACTATAGTAAAATAGAGAGTTAAAATTATATAATGAACAAGTAAGAAAGGATATTGAGAAGTTCACTACTGGTAGGGATACCTTGACATAGTTTCTAGGAAAACATATTGCTCCTAAATATACAACTGGACTAGGATATTATCACGGACATAGACTAATTACCAAAAAAAAATTTGTTCTAAAATCTGGGCAGTTCACTACTAGTTCTTGACCATCTTTTGAGAAACAATTTTCTAAAGGTCCTAACAATGTATTTATGTCAGAGAATATGTTTTTTTATTTTATAAAACCTATAATGAAAATATCGGTTCCTAATGTTTTAATGGCTAACCTTTCTGGACCCAAGAAGATCTGGGTACCAAAAATACCCCATGTTTAATTTGTTTTGTAGGGAATTTGTTTAAAGAGTTCCTGTAATACTCTATAGTACATGGACAATGGATGTTCAAGATATATTATATGATACTATTGTTTCTTTAAGATTCTAATTGATGTTGATGGTGGGCATGTCAACTTCGGTGACAAAGAAAACGGAAAAATCATCGGCATAGGCCAGATTGGTAACCCTGATAAATTATTAGTTTATAAATTACTTTTTGTTGATGGATTAAATTACTATTTACTTAGTATACTCAGTTATGTGATGATGGATTTATTGTTAAATTTGAAAATTATGAATGTAATGTTTTTAATTGAAAAAATGATTTAGTTTTCACTGCATGTATAAATGATAATGTATATGCTGTTGATTTAAATTCTTTAGCCAAACAAAATGTTTCTTTCTTAAATGCTTTTCATAAAGAGTATTGGTTGTGGCATAGAAGGTTAGGAAACTGCAATGTGCACTCACTTAGGAATCTATCTAAGTCATTTTTTGTTAGAGGCTTACTTAAATTATAATTTCCACTTGAAAAAGTGTGTAATCCCTGTCAAAAGGGAAAACAATACAAAGTTTCTTTCAACCCAAAGAAAGAAGTCTCAACTTCTCAACCACTTGAGTTGGTTCCCTTGGATTTGTTTGGACCATCAAGAGTTTCAAGTTTTAATGGGAAGCACTATGTTTATGTTCTTGTAGATAACTTTTCTAGGTAAACATGGGTATACTTTCTAGCTCACAAAAGTGAAAATTGTTCCTATTTTGTCAAATATTCCATGTCTATAGAAAATCTTAGTGGACTTAGAATCAAGATCCTGAGAAGTGATCATGTCCGTGAGTTTGAGAATCGAGAGTTTTAATCTTATTGTTCACACTATGTCTATAGTCACAATTTCTCGGCCCCTAGGACACCTTAACAAAATTGAGTTGTAGAATGAAGAAATAGGAACATTCATGAAATTACAAGGACGATGCTTACAGAGTATGAATTACCTATTTATTTTTGGGTTGAAACTATAAATGGAGCTTGGTATATCATTAATAGAGTTTTAGTTAGACCTATTCTAAAAAAGACCCCTTATGAGCTTTGGAATAATAGGTAGCCTAAGGTTAATTACTTTAGAGTTTTTTGTTGCAATGTCTTTATTCTTAATACTAAATATAATCTTCAAAAAGTTTCTCCCAAAAGTGATAAAGAATTTTCATGGGTTACTCTATCTCAAGAAAAGCCTATAGAGTGTTCAATAAGAAAACCAAATGTGTGGAAGAATCAGTTCATGTCAAATTTGTTGAGACTGATCCACATGAGACTAAAACTTCTCTTTAGAATCTTGAGGAAGATTTGTCAAATCTGAACCTTAATGATAATGATAGTAAATCCCCTATAAAAGTATCTAGTTCTAGGAATTTTCCATAATCTTCTCCTATTAATTCTAAAAAAATATACAACAATAAGGAATCTAGTTCAAACCTTCTTAGAGCTATTAGAACTCTTATGAATGATCCTCTAGATGTTGCTGTAGGTGATTTAAATAGAGGAACACAAACTAGAGATTCTCTAAGAAACCAGGTTGAACATCATGATTTTATTTTATAGCTTGAACCCAAGAATAATAATGATGTTGTCAAAGACAAATTTTTTCTAATGGCTATGCAAAAAGAACAAAATTAGTTAGAAAAAATCAAAGTTTTGGAATTGGTGGAAAGACCAAAGGACATCTTGACCATCAGCACTAAATGGGTGTTTGTGAACAAAGATGATGAGTTTGGGAATATAGTTAGAAATAAGGCCAGGTTAGTTGCACAAGGATACAACCAAGAGGAAGGAATATACTATATGGAGACCTTTTCCCATGTAGCTAGATTATAACCATTAGGATACTACTTGCATATGCAACTCATCTAAATTTTAAACTCTATCAAATGGATTTTAAAAGTGATTTTCTAAATGGGAATATAGTTGAGGATGTGTTTGTTGAAAAACCACCTGGATTTACAAATCCCCATTTTTCAAATCATGTTTTTAAACTCTCTAAATCTTTATATGGCTTAAAACATGCTCCAAGAGAATGGTATGATAGGCTCTACTCTTTTCTTATTCCAAAAGGTTTTACTAAAGGGATATCTGATCCTACTCTTTTCATTAAATGGATTACTAAAGATGTGTTGATATTACAAATATATGTGGATGATATTATTTTTGGATCTTCTAAAAATTCGTTATGTATTGAATTCTCAAAAATGATGAAAAATGAGTTTGGAATGAGTTTAATGGGAGATCTCAAATTTTTATTTGGGTTTCAGATCCTTAAAAATAAAAGTTGAATTTTTTTTGAATAAATGAAAATATAATAAGGATCTTTTAAAACGTTTTTCACTGGATGGTAGTAAAGGCAGTGACACACCTATATGTACCACTTGTAAGTTGGAAGCTGATGAAGCTAGGGAACCAGTGGATCAAACCAACTACAGAGGAATGATAGGTAGTTTACTCTATCTTATAGCTAGCCGACCTGAAATCATTTCTAGTGTATATATGTCTTCTCACATTAAATCCAATCCAAAAGAGACTCATTTAACATCTGTTAGAAGGATTTTTAAATATCTCAAACATAATCCTAACTTAAGATTATTTTATCCAAAAGGAAAATCATTTGATTTGTTGAGTTATTATGATGCTGATTTTTCAGGTTGAAAGTTAGATAGAAAAAAACACATCTAGGACATGTCACATTTTAGGCAAGTCACTAGTATCTTGGGGTAGTAAGAAGCCGAATTTTGTTGCATTATCTACTACCGAAGCCGAATACAAAGCGGCTAGTAGTTTTTGGGCTCAAATTATGTGGATGAAACACACTTTACTAGACTATGGATATCAATTCAAATATGTCTCTATAATGTGTGACAATAAAAGTGCTATTAACATTTCCAAAAATCCAGTATCTCATGCTAGGGAAATGCATATTTATGTGAGACATCACTTTTTGAGAGATTATTTTCAAAGGGGTGATATCACTCTTGAATTCATTGGCATTGAACATCAATTGGATGATATATTCAAAAAGCCTTTGAATTCTGAGTGGCTAAATTACATCAAACATGAGTTAGGTATGATTAACCTTAGTATATGAAACCTCACCATTGTACCTCACTATTAGACCTCACAATTGGACCTCAATATTTGACCTCACCATTGGACCTCACCATTAGACTTCACTATTGGACCTCACTATTAGAGATCATCATTGGACCTCACTGTTAGACATCACCGTTGAACCTCACTGTTAGAGCTCACCATTGGACCTCACTGTTATACCTCACCATTGAACCTCACTATTAGATCTCACCATTTCACCTCAAAATTGTACCTCACTCATGTACGTCACTATTGGGTACCTCACTGTTTGGTTTTATTTAATGAGAAAATCCAAACCGTTTCTATTCCTTTTCATTATTTCAGTTTTATTTTGTTTTAATCCCTAAATAATAAAACTAAAGGCGATGAACATATCTAAATCCACCTTCCTCTCTCAATCTTGAACGTTTCTCTCGAGATCCTTAAACACTAACTCTTCATTTGAACCCTCAAACCTCCTTCAATCTCCATGGCTAGAACGAAGCGACCCCCCACTGTCAATGAGGATGCGCCAAAGACAAAAAGGACTCGAGCTGAGTCCAGTGGAACCAGTAGTACCCCAAAATGACCTATAAACCCGCATCTAACGAAGAGATAAATCTTTATTAAGAATGAGATGAGTGAAGAATGGCTGCTAACGAACAATTTATTAGTGCTGGAAGCAATAGATGCCCAAGGATCGACCAAATGTTTTTCCAACCACAATGGGCCGTAATACCCAAATCTTTTGAAGGAATTATATTAATATCTATATTTTGAAGAGGAAGATGATATGCATGGGCTGGTATCCCAAGTTAATGGAAACCAAGTTAGTTGTTCATCTGCTAAGTGGGCTTCCTGTTTGAGAGTTCCCCATGAATGAGTGTATGCATTCTATTCTGGAGTGACTCCTCCAGACAGTTGAATTTTTGAATATGAAAAATCCCCAGAAGAGATGACGGGGAATGGAAAATCAAGGAAGATCATTACAGTTGAGATGAATGGAGAAGATAGGCTATTGTATATGTTCATTCAGCATGTGATTAGTCCCAAGAAAGGGGATTTTATGGTGCTGATGTACCAGGACATATTCCTGATGTACTTACTAAAGAATGGAGAGAAGATTAACCTATATAGGTTACTGATGGAATAATTGGAGGATATGACTAAGGAAAGCTCAATGTCCAATGACCTATTCCATGCCAAGCTAATCTCATTAATGCTAAAGGTAAAGGGTGTGGCTGGAGGGTATTTGAAAAATCCTGAAAATTAGCTGGAATCCCTAAAAGAAGTTATGGGTGAATGATGAAGGAATGGTTTATGAAATGTTTGACCCTACTAATCACCCATCCAGGCCAAAAGACAAGAGATATCCAAGCCTAAAGCCTGAAGATCTATAACCAACTTATTCAGATGAGTAGAATAATGTTGAAGGTGTTCTGGATCCGGAAAGAGCGAACACCCCTATTGATGATGGGAGTGATCTAGATTTTCTTGACAATTCTGTCAGGATAGTAGCTTTCGGAGGAGCTAGCCATCCAAAATAATTTCCAAGAAGAGAAACTGTTCTGAGGGACAGTGATACTGAGACCACTGAATAAGAATAATTATCTCAAAATATAGTGAGAGACACCTCTAAAGAGGATGTGTCTACTGAGTCAAATCATTCTGCTCGTGAAGCAATGAAGGATGGTGATAACGATGATGGAAAGGAGGTTGTTGTTGCTGACACTGATGATGATAACAGTGAAGGAGAGGAGCTCAGTTTGAGTCCTATGATCGGTAATACAGACAATATATCGTCTGTCCAACAAGAAGGAGTGGAACCTAATGCAATTTAAATAGAAGTCATTGATGACTTAGTGGAGGCTGTGACTCACCCCACTGGTGAACCAACAGAGTAGATTTTTTTTGAATCTGCAGGAGTTGAAGAGGAGGTTGTGGAGTTATGTAGAGCAAAACTAGTAGAGGAGAATAATCAAGAAAGATCTCCAAGTCAGGGGGATCATTTTGATTCTGTATCAGTTCTTCATGACATTGAAGAATGGTTAGAAGACCCTGGATACCTGGTACTTGGTCTGGATTAAGATGATTCATATAGTGGTAATTCATACAAAAGACATCTTGTACTTGTTTTCTAAAACCTGTCACAGTAACTCCAGTGGATCCCATTCCTGAGAACCTTTCCACTATGTATGATATGGAAAAACTAAAAACAGATCTACACCAGATGTTTGATAATATGACCTCAAAAATTTAAAATGAAATGTGCCTAATTCAAGAAATCACTGTCTTTGAGTTGGATAATGTTCAATCTTCCATTCAAGCCAGTTTTTCCCAAGAAATATCTCAATGCCAGAATCAACTCAAGGATCTGTCTCAGTATGTGGAACATCTATGCTAGTCAATGGTATGCATGACTACTGTTATGGATTCTAAGGGCCAAACGGACAATGACATTCACTACATAAAAAGTGTGGTGAAATTGATGGTTTCAATGTTTGATAGTTTTAAGGAATACCTGAAAGCTCATGTGAATGGTTAGTATGAAGATGTGGAGAATCTTATTAGTGGGTTGACCAAGTCTTTTAAGGAAACTATTGCCATATCTATCAAACCTTTGACTACCACTACCTTTGCTTCAACCTCCAGTGCACCACCTGTGGACTTTCAGCTTTATGGATAGTGGTCAGTGAAGAGTTAGGTATGATTTCTAGTGTCAGAGCACCTGATCCTCAATATATGACACAGATTCTATCCACTACCAATGAAGTTCAGAAGGTATTTAGTGAATTCATGAGGGAGGCTTCCTAGGACCAGAAGAGTATAAACTAACATATTAATTTCTATTATAAAAGGATTTACTCCAGGAATCAGATGGATGCTCATTTCAAACATCTATTGGAAAACCTCATGATTCCACTAGTCACCAGAGCCTTCAAGGAACAAGTCACTCAGTTGAGCTAGTTGACTCCAGCCATAGAGAAATTTATGGAGAACAAGGATGATTTCATATCAACCATGGAAAGAGGAGGAAGCATTATTATGGTCTTCAGAAACCTTCTTCTACCCTTTCTCCATGTGGACTGTACCCCTGTCATCATACCTCCGACCATACCATCATCTCAACCCAGCAGTTCTTCCATAATGTCTCCTACGGAGGCCATCCAAAGAATTACTCCACTGACACCTCAGTGAGCTACCCACTACAGACCCATAAGATCTTCTGTTGCTGCCCCTCCTGTCATTCCTGCAGCAGTCCCTAAACCTGCAGATCCACCAGCACATCCTCTATCATTTTCTTCCATAGGGAAAGACCACTTAACTATGGATGATGTGGATTGAGTCTGCTTATGTATTTTTATAGGGCCTATGTATTCTTTTTGGGTCATGTAATGTACTTCCATTAATACAAGATTTATTTTGGCTAATCACAAATGGGGATAATTGGAAATGATATCAATGCTGTGAGGTTATTACCCTCTAATGGACCTTTCCTGATTTTACACTCTAAATAATCTATGATAATTGAGATTTTAAAACTGAACTAAGGTTCCTGTTTGATCTCTGTTTAGTAACTATATTATATGTGTTTATATTTGTTACCTATAACTAATACATACTGGCAAAATTTGTGATTATCAAAAGGGGGGAGATTATTAGACTGACCTATTTTGATTTTCTCAAATCATGTTTAAATACAGATCGTGATATATTAACTCATTTTGTAATTCTTTTTAATCTATATTTATCCTGACCAATTTATATTTTTAGTCTCAATACATTGTTGCATAAACTTAATGTTAACATTTATCTAAGTATAAGTTCACTGTTAAAGGCTACTGGTAAGAGCCTTCTGTTCAAGCCTTATGTTCAATGTTACCGTTATAACTCACTGTCACTCTGAGTCACTATTTCTAAAAGTCCCCCATTGAAGATCTATTGTCACTGTCATAAGCTACTGATACTGGGTCACTATCACAAGGCTTCTGTTAGAAGTCCAATTTCGGACTCTTTCTTTTGTCTTACTTTGAGAGAATCATAGTTCAAGTCTATCGTTAGTAGAAGGATACCGTCAGACAACTCCTACTATCGATATAGTCTACTGTTGTTCAGAGTCCACTATTAGTAGAATTCTGCTGATAGGAAAACCTTACCAATGATAATGTTTCCTGTTGATATAGTCTACCGATGGAAAGGTCACTATTCAAGTAGACTGTTGTTATAGAGCTACCGTTAGAATCCTACTGTTGAAGTCCACCACAAATCAAGCTTATCGATGAAGTACAAAGTTGAAGAGACTACCATTGAATTATACCATGTGACATGCATCTACTACCAATATAATGATAACCTATTCTTTACTTTACCAATTTTCTTTATACTATCATAACGGTCATGTCTAGACACATTCATGCACATGAAATTATTTATTGATATTTTCAGGCATATCAGGAGACAATACGAGGTAAGAGGAAGACCACACGTGGTTGAAACATTTCTCTTGTCAGCCCCTGATGAACCAAATTCTAAAAAGCAAATCTGGAAAAGTATATATATATATATATATATGAGTAGAGAAAGAAATAAAGATTTGGAGTATATTGAATATACACACATAAGAGAGACACATACATCACCTGAGATAAAATGAAGAAGAAGAACACTCGATCACTCATTCTGATGAACCCATAGCTTCATGAAGATCTATTCCAATGACATTTTCAAGCTTTGGTGGTGTGCTAGAAAGAGATTCAAACCCAAGAAGCTGATCTTCTCTATATCTAAAAGTCAGAACCTAGAAGTTGTGACACTCTGTTTTGGAGGCAACTTGCAGAGAAGGACTAAAACGTCATTTCCTTCATTTCAAGTAGTCTAGAGTTGATCTTCCAACACATATAGCATTCTAAACTTATTCCTAATATCTTTAGCTCTACTGTGTTTATGTATTTTAAATTTGTGAGTAGTGTGTCAGTCTTACACACACTAACTCTTGTGCTGTAACTGAGGGATATTGAAAATCCTCATATAAACTATCTTTTCATTTGTTTACCACGCCTAAATGTGGAAAAATCCTAGTGTGTCTTTATAGTTTAGTTTCTAATGTATAACTGTGGTAGAGGTTCCCAAACCTGGAAAGTTTAAAAACTGTTGTAAAGACTGATATAGGTTGTATATCATTCTTATATATAACTACTTGGTGGAAGGTGGTCACTAAGTGGAGAGGATTAGGTCTTAGCTTATGAATGAACCTCTCGTTTAAATTGTTGTTTTCATATTTCAATTACTCTATTTTACATTTATCCACTTCTTATATTTTCAAAGACAAAAATCTGTTTTTACATTCACTTTGATAGTTAGTTCTAGTTAGTGTGTATATGTGATTCTTTTGGTAAATTTATTTCAATTGTTGAATCGGTACTCATACTGATTCAGCTAAGGAGTAATCAAACATTAAGAAACATGTTGAACAATAAATAACTTATATCTCTACTGCCTTAATTAACTGGGCTATTTTAATTTGGGGGATTTTAATCCTAATGGTTTTTAACAGAAATTTTAATTGTAACTCAATTCACCCCCTTCTTGAGTATCCACTCAGACCAACAGTAATAATCATGAATTACCAAGGATTAAACCTAATATTTTATATATTAAAATTAATCCCCCTCTATTGGGTTGTTTTCCTAGTATTATTGTTTCCCATCACACAATTATTTTTGGGTTTTAGAAAATGCATGTAACTCAAAAGAACTATGTTAATGATCAATTCACTGGGAAATTTAATGATTGCCTTCCGTAACCACTAAATGTTAAAAGATATGGAATGAATAATCTTATTTCGATTATTACACAAGCTATCAATCATTATAGACTTCCAAATGAGCGTGTAAGTGAACAAAATTCTGTTGAGTCCATCATGAGGCAACGCCCCCACCTTCTTTCAGTGGGTTATCTGATCTACTAGTTGTTGTACAATGGATCAGTACCATTGGAAATATATTTTCCATCCTTCACAATTAGGGACATAACAAATTCATTTTCTTTGTTTATTGTTTAGAAGATGATGTAGTCCATTATTGAATTATAATAATGAATACAAGGGAACAAGATGAAATTGAATCCATGGAATTTAATGAGTTCAAGAACTAATTTTTCAATTTGTACTTCCCTCATATTATTCAAAAAAAGTTATAAAGCTTAATAAAAAGGATGATAAATCCATTGGAACAACCAATGAAAATATTACAACTCATTCAAGGAATGATTGTGGTTTTATCATCCAAATTGAAAGTAAATCAGATTGACTCTTTAGTGGATTTAAACCTTTCCTTAGAAGCGAATTAACTATATAGGAATTTTTTTGATATGAAGAGATTTATCATTGTGCAATCAAGGTATAAATTAATGTTGGTATTTCATATCATTTTCAAGGTTTTAAAAAGAAATAAAATATATATTTTAAGGGAAAATCTCAAAAAAATTGAAAAGAATATGAATGTTTCCTTATGCACAATGTATGGAAATAAGCATGGTGGAGATTTTATTAAAGGGACTAGAATTTTTTTTAAGTGTGTAAATGAAGTTCATAAATTAGTTGAGTGGAAATGAAATGGTAAAAATGTATCAAATGATTTGAATAGTGAAGACACTATATAGAAAATACCACCCACACTTCAATTCTACATGTGCAAGGAAATGGGGAATTATGATAACCAATTCTGAAATATAAGGGTTAATGCTGATGATTAATGTCAGCTACCTCTTAAATAAAAAATAAAATGTAAAATAACATGTGATCATTATTGGTTATGTTCAGTATTAAATTGATGCGGTGGAATGTCTATGTTTTTATTTAATGGGATTCCAAAATAGTGATGTAGAATCTCTTTTATGGTATTATGGAATATTGTAATATCTATGTTTTGGTCTATCATGGTTTTCCAAAATAATATCGTAACAGTCACCAAGAAAAGTGATCGAAATAATTTTGGAATGAACTTGATATGCACATAATGAAGATATAAGGAGATAATGAGATGTTTTATAGTATTAATGACCTCATTACTAACATAAGGATAAAGTGATATCATGGTCTAAATATACAGAATTTTTTGGATTTTTGGTGTGTAGAAAAAGATAATTCTTACCAAATTCATGATTTTGTTAAGGTTCAATATTAATTCATGTTTCAAAAGAAGACATGATTAAGATATTCACATGTTTCAAATGTGACAACCGAGAACTACATAACAAGATATGAGAGATAAATGTTAAGTCTATGTTGTTCACCTCCTTCTAAAGTTTTATATTTTCAATTTTTGTAATAATTTTAATGTTATCCATTTATGTATTGTATATGTTATATTCCGGTTGAGTCTTATTAGATTAATGTATTATGTCACTATAGGTGGCCTTATGCATATTTGATTACCTATGATAGCCTTTTTGTTGATAGATTCGGAATGACCAATCAGTCTATCGCATGATCTTCTAACACTTCAAGAAGGACAAATTAAACATCATTTCTTTAAATAAGATAAGAAGTATAAATTGTTCAAGGCACAAACAATGGTGTGAATGAACCAAAATAAAGTAAGTATTTATTCTCATCTAAAATTCATAAACATTAGGAAAATGATCTTGAAATCCAAAAAGTTATCCTAGTACCTTCTTATCCGATGAATCATATGGTCCATTAAATTATCGAAGATTTATAACATTCTAGTAGTTAACTTTTTCCAAACCTTATTCTCATTCACTATTCATTAGAACTTGATGGTTATATTTTTCCTCCATATCCATGTTTTCAATTCCCACCTATGTTCTCCTATGTGGAAACCCAGTGATGAGTTACTTTGGGTATCCTTTAGGTTTATCACATTTCTTTTTTAAAATGATGTTTTAGTATTCATTTTTACGATGTGGGTTTCTTTGAAAGAAAGTTTCAAGTAGTAAAATTTTTATAACCGTGATAAATATTTAGGGAGAAATTATTTTTTATGGGGTATAATATAAGACCCCTATAATTTATAGATTATTTTTAATTTTTTAGATGTCTTTTCTTGTAAGATAGACCAATATTATCTTGTGCTATACACAACATCCTATTAGCTTGTAGTATAAACAAACCAATACAGGGCTTGGGATACTCACAATATCATGTTATTTTGATAGAATTCATTTCTAACAACAATGAGTACATATTTTGTTCAATTTATAAATGAACTATGTTTGGATTATGTAATATTCAATACCAACATAATCTTTCACAAAATGCACCACTGACTTGGCTTCCAGTATATTCAAGAGCGACCTTCCTTGATAGCTTGTGTTGTACGAAATAACTATTCTTACTAAACAACGATATATTTTTAAAACATTATATGAAATTCTATTTTTATAATAGTAAAATTATTTTGAATTTTATATAACATTAACATTCATATTTTCTAGATATGACATAAGAAAAAATTCAATTTTTCAGATATAAGAGTATTTTTAAAAAATGCAGTTTTTCTACCGTTGGATGGCACACCCATATTAAATCTAGTTATAATCACTTTTATATATTATATTTAAAAAAATAAACTTCTTCTTTGGAAGAGGGACATAAAAATATACTTTTGTTTTTTGTATTTTTTTGATAGAATTCAGAATTTAATTAATAGTTTCAAAATTGATACGATAGATATTTTGTTAAAATAATTTTTTACAAAATTATTTTAAAAAAATTAAAAAATTCTAAAAAATAGAATAATTATAATATGGTCTAAAATATTCTAAATTATTAATTAATTTTATATTTTATATTAAACTAGTAAATATTCACCATTTTAATATCGAAACATTTAAAATCTTAATTAAAATAAAATAGAATAACTAATTTTTAACTAAAATGATAATGTTTAAAATGACATAAGAACATCTCTATATTTTATTCGTTGATGATATTAAAATGTAATAATATCATATCATAGAATATATCTCATTTTGGTGGTATTTTTATTGTCTTTTTAATTATTATAATTTAATAGTTTTTTAAATACCAAAATTTTCCCTCACCCCAATTATAAAAGGACGCCTCCTCCCTCATTTCTCCACAACTCACTATGAGATAAAGTTAGTTTATACCCTGAATATTTAACTTATTAAAACACCATAGATACAATCTATAAGTTATTGTTTTCTAAAAAGACCAACTCTACTATAATCAGGAGAAGATCTAGAGGGAGCACGTCAACGAATAGATAATCTCCTATACTAATTCTATCATTATTTTCTTCTTCTTATACTTCCAATTAATTAGTTGTTTCATTATAAAGGAATAGATATAGTATGATTAATATTATGAGATGCTATTATAATTATGAAATAACTATATTCCACCTTCTATCCATCTTACAAAAAATGATATCACCACCAGTACATATGTACGACTTACTATATCTACACCATGGTGTACTTTGTTTTTCACCACCACCTTACTTTGGAATGGGGTAATGATGTATGTAATAACATTATATGATTATTATAACATGATATTAATTATGAAATATTATACACCATCCACTTCAATACCATTTATGAATTATTCTAATGATATCATTGCTTGTGCGTATGTATGGTCTACCCTCTCCACAAAGCGATGTGATTCATTCTACATGATCCTCAGTAAAGAATGATTATATTAATGTATAGAATGAATTAATATGGTATTTTTTATGTTAATAGAATTCTTTATGATATAAAAATTACCTAAGAGGGATAACTTGAACTTAGTTAACAAAACATTCATAAGAACATAAAACTGTTAACAATCGAAAAATGATTAACAACAAAATGTAACTACCAAACGATGATAATATGATCATATATGATATCATAAAAACTAATATGCTTCAATAATAAGTAAATAACATTATATAAATCATTATACATTAGGTTTATATGCATACGAAGCATATCAAACCTATGGTAAGGGAATATTTTGTCTCACTTTTATTAAAATGGGACATATGCCTTATACACCATCTAATAATATTTTGTGTTGTTTATGTTACCCATGAATGTTTTTATGAATATTATTATTAATCATATGATATTTACATATTCTTATAATTTTATTTATTTTATGAGGCATATTATTTGACTGATTATAAGTTAGTAAGGGATAACTTTGCAAATCATGTTATTATCTGAGTTTGTTTATTCATAAGTATTTACTCGAGATATTTTTATAATCGATGTCCATGTTTGAAAAAATTTTTCTCATAAAATGTTTAATATTATTCTAAGTAAGTTTAAATTAATTTTTGCAGAGTTTTGACTTTTACTACAACGTATGGATGGAATCATTATTTTGTTTCCCATAAAAGGTACTATTTGACTTTTTCGACAAAAGTATGAGAAAATTGGTTTATAACATATACAACATGAAAGAACATTTACTTATTCAGAACAACTTATTTTCATGATTCTAAATTTACAAAATTTCAATATTATTTTATACAAAATTATTTTATTTTAATTTTTTTTAGTATTTTGAGAAAAGAAATAATTTTTGAAGAAGAAATTATATTTCATGAGCAATTAAGTTAGAGTGTTTTATCAATATTATTTTACACCTAAGAGGTTGAATCTTAAATAGGGTTTTGTTTTATCCCTATTACTAAAATTATTAGACAATGTTAGTGATGGAATGATATTTTATAAGGATTATTATATGATATAATGATTTTAAAAAATCAATTATATTTCACGGGTTATGCAACGATAAATGATTTATGTTTTTGTGGGACATGTAAAAATGATTTCATTATGAGACGGGTGGGACATATATCTTCATCCAATGAATTGGTTAAATATTTATATCTCATGTGAAAAAAGTTATTGGTATGGAATGTAAATCTGGCTCAGTAATACATTGTTGGAATGACAAATAAATCTAGTTTAGTGATATATGGCTGGAACGACAAGTAAACCTAGTTTTGTAATAGACTTTTTCTACTATGACTGTCTTGGAAGAAATGCATTGGCTAATATGGGAATCATATTATGTGATTATTTGTTTTCAAAATTCAATGTTTTATTCCAATGGTATTTTACCATTGTTGATGTTCCTTTATGATCTTTTCCTTACGTACGACAAAGATAAATTTCATAACCCCTGATTTTGATATTTAATCTTTATGTTAATGTTTTTACCTTATTTTGATTATGGTTTGTTCTATGTTTTCAGTGTTTACCCTTATTACACATTTCATATCACCATTTTTGGTTTTCTTTTCTGTAGGATATAGAGAAAAGTTTTCGGTAGAAAAAAAAGTGGAAGATCATTATGGGAGATGTTAAAGATATTTAACCATGTTAGAAGATCATAGTCCATGTTTCCAAAGGCAATAAATTAATATGGTCTTTGAGTATCTGTTTATATCATGAATTAATTTTTCCATAGTATTAATTTAATTCCCATGTACATTAAGCATGAGCTTTTAGATTTCCAATGATGAGATATTTATTTGTAAGGGTTCATGATGCATGTACTAGTGTACATGCATACGGTATTTTATTACATTCTACTCATGTAATATCATTTACGAAATGCCTCATTATTTTTATATTCCATTATATGTGGGATGAGATATCAATCTATGATGGTTTTTGGGAGTTGAGATTATTTCTCAGAATGATAACTATTTTAGTTGACATATTTATATTATTTTGTGTTTAATGATTTGAAGTTATTTTTTTCCCTCTCCTAGTTCATGGATTACTCTAGGGTTTGAACCTGGTTATTACTAACCCCTTCATCCGCCTCTTCTACAAGGCAGGGGAGAGACGTTATACATCCTCAAATGTATATCATCCTTGAGGAATTACCACATTGATATCCTTTGGATCCCTCTATATATTTCCAAGTACCTCTTTTTCCTCAAAGGTTCAATTTCTCATATATGGGATCCTGAAGCTACTTCTCTCCCTCTAAAAGTTCACTTACACCTTATATCTTCTAATTCATTCACTGATGGAATGGTTTTACAAGATATAATCATTGATGGATGTTATTTTTATTTATTTATAATATATTCATAAGTTTAAAATCCCATTTACTAGTTTGTTTATTATATTCATAATATATTATAATTTGGTTCACTGTGTAAGGGGATTCAACCATACCTAGTCCAATGCTAAACACTAGATAAAGTTTATTTGTTCTCCTTATTAAGATGTGATTACACATTTCAAATTAATCAAGATCCTATAACATTAATGATTCTAGTATGTTTTCCAAGTAATCCATCCTAGTTTCAAAACCTGATGATTCATTAATTTATTTTTAATGCTATTAGTATATTTAAATGGTTCAATTATAGGTTCAATTCCATATGCCTTAATAATTAGACTTTAAATATTATATAATTAAACATATCTAAGAATATGTCTGAATAAATTTTTTTGAGGTTTAAAATGAATTTGGATGATTTTAGAGTGAGGAATTCATTTCTTAGTGGGACATTGGTCCACTTATTATCATCTGGTCCACCTTTAAAAAAAATTTAGTGTGGTCCTAAAAAATATTGAAACATTTTAAACCCATTAGTGAATGGAGAGAATGATAATTTTTTTAAATTATGTGAAATAATATGGTGGGGGAATCCTTCCCCTAAATCATGATTTAGTTGTTCCCATATAAGTGAACAAAGTAAACTATTATCATAATTAATCCCACTATAAAATGTGAATCTCAGTGTGGGATATGATTCTTGAGATGGATATAAGTTATGCAAAACACAATAAAATGGATCACCCTAAAGTGACCTCATGGAGGGGATTTTACAAAACTCTTCTGGAACATAGGGAGTTAGTATGGGGGGGGGGGGTTCAAGGTATTTCTATATACCATTTATTAGAGTTGTACAAGATGTATTCTACCAATTCAGAATTCTCTAAAGATTAATTATATGATGTTAATTTGAAAACCCATCTCAAGAAATTAGATATAAATTATTGTGTTAAGAAGAAAAATTATATATATAATTATGTTATTCCGAGACGGGAATAGATGAAGGAAATGATAATAATACTAAAGAGGTCGAAACTAGGATTACCTCAAAATGGGAACTGATGGCCTATGGATGAATCTAAAGAATCTAGTGGCTCTCTACAGGTTGATTAAAACTTCAATGAGAATAAATATACAAATGAAAATTATTCATTTATGTATTAAAAATGAGAATAATGGATGGATTAAATTTATCAAATATTCTATCAATAAAAAAATAAATCAAGAAAAATAAAAGGTTTATCGAATTTTCCCAAACCCATTACGACTAAACAAGTGGGTAATTGTTTAGGTACCAATTTATTTTCAAAGGAATTTTATGGGATGTGTAGCTGATAAATATGTTAAGACACTAGAGATGAAATTATTTTGGACATCCCCCAAGAAAAGATGATAGTAAATTCATATCATCAATTATCATGTCTAAAAATTCTAATGAAAGAAAGGGCAAGGAAATTTCTTTTAGAAAATTTATTTTTTATATTCATAAAAATATATATATTAACATTTTATTAATTATTATTACTCATTATTTGACAAGAATTCAATTTTTTTATTAATATAATGTTTTCAAATAATTGTATGTATATGTTTTGAATTTTTTATTTTAATTTAATTTTAATAAAATTTAAAAATTGAATTTAATTATATGGTTTAAATTTTAAAAAATATTGAATTAGAATTCTATAATAGGTTCAATTTCATATGGAATTTAATGAATTGGTATTTGTGGAAATGCCACTCAAACAAACCGGTAAAAGGACCCCTATAATTACCACATCAAACACATATTTTCATATTGTGCTCCCATGAATAAATTAATAAAATTATTTCTCTGAATGATTTCTTACATGCCTAGAAGCATTTGGTTTCAATGAGTGGGCCTGAATCATTCATTCTGATGGACTATGTTTCGAGGTGGAAATTCATCAAAGTATCTACTTCATGACTATCTTATTCAATTACATTCTTATCTACAATATTTATAAATATAATTAATTATTTTATTAATTTTATATTAACATAATTATTCTTCTATAAAATAAAATATAAATGTGATATAACATTATACTTATACTCATTAATATAACATGTTCTTGTTTTGGACGGTTAAAATACCAAAATAAATGATGTTATACTACCGTATTTAAAACATGAATATGTATGAATACATTAATAAAATTAATATATGATACTAATTATTAATTTATTTTAAGAACATTTTTTTCATGGGTGACACAATAATTAATGGCCATTATATAGAAACTCATTGATTCGATAAATTTCCAGAAACAAGCTCGTCGTAAATCCCATTTTAATAAACCATTACCATAACATAAATCAAATGAAAATGTGAATAAATATTTTATTAGAACATAATTATATAAATATATTGAATAATATTAAAATGATGAAATATTTATTTAGTAATTTAGTTCTACATTACTGTAACTAAACAAGGATGAAACAAACAATATCACCAAAACCAAATGCTGAAAATAAACAATAACTAAATAATGTGCATTTAATTTTATTTATAATTTAATATGATACAAGGAAATTGATATTAATATCGTTTTAAAATAATTTATTTAACGAATTATGTTTATTATAATGGATATTAAATGGATTTTTTGGTTTTCAATTGTAAAGGTATGGGTTTACTTTTTTAATCAACATTTGAAATCACGATTTCCAATGTTTAATTTCTATTAATTGGAATTGAATATTATTTCCCTGTAAAACCCACCCTTTTTAATATAAAATATTTATTATGAGTTCTGACTCATCTTATTACCATTTTAACTTTCATTTATTCATAATTCACCCAAGATGATACTTTTAAGTTGAATTCCCTTTATCACATCTTTTTAATTAAATTACTTTCGTCAATGTATATGTTCATTATTATGTATCATGAATATATTATCTATATTTATATACAATTCTATATTTTCATATGGAAAGCTTTTATTGACTTTGGATTTTTTTTATTAGTGTGTGAATTTAATCTTATATATCTCTTCTTTAATGTTTTCCCAGGGTTACATTCCCCCACTATTTAATTTTATTTTTATTAAAAACCATCGATTGAAAATTTTCAATGGTATTAAATGTAATATTTATTTAATTTATCATTAATTTTACAAAAAAAAATATTTATTAATGATTTATTCATAAAATACTCTTTATAAATAATGTATAAGGTAGTTCTTCTTATTTTTAAATAACACGGTTATTGTTATTTGAATGCATTTTCATCTAGATCAATATTGTACTGACCAAAAATTTAATCAATGAAATTTTACTTCCTATAATGTTGTCATAAAACACATTGATCTCACAGATAACCTAATAAAAACATTATTCTCATTAATGATGAATAAAAAATGTGATATTTTTAGAAATTAAGGAACTAATTCTGATGGAATTGTAACATGGCCGTTGGAATTGTAATGTGACCCTTTAGAGTAGTAAACCAACCATTATAATAGAAACCTCACATAAAAAAGTATAAATAAATGGATCTTATAAATGATAATATGATATATTAATATCATGGTATAATAAAATAAATTATTTAAAAATTATAAATTAAGTGTCTGTATTTTTATAATACATAAATGTTTATTTACATTGTTATAATTAATATATTTATTTGAAAAAACTATTTTCATAAAATATATTCATGAATTGATATTATTTTATATAATAATAATCATCTAATTTTATGAGACCTTAATAAATTTTTTAAAGGGTCAAGAAATTGATTTTAATATAAAAATTGATATTTATTGAATAACTGATTATTTTATAGAGAAATAAAATTTTCATATTTATAAAATCATTTTTTTAAAATAGATTCTATTTTTGAAATATAAACAACGAAAAATAGTTATGGTATAATTTTTTTCCAAAATAGTTGAATTTCTTTGTCAGTATTAATGTACCGAAATTTATGATATATGCTAAATATATAAATTTTTCATTCATGGATGAAATATAGATGATTTATGAACATTTGTATTCAACTCCCCTACACAATTTACTTTATTCAGTCATGTTAGTCAAAATTATAGATAGTAATGAGGCTAAATAATAAACAATTAAAGAAAATGATAAAAAAACACCACTATCCTCCCAATTAAATACAAGACCTGACAATATATTATCTCCAAATATTATAATAATTTTATCATTCTTAATTTCAAAATAATTTCATCCCCAATCCACTTCACCTTGTCTTGGAGCTTCTGATTTCAACAAGGTACCAAATCTATGTTCATTAAAGAGTTTCCCCAGGAGTCATCATTCAAGAGGTAAAATCCCCAATCTATCTTTTTTAATTTTTTATCTTTTTTTATTCTACCCTCAAATAACCTTATCCCAAGATAAATGATAAATCCATTATAATATATATACCATAATAATATTGTTTTATTGTAATATCCATTATCAAATATCTTCTCTCCTACTTTTGTTCTAAAAAAATTAAAACGCCACCCGTGATTTGTCGATTCACAACCTTCAAAGATGCCAAGTATTCATGTTCCATTACCACCTTCAAGGATAGTCATAAAACCATTATTATGTTTAAAAAATCTATTAATATTAATATTATAGTATTTTAATGTTCAATAATTAATTTATAAATATAAAACATAAAAGAAAGTAATTATTTTGTGATAGGAAGGAAAATAGGAAAAATAAACTAAAAATATATCATTAATGTTTATCAAATGAGTCATAAACATAAAATAATATATGATATATGAGAATAATATAAATTATAAATTTTCATTAATAACACATAATTTCCCTTCAATAGCATTATTATAATTTTTTGAGATCCTCTATAATTATAAACAAGTACACTAACCATCAATACCTGAAAACCAGTGCACGTAAAATGATATAATTGAACACTCTTAATCATAAACATGGTCATAAGTGAAATTAATAAAATTATAATTAATAAAATAAATATAAGGTAGTTTCTGAATTATTTAATTAATGAATCTAACTTGATTATCTGGGATAATAAATTCATCTGTCGAAAATTTTCAAACATAATGTTAGTGGATTATTGATCCCAACAACCTTTCTTTGGGTTTTCACTCATTCTCTCAAAAATTTCAGTATGGATATTAATTTAATTTTACTTAATTATAATATATTTATTCTTACCTTTTTTTCAAGTATATACATGTTTCAACTTGGGTTTTATAATAAATATGACAATTTTCCAAAGGATCAGTTCTTTCCAAAACACATATTGACCTCACAAATGATTGTTTATTCTTCACTCAAGAATGATGATTATTATACCAAATATGTTTTCTCCATTTTTATTTTGGAACCTATATGTTTATTCATGAATTTATTCTTTATAAAATTAATTTTAAACCTATTCCTTTTTATGTATGATGTTTATGCGTTCTACGTCACATGCATGAGTATGTAAATGTTATGATTTGAAGGGAGGGACATGAATTATATAACTCCCCAATGCATTGGGTAATATGATGTATCTCATGAGATAATCTTTATTAGGCATGAAAATTATTAAATATTTTTTCAAAATTATGTTTTTATTATTATTCACATATAGTATACTTGTATGTGATTCATGCTTTGTTCACAACTATATGTGGTATTTGACCAATAAGACATTATGTTTCATTTTTATGCATTTACACATTCCTTTCAGTTATCTACTATATCATTTATGATCCCGTGATTATGTTATAATGATGATGACGATTATTCTCACCGAGGTTATATTATTTAATTTCCCTAATTCATCCCCCTATTATGATTTTATATCACTCTTTTAATTGTTGTATATCCTTAGGTAAATAAATAAACTATGGAGATTGTGAGATTTATAGGGATAAAAAGAAAATTTTAGATAAATTTTTTCATTTTATTTTGATCATGTATTGAATGTTCCTAATTTTACCATGAAATTAAACATTTGGATCCTAGTTCTGTAATTCTAATATATGCTTCATATTTAAAATAATTTTATAGATATAGAGTAAAAATAGAGGTTTCATTAGATGGTATCAGATAAGGGTTTTGATAATTTGTTAAATAGGATTAGAGAACTTTAGTGAAACCCCTTAGGATAATTCTAAGTATATGTAAGAATCCAATAACCTTTGGTTTAGAAATTTGATAAACATGGGGATATAATAAGCTATTCCATTAGAGTTAATTATTCAAAAGAATAAATCAATTATTCAGTCATGGATGACTAAAATTTTATTCAATACTTTTTTTAAATCATGGGAACCAGGTGAAGTCAGGACAACTACTCATGTGAGGGATAATGTTACTATTTCCCAAATGATATCATTAATTCCATGGGATGTGGATTTCAAAACATCATTGAAAATATTACCCCAATATTAGGCTATGAATAGTAACTTCAACTAGGGGGAACATTGGTCTTCACCTATGATGGATCAAATAACCATTGATTCCATTATGATGATAAAACCACCAACAATAAGTGGGTCTTCCCACCAACTTGTTGCAAAATAGTGGAAACATTAAATAAAGACTATATTTTCAATGCTCCACTATTCTCAGAAAGAGAACAAGTCTTTGGAAATTTATCATTTTGACGAAGATGTTGACAATGGTGGGATTTGATAAAGAACACCAAACAGATGGATGAAATTGAAGAGATGGAGTGTGAAAACTTCATGAAAATATATCATAACAAGTATTTTACTTGATCTCTTCATAAAAATATGAAGATATAATTGATAGTGTTGTCGAAAAATGGTGAATCTATCATGAATTAAAAAAAGAAAACATTTAATTATTCTGATATACATCTCTTGTTTTTTATCAATAATGATAGAAAAGCATATAGAAACATTAGTGGTTTAAAAATAAACTTTTAAAGGATCTAGATATCCATTTCATTGGGAGTTATAAAGAAGTGGTTCAACATGATATCGAAATCCAGATGGAGTTTAGGGAATGGTCCCATGGTTGTGGAGATATAGAGATAAGAATTGAGTTTCATGTTTGTGGTTCAAATGAAAATGGGGGAAATAGGATTCATCCACTCATGTGTTAAAATGTTAAAATAAGCATTATGGGGATTGACTCAAGTGGACGGATACATGCTTTATGCGAGGGATAGAAGGGATTTAGGTTTGTGGAAGAGACATAAATATTCAATAGAACATGATGGGAGAATATAGTACCTATGGTTCAATGTTTTATCAATAAGGAGCAAGGGAACTATGAAAGCTAGTGGACTAAACCAAATGTCCATGAGGTTAATCACCACACACAACCACAAAAGAAAAAGTAGCGAGGGAAAGATTAACCATCACTACTAAAAAGTAGATACAGAAAATATAGGTGTACATAATACACTATCTATTCACTCAAGAATAGAAAAATTAATGTTTGATTATATTCCTACACATTCCATTATTTCCTTTATGTTTTATAGAATTATTTAATCGAATCCCCAATACAAAGTTGTATATATATTCTTAACAATAACTATTTGTGAAATCATTGCATTCCATGATTTGGACTCTTCTCCTATTTGTATATGTGGTATTTTCCTTATAGTAAATATCATAAATACTTTTCTGGGATGAATTTGATGCTATAATTGGAATAGATTATATCTTGTTATTTTGAGCACACATCTACTATCAAGAAATGGAAATATATTTTCCTATACCACACCATCCAATTTTTCTCTAAAAAATAAAGGAAGATCATAAATCTACTTTTTAAAATTCCTCAATGAGGTTTGTGACTTACACTATGAAGAAGAATATAACTCCATGATTGTTACATAAAAGGAAATCACCAATCTTGATGAAATTAAAATTGTGAGTGATTACACTATTGTATTTATTAATGAATTACCATGAGTTCCCATAGATTGTGAGGTTGAGTTCACAATATAAATCACACCGAAAGGAAGTCCTATCTTAAAAGGTTTATATAATATTTCCTCCATCAAAATGGGGGATTTAATTAAGAATATGAAAAATCATTTGTAAAAAAGGGTTTATAAGCCCTAGTACATCGCCATGGGGTGCACTAGTTCTCCTTTTAATGAATAAAAATGGATTAATGTCGATGTGTATTGATTACTAAGACATCAATAATATCACCATAAAGAAAAAGTAACTCTTCTATGGATTGATGGATTGTTCAGTCTACTTCTAGGATAATAGTACTAGTCAATTGTGGATATTTGTTGTAGATATCCTCAACTGAAGTTGAATAATGAATATATTCAAAAGACTCATTATGTACAAGGTATAAGGACTATGACATCTTCATCATTCCTTTGATTATTAATAATTATCCTATAATCTTAATCAATCTAATTAGTTCATTATATATAAACTATATTGAAAAATGTAGGGTAGTGTTTGTTTATGACATTCTCATATACTAAAAAATCAAGAAGGATCATGAAGAGAATCTAATGATTCTAATGTCAACATTAAGGATTGATAAATTTTATTCCATGATTAACAGGTGAGTGTTTTTGATGCATGATGTCACATACATAGAACCCATGATATTAAGTGAGGGAATTTATGTGGGCGCTTGAGAAAAGGAAATTGAGGAATGTCATAGACCCACTTGATTAATAGAAATCCAAAATTTTTATGGCATAAAAAGGGACTACCAAAATGTTGTGAGCAATTTATCTTGATTGTCCATTCCTCTAACTAAGTTACCATATATATGGCTAAAGTATATCTACATGGAATAATTAAAGAATATTAGAAATTTAGAATATTCCCTTGGATTGAAAATGTGGGTATATCCCATATAATGAAGGGCATAGGC
The DNA here is from genome assembly GCA_963277665.1 of Viscum album. Lineage (NCBI taxonomy): Eukaryota > Viridiplantae > Streptophyta > Magnoliopsida > Santalales > Viscaceae > Viscum > Viscum album. The sequence continues at coordinate 250,142,378 of OY728126.1, read as the reverse complement.
TATACCCATAGTTTTAAGGTACTATGTGATACTGAGGCCAGATAAAGCCTTGAGGTGTACCCATGGTTTCTAAACCATGGATATAGGTGCATTAAATCGTGTCATTGATGAAGGAAAGCTATACCCACAATTTTTAAAAAACTACCAGTATTGGTCTTAAAAAAACCTATATCCACGGTTTGGGAAAATTGTTGGTATAGGACTTGAAAAGAACTTATAATCATGGTTTCTACAAAATCATAGGTATAGGTCTTGAAAAAACCAATAAACATGATTCGGTAAAAATACATGGGCATAGGTTCCCTACACCCATGATTATGAAAATCCTTTGGTGTATGTTCCCATACTATCCACATAGACACTATTTTCTAATACTATTGGAATAGGATACTTATACCCATAGTGATTTCCAAAACCATGGGTATAGTTCCATTTTCTAGTAGTGTAAGGAATAATTCAAGGACATCATAAAGAGGCTAATCAATGCACCTGCACTCACACTAACAAGATGTGGATATGGTTTTATGATATATGAAGATGCATTAATTAATGTATTCGGTTGTTTACTTACAATGACCCAGTCTTGACATATATAGACATTATATTACATTTGTAGAATACTTAAAAAATTATACAAACAGATTCCCAAAAACTATATTAGTTTAGTTCCTTTGGAAATATGGAAACATAAACACTGGTAAATTAGTGAGCTATATTATCTCCCTCAAGGTTCTTTCTAAAGAGAAACCTACATAGACACATCATAATTAATAAATAACTTTATAACGTGGGGAAGAAATTATAAAAATGGGCGAGCTCATATGCTTTTCAAGGGGAAATAAAATAGACTTGTATGAATAAATGTGAACATAGGGGTATCAGATCTTTATCATAACCATACAATATATTACCCTATATATCAAAGATTATAACCATAAATAGTGGAATATCTCTTAGAAGATCACAAGACCTGAATCATGTGAAAATGAAGAACATTTGCCCTGAAATCAAAATATATGAATAATATATCGAATTTTGGCATACATAAAAATGTGATATCATTTCTAATAAGTCAATATGCATTGCTAGAAAACATAAAGTATCATCAGGGGAACTACACATACAAGAAAAGACACACCACCATCCCCAGTCACAGTCCTTTCATTATATGGGATCAGGATTCCTCAACATCCTATTATGGAATAGGTTTCACCAATCTCCCATAGTGGATTGTGTTTCCCCAACTTCCCATAGTGGATCCCATTTTTCTATATTCCATTATCATTGCAACCTCACCTACTAGGAAGGGAACACCACTATCCTTAGTCAGAGCCCTTTCCTTCTAATAGATTGGGTATCCCCATCTTCCCAATGTAGATTAAGACCATTGAATTGATTCCCATTATTATATGATGAGATATAAATCTTTACCCAATGCATTGTAGGGAGATATAAGTCCCACTCAACTTACAATAAAACATTTATACATGCTCCAAAAGATAATAAAAAATTCATCATATGGGGACCCATAAAAAGAGATGGGATCTATAAACATCAAAACAAAAACCATGAAATAATATGGTTATCATTAAAAAATTTTCAAATCATAACTTATCTACAAGAGATAGGTTTCATTAACATTTCTTTAATGTATTACCTATGATAAGAAAAAGGTTTCAAAAGAGTATAAGTTGTGGAGAAGAAACTTGTTTTATGAGAAACATTAAATCAAAACAAAAAACATTCACAAAAGAATATTAATGGACAATTGGATAATTTCCAATAAGGGCTTCAGTAACATCAAAATATTTCATCTTAGATTAAAAATAGTTTTTAAATATCATTCAAAATCATTTCTTGAGTAAAATATCCCTTATTAATTGAATAAGGTTTTTTAAACCCTAATTTTTTTGAAAAAAATTATCTTGAAAATAAATTTGAATGATAATAAATAAATCATCGAAAACATTATGGAAAACATTTTCTTTGAAAACATATAATGATATAATAATTTTTTTGAAATCCAATTTCCATGAAAAATTCTAAAATGAGAACAAAACGGTTTTGAAAATATTTTTTTCTAGAAAACTCATAGTAGTATCTTGAAAAATCTTTTAAAACCATTTTCCTTGAAAAACTGTAAAATAATGATGAAAATATTTTGAAAAATTATCCCGTGAAAACTTATAAAAGAACATTCAAAATTTGTTGAAACCTATTTTCCTTTAAAATTTATTTTAAAAAACATATTCATAAAGAGTCATTTTTTTAAAATACAACTAAATATTCAAATATTTGACTATGGGTAAAAGTGTACATGCCACAAGAGGTAGAAAAGATTTTTTTGACGATATAAAGGTAAAAAATTGCCTTGATTGTAAAGAAATAGTAAGATTAATTTTAATGAATTGGTAAAGGATAAAAAGGGTAAAAATGAATTTTAAAGATTATAGGAGAATTAATAGAATATTCTGGGAAACCCTTTTTTGAAAACAAGGTTTTTATGTATAATAGATTTATGACTAAAGATAGAGGCAGAGTTAGAATTTATTAAAAACATTATTTTGATCCTATTGTATACCAAATAGGGGTAAAATGGTACCATTACTTGGATATAACATTAGTAACCAGAGGTTAATAAATCTCATAATATTTCATTAGATATGGATCATATTATTTCATCAATGGGATGAAAATCATAAATAAGCTCTATAAATAGTGAGATTGTAAACATAAATTGTTAGTAATTTGGTAAAATTGGATCATAAAAAAATGGAATGAATAAAATTATATGAATATTAAAATATAATGTAAATAACAAGATTCTTACTATAAAATATCAATGTATTTATATAAAACTCATGAAAAAATATAGGTGCATAACATAGCATATGTCTCGAAGATGGAAAATTGAGACCAAATCACTTAAAAAATTTGGTAAATTTTGAAACATATAACCCATGAAATAAAGATAATAACATGGATATGTAAATACTAAAAACATAAATCATAATAATCACACAATACATCCATTATCAATATACACACCACACAAAGTAATTGAGAGATGATTATGTCATTTATCTCATGGAAATAAAAAGTGGAAGAAATCCCCTTACTTCGTGTCTTGAATCTTGTCACACGCATTAAAACCTCATGTATAGTAAATTTATTTTTATCATAAATCATTCATAGAACCAATTTATTTCCTATAATACCACATATTTTTTTATTATGACTTTGTATTACCTGGATATTTAAAATTTCATGTTATGGTTATGCTTCAAATAATATTCTCTTTTTTTTCGATTGTTTCTTTTCTTATTATATATATAGTCCTCACACTTAAATCATGATGTAAATGATTTTAAAAATGATATAAATATCATATATATTTATTATAGATATATTATAATAATCTATATAATATATTAATATGAAATGGAATACACCATTCATGGTGACGGTTGGTCGTACGTACGCACCAATGTTGCTTCAATTTTATTAAGATGATGAATGAAAATATATAAATTAACTATATGTATGTAATATCATTAATATAGAATTATTATTTCATATGTATCATATAATTTCACTAAACACATACTTAATACATTCCATGTAGTTTTGAAAAGAATCATGTCTCTTGGAGGGGACGGTAGTACACACTTGCTCAAACGAAATTATCATATTTACACTAGATTCAAAAAATAACGGTGTGTTCTCTATAAAAATTTAAAAAACCTAAATAATTTATAAATATAATATATATCACATTTAAATATCGTTTTTATAATAATTTCCACCATGATATGGGATAGAGGAAAAATAAATATTCATCATTTTGTGGGATGGTAGTTCACCGTACAAAGAAGTAGTATGTTTATTACCAATTAAATAGTAGAATATATAATTTTAGGTAGAAACATTAGAAGAAAAACATCCTATTATATTTATAATATTGGTGTTGTATAAATTAATGTAAAAAATTAGATTTTGGGGAGTGGATAATGGAAATAAAATGATGTATCTCGAAGGAAGGTGTTACCTATTAATCGAGTAACTCCTTTTGGTTTAAAAAAATGTCTTCCTTGAATGGATTTATGAAAAAAGTAAGGATTCAAGGAGGAAGGGAGGAATTTTGAGAAGTTTTTTAGGATTATATTGTCCAAAAAAAGTTGGTTTGATATGTATGAGGAAAATAGAGAGTTGTTGGCTTTTTATATAGAAGGGAAAGGACACACACCGAATTTTTTAAAACAATTTAGGTGTACCAACGTTTTTTCTTAAAATAGTTATAAAAAACCAAAAAAATAAATAATTGAACATTAATGGAAGAAATATGTCTATTAAAAGGATTTTGGAAAAGTTTATAGGTCATTTGGGCCCTTATGTTTAAGGTTTATTCCCTTATTATGTTTAATTTTACCTTAATCACTATAATTAATTTCACTACCATTCACTAATATTTTGGGCCAAAAATTATGTTGAACACATTATACATTATATATTATATTTATTAGAAACATAGAATACAATTATACAAATTCAAATCACATAAATGGCAGAAATTTGATAAAATTTATTCCCACATACATGATGTCTCTGTGGGTTTTTAAAGTTAAAACGTCCAAAAGTTTGCTATGTTTTTTACCCAATTTGCATGTGAAATTGATTCCAATGAACTAAACTGTATTAACAGATAAAAAAATTACCTTATAAAAAATCTAAACAAATTTAAAATACAATTTATCCTTATAAAATAAATATATGAAAAAAAATTAATTAAGAATTAATATTTTTTACAATTCATTAAAAAATGAAACATCACAGAAAAATTCAAAAACAAAATACCCTAACCTAATTATTATGTTATTATTTCCAATTTCAAGAATATTTTTAAATATTTAATCTAAAAATGTAATAAAAATTATATTTAAATTTTTATATCCATTAAAGGGAAGTATAAATCCCTTAATAAAAATAAAGGGTTTTAAGCATATAAATATGTTTGTACTTATCTTTGCCTATCAAATATATTGGATTAATATAAAAATTATTTTTTGAATATATTTAATATGAATTACATTAATATTACTGTATAATTGTAATTAATTTAATTTATTAGGGTAAAACAGCTTTGTGAGCATTAAAATAGTTCTATATAAAAACATTCCTTTTAAATTCAATTGATTCATATGTTGATTTATAATTAATTTGTAACTAATGAATTTAACCATGTATTTTATTAGTTAATTAATCCTATTTATAACATTCATCTTAATTTCTAGGTTATATCTTATTACAATGAATAAAAATATTTTTAATAACATATAATATTTTCAAAACACTCGGTCTTCTATGTTATAAAATCCATTTAGGAAAGTCAGTTTTTCATGTAATTTATGTAAACCTTTGTCTACCATGTAGATAATGTTAAACATTATATTTATTTTAGTGCATGATATCTTGTTTTGTCATATCATTCAAACCAGATATAGTTAGTTGATATAAAATACTATTTAAATTTTCATGTCAAATGAGAAATAAAAAATGATTATATTAATTTGAAATATATATTTTCCAAAACATTGGGGTGTAACATTCTACCCCATTTAAAATTAATTTCAAACGTAAAATTTGTATATGTTATCAAAGGTTAAATTCAATTAATTTCCTTTAATACAAACAGGCATAACATAAATGAATACCAGAACATCCTTTAAAAATGATTTTTAGAACAATAATGGTTACCCATAGTAACACATATCTATGTTTCTACATTGGAATACATAGGTTTAATGAGAAAACATAGAAATGGATGATAAATCTAACTATCAGGTTATGGAGAATAGTGAAAGAGAACTTGTTTAGGAGAAATTTAACCATCACAAAGACATAATATGTGATTATCTGATGGAATATTTGATTCATCGTAAAAGAAGGTAGTATGATAAACTTTTCTATTTCAAGATTTTTCCTTAGAGTTGAATAATTTTAATGAGAAGTTATATGGTTTCAATCCATTTCATAAGTGAAATATCATGCTTTGGTAATGTATTTAAAAATTTCCACTTTAACTATTTATCGAAAATGGAAGGTGAATTTTTCAATTCTAAAGCAATAACAAATGATTAGATCCATGATGATTCATTACAGAAAAATGGCTAACATAGGATATCTAACATGAATAAATTCTTATATGGTGAGATATTACATTAATCTCAAAAAATTTAGCTTAATTCTAACATAATATATTTCATAAATGGTTAATATTACAACTCTTCCATAATATTTGAATCCAAAAAATTAGAAATAAGTTCATGAAATCAACTTAACATTAATCCCCCATATATCATAAATAAACTATTGTCTTTCACACTCCAAACATGTGAATACCATATTTATATAATATCTTGAAACATTGTAATAAATTGATTTACCATAAATCCTTTTAAAAACATGCACAATTCATTATTCCAAATATTAATGGGAATATTCCTTAAATACAAAATGTGGTAATCTTCTTCCATGATATCATAGAATATTTTTTCAAAAAATACATTATCTTTACCAATGTCACAAATACAATCCAACAAAAAGAAATTATCTCTTTATCCTATATAAACACAATTGTATCAACATCTTGAATGCATCAAGAACTACCTTCCCTTATTCTAAAATATCACTTTTCCATTAAGTCACTTTTCTAATCCATGGGAAACATTTAAATTATTCTTGTAAATCCTTAACATGAAACATAAACTACACAATAATTATATAATTGAACATTCATAATTCTAGAATCCAAATACATTAATACTTAAATTATTCAACATTAACGATTTTCATAGAAGAGTTAATATATTAGTTTAGAAGTATATTTTTAGGATAGGATATTGAGTTGGGTAATTACCATGTTCTCCATGGATAAGACATTGAACTCCAAGAAAATACATCACTCTATACCCCTTTTACCCACATAATTAACAAATTCCCCTCAATGATAGGTATTCCTCAAGGGTTTTCATTCCATATTATTGACATGTAGTAAAACAAATCTTCATTCCTCCATGTTTCTTACCCTAAAATACAATATTTATCTTATTCAACATGTTAGAAATATCACCAAATAAAACATTGTTAATAATATAACATGATAGATGATTAGACATAATTATAATATATTTATCTCAACTAACCATGTTATTAGATTTTTCAAGAGAAAATTTATCATCATAGTCAATGTTAATAGAGTTCCTTCAGGTTCCCTCCAATGAAAAAAAACCAAGAAGAATTGAGTAAGAAGTAATTATCAAAGTACGGAATTACATTATCATGAAAATTAACTTATAGGATGTCTTTGTTATGATAACTTTCTTAGTCTATGACCCCTTAGGTTTATCCTATGATATTCATCGAAATGTTCTATTAAAATTTTTTATAATGGGTTTTGAAGGGTTGGTGAATATATAGGGAATATCCCATAAGAGTGTCAAACCAGGTGTGTATCAAGGCCCATTTTCATGTACCAGATTAACCCAAGTCAGGATAGAGACATCATATGAGATTTTTTTCTCCGAGGTACATTTTCTCTAGAGACACATCCACTTGTATTATCTCGATAGGGATTTATTAATAAGAAACCACTCACTCTATCCTTTACCAAAATACTAGGACATTTTCTTATACTTTTCCTTATCCATTAACTCATCCAAGGACATGTTCCTAGTGTTTTGAGTATGTTTTTATCATCCTAGTTCCAAAGGATAAAAATAACATAGCTTTGATACCAACTATAATTACTTCGTTATAAAATACAAAGAAAATAAATCACTTTTGTGGAATTATTAAGAAATTATACAAAAAGAGGCCAAAAGAACATATCGGTTTAGTGCATTTAGAAACATGGAAACAAAACCACTCATACATCAACAAGATAAATTATCTCCCACTAAGTTCATCAGGACATACACCCTTCTTAGAGATATCATACAAAATTCATATCTTTATTACCTGTAGAAGGAAACATAAAAAGGGGTTGATCTAAGATGCTCTGTAAAGGTAAGCAATGGATAAATATAATAATAAACATGATCATAGGGGTATGAGAGATTTATCATAACTTAAATGATCATAACCATCATATAAAAGATCATAAACATTAATAATGTCATAAATATTGGTTGTTCATTACACATAAAGTCACTTAATAGGAACTAAAGCCAAGATGTGTAATTGTGACATTCATAAACATGTGATATCATTCCATATAATTCAAGATGAATTGCTTGAACTCATCAAGGAACTTCATGGGAACTCCACTAACTACGTGGGACACACCACCATCCCCAATGGTAGTTCATTCCTTTTAAGGGATATGGTTTCCCCATTATCCTTGAGTTGATTGGGTTTCCCATATCCCCTTAGTGGGTTAAGCTCATTGACTTGATTCCTTTCATTATTGGATTAGGTATAAATATTTTCCCAAGGAGTTGGAGGGAGATATAAGTCCCACCCATCTAATAATAAAATCAATCATATATGTGCCACATGATAATAAAATATTCCTCATATACTGAAACATAAAATAAGATAGTTTCTATAAACATCAAATCATAACCCATGAAATGAAATGGGTATCATTAAAATTTCATCACCTCATACCCTATGGAAAAAATATAATATTCATAATAATTTCATCCAAGAATAACCCCAAAAAATAATCAAGTTTCAAAATCATATATCATGTGGACGAGAAATCTGTTTCACATTAATCATTCCATTAAAAAATAAACCATTCAATATAGAATATAAATGGAACCTCTGGCTAATTTCCTAGAAGGTCTTGACTAAAATCTACAAACATAATCATAGATATAAAATAATTTTTATATGTAGTTTAAAAGTATTTCTTGAGGAAGAAATTACTTATTATTTGAAAAAGGACCTTTAAATACGAAATAGTTTTGAAATCCATTTTTTTAAAATAAACATGAAATATTATAATGAAATATTAAATTTTTTGAAAACATTTTTATTTAAAAACAAATAAATAGAGAATGAAATATATTTTAAAATAACTTTACTTGAAAACTTATCAAAGGAGATAGAAAACGTTTGATAATAATTTTACTTTAAAACATATAAGAAGAGCTTGAAAATGTTTTCAAAACCCATTTTCCTTGAAAACATAAAAAATAAAAATGAAAAAAAATTGAAATCAATTTTCCATAAAAATTACTTTTAAAAATAATTATTAAAAATTACCTTTTGAAAATGAAATTTAACATCTAATGAAATTATTGTGGTTAAATATATACATGTTGTATTAGGTGAAAATTATATTCCCTTTCCACTGTAAAAAGGTAAGAAAAATGATCTTCTCTAAAAGTGACATGAAGATTCATTTTAATGCATTGGTAAAATAAATAAATGGAAAGAAGTCAATTAAATATGATAGGATAATATTATAACATTCATGGAACCCCTTTTTGGGAAAATTTATTTTGATGGATCATATATTTTCAACCGAAGAGAGTGGTAAAGTCGAACATTCTTAAAAACACTTTATTTGATCATATTATGTACAAAAGAGTAGCAAAATGATACAATTACTTGTATATAACATTAATATCCATACTATAAGAAATAAAATAAGATTTATTGAGATATTAATCATAATACCTCATCAATTTGAGCATAATCATAAATAATCTTAATAAATGGTGAGATTGTAACCATAAATGGTTACATATTTAGTAACCTTGGTTATAAAAAAATAGAAAGAATAAAAATATATGAAACTTAAAATATCATTAAAATACTTATATTTTTTATTAAACATGTCAAAGTAAGTATATACACCTCATAAAAAATATAGGTTAATAACCTGGCATGTGTCTCAATGAAGTGAAATAAAGACAAAATCACTTTTTCAATTTAGTATCTTTTGAAACATATACCAAATGAAAGAAATATAATAAAATGGATATTTAAATACCCATAAATTATAATTATCATATTATACATTCATGAGAAGTATATATACCACAAAAAAGAAACAACTGATGATTAGGGCATGTATCTCACATAAATAAAAAGTGTGATTAAATTCCCTTATCCTGTGTCTTGAGTCTCATCATACTCATTCAAAACTATTGTATAATAAATTTAAATTTATTATAAATATTTTATATACCCATATTATTACATATAATATGATATATTGTTTTACTATAAATTTATTTTACCCACTCATTAACAATTTCATGTTAAAGTTACACTTAAGGCAATACTCTCTTTGTTTTTCACTCATTTCTTAACATGTCATATATATGGTACGTATTCTTATATCATGATTTCAATAAATTAAACCATGTTATAAATATAATTTAGTAAATATATATATTTATTATAATAATTTATATAATATATATGTATGAAATGTAAGACACCATTCAGGGAGACAGTAGGACCTGTGTATGCATGAACGATGCTTTCATTTTATTGGCCTATTGAAGAATGAAAGTAAATGACATATGTGAATATTTATATATCTATATAATATAATCACAGTAGAATTATTATTTTATATATATCATATGGGTTCACTAATCATATCTTCAATACATTCCATGTAGTTTGTGAAGGAATCACATTGCTTTGATGGGGCGGTAGTCAATAGTTCCTCGAATGAAATTATTGTATTTTCCAAAGTTGGAAAGAATAAGGGTATGTTATAAATAATAATTATGGAAACCAAAATAAATTATAAATATCATATATGTAATATATAAATATAATGTTCATCAAAATATCTACCATGGGAGGTGGTAAAGAAAAAATGAGAAATCATTATTATGTGAGGTGGTAGTTCACCGTACTTGTAAATAGTGTATTGATTACCCATTACATGGAAGTGCATGTATGTGTAGGTATAAACCTTAATTTAGGATTATCCTAGTATATTTAGGATATTTTAGTTTTATTAAAATAAAGGAACAAGAATATTTTAGGGAGTGGTGAATGGAAATAAAATAAAGGATCTTAAGGGTGGGTGTTACCTCTTAATCATGTAATTCATTTTGGATTCGCAAAAGGGATTTCTTGAATAGATTTATGAACAAATATATGATTAAATAAAGAAGGTATGGATTTTAGGATGTTAATTGGGAAGATATTTTTTGTTATTATGTTGTATGATAGGTGTTAAGAAGTGCGAGAGGTGGTGGTCTTTTATAGGGAAGAGAAAGGACACCCAATGAATTTTTTAAAATAGGTCATCAGTACCCAAATTTCAACATAATAAAAATCATAAAAACCAAAAAAAACAATAATTTATGTTTTAAAGTTGAAATTTGTATAGAAAATGACTTTTTATTCCTGTTTTGGTCATTTGGACCCTTTTGTTTAAGGTTTATTCCCTAGTAAAACGTAATTTTACCATAATCACCGTAATTAATTTTAATTGCATTAACTAATATTGTTGGTAAAAAATCCATTTTACCATATTTTAATATATGAATTAATCATATTATAAATACTAAATTCATTTTCCAATTTCAAATCATATAATTGGTAGAAATCAATTTAGTCTTAGTCCCACAGATTGGATGACATATCAGATTTTTAATCTAAAAACATCTAAACGTTTTCTATGTTTTTATAACCATTTTCAATGTGAAATATATTCAAATTACCAAAATTGGATTAATATATATAATTATTATATAATTATACCATGAAACAAATTCCTAATTAAATTCAACTATATTAATAAATTATATGAAAAAAGTAGTTTTGAACTAAAATTCGGTATATTTTAATATTCATTAACAAATGAAGGTAAAAAGAAAAATACTGAATGTTTCCCAAAACCAAATTATTTTTTTCATATTTCAAATATAATTTTTATTTTGAAATATTAAATATATCAATGTTACAAAATTTTATTTAAAATGGGTTGTCCATTAAAATGTGGTATAAACGCCTTAACAAAAATATTGGTTTGTAAGAATATAATTGGGTTAATTCTTATCCTATGTCTATAAATGATATTAGTATGAATATAAAAATATTTTATTGAATATAATATATATATATATATATATATATTACATTATTATCACTAAATAAATTTAATTTATTTAATTTATTTTTGTAAACATATCTGTGATCATAACAAAATATTTCTATAAAAACATTCCATTTGTATTCAATTATTTCTTATATTTAAATCTAATTAATTAGTAACTAATGAATTTAACATTTTATTTTATACTATATTTATTCATTTTCCTCAATGTCATCTTAATTTATAGGTTATGTCTTATTGTATTGAATAATAATATATATTATATATATATATAATAGTATCGTAAAAGTTTGTCTTCTATGTTATGCAGGCCATAGAAGAAAGATAATCATTCATGTAATATATAGTAACCTCAGTTTTATGTGAAGTTAATGTTAAAATATATGTTGTGTGTTGTGAAATATAGCATAGTATTTCATATAATGGAATTCAAACATTTTTCATTGATATAAAAGAACTATCTTCAGTGTGACGTGAAATGAAAATTTTCAAAAAATAAAATTTATATAAAAAAAATATTTCACAAAATATTAGGGTGTTAGAGTACTCATGAATAATAATAAATTGATAGTATATACCTCAAATAAGTTTAGAATCCATGAGTAGAATTGCCTGTAGCAAGATCGGGTCCTAGAATCCTTAATATTTTTCGTGAATATTTAGAGGCACTACTTCTATGGTGAGATGTGTAACATATATACTGATCACAAAATTATAAAGTATAATTCACGTATAAGGATCTTAATATGAATTGAAAGAGTTGGAGAGATCTACTCAACTATATATATATTTCTCTATTCATCACTAATTGAGAAAATTATAAAAAGTTAAATGACTGTATTAGTAGAAAATAACCTACTACTCTATCCATGATGTGGATTGAAAAAGTCCCAATATTTATAGATATGACATGGATGGATTTGGAAATCATTGCGGTAGGGAATACACCATACCTTTCCTAAATTATTTTGCCACTATATATCCATGATATGATTGAAGACCCAAAAAGAAATATTTGGATCTTGGGAAAAATGTTAAATATATAATGTAAGGGAAGATACAAGAGTTCCATATCGATGATGATGGCGTGTTATGGATTGGAATAAGTCATTATGCTTATTTATCTCAGGGGATAGAGATGGTGATATTAGATAATGAAGATATATCATCTTTATCCATCCATCATGTTAGTTCCAATATTTATCTAGATATTTGAGAACACTTATGGTGAGAAAACATGAGGTAGGAGATTACAATGTATATATCATAGTGTTTTGTTTTCCAGAAAGTAAAAGTGGAAAGAGAGAAGTCTAAATGGATGATAAAACCATTTCTATATTGATATGAAAATGGGAGAACATTATTGTTGACTTTGTCAATTGTCTCCCAAATAAATCCAAAGAATCAATTCAATATGGATTGTGGTGGATTGACTCAACGTGTCTTGGCACTTCGTTGCAATTCAGGAAGATTTCATGAATGGTCAACATGAAAAGATATATGTGAAGAAATTGTTCAGGCTTCATTAGGATCCACTTTTGATCATATATGATCATGATACAAGGTTCACATATGAATTCTTGAAAATTGTTTAATAAGATTTGAGTACTGAATTGAATTTACGCATGTCCAATCACCCCCGAATAGATGGCCAATCTCAAATAACTATTTAGAACATCGAGGGATTGTTAATATTCTGATCAATAGAATTCAAAGGGGTATGGGATCATCATATCCTTTTGGTTAAATTCTTGTACAACAAAAACTTCCACTCAAGCATTCCAATAGCTCCTTATGAAGCCAGTTTTGGGAATAAATATAGAACTCCCATTTATTGGGATGATATTAGAGAAATAATGATACTTGGACTTACCCTTGTGAAAGAGATGAGTGAGAAGGTTCAAGCCATCCAACAAGACATAAAATGTTTTCAGAATCAGTAGAAGATCTATGATGACAATGTTCTAAGGGATTTTGGGTTTGATGTTAGAGATAATGCTTTTCTTTGAACATCACCATGGAAGAGAGTCATGTGGTTTGAAAAGAACGAAAATCTTATCCCAAGGCACATTGACCTCAATAAGATCCTTGATCACATAAGATCAATGGACTATTATCTTGAACTTCCTTTGAACATGGATCATGTTCATGATGTATTCCATGTACCCCTCATGAGGAAGTACATACCAGGTCCCTCACATGTGCAGTACTATGAGGTGGTATTGCTGGAATATGATATCTCTTATGAGGAGTTTCCAGTTTTGATTTTTGATATAGAGATAAGGTTGTATGAAAAAATACCACCCACTAGACCATGGTACTATGGATAAACCATATGTATGAAGAGGCGACATGTGGACCATAAGATGTGATTAAGTAGAAGTAACCTCACCTATTTTCACCATAGTTTGTAAAACAAAATTTTTTGGATGAAATTTCAAAAGGGGGGAAGTTTGTAAAGGCACCAAATTTTATTAATGCTATTTTCCATATTATAATAATGTTATAAAATATATTCATTATATAGAGCACCCAATAAAAAAATTATTCAAAAAAATGAAGAATAAAATAAGTGATATTTATATAAATTAGGAAACCTATACAATGAAATAAAAATAGAACCATTAGAATAGTAATATGACCATTAGGAATAGAAATTCGAAAATTGGGATAATTAATTCACCTATGAATGTGTAAAAAATTTTGGTATCTTAAAAATGAAAATATGAAATATTTCTATCATGGTATAAATAAATAAGTGTTTAAAAAAAATTTAAGTGTTGGTATTTTGGTAAAACATAAATGATTATTTACATTTTTATAATTAATATAACAACTTAAATGAAAATATATTTTTATAAAATATATTCATGAATTAATATTATGTTTTATTATAAATATAATATAATATTACAAGATCTTAATTAGTTTTTCAAAGTGTCAACAAATAAATTATAATATAAAAATCAGTATTTTTTCAAATAAATAATGCTTTTTTATAAAAAATAAATTTCACATAGTTAGAAAATTATTTTCCTAATATAAATCAAATTTTTGAAATACCCTTGAAATAAAATGGTTATAGTGAATTATTGGGTTTTTTGTAGAATAGATGAATTTTTGTGAATAGTGAAATACAGAAATTTACGACATAAGCTAAATACATAAATTTTTGGGACATGGATGTTTATTGAATAATGTAAGTAATATTATCTCTAACTCTCCATCCATTGTAAATATATTTAGTCCTGGTAATCAATATTATTGATAGTCTGGATCAAAAATAAAAAAAAAATTAATAAAATAATAAGAAAACACGCCACTCCTCTTGTATAAATACCCCATTTAATCACAACTTCTCCACCCACATTATAAGAACTTTCTCTAGTAAAAATTATTCATAATTCCAACCCACAAGTCTCTTCCCAACATCTATGAGCTTCTGGTCTCAACAAAACACCTAATTCACAATCCTTAAGAAGGTTATCAACATGACACCATTCGAGAGGTTAAATCCTCAATACATATCTTGTAATTTATTTTCCTCTCTTCTCCTCCCCTAAACCCCCTTATCCAAAGTGGAATTATAACTATATTATCATATATATATACTATAATTTTATTTAATTTATGTAATATCCATCATCAAATATCTTATCTCCTCATTTTATTCTCAAAAAAACATTGTCCATGATGGGTCAATTCACCGCCTTCATGGATAAAAAGTTTTTATTTTGCATTACCACCTTCAAGGATGGTCATTAAACCATTATTATAGTTTAAATAGATTTTAATACTAAAGTTAAAAAAAAATTAATGTTCTATTTCTATTTTATAAACATTATATATAATAAAACTAAACTATTTCATAATAGAAGAAAAAACCTCTAAAATAAAATAAAAAATTATCATCAATATTTTATAAAATGAATAATAAAAATACCATAAAAATGGAATATCAGACCATTTAAAAAAATTTATGTTCATTAATAACATATAATTTCACTTCTTGATAATTATTCTCATTTTTCATAAACTTCCATAGTTATATACATGTCAACTGACCATGAAACCATGAAAATGAATGCTCTCAAAACATTGAAATTGAACACAATTACTCCTAAAAATGGACTAAAATGTATTATATAAAATTATAACAATTTAAATAAATGTATATTAATTTAATAATTTTATAATTAATTAATATAGTTTTATTATCTATGATATTATGTGTTGGGGTAGAACACTTTCAGATCTAGGGTAAGAAGATTCTGAAATCCAACTCATGTTCATTGGGTTTTCTATATTTCTCAACAATTTTAGTATTTATGTCTATTTAATTTTACATAATATAATTTGGTTATTCATCCCTGTTAATTTAATTTCTATACTTCTTTCCAATTGGGTTTTATGAAATATATAATGATTCTCTAATTGAACCTTTTTTTCCAATATACATATTGACTCCTCTTGAGATTGTTTCTTATTCACTTGGGAAAAATGGTTACAATAACAAATATGTTTTCCATTTTTTATGTTAGAACCAAAAAATTTATTTCTAAAAGTATAATTAATTAATATATTATGAAACCCAATCATTTCCATTTGTTATTTTATGATTGTGTTTTTTATACATTCTATGTGTCATGCAAGGTAATATAAATGTTATGATGTGATGGGTGGGCCTAAAATTATATGTCCCCCCAATGCATAAGGTAATGTGATTTATCTCAAGATATAATGTGTATTATTCATAAAAATGATTTTATCATTGTTCATAATGAAGATGTTATGACTATTCACATATGTTATACATGAACATAATGCCCAATTTATTCAAAACAATGTGTTGAATTTGACCACAAAGATGTGATGTTTATGTTTTATAAACATCCAAATTCCAGGCCTTTATCCAATGTTTCACTTTTTTTATTATAATGATCAAAGGCTTATGTTATGATTAATATTATTATTCTCTCTCAATTTATATTATTTTGATTTCCACTATACATCCTATTACTAGGATTTTAGCTCACCCATTTCTTCGATGTGTATCCTCATGTGAATACATTTACTAAGGAGAACATCCTACTTATAGGGATAAAAAAGATTAATGTAAATAAATATTTATTATTTATTTTACATAAGTGATTCATTTTCCTAATTTTCCAAATACACTAAACCTTTCGATCTTTATTCTTTTATGCTAATATTTAGTTTATCTTTAAAATGTTTTAACAGTCATATAAGAAAAAATAAGTTCCCTTTAAATATCCTTCCAATATTTTTCATTATTCACATGTGATATTTTTTAATTAAATCAACCAATTTTTTTCTTAGAATAATTTATTTGTGAATTATAGAAATTTCCATGACACCATTTTATTTATCAAATTTTATTTATATTTTAGAAGATTTATTAATATGATCATGTTTATGGTACACACACACATATATATTTATTTATTATTATGTCATTAGTAGGTCTGATATACCTATCCAATGAATTGTGTAAATAATTATATCTTTTGATAAGTTTCTATATGGAAAAAAATGGTTATCCTAGTCTAATATTATTTGAGAAAATTGTCGTCAACCTAGTTGACTATGATATGGACTTCTTGGTGGTTAACCTTAACATAAATATTGATTTTATATACTTTTTTTGTGCCAAATTCAAGTGATATGTTTCATGTATCATGATTAAAGTATCATATTTCCACATTATAGTGTTATAGATAAAAAGTCCAAAATACCTATGTTATATTCATGTTTTTGATTCATTATTCAATGGGTATGACTTATTTATATTGTATTTATATTTTATGATTATATACAAATACCTTTATGTTCATATTAATATCACTTTTGACATTAGATCGATATCTCACATGTTTGAACCCTTATTGAGTGTCTGGTATAACTCTTTTCTTACATTGTATTCCCCAAGTAATAAATAATATTATATTTTATAATATTTCTTGAATGATATCATGTATTGGATTTTTTTGTAAAATTTATGGAATTATTATAAAATAAGTTTGTTATGTATCTAATTTCATATGAAAATAAACCTATTGGTTATGGGGTGTAACTTATTTTTAAATGTAATGTATATTCTTGAATAATGATTTATTATGTGTTAATGTTATTTTTGGGTAACATCCATTTTTATCAGAGAAAGGTTAGGTTATTTTATGGAATTAGGTTATAGTGGTGAAGAGGATAAATCATAAAAGAACCTATGTTGGGCTAAAATTTATATAGTTTGATAAATTGTATCGTAGGTTAAAATGATGATTTAATATGATAATAAATATTATGATTCTTTTTTCTTATTATTTATAGATTTTTCACTAATTCCTATAAGATATTATTATTTATTAATTATACTAACCATTATGGTTTATTAAATCATTATAACTAGAAGAAAATAGTGATAGTTGTGCTTATTTTCTATTCAATAAATTTATATATCACACGTCTTTTGATTAATGGCCATGAACATAACATGGTCATGGGAATGAAAAATTATTAACTACCCCATATCAATGAAGTTTTCATTATAGTATGAGGTGGCCAATATATCTTAGAGAATAAACATAGATTACAGTATCATTAATTATGTTTTTAATGTAATAATATACCTAAGAAAACCTTCCATAAAATATATAAAAACAATGACTACATAATGACGACCAATTAACATACAAATTCCCCGGAAATCATTATATATTTGATGAATATAGTATTTTGATAATACCATGATCAATTTGTGGTTTTATTTATAAATGAAATACTAATATATTTCATGATCAATTAAAAGAAAATGTATAATTTTATGATTGTGTTAAAGAACATGAGAAAGGATAAATTGAATGAGAAATTTTCAAAGTGAAATTTTTTTCTATATAAGCTCTGATTTTTTGGTCATGTAACCCAAAAGGGTACATTTGTTTACACTTCAAGAAAATATGGATATTTCATTATATTTATTACATATTTTTAGTATCTATGGCTGTAGTATTCAATTTTTATTCTTATTCAATAACCATGGCTGCATATGTCACTTATTATTTAGGGTTTGGAAAACCATTGCCATTTCTCTCCTGCACACACCCATGAAAACATTTCATTGGTTGGAAGGAAATATGAAATGGATATTACCACCATTTACATTCAATTGATTCTATAGTTTTATGTTGAAAGGGTTACACCTATGTTTTATGGACAACTATGGGTATATTTTTCTCATAGAAGGTATGTAACAACCATTTGAGGTCAACTATGGCCATAGGTGTCTCACAAAGGGTCTATAAATTTGGCCAACTAGAGAATTTGGTTCTTAGTGGGATAAATGGGTATGTAAATTAATAATGATAACTAAATATTTGATATGTTACTAACCCCATAAGGAAGGGGCATATGTTCATAATTTGTAATTTTTATTGTATACAAGGGAGGCTAATAGGATAGCAATATATTCCATGATTTGTAATACTATGACCATATCCTATAAGCTTATTTTTATAGGTTATTGAAATATATTTAAACCAAGTGAAGAGAATATATTTATATTAATATAACCATTAAATTATAGATGTTATTCAAGAAAAAAATACAATGTCCACTATATCCATAGTTTTCATGGATGAGATAGATATTATCTACTATATGTGATAAATTTATCTTAATTTTCAAATATACATGATAATTTAACAATGAAGGGAGTCATGATCTTGTGGATACAAGACTATAAATATAGTTTCATGGATCTTATTAAATTTTTAGTGAATACACATATACTGATACTAACAATAAGAGGGGAAGGATTGGTGATATACAATGATGTATCAAAGAATGTTTTAGGGTGTTGCCTTAGGAAAAATGTTGTTTTGGTAGCTTATGAATCACATAAATAAATATCTCATGGAAAATTTTACAAAATACATGATTTAGAGCTCACAATGAATATTTTTATAAAATATATAGAAAAATTATATAAATAAAAAAATTTGAGATATATGTTGATAATAAGAGAATAAAGTATATATTCACACATAAAGAGTTAAACATGCACCAAAAGAGATGATTAGAGCTTATCATGGATTATGACTAGTTCATTCATTACACTATGGGAAGGTGAAAAAGGATGATGATTCTCCTAACATGAAGAGACATTATACCATATTAATAATTAGGATTGATGGAGAAATAACACTCATGTATTTTAAATGTGTAATCCTATAAAACATATGTGATGGGGATAAATATTGTCTTTCCTATGTGATTTTTTATCCTTCAATCCAGATGATGTTCAAGGTGTCATAAAATGATTTTATTAATATATAGAATAAATTTAGATTTATTACAGAGTTCAACCTCAATAATGAATAAATTAAGGGATCTGGGAATTGAATATGTGTTCCATCTTTTCTAGAACTGATGAAGGAGATATTGGACTACGCATATTACTCGTAATTATATATCCATTCTTGTTGAGATGAAATAAGTAATAAAAAAGTATAATTACTAGTTATAGAATATCAAGGGAGGTATTATGAATTATATACAATGAATCTTATGTTTTTATCATATGAATGATTAATTCTATAAGTCTAAGATGATGATGAAACCATTAAACATACATGTATGAAAATTGGAGAACATCCCCATGAGTTTTATTATAGGACATCTCAAGATATCTAAGGGGTATAATTTTCTTGGGGATTTTTTTGATCACCGTATGAAATCAGGCCATTTCATTGATATGAAACATTTTTTTAATTAAAAAAAATTTAAAAAAATTTACATAAAGGATGTGGTAATTATATATAAATTTCCACATTAAATTATATTATATAGAGATACTAGGTTTTCCTCCAAGTTCTAGAGAAATATTTATAAAAAATTGTTATTGATCTAATATTTGTCCATAATTATCATCCTCAAAATGATGGCTAATATGAAATAACCATTAATATTTAAGAAGATATTATGAGATCTTTCTATATAGATTTCATTGGATATTGGGGTTAACAACCCCATTTTTTTGAGTTCGCATACAATAATATTCTACACACAATAACTCAAATAGAACAATCTAAGTATGTATATAGAATAAGGTATTGAAAACTAACTAATGGTATAAAGATAAATATAATATGTAATCAAGAATAAATCCTTCATATATTGGGTGGAATGCAAGTGGTTAACACACCCAGTCATCCAACATGAATCTCAAGATCAAATCTCGATGGGTGATATTTCTGTGTTACGATAATATTAATGTAGTAGTAATATAGTAGTTATTATAGTGGAACTATAGTAGCTAGAAATATTCACCTGTTTGGGATTTAGGGTCACCAGTTTGGGACCACAGACAATAGGACCTCATGGCCATCCATAGGCCTTCAAGCCACAGGACCATCGGGCCATAGGGCCTTCAGGCCACAATGACCATGGAGCAGCCCAGATCCACATAGAGACGATCCATAAGAGGATTCAAAGAACAAATATCAGCCACCGGGGAAGAGATAATCGGATTAGATGAATGAGAGGGTATGTCTATTGACATCATGACTAGGTACCATGCAGCTTTGTTTGTTAAAATACTAGCTGATCAGCAATGAAATGTGGAGATCTAGGTTCCATCAATGATGTAGATGTTGGGGGAGGGTATGTTCTAGTGTTTTCGGCCTTCGGGTCATGTATTTGTTATTATGACACTAGGCTTTCATGACATGTATTGGGCTTTATGCAACTGGGCCAATGGGTCGTGTAATGGTTCCCTCCCATCTTTATTAAAAATAGGAATTATCTAGTAATCAATAAAAAGAATACATTTGGTCCATTCACGTGATATCAGAATACTTTTAAACTAATTTCATTAAATTTTCAAAAAATTAAAAAACATGTTAATGAAATATAAATTTTATAGAATATCAATTAAGATAATTGCCAGTGATATTGGTAGTTTGAAGTTGCAGATAATTTAATTATTTTAATATAATTGTTGGAGATGGTAATGAGATTTCTGTATAAAGTAATATTGATACATAGATATATAATACCGATGGAAATAATGAATCTTGTAGTATTAAGTGAATATCTCTTTACACTTCACGAAAAACTATCACAATTTCATGATGTGTTTCATTAATCATTTTTGAGGATGTAAATTATAGATCCATAAATAATACTAAAATCAATCATTGTATAACTGGAACATTATCTCTCTTATAAAGAATTGTTGGTAGAGATAATTGATTATATATATAAGGTTCTATGAATAATTTCAACTAACATGACTAATTTTCTTTGGAGAAAAAGTAAATTTAAGGTAGAGAGGTCAAAAGCCAAATAAAAAACAATCACATTTTTTAATCATAGTAATGAATGTTTTAGGGAGGAATTTTTTAAGGGTGTTTGAATGTAACACCCATTGTTTTTATTCCATTAATATTCAGGGTAGCTTATCTTATACACAACAACAAAATAATAAAATATATTATTTTAATCAAGTATGGTAAGACATTACAATACATTATTAACATTGTCATATCATGAGAATATAATATGGAACATCGTTATGAACATTAATCAAATAATAAGAACAAAATAAAAAAATGGCAATGAACATGGAATATTCATCCACACGATTTCCCATGAACACAATACCACTAATTATAACTATAGAAAGAATAAGAAATCACTAGAAATATAACATACATATTGGGAGGGAAATAAGAAAAGAATATAAATGATTTTTAGTGATGAATTTGAGGTCATATATATATGTGTGCATATAATATAATATTACTATAATAGAAATATATATATATATATATATTAGATATATGGTTGTTGTTAATATGGTCGTTGCATTCTTTTCCATTGATTATATACATCACTGATAAGCTTATTGAGTACTTTAAAATTAGAGGTAAATAATGTGTTAGAAAAAACTTATTATAAATTTAATTAATGGGAAATATATATTTTTGAATAATGTTATGATAAGTAATGAAAAATTGTTTTTATTTAAAAGACATTGGTTTTTTTACATAATGTACATCAAAATAGATTAAAATATATTAAACAATTATTATTAAAAATTATTTAGAAAAATCATGGAATTCATAATAATAAATTTTAATATTTCCAAATAATTAATAAATGTGCTACCATTAATGAGTATTTATTGGTTCATGGATAATGAAAATATTTTTTTTAAACCATATTTTTATTAAATAAAAAATATTATTATTTACAAAATAAAATTTTCAATTTAGATTTAAAAAATTAATTCATATTATTTTCTATATGAATAAAATAAATTATTATCGACATAATTATTATTACTTGTTATGTAAAATGAATATAATCACTTTTATGCATAAATTTTTTTTCATAAATTTTTTTTTATGTTATATTCAATTATGTTTTAAAATTAATTTTAATCATTTTTAGAAATATAATTTGATAAAACAGAGTTTCTTTGGAATTAGTGTACTAAAATTAGATAACAAGGTTAATTTCAATTTTTTGGAAAACAATATGTCTCTCACATAAAAATTTTGTTACCATGATAAGGGTAAAATTATATAAAACGGTTAATATTAAAAGATAAAGTCCTAAAGTATCTTTATCCTTATCTATAAATTATATCTATTATGTAATTGTAGACAAATAAATTATGTTTCTATTTTATATCTTCTTTCTCTGTAAGAGGACATTCTAAACATATTAAAGAATATATATTGAAGGAAATTATACTAAAAATATCTTATAAATAGACTGCTCATATACCCAATTAAAACAAAAAATCTCCATCATTTAAATCATTAATATTAAAAAGAATTAGCCCAATAAAATTATTCTTAAAGAGTTTTTTTGTGTTTGCCTCAATAATGAGGTCAAAATCATTCCTTTTGAAGGAATCTGTTTTAAAATGGAAATAATTTATCCAAATATCTTGTTCTTTACGATATTTTTCAATTATCTTATCAGACCCACTCTTTATAAATACTACTCACCAATATAATAATGTTATGTTAACATAATTATTCATATATTAAAATTATATTACTATAATATAAATCTATACGATTACTCATTAGTACAATATATTTCGGTTTGGGTCCATTTAACAACCTACATGGATGATTTCCTGATGTATTGCTTGTTTCCTACATGAATAAGCATAAGGATAAAAATTATGATTATATATGATATGAATTAGTAATTTGTGTTATGAATATGATTTATTAAGGTTGAAACACAATATAATGGTCATTATATAGTAACTCATTATTACCAGTAACATACCCAAAACATGATAATCATAAATCCTATTCTCACAAACCATACACATACTATCCATAAAATGAATTTGGGACTATGTTAGTAATTGTAATATAAGGATTCCACTACCTATAACAATCCTGTAATAACAATATTTTTTCAACGGACAAGATTGATAACACTATTATGAGACCTGTATAAAATAATCAAAATTACCAACATCAAATAATGAAAATAAATAATTACTAAATAATTTTTTTTATAATTGATAATAATTATGTTTTAAAAAAATTATTTTATATTAATAATGTTCCTAAATAATTTATAATTATTTTTATGCTTATCATACAGGAAGTTATAGTGCTATCCTAGGATTTATAAGAAAGTGTAAGAGTTTATTTTCAAATCTCTAATTGAAATCAGAATTATTTGTATATAAACTTTAATGGGAAAAATTTATATGTTATTTCTCTTTAAAACCCCATCCGTTTCAACTATAATATATTTATTGTTGGATTTTACACATCTTCTTACCATTTTTCTTTCCCATGGATTCTTAATTCCCAAAAAATAATTCTTGCATGTGAGATTTTACTCTTATATTATTTTCAATTGTATAATTTTTTTCAATTTACATATTCATTATAATCATTCATGGATGTAGTATTTATCATTAAATCCACTTCTCTGACAGGTTAAGGATATTTTTTATTGAATTTATTTTATTTGAAAAAAAGTAATGTAATATTTTAAATCCATTAATTTATATTTTTCACATGTTTAATTTCTCCCAAATGGTTCTTATCTATTCATTAAAAAGATTCCCTTCAATGTTTTAATGGGACTTAAAAGATATTTTTATTTTACATTCACATTTCCCTTACAAAAAAATTATTTTTAAATAAAAAATTAAAATAAAGGTCACCTAAAATGTAAATGATATTTATTTTTATTTTGAATATAAATTTATTATTTCATTCAAATTTTATTAATGTTTTAAATATCCATATATGTTTCTCACAATTTAATGTTGTTATTTTTTAATTTATTCATTCGTTTTTTTTTCTAGGAATATTTTCATTATTCTTTGTAGAAATTATCATGAAACATTTCATTCTCACACGTTCTTTTTGTTATGATTTATTTGTGAATATGGGCATATTATTTTTACACAAACATATATACCTTATCCTTATGTAATGGGTGGTACAATATATCCCAAAAATAAATTGGGAAAATATTTTAAAATCAAAAGATATTTTTGACTACCTCATATTTGTACTCTAAAAATCCATAAATAAAAAAAATATTCTTTACTTAACAGCTTATAAATGAATTGAAGAGTCCCAATTTTAACCCTTAATTTTTCCAATATGACAAAAAAATATTAAGTTTCATATTTTTGAAGAACCTATTATGATTATTTTTACATGGTTGAATGAATTTTTTCAAATAAAATACCATGTATTTCCTATCAAATTAACATTTTCTAAATTATAGAGAATATTAATTTGTCAATAATATGCCCTCAAAATCTCCCAAAAATTATCTAGAAAATCAATTATATTTTAAATATCATATATAAATAAATTTTTAATAGCCTAGACAATTGGAAATATATGAAGGGTGAGCTCAAAAACATAGTAATGGGGAAAAATATAATAGTAATTAATCTTATTTACAGAGCATAATATATAATGATATATTATTGAAGGTATGAAAAAAAATAATTCCATAATAGAATAAAATTGAAGACATTATATATATTGGGATAATAATTAAAATGAAAATTCACATGGATAATAATAAATTTCTCATTAGTGGTGAATGTAATAATGCAAGACAAAAAAATGTAATTCCTTATTCAGAGAAATAATTATATTTGATATTATCATTATACAATCAAGGAATTTTTCTAGATAATAAATTAATCTAGGTATTCACTCCAAAAAATAACCATTATTGTTTGTCTCATGAGACCTATTTATGCATTCTAGTTAAATATATATCATGCCCCATCAATACTAATTATGTGAAATGAATTCATCATATAAAGTTATTAATAAAAATTAATATACATAACAAACACACCTTAATAATCAATAAATATTTACTTGTAAATAAAATATATACACATTTTTAATATTTTGACATTCAATAATGGAAGATATTTCTATGTGACCATCACTAAAACTGACATCGTTTAGAGAAAGGGGTATATAGTTAAGTCAAAAATTTCTTTTATCAATCCTTTTATGACATCTAAGTGAGCACCCATTAATCAATGAAATTTAAAAAAGTGTATTCAAAATAGTATAACATTGAATGAAAATGATATGAATATTATTAATGAGTGATTAAGAAATAAAAAATCATATATGTGTAATTTTTTTTGATGAAAAAAAGAATTACATAATCCACCTAGAGAAACAAGGTGGATAGAATCATTTGAATATTTTCAATGATCAATCCTAACATTTTTCAATGAAAAATTACTCTGATTATGTTTTCTTATGGTTTTATAAAAATATTTTTTTCAATTATAAATATCATCGATCATTTGAAATAATTTTACGAGAAAATTTAACTAAAAATATGGTAAAATTTATTTCTTTTAGATAACATTAAAATATATATAAATTATTATACAATTTAGAATACATTGTGGAAATATATTTTTATAAGGAAAATGTTAAAAATTAATGATATTTATGTTGTAATGAAAGAGAACCATATGAAAAACATTAAATGATTCATTAAAAATATTCAATAAGGTCAAATATTCTAAAATTATCTAAATAAATTATTTAGTCATAAATAAGGAAATTCATAAATGAACCAAATGAATATGGAATTGGAAAAACGGAGTCTCCCAAATGGAAAGAAAATGAAGGTTCAATTATTGCTAGATGGGTAAATATTGAGTCAAATGGGAAAATTAAATACTGATAAGAAAATTAAAGCCTATTGAATAACTATATAAGATTAATATGAAATGTGTTTTAGAATTTTTTTTATAAATTTCTTTATATGTATCATCTTTCAAAATAAATATCAATTTGAAATTGAGATTGGTGATGAAACGTGTTATAGTTTTGGTAACATATGAGATTTGGGGTACATCTTGGAATCTCTTGAAATGGAAGATATTTTCATACATGAAAATAATAGGGAAGTTAATAATCCCTATTAAATAATTAATGGTGGAAAATAAAAATCATGTCTCATGGATTTGAAAATAATTTAATGAAACACTTACAAAAATAGAATATGTTCTGTCAAAATCTTTGTAATTGTATAATTTCAAATTGAATATTAAATACCATGAATAATGAGATAATTGGGATATAAAATATTAAAAGGGTTTTATATAAACAATAAAAAAGAAAAATTGTGTAAAATAAGAAATATTCCTTAGTAAGAAAATATAATACATGAAAGCCCTTTTTAGAAACATAATATTGGATGTAAGAATCTTTTGATATAACGTTTATAACTAAGAATTATAGAAGTAAAAATATAAGGAGGATATAAAATTAAATTTATTAATTGGGTATAATAAATTATTCTTGGAATAACATAGTTCAACAATATTTTTTGTAACTCAATAGAATTTAATTGAGTTAATAGAATCCCTTATCTTATTTCATAGCTAGTAAAAATATGGTCTGACCTCCAGTATAAAAAAATAACTATATCAACAACCTATTTTATAAAAAATCGTGTCTATGAACAATTAAAAATAAAAATTTATAATTATTATTTACATTTATAGTAGTTAGTTATTATATATTTTTGATATCGAGTGTGAGTAATCTTGATCATTTGGAACTAGTTTCATAATTACTATGTCATTAATCTTTATTTCCCCAAAGTTAATAATTCCAAGATCATAAAATAAATTTTAGTTTTAGTTTTATAATTATTTACAATGTTATAAAAGAATTATTTGGTTTTTTTTGGTTATGACCATTAAGGATGAAATTTGTGATGAGAAAGTTTGATTGATTTTGCATGAACAAACAATTGTATCTTAATCAATGAGTTTAAAATTAATTTTACCATTAAAGAACCAAAATAAAATCTATAGTTTATTATTTATTCCATATATTATCAATAATTATGTAATATTAGTTATAAATGATATTATATTATATGATTATTTTTGTATATTGTTAGACCAAGGGAAAAATGGACATATATTAATTTGTGGATGCTTATCACTACAAATGTCATGTATTTAGGAAATTGTATAATTATTACAGAATACTAATGAAATTATTTATATTAATCTATGTTTTTATTCTAATTTTAATAGGTTTAAATAAATAATTAAGAAAAATAAATGAAAATGAGTTATGAAACATTTTGGAGGTGGTTCTCAGCACAACACATGGCTATCATTTTCATTTCTTAAATAATGAGAGAGAAATAATGTGGGTTATAATTTTCATAATAATAATAATAAGTATATTATATATTATATATTCATTTTTTAATTTCATACTTATAATTATCTTATAGAGGCGTTGGTGAAAAAAATAATTCATCACTTTGAGGAGGTGATTGTCCGCCCAATTAAAAAATGACTGTTTTGTTTTTCATCATAGAAAGGTGGAAAGTTTATTAATAATTATTCACTTGTAATATTAAAATTCCTAATAAAAATAACAATTATTTTTTATTTATAATAATTATAAAATTATATTTCAAAAAGTAATATTGAAAAAAATGTGTTATGAAAAAAAGAGTACTCACGTTGAGGACTTAGGCATTACCTAGGAAAACTCCTTAGAAATAATGGTATTAGAATAAGTTATTATGATAATGGAATTGTGTAAAATTAATAGAATTATAGGGGAATAAATAACGAGGTTATTTTTAACATAAAATATAATTTTAGTAGTGGTCAGGAATGGTTAGTGAGATGACCCTCTTAATGTGGTGAGAATGACGTCTTTGAAAATATTTCAATTTAATATATAGAGATCACATTTTCAACATGTCAAGAAAACCCAATAATTTAATATAATGAATTGGGGGATGATATATGTACTATAAACCCTAATAAAGTAATTATCACACTTGTTATAAACGTTTTTTAAGTCTTTTACACTCAAAATTTTAACTTTTATCGTATTTGGTTTTACCATGGTAACTAGTTTTTAACAAAGGAACTCATTTTTATTCCAAAAAAATAAATGAATATTATTATATAATATAAAAAAATTGAATAAAAACAATAAAATAAATTATAATATCAAATTTTTATGTGTATGAAAAATCAATATTATCAATAGTGCATGTAAAAGGTAAAAACATAAATTCATAAAAAGTTTATTTATATAGTTAAATATCATATATAGTATAAAATTGTCAATTTAATTAGATTTAGTGATACATATTGATTAATAATAAAAAAATGTAATGCAGCTTTATTAGAAACCCAGAAATAAATTCTATCAAAATATTAATTAATTAAAGTTAAAACCATGAAATTTTTATATTTAAAATTTAACTTATGTTTCAAAAAGGGAAATCCAATTTTTAATAAATTCTACATATAATATTTATAATTTATATTTTAAAAAAATTTATAAATTGAAATTTTTATGAATTCATATCTGTTTCTTATATAATTATGAATTCATTAAATTTATAGTTTTGGTAAAAGCTATATTTTATTACTATTCACCAAAATATAAACTATTTCAAGAATGTTCCAAAACATAATCTTAATATAATATTTATATTTTTAATATAAAATTGATCTTTAGTTTGTCAAATTTGAATTATAAATGTTGAAAAATATATATTTTTCAAAAAAAAATGAACATGTTTTATGGGTAAATATTTATTAATTTTTTTTTTCAAATTCTTATTCATATTTCATATCAATTACCAGTCAAATAATTGATATTATATTTTTGATATCAATAATATGATATATCCTAATATTTTTTAGTTTCATAAAAAAATATATAAAATCCCTATTATATAATGTTTTCATTTTAAAGCATAAAAGAGTCCAAATTTTTATTTTGTTATCCTAATTTATTTATAGATATAATAACCTTGATATTGAAATTTATTATTATTTTAACATATATTTCAAAAAATGGTTACATCTGTTTTCACCAGCCAATTCAAGTAGTAATTTATAAAACATATAAATTTTTCGTTGGTTCGTTCATGCATATTATTGTGTGTATCACTTGTAGTCAATTAAATTAGGTCTTAAATGAATATATAATTTAAAATGTTGGGGAGTTAAATTTTCAATTTTTATAAATTGTGTCCTCATAATTTTAAATATCACTCACCTATCAAAATTGATTTTATTATCTAAAATATATACATTAATTGTACAATTGTTAATGATATATCCACATTATAAACACTGAAACATATCTTTACTCTATGAGTATTATTAAACATAATATTCAGTTGTTTATTAACTATTTTATCTATAGGTCCATTATTATACAATACCAAAACCATTGTAATATAATTTCCATCTAAAGGGTGTTCATAACATTACTTTCATAGACAGAATATCCATGGATGATATGAAATGAGTTCTCATAATTGAAAATACTTTTTCATATAGGTAGAGATAACCAAACAATTTTTAAAATCCCATTTAATTTATCTAAATAATGATTTTTAGATTTTCATGATTCAAATTTACAAAGATATTTTTCGAGATACAATATTCATACAACTAGAATTTTCTTCCAAGGTGGGATCATTAGGTTAATGATTTAATATTCTTATAAAATATCACATACATACTATGGTGTTTAGAATATATTCTATTTCTATAAAATCTTAATTGGATTGTGATTGTAGCTTTTAACATTTTTTTAATTAACTAATTTTATTATTTAATTGTTTACCTTGGTCTATGTAGTCTTTGATTCATATAATACATAATAGTATGGAGTTAGGGTATGGATCTTCATAAGTCACAAATTTCTATCATTTTGTGCATTGATTGGTGGATGGTGTAATAGTTGGTACTTGTATACATTCCATTTTATTGACTATCTACTTTACACCTTTTCATAAATTATTATCTTCATATCAAATCCTTCTAAAATTGAATTATTTTTTTACTCCTTTAATTAAATATTATGGGTTATTTTTCTTACATTTTTTATATTTTGGATGTCAAATTTTTTGACCCACATAATGATAAATGTAGGGAATAGGTGACTTTTCATTAAAAAAATTAAAACAAAAAATAATAATGTTCATAACTAAATTAAATTGATATGATTACGTGATAATTTTGATATGTTTTAAAAATACATATTAATTACAATATTAATTAATTCGGTATGAATAAGAAAATTGGATGACATTAAAATTTTAAAATATTAATATCATGTTTTTTGAAATAAGGACAAACAATATTTGATGTCAAAAAATAATAAGGAAACATAGGTTGATAAATGAGTTTGATGATAGAACATTGTGATCTCTTACATCTCCTCCCCATGGGATGAATTTTTTTTATTATTTCTACCTTGATATTTTAGTTATCCAAGAAAAACATCCCTCACTTCTATTGTTTTGATATCTCTCTTTAACTTCTTCAGTAGTCAATAAACTTATCCCTTAGTTTTTTATTATGAGAAACTGATATAGATGGATATTGATAAGGAGATGTTTTTATGGTGGAAAATCATTAAAAATATGATCCCTAATCTCTTATAAGTATTTTTAAAAAAGTTATATGAGTGATAGAGAGATGACATAAAAATAAACTCCCAAGAAATTAAGAAAGAATGTTTGATGGATCTAAAAGATCATTGAGTAAATAAAAAAAATGATAGACCTTATCCAACGGTGTGTCAATTATTTGATCAATGATCAGGGTATTTATCTAAGCCTCTATGAAATCTTATTTATATGCACCAATATAACAATAAAAATTCTAGGATAAAAATATTTAAAAATACATGCCAATTTTTTATTATGTATGATGGGAAAGCCTAAAAAAAGAACATAGACTATCTATTTGAATTAAACATGTTGGATTGTGCACCTCAATAACTGGATGGTGGGATTGTTAGATCATAAAACATACACCTAGATAAAAAGTATTATTTCATGTCTACCACCAGTTTTATAGTGGAGTTTCAATAGTTTCTAGGTTATTTTTAGATTCCACTAGTTAGATACTAGTTCGGTACTATGTCGCCAATGGAAATGATCGAAAAAACTATGTTCTATCCTCTTAAAACCAGCTGTCCAGTGCCCCACACTAATGATACAATGAAACCTATATGTGTTCACCATCAACCATATTCCCTCGAAAATCCTTCCAAAGTATATCATTAATTCACAATACTTATCCCATGATATTAAAGGAGAATATATTATCGTTTAATCCTTTAAAAATATTCAAAATGGATCCATTAATTTTCATCATGGTTTTTAGCTATTGATATATTCATTATTCCCATCAATATCATTACTAAAACACTATATAATGAAATCTAAATTCACTAAAATAAAAATGTTTGAAAAAATAGGGTTTTTGTGTTCATGAAAACATTATGAGACACATAGGTAAAAATTCTCATAAAATATGATAACCTAAATGCATAATATAAAATTATATGACAAGTGAATCAAAAGTAAAATATATCACATGGTAAGAAAGATATTTCCAAAAATATTTACAATATGATTATGATGAAAATATACTAAATTTTATTTAAAATTTAATAATGTAATTAAAAAACTGAAACATTATTTCAATATTTATAAAGAAATTAAACAATATATCTTGGATAAAAAAATATTCACATATGACACTTGATTAAATTATCACACATTGTGATAAAAATAAAATTTCCTAATAAATTTGAATAAATGTGTCCCCATTTGTGATTATCAAAAATAAAACAAGGAGAGGAAATAAATATTTAAAATAAATGTTTCTATTATATTTCAAGAAAATGTTAAAAGGAATGGTTTTCACTCAATATTTAAAAGGAATGATTGGAATAAAAAATCAAGATATATTCATAATGATATTTTGAATACAAGAACAAGAAATAGGGATTTAAAAGGATATTAAATAGAATATAAAATAGATTTTAAACAAGAGAAGTGAAATAAAATTTTAAAAATAAAAAGTTTAAAAATATATTTTCTTCAAAAACCCATTAATAAGTGCAATACATTGAGAGACAGTGAGAGGAATGTTAAAATGATTTTTAGCGAGTAAAAAATGTGACTTTGAAAACAGAAATAAAAATGGAATAAAAGAGAAATGTAAATAAATAATGTGTAAATTTTTAATTATAATGGATAGTGAAAAGGTGAAAAATAATGAGAAAAATTCAAACGATATAGAAAAGGATTTAATGAATTTGGCCCATACCATTACCAACACACATATTCCTCAATGGATTTTTACTATACTGAATGTTCCTTAATTGAAGAAGCATGAAAATATTATTTTTAATGTTAAAACAAACTTTAATTAATCCTTAATTTTTAATTTAGTCAAAGATAAAATAATTATATAGGAATGTATATATGTATTTTTTAACTAAAAATAATCTTTTTTCAAATAGATAATGGTTTTATTAAAAATAAGTAGATATTATACATAATTAACCATATGTGTTTAAAAAAATATTCAATTAAAATATATTTGAAATGAAAAAAATTAATGTGTATACTAATATTGGAAAATAAATACTTATTAAATAAAAATAAAACAATTATGATAAAAATTCCCTGTATTATAAAATATTATATTAAAATTTAAAAATAAGAGATTACATTTTTCTATTTACAATATAATATAAAAAAAATTCTCTAATCAAAAATTAAAAAAAAAATAGATATGACTCCTACTCAAATAAATTCATACTTAATGTATAGGGATCAAATCCAAGAGATAGAAAAAATAAAAAAGAATATAATTCAAAATTAATTAATTATATTAGCATTGTATAAAGGGAAAAAATTGATTTTAAATAAATTAGGGTTTAAATCAAAAAATTAAAAAAATATTATGAAATTTGGTAATAGTAAAATAGAATGTTTCACAATGATACTATTTTAAACTCCGCATTTATGAAATTGAAATCTTCATTCACTACAAGTTTAATGATAATATGAGCTATTTGAAATTATATACCAGTGAATATAAATAAGATAAAATCCTTTTTGAAGTCAAACAATAATAAATGGTGCGTGAGATTAATATTATTATTTTTATGATTTTGAATATGATTTTATGAATGATTTATCACAATAGTATTTTCACATCTAATAGGGATATTTGAATATGTTATCCTAAAGTCCAAGATAGTGTGTTTTATCCATATTATTTAAGGGAAACAACTCCTAGATGTTATGTATTTCTCTTTGGCTATAGAAATAGAAGATGAGTTTTTCTTCCAACTACTACAAGGGATGATGGAAATTAAAGGTATGTTATAAGTCCCACATATACTTTCCATATCAAGATGGAATCCACCATAATTAATTTCAAAGAAACTCATTGATTATTTTTTTTCTTTTTGGATTATTCAAAAATATATTAAATTATTTTTAAATAAATAAATCATACTTATATCCTTAAGATGAGATTCCATTGGATTTGATTGGAAATGATCACAAAGACAAAACATGGATTAGATATTAGGTTAGGTGATAATAAAATAATATCTGATCCCAATCATATTTATTTAATTTTTATTAATTGCCAGGTTTCCAACTTCATCAAATGTTAGATTAATTTTTTTTATTAATGGTTGTATTGATTTCATTTAATTTATCAATGAAAAATAATTTTAGAAACTCATTAGTGTATTTCTCTATGTTTATGAAAATATCATCGTTCCTCTGAGAAATTTTAAAATCAAGAATGAATATTATTTCACTAATAAAAATAATTACAAATTAATTTTTCATTAAATCATAAAATTCAAAATAAACGAAAAAATTGGACGATCCAAAACTAAAAACATGAAAATAATAATTTATAAGAAAAAATTAATTTAAGATGTGATTTAGAAAATTATTTTAATTCCACTTTTCATGATTTAAAAAATATAATTATAGAAAATTACTTCAATGTTTATAGTAATCCTAAGGGGTGTCATTAAGAAACAGTACACTCCAGTCAATTTTATAACATGATTTTATAATTTATAATATTCATAACGTAATGGTCGAACAACAAAAACAATTTTGATATTAAATATATTTAAAATTTTCTTTGAAAAATGTTTTTCTAGAGTATAAAATTAATGTGAGATGTGAATTTCAAGAAGATACCAATGTGTTATAACTAATCAATAGGTTAAAATGATTAAAAATTTATTATACTTATTCTTTTTTAAATTCATTAAAAAGTATATGATTTTTATTTATAGGTATATAATTAATTAAATCTAACTTTTACTAAACATGAATGTTGCACCCCTAATGGTATGATTATTAGGATATTCCAAGAATGTCAAGGATTCATTCCTATAGACTTTATTTACATCATATTTCATGGAAGTAAATAAAATTTCATACTTAACAGCATCAATAATACTTTGAGATTCTAAGTGAGAGAAAAATGAAATATGTCTAACTTCATTTTGGACGAATCATCTGGAATGAGTTTCCTCTTGTATTTCTCAAATAAAATATTCAAGGTGATGCCCTTTATATTTTTGAATCTCTTTAGTTAAATAAAATTAAATATATTATTTTAAAAAATCCAATTAATTATATTGGAATGGTTTTTTGAAATCAAACATCAATTTTCAATAAAAGAAATTTGGAAAAAAAATTGGAACATTTTCATAAAGAACCAAATCAGTTGATTCCACCAAAATTTAATTCTATGAAAGAATTGGTATAACATTATTTATTTGGAATAGAAAATCAATATAACTTTTTTTTAGATTTTGAATAAATTTTTTATTATATTTTTAATTTATAATAATACAATTACATCATTAAATGTTATGAAAATATATTTAGGGTTTTTATTTTTCAAATTTCTATAATGAGAATTTTTGAAAATACGTCTTACCCGAACATGATTAGTGATAAAGAATGTAATATTGATGTACTCAACACAACAATATTAATGAAAATTCCAATCATTTAAAATAGTTTGATTGATTTCATACATATTTTTATTTCTTCTTTCTAGTTTTTATTTTATTGGTGTGTTTGAGGTGCATAAAATTAATGATTATAGAACTAAGACGAGAATAAATAATCAAATTACTTATGATAAAATTATCCACCATTATAATTTAAAATATAAATAATTTGGATTTTTTAATTTTCATATTCGTAGGAAATCTATTAAAAGTATTTATATTCTTCACAAGTATGAGATAAGAAGTAAATCAAAATGAATCATTTAATGTTATCAGCAATAACTAATCTATTTGGTTATCCTCTGAGACATTCAATTTTATAGTGTTGAATAAATCATGATGAATTAATGAAATATATTTTGAATAATAAATCATTTTTTAGATTTAGAATAATATTTCTGTCTATTACCAAATTTGCATGGTAAAAAAACATGACATATTTTAAATCTATTTTCGGTAAATATAATACTAGATGATAACTAGTGACTTTATCAACTGATATTATACTACAATGACCGAGGTTCCTATAAAAAATACATGAACCACTAACTGTTTCACTCAATCATTTGAAATGGTTTCTAGAAAGTGATTTTTTTTATTGTATTAATATCTTAAAAATGAAAATTGGTAAAAAAAAAAAAATTTAAGTTGAAAGCATAATAGAATGTATTTTCCAAATAATTTTCACATAGCTATCACATAATTAGAAAATAATTTTATATTTTATTAATTATCATGGAAATAAAATATTTTAATTAACAGGCAATTTTGAAAAATGATGGTATATTCACTGATTATTTTACCATTAGAGTTATCAATAATTGTGACAATCCCTATATCTATATTGTTTGTTAGATTGAATTTATAGTGGTCACCACACATGTGACTTGAGTAAATAATACCTCATAACTATAGTAATAATTTGTTATTTCTCATAATACATGTCAAACATAATTAGAAATCTAAAGGTCCTAGCACACAAACATACTTTGTTCCACTAATGATAGCTCAAAATTATTTATATATCATGATTTGATTCGTATGTGATTTTAAAATATAAATATCGAATAAAATATTAATTTATTTTTTTCCCTAATATCATGCATTTTGAAATGGAATTCATAAATTAAGTTTCCAATGGATTAAAAATAATTGAAAAAACACATCTTGCATGAAACCAATTATAAAATAGGTTCTTGCTGGATTTTTTTGGGCTTGCATTATTTGAGAAACCAATATTGGACTATAATTTTCCATGTCGCTCAGATCCTAATATATCATTTATATTATATTCACCTTGGCTAAATATAGATTGATTTATCTTTATTTCTCAAATTATTTATTCAATCTTATCCCCATCCTATTGATTCTTAGTTTTAGTGGTTAATTCTTTACCTTGATTATTTGTTCCTCTCCTTCTATATATTGTTATACTTAATTAAGAACATGCTTGTATTTATTATTATGTTATTTTATTTTGGATTTATATTACCGAAAATCATTTTTTATTGATAAAAATCCTATTGAAGGTATTTTTAATTAAGGTTACTTGAGAAGGAAGAGGAAAAACAAGAATAAGAGAGGAAAATGTTAATAGGGGAACTGACCTGAATGTCTTCATCAATATGATCCGTAATTAATAAAGATCTTTTGTGGCTTGAATAAAAAGATGAATTTGAGTATATGGAGTCCTAAAATACATACCAGAATGTAACATTAAGTTTATTATTTCTTCTTTCTTATCATTATCAATGTTTTTATTGATGAGACACTATAGATATATATATATATATATATATATATATATATATCCATTTTTCTTGTATTTTTATCGTTCCACCTATAGTTAAAAAATTTCATTCCCATATTATTTTTAATTGTATTAACCATTTTCATGAAAAATTTAATCAGGTTGTTTGTGATTCAAGAAATTTCTTGAAATTTACCTCTGAATAAGTCAATATTGGTTCATTTGAATATTATTGTTTTCTTTACCTCATTGGAATCATTCCCTTCCTTCCCAGCTTATCACTTCGGTTATGACCCGTCCTCGGGGCCCATGCCGTGACTACCCCAATCCCGCCTTCCATAGGCCAGGGATTAGCGACTAGCACCAAAGGTGTAATCTCGATATAAGGGAAGGCACTGCCTTTTAAACTAGTAACACACACCCAGTCTGATCACAAGTAGTAGAGGCTACAGCTGGAAATAAACACCATGTAAACTGAATACCTATGTAAGTGATAAAGGGAAAGGGGCCATAAATACAATCCCAACAATAAAGTGAAACTGTAGAAAAGTAAACAGAAACTAGTGAGTCATCCTCTGGAAATAAAACATGAAGGGTCGGTACATATGTCTTCCTCAGCACCCCAGGTCCGTCCATCCACTCCGTGTACATCTCTCCATGTTGTCCACCTACATGTATCGTCCTGCTCCACTTGTCTCTACCTCGATAAGTGCT
The DNA here is from genome assembly GCA_963277665.1 of Viscum album. Taxonomy (NCBI): domain Eukaryota; kingdom Viridiplantae; phylum Streptophyta; class Magnoliopsida; order Santalales; family Viscaceae; genus Viscum; species Viscum album. Next base: position 250,103,371 of record OY728126.1, on the reverse strand, counting down.
TCCTGTCAGCTGAAACCAACACAACGAATTGAGGGCATAGCCCATACAGGGGTAAGTATAACAATACTCAATAGGTACCCCGAGACCCTTGAAGGACTCCCAGAATCTATGAAGTATAAACCCCATAAGAAAGATACTATCACGAGTATCAACCAACCCGACTTAGCTATATGCCCATATATATACCTAAGTTATAAATCTCTATTCGGATCCAACTCTCAAGATCATGCACAACCCAGTCCAAACAGGTAGTAATGTCAATCATATCGATGATAAGGATTGAATGTCAAGACTCATCTCATAGATGTATACATCTTTCGTATAGCGATAGCGATGATCAATTGTAGTCACTGATTCATCTAAGATGCCGAACCCACGTAGGATCCAAATACAGAAGTCCTCACTGCCAACCCCACGTAGGATCCAAGTACAGTAGTCATCGCTGTCGAACCCACATAGGATCCCAGTACAGTAGTCATGGCTGCCGATCCCACATAGGATCCACGTACAGTAATCGTCAATGCCGAACCAACGTAGGATACCAGAACATTAGTCATCGCCGCCTAACCCAAGTAGGATCCTAGTATAGTAGTCGTCAAAGTCACAGTCACAGCCAGCTCTAGGGTTCCCGCACACAGCATGCTCGATTCCATGAGGGTCTGCTCCCCGAGAAAAGGGTTTGATACATCAACTACCACAAAATCCAAAGTGGATGTATCCAAAAGTTCTGTCTCATAAAAAGTAACCCAATGCGACAGATGGCGCGTCAATCAGACGTCCGGTCTGAGAGTTATTGGCGTTTTCGTTCCAGGGGCCCGGTTGGAATTATGCTCATTCCAAACCTGACCATTTTTTAAAGTGGTCCATAAATCACATAGAGTTTTTCAAAATTACATTCTCTTCACGGGGATCCTAGTGCCGTAGACGGCGTGTCGATCGGACGCACGATTTAGAAGTAATTCGTGTTTAAGCGAAATGGGCCCGACCAGTCAAGCCTAGTGGACTGGCGTGTCAACCCGACCCTGTTTGGCGGGTCTGAACCGGCTGGTTTTCAGCCAGGCCTGGTGTTGCGCGGCTGACCCAGGGACCCATCCTTGTGGGTCTGACCCGTTTGGGGGGTTGGCTGGGCTCGATGGAGCGCGGCCCACCCAAGTACCCGACCCAGCAGGTGTGACCCATTTTGGGGGTCCACCCGACCCGGTGGAGTGCGGCCCACCAACGGACCCGGACCGGGTCACGGGTCGGTTCGCCTCACCTGGCGACACCGAGCAGTGCCTCCCCTCCATGTTTCTTGGTCGGCCGAAGCCGTACGGTTTTCTCCGGCGCGAGTGGCCTACACAGTTGGCTGTTGTTCTCCCACACGGTGCCAAGAGACACCGTGTTTTCTTCCACATAATTTTAACTATCACTCACATATCAAAATTGATTTAATTATCTAAAATATATACATGAATTGGATAATTTTTAATGATATATCCACATTATAAACACTAAAACATATCTTTACTCTATGAGTAGTATTAAACATAATATTCAGGTTTTTATTAAATATTTTATCTATAGGTCTATTATTACACAGTACCAAAACCATTCTAATATAATTTCCTCTTAAAGGGTGTTCATAACCTTAATTTCTTTGACTGAATATTTATGGATGATATGAAATCAGTTCTCATAATTGAAAATACTTTTTCATATACGTGAGGAGAACCAAACAATTTTTAAAATCCCATTTAATTTATCTAAATAATGATTATTAGATTTTCATGATTCAAATTTACAAACACATTTTTCAAGATACAATATTAAAAAAACTATCAGTTTTCTTCCAAAGTGGGATCATTAGGTTTATTATTTAATATTATTATAAAATATCATAGACATACTATGGTGTTTAGAATATATTCTATTTCTATAAAATCTTATGTGGAGGGGGAGTGTAGCTTTTAACATTTTTTTTAATTAACTAATTTGATTATTTAATTTTTTACCTTGGTCTAGGTATTCTTTGATTCTTATAATACATAACAGTATAGAGTTAAGTTATGGGTCCTCATAAGTCACTAATTTATTTCATTTTGTCCATTGATTTGTGGATGGTGTAATAGTGGGACTTTTATACATTCCATTGTATTGACTGTCCACTTTACCCCTCTTCGAAAATTATTATCTTCATGTCCAATCCTTCTAAAATTGAAATATTTTGTTACTCCTTTGATACATTCTTATGGGTTATTCTTCTTATATTTTTTATATTTTTGATGTCAAACTTTATGACCCACGTAATGATAAATGTAGAGAATATGTGAATTTTCATTATAAAATTTAAAACAAAATAAAAATATTGGTCGCAAATAAATGAAATTGATATGATAACATGATAATATTGATATGTTTTAAAAATACGTATTAATTAAAATATTATTTAATTCGGTATGAATAAGAAAATTGGATGATATTAAAATTTTAAAATATTAATATCATGTTTTATGAATTAAGGACAAAAAATATTTGATGTAAAAAAATAATAAGGAAACATAGTTTGATAAATGAGTTTCATGATAGAACATTGTGATAACTTACATATCCTCCCCTTGGGATGAGAGTTTTTTATTATTTCTCCCTTGATATTTTAGTTAACCAAGAAAACCATCCCTCACGTCTATTTTTTTGATATCTCTCTTGAACTTCTTCAGTAGTCAAGAAACTTATCCCTCCATTTTTTATTATGAGAAACTGATATAGATGGAAAATGATAAGGAGAAGTTTTTATGGTGGAAAATCATTAAAAATATGATCCCTAATATCTTATAAGAATTTTTTAAAAAATTTATTTTTGTGATAGGGAGATGATGTAAGAATATACTCCCAAGAAATTGAGAGAGAATGTTTGTTGGATCTAAAAAGGTCATTGAGTAAATAAAAAAATGATAGACCTTATCTAATGGTGTGTCAATTATTTGATCAACGATCAGGGTATTTATCTAAGCCTCCATGCAATCTTATTTATAAGCACCATTATACCAAAAAATATTCTAGGATAAAAATATTTAAAAATCCATGTCAATGTGTTATTAAGTATGATGGGAAAACCTAAAAAAAGAACATAGACTATCTATTTGAATGAAACATTTTGGATTGTGCACCTCAATAGCTGGCTGGTGGGATGGTTAGATCATAAACCATATACCTAGATGAAAATTATTATTTCGTGTGTACCACCAGTTTCATAGTGGATTTTCAACAGTTTCTAGGTTCTTCTTAGTTTCCACCATTTTTCTACTAGTCTGGTACTATCTCGCCAATGGAAATGATTGAAAAAACTATGTTCTCTCCTCACAAAACCAGCTATCCAGTGCCCCACACTAATGATAGAATGAAACCTATAGGTGTTCACCATCAACCTTATTCGCCCGAAAATCCTTCCAATGGATTTCATTGATTCACAGTACTTATCCTGTGATGTTAAAGGAGAATATATTATAGTTCAATCCTTCAAAAATATTCAAAATGGATCCATTACTTTTCATCATGGTATTTATCCATTGATATATTCATTATTCCCATCAATATCATTACTAAAAGACTATATAATAAAATCCAAATTCACTAAAATAAAACTTTTAGAAAAAATAGGGTTTTTGTGTTCATGAAAACATTATGAGACACATAGGTAACAAATATCATAAATTATGATAACCATAAACACTTAATATAAAATTATATGACAGGTGAATGAAAAGTAAAATATATTACATGGTATGAAAGATATTTCCAAAAATATTTAGAATATGATTATGATGAAAATATAATATATTTTATTTAAAATTTAATAATGTAATTAAAAAATTGAAACATTATTTCACCATATATAAAGAAATTAAACAATATATCTTGGATAAAGAAATATTCACGGATGACACTTGATTAAATTGTCACACATTGTGATAAAAATAAAATTTCTTAATAAATTTGAATAAATTTGTCCCCATTTATGATTATCAAAAATAAAACAAGGAGTGGAAATAAATATTTAAAATAAAAGTCACTGTTATATTTCAACAAAATGTTAAAAGGAAGGGTTTTAACTCAATATTTAAAAGGAATGATTGGAATAAAAAATCAAGATATTTTCGGAATGATATTTTGAAAACAAGAACAAGAAATAGGGATTTAAAATGATGTTAAAGAGAATATCAGATAGATTTTAACAAGAGAAGTGAAATAAAATTATAAAAATAAAAAGTTTAAAAATATATTTGCTTCAAAACACCATTAATAAGTTCATTACATGGAGAGATATTGAGAGAAGAAAGTTTAAATGATTTTTAATGAGTAATAAAATTTGACTTTGAAAGTAGAAAAAATGGAATAAAAGAGAAATGTAAAAAAATAAAGTGTAAATTTTTAATAATAATGGATAGTGAAAAAGTGAAAAAGAATGAGATAAATTCAAAAGATTGAGAAAATTAAATAATGAATTTGGCACATACCATTACCAACACACATATTCCTCAATGTATTTTTACTACACTGAATGTTCCTTAATTGAAGAAGTATGAAAATATTATTTTTAATGTTAAAACATACTATAATTAATCCTTTATTTTTAATTTATTAAAAGATAAAATAATAAAAATAATTCTATAGGAATGTATATATAGATTTTTTAACTAAAATTAATCTTTTTTCGAATAGATTATGGTTTTATTAAAAATAAGTAGATATTGTACATAATTAACCATATATGTTTTAAAAAATATTCAATTAAAATATATTTAAAATGACAAAATTATTGTGTATACAAATATTGGAAAATAAATATTTATTAAATAAAAATAGAACAATTATGATAAAAAGAAACTGTTCTATAAAATATTATATTAATTTTAAAAATAAAAGATTACATTTTTTTATTTAAAATATAATATAAAAAAATTTCTCTAATAGAAAATAATAGAAATTAATTGATATGAATCCTACTCAAATAAATGGATACATAATGTATATGGATCAAATCCAAGAGATAGAAAAAATAAATAAGAATATAATTCAAAATAAATTAATTATATTAACATTTTATAAAGAGAAAAAAAATTGATTTAAAATAGATTATGGTTCAAATCAAAAAATTAAAAAAATATTATGAAATTTAGTCATAGTCAAATAGAATGTTTCACAATGATACTATTCCAAACTCCCCATTTATGAAATTGAAATCTTAATTTACTATAGGTTTAATGATAATATGATCTATTTGAATTTATATCCCAGTGAATAAAATAAGAAAAATTTCTTTTTGAAGTCAACCCATAATAAATGGTGTGTGAGATTAATATTATTATTTTTATGATTTTGAATATGATTTTATGAAAAATTTATCACAATACTATTTTCACATCTAATAGTTATATTTGAATATGTTATCCTAAAGTCTAAGATAGTGTGTTTTATCCCTATTATTTAAGGGAAAAAACTCCTAGTTTTTATGTATTTCTCTTTGGTTATAGAAATACCAGATGAGTTTTTATTCCATCTACTACAAGGGATGATAGAAATTATAGGTATATTATAAGTCCCACATATAATTTCCATATCTAGATGGAATCCACCATTATTAATTTCAAACAAACTAGTTGATTTTTTTGGATTATACAAAAATATATTAAATTATTTTTAAATTAAAAAATCATACTTATATCCTTAAGATGAGATTCCTTTGGATTTGATTGGAAATGATCGCAAAGACAAAACATGGATTAGATATCAGGTTAGGTGATAATAAAATAATATATGATCCCAAACATATTTCGTTAATGTTTGTTAATTTCCAACTTTCCAACTTCATCCAATTTTAGATTAATTTTTTTACTAATGGGTGTATTGATTTCCTTTAATCTATCAATAAAAAATAATTTTAAAAGTTCATTAGTGTATTTCTCTATGTTTATGAAAATATCATCGTTCCTCTGAGAAATTATAAAATCAAGAATGAATTTTATTTCACTAATAAAAATAATTTCAAATTAATTTTTCATTAAATCATAAAAATCAAAATAATGGAAAAAATTCGATGATCTAAAACTAAAAACATGAAAATAATGATTGAAAAAAAAATTAATTTAAGATGTGATTTAGAAAACTATTTTTTATTCCACTTTTCATGATTTAAAAAATATAATTATAGAAAACTACTTCATTGTTTATAGTAATCCTAAGTGGTGTCTTTAAACAACAGATCACTCCAGTCAATTTTATAACACGATTTTAGAATTTAGAATATTGAAAATGTAATGGTTGAACAAAAAAAACAATTTTGATATTAAATCTATATAAAATTTTCCTTTACCAATGTTTTTGTAGAGTATAAAATTAAAGTGAGATGTGAATTCCAAGAAGATACCAATGGGTTTTAACTAATAAATAGGTTAAATGATTCATAATTAATTATACTTATTGTTTTATATATTCATTAAAAAGTATATGATTTTTATTTATATGGATATAATTAATTAAATCTAACTTTTAATAAACATGAATTTTGCACCCCTGATGGTATGATTATTAGGATATTCAAAGAATGTCAAGGCTTTATTCATATAATCTTTATTTACATCATATTTCATGGAAGTAACTAAAATTTCAAACTTAAGAGCATCAATAATATTTTGAGATTCTATGTGAGAGAAAAATGAAATATGTCTAACATCATTTTGGAAGAATCATCTGGTATGAGTTTCCTATTGTATTTCTCAAATAAAATATTCAAGGTGATGCCATTTATATTTTTGAATCACTTTAGTTAAATAACATTAAATAGATTATTTTAAAACATCCAATTCATTATACTGGAATGGTTTTTTTTAAAATCAAACAACATTTTAAATAAAAATTTTTGGGAAAAACATTTCGGAAAATTTTCATAAAGAACCAAATCAGTTGATTCCACCAAAATTTAATTATATTAAAGAATTGGTGTAAAATTATTGATTTGGAATAGAAAATCAATATAACATTTTTTAGATTTTTAATAATTTTATTATTATATTTTTTATTTATAATAAAACATTTACATCTTTAAATGTTAAAAAAATATATTTACGGATTTTATTTTTCCAATTCCTATAAGGAGAATTTTTGAAAATAAGTCTTAAAAGAACATGATTAGTGATAAATAATGTAGTATTGATGTATTCAACACAACAATATTAAAGTAAATTCTAATAATTTAAAATATTTTGATTGATTTCTTACATATTTTTATTTCTTCTTTCTAGTTGTCATTTTGTTGGTGTGTTTGAGGTGCATAAAATTAATGATTATAGAACTAAGACGAGAATAAATAATCAAATTACTTATGATAAAATTATCCACCATTATAATTTAAAATATAAATAATTTGGATTTTTTAATTTTCATCTTCGTTGGAAATCTAGTAAAAGTATTTATATTCTTCACAAGTATGAGATAAGAAGTAAATCAAAATGAATCATTTAATGTTATCATTAATAACAAAACTATTTGGTTATCCTCTGAGACATTCAATTTTATAGTGTTGAATAAATCATGATGAATTAATGAAATATATTATGAATAATAAATCATTTTTTAGATTTAGAATAATATTTCTGTTTATTACCAAATTGGCATGGTAAACAAACAGGTCATATTTTAAATCTATTTTGGGTAAATATAATACTAGATGATAACTGTTGACATTATCAAGTGATATTATAGTATAATGACCGAGGTTTCTATAAACAATACATTAACCACTAACTGTTTCACTCAATTATTTGAAATTGTTTCTAGAAATTGATTTCTTATTGATTGTATTAATATCATGAAAATGGGTATTTATAAAAAAACATATTTTTTAAGTAGAAATCATTATAGAATATATTTTCCAAATAATTTTTACATAGATATCACATAATTAGAAAATAATTATAATTGTTATTAATTATCAGGGAAATAAAATATTTTAATTAAGAGGTAATTTAGAAAAACCGATTGTATATTCACTCATTATTTTACCATCAGAGTTATCAACATTTGTGACATTTCCTATATCTATATTCTTGTTTAGATTGAATTTATAGTTGTCCCCACACATGTAACTTGAGTAACTAATATCTCATATCTATAGTAATAATTTGGTATTTCTCATAATACATTTCATACAAAATTAGAAATCTAAAGGTCCTAGCACACAAACATACTTTGTTCCACTAATGATAGCTCAAAATGATTTAGGTATCATGATTTGATTCGTATGTGATTTTAAAATATAAATACCGAATAAAATATTAATTTATTTTTTTCTCTAATATCATGCATTTTGAATGGGAATTCATAAATTATGCTTCCAATGGATTAAAAATAATTGAAAAAACACGTCTTGTAGGAAACCATTTATAAAATAGGTTCTCGGTGGATTTTTTTGGGCTTGCATTATTTGAAAAACCAATATTGAAATATTATTTTCCATGTCTTTGATATCCTAAAATATCATTTATATTATATTCACCTTGGTGAAATATAGAGAGATTGATCTTTGTTTCTCTAATTATTTATTCAATCTTATCCCCATTTTATTGATTCTTAATTTTAGTGGTTAATTATTTACCTTGATTATTTTTTCCTTGCCTTCTATATATTGTTATAATTAATTAAGGACATGCTTTTATTTATTATTATGTTATTTTATTGTGGATGTATATTACCGAAAATAATTTTTTGTTGATAAAAATCTTATTAAAGGTCTTTTTAATTAAGTTTACTTGAGAAGGAAGAGGAAAAACAATAATAAGAGTGGAAAATGTAAAGAGGGGAACTGACCTGAATGTCTTCATAAATATGATCCATAATTAATACAGATCTTTAATGGCTTGAATAAGAAAACGAATTTGAGTATATCGAGTCTTAAATACATATTAAAATGTAACATTAAATTTATTCTTTCTTCTTTCTTGACATTATCAATGTTTTTATTGATGGGGCACTAGAAATTTATATATCCATTTTTCTTTTATTTGTATCATTCCTCCTATAGTTAAAAAATTTCATTCCCCTCTTATTTTCATTGTATCTACCATTTTCATGAAAAAATTGATCATGTTGTTTGTGATTCAAGAAATTTGTTGACCTTTAACTCTGAATGAGTCAATATTGGTTGATTTGAATATTATTGTTTTCATTACCTCATTGGATTCATTCCCTTCCTTCCCAGCTTATCACTTCTGTCAGGACCCGTCCTCGGGGCCCATGTTGTGACTACCCTAATCCCGCCTTCTATAGGCCAGGGGCTGGCGACTAGCACCAAAGGCATAATCTCGATATAAGGGAAGGAATTGCCTTCTAAACTAGTAACAGACACCCAGTCTGAGCACAAGTAGTAGAGGAAACAACAGGAAATAAATACTAAGTAAACTGAATACCAAAGTAAGTGCTGAACGGAAAGGGGCCATAAATACAACCCCAACAATAAAGTGCAACTGTAGAAAAGTAAAGAGCAACTACTGAGTCATCCTCTAGAAATCAACCCTGAAGGGTTGGTACAGATGGCGTCCTCAGCACCCCAGGTCTGTCCGTCCGCTCCGTGTACGTCTCACCAGGTGGTCCACCTCTGAGTAATGTCCAGCTCCACTAGTCTCTGAAAGGACCAGTTTGGGATATACCTAACACTGAGAGGGGGGTGAATCAGTGTTGGGGACTTTTTAATCCAATTCCAACTTTTATCCCTGTACCTCTAGACCTGTTAGGATCTTGATTCTCTTATTCTATTTTTCCCTGTCGCATGCAATAATAGAAAGCAGTAAAAATGTGCACACGATATTTTTACAAGGTTCACCACTCAATAAGAGTAGCTACGTCCTTGCCATGCATGGGTATGACCACTGCATGGATTCTCCACTATAAAGTAAAATGCTGTCACAATGGAGGGGCTAGGAAAACAATCCTCTAGCCAGTGTGAGTCCCTACACTTTGGAGGGGGGTGGGAAACAATCCTTTTCCCTGGACTGGTGAAAGCCAAGTCCCACTTGCAGCCTCTAGCTGGTTCTTTATACTGCCTATCGAGACAGTCTTCTTCCTTCTTCAAAAGGTTGGTTCTGCTCTTGATCTATTGTAGTGCTCTTCACTTGATTACTTGCAAAGCAGTAGGCAAGCAATTCTCTTCTTTCTTTCTCTTCGTCTCTAGTGCAAAAACAAACTGCACTAGTTCTTCTTCCTTCTTCCTCTTAGTGCAGCAACTGACTGCACTAATAACTTTCTCTCTTTAGATAGAATCACATACACCAATGTGATTATTTAAACACTGAAGATCTGCTCGCAAAGCATCATCTAAATTTAAACTGCCCTGAATAATTGTCAGCCTTCAGTTGGGCATACTCTGTTATTCTTCTTCTCTTCCTTCTCTTCTCAATACCAACACCTGAGTGTATTGGTATACTGAATTCTTCCTTTGTGCAAATATGAGTTCAATTGCACATCTAGTTCTTCTTCACTTCGCAAAGCACAACGAGAGTGTTAAACACCAGTCGTGTGAGTGCGGTTCAACTTCTCTTTTTGAAACCGAATGGTTCACAGTTATTTCTTCTTCACAAGGCTGCTTCGAGAGTGCTCTGTACCTGTCAAAGGCCTGCAGTACCCTCAAATTTTTCGCGCAACCTTCTAGGTGACTTGCGCGTAAAATCTCAAATTTTTCGCACAACCTTCTAGGTGACTTGCGCGTAAAATTCAAGCCTTGCGCGTAAAAACACCTTTTGGCGCGAAAAATCCTTTTCGCGTACAACTCTTCTTTTTCGCGCAGAACATCCTATTTCGCGCAACAAATCTTTTTCCGCGCAACACTTCTTCTTTTCGCGCAATGCTCTATACTACAATTTTTCCGCGCGCCAGAGCTCGGGATTTGACTATGTGTCGAGTCTCTCATAATGAGAGGGGTTCACCCCATATTTATAGGCAGTTTTGACCTTGCGCATAAAAACCTCTTCCTGCGCGTAAAACCTCCTCTATGCGCGTAAAAACTCTTTTATGGAACTTCATATTTCGCGCCATGCTTCAATATTCCGCGCACCTCATGCCTTTGCCATCTTTCATCGTTCTAAGCATGAAGAACCAATTGCGCGCAAAATTCCGCACCGCGTTCCATATTGCGCGCAAACCCAATCTTTCCTGCAACATCAGATTTCGCGCACTGCTCCAATATTTCGCGCATTTCATTCCTTTGACAATTTTCGATCTTCTGATCTCGAACCATCATTTGCGCGAAAACTTCATTCCTCAATTTCGCGCACCATGCCAATATTCCACGCATCCCGCAGATTTTTCGCGCAACCCGCTACTATTTCGCGCATCCCGCAGATATTGTGCGCACCACTTTATTTTTGCGCGAAACGTGCCTAAATTTCCGCGCACTCCATTCCTTTGTCATTTTTCATAGTTCTGACCTTGAATAACTCTTTTGCACGTATAAACCATCTTCAGCGCAACATCCATTGCCAAGCAGATTTCTTCATCTCCCGATTTTCAGGCCCTAAAATTTGGCAAACACTGGAAAACGGCGCCACCTTAAACTGTTCTTTTCTGCCATCCCCAGATTGTCTATTGCTTTGCCATTTTATCTCTTTACTGCTTCCCATATCCACTCTTCTGCTCTTATCACGAATCCCACTATCGTGATATTTATCCTTTGATAGATCAGCTTAAGCATCGTCAGAGTTGCAATGGGAACTGAATCTTTCATATCTTCCAGCAGCATCATTCCTTCCAATCATAACATTATATGACTAGCATCATTGTTTCTCCCCCTTTCCTTCATAAGGTTTGCATCACAAGTTCTCCTAACTCATGATTTGTGTGAAATACATACCAGCAAAGCATCGTCTGATTTAGATACAATGTGAAATGCCTGTCTACCTCATAATGTCAAGCCCTTCCACATTTTCTCTTCTTCATAACCATCATTCTGCAAATCATATGATTCTATTCTTCAAGTAAGCTCTTGCATGGTTCACATGGAATCATAAATCATTGCATTGTCTTCTTCAAATACTCATTCTTCTTCAACCATCCTTAGATAGATGATAATTCACCATTCTTCTCCAATCATCCTCAAATGGATGATACTTCTCCATTCTTCATTGTTGTAAACAATGCGTCACCATTGACACATGTTCTTTGAACTTAGGATTAGCTCAACAATCGTCTGAATTTATCGTCTAATAGAATTTCTCAATTATGAAATCCAATGCTATGATTCCATAACAATTCTCCAGGAAACTTTACTTCAACCGATCTCCATTGACTTTGGAGTTCTTCTTCATATCCTTCTTCATTTTGACCAGCATTGACAACTGTTGACAACAAATACAATCTTCATATACAAAGTGGTCCCAACAATCTCCCCCTTTGTATTTTGTTGTCAATACATTAAAGTCTCCTCAGATGAATGTGTCAATGTCAAAATGAGAATCTAATCTCTCTCCCTTTACTTCATTTTCTCTCCTAGACATTCATTTCATTTCTCTCCCCCTTATTGACAAGAAATACAAAGATCATGGTAGAGAGGGTATCATTCCGTACTTAAGCAATATGCCATCAATCATTTCACTCTAAGTCTACTTGAGCAATACTCGGTGTAGAAAACAAGAGGATTTGATTTAGACAACAAAGCTGTCCATTACCCACATAATATGACACCTCATGAGATGAGAACTCATACACTTGTCTTCAAGGGTTTTTCACTTTCATTCCAGGCCGAAGATATTGAGTGTGAAAGAAATAATCAACCTGAAATTCCTGCACTCACTTCAACAAATGGATCAAAAACATTCTTGTTCAATTGGCAGGATAAGTGACCTTGGGGAACTTTCACTCTTCTTATGTCATTGATTATCTTTGTTACTCCCCCTTTAAAAAAAATATATTTATTTTGAGTAACCAAGGATGAGAGATTAAGAAACGACATACCTTTTCCAACAACATGATCATCAGACAATATTCAGAGTAATTGAATTTTATACCAACAAATGTTGATATTGATTGAGATAATGACTCTGATAGCTTCTTCGTGTGTCTCTCGCTCAAGGGAACATTTCTTATCATTGAATCTCAGGATCTCTCCCCTGAGATCTTGCTTCACCTTCAATTCCCTATATTATCAGAATCCCATCTTCTACAGATTGGCTCCCCCTCAAGGGGTGCACTCCATTCTGTCCAAACCACTCTCCAGATGAGAATGATCGTCATCTTCAATTCCCTGCAATGTTAGCACATGTAAATACCAGAAGTATAAGGGAATAAGATGGAACCTCCTTGGTTCATCAATGTGAACAACAAGGTTGAGAAGATTCTCTCAACCAAGATGTCCCATTTTCATCATTCTTCACACTTGCACATCTGATCTTCAATGATGATTGTGCTGGTGTGGATCTCAACACATCTTCATGTGAAATATTTTGTTTCCTTTTTTCCTTAGCAATTGCCAGTGCTTCATCTTCAGCTCTTTGCAGATCTTTGGAAAGTTGCAACTGATTTGGCCATATGACTAGTAAGTCACTTGGAAGTGTGGCCCCAGTTCTGGATATTCCACATTTTTCCTTCGATGCTTTCAAGCTACCTTTCTTAGGCAACATGTTTTCAATCAATCCCTTATGCTTCATCTGGATTGATTGTCTGTTTGAGTCCAGTCTGCTTCTATTCAGTTCCATGGCTTGTTCACAAAGATCCATGGTGTGTCCTTTCTTTCCACAGTAGATGCATGTTTTCTTGGTGGTCCTTCTGGATGCATCACCCTTCTTGGATTTAGACTCCAAGGACTTCTTTTCCTTTTTCAAAACCTTCTTGGGAGCATCTTCAAATTTCTTCTTGCTTCCCAAGGATTGCATTTTAGCCAGGTTCAGTGATCTTCTCTTCTTTTTAGATCTGTATACAGTTGGAGATTGACATGTATCTTTTTGACCACTTTTGCAATCATCCCAGATGTTGTCAAGTAATCCAAATCTATTTGCAGTAAACATATGTCTCTGGACCTGTGGATGTTGCTTCTTTTCTTCTGGCTTTCTCCCCCTTGAAATGTACTTTCTCTGTACTTTTACATTTAAGGGATTGTACCAACAATCCAGTGCACAATGCCCAAATCTATTGCAGCACCAGCATTGACCAACAAACCTTGAATTCTTGTCATCTTCTTGATAAGGTTGCTGAATCTTCTTCTTGGTATGTTGTGCTTTCTGTGGGGACATAACTTCCACACTCTTTCCCCTAACCACCCTAGCCATGGTGGTAGGTTTCTTATCACTTTTCTTCATCCATACATGTTTAGAAATTTTCTTCCAACCTGCACTTTTTGTAGAAACAATTTTCGAAACATTAGTACAAGTTGGTATGGATAGTACCTTCTTATCAGCTACTGGTGATAGATCAATGAGTGAAGCCATGATCTTCTTATCACATGTTGGAGGTCTTTTGACAGTAGAATCTTCCAGAGAACATTGAGTTCCAGCAGCTACAATTTCCTTCTTTTGTGGAGACTCAATATGTGTCTTCTCAAGATTGGTTAGTTCAGCTTCCAATTCTAGACATCTCATATTGAGGATGACTTCCTGGTTTTCAATCATAGTCATCTTCTCTTCGCAAGCCTTCTTTAATCTTTCAACTTCATATTCATGCATCTTTAATTTGTTTTGTAACAAAGAGTCAAGGTCTTTGATCTTCTGGGAGTTATCTTCCAAATATAACTTCTTGACTCCATTGCCCCTTTTTAGCTCATCTTCTAGTGCATGGATCTTATCTTCCAAAGTCTTGTTGACTCCCTCCTTTTCTTCAACATCTTTGAGCCACTTTGAAGAATTTTGTTCAAATCCCCTCTTTGTTTCTTCAAAGGCTCCAACCTGTCTGGAGAGCTTTAAACATTCGACAATTTTTGCTTGTAAGCCTTTCTCCAAAACATCAGTTTCTTCTTCCAACTGAGTGATATTTTCTTGCATGCATTGAAATACCCCGCAAACCAGGGATGCACTCTTTTCAGGAATACCATGTAGAATAATTCTTAATCTATCAACTGATATTTCTTGAGATGTTGTAGATTGTTCATCACCACTTGTGCTAGCATTTTCATCATGAGGGTAATTTCCAAATGTACTAACACATACCTCTTGATCAGTTGAGGTAGTAAGGTTTTCCATCTTCTTGGTGGGTACTTGAGCCACCTTCTCATAACTTTCCAAGTCTGGTGTGTCATCAACATCAGCCAAATATGGAGAGCTAGATGCTTCCTCCTGTTTAGATACGAGGGAATTCTTCTTCAATTTTCTCTTCTCTTTCTTTTTCCTGTTCATCATGGTCTCTGTAGATATATCTTTCTGCTCAGAGATAGCTGAATCTTTACAAACACTGCTCTTCATTGATAACTCAGGAAAGAATCTCAGGTCTTCAAAAGAGAATAACATCACTATAGAGAATCCAATAGAGGTGAACCTGTCGCTCTGATACCAATTGAAAGGACCAGTTTGGGATATACCTAACACTGAGAGGGGGGGTGAATCAGTGTTGGGGACTTTTTAATCCAATTCCAACTTTTATCCCTGTACCTCTAGACCTGTTAGGATCTTGATTCTCTTATTCTCTTTTTCCCTGTCGCATGCAATAATAGAAAGCAGTAAAAATGTGCACACGATATTTTTACAAGGTTCACCACTCAATAAGAGTAGCTACGTCCTTGCCATGCATGGGTATGACCACTGCATGGATTCTCCACTATAAAGTAAAATGCTGTCACAATGGAGGGGCTAGGAAAACAATCCTCTAGCCAGTGTGAGTCCCTACACTTTGGAGGGGGGTGGGAAACAATCCTTTTCCCTGGACTGGTGAAAGCCAAGTCCAACTTGCAGCCTCTAGCTGGTTCTTTATACTGCCTATCGAGACAGTCTTCTTCCTTCTTCAAAAGGTTGGTTCTGCTCTTGATCTATTGTAGTGCTCTTCACTTGATTACTTGCAAATCAGTAGGCAAGCAATTCTCTTCTTTCTTTCTCTTCTTCTCTAGTGCAAAAACAAACTGCACTAGTTCTTCTTCCTTCTTCCTCTTAGTGCAGCAACTGACTGCACTAATCACTTTCTCTCTTTAGATAGAATCACATACACCAATGTGATTATTTAAACACTGAAGATCTGCTCGCAAAGCATCATCTGAATTTAAACTGCCCTGAATAATTGTCAGCCTTAAGTTGGGCATACTCTGTTATTCTTCTTCTCTTCCTTCTCTTCTCAATACCAACACCTGAGTGTATTGGTATACTGAATTCTTCCTTTGTGCAAATATGAGTTCAATTGCACATCTAGTTCTTCTTCACTTCGCAAAGCACAACGAGAGTGTTAAACACCAGTCGTGTGAGTGCGGTTCAACTTCTCTTTTTGAAACCGAATGGTTCAAAGTTATTTCTTCTTCACAAGGCTGCTTCGAGAGTGCTCTGTACCTGTCAAAGGCCTGCAGTACCCTCAAATTTTTCGCGCAACCTTCTAGGTGACTTGCGCGTAAAATCTCAAATTTTTCGCACAACCTTCTAGGTGACTTGCGCGTAAAATTCAAGCCTTGCGCGTAAAAACACCTTTTGGCGCGAAAAATCCTTTTCGCGTACAACTCTTCTTTTTCGCGCAGAACATCCTATTTCGCGCAACAAATCTTTTTCCGCGCAACACTTCTTCTTTTCGCGCAATGCTCTATACTACAATTTTTCCGCGCGCCAGAGCTCGGGATTTGACTATGTGTCGAGTCTCTCATAATGAGAGGGGTTCACCCCATATTTATAGGCAGTTTTGACCTTGCGCATAAAAACCTCTTCTTGCGCGTAAAACCTCCTCCATGCGCGTAAAAACTCTTTTATGCAACTTCATATTTCGCGCCATGCTTCAATATTCCGCGCACCTCATGCCTTTGCCATCTTTCATCGTTCTAAGCATGAAGAACCAATTGCGCGCAAAATTCCGCACCGCGTTCCATATTGCGCACAAACCCAATCTTTCCTGCAACATCAGATTTCGCGCACTGCTCCAATATTTCGCGCATTTCATTCCTTTGACAATTTTCGATCTTCTGATCTCGAACCATCATTTGCGCGAAAACTTCATTCCTCAATTTCGCGCACCATGCCAATATTCCACGCATCCCGCAGATTTTTCGCGCAACCCGCTACTATTTCGCGCATCCCGCAGATATTGTGCGCACCACTTTATTTTTGCGCGAAACGTGCCTAAATTTCCGCGCACTCCATTCCTTTGTCATTTTTCATAGTTCTGACCTTGAATAACTCTTTTGCACATATAAACCATCTTCAGCGCAACATCCATTGCCAAGCAGATTTCTTCATCTCCCGATTTTCAGGCCCTAAAATTTGGCAAACACTGGAAAACGGCGCCACCTTAAACTGTTCTTTTCTGCCATCCCCAGATTGTCTATTGCTTTGCCATTTTATCTCTTTACTGCTTCCCATATCCATTCTTCTGCTCTTATCACGAATCCCACTATCATGATATTTATCCTTTGATAGATCAGCTTAAGCATCGTCAGAGTTGCAATGGGAACTGAATCTTTCATATCTTCCAGCAGCATCATTCCTTCCAATCATAACATTATATGACTAGCATCATCGTTTCTCCCCCTTTCCTTCATAAGGCTTGCATCACAAGTTCTCCTAACTCATGATTTGTGTGAAATACATACCAGCAAAGCATCGTCTGATTTAGATACAATGTGAAATGCCTGTCTACCTCATAATGTCAAGCCCTTCCACATTTTCTCTTCTTCATAACCATCATTCTGCAAATCATATGATTCTATTCTTCAAGTAAGCTCTTGCATGGTTCACATGGAATCATTAATCATTGCATTGTCTTCTTCAAATCCTCATTCTTCTTCAACCATCCTTAGATAGATGATAATTCACCATTCTGCTCCAATCATCCTCAAATGGATGATACTTCTCCATTCTTCATTGTTGTAAACAATGCGTCACCATTGACACATGTTCTTTGAACTTAGGATTAGCTCAACAATCGTCTGAATTTATCGTCTAATAGAATTGCTCAATTATGAAATCCAATGCTATGATTCCATAACAATTCTCCAGGCAACTTTACTTCAACCGATCTCCATTGACTTTGGAGTTCTTCTTCATATCCTTCTTCATTTTGACCAGTATTGACAACTGTTGACAACAAATACAATCTTCATATACAAAGTGGTCCCAACAATCTCTACCTCGATAAGTGCTTCCTGTCGTCTGCAACCAACAAAACGAAGTGCGGGCATAGCCCATCTAGGGGTGAGTATAAAAATATTCAATAGGGACCCTGAGACCCCTGATGGTCTCCCAGAATCTAGGAAGGATAAACCACATAAGAAAGATACTATAACGAGTATCAACAAACCCGACTTAGCTATATGCCCATATATATACCTAAGTTATAAATCTTTGTTCGGCTCCAACTCTCAAGCTCATGCACAACCCAGTCCACACAGGTAGTAAAGTCAATCATATCTATGATAATTATTGAATATCTAGACTCATCTCATAGAGGTTTACATATTTCGTATAGTGATAGCGATGATCAGTTGTAGTCACTGATTCATCTAAGCTGTCGAACCCATGTAGGATCCATGTACATAAGTCCTCGCTGTTGAACCCACGTATGATCCAAGTTTAGTAGTCGTCATTGCCGAACCCACGTAAGATCCAAGTACAGTAGTTGTGGCTGTCGATCCCATATAAGATCAAAGTACAATAGTCGTCATAGCCAAACCCATGTAGGATACCAGTACAGTATTCGTCGCTGCCGAACCCACGTAGGATCCCAGTATAGTAGCCGTCTAAGTCACAGTCACAACCAGCTCTAGGGTTCCCGCACACAGCATGCTCGATTCTACAAGGGTCCACTCCTCGAGAAAAGGGATTGATACATAAACTACCAAAAAATTTAGAGTGGATGTATCCTGAAGTTCTGTCTCATCAAAAGGAACCCAACACAATAGATGGCGCATCAATCGGACGCCCGGTCTAAGAGTTATTGGCTTTTTTGTTTTAGGGGCCCAGTTGGAATTATGCTCATTCCAAACCTGACCATTTTCCAAAGTGGTCCAGAAATCACTTAGAGTTTCGCAAAAGTACATTATCTTCATGAGGATCTGAGTTCCATAGATGGTGTGTCGATGAGACGCAATGTTTAGAAGTTATTTGCGTTTAAGCGAAACGGGCCCGGCCCGTCAAGCCTAGTGGACTGGCAGGTCGGCTCGAACCGGTTTGGCGGGTCTGACCCGGCTGGGTTTTGGCCAGGCCTGGTGTTGCGCGGCCGACCCAGGGACCCATCCCTGTGGGTTTGACACGTTTGGGGGGTTGGCCCGTCCCGATGGAGCGCGGCCCACCCAAGGACCCGACCCAGCAGGTGCGACCCATTTTGGGGGTCCACCCGACCCGGTGGAGTGCGGCCCACCTATGGACCCGGCCCGGGTCGTGGGTCGGTTCGCCTTGCCTGGCGGCGCCAAGCAGTGCCACCCCTCCCTATTGCACAGTCGGCCGAAGTCGGACAGTTTTCTCCGGTGCGAGTGGCATGCACAGTTGGCTGTTGTTCTCCCACACGGTGCCAAGAGACACTGTGTTTTCTTCCTCATAAATTTAACAAATCACTCACTTATAAAAATTCATTTTATTATCTTAAATATATACATGAATTTTATAGTTTTTAATGATATATCCACATTATGAACACTGAAACATATCTTTACTCTATGATTAGTATTAAACATAATATTCAGGTTTTTATTAACTATTTTATCTATAGGTCCATTATTATACCATACCAAAACCATTGTAATATAATTTCCTTCTAAAGGGTTTTCATAACCTTACTTTTATTGACATAATATCCATGGATGATATGAAATTAGTTCTCATAATTGAAAATACTTTTTCATATACGTAGAGAGAACCAAACAATTTTTAAAATCCCATTTAATTTATCTAAATAATGGTTATTAGATTTTCATGATTTAAATTTACAAAGACATTTTTCGAGATACAATATTCATACAACTAGAAGTTTTCTTCAAAAGTGGGATCATTTGGTTAATGATTTAATATTCTTATAAAATATCACATACATACTATGTTTTTTAGAGTATATTCTATTTTTATAAAATCTTAAATGGAGGGTGAGTGTAGCTTTTAAAATTATTTTAATTAACTAATTTCATTATTTAATTATTTACCTTGGTCTATGTAGTCTTTGATTTATATAATACTTAATAGTATAGAGTTAATGTATGGATCCTCAAAAGTCAAAAATTTCTTTCATTTTGTGCATTAATTTGTGGATGGTGTAATAGTGGGGCTTCTATACATTCCATTTTATTGACTGTCCACTTAACCCCTCTTTGAAAATTATTATCTTCATGTCCATTACTTCTAAAGTTGAAATTTTTTGTTACTCCTTTGATACATTCTTATGGGTTATTATTCTTACATTTTTTATATTTTAGATGTCAAATATTTTGACCCACGTAATGATAAATGTAGGGAATAGGTGAATTTTGATTAAAAAAATTAAAACATAAGAAAAATAATGTTCCTAACTAAATGAAATTGATATGATAATGTGATAATTTTGATATGTTTTAAAAATACATATTAATTACAATATTAATTAATTCGGTATGAATAATAAAATTGGATGATATTAAAATTTTAATATATTAATATCAGGTTTTATGAATTAAGGACAAAAAATATTTGATGTAAAAAAATAATAAGGAAACATAGTTTAATAAATGAGTTTGATGATAGAACATTGTGAACTCTTACATCTCCTACCCTTAGGATGAGTTTTTTATTATTATTTCTCCCTTGATATTTTCATTAAACAGGAAAACCATCCCTCACTTCTATTGTTTTGATACCTCTCTTGAACTTCTTTAGTAGTCAATAAACTTTTCCCTCAGTTTTTTATTATGAGAAACTGATATGGATGGAGACTGATAAGGAGACTTTTTATGGTGTAAAATCATTAAAAATATGGTCCCTAATCTCTTATAAGTATTTTTAAAAAAGTTATATGAGTGATAGAGATATGACGTAAAAATATACTCCCAAGAAATTGAGAATAAATGTTTGTTGAATCTAAAAATATCATTTAGTAAATAAAAAAATGATAGACCTTATCCAATGGTGTGTCAATTATTTGATCAATGATCAGGGTATTTATCTAAGCCTCCATGCAATCTTATTTATAGGCACCATTATACCAAAAAATATTCTAGGATAAAAATATTTAGAAATCAATTTCAATGAGTTATTAAATATGATGGGAAAACCTAAAAAAATAATATAGACTATCTATTTGATGAAACATGTTGGATGGTGCACCTAAATAGCTGGCTGGTGGGATGGTTAGATCATAAACATTACACCTAGATGAAAAGTATTATTTAATGTGTACCACCAGTTTCATAGTGGAGTTGCAACAGTTTCTAGGTTCTTCTTAGTTTCCACCAGTTGGCTACTAGTCTGGTACTAGCTCGCCAATGGAAATGATTAGAAAAACAATTTTCTCTCCACTTAAAACCATCTATCCATTACCCCACACTATTGATACAATGAAACCTATAGGTGTTCACCATAAACCATATTCCCCTAAAAATCCTTCCAAAGTATTTCATTGATTCCCAATACTTATCCCATGATATTAAAGGAGAATATATTATAGTTTAATCCTTCAAAAAAATTCAAAATGGATCCATTACTTTTCATCATGGTTTTTATCCATTAATATATTCATTATTCCCATCAATATCATTACTAAAAGACTATATAATAAAATCTAAATTCACAAAAATAAAACTTCTATAAAAAATAGGGTTTTTGTGTTCATGAAAACATTATGAGACACATAGGTAAAAAATCTCATAAATTATGATAACCATAAATACTTAATATAAAATTATATGATAAGTGAATCAAAAGTGAAATATATTACATGGTATGAAAGATATTTACAAAAATATTTAGAATATGATTATGATGAAAATATACAAAATTTTATTTAAAATTTATTAATGTAATTAAAAAAGTGAAACATTATTTCACCATTTATGAAGAAATTAAACAATGTATCTTGGATAAAAAAATATTCACAGATGAAACTTGATTAAATTATCCCACATTGTGATAAAAATGAAATTTTCAAATAAATTTGAATAAATATTTCACCATTTGTGATTATCAAAAATAAAATAAGGAGTGGAAATAAATATATAAAATAAAAGTTTCTATTATATTTCAATAAAATGTCAAAAGGAAGGGTTTTAACTCAATATTTAAAATGAATGATTGGAATAAAAAATAAAGATATATTCAAAATAATATTTTGAAAACCAGAACAAGAAATAGGGATTTAAAATGATGTTAAAGATAATATCAAATAGATTTTTAACAAGAGAAGTGAAATAAAATTACAAAAATATAAAGTTTAAAAATATATTTTCATCAAAACACAATTAGTAAGAGCATTACATTGAGATAGAGAGAGAGGGGAAAGTTTAAATGATTTTTAATGAGTAAAAAAATGTAACTTTGAAAAAAAAATGGAATAAAACAGAAATCTAAAAAAATAAAGTGCAAATTTTTAATAATAATGGATAGTGAAAAAGTGAAAAATAATGAGAAAAATTTAAAAGATTGAGAAATGGATATAAATAATTTGGCACATTCTATTACCAACACATATATTCCTCAATGGATTTTTACTACACTGACTGTTCCTTAATTGATGAAGCATGAAAATATTATTTTTAATGTTAAAACATACTATAATTAATCCTTCATTTTTAATTTAGTCAAAGATAAAATAATAAAAATAATTATATTGGAATGTATATATATATTTTTTAACTAAAATTAATATTTTTTCAAATAGATAATGGTTTTATTAAAAATAAGTAGATAGTGTACATAATTAACCATATGTGTTTTAAAAAATATTCAATTAAAATATATTTAAAATGAAAAAATTAATGTGTATATAAATATTAGAAAGTAAATAATTATTAAATAAAAATTGAACAATTATGATAAAAAGAACCTGTTTAAAAAAATATTATATTATATTTTAAAAATAAGAGATTCCATTTTCCTATTTAAAATATAATATAAAAATTTTTCTCTAATCGAAAATTATAGAAATTAACAAATATGACTCCTACTCAAATAAATGCATACATAATGTATAGGAATCTAATCAAAGAGATAGAAAAACTAAAAAGAGAATATAATTCAAAATAAATTTATTATATAAACATTTTATAAAGAGAAAAAATTAATTTAACATAGATTATGGTTTAAATAAAAAAATTAAAAAAATATTATGAAATTGAGTTATAGTCAAATAGAATGTTTCACAATGATACTATTCCAAACTCGCTATTTATGAAATTGAAATCATCATTTACTCTTGGTTTAATGATAATATGAGCTATTTTAAATTATATCCCAGTGAATATAAATAATATAAAATCCTTTTTGAAGTCAAACCATAATAAATGGTGTGTGAGATTAATATTATTGTTTGTATGATTTTTAATATGATTTTATGAATGATTTATCACAATACTATTTTCACATCTAATAGGGATATTTGAATATGTTATCCTAAAGGCCAAGATATTGTGTTTTATCCCTATTATTTAAGGGCAACAACTCTTAGATGTTATGTATTTTTCTTTGGCTATAAAAATACCAGATGAGTTTTTCTTTCAACTACTACAAGAGATGATGGAAATTATAGGACTGTTATATGTCCCACATATAAATTCAATATCTATATGGAATCCACCATAATTAATTTCAATGAAACTTGTTGATTGTTTTTTTTTGGATTATACAAAAATATATTAATTTTTTTTTAAATAAAAAAATCATACTTATATCCTTCAGATGAGATTCCTTTGGATTTTATTTTTAATGATCACAAGACAAAACATGGATTAGAATTCAGGTTAGGTGATAATGAAAAAATATGTGATCCCAATCATATTTCTTTAATTTTTGTTAATTTCCAGCTTTCCAACATCATCCAATGATAGATTAATTTTTTTTACTATTGGGTGTATTGATTTCCTTTAATTTATCAATGAAAAATAATTTTAAATTTTCATTAGTGTATTTATCTATGTCTATGAAAATATCATCATTTATCTAAGGAATTTAAAAATCAAGAATGAATTTTATTTCACTAATAATAATAATTTTATATTAATTATTCATTAAATCATAAAATTCAAAATAAAGGAAAAAATTTGATGATCCAAAACTAAAAACATGAAAATAATGATTGATAAGAAAAAAATAATTTATGATGTGATTTAGAAAATTATTTTAATTCCACTTTTCATGATTTAAAAAATATAATTATAGATAATTACTTCAATGTTTATAGTAATCCTATGGGGTGTCTTTAAACAACAGAACACTCCAGTTAGTTTTATAACACGATTATAGAATTTAGAATATTCAAAACATAATGGTTAAATAATAAAAACAATTTTGATATTAAATCAATTTAAAATTTTCTTTTAACAATGTTTTTTTACAGTATAAAATAAATGTGAGATGTGAATTCCAAGAAGATTCAAATGGGTTATAACTAATTAATAGGTTAAAATGATTAACAATTCATTATACTTATTCTTTTTTTATATTTATTAAAAATAATATGAGTTTATTTTATGGTATATAATTAATTAAATATAACTTTTACTAAACATTAATTTTGCACCCCTAATGGTATGATTATTAGGATATTCAAAGAATATCAAGGCTTCATTCCTATAGACTTTATTTACATCATATTTCATGGAAGTAAATAAAATGTCAAAATTAAGAGCATCAATAATATTTTGAGATTCTTTGTGAGAGAAAAATGAAATATGTCTTACTTCATTTTGGAAGAATCATCTGGTATGAGTTTCCTCTTGTATTACTCAAATAAAAATTTCAAGGTGATGTCCTTTATATTTTTGAATCTCTTTAGTTAAATAACCTTAAATAGATTATTTTAAAACATCCAATTAATTATATTGTAATGGTTTTTTGAAATCAAACATCATTTTCAATAAAAAAAATATTTGGAAATTTTTTTTGGAAAAGTTTCATAAAGAACAAAATCTGTTGACTCCACCAAAATTTAATTCTATTAAAGAATTGGTATAACATTATTGATTTGGAATAGAAAATCAATATAACTTTTTTATATTTTGAATAATTTTTTTATTATATTTTTAATTTATAATAAAACATTTACATCTTTAAATGTTAAAAAAATATATTTAGGGTTTTTATTTTTTCAATTACCATAATGAGAATTTTTGAAAATAATTCTTACAAGAACATGATTAGTGATAAAAAATATAGTATTAATGTACTCAACAGAACAATATTAATGAAAATTCCAATCATTTAAAATAGTTTTATTGATTTATTACATATTTTTATTTCTTCTTTCTAGATGTCATTTTGTTAGTGTGTTTGAAGTGCGTAAAATTAATGATTATAAAACTAAGACGAGAATAAATAATCAAATTACATATGATAAAATTCTCCACCATTATAATTTAAAATATAAATAATTTGGATTTTTTAATTATCAACTTTGTTGGAAAACTAGTAAAAGTATTTATATTCTTCACAAGTATGAGAGAAGAAGTAAATCAAAATGAATCAATTAATGTTATCAGTAATAAAAAAACTATTTTGTTATCCTCTGAGACAATAAATTTTATAGTGTTGAATATATCATGACGAATTAATGAAATATATTTTGAATAATAAATCCATTTTTAGATTTAGAATAATATTTTTGTTTATTACCAAATTGGTATGGCGAACTAACATGCCATATTTTAAATCTATTTTGGGTAAATATAATACTAGACGATAACTGGTGACTTTATCAAGTGATATTATACTATAATGAATGAGGTTCCTATAAAAAATAAATGAACAACTAACTGTTTCACTGAATCATTTTAAATTGTTTCTAGAAAGTGATTTTTTATTGATTGTATAAATATCTTGAAAATGAGAATTGGTAAAAAAACATATTTTTTTAAGTTGAACGAATTATACAATGTATTTTCAAAATTATTTTTACATAGTTATCACATAATTAGAAAATAATTATAATTTTTATTAATTATCATGAAAATAAAATATTTTTATTAAGAGGTAATTTAGAAAAACTGATAGTATAGTCACTAATTATTTTACTATTACAGTTATCAACAATTGTGACATTCCCTATATCTATATTGTTGATTAGATTGAATTTATAGTGGTCACCACACATGTGACTTGAGTAACTAAAATCTCGAAACTATAGTTATAATTTCATATTTCTCATAAGACATTTCATACAAAATTAGAAATCTAATGGTCCTAGCACACAAACATACATTGTTCAACTAATGATAGCCCAAAATGATTTAGGTATCATGGTTTGATTCGTATGTGATTTTAAAATAGAAATATTGAAAGAAATATTAATTTAGTTATTTCTATAATATCATTCATTTGTAAATGGAATTCAGAAATTAAGTTTTTAATGGATTAAAAATAATTGAAAAACACATCTTGCATGAAAACATTTATAAAAGAGGTTCTCGATGGATTTTTTTTGGCTTGCATTATTTAAGAAACCAATATTGAACTATTATTTTCCATGTCTTTGAGATCCTAATATATCATTTATATTATATTCACCTTGGCTAAATATAGAGAGATTGATCTTTATTTCTCCAATTATTTATTCAATTTTATCCCCATCCTATAGATTCTTAGATTTAGTGGTTAATTATTTACCTGGATTATTTGTTCCTGCCTTTTATATATTGTTATACTTAATTAATAACATTCTTGTATTTATTATTATGTTATTTTATTGTGGATGTATATTACCAAAAAACATTTTTTGTTGATAAAAATCCTATTGAAGGTCTTTTTAATTTAGGTTACTTGAGAAGGAAGAGGAAAAAATAGAATAAGAGAGGAAAATGTAAAGAGGGGAACTGACCTGAATGTCTTCATCAATATGATCCATAATTAATAAAGATCTTTAGTGGGTTGAATAAGAAGATGAATTTGAGTATATGGAGTCCTAGAATACATAACCTAATGTATGATTAAATTTATTCTTTCTTCTTTCTTGTCATTATCAATGTTTTTATTGATGGGACACTACAAATTTATATATCCATTTTTCTTGTAATTGTATCATTCTACCTATAGTTAAAAAAATTCATTCCCATCATATTTCTCATTGTATCAACCATTTTCATGAAAAATTTAATCAGGTTGTTTGTGATTCAAGAAATTTCGTGAACTTTACCTCTGAATGAGTCAATATTGGTTGATTTGAATGTTATTGTTTTCTTTAACTCATTGGATTCATTCCCCTCCTTCCCATCTTATCACTTCTGCCATGACCTGTCCTTGGGGCCCATGCCGTGACTACACCAATACCGCCTTCCATAGGCCAGGGGCTGGCGACTAGCACCAAAGGAGTAATCTTGATATAAGGGAAGTCGTTGCATTTTAAACCAGTAACACACACACAGTCTGAACACAAGTAGTAGAGGAAACAAATGGAAATAAACACTAAGTAAACTGAAAACAAAAGTAAGTTCTGAACGGAAAGTGGCCATAAATACAATCCCACTAATAAATTGCAACTGTAGAAAAGTAAACAACAACTACGGAGTCATCCTATGGAAATAAAAACTAAAGGGTGGGTACAGATGTCATCCTCAGCACCCCAGGTCCGTCTGTCCGCTCCATGTACGTCTCTCCATGTGGTCCACCTCCGGGTATCGTCCAGCTCTGCTAGTCACTACCTCGATAAGTGCATCCTGTCATCTGCAACCAACACAACAAAGTGCAGGCATAGCCCTTGCAATGGTGACTATAACAATACTCAATAAGGACCCCGAGACCCTTGAAGTTCTCCCATAATCGAAGAAGGATAAACTACATAAGAAATATAATATCACGAGTATCGACCAACCCGACTTAGCTATATGCCCATATATATACCTAAGTTATAAATCTATGTTCAGCTTCAACTCTCAAGATCATGCACAACATAGTCCACATAGTTAGTAAAGTCAATCATATCGATGATAATGATTGAATGTCATGACTCATCTCATAGAGGTATACATCTTTCATATAGCGATAGTGATGATCAGTTGTAGACACTGATTCAACTAAGATGTCGAACCCACGTACGATCCATGTACATAAGTCCTCGCTGCCGAACCCACTTAGGATCCAATTACAGTATTCATCGCTGCGGAACCCACATAGGATCCAAGTACAGTAGTCGTGGCTGTCGATCCCACCTAGGCTCCAAGTACAGTAGTCGTCGCTGCCGATCCCAGGTAGGATACCAGTGCAGTAGTCGTCGCTGCCGTACCACGTAGGGTCCCAGTACTGTAGTCATCGAAGTCGCAGTCACAGCCAGCTCTAGGGTTCCCACACAAAGCAAGATCTATTCCACAAGGTTCCACTCCTTGAGTAAAGGGGTCGATACATAAACTAACAAAAAATCCAGAGAGGATGTATCCTGAAGTTCCGTCTCATCAAAAGGAACGCAACGCGACAGATGGCGTGTCAATCGGATGCCCGGTCGAAGAGTTATTGGCTTTTTTGTTCCAGGGGCTCGGTTAGAATTAATCTCATTCCAAACCTGACCATTTTACAAAGTGGTCCAGAAATCACTTTGAGTTTTGCAAGAGTACATTCTCTTCACGAGGATCCCAGTTCCATAGAAGGCGTGTCGATCAGACGCACAGTTTAGAAGTTATTCACGTTTAACCGAAACGGGCCTGACCCATCAATCCCAGTGGACTGGCGTGTCAGCCCGACCGGGTTTGGCGGGTCCGACCCGGCTGGGTTTCGGCTAGGATAGGTGTAGTGCGGCCGACCCAGGGACCCGTCTCTATGGGTCTGACCCATTTGGGGGTTGTCCAGGCCTGACAGAGCGAGGCCCACCCAAGGACCCGACCAAGTAGGTGCGACCCATTTGGGGGGTCCACCCAACCCGGTGGAGTGCGGACCACCAGTAGTCCCGGCCTGGGTCGCGGGTCGGTTCGCATCGCCCTGCTGCGCCGAGCAGCGCCTCCACTCCCTGTTTCCTGGTCGGCCTATGCTAGATGGTTTTATACGGCGCAAGAGGCCTGCACAGTTGGCTGTTGTTCTCCCACACAGCGCCAAGAGACACCGTGTTTTCTTTCACCCGCCTGGAAAGTGGTTTGCTCGTTCTCCTACCGAAGAAGCCCACCAGGTGCGGGCCGTAGTTCCTCCACAGCACGGCCCAAATAGGCGTCGCGGTCTTCTGCCCGGTCGGCCGTAGCCGGAGGGTTCTTCCAGCAAGTGGCCCGCATAGTGGGTCGCACCTCCTTCGCGCAACACCTTCCAGTGCTGCGGTTCACCAGCCCAGCCAGCTAGGGTCGGCCGATTCAGTTCATCCAACTGGCCCGTGGATGTGGGCCGCGGTTTCCACCACGCGGCCGATGCATAGCCACCACCTCCAGTTTTCACCGCCTCCGGTCACTGCGGCCAAAATATTAAAGAACCCTCGGAGGGTCATTGGGTCGTGTTCGTTCGTCCAGCGCCCTCGACGTTAGGCAATAACAAAAGGCTGAATACAAACCATGTTATTGAATGAAGAACGAGGTAGAATTTTATTCAAATAAAATTGATCAAAACCGCATACCTTGTTTTTATTTCGTAGATGAAGTCGCCGGGTGGCGGGGTCAATTCGTTGACGTCGGGGAAGGAGCTGAGGATGGCATGTCATCGGTGTTCCTTGTGGGAAGATCCTTCTCTGTTGACTTGGCTGATGATTGAAGGATAATTTCATCATTCGTTGGCATTCTTCATTGGAAGGAAGAAGCCCTCCTCTCTATAGCCTTTCCGAAGGATTATGCCAACCCTAAAAGAAATAGAGGTGATATCTATTAATCCTTTTGCACAACAACACATGGTTGTGTTTAATTAAATGAGTTATCTCATTAAATTAATTGTTAGAAAAAGTTCAAATTAAAATCATAGAGGAAGTGGAGTGTCCCAATTAATGATGGGAGGTGTCAAAATAATTAATGGGTTTAAATGGGGAGCATAAAGGGAGTGGAGGGGAGGTGAAATTTTTGAGTTCGTGTGGGCACCACCATACATTATCCTCTCATGAGAGGTTATGTGGGGGTGGGACCCTCCTCCAACCTTTCTTTGAAGATAAAAACTACCAACAAAATGAAATTGTGTATCACATAAATTTTATTTAGTTTATTATGAAATCCCAAAATTAACATCCGCTCTGTATAAAATGCAACTGCGGTAAAGGTCCTCTTTTGAGAATACCGGTGCTGCGAGTTTATCGGTGTCGTTAGATTTCAATTCCAAGCACCGGTTCAAAAGATAAAAATACCCACACATACCTTTATAGAACGTACTGAACAAAACATCATAAATTGATTCTGTTCACATCGGGCCATATAATCAGGCGCCTTCAAAAACTACGGACTCGTAAGATTTCAACGAATTTAAGAAAAAAAATTCCTTGAAATTTTCGGGTCTTTATATTACCCCCACCTCAAAGATCTACAACCTTGTTAAGCTAAAACACATAATAGGGAAACAAAAGTGGGTACTGAGGAAGCATCTGAGCCTCCCGCTCCCATGTACTCTCTTGGACGACCTCGTGCTACTAGCGAATGTGCACCAGAGGAATTGACCATCCACGCAGGACTCACTCCTGTCGATATTAAATCTCCATAGGAACCTCCATGAATGTTGCCCCGTCCTCGATGTCCAGCTCTCTTTGGTCGATATTGTGGGATGAGTTGTGCATGTACCTCCTTAGCTGAGATACGTGGAAGATATTGTGCACCTGGTGTAACTATGGTGGAAGGGCCAGATGGCATGCCACCTCATCTACCCTGATGAGGACCTGAAAAGGCCCAATAAATCATGCAGATAACTTGACGCCTATGCCAAATCTCTATAGACCTCATCGAGGTGAGACCTGTTGGAAGACGTAGTCGCCATCCTCGAACTCCAGTGGTCTCCATCTCCTATCATCATAGGCCTTCTGTCTGCGATGTGCAGTCTTCATCCGCTCCTGGATGATCTGCACTATAACGCCCCGACGCCAGTTACCCAGATTCGGTGCATTATTACATAACATTGTCCTGATCACAAAAGATAATGTCTCGAAAGAATGATTAGTTTAGTAGCATTGGAATCACTAGATGCATTCCTAAAGTTTAAATTACATAATAAAGTGAAAACTACAAAAACATCTTCCCTCTATAGACCACACTCATATCCCCTGATACTATCCCTGAATGTCATTCAAAAAATACTTCTTCAGATCCTGGGAAAAAATAAAATATAGAGAAGGGTGATCTCCAATGCCCATTAAGGATAATAATATAGCAGAAACTTTCATAAATAAGCATAAACATTTAAGGCAATGTATAACTAAAAAAATTCCTTTTAAACTTGAACTTCAGCATAATATAGAAAAAATAAAATGAAATAATTCCATTTACTTATTCACATGGATATTCTTCTAACCAAATAATCACATCCAATATCAATAACCACTTTCATAATGATGAAATGAATAATTCCAGACTATCATAACCACATAGTCAAGGCCTTGTGCCAAGACTACAAATGAGATTTTCTCAAGGCCTTGTGTAAAGACACTAGTTTGTCTCATGAGACCTATTGATGAATCAAGGAGCTATAGCAATCTCCACCCATCACTTATTAAGTCCAATTCAATCCTCATATTAAAATGTTTACATATAACATAAACATTCGTATTAAAACTAGATTATGAAATGTCAGTACTTTCTGTATAAACCATGAATGGTATAAAAATAACACATCCACAATCAAACATATCACAAAACCATCAATACAATATGGAAGTTTTGTATCATAATAAATCAACATCAAATAAGATTAAAAATCTATCAAAGGATGTTGACATAGATGAAATCAAATCTTTTTGAGAGAAATATCTCTTTTTTAAATCATTTAAAAGTCACATAATTATAAAAGAAAACATTTAGTTTGAAAATATTCTTACTATATCTTAAGGGAAGAATCGAAGATATTATAATGGCGGAAAATAGTCACACTCGCCGTATAAGTTAAAAAATACATTCTTACCTTAATTCTGTCGAAACGGTAAAAAAGGACCTTGTTTGGAAAACAACAGAAAGATTCCTTTATAAACTTCTTATAAAAAGTCAAAAAAGGTATAAATTACATTATCCCATTTTATTTAAAATAGAAGGAATTATTTGAAATATATTTTTAAGAAACATTGATGTGGATGATAAATAGGTCCCAGTAGGTAATTACGTATAAACAACCACAGATAATGAAGAGATTGTGAAATAAACCCTTGCTTTATACTTTTCCATGGTCGGGGGTAGGTTAACCTCTTGTATAATAGTTAAATAATTGTTATTATAATATAAAAGAATCATATATATAAATATGATATCAGATATTATCTTTTAATATTGTTTTGTTAATAATATTTTAGTATTATCGTTGTTTCGTGTGTTAACTGATTCATTTTCTTTTATAGGATTTGTTACGTAAGACGTGACGGTTATGGATAGGTTCTATATTATTCATATCCAGAATGATATCAATTCCTTAAACATTAATTTTAATCATAAAATGAGAATTATTCTTTAATTGATATGATGGGGAAATTAATCTCATCGTGTTTGTGGAGACGGTAATTCGTACGTACCCACGAACGCTACATCCATCTCATTCTTAATTTTAAAAAGAATAAAAACCAAATGATACATAGGTTTATAATTATTAAAGTATAATATATATTCTTATAATGTTACTTATGATCATTAATACCATCCTCTATTCGTTCCATGTATGGTTTGAATGAGTCATATCACTTTGAGGGGGTGGTTGTCCGCACTTTCTCAAATTAAATTATCCTATATATATACAACATGAAACGAATAATGGTTTGATATAAAATGGAATTAAATAATATTATATATAAAATAAATTTAATTAATATCATATTTAATTAATGTTTCATCACAATGGCCACCATGATATGTGGTATGAGATATTTGAACAATCATTGTTTCGTGAGGCGTTTGGTTTCCATCCACAGAAACATTATGTTTTTCACCCATTAGATGGAGGTGTGTGTAAGTGTAGTTCAAATAATTCTCATAACAACATCCTAGTATATTTAGGATACAATGTTTTTTTACAAAACTAAAGAATAATAAGAGTTTAGGGGTTAGAGAAGTAAAATAAAAAAATAAGCTAAGAGAAATCGTTACCTTTAATTTGGGTAACTCCCTTTGGTTTGAAAAAAAAGGACTCATGAAGTGTCTTCTGCCTATGGTGAGGCTTCAAGTAGTAGTTGAGGGATTTTGGGAGCTTAATTGGGAAGATTTTGAATAAGACAAAAAGCTCAAGAGGTGCAAGGAATTGGTTAGAAGTGATGTCCTTTTATAAGGGGGAGAAGGGGCTCTTTAGGAAAGACGTAATATATTATTTTATAATATAAACATATTCGGTTTCTAATGGCTAAAAAGTGAAGTATTCAAAGTATAAGGCGGAGATAGGTCTAAAACAACTTAAAAAATAGGTCTTAGATAAGTTTGGGGCACTTTATTAACATTATCTTTTTGTTTTAAATCTTAGTTAATTAGTTTGACAATTACCATGTCACGTTGTATTTTTATATTATATAGTAAATAAACTTACTATATACATCCAAGAGACCCACAAGTTTACCATTAATGATAAAAATATCACTATATAAATCATTTTTCCGAACCTTATATTTTTAGGAATAGAATATGAATTAATAATAAAATAGTTTTTTAAAAAACTCTTTTATGTCAATTTTGACACTTTTTAATAATTGATTTCTGTTAAAGTCATATAAAGTTTATTAATTCGAAAAAAAAATATTTAATCAATCATATCATGTCCTATTAACCAATAAAATTCTTTGATGTCATCAAAACTTTAAAATTATATTTATTTTAACATTTATAATACCAATTATTTGATTTTTGCATTCATAAGGACAATACTCCATCGTTATTTTATCAAAAATAAATTCAATTATTTAATGTCTAAAAATAATAAATAAAAACCCATTATGCAGGAAATATTTTCAGCTTTATAATTAATATTTATAGTCTAAAAATCAACATATATAACCCTATGTAAAATATTTTGTTCTAAAATATATGTGCTTGTGTAATTTTTGCATTTACTTTAACTTAATTAATATAAACTATCATTATCACTTAAAAGAGGCTCTATTAGGTCTAAAAATCGACCCAAAGATGACCATGGTCAGACATGTATCAACCAAAAGGGTTATCACATGTTTTAGTGTAATTTATTATTATTATAATGTAATTTGTTTACCTTATTTACCGGATTTACCATTTAACAATGGTAAATAAAATATTTACTGAAATAATTATTCACAATTTCTAAAAATAAAAGTTATCCATTTAAACAATATGGACATCCTGATTCTAAATATGGAATAATTTTTTCTAAATTTAAAACAAATAAGTGGCAGAAATAAATTTAAAATTAATTCCCGTTGTCGAAAAAAAAGCAAGTTTTTAACAAATAATAACTATCAAAAGATTGACACTTTCTTATGTTCAGTTTAAATATGAAATAATGTACAATGGCCAAAATTGGATTAAATTGTAAAATTTTAATCTAATTATACTTTAAAATGACTCAAATGAATAATTTATCACTATTAATTATTTTGATTAAAAAATTTGTTTTTAATTAAAATTTAGAAATCTTCACTATTCATCAAAATATGAAAGTTATCAGAAAAGTACCAAAATTTCACCCTAAACTAATTTAGATATTCAGAATCCATTAATGAAGTCTATTTTACCAAATTAAAAATATAAAATTTTAATTTATTAATATATAATTAATTCCCGTATTAAAACCAAAAGGTGTATTTTTAAGAAATAATAACTATCAAAAGATTGACACTTGTTTATGTCCAATTTCAAAGTGAAATTACATACAATGACCATCATTGGATTAAATGGTAAAAATATAATCTATTTATACTTAAATACCATTACAATGTATAATTTAACAATATAAATTATTTTGATTAAAAAAGTTGTTTTCACTTAAAATATAGTATTTTCACTATTCATCCAAATATGAAAGTTATCAGAAAAACACCAAAAATTTATTGAATATATATTATTATGTCCCGATTCTAAAAAAGTAGTTTATTTTTTCAAATTGAATTTATTAAATTTTAAAATATTGGATTTAAAAAGTCTTTGCCATTAAATGGTGATAAAATTGCATTTTGTGAAAAATACTTCCTTTATCTGAAAAAATGTATTTGTTCTTATATAATGTCTAAAAAACTCATAATAAGAATTATAAAATTAAAAGGATTATATAAATGTTAAAAATTAAGTTAATACTATTCATAACCGCTTTTTAACGGATTGTTTGGTAAGTCATGGTCCGCTAGAACTCGATGTTGCATGTAGTGAAAGTTATTGAATTACTTTGAAGCAATAACGTACAATGAAATCTTGGGGCGTTATATTCTTCCCTCCTTCAATAAATTGTGTCCTCACAATTTTGCAATTATTTTTCAAAAATAAAAGGTTGAAAATAGAAAATACCTTTGGGGAAACCCAAATAAAAAATTAGGTTAATAAAATTTAGTCTTAATAAGAAGAAAAGGGAAATGAAAGGGTCACCACAAAATTATGATCTCGATTAGGAGAACATTGGTGGAAATTGGAGACATATAATTGGAGGAAAAACTTAAATATTTATAGGTTGTGATTGATGTCATCATTCACAAAGAAGTGTAAAATTAAGGTCCTTAAACTCATCAATCAATGATGATTTAAAATACCATCGGTTCAAAAAAATATATGGTATTAGGATAAATTATTTTTTTGTTTTAAGATCCCTTCACTAAAGTATAAGAATTAATTTTTTTATTCAATAAGAGAAGAATAAAAATATATACTTGACAAGTAGAGTCCTATCCTTTAACTAAGTTCTTCAACAAACTCATCTTTCACTCTAAAAGATAATAGAACTTAAAAATAATATTCTATTTATAATAGTCTTATAGGGTTAAAAAAATTAATTTATAATTCATCTAGAATAACCATTAAAAATGACATTATTCAATCCAGGACATCACGTGGGTAAGTGGTAGGTGATACACCCTTGTTGCCCTTTGGTTTTGGGGTAAAGTCTCGTGGCCTTGCCAGACACGACGGGTTGCCACCCGACCACTGGGTTGTCCTTTTTATGGAAATCCAAAATTAATCTCAAACTAGACTTATCCAAAATACTTCTATCAAAACTCACAGTCCACAATTTATAAGGTAGGTAAACACAATAAATATCCTTTTTTCCATGTAATAGCATGTGAACACCTTTATCGTGTATTCTTTTACAACAATGCAAAATTCTGAAATACCATAAAACCTTATTGATTACATTCATGATTCCTTATAACTCATAGAATACTGGATATACTCCTTCTATAAAAAACTTTTGTAAACTCCAACAATGATGGAATATACAAATCATTAATCAGTTTCAAGTTATTCAAGAATATCCAATATAATTTATCCAAATAAATCATGTATTATTCCGAAATAACTACCTTGGAATTAGAACCATATTAGGGTTTATCTTTCTCTAAACAATATATTTTCCAAAAAATTAACCTTATATTGAGTCACTTTTCTTTGTTCCACACAATCGCAAGTTCTTAATGAAATAGTACTGTTGTACAATCCTTATATACTCCATAATTATTATAACCAATACATTGTTGATACAAAACTCAAATGACATAATTCTTTAATAACAACATAACAAATCTAATAATTCTTCCTCATCTTTGGTAGTATAATAACTTGATTATTATCCAATAGCATCATTTGTGGCATACTCTGATAATTTGGACATTGGATTATGTTGTTTCCCAAATCCTTACTGATGAAGAATTTTACATTTGTATCCTTTTTCTTACCCTTTCAGTCACGTACATGGTGTTCTTTTTATCCACACTTATAACAAACTCCCATTATTTTCATGCAAGTTCTAGGTTGTTTCTTCCCACTGTTATCACATATGGGAAAATTATTCTTTTCCCTCTTCCCTATATCCATATTTCTATCTTACATCCTTTCCTTCTCTTGCTTCCCTTCAAATCCATAGGACTCGGAGAATTCGTTACTTATCTTATTAACACATGATACTATTCCTTCATATGTTGAGAATACATGGGAGATTATTTCCCTTCTAAATGTCGGCTTAATACCGTGAAATATACGATCCTTCTTACACTTTGGATCTTACATAACGTTGGAGTTCACATTCCTTCTACTGGGCGCCAATTCTACACAATATCATAAACTAGTTCTGTTTTTCAATTGCAATAAATCATTGCAAACTTGTAAAATACCATACGTAAATTGAACAGTTTATGGATATAATCCATAATAATAAAAATATTTTCTTTGAGTAAGTATATACTCATAAGCCCTTCATAATGGTTTGTAATGAAAATGATAATTATCCTTATCATATCCTGTGGGAGTGTCATAACCAATAGTGCATCAAGGCCCGTTGTCATGCACCTATTCCCGTTCGGGAATAGCTCAAAGCGGTGTTTTTAGGTTTTACCCATAGGTACTTCTCTACCAGAGTCGCCTCTACCCGCTCGTATCCAGATAGGAATGTATATCCCGGAAAACTCACAAAATCTCTACAAAACCAAAATTCTCGGAAGTTCTTATATACTAATCCTCAGAGTCTATCATAAGGCTATGTGATCGAATCAAAGTTTATCTAAATATATCCTCTAAGGTTTTTAGTAAACTTCCTCAGATACCAACTATAACTCCCTGACCCAAGCTACCCATAGTCGGTGAATTATTACATAACATTGGCATGGTCACAAAAGATCACGTCTCGAAAAACCGATTAGTTTAGTAGCATTGGAATCACTAGATACATTAATAATGTTCACATTATATCATAAACTGAAAACTAAAACAACATCTTATCTCCATAGAACACACTCATATCCCCTCATACTATCCCTACAGGTCATTCATAAAATACTTCTTTACATCTTATGAAAAAAATAAAACATAGAAAGGGGTGAGATTAGATACCCAGTAAGGATAACAATATAGCGGAATCTTTCATAAAAAATCATAAACATTTAATTCAATGTATAACAAAAAAATCCTTTTAATCTTGAACTTCAGTACAATATGGAAAAAATAAAATGAAATATTTTCATTTACTTATTCACATGTATATTCTACAAATTGAATAATCACAAAAAATATCAATAACCACTTTCATAATAATGGAATGCATAATTCCAGAGTATCATAACCACATAGTCAAAGCCTTATGCCAATACACAAGTTTGTCTCATGAGACCTACCGATACATCAAGGAGCTATAGCGGGCTCCACCCATAATTTATTAAGTCTAATTCATTCATTATATGAACATGTTTAAACATAACATAAACATTCATATTAAAACTAGCATATGAAATGTCAATACATTCTTCATAAACCATGAATGGTATAAAAATATCACATCCATAGTCAAACAAATCAAAAAACCATAAATATAATATGGAAGTTTATTATCATAATAAATCAACTTCAAATAATCATAAAAATCCATCAAAGGATGTTGACATAAATGAAATCAAAACTATTTGAGAGAAATATCTCTTTTTTTAAATCATTTAAACGTCACATAAGTATAAAACAAAAAATTTACATTGAAAATATTTTTGCAAGTTTTTAAGGGAACGTTCGATGATATTATAATGGAAGAAAATTGCCGCACCCTCCGTATAAGTTAAAAAAGACATTTTAACCTTAATTCTGTCGAAAAGGTTAAAAAGACCTTGTTTGGAAAATGACAGAAAGATTCCGTTATCAACTTCTTATAAAAATTCAAAAAAGGTTTAAATGACTTTATCCCATAGTCTTTAATTTTTTAGGAATTATTTGAAATAAATTTTTAAGAAAAATGGATGTGGATGATAAAGAGTTCCAAGTAGATAATTACGTATAAACAACCTTGGATAATGCAGAGATTGTGAAATAAACCTTACCTTGTACTATTCCTTGGTCGAGGGTTGGATAACCTCATGTATAATTATTAAATAATTGTTATTAAATTATACAAGAAACATATATATAAATATGATACCATATATGCTCTTCTAATATTGTTTTGTTAATAATATTTTAGTATTATCGTCGTTTCATGTGTTAACTGATTCATTTTCCTTTATATGATTTGTTACATAAGACGTGTTTGTTATGGATATGTTGTATATTATTCAAATCCAGAACGATATAAAGTCATTAAACATTACTTTTAATCATCAAATGAGAATTAGTCTTGAATTTATATGATGGGGAAATGAATCTCATCACATTCGTGGAGACGGTAATCTGTACGTAAGCACGAACATTACTTCCAATTCATTTTTCATTTTGCAAAGAATCAAAACCAAATGATAAATAGGTAATTATTATTAAATTATAATTTAATATCTTATATATGTTACTTATGTTAATTAACACCATCCTTTATATGTTCCGTGTATGGTTTGAACGAGTCATATCATTCTGAGGGGGCGGTAGTCCGCACTTCCTCAAATGAAATTATCATATATATATATTTACAACATGCAATAAATAATTGTATGATATAAAATGGAGTTACAGAAGATTATATATAAAATAAATATCAATAATATCATATTTAATTACAGTGTCATCATAATGGCCACCATGATAGGTGGTAGGAGATATTTGAACAATCATCGTTTCGTGAGGCGTTTGGTTTCCATCCACAGAAACATTATGTTTTTCACCCATTATATGGAGGAGTGTGTAAGTGTAGTTCATATAATTCTCAAAACAATATCATAATATATTTAGGATACTGTTTTTCTTACAAATGAAAAGAATAAGATGAGTTTAGGGGTAGGAGAAGTAAAATAAAAGAAAAGAAGCAAAGAGAAATTGTTACCTTTAATTAGGGTAACTCCCATTGGTTTGAACCAAAAAGGACTCTTGAAGTGCCTTATGCTTATGGTAAGGCTTCTAGTATGAGGATAGGGGTGCAGGGAGCATACTTTGTCAGATTTTGGATGATCCAAAAGGCCTTAGAGGCACGAGGAATTGGTTAGAAGTGGTATCATTTTATAAGGTGGAGGAGAGGCTCTTTAGGAAAAACTTAATGTATTATTTTATAATATAATCATATTCGGTTTATAATTTCTCCAAAGTAGATTATTCAAATTCTAAGGTGGTGATAGTTCGAAAAAAAATTAACCAATTGGTTTTAGACTGGTTTGGGGAACTTTATTAACCTTATCTTTTTGTTTTAACTATTAGTTAATTAGTTTGACACTTACCAGGTCACTTTGTATTTTTATATTATCTACTAAATAAACTTACTATATACATCCAAGATACCCCCATGTTGTCCATAAATTATAAAACTATCATT
Organism: Viscum album; assembly: GCA_963277665.1. Classification (NCBI taxonomy): domain Eukaryota; kingdom Viridiplantae; phylum Streptophyta; class Magnoliopsida; order Santalales; family Viscaceae; genus Viscum; species Viscum album. The sequence goes on along the minus strand of OY728126.1, from coordinate 250,062,635 downwards.
ATATAAGACTTTTTTCAAAGGATTAAATTTTTAGAAATAGAATATGAATTAATAATATAATATTTGTTTCAAAAACTCTTTTATGTCAATTTTGACAATATTTAATAATTGATTTTTGTTAAAGTCTAAATAACATTATTATTTAGAAAAAAATTCATTTAATAAATCATATCATTTCATATTAACCAAAATAAATTCATGTATGTCATCAAAACCTTCAAATTATATTTATTATAACATTTATAATACCAATTATTTGATTCTTGCATTCATTAGGAAAATACTACATCATTATTGTGTCATATATAAAATTAATTATTAAATTATTAAAAATTATAAATAAAACACCATTATGTAGGAAATATTTTTATCTTTCTAATGAATATTTATAGTCGAAAAATTAACATATATAACCCTATGAAAAAAATTATTTTTTGAAATGATATATGCTTATGTCATTTTTTCATTTGCATTAAGTTAATTAATATGAACTGTCATTATCACTTAAAAAAGGCTTCATGGGGTCCCAAAATCGACCAAAATATGCCCATGATCGTACATGTATCAACCAATAGAGTTAGGACACGTTTTATGGTAATTTAGTATTATTATAAAATTATTTGTTTTCCCTTATTTACTGGATTTACCCTTTAACCATGATAAATAAAATATTTAATGAAGTAATTATTCAAAATTTCTAAAAATAAAAGTTACCTATTTATACAATTTACACCACTTGATTATAAATATGGAATCCATTTTTCTAAATTTAAGAAACATAAGTGAAAGAAAAAAATTTAAAATTAATTTCTGTTGTGGAAATAAAAAGCGTGTTTTTAACAAATAATAACTATAAAAAGATTGACACTTTCTTATGTACACTTTAATTATGAAATTATGTCAAATGACCAAAATTCGGTTAAATGGTAAAATTATAATATATTTATACTTTAAAATCACTCAAATTCATAATTTATCACTATTAAATATTTCAATTAAAAAAGATTGTTTTAATTAAAATTTAGTAATTTTTACTAGTCATCAAAATATGAATGTTATCAGAAAAGTACCAAAATATCACCCTAAGATAATTTCGATATTCCGAATCCAAAAATGATTTCTATTTTAAGAAATTCAAAATATGAAAGTTGAATTTATTAATTTAAAATTATTTCCCGCATTTAAAACCAAAAGGCGTATTTTTAAGTAAAAATAACTATCAAAAGATTGACACTTGTTTATGTCCAATTTCAAAGTGAAATTATTTAAAATGACCATCACTGGATTAAATAGTAAAAATATAATCAATTTTTACTTACATACCATTAAAATTCATATTTTATCAATATAAATTATTATGATTGAAAAAGTTGTTTTCAGTTAAAATCTAGTATTTTTCACTATTCACCCAAATATGAAAGTTATCAGAAAAACCCCAAAACTTTATTCAAACTAAATTATTATGTCCCAATTCTAAAGAAGAATTTTATTTTGTGAAATAGAATTTATAAAAGTTTCAAATATTGTATTTAAAAAGGCTTCTCCATTAAAAGGCTATAAAATCACATTTTTTTGAAAAATACTTCTTTTATCTGAACAAAAATGTATTTCTTCTTATATTATGTCTAAGAAACTAATAATATGGATTCTAAAATTATAAGGATTATATAAATTTCAAAATTACGTTAATACTATTCATAACCACTTTTGAACGGCTTGTTTGGTAAGTCATGGTGCACTAGAACTCAGTGTTGCGGGTAGTGAAAGTTATTGAATTATTTTGAAAATTAACGTACTATAAGATCTTAGGGTGTTACATGCACCGTCTCATAGTATCATGCACCATCTCTGTTCCTAAAAGTGCTGAATCCTCTGGGTTAGTCCAGCACAGAGATGATATGCAAGGTTGGTCATATAGTGCCTCATAAGGGGCCATCCTGATGGTGGAGTGGTAGCTGTGTTGTACGAAAACTCCAACAAGGATAAGTGATCCTCCCAGCTACGACCAAAGTAAATGAAACATGCACGGAGCATGTCCTAAAGGGATTGAATGTTCCACTATGTCTTACCATCCGTCTGAGGGTGGAAGGTGGTGCTCTAGTGATGCTGCGTGCCAAAAGCCTCTTGTAACCCCTTCCATAGCCAGGAAGTGAAACGAGCATCTAGATCAGAGAAGATAGTCGATGTTACATCATGAAGTCGTACGATCTACTAAATGTAAAGATGTCACAAGCTCTCTATTGAGACCTGCTCTCTAATCGGTAGAAAGTGGGCCTACTTCGTGAGTCGGTCAACGATAACCTAGATAGCGTCGTGCCCTATGGATTTACATGGAACCCCTATCCCGAAATCCATGGATATTCCTTCCCACTTCCACTCAGGGACCTCTAAGGGCTGTACCAAGCCTGCTGGTACCTGGTGCTCCTCCTTCACCTGCTGATAAGTGAGGCACTGTGATACAAACTCTGCTACCGCCTTATTCATACCCGGCCACCAGTGCTGTCGTCTGAGGTCCTGATACATCTTCGCTACTCACTACTACAAATATGGATTTTATCGGCTCTTAAAATGTCCATTAAAAGTGATAGAAAAAGTGCTATTGATGCCGTTGAAGATAAAGGGGGGGGGGGGGGTCCCCTTTATCAGAGCTCCAAAAATCATTAGCACTGATAAAAATATAAAAAATAAAAAAAATACTACCAATCTCGGGTGGGGGGGATTTTTACAGCACTTGATCCCCCATTAATCAGCACTTTCCCCGCACCCTCCCGCGCTTTCACGCACAGCCTAAACCATTTATCCGCTCAAACCCCTCTAAATCAGCCTTGCATGTGCGTCCCTGCCTCCACGCAGATTTGATCTCGAGACCTCCCCCCTGCGCACCTAAAGACATTGGCACTCACCTATATTGATTTGTTCTCTTATTTATGATATATCTATATATATTTATATTTATTTATTTATTATTTTAGTAATATATATTTATATTAATATATATATATAGTTATATTAATATATATATTTATAGTTATATTAATATATATATAGTTATATTAATATATATATAGTTATATATATATTTTTATATTAATATATAGTTTTATAAATATTCATATATTGGTATTTTAAATAAAATGGATATTATTTATTATTTAGATAAAGATAATATATTTTATATGTAAATATGTTTAATTAATTATTTAAAAAAAATTAATTTTTAGGCGTGAGTATATTAAAAATATATACATATAGTAATATATTTGATTATAAATAGAAGTGCATTATAAAAAATGATAAAATTTCAAAGAAAAAATATCAATCTGAATGCAATACCTTGGAATAAATTCAGTCTTCACAAATAAAGCCAATAATACCCCCTTAAACGAGGCTGAAAATCCACAAAATGTTAAAAAAATCGGGGTACCCCGACGAAAAACTCAGTTTTGGAGGTCTTATGTGCATCTTTTGGCATATAAAAACTCCTGAAAATGGGCCCACTGGTCACAACAATGTAGATCTCATCGCAAGCTTCGATTTGATATATGGTAGAGCTCAAACGGAGACCCGGATCAGATGTTATGGCCGTTTGAAGTTTGAGTTGTGTTTTCAACATATTTTGGATCTTTTTTTAATTTTTTTATTTTTTAGTCTTCAAATTGTTATTAAATGACTATTACCCCATAATAATTTGCAAATTATTAATTAAAAATATTTTTTTAATTTTTTTATAAGCCATTTCACTAAATATTTATTTATTAAGTATAATAAGTGTAAATGTATATTTATATTTATCTAAAATATATTTAAAAATTACATATTATATTAACATCAATATAATAATATTGATATAATTATTTATTAATATATTATTTTTAAATAATTTCTTTTTTGAAGTCAAACCGATTATCAGTGCTTTAAAAAATGATGATAAAGGCCCCCCTTTATCAGCGCTACTAAAAAAAGCACCGATAAAGGGGGGGTGGCTTTATCAGTGCTAAAAAAAGCGCTGATAAAGGGGTACCATTATCAGCGATTTTTTTAGCGCTCATAAAGGGACTCTTTATGAGCACTTTTTTAGCACAGATAAAGGCCCCCCCTTTATCAGCGGTTTTTCTTTAGTGCTGATAAAGGGCTGGAGCTGGCCTTGCCCAGTTTTGTGGTAGTGACTCATGGATGTACTGCTAGAGGGGAAGTGTGAAACTCCCTCAACACCTCCTCCAGTAGTGCAACTGGTACCATGGTACTTTCACTAAAGTGGATGACATGCTCCCCACCTTCATAAAACCCATCAATGGTCTACCCTGAGGATATCTGAGCACTTCATGTCTCACATTCAACATCCCCTCATTATACCACCCTGACTTGCTGAAAGAGTGGAGGAGTGACTGTGAGAGACTAAAGAAAGGCTTCCCCATCTCTATCAACCAATGATATTTGCAACGCAGCTAGCTTCTTCATTGCATCTCCTAGCATCTGAATGCCCGATCTCCTACTTAGAGCATCTACTACAATGTTCCCCATCCCAGGAGTATAGACTATGTCGAATTCATAGTCTTGGAGGAACTCGAGCCATATTCACTGTCTCAGGATCAGGTCCTTCTGCGAGAATATGTACCTGAAACTCTGGTGGTCAGAGTAGACTATAAAACACTAGCCTATCAGATAGTGTTGCCACATATTTTGAGCGAAGACCACTACTGCTAACTGCAGTTCATGGGTAGGGTAGTTTTGCTCGTGCTGTCTCAACTTTCGTGAACCATACGCGATCACTGCTCACTCCTATATCAGGTGTAACGACCCAAAATATTGAATAAATCTTGTTTCCTAATTTTGTGTGTTATTTTATTTTTTATACTCAACAAAACTGTTTCATTTGATAACATGAGTATAATTAAAATAAGACAGTTGGGTTTCGACTGTTATATGACCATTAGTCAATATGACCGTTGGAAACTAAATGTTGCGATTATTATCTCTAAATACAAGTGATCTTGGTTAATTAATATAGAATGAAGATTTGATGGCCTCATCCAGTAGTCTCAGGCCAATCGAAGCCCATATAACAGAATTTGGGAAGGAGGTAGCACCACTGGGCCTTGCTCTGGACCAAACCCATGCCGAATTTCATCGTGTGAAGCTACAATGGAATTGCCTTCACAAGAAGTTCAAACTGATATAAATTGCTACTCATGCAATGTTGGTCAAGCCGCCCCAAGATTCTCTCACCTTAGCACACCTTACTCTTAGGTCATATGCTGGTGTTATAAGGGGCTATGCAACGAGATAGTAACAACCTTGTGTAATCCTTTGACTTAAATAAAAAATGTGATTTCTTCTTATGATGAAGTTTTTGAATTTTGAAATATCCGGATAAATATAGTATGCATATTTTTTATGAATTTTAGAAAATGGATATCTGAAAATATTTATGTAAACCTTAAATAATTAATTATGTGTAATTATTTTTAAGAAATGGTCTTCTATCATTATGTTCAGTATGAAATTTAATGTATAATAAGATCAACTTAATTTTTGATTCATAGTAAATTATGAATAGTGATTTTATGCTTAGGATTAGTAATGTGACCAAATAGATTAGTAATTTCACTTAAATAAAGTATTAATATAATCTAGGCACCTTGATTAAGTAATGTGATTCAATAAAATAGGTAAATAACTATTTCAGAAATTATTAGTCAAGTATTAGTTTTTTTTAGGTGAATAGTGTTTCTTATTTAAAAATTAAATAAAAAATATTTAGAAAATTATTTTTATAAAATGGATATCATTTTTGAACTCAGAGCATGGATATTATGTTAAGATAATTTTTGGGGATTTTTCAGAAAAAAATAAATTCTTGGAGAATAGTGTTTTTATTTAAAAATTAAATTAAAAATATTTAGAAAAATATTTTTATAAAATGGAGTTTATTTTTGATTTCAGATCATTGATATTATGTTAAGTTATATTTTTGGGAGTTTGCTGAAAAAGTGGAATTTTCAGTGAATAGTAAAACTACAGTTTTAAGGTTTCGGTATGTTTAATGACATCATGACTGCATTATGATGATGCCATGAGATATTTTAAGGGATGGTCGACATTTGAATAGTAAGATAAGGTATGGGGTGTCCCAAGTGTCCAAAACCATGAGGAAATACCACTTGTTTTTCCAATACCACCAATGAGGTGTCCCTTGGCCATTAATGCCTTGTCCCCTCACTTTCCATATAAATATCAAGCCATTATCTCATCCTTTCCATTCAAAAATCCTCCTCAACAATGTTCTGGTCCCCTTACCTCACAAGGAGTCCTCCCAAGGTTCCCTCAAGATTCCCAAGGTCCCAAACATCAAAATTTCTAAGTTAGTCTTCAAGGTAATGGATCTTACCTCTCTCATTCTTTCCAAGTACTCTCTTTTATGTCATTTCTTTTATGCTCCATGTTATTATGTTGGGGATGTTCTTTTATATTAATCCTACATTCCTTTTAATTTTCCAATTATGAGATACCCCCTCTTTCTCTCATCAATTCATTTTACGAATGTTTAAGTGGTTCCGTTAGGATGCCGAATTTTTAAGGGATTTTTTCACCCTACTCGTTTTCAAAATTTATTTTCATGTCAAGTCATTCATGTTCCTTTTTATTATGTTCGGGTATTATCTATATATCTATCATACTTATCTGTTTTGTTCATATGATTAGAGACCCTATTTTATCTCGTCAATTCATTTTTTTATGTTTTAAGTGACACTGTTAGGCTGCCGAATTTTCATAAGAGAAATCTTATTTTTGTCTTCCTTCAATGTTTTTCATTTCATATGGTATGTCTTTCAAATTTCCATACCATGTTCTTATATCCATTATATTCTGTCCCTCTACTATTTTATGGTTCATTTATGTGTGGGTGACCCATGTCCCCTCTCTTTTCAATATTTTTTAAAACCCTACAACATAGTTGTTATGCTGCATAATTTTCATCTCAAAATGTGTCTCTCTTTTTCTCAAATTCTATTATTTTATTTACTGAATACTCAAAGATCTTTCTTATATATGGGTATTACCATATATATAAAAATGTTCTATTTTAATTCTTGGACTTACATACATGATACCCACTTTCCTTTTTTCCGTGGGTTTATAGTGACATAAAGATCACGTCTTTAAAGCAGTTTTTAAGACGTTATGATTATGAAATGAAACCCATTTCTTTTAAACAATATGGGTTATTTATGTAATATTTTATGACGATATATGTGTATCACATGATAATAAAGGCAAATTTATGGGTGCACCTTGATAGCATTCTAATGCATTGGGTAAAGTCTTAATCTCTAGAGATGACCATTTTTAACGAAACCTTGGTGAATAACCATAGTAATTTTTAATGAAACCTTTGGGATGGACCTTGGTGAAACAGAAATGATTGCCTATGTTAAATGTTGTAGCCATATATTAATGTTATGAAACACATTTTTTTATATTCCTTGTGAACTCTTTCTCATGCCTTAAAGTTATTTTTCAAAACATTTGATGTATCTCAAGTTCTCATTTAAATTGTTTCCCTTATTTCCCTTACTGGGCCTTCTGCTCACCCTTTCCTATGATGTATACTCCCAGGTTATTAGATGCTATAATGAACTTAGGGTGAAAAAATTAAGAATCATTTCAAGTGTTTAAGAATAATGTTTTATGTTTCCATGTATTAAGTTCCTGGTTTCCAAGACACTAGACCTTAAAGATCCCCGGTTTTTCTTAATGTAATGAAAGTTTATGTGATAAAATGGTGGGATGCTATAGTTTGTATCAAAGGATGGTTTAGTTATTTATGGAAATTAGGATATGAAAACTTTAGGAAGAAACCTATAGAAAAGTATAAATATAAGAAATCTTCCTGGTATTTTGGTGAGTGTTGAGTAAGTGGTTTATCAAGGAAACCCATCCCTGTCTGGATACAAGTAGGTAGAATTGGCTCTGGCACAGATGTATATAGGGGTAAAACCCAGAAACACCGCTTGATCTTGACTCGTACGGGAACAGGTACACAACAAAGGGCCTTGCTGCACTCTTGGTTACGACACTCCCGAGGGATATTCTTTGGTAAATTCAAAAGTTTAGTATGAACCATTATTAAAGGAACAAAGATAAAATAAAATAAATATTCACATAAGTAGATATGATCATGGATAACCTAGATTGGAACCTAGGGGATCAGAAGTTAGGATATACATTTCCTCTACAACTTTATCCTTCTATGCTTAATGTTTTCTTTTAAGGATTATTGGATAAGTATTTAAGCCCATAATTATGCTTTCTTTTCTTAGTTAATGGTAGGAAATAAAAGAACATGTCCCAACAAACAATGTGATAGGAAATGTGACGATTGCCCTATTAATGTGATAGAGATGATGAGAGATCAAGTTGAACATATTGTTATTATGCCAAAACAGCTATCAAAAATCACAATTAACAATTGGTACCTAGTTGAATGCCCACATTCATCAAGGAAGAAGAAGCTAAAGTCTCAAGGATGTTCATCTGATAATGTTGATAAGGGAAAGGAGACCCAATTTCCTTTGTGAAAAATGTGTGGAAAGGGGAACCAAGGAGAATGTCACAAAGGAACTGGGAGATTTTTTAAGTGTGGGGTGATAGGGAATAAAATATCCAATTGCTTCAAATAAATGGATAACATGATGAATAGAGATAAGGTTCGATCTAATGTACCTTATACTTTTCAATGTCATAAATATGGAGAAGTTGGAAATTATCCAAGGAAGTTCTCTCTTGGAAGGGATGAGAATCATGATGAGAATCAACAATCTTCAAGGACAAGGGAAAAATGCAAGTCCTATGCTGAGATGGATCATTATGACTAAAGTACATCCAACTCCTTTGCAATAGTTGTCTATGTCATGTTGTATTTTAGTTCGTTCTCTATGATCATATCTTTAATGTTTTCTAAGAACATTGAGTCACAACCTAAGATGGTTTTATATCATTAAAGAATCCATTTGTTGTTATGTACCACATGTTGATGTTGTGAAGCTATTCTTCCTGAAAAAAAAGATGATTATGGGATTAAAAGATGATTATTAGTATGGAAGACGTTCATATAATTGAGGTAAATAGATTAATATAGTATTTTCAATGAGGAGTAAAGTTTGACTTATATTTTGAAGAATCGATGAATTTAAGGTAAACATATAGTAATTTAGGAAATGATTAACCTATCTTGGGGAAAATATGATTAGGTTAGTTACTTTTGTTATAAGATATTAGGAGTGGTTGATGTTGTTTGGTGGTGTAAAATAATGTTTATCTTGGAAGACTATGTTATCAAATCCTTCTTATATTTGGGTTTCAATCTTAGTTTGGTTTATTTTTCTAAATTTTAAGGATAGTTATTTATGGAATGGTCTATGATGAACTTTGGGTAGTACCGTGGAACTTTTAAGATTTAAAGTAGTTTCCCTTCCTATGGGGTTATTTTTTTTTGAAGAGTTGTTTTATCTTACCCTTTCTTTTTTTGGGATAATGTTTAAAGATAGAAGAAATAGATAGTTAAAATTTTGTAGATTATGTAATTCTCTAGAAGATGATTCTTCTACTTTTGATGAGACCAAGTGTTTTTGAATGCTCATCGTTTGGAGAGAATATTTGTTTTGGTAAAAACATATTAAAGGATGAAACTCTACTTGAAGGTAAATATATTTCCTTATGTTTTTATGTAGTAAATTAATTCCTCAAAATTATGAAAAGGAACATAAAACAAAAATGTTTTTGGTTTACGTTTCCTACTGGGTAATCAAAGATTATTTACACACATCATAAGTTTGTGATTTTCTTGTGGTTAACTTTCTCTTAATCATGTTTTCTATCACTCTCCCTCAAAACATGATCCTTTGTTTTCTCCTCTATATCCATGTTTTCTTACATGGAATCCTAGTATGGGTTTACACGGGTGACCTCTGTACATCACTTTATTTCTTTTAAAGTAATAGTTTTACTGACTCCTTTTCCGATGTGGGACATTCATTGAAATTTACAAGACCAATGTTTTTAAATTGTGGGGACACAATTTCTTATGGGGGGAAGATTGTAACAACCTGAAATTTTGAATTAATCTTGTTTCCTAATTTTGTGTGTTATTTTATTTTTTATTCTCAACAAAACTGTTTCATTTGATAACATGAGTATAATTAAATAAGACTGTTGGGTTTCGAATGTTATATGACCATTAGTCAATATGACTGTTGGAAACTAAATGTTGCGATTATGGTCTCTAAATACAAGTGATCTTGGATTATTAATATATAATGAAGATTTGATGGCCTCATCCAGTAGTTTCGAGCCAATCGAATACCATCTAACCGAACATGGGAATGAGGTAGCACTACTGGGATTTGATCTTGACCAAACCCAAGTCGAACAACATTTTGTGAAGCTAGAATGGAATCTGCTTCGTGAGAAGTTCAAACTGATATAAATTACTACTCGTGCAATGTTGGTCAAGCCGCCCCAAGATTATTTCACCTTAGCACACCTTACTCTTAGGTCCCATGTGGGTGTTATAAGGGGAAATGTAACAACCCTAATAGCCTTGTGTAATTCTTTGACTTAAATAAAAATAGTGATTTCTTCTAATGATGATGTTTGTGAATTTTAAAATGTTCGGATAAATATAGTATGCATATTTTTGATGAATTCAAGAAAAAGGATATTTGAAAATATTTATGTAAAACCTAAATAATGAATGTTGTGTAATTATTTTGAAAAAATGATCTTCTACCATTATGTTCAGTACAAAATTTATAGTCTAATAAGATCAACATAATTTTTGATGAATAGTAAATTATGAATAGTGATTTTATTCTTAGGATTAGTAATGTGAGCATATGGATTAGTAATCTCACTTAAAGAAAATATTAATATAATATAGGCACCATGATTATGTAATGTGGTTCAATAAAATATTCAAATAACTGTTTTAGAAATTATTAGTCAAGTATTAGTTTTTTCAGGTGAATAGTGTTTTTTAATTAAAAAGTAAATTAAATAAATTTAGAAAATTATTTTTATAAAATGGATTTCATTTTTGAACTCAGAGCATCAATATTATGTTAAGATAATTTTTTGTGATTTTTCTGAAAAAATGAATTTTCGGTGAAAAGTGTATTTATTTAAAAATTAAAATTAAAAATATTTGGAAAATTATTTTTATAAAATGGTGTTTATTTTTTATTTCAGATCATTGATATTATTTAAAGTTAAATTTTTGGGAGTATTCTGAAAAAGATGAATTTTCAGTGAATAGTAAAAATACAGTTTTAGGGTTTCTGTATGTTTAATGAAATCAAGACTGCATCATGATGATTCCATGAGATATTTTAAGGGATGGTCGACTTTTGAATAGTGATATAAGTTATTAGGTGTCCCATGTGTCCAAAACCATGATGAAATACCACTTTTTTTTGCTAATACCCCCGATGAGGAGTCCTTTGGCCATTACTGCCTTGTCCCCTCACTTTCCCTATAAATACCAAGCCATTCTCTCATCCATTACATTCCTAAATCCTCTTCATCTATTTTCATGTCTCCTTACCTCCGAAGGAGTCCTCCCAAGTTTCCATCAAACCTCCCAAGGTCCCAAATATCACGATTTCAATGTTACTCTTCAAGGTAAGGGATCATTCCTCTCTCTTTCTTTCCAAGTACTCTATTTTATGTCATTTCTTTTATGCTCCATGTTCTTATGTTAGTGATGTTATTTTATATTCATCCAACTTTTATTTTATTTTCATATGATTAGGTACCCCGTCTTTCTCTCATCAATTAGTTTTAAGAATGTTTAAGTGTCACTGATAGGCTGCCGAATTTTTAAGGGATTCTTTCACCCATCTCATTTTCAAAATATATTTTCATGTCAAGTCTTTCAAGTTCCTTTTTATTGTGTTGGGGGGTGATCTCTATATATATCATACTGATATTTTATGATCATATGATGTGAGACCCTATTTTATCTCTTCAATTAATTTTTTTGATATTTTAAGTGACGTCATTAGGGTGCCAAATTTTCATAAGAGAAATCTTATTTTTGACTTCCATCAATGTTTTTCATTTCATATGGTATGTCTTTAAAATTTCATTACCATGTTCTTATATCCATTATATTCTTTCCCTCTACTATTTTATGGATCATTTATGAGTAGGTGACCCATGTCCCCTCTCTTTTCCATATTTTCTAAAATCCTACAACATAGCTATAATGCTGCAGAAATTTCATCTCAAAATGTCTCTCTCTTTTTCTCAAATTATTTTATTTTATTAAGTGAATACTCAAAGATCATTCTCATATATGGGTATTCACATATATATCAAAATGTTCTATTTTAATTCTGGTACTTACATACATGAAACCTGATTTCCTTTTTTTGGGGTTTAAAGTGACATAAAGATCATGTCTTTAAAGCAGTTTTTAAAACGTTATGATTATGAAATGAAACCCATTTCTTTTACTATATATGGGTTATTTATGAAATGTTTGATGATGATTTATGTGGCTCACATGATAATAAAGTCAAATATAAAGGTGTGCCCTAATAGCGTTCCAATGCATTGGGTAAATACTTAATCTCTAGAGATGACCATTTTTATCGATGCCTTGGTGAATAACCTTGGTAATTTTAATGAGACCTTTGGGATGGAACTTGGTGAAACATAAATTATTGTCTATGTTAAATGTTGTAGCCACATATTCAAGTTATGAAACACGTTATTTTTATTATGATATCCCTCATGAACTCTTTCTCATGCCTTAAAGATATTTTTCATGACATTGGATGTATCTCATGTTCTCATGTAAAATGTTTCCCTTGATACCCATATTGGGCCTTCTGCTCAACCTTTCCTTTGATGAATGCTACCGGGTTATGAGATAATGTAATGAACTTAGGATGAACATATTAAGAAGCCTTTCAAGTGTTTAATAAGAATTTATTATGTTTCCAAGTAGTATGTTCTAGCTTTCCAAGACACTAGACCTTAAAGATCATCAGTTTTGTATAATGTAATGGAATTTTATTTGATAAAAAAGAGGGAAGCTATATCAGGGCACACCCGAGTAAGGTCCCAGATGCGTCGCAGTAAACTACATACCCAACGCCCTCCCCGGGTAGCCTAAAGATGGGCGCACTGGTCAACCTCTGTCTCAGCTCCTGAAAGCTCTGCTGGAATCTCTCTGACCACACGAAGGGTTTCCCCTTCTTTGTCAATGATAAAAGCGGTGCTACAACTCTGGTGAAGTCTAGCATAAACCTCCGATAGTACCCAGCCAGACCTAGAAAACTCTGATACACCATCACACTCCTGGGTGTCTCCCAATAAAGTATTGCCTCATTATTCACTGGGTCCACTGCCACTCCAGCCTCCGAGATGACATGTCCCAGGAAATGAACCTCTCGAATCCAGAACCAGATCATCTAGAGCTTACCATAAAGCTGTTTCCCTCAGAGTGTGTCTAGTACTACCCACAAATGGTATGTGTTCTCCTCCTTGGTGGTCTAATAAATCAGTATATCATCGATGAAGTCTTCAACAAAGCGATCGAGGTAAGGCTGAAAGATCCTATTCATAATAATCATGAACACTACTGGAGCATTGTTTACGCTGAAGGACATAACCAAGAACTCGGAGTGGCCATACCAACATATGAAGGCCGTCTTCTGTACATCCTCATCTCGAACTCTGAGCTGGTGATATCTCGAAATGAGGTCTATATCTGAGAACCATCGCGCTCCCTTAAGCTCATCAAAGAGGGCGTCAATCCTCGGGAGTGGGTACTTGTTTTTCACAGTCACCTGATCCAGGCGACGGTAGTCGACACACAGTCGCAAGATCCCATCTGCCTTCTTGGTGAACAAAATCGGAGATTCCTAGAGTGAAACGCTGGGTCAGATAAATCTCTTCCCTTGCAAGTCCTCTAGCTATACCTGTAGCTCACAAAGATCAGCGGGAGCCATCTGATATGCTGGAGTAGATATCGGTGTTGTCCTGGGGTACAGGTCAATATAAAAGTCTACCACTCTCTAAGGAGGTAGTCTTGGAACATCATTAGGGAAAAAATCCGCGTACTGATCCACCACAATAGGAAAACTCAGACTCCACACATCAACCGCTCTGAGGATAATACTAGCCAACTGATTTGTGATCGACTGCCCCCTCTTCTGTGTAAGTCCATCATGCGCTGAAATGGCTCCCTTTTCACCGGAGAAGGTGAACCATGTCCCATACTTGTAGATACACCACATATTATTCCTAATACAGTCAATCTAAGAATGAACTGTGGATAACGAGTCCTACCCAAGATGACGTCGTAAGGCCTCGACGCTACTACAAGAAGATCCCAGCCAATGATCTCACCTCGTAGAGTAAGCTAACACTGACGGAACAAGTGAGTAATCATAGAGTTTGCTCCCGTAAGATTCTTTAGCTATAAGGATCGAGCCAACAACTCCTTTAGAATCTTTGAGCTCTGAACAAGGGCAACGACAAAAAAATAATGACCTGCAGATATGTCTATAAGTACTGCAGCAAAGGTGGAGTAGACACAGATAGTACCTCAAATCATCTCAGGTGCACTATGGTCGTAGGCCTCGACTTCCTGAAGCTTATCCCAACTCTGTCCGCCAGCTCCCTGTGGTCGGGGTGGACCTCCTGGTGGTGGTGGTGGTAGGGCCTCAAATTTTCATCCACCATCGGATGCTTGGCCAGCTCCTCTGCCACGTCATCCTACTCCCGAAGAACCACCATGGTCAAACCTATGCCTCCACTTGGGAGGTGCCTCTACTGTCTGATTCTCATCTGAATCGTGGGTCAGGCAGTCTCGAGCCATGTGACTCTTCCTGCCACATGCATAGCACTGCATGCCCCTCGTATGGTTGGCTCTATTTTATCTGCCCCGCAAAACCGAACATGTATCATGAGGTCACCCACCTGATGGCCTTGTCCACTTGAACCTCTACGTCAACTATTTACTGACGGCTAAAGGAGACTCCACTACGTGTCATTCTATGGTGGGTCTCGCCGCTGGTGACTTCTCAGTGGGAAAACTATCCACTATAAGGGCTCGCTCCAGCACCCCCGCCTGTGTCGGGATGCTGAGGGGAATCGTCGGAGCCCTGATCTCATGCCTGAGTCCCTGATCGAAGGTTCAGGCCCTAAATAATGGGTCCCATAACATATCTGTGAAGTAGCGTGAGCAGTCTCTGAACCTTGCGGAGTACTGAGCTACTGTCATGCTTCCCTATTGTAGATGTAGTAACTCCAGAATCTGCACCGCATGATGGGTTGCTGAAACAAACTCTGAGTGGAAGAGACTCTGAAAGTCTATCCAGAGTAAAGATGGCTCTCCATGAACCTGGAGCATCAGGATCCACCATCTACATACTGATGCGTGCTGGAGACTCGCGACAAGGATCACCATAAGGTCGGTTGGTGTCCCTAGAAATCCGAAAACTCTCACAATAGCCTCCAGCCAATCCTCAACTGCCTGTGGGTCCGTCTCTTCCTAGAACCTGGGCGGCCTCTATCACTGGAAATCGTGAAATGCATTCAGGCGGCATACACTCTCTTCTGCTGGGGCTGGTGGTATCGGTAGACCAACGGATAGTGGTACTGCTGGTACCACCGCTATGATGGGCCCCACACCGAGGCCTCATCGCTCGGTGGGATACAATCTCGTACGTAACATGAAACCCTAGCTGGCTACTTTCGAATGGCCATACTGAAAATATATAGGTGCGCCATGGGTAAAACAGTATACCTGGTGAGATGACACAATGTAATCACAAAGAAAACTTTGTCAAAGGAAACACACACACAATCAGTGTTTTCGTGCACCAATTCAGAGATCAGAAGTCAGAGTCCAATTGTATAGATACATCAGACTCCACGCCAACAACAGTTTCCCTAAACTGATAAACACACCCAAAACACCTAAAACTATTTCTTCACAGAATATAATGATCATAGTCCCGAGTTCTATGCTAGAAAAAACTCATATGATGCCAATTTGTCACGAGCCATCCTCGGGGCCCGTGCCGTGACTACCCCAAGCCCACCTTCCATAGGCCAGGAGCTGGCGACTATCACCAAAGGAGTAATCCTGATATAAGGGAAGGAATTTCCTTTTGATCCTATAACACACACCCAGTATGAACACAAGCAGTAGACGCAACATCTGGAAATAAACACTAAGTAAATTGAATACAAAAGTAAGTGCTGAAAGGAAAGGGGCTGGAAATACAAGCCCAAGAGTAAGGTACTACTATAGAATTGTAAATAGAAACTACTTATTCGTCCTCTGAAAATCCCACCTAAAGGGTGGGTACATATGGCCTCCTCAGCACCCCAGATTTGTCTGTCCACACTGTGTACATCTCGCCATGGGGTCCACCTCCGGGTACCATCCAGCTCCACATGTCTCTACCTCGATCAGTGACGCCCGTTGTCTGCAACCAACACAATAAAGTGTGGGCATATCCTGTGCTGGGGTGACTATAATGATACTCATTAGGGACCCCGAGAACCCTAAATGTATTCTAGAAACCATAAATTATAAACCACAAAAGAAAGATACTATCACGAGTATCAACCAACCCTACTTAGGTATATTCCCAAACATATACCTAAGTTATAAATCTCAGTTCAGCTCCAACTCTCGAGCCCAAGAAAAACCCAGTCCACAGAGGAAGTAACGTCAATCACATCGATGATAATGATTTAATGTCAAGACATAGCTCACATAGATATAAATCTTTCGTATAGCGATAGAGATGATCATTTGTAGTCATTGATTAATCAAGGATGTCGAACCCACGTAGGATCCAAGTACAGAAGTCCTCACTACCGAACCCATGTAGGATCCAAGTATAGTAGTTATCACTGCTGAACCCACATAGGATCCAAGTATAGTAGTCATCGCTACCAAACCCAGGTAGGATCCCATTACAGTAGTCATCGCTACCAAGCTCACGTAGGATCCCAATACAGTAGTCGTCGAAGTCGCAGTCGCAGCCAGCTCTAGGGTTCCCGCACACATCACCCTTGATTCTGGGAGGGTCCGCTCCTCAAGAAAAGGGTTCGATACATAAACTTCTAGGAAGTTTATATTTTATGTATCCTTAAGTTTTGTCTCATCAAAAGGAACCCAACCCGACAGACGGTGCGTCAATCGGACGCTCAGTCTGAGAGTTATTGGCTTTTCCGTTCTAGGGTTCGGTTAGAATTGTGATCGTTCCAAACCTGGATGTTTTCCAAATTTGTCTAGAACAGAATTAGATTTTGAAAAAATTACCGCCTCATCACGAGTATCCATGTCCCGTAGATGGTACGTCGATCGGACGTACGGTCTAGAAGTTATTCGCATTTAAGTGAAACGGGCCCGGCTCGTCAAGCCCAGTGGGCTGGCGGGTCGGATTGACCCGGTTTTTTGGGTCCGACCTGGTTGGGGGTCAGCCCGGCCCACCCAGGGACCAAGACAGGTGGGTCTGACCCGTTTGGGGATTCGGCCCAGCCCGGTGGAGAGTGACCCACCTAGGGACCCGGCCCGTCGGGTCCGACCCGTTTGGGGGGTTGTCCTGACCTTGTGGAGCACGGCCCACCCGAGGACCCAACCCGAATTGTGGGACGGTTCGGATCGCCCGATAGAGTCGAGCGGTGCCGCCCCTCCCTACTTCATGGCTAGACAAAGCTGGCCGGTTTTCTCTGGCATGACCGGCCCGCACAGCGGCCCGCTGTTCTCCTACATGGCACCAAGCGGTGCAGTGTTTTCTATCACTCAACCGATAGGTGGCCGGGCAGTTCCCCCGCTGAAGCAGGCCACCTAGCATAGGGCGTGGTTCCTCCACAGAGTGGTTCCAAGAGGTGTCGCGGTCATCTTCCAGGCCATCCATAGCCTTCCGGTTCATCCATCAAGCGGGCCGCACCTCCTTCACATAGCACATGCAGGTGCTGCAGTTCACCAGCTCGACCAGCTAGGGTCGGCCGGTTCAGTTCGTCCGTGCGACCCGCGGATATAGGCTGCAGTTTCCTCCATGTGGCCAGCGCGTGGCCACCCAAATATACAAATATTGTAGGGTCTTCAAGTCTTGTTTATTCACCCCACACCCTTCGCATTAGGTGATAACAAATGGCCGATGAAAAACCAAGGTACTCAACGAAGAACGAGGTACAATTTTATTCAAATAAAATTGTTCAAAACCCCCTACCTCGTTTTTCGTTCATAGACGAATTTTTAGGGTGGCTGCGTCAATTCATTGACGTCGTTGAAGAAGGAGATGAGGATGGAATGTCGTCGGCATTCCGTACGGGCAGCTCCTTTTTTTGGTTTAGCCAAAGTTTGAATGAGAAGTTCGTTATTGTTCGGTGGTTCTTCATTGGAAGGATGAATCTCTCCTCTCTCTAGCCTTTCCAAATTATTATACCTACCCTAAATGAAATAGAGGTGATCTCTATTAATCATTTCACACAACAACACATGGTTGTGTTTAATTAAATGAGGCGACTCATTTAATTAATTCTTAGGATTGGTTCAAATTCAAATCTTAGAGGAAGTAGAGAGTCCCAATTAATGTGGGGAGGTGTCAAATTAAATAAGCGGTGTTAATGGGATTTTTAAAGGGAGTTTAGGGGAGACAAAAAGTTTGAGTTCGTGTGGGCCCCACCACACATTATCCTCTCATGAGAGGTTATGTAGGGGTGGGCCCAACCGCCAACCTCCCTTTGGAGATAAAAAACTACCAACTAAATAAAATTATGTATCACATCAATTTTATTTAATTTATTATGAAACCCCAAAATTAACATCCACTCTGTATAAAACACAACTGCAGTAAAGGTCCTTTTAAGTGAATATCGACGCTACGACTTCATTAGTGTCCTCGAATTTCAATTCTGAGAACCAGTTCAAAAGATAGAAAAACCCGCACTTACATTTACTTAATGTACTTGAAAACAACATCAAAAATTGATTCCGAGCACACTGTGCCTCAGAATCAGGCACCGCTAAAAAATACAGACTCGTAAAATTCCAAATAATTTGAGAAAAAAAATTTCCTTGAAATTTCTAGTTCTTTACAACATCATAGTCCTTACATAAATCAGTAGTTAAAATATAATCTCTTCAACTAATATTTTCATTATGTTCTTCTCTTCTTGTATAGATAAGAACATGGGTGAAACATTTCTTCGAAATACCCAAAGAAATTTTTTTAATAATGCTTTCTTAGAAGAATCGTCACATAACCACATTATAACCTTGAATATATCAATAAAACATATAAAAATAATAGTAATATATTTATTTTAATTAATATTAATTCTTTCAAAAAATTTACAATACCATTCTAATAAAGTATCTTTAACATATTTAGTTATTTAATGAGTTATATCTATAATTTTCCATATTTTATATGTTTTTACTCTTTTAGAAACATGATTAAATTAATTTACATCAAGTCCAAATTGTAAAGTCTTTATGGAATGTCCATTACACTCAAAGGATTTAAAACTAACATGTTTCTAATTATATTATGTTAATTTTGTAGGTTTATATTCATTAATAAAAATTTTCAAGATATGGTATCCTATGCTAATAAAAAAATTTGACATCTAATTTTTCTCAAGGAATAATCTGCACTATATAATAAAGTATCATGTAGATAAGAGTTATAATCCATCATAATTAATAATTCACTTGAAAATAATTTATGATTGAAAAATAGTATGTTAATCTATCATATCTATTTTAGTCCCACATAATGATTGAAATATGGGGGTATATATCCATTTTACAAATTAAAACAATCTCAAAAAAATAAATTCATAACTAAATAAAAATAATGTAATGAAGTGATAATTTAAGAAAAAATTATAAAAATTTCATTCAATATTGGTTAATTGAGTGTTCACTGCTGAAATAAAAATAATGAAATTATGAAATTATTTGTAGTATAAAAAATGATCTATGGATGAAAATAAAATAACAAGAAAACATTATTTTATGGTGGAGTTGGAAAATATTGAAATGTGAATCCCTGCATAAAATATTCTAGGGTTGAAGGGAATTTATTATTTCTCCCTTGATAATTAATAAAAACATGAAATATTTCTCTCAATATTATTTCTTGGATCCCCCTATTCAACATCAATAGTTACAAGAAACATGTACCTCACCATTGTTGTAGTGACCGCCCATTTAGAAGGTAATAATGAGGGAGACGTTTTCTTGGTGTAAACTAATTGTAAATATTATCCACAATATCCTATAATAATTTTTACAAATTTAGAAGATATATTGGAATATTATAGAATATAAGATCCTAAGATATTGATAAAGAATTATTTTTAGCTCATTAGAAAACCATGAGAATGGAGTGAAAACACTAGAGATTCACCAATGGTGTGTCAATTATTGGATCATTGATTGAGAAATCCGTCCAATTGCCCGATAGTTTATATTTACTTTCTTTGAAATTCCTTGGAATATTCTAGAATCAATCCCCATCAAAAAGGCTTAACAATGTGTAATTAAATTTGGTTGGACCTTATAAAAATAAGAACTATTACCATAAAATTTAATTCCATTAAATGACTAGAACAAGTCACAATATTGATGGTGGGATTTAGAAAACATAAAACATATACCAACATTACATCAGTAGGCTAGTTGATACCACTGGCCAATCAGTGGTGTAGCTAAATGTTCATGGTTAAACCTAGTTTACCCCCACTAATTTATTGGTTTGGTACTGGTAGGATGGTGTTACTCCCGGTTCAATGTTTGGTTTTTATTCTCGAAACCAACTTGACAATGGCCTATATCCATGGGATGGTCCTCTATAAAGTTGTTCACCCTCAACCATGTCCTTCTGATATTCCTTTTCAAATCATTAATGATTCGTCAAGATCCATCCCATGATCTGAAATCATAGTAAATGACAGATTAACTATTCCACAAGATTCATAAATGATCCTCCACACATCCTCAAGATGCCTCTATTTACTATTTTATGACTTCACTAAGTCCATATATATTATCACAAATTGTGAAAATATTATGATTAAAATTCACTTATTCAATACAATTATAAAAATAATTGGCAATATTTGAAAATGGAAAATTAATAATTTAGTGAGGCGGGTATAAAACAATATTCATTACATAATCTTCATTATAATCATCATCATGTGAATCTCAATGAGGCTCTATACTTCATTTATTTCATGTTTTTTGGACTCAACAGTATTCACATTGAAATTAACAATTATTAGTAATTGGTTTTTATAATTATAATATTTCCCACTCCTTATATCACCACAATAGTCTTATCATTAGAAAAATCAATACAATTTTCATGGAATAAATTATTAACATGGTTACTCTTTACTTGAGCCATAAATTTAAATAAAAAAATGGTTACGTATATTACCTTATAAATGTACTTATGGAAACCTATTATAAATGATGATATTACTCATAATTAATGTGTGTACACTAAAATATAAATATCTAAACTTCAATATAGGCTATCCATTTTTTTTCTACTACTCCTCTACCCTGAGAAAATTCAAATCACACGTAGTGGTTCATAAATAGAATTTGAATTAACCAATACACATCCCTTAGGTGTGTCAAACTATGTGTATATATCGGCCTATTTTTACACACTCAATGATGATTGAGTTAATTCACAACACACTCTTTTATTGCATAATTGACATTAGGTACATATAATCCACATTCTATATCCACTTTTAGTATCCAAGATGGGATTCTATTTTAGGGGTAAGAACAAAATATCAATGTCACCAAAACAATAGGATGTTTTATTATACATACATACAACCCTTAGTGTTTTCAATAATGTTCTCTAATCATAATCCTCAAAAAAATAATTTATTAAATACTTCCTCAAAAATTCTTAATGATTTTATCTATGCCATTTAAATTATGATCAAACTTGACTTATCGACACATAAAATCTCCAAAATTATCTTTAACTCATAACATATTAAGATATATATGTATCAAAACCTTAATTTTATATGGACTATGATAGACCAATGCCCACTCACATAGAATCTTGTTCAAATATAAAGATTATTTACATGCCAAATTAGACATAAATTTCAGAGACCCAATTTTAACTATAAAAAATTATTGAATCAAAAAAATAATATCTCATACATTTAAAGAACCATTAAATTTTATAGTTTTACAGATTTATGAAAAATATTTATCAAATAAATCCTATATATTTAACATAAAATTTAATTTTTTACACAATATAGAAAAGACATTAATCAATAATTACCCTTAAACAACCCATATATATTCTCCTCAAAATCTATTTTTAGTGATATCAAGATAAAAACATTCCAGGAAGATCACATTAAAATAATGGAAATGAAACCATAATTTATCCACATAAAAATTGAAATTGAAAAAGATCACATTTATAATAGTTACTAGTTCCTTAGTTATGAAATTAATAATTTTGGAAGAGTAAATATTTGACCTTTTCCAAGAGATCATGATCTTATACGTCATGAACAATCCTTCAAGGACACTTGTCTTAGGAATATTTATTATTGGAAGGAAAACATCAAAACACCTAATCTAGTTTTATCATGAGATCTATCGATTCATGGGAGATATATCTATATTGATCCCACCCATCACTAATTAATTATAGAGAATTATTTATGTTAATGAATAAATAAACTATAAAATACATAACAAATTATCCTTAGTAAGAAATAAATATCCATATTTACATAATAACTATTCCGTTTTTCAATAAATCTATAATCAATAAATTTAATAACATTTTATATAAGAATCACTAAAAATATACCTATATAGAGAAAGGGGTACATGGTTAAGTCAATAATTTCAAAACCTAATCTATGTATGACATCATTGTGAACATCCTTTAATCATAGGAATAGAAAACATGGTGTTTACAAAGGAAATTCATTGACTAAAATGTCATGACTATTAATATTGGATGATTAGGAAAGAGAAAAGATGTGGTGGATAATTTATTTGATTGAAAAGAATATTAAATAAATGATACATATAAATAATTTGTATGGTATCATGTTAATATTTTACTCAATCAATCATAATGTATTTGAAATAAAAACAACAAAGATCTACATTTTTTCAGAGTTCTAAAAAATAACTTTGTAAATGTAAGAACCCAGTTTTTTCTGTGAAAGTCTTTGGAATATTTTTGATGATATTCCAGAGTAGTGCCTTCATACGGCATGCGATTCCGAGCCCCGGAGTGTCGAGAATTAAATATTCTATGTGTTCATACTAGAAATGCTAAATAAATGTT
Organism: Viscum album; assembly: GCA_963277665.1. Classification (NCBI taxonomy): domain Eukaryota; kingdom Viridiplantae; phylum Streptophyta; class Magnoliopsida; order Santalales; family Viscaceae; genus Viscum; species Viscum album. The sequence goes on along the minus strand of OY728126.1, from coordinate 250,039,230 downwards.
ATAACTCCTAAACGGAGTTCTGTATCAGAGATTCGGGTGTACGTATGGGTCCAAAATGGGTTTTTTACCCTAGGAATGACATAAAACTTTTCGGCACAGGATCTTTGTACCCCTCGCCCGCTTCGGGAATCTTAAACGGATTAAATTAATTAATTAATTCGATTATTGGAGAAACACTAGTATCTCTTAAACAGAGGCTCGTATTGGATAACCGAGAGCACCGTTGAGTTCAGAGCGTGCCTTTTACCCTAGGAGGGGTATACGTTTCGCGGGCGCGGGCCATTTGTGAAAAATGGCACTAGGGGCGTTTTCGTAATTTAGCGGCTTCAGACGTTAAATTTTATAACTTTTGAACAGGGACTTGGATTAAAATTCAGAGACCGCCGTTGTGCTTAGTAGGTGGTGTTTACCATAGGGGAGGCTTAACCTCGACCCCGTCGGGAGTTTCAGATGCGGGTCTTTTCGGGGGTTATAAATTAATTGAATTGTTAATTAATTTTTATTTAAACCCTCCCCCTTCCCTTCTCCCTTAAACCCCTGGAAAAACCACTCCCCCGTCCTCCTCCATCTCTGGAGAGGCATCTCCGTCGAGGAAGCTCCAGCAAGGCGGCGGATCGCGGTGAAGCTCCGGGCAACGCCCACGAGGTAGGAGGATTCGTCGTTTTCATTTTCTTTCCCGCACCTATTTTTGAGCCCATATATTTGTATCGAAACTCTGTCTGATTATTGAGAAAACCCCTTGGTTTCTTAGTAGAGTTTTTTATCTCTCCAATTCATTTTTCGGAATCAAAATCGGAGTTCGGAGGTGTTCGCAATCGTTCGCCGAAGTTTGCGGGAATTTCAGGTTGCTCCGGCGGTTGCCGGCCGTTTGGGTGTTCCGGTGGTCCGAGGCACGACGGATGGGGCTTCGGCGGCGGTCGGAGTGGGTTCTCAGTAGCAGGGCAGCGGGGATGGAGGCGGCTATGGACGGTGCCGGTCGGCGGGGTCCCGGGCGGTGCCGGGGTAGCGCGAAGAGGAGGAGGGGCCGCGGGGTGCACGACCCCGCGTGCGGCGACCGCGACCCGCGTAACGCGGGTCGCTGCGGAGGAAAAAGGGACCGGCCGTCAAGAACAATTGATGGAGACAGGCTGTGGGCAGCTGGCCGCGGTGGACCGAACCGGACCCGCGGCCGGGCCGCTGGCCGGCTGTGGGCGGACCGGCCGGACCGGGCCGGTCCGGCCCAAGGGTGTTTCCCCCTTTAGAAATTTCCGATGCCCGTAGCTTTCTCTACGGGCGTCCTTTTTGCACGTCATCAGTGGCAGCGCAGACCTTGTGTCGTGGGGAACATTTTGAGATGGTTTCGGGAATTTTTAATTCCTGAATCGAGGGGCCACAGAGGCGCGACGCGGCTTTAAGTGGTTTGTCATTTTCCAGGGGAACTTGTCTTGGACGGCGCAGACGCGTCCGACGTCCAATTTAAACGCAGTCAGTGGTGCTGGAACCCTGGCATCGAGGCGAAGGTTTCCAGGCCAGTTTCGAGCATTGAGGCCGAAGTTGAGGTGCGGGCCCCACGACCCGTCTTTTGAGCTGCGTGCAGCTTTTAGAGACTTTTTCCTCGGACGTCCGTTGGGGGCATGCAAGCAGTTGATGTTGGGTGCTTTTCTGAGGGTATCGCGTTGGTGCAGTCGGCCCGTTGTAATTTGGCATGATGGTGTGGGGCCCGTGAGGGCCGTTTCTAGAGTTGACGGTGATTTTCCAGCTTTATCACCGGGCGACCGTTTTGGACAACTGAATAGTTCATTTCGTGTACTTTTTTGAGAGGATCGCAACCGTTCGATCTGTTCGTTGAGTTTCGGGACCGGGATGTGGGTCCCACATGGCACCGCTCATGTGCGGTGTGCCGGGTTGCACCTTTTTCTCCGGATATTCATTGCACTCATGTGAGTAGTGCTTTTGACATGTTTTCTCAAGGGGATCACAATGGTGTGATGCGCCCGACTGTTTTCGAGGCCAAGGCTCGGGATCACGGGACGACGTTCGAACGTGAGGCAGTGTTGGTGAATTTTCCATCGTATATCCGTTGGAAGGGAGTATGTAGTCGATCTCTAGTGTTTTTCCACAAGGAATACGATGGTGTGATTTCTTCAGATGAGCGGTGCCTCTTATGCGATCTTATTAAATATGGAAGCATGGAAAGGTGCTCCAATGGTGGTTCGCCCTACCTTGTTTGTAGTAGACCCTTGGCGTGTGGTCGCACACTCTTGGGAGAGCGATAAATGATTTAGAAGATGTGGTTGGCCGTGCCTGGGCCTTTGAGGTGGAGTTGTTACGTCACGCCTTCACGTTGGCGATGGGTTCCATGTGCACGATAGCCTTTGGGCTAGGACGAGGTATACTCTGGGAGTATACGGGAGCTCTTGGAGGTACGTGTGGTTCGTACCTGAGAAGTTCGTGTGCTTGGTTGGGGTTGACTTGGGGCCACAGATAGTATGGGCCCCATGTGTGTGTCGTGTTCTACTTTGCGTACTTTGACCTCTCGCGACGTATAGGGTCCCTCTATGATCGTTTGTTTGACCAGCAGGGTTGAGTGGTCTCCCCCTGGTTTCCTTCTCGATGGATCGACCAGTGACAGTGCCTGTGACACCCAGTGATGGAGCAGGCGCTGAACTTATTTTGGGTGAGTTGATCTGGAGTTGGGTGGTTGCGCGATTCCCACTCCGTGTTTGGTTGGCCAGTGTTGTACCCTCCAGTAGAGATGGCTAGAGCAGTTCTGAGTTCTACCCTCTAGAGGGGTTGGGTAGTGGGTTACTCATCGACTTCTTTGGGCTTACCCTCCAGCAGGGCTGGGCAGTGGGTTGCTCACTGACTTCTAGGGTTTACCCTCTAGTAGAGACTGGGCAGTGGGTCACCAAATGCTATTTGGGTCTACCCTCTAGTAGAGACTGGGCAGTGGGTCAACCAACGACCTCCTAGGGTCTACCCTCGAGCGGGGCTGGGCAGTGGGTCGCCCGTCATCTAGTTCCAGGTCTACCCTCCAATACGGCTGGGCAGTGGGTCGCTTAATGATGTGTTATGGTCTACCCTCCAACGGGGCTGGGTAGTGGGTCGCCTGATGACGTCTTATGGTTTACCGTCCAGCAGGGCGGGGCAGTGGGTCACCCAGTATCTTATTATGGTCTGCCCTCCAGCGGGGCTGGGCAGTGGGTCGCTGGATGATGTATTATGGTTTACCCTCCAGCAGGGCTGGGCAGTGGGTCACCTGATATCTTGTTATGAATTACCCTCCAGCAGGGATGGGTAGTGGGACACCTATTGGCATTCCAGGCTCAGTCCATTCTACTAGGCTAGCCTGTGGCTATCCTCCGTGATTACCGGAGAAGGACCCTTGGTTATACGTGTCAGTGTTGCGACGACTTGACTTTGAAAAGACCTCTCGACTACGGGGCAGTGACGAGGCAAGGTTTGACTTAACCCGGTACTCTCAAGTACGAGGGTCACTTTCCCCTCCGAGACGCGTTCTTGCAATGCGATCCAAAACCGTGCAGGTGAGTCAGTGCCGCCAAAAGCGGATAGTGTCGAAGTGCGGTGATTGAGCCTCTTGTCTTGCGGTTCGAGGAAGATGTGCGGGATGTTGGGCATCGATGATGGTGTTTCATTTGGGAATTTTGGCGACTCATTTTGATGGGCTGAGCTATGGCATGGAGATCCCCTTACGACATGGTTCGGGCTTCTCGACAGAGCATATGGATTTGTATATACCATCTTCCTACACCCACTTCTTGGGTTTGGGTTCTCTCCTTCTAGGAGAGGCAAAGACACGTGGGGTATTCCACGTGCTTTCTGTGTCTAGCTTCTCGTGGTTAGACGAGTCTACTCTCCAGCTATAGGTAGCGAAGACTCGACGAGAAGTTCATCTTCTCACCATTTCCAGCTTCTTGTGTCGGGACGAGTCTACTTCCTTTCTTTTGTTGGGTTGAGATGGACTCTCTACTGGTATTTTATTTCACGTTCAGTTGTAGTCCTCTACTTTTTCTGTTCGCTCTACTGCTCACCCTTCGTTACCTCCTTTGTTACTCCCTCGAGCCTTAGGGGTATCCTACTGAGTATTTTTATACTCAACCCTGCTTGGGCTTTGGCCGCACTTGGTGTGACCTTGCAGATGACAGACATGTGAAGCATGACTTTAGTGGAGCATAGGAGCATGGGAGATTGGACCGCGTGCGGTGGTCGTGGCCGGGTTCCAGGTGGGAGACCCGTCTGCTATTTCTTTTTGTTTACCTGTTGCCGGGTTGTGGCACTTTTTCGTTGGGCGGGCATTTTTCCCCTTTTCTTTTCAGCTTTTACTTTGTACTGTTTAGAGGTCGATGCACATCTGTGGTTTATATTTATAGCAGTTGTTGTTTTTACTCTGCTTGATCTTTATTTTACTTTGCACTTTTTCATTGAGTTTGATGCGTGTGGGTGTACAGGTGCTTAGGTAAAGGCCTCTCCGAGTTATTGTGCCTTCGGCGGTGGTCGCCAGCCCCTGGCCTATGGAGGCGGGCATTGGGTAGTTTCGGATCGAGCCCGGGTAGGGTCGGGTCGTGACAAAGTGGTATCAAAGGTGGTTCATTCCTTGGGACATTGTGCGGACGTCCCTAAATGAAGAATTGGTTGGGATTTAGGGAAACAAAGTTAACGTGTCTCGAGAGCGGCTCCCAGGCCAGGGAGTCCAGTGATGGTGCGGCGACTGACGTATCCATTCACCAGGACCTTGATAACCCGCTTGTCGACTCGGCATGCTGAGACACTTTTTGTAGGGAAAATTTGTTTGTGAATCACATAGGACTGAGTCTTTGACTGTCCTTCTTGATTCAGCTCCCCATTGTTGCTATTGACATATACATATATGCTCATCTAACTACGACACTCCTTGTTAATTTTCAGGATGTCTCCACGAGGACAGCCAACCAGGATACCAGCTTTGTTTCATGACGATGACCCTATGAGCTACGAGGCCACAGTCCAGGACCCATCATGCGAGCCCCTTTCTCCGGGTGGGCCGGAAGCAGCACCCCCACCTGTTGAGCAGCCGGAAGTTTCAGCATAGCAGGCAGAGTTTGAGCACAGGTTGAGCACGCTCTGTGAGTTCCAGCGGTAGAGACTGCTGAGGTTCAGTGGTGAGCCAGACCCTCAGGCAGTACAGGCTTGGCTCGAGACAGTGGTTTGCCTTTTCAGACTTGTGCAGACACCGATAGATCAAGGAGTGGCTTTGTCAGCCACCCTTTTTCGTGGAGAAACTGGGCGTTGGTGGAGTCTGGTGACTCAGTTTTTGGATGAGTCATCACTTTCGTGGGGCGACTTTCAGTTGTTGTTACTGAGGAGATTTTCCCATCCTTCTTGCGCTCCATTCGGATTCATGAGCTCGTGTAGTTTTAGTAGGGAGGGATGACGGTGGCCGAGTACGTGTCTAGTTTCGGAGATCGTGCACGCTTTTACCTTGAATTGGTCCATGACGAAGACTTCCGAGTGTGGGAGTTCGAGTAGGGTCTCCGCAGAGAGATTCATGCTGACCTAGTACCCTTGGGCATTTCCACTTATGCCGAGGTGCTAGAGAAGGCATTGGTGACAAAGATCTTCCTGTCATGTTTTGCGGTTGGCAGTTGCAGTGGGCGCGACGGAGCCAGGACGTCTGCTGTAGCTAGCAGGCTCCGGAGGACAGGACCTCGATGTAGGTGGCCTTCCCACTTTCGGTTTCAGAGACATGGTTGTATACCACTATGGAGAAAAGGAACAGGGCCTCATCCGAGGATTCCCTTCCGTGAGTGGATCTCGGGCCGTGGTAGTACACCACATTGGCGCCGGAGGGCACTAGGGCAGCCCAGAGAGCACCGGTGCCATGCTTGGGATGGACGAGGTCACTTGGCATGAGACTGCCCGACCCGAGTTGCTGAGAGCTTCGGGCAGGCAGCAGGCGCACCACCACGGCAGAGGCAGTGCCGTGATCGGAGTAGTGGCCAGAGATCTGGTGCTAGCAGAGGAGTGGGAGGAGCTGGAGGTGGGGGATGACGTTACAAGATCTCCCCATCACCACTAGGCAGTCCACATCAGGCTTCGGGAGTTGACGGTTAGGACCACGGGTAGCCGCGATCTTTGGATGTCTACGATCCTTCAGAGCATGGGATGGTGAGAGGTACCCCTTGCGACTCTTCTACTTGTTGCAGTAGAATTGTTAGACTCTGCCTGCGAAATTCTTTACTCCTTGCTCCCTGCTTGAGGTGTTACCAGGGTGACGCAGGGCGTCGGTGTAACCCTATGTCGGTAAGGTAAAAGGTGTAGGACCTTTTTCTATTTAGTCGATGGCGTCGACTCTATCGCTCCCCCAGCATGTAAGAGAGTCTTGGTTGAGAGACATCGACTGTGAAATGTTGCATGATTAGATATCCTTGGTTGTTTCACCATGTGGATATTCTGAAGTAGGGAATCACCGGGTCTTGTTCTAGGTGTGGGTGGTGATTCCAGTCGCGGCGTGTGACGTAAGTTTTTGGTCGGGGAGGTGAGCTACCCCCGAGAGCCTTCGGGTGATTTGAGACAGTGCAAAGGGATGGTGAGGTTCCCTACCACCTTGCCCTAACCCCAAAGTCTAGTGTGAGTTCACGACATCGGCAAGGGCCAACCTTGCGTGAACAGATCAATCCTTTGGTCTGTGTATGGAGGCATAGAGCTGTGCGTGTGTTCTTCTGGGTATGGGAAAACCAGGTGTGGGCTTAGTACCCTATATCTCTCCATAGTTTTACTTTTTGGGGACAAAAAGCTAGAAGGAGGGAATGATGTAAGAACCTGGGTTTTTCTGTGAAAGACTTTGGAATATTCTTGGTGATATTCCAGAGCAGCTCCTTCAGACGGCGTGCGATTCCGAGCCCCGGAGTGGCCGGAATTAAATTTTCAGTGCGTTCACACTGGAAATGCTGAATAAATGGGATACCTCCAAAACTGAGTTCCGGATCAGAGATCTGAGTGTATGGATGGGTCCAGAATGGGTTGTTTACCCTTGGAACGACATAAAACTTGTCGCCACGGGATGTTTGGACCCCTCGCCCGCTTCTGGAACATTAAACGGATTAAATAAATTAATTAATTCGTTTAATGGAGAAATTATAGTATCTCTTCAATGGTGGCTCGGATTTGAAAACCGAGAGCACCATTGAGTTCGGAGCGTGCTGTATACCCTCTGAGAGGTATAAGTTTTGCGGGCGCGACCGTTGGTGAAAAATGGCCCTAGGGGCATTTTCGTAATTTAGCAGCTTTGAACACTAAATTTTATAACCTTTGAATGGGGCCTCCAATTATAATTCTGAGACCTCCGTTGTGCTCGGGAGGTGGTGTTTACCCTAGGGGAGGCTTAACCTCGACCCCGTCGGGAGTTTCGGATGCGGGTCTTTCCGGGGGTTTTAAATTAATTAAATTGTTAATTAATTTTTATTTAAACCCTCCAACTTCCCTTCTCCCTTAAACCCCTGGCGAAACCTCTCCCCTCTCCTCCTCAATCTCCAGCGAGGCGTCTCCGGTGAGGCAGCTCCGGCAAGGCGGCGGATCACGGTGAAGCTCCAGGCAACGCCCACGAGGTAGGACGATTCGTCATTTTCATTTTCATTCCCGCACCTATTTTTGAGCCCAAATATTTGTGTTGAAAATCAGTCAGATAATCGAGAAAACCCCATGGTTGCATAGTAGAGTTTTTTATCTCTCCAATTCATTTTTCGGAATCAAAATCGGAGTTCGGAGTCGTTCGCAATCGTTCACCGAAGTTTGTGGGAATTTCGGGTTGCTCTGGTGGTTCCCGGCCGGTTTGGGTGTTCCGGCGGTCCGAGGCGCGGTGGAAGGGGCTTAGGTGGCAGTCGGAATGGGTTCTCGGCAATGAACGGCGGCGGTCGGTGGGGTCTCGGGCGGCACCGACGTAGCGTGAAGAGGAGGAGGGGCTGCGGGGTGCGCGACCTCGCGTGCGGCGACCGCGACACGCATAAAACTGGTCGCTACGGAGGAAAAAGGGAGCGGCCGTCAAGGCCGGTCGTGGAAACAGGCCGTGGCCAGCTGACCGCGGTGAACCGAATGGGACCCGCAGCCGGGCCGCGGCCGGCTATGGGCGGACCGGGCCGGTCCGGTCCAAGGGTGTTTCCCCCTTTCGAAATTTCCGACGCCCGTAGCTTTCGCTACGGGTGTCCGTTTTGCACGCCGTCAGCGGAAACGCGGACCTTATGTCGAAGGGAATGTTTTGCAATGGTTTTGGGAATTATTAATTTCTGAAACAAGGGTCCACGGAGGCACGACGCATCTTTAAGTGGTTTATCGTTTTCCGGGGGAACATGTCTTGGACGGCGCGGACACGTCAGACATCCGATTTAAACAGAGTCAGTGGTGTTGGAACCCTGGCATCGAGGAGAAGGTTTCCAGGGCAATTTCGGGCGTTGAGGCCGAAGTTGTGGCGTGGGCCCCACGGCCTGTCTTTCGAGCTGCGTGTATCTTTTAGCGACTTTTTTCTCAGACGTTCGTTCGAGGAGTGTGAGCAATCGATGTTGGGTGTTTTTTAGAGGGCATCGCGTTGGCGCAGTCGGCCCACTGTAATTCAGAAAGATGGTGCGGGGCCCGTGAGGGCCTTTTTGGGAGTTGATGGTGATTTTCTAGCTTTATCATCGGGCTACCATTTTAGACAGGTGAATAGTCCATTTCATGTACTTTTTCGAGAGGATCGTAACGGCGCGATCCGTTCGTTGAGTTTCAGGACTAGGATGCGGGTCCCACGTGGCACCGCTTGTGTGCGATTCACCGCGTTGTACCTTTTTCTCCGGATATTCATTGCACTCATGTGAGTAGTACTTTTGATGTGTTTTCCTGAGGGGATTGCAATGGTGCGATGTGCCCAACTGTTTTCGGGGCCGAGGCTCATGATCACTGGATGCCGTTCGGACTTCAGGCAGTGTTGGTGACTTTTCTGTCGGACATCAGTTGGAGGCGAGTAAGTAGTTAATCTCACGTGTTTTTCCACGAGGAATACGATGGTGTGATTTCTTCAGACGATCGGATCCTCTTATATGATCTTATTAAATATGCAAGCATGGAAAGGTGCTCCAGTGGTTGTTCGCCCTACCTTGTTTGTACCGGACCCTTGGCGTGTGGTCGCGCACTCTTGGGAGAGCGATAAATGATTTACAAGATGTGGTTGGCCGTGCCTGGGCCTTTGAGGTGGAGTTGTTATGTCATGCCTTCGCGTTGTAGCTGGGTGCCATGTGCACGATAGCCTTTGGGCTAGCACGAGGTATACTCTAGGTGTATACGGGAGCTCTTGGAGGTACGTGGGGTTCGTAACTGAGATGTTCGTGCGCTTGGTTGGGTTGACATGGGGCCACACGTAGTATGGGCCCCATGTGCGTGTCATGTTCTACTTTGTGTACTTTGACCTCCCGTGACGTAGAGGGTCCCTCCGTGCTCGTTTGTTTGACCAGCAGGGTTGAGTGGTCTCCCCCTAGTTTTGTTCTCGATGGATCGACCAGTGACGGTGCCAGTGACACCCAGTGATGGAGCAGGCACTGAACTTCTTTTGGGTGAGTTGATCTGGAGTTGGTTGGTTGCGCGATTCCCACTTCGTGTTTGGTTTGTCAGTGTTGTACCCTCCAGTAGAGATGGCTAGAGCAGTTCTGAGTTCTACCCTACAGCGGGGCTGGGCAGTGGGTTACTCATCGACTTCTTCAGGCTTACCCTCTAGCAGGGCTGGGTAGTGGGTTGCTCACTGACTTCTAGGGTTTACCCTCCAGCAGAGACTGTGCAGTGGGTCACCCGACGCTATTAGGGTCTACCCTCTAGCAGAGACTGCGAAGTGGGTCACCCAACGACCTCTTAGTGTCTACCGTCTAGCGTGGCTAGGCAGTGGGTCACCCGTCGTCAAGTTCAAGGTCTACCCTCCAGTACGGCGGGGTAGTGGGTCTCCTAATGATGTGTTATGGTCTACCCTCCAGTGGGGCTGGGCAGTGGGTCGCCTGATGACGTCGTATGGTTTACCCTCCAGCAGGGCTGGGTAGTGGGTCACCCAGTATCTTATTATGGTCTACCCTCCAGCGGGGTTGGGCAGTGGGTCACCTGATGATGTATTATGGTTTACCCTCCAGCAGGGCTGGGCAGTGGGTCACCTGATATCTGGTTATGAATTACCCTCCAGCAGGGCTGGGCAGTGGGACACCAGTTGGCATTCCAGGATCAGTTCTTTCTACTAGGCTAGCATGTGGCTTTCCTCCGTGATTTCCGGAGCAGGACCCTTGGTTATACGGGTCAGTGTTGCAATAGCTTGACTTTGAGAAGACCTCTCGACTACAGGGTAGTGACAAGGCGTGGTTTGACTTAACCCGGTACTCTCAACTACGAGGGGCACATTCACCACCGAGACGCGTTCTTGCGATGCGATCCAAAACCATGCAGGCGAGTCAGTTCCGCCCAAAGCCTATAGTGTCGAAGTGTGGTGATTGATCCCCTTGGCTTGCGGTTTGGGGTAGACGTGCGGGATACTGGGCATCCATGATGGTGTTTCTTTTGGGACTGTTGGAGACTCATTTTGTGGGGCTGAGCTATGGGATGGAGATCCCCTTATGACGTGGTTTGGGCTTCTCAACAGAGCATATGGATTTTTATATACCATGTTCCTACACCCACTTGTTGGGTTTGGTTGCTCTCCTTCCAGGAGAGGCGAAGTCACACGGGGTATTCCACATTCTTTCCGTGTCTAGATTCTCATGGTTGGATGAGTCTACTCTCTGGCAATAGGTTGCGAAGACTCGATGAGAAGTTCATCTTCTCACCGTTTCCAGCTTCTTGTATCTGGACGAGTCTACTTCCTTTCTTTTTTTTGTTTGATCAGGACTCTCTACTGGTATTCTACTTCACTTTCAGTTGTACTCCTCTACTTTTCATGTTCACTCTACTGCCCACCCTTAGGTACCTCCTTTGTTGCTCCCTCGAGCCTTCGGGGTATCCTACTGAGTATTTTTATACTCACCCCTCCTTGGGCTTTGCCCGCACTTAGTGTGCCCTTGCAGATGATGGACAAGTGGAGTGTGACTTCAGTGGAGCATAGGAGCTTGGTAGCTTGGACCGCATGCGGTGGTCGTGGCTGGGTTCTAGGTGGGAGACATGTCAGCTGTTTCTTTTTGTTTACTTGTTGCTGGGTTGTGGCACTTTTTGGTTGGGCGTGCGTTTTGCCCCTTTTCTTTTCAGCTTGTACATTGTACTGTTTAGAGGTCGATGCACATATTTGGTTTATATTTATAGCAGTTTTTCTTTTTACTCTATTTGTTCTTTCTTATACTCTGCACTTTTGCATTGAGTTTGCTGCGTGTGTGTGTACAGGTTCTTAGGCAAAGGTCTCCCCGTGTTATTGTGCCTTCGGCGCTAGTCGCGAGTCCCTAGCCTATGGAGGCGGGCTTGGGGTAGTTGCGGCTCGAGCCTGGGTAGGTTCAGGTCGTGACAGTAAATAAGAAATATACCTTCCAATTGGATTGTATTTTAATAGAAATATTATATAAAACTACTGGATTATTACTTTCTATTCTAACACATGAAAATATATAGATAAATGTTCATATATAAAAACAATTTTGTGGAATTATGCATTCACATGGAAATAATTGAAAATAGATACTTTTCAATCATTAAATAAAAAACTCTCGATACAAAAAAATCCTAATAATTTATTTAAAACATATTAATAAGTTCAAGCAGTATAAAAATGCCTTAATTAGTTATTTAGGAATAGATAAGTACATTGAGAAAATCATCCAACAAATATGAATTTGGATAAAGGGAGGCTCTCGATCAAAAATAAAAGATAAGGTTGGTTTCCTTTTGACATGTAAATATTGAGTTTATGGGGAAACTATAATATGGAGAAGACATGTAAAACCCCATGAATAGATTTAGGATATTAAAATGATATTATTTGGTAGAGAAAATCATACAAACTCAACATATGTATTTTCTTTCAAAATAAATCTCTATTTAGAAATGTGATTGGTGAAAAAACCGTCACGAAATTGGTAAAATAACAATCAAATGATATTGAAAGGATGATAATAAAATATCATGAAATGAAAGATAATTATATAAATAAAAGAAATAGGGATTTAAATAAACCATTTAAATTAAATTATTGTGCACAATATCAAATATGGATCATGGATTTGAAAATGAGATAAATAAATTCTTATATCATGTGATAACTTTGAGTCAAAACCGTGTCATGGATTGAATTTAAAATTGAAAATTAAATTACATGAACAATGATAAGATAATTATACAAAATATTGAAGGATTAGTAGACTGAACATATAAAAATTTTTATAATAATATATATCTCTCATGGGGTAATAATTTGAGAGAACAAACCACATTTAAGTAATATAATATTTATGTTAGTAAGCACGTGATAATGAGGTTATAAGGATGATTTGTATAAACCAAAAGAACTTGGAAAAATGAAATAAAAAATATTCATTAGGGAGATTTAGTCTATTTTGGAATAGTAGAGTTAAATATTAATTTAATAACTCAATGAAAATAATTGATTTATAATAAAACATTACATTATTTCATAGTTAGTTTAAGTACACTTTAATCAACTATATATAAAGAAAAATTCTTAATAATCAATTTAATATAAAAAATTATATTAATAACTGTTAAATTCATCATTCTATGTTACTATAGATATTTATATTAGATTGTTGTTATATATTTTTTATATCAGGTAAGATTAATCTAGTACATTTTGAAATAGTTTCGTAATAGTTATGTTTTTTTCATTTTTATCCAAACATTCTATCATTAATATATCACAAAAGGTACTGGAATTGATTTTTTTTATAATTACATATAATTTTTATGATCTATTTCGATGGTATTTATATATATATAAAGATAAAATTGATGATGATCAGGTTTGAGTAATTTTGTACCAACAAATGTTGGTATCTAAATTAATAGGTATAAAATTTATGATATGATAAAATAAATAAATTCAATTTATTTATTGGTTATCTATATGATCTATTATTAATAATACTTTATTCATATTAATCTATGATATTATTTTATAAAACTATTATTATAAGTTGTTAGACTGGTCCAAACATGAACATTCAATAATTAATGCATAATGCTGATAATGAAAGTTGTTTATTTTGGGAATGATGTCATTATTATTGAATAATAATTAAATTAATTATATATTTTTAAGTTTTTGAATAATATTTTAACTAAGGTTAATAAATAATGAACAAACTAGATGAAAACGGAGACACACTACTTTATAGAGTTTGTAGTCCACTCCACACACAGTTAACATATTCTTTTCCCGAAGAATACGAGAGAAAGTATATGTATTATAATTTTTATCATAATTTTAAAAATTATATTAATTTCTTTTATTTGTAAATTTAATCCTTATAACTATCTAATAGAGACATTGGTTGATAATAGAGGTCATTTCGTTGTAATGTCAGTTGTCCTTATAAAAAATTAATGATTATTGTTTTATTAATTTAAAAAGGGAAAAGTTGTTAATAGTCGATTGGAATAAAAAATATGAAATAAAAAAAATATTTATGTAAAAATATAATAATTATAATTTAATATTTTCAAAGGAAAGAATGAAATTAAAATATGTTATGGAATAATTGTGTACTCACGTTGAAAACATGGGCTTTCCCTTGTATGACTCTTTTGAAATTAAGCTATTAGGACAATATATTGGGGAAATAAGTTCATGGTAAGGGGATATTATTTTAGGGGAATAAATAATGGTATAGTTTTATGTGGGAATTAAATATTTCGATTTGTCTTAAAGGGCTGGTCAAAGGATCCATTTATAAGTTGTGAAAATGAAATTTTTGTGTATATCTCAACTTAATATAAATAGAGAAAATGTTTCACTTTCCAAGAAGACTAAAAAAAGAAACTAATGGAGTAGAGGGTTATATTTGGTTTATAATATATTAAAAATTCATTTTAACACATGTTTTAATAAAGTTTTAATCCATTCACTCTAAAAATTTCCACTTTTACCAGTTTTTGTTATAACGTGACAACTGGTTTTACCCCCCAATATTCTTTTTTGTGAATAAAACAAAAATGGAATTTTTTAGCTAATATGTTATTAAAAATTAAATAAAAAATTTATATATTTTCATATTACATTTATATCTTTACAAAAAAATCAACTCTAACATTAGAGAAAGTAACACATAGAAACCCGTTTATAAAAAATGTATATTTTGAAGCTTAAAATTTATGTGTTTGTTAAAAATATCAATGTATATTGATTAAATGAAAAAAATAGTATATAATGAATTAGATAAAAATTATTTCAATTTTGAATCAGGCCAAAATATAATTTCTCTAAAATATTATCAAATTAAAATTAAAGGTAAAGGATTATTTTTATTGAAAAATATTACTTTGGTTCATAAAAAGTTAATCATTTCTTTTATAAATTCAACATAGTATTTTTAAAATGTATAGTAAAAAATATTTGATCAATTGAAAGGATTATGAAATTATAGTTTATGACTATATAATGATAATGTCGATAAATTTATTGTTTTCATAAATAGTGTATATTTTAAATATTTAGGTAAAAATACATTTTAAAAAAATATATAAAAGAAATTTGAAGGTAATATTATCATTATGAATATAAGAATTAAATTTATTTATTAAATTGAAATTCTAATATTTGATAATTTGAATCTGAAATAAAATTATAATTAATTTTATATTTATTGGAAAATATCCAAATTAAAATATTAACTATTCTTATTATTATTTCCTATCAATTAAAAATAAAATTGTTTTTAATATATGTTTATATCAATAATACATGTTGTCTGTAATATATTGAGTTTCTTAAAAAACAATTTTTTAGAAGGTAACATTTTAATGTACAAATCAATCTTATGAGTAATTTTGAAACAGCAATTTATTTTTCCAATTCTATAACATTGATAATGATGTATATTTTACTTATAAATTATTTCATATTTAATTTATATATATATTTTCTCAATAATTATATGTATACATTTTATTGGTTATATATGGTTCAATAGTTCATTGTAGTTTGGTGTTGGTTGTATCACACATTATCAAACACATTTGGTCTTAAATGAATATATAGTTTAAGATATCATAGTGTAATATTCTCCCCTTTAAATAAATTTTATCCTCACAATATTAATTAACACTCATTGATGGTTATAGATAAGTTTATTTTAATGATAAACATGACATTTAGGATATATATTATAGAGAGATATCATCCTTACAAACACAAAACCATTTCTTTTATCTCAATACAGACTTAACCCTGATATTATTTTCCTCATACATTTGAGGTAAGATTAAAATGTTATTCAGTACAAAGACACACATTATATCATTTCATTCAAAAGTGTTTTCGTAATAATCATTTCATTGATATTATATCTCTGATTTATTAGAAATTGGACCTATTTATTCTAAATAATTTTCACTCTCTGTGAGGAGAACTATAAAATTATTAAAATAAAAATAAATATTTCTAAAGAAAGAATAATAATATTTACATGCAGAAAATTTCCAAAATATTTTAATTCGGATACAAGATTTGTAAAACTAGATGATTTATTATATGTTAATCTCATAGGGATAATGATTCAGTATTATTATCAAAATAAATAGTCATTATAGGGTTCCAAGAATATAATCCAATACCCAGAAATCTAAACATGGTAGTTATTTTACCTTTTAAACTTCAATCATGAGTAAAATCCAGTGTTAGAGTTGTTCCCTTGCTCATGGAGGACATTGGTTCCTATTATCATCGATATTCCATGCTTAGGGAATCAATTTAGATAATTCACAAACTCCATGTATTTTATGAATTTAAGTATGGATGTTTTATTATTTGGGAATTTTAAACCTTAAAATTTATTGGTAGAACATTTTATCTATCTTTTAAAATCTTGAGCATGATGCACAATCCTAATATAATTGTATTGATTCATTTTCAATGGAGATATTCCCTTGGGTAATTATTCTCATATTTTTTACATGTACGAAGTTGAAAATTCTTTCCATCATCATATTCATCATACAAACCTCTATGGGACTTTAACCTTCCCTTATTTATTCTATATGATAAATAAAATATTTTCTCATTATTAATAATTATTCATGATAGTTTTTTCATAATTATATTATTTATACTCCAGTATTTATTTAATTAGTTTTCCTATTGGGATAATCACCACTTTGTTTACATATTCTATTACAAACATGGTTTTATATTTCTCCAAAAATTACTTCAAATAAAATTAATTTTAGAGACTTATGATTAAAGAATTACTATGGGAAACTATGATCTTAGTCTTAATTACTCATAAGTGTTTTGAATAACCTAAAATATAAAAAATATGTGTTAAATATAGATTATCCAACATAATTTTCTTTTAGGTTATCTAACATAAACATATTTAAATCCCAAATAATTATTCATAAATACCATGTGAATTAAATAAATAATATCCACTGTGAGTGTTAAATTGGGTGTATAGTTAACCACATTATCATCCACCAGGTATAAATTCTATAAATAATGATCATTCCCTTTCCATGTTTATTAAACCTAAGTGATTATGTGCTAGTGCCTACATCATCTTTTGGTATCTAGATATGAATGTTATTTCAATGTGAACTACACAATCTATACCTTACAAAAAATTGGGATGTTATATTATATTTACACTTATCCCTTAGACTTATCCCCTTTGGGTTCTTACTAATGTTCTGTTATATTAATCTTAAAGCAATAACGTATACCCAATACTACCTCATCAAATCATAATGGGTTGAAAATACCTTTAAAATTATGATAAATGTTAATTTATCAACTCTGGATTACTCCAAAATTAGCTTCAATTGATAACATCCTTATATTTAATGTTATGTAATCCCTCCTTTGATAATAATTATTAAATCCACACACCACACTTCTATAATTATTCTATGAATAAACAACTTATTAACCCACCAAATTTTAAATTAATTCATGTGACACAATTTTATCCATCAATTATTTCAATGTCCCCAACAAATATTAAGTCATATACAATTTAAGGACCAATTTGGTTTTGAGTTACATGGATTTATGGGGAAATGTAACTAATATATCAATTTTATTTAAATGAAACCTATATATTTTTGAATAACAAATTGTTTGATAACATAGAAAACAAATAACAATGTGTTTTAACAAAATTCAAAATATTATTATTTAAATATCATTGTTATAACCTAGCCTTTAATGTGGAGGGTGTGAATACTATTAAACAAATTATAATATATGTATATATATAATTTATCTACTAAATATAAATTCATTTATTAATTCTTATAAAATATGTACTGAAATTTTATATTTTTTCAATTCTTAATAAACATGTTTTCTTAAAAAATGATTTTTATTTTTATTTATGACCAAATATTATAATTATTTTATGGAAATTATGAAAATTGTTTTTTAATAAAATAATATCATTTTTTAGAAATCATCATATCAAAATTATCTCATGCCGATGTTTTCTTATTTTTCTAATTATATTTATATTCCTGTGAATTGTGAAAAATACTGTTTTTATTAAAAAAATTATTTTTTCAACAATTCAGAATTCTATATTTAATTTTAAAATAGTATCAATATAGAATTAGTGATAATATATTATTTTTCATTTAATTTTCTTAATTTGAACCCAATACATGTTTAAATTTGGTATAAAAGTATTTTTTATTCAAAAAATACATTTTTTGGAAAAATTAAATTTGTCTAAAAAAGATTTTTCATCTCATTTTGAGATATTATTTTAAAATTACCTTTTTCCATTTATATAGATTTTATCTGATAAAATAATTTCTATATTTGTAATAATGACATTCAAAGGTCGTAAATAGATCCATTTTATTTTTGGTCAACATGAATAGTATGTGTAGTAAAAATTATCTCCTTAGTAAAGGGTTAGTTGAGTAAAACTAGGTAAAAACTATGTTATAAAGCCCACATTTTTCATCCTAATTTATTTGGATGAATTTAATTTCATCTGTAACACCATAGACTATTAATTTAGATGGTCAATGGAAAATTTTCCATCAAAATGACTTATATATTATTTACGTGAAATAAAGTTTCCAAATGTCACATACTTTGTTTCTAATATCTCATATCTTTACACAAAGGTAAAAAATAAATATTTGAATATAACGAAATGTTTAATTTTATATAAATGAATTTGTTTTTGTTATAGGAATTTATTTGTAATTTTTTGAAATTATATAATATCTTTTAATACTTATGTAATGATGAAAAACATTTATTTAATTTAACGAAAAATAATATAAAGGAATTTAAAAAAATGATATAATTTAATGAAATAATGTTTCATCATGAATTATATTGATATACATGAAATAATATTCATATTTAAATGAATTAAATTATAAATTCAACATTTTATTGGGTTATTTGAAGTAAAATTTAATGAATGGTATCAAAATTTTCATTAATGACAATTTATCAAAATAATATTTTATTAAATTATTTAAAAATATTAGTGAATAAAGTTAAGATAATATATGTAAAAAACAACCCTTCTCCATTTATTGGTAAATATTTTACTTTTATGTAAAATTATCACCCTTTAAGTGTGAAAAAGAACTAACCACATTTACTGCAAAAATTAATTAAACATGGGGTTAATAAAAATAATATTGATTAAAATACTATTAAAATAATTAGAAACATAATTTAATGATTTTAGGTAAATCCTATACACTTTTTTATAAAATTTATTACCTTTTGGAGGTATTTGTATCGTGAAATGGATTATTAAATGTTTTAATTTCTTAAAAATTTTGAAACGTAACCCTCACCTAAACTATAAATGGAAACATATTCCCTCACTTTTGTACAAAACATTAAGCTATATATATCAATATAACCATACATATTTCCCTTATTATCTTCCTTATAAAAAATCTTTAGGTTCTGGTCACTGAAAAAGAACAAACTTGGGATACTTAAGAGGAGATCCAAAAGAATTCTTCCAAAGAAGAAATAATCACTCTAACTGATCACATCATTTTATTATTATTTTAACTCATTTAAATTTATTATATTTATCAAAAAATGGTAAAATATTTATCCTATATATAACATTATTATTAAACCTCCATTATTCACCAACTTTCCAATCAACATGGAAGTGAATGCGTCTCTCCTGCGTACACACGACTTATCATATCCACATATCGATACATTTTTTTCCATTACCATATTATATAGTTGAGAATTATTGTGGATATAATTATTATATATGTTATTTATAAAATTATTATACTTATTTAATTATTATACTATACCTACCTTCTTACCTACAAAACCATTTGAAAATGATAATGTTTCCTTGGCACACGTGTGGACTTAAAACTCCACGATGCGATGTGATGTGATTTGATTTCCATAATCATTTTATTTGTACTGTAATTTGGATGTATATTATGAATATAAGTGATTTATATGAAATAATAAAAGTTATTTAGATGTTCATTATCATTTATATTTATTTCATTCAATAAGACAACAAGTTAAATGTGTTTTCTTTTGTACGTACATCCTACAGTCTCTATGAATAGTGAAACAAATTTCAATTTATAACTTTTATGGATTAAATTAAATAAATATATAATGAATATATATTATGTTTTTATAATTTTTTTATTTATTTATATTAATTAAACTTTATCATTTCATAAAGACCTAATCTTCCAAACTAAAACATACAGGAAAAAGGAATCCGTTTTTAAAAGAAATAATGATTTTAACAATTAATTGTTTATTATTGGGTGATAGCGGATTATAAGTAAGTCATATATGGTCTTATATATAATAATATATTTTATAATATATTTATAATAAATATATATTTATTATATATGAGGTCAATACACATTCAATTGAAGTCAGACCTAAGGTAAGAGTTACCTTTCTAAATTTTACTTCTATAAGACATATTCCATGTTAACCACCTATTTTTTTGTGGCCTCTATAATTCCCCATTAATATAGTAGAGAATTAGTCTCTAGGACATCATGTTATTAATTGTTTCATTTGACGTTATTTCTTTAATCGGGCATTCCATTCAAAAGAAACAGCAGTGGTAAGGATTTTATTTCCAATCTCATCATTATTCAAGGCTGATAATGTTTTTTATTTAGTTTATATTATTTCTATTTCATATCTATGGTTTCAAATAATGTTTTTAATACTATCCAATTATTTGTAAAAATTATTTTTACACATTTATACTTTTTAAAATGGTTTTAAAGGCAACATATATTTATTTTCCTAAGGAGGTACTTTGTGAATTTTCCTACTTCAATATGGAATGAATTTATTTTAACATAGAAGGAACAAAAATATTTTCCATATTTCATGAATAATAAATTATTTTATGATCCATTATAATTTCACTATAAAAATTTTATGGAAAAAATATACCTTCATTTTTAAATAAATTTTTTAAAATATTAATTTTGAAATTAAAAAATGTATTCTCCTTAAAAACTATTTCAGTAATATCTTTAATGTATTTTCATCTACTCTAACATACCTTAAAAAATATTATTTTTCATAGTTAATATAATGATTACATTCTTCACATTTATTTGGATGGTTTATGATCAGTTTTATTAGGGGAATTATTGATATTTCATTTGACTAGTTCTTCCAATATGATATTTATTGATGTTCAATAAAGAAAGTATATTTTTTGTTGTATCTTTTATTTATATAAATATTGAATCAGACCTTTTAATTTATAGTAGTTACCCTCTATATTCTCTCAATGAATTGGTAGGTTTTATGAGATATACTATCTTGGATTTTGGGTGATGTCATACCCATTTATATTTTTATTAATGCATATGGACTTGATTTTATTTTCTAATATCATTGTAGAGGCCTCGGTGTTATGTTTTTTATTTCCATAATTATTAAATATATAATCATGTAATCATTTATTGATGTCTATGTGATTATTATATTAATTATAGTATCCATGGTTAGGTTTTGAAATCACGTGACAATTTAGATATCTAATTTGATAATAATTTATTTCTACCATATTATGCCCAGTTTTTTTTGAAGTGATTGATTTTTAGTTATTTACAATAAAATATTATTTATGATTGATTATTCATGATATATTCTCTTATATTCTTACCCATAGTGAGCAATTGATTTCACCCTTCAATTTTTTCATTTTTTCCTAGATACAGGGTTGTTTTTTGTGATTGATATGTAAGATATTTTAAAGGGGACTATGGGGTTCTCAAATAAAATAATATTTATTATTTCCAGTTTTCTAATGAACTGTGAAATGAAAAAATATATTTTCACGACCCATCCCCCGGGCTCATGTCATGACTACCCCAAGCCCGCCTTCCATAGGCCAGGGGCTGGAGACTAGAACCGAGAAGTGTATTCCCTATAACCGGGAATGCATTGCCTTTATAACCTATAAACACACATGAAATCAATAACATAGAAAGTTACAAACACAAGCCAACTATATAGAAAAATGAGTGCTGAATATAAAAAGGGGTCGGAATACAAGCGCAATAGTAATAAAACAATTACAACTGAAATACAATACAACTGAACAAGAAGAAAGGCAACTATTGGGTCTTCCTCTGAGGTTCGTACCTGAATGGTAGGTATAGATCACCTCCTCATCACCGCACGTCTGCCTTTCTCCTCTGCATACCGTCATGTTGTATGGTCCACCTACGAGCCCCGTCTAGCCCTACTACCCACAACCTCAATCAGCGTTTTCGGTCGTTTGCACCAAACCTGACAAGGTGAGGGAATATCCCATGCATGGGTGAGTATAACGATACTCTGTAGGGACCCCGAGACCCTCAAGGTCTCAAAACCTCCATAAAAGATAAACCAAATTGCATTAAGTCAAATTACATTCCTACTTAGGTATATTCCAATACATATAATTAAGTTATCAGGTATGCCCATCTCAATCATGAGGAAATAGAGAGTCCAACTCAAAATCCCACTCTCAACTGTTCCACAAAGGAAGGAGTAACATGAAGGTAAGTACCTCATTCTTATGCCATACAAAATAATACGACCAAGATATTACCACAAAAGAAATTACCACATGTGTACGGACTCAGCTCACACTAGGTATTTCTTAGGTACGGTAGTAGAGATGATTAGATGTAACTTATGAATCATCTTACTTGGTTAAGAGGCTCAACTACTGAACCACATAGGATCACTTAGGGTTGACCAACATATGGTCTCTAGGTTCTGACCCATATAGGCTCTCTCAGTGTAGACCCACACAGGATCGCTTGGTGCTGACACACACAGGATCACTCAGTGCTGTCCCACACATGATTGCTCTTCTTTCGTCACGTCACAGCCAGCTATTATGTTCCCATAAAACACTTTCTTGTCTCCAAGATATTCTTCCTCCCAATCCACTGGTTGATACTCCAACTACCACTATGTCCCATGAAAAAATATCCCAAAGGACCGCCACTCTATAGGGGTCTCAACACAACATACGGTGCATCAATCAGATGTCTGGTTTGTAAGTTATTAGTCATTTAGTCTCGAGTGTCTGGTTGGATTCATGCTCAATCCCTCCCAAATTTTCCACAACATTATCCAAAACATTAGTGGGGTATACTAAATGGACCGTCTCACTGCTTGGTTTAGAGTAACATTGACAGTTTGTCAAACAGATGCCTGATGCCAATGTTATGGCCAAAAGAGCGCAAATGGGTCAAAGTGGGTCCGAGTCCGGCTCGACCCAGCCCAATCCGACCTGGGATGACCCAGTTTGGGTCGACCTGGCCTGACCCATTTTGGGCAGCCCGGCATGTGTGGCACGGTATGGTTGTGGGGTTGCACAAGGCAACGCGGGGTGATGCGGAGACCGCGAGGGCTGCAGAGGGACGCGAGGCCATGGGGCGGCAGTGGCCATGGACATCAAGGCTGCAGGCTGGCGTGGTGAGGTCACAGGGTTGTGGGGTCCACGGTCGGTGAGGCCTTGTGGTGGTGGTGGCTGAGGGGCGGCGATCCGTGAGGGCAGGCTATTCGGTGCGGTCGCACATCGTACCTTTGTCGGCAGCCGGCTAGACCGTTTTCCCTCCATTTCTCACCTTTGTCGGGGCCGGTGGTGGTGTTGGCTGCTGTTCTCATGCCCCACCAAGCTTGGTTGAAATCCTCCTCCATCACGAAGAATAGAACAATTTATAACGAGAATTTTGAATAGGTCGGACCTTGTTTGTTTTTCCAACACCCTCCGCGTTAGAGTGGTAGCAAGTGACTATTATCTCTTCATAATTTATGATGAATTAAGAATGGGTAAGGTGAAGAAATGAAAACAACCACCATACCTTTATTGCTTGTTGAATTTGGATTGGGAGATGTGGGTGACGTCGTCATTTCCACGATTGTTGGATCATTTGTCATTGGAGATCCTTTGATGGTGTTCTTCGTTGGAGAAATATTGGTCGAAGGAAAAGAGATCTTCATTGGAGAATGTTTATCCAAAGTTCTCTCCAAGATTCTACCTTTTTCAATGAATTATCTCAAAAGAATAGCCATCCAAAAAATAAAGTGTTTTTCCAATTTTAAATTGTTGGCACAAAAAAATTTTGCAACATTAATCAATTGACTAGGCATAATTAATTAATGGTAGGAAGTCCATGGGATAACTCTTCATTATAGAGGGATTTTAAGGGGTTAATGCCATTAAGATTGGAGTTAAATAGAGTTTTAGTATTGGTTGGACCCCACCACGATAACCTAGGTGGGAGGTTTTAGTTCAGGTGGTCCCCACTTTTAAACCATCCAAATTCGAGGTTTCAAAAAAATTAAAAATAAAACAAATGTTTATTTTATTTTATTTCTATTTCCACGAAAAAACCATATTCAATATTTCACCCTCGGACTATTGTGGTCGAGTTGAAGGTCCCCTTAAGTGAAAACTAGTGTTGTGAGTTCAATGGTTCCCTCAATATTCAATTCTGAGTACAGTTTTAAAAGATACAAAAACCTGCTTACACGTTTATTGAACGTACTCGAAAAAATGTTCAGAAATTCATTTGAGGCACACGGGGCCTTAGAATCATGTTCTCTTTATTCTCGAAGACTTGTAAAACTCCCATATAAAAAAGAATTACAAGGAATTTCTAGGTCTTTACATTTTCCCTAACTCAGGGCTTTGCGTCCCCAAAAGCCACAACAAAAACTAAGGAAACAAGTGGGGATAATGAGCAGGAATCTGAGCCTCCTGCTCCCATGTACTCTCATGGAGGTTCCCATGCTACCAATGAATGTGCACCAGAGGTATCGACCACCCATGAAGGACCCAGTCCTGTCAATCTTCAATCTTTAATGGAACCTCTGTAAAAGTCTCCCCATTTTCGATTTCCATCTCTCCCTGGTCGATGATTTGAGAATGGCCGTGCAATTATCTCCTCAGTTGGGATATGTGGAAGATGTCGTGCACCCAGTGGAACCGAGATGGAAGAGCTAATAAGTAAGAAACCCCGCCAACTCTGTTGAGGACTTGAAAGGGTCCAATGAACCTCATAAATAACATTCCACCTTAGCCTAATCTCTGCAAACCTCTTTTAGGTGAGACTCGTAGAAAGATGTGGTCACAATCCTCGAACTCCAGAGGAATCCATCTCATGTCGACATATGACTTCTACCTTCTCTGTGCAGTCTTCGTCCACTCTTAGATGATATTTACCTTCTCTATGGTAGCCTGTACCATCTGTAGTCCCACTATAACTGACTATCTTAGGTATGTCAAGCACAAATGGGATCTATAAGGTTTCCTGTAAAACACCTCAAAAGGTGCCTTACCAATGGTGGAGTGATAGTTGTTGCTGTATGAAAACTCCAACAATGGAATGTGATCCTCCCAGCTGCGACTGAAGTTGAGGATGCAAGCACACAGCATGTCCTCGATGGTCTAAATGGTCAGCTCAGTCTGGCCATCTGTCTGTGGATGGAAGGTGGTGCTCAAATGAAGATTCATCTCAAAAAACCCCAGCAACACATTCCGTATTCAGGAAGTAAAATGTGCATCACAAATGGAGACAATTTTTGGGGTTACTCCATGTAACCGCACAATATTCGGCACATAGATGCATCCCAAGCACTCTACTGAACCATACTCTCTGATCTGTAAAAAGTGGGTCTACTTGGTGAGTCGTTCGAAGATCACCCAAATCGATTCATCTCTCCTTGATGTACGTGGATGTCATGTCCCGAAGGCTAGGGAAATCCTATCCCACATCCACTCTGGGACCCCTAAAGCCTAAACCTAGACTGATGGTACCTAATGGTCCACCTTCACTTGCTAACAAGTGAGGCACTGAGAGAAAAACTCTGCAACATCCTTGTTCATTCCCAACCACCAGTGCTGTCATCGGAGATCCTAGTACATCATTGTCACTCTGAGATCTACCACTAGAGTTGATGTGTGGAACTCCCTCAATAATTCCTCTCTAAGTGACACTGGTACCGTGGTACGTCCTCTCAAGAGGATGATGTGATCTTAATCTCTAGAAAATACATCGAGTTTCAATCCTATAGATATATTAGAACATCAAATCTCGTAGTCAGTGTCCCAGCTCTACGCCTCACTGACTCGCAGAAGAAGTGGGGGATTGACTTTAAGAGACTGAAGGAAATATCCTACATCACATTCCATGAATGATATCTACAATGTAGCCAACTACATTATCGCCTCAACTAGAGGTTGTATAACAGAACTCTGAATGATTTCATATTCTACAACGTTCCATTTCCCAAATGTATAGAGTATCTCGAAGTCGTAGTCCTTGAGGAACTCATGCCAACATTGCTATCTCAGGTTCAGGTCCTTTTGAGAGAAGATATGCATGAGGCTCTTGTGATCAGAGTACATTGTAAAATGCCTTCCCATCAAGTAATGTCGCTACATCTTCATGGATAAGACCACTATTTCTAACACTAGGACATGGGTAGCATAGTACATCTCATGTTGTCTCAACTGTCGAGAACCATATGTGATCACTGCTCACTCCTGCATCAGGGGGCATCCGAGTCATGTCTCTGATGCATCGCTATAGACAACATACCATACGACCTCCTCTGTAAGCCTTAATATAGTGGAACTAGTCTGCCTCTATATCAACTCAAGAAAACACCACTGGCATCTCTCTGACCACACGAATGTTTCCCCAATTTTTCAACGCTGAATGTGGTGCTGCAAATCTGGGGAAATCTGGAACAAATCTCCGGTAGTATCCGGCCAATCCCAGGAAACTCCATACCTCCATCACACTTATGGTTGGCTCCCAAGAATGTACCACCTCAATCTTCACTGTATCCACTAAAAATCCAGCCTCTAATATTACATGTCCCAGAAAGTGAACCACTCAGATCTATAACTAGCACTTTGAGAGCTTACCATAATAATGGTGCTATCAGAGTGTGTCCAGTACTACCTGCAAATGATAGGCATGCTCCTCCACAGTAGTCAAGTACATCAGACTATCATCGATGAAGACTACTATAAAGAGATCAAGGAATGGATGAAAGATCACATTCTTAAGTTCCATGAACATAGTTGGAATGTTGGTCATGCTAAATGGAATTACCAAGAACTCGTAGTGGTTGTACCGACATCTGAAGGCCATCTTATGCACAGCCTCGTCTCGTACATTGAGCTGGTAATAGCCTGATCTGAGGACTATCATTGAAACCAACCATGCACCCTTCAGCTGATCAAAGAGGTCATCAATCCATAGATGTGGGTTTTTGGTATTCATAGTCACCTAGTTCACACACCGATAGTCTATACAAAGCCTCAAGCTCCCATCCGCCTTCTTGGAAAACAATATCAGGGCTGCCCAAGTAGAAAAACTATGTTGTATGAATCCCTTCCCTTCTAGGTCTTCTAGTTGTACCCGCAGCTCATGATGCTCTGTGGGATCCATCTGATACGTTGGGTTATATATCAGTGTTGTCTCAGGATACATGTCAATGTAAAAGTCCACCTCTCTACGAGGAGGTATAATTGGTACATCATCAGGGAAAACATCTGTGTACTGTTCCACCACTATAGGATAGCTTAGACTCTCCACATCAACTTCACTAAGGGTGAGGCTTTCCAACTGATGATTGATTGGCTGCACTCTCCTCCAGGTAAGTCCATCATGTACTGTGATGGTTCCCTTCTCGCCGATGAAGGTAAACTTGGTCCCATCCATTCAAACACACTACACTTGGATCCTAATACAATCTATCTGAGCTTGGACTGTAGATAACCAGTCCATACCCAAGATGACGTCATAAGGCCTCGATGCTGCTACTAGGAGATTCCAACCAAAGCTCTCACCTCATAGAGAAAGCTCATAGAGCTAGGACTGGTGTGTAATTGTCGAATCCGCTCCTGTAGGAGTCTCATGCCATAAGGAACAAGCCAATGACTCCGCCAGAATCTCTGATCTCCTAAAAAGGGTAGTGGGAAAAAAAGAATGATTGGCACATGTGCCTATATGTACTACAGCTAAGGTGGATTAGAAATAGATCGTACCTTGTAGCTTCTCTGGAGCGCCGTGATCATAGTCCTGAGTTGTTTGGAGTTGAGCTCACCCATGTACTCATACTCCCTATGGTCGGAGTGGACCACATGGTGGTGGTGGTGATAACATCTCGAATCGTCACCCACCGCCAGCTGAATGGCCAGTTCCTCTACCACGTCCACCTGCTCCCTGCGGACCTCCTCGATTAAATCTTTATCTCTATCTAGGGGGTCCTTCAACAATCTACTAATCATCCATATGGCAGGTCAGATTTTCATGATCCATGTGACCCTACCCGCCGCATGCGTAACAGTGCCCACTCCTGGCATGACTAGCTATGCCTCGGGAGCCCCACACAATAGACCCTAAATCCTACAGTTGTCCACTTGTACATCTGGTCCTTTTGGGCCTCTGTGTCATCTGTATTCTACCAGCTAGAGAATTATCCGTTAAGCGATGTTTGGTAGTGGGTCTCGCTACTGGTGACTGCTAAGTAATTAAACACACCACTAAAAGGGCTCGATCTAACACCCCCGCCTACGTCGGGATGCTGAGTGAGATCATCGAAGAACTGATCTCCCGCCTGAGTCCCTGCTCGAAGGTCGTGTCCCTGAAAAATGTGTAATGCATGATATCATTGGAGTGGCATGAGAGGTCAGTGAACTTAAGTGATTAAGGAGCCACACTCATGCTGCAGATGAAGTATCTCTTGAATGCACATTGCGCGAAGAGTCACTGGTACAATCTCTGCTCAAAATAGGCTCTCAAAGTCTATTAAGGGAAGTGTCACCTCATTGTGACCCTGGAGAATAATGATCCCCTTCTACCTTCTTCTAAATGTAAAAGACTATAGGAAAGGATCATAATGAGATCGGCTAGTGTCCCTACCCGTCGAGGGACTCTCACCACAACCTCCAGCCAATCCTCATCTGCATGTTGGTCCATCTCTCCCCTGAACCTGGGTGGACTCTGGTGCTAGAACTCATGAAATGTTCTCAAGATGCATGAACCATCTATTGCTATGGCTGGTCGCATTGGTGGTCCAACGGGTAATGGTACCGCTGGTGCCTCCGATGGTGCCTCTACTAGAAGAGGGCCCTACACCAAGGCCTCGTCCCTCGGAGGGTTGTCAGTGTGTACTATATTCAAGAACCCTAGCTGGCTGTCTCCGTGGAGGAATCCTGAAAAGTAACAGTTTTTCCATGGTCAAAAGTTCTATCTAGTGAGCTAAATCAAAGTGATCACAATGAAAACTCCTAAAAACACACATACAATCAGTGTTTTCATGAACTAAGTCAGAAATCCAGAGTCAGGGTCATGTTGTATGGATACGTTGGCTGCCGCACCAACCCTGTATTTTATAAACTGATAACCACACACACTAGACATTAACAATATTGACATTAAATAGAATGATCAAAGTCCTATGTTCTATGGTAGAACTGAATCCTCTGATACCAATTTTCCACAACCCATCCCCCGAGGCCCGTGCCGTGACTACCCCAAGCCTGGCTTCCATAGGCCAGGGACTGCTGACTAGCACTGAAAGGTGTATTCCCCATAACTAGGAAGGCATTTAATTTATAACCTGTAAACACACGCAACCAAGAACACAAAAAGATACGAACACAAGTCAACTGTATAATAGAAAGTGTTATGAAATGAAAACAGGACCGAAATAAAATCCTAATAGTAGTAGTACAAGTACAACAGAAATACAATACAACTGAAGAAGAAGAAAAGTCGCTACGGGGTCACCACCGAGGATCCTACCTGAAGGGTAGGTATAGATAATATCCCCAGCACCCTACATCCCTATGTCTCCTCTGTATACCGTTACGCTGTATGGTCCACCTCCGGGCCTCGTCTAGCCCCGGTACCCTCAGCCACGATCAGTGTTGTCTTTCGTCTGCAGCAAACACAACAAGGTGCGGGCATAACCCATGGAGGGGTGAGTATTACGATGCTCAGTAGGGACCCTGAGACCCTCAAGGTCTCACAATATTCACAATGGATAAACCACAAATCATGAAGTCAACCGACATCCCTACATAGGTATACGACCATACATATACCTAAGTTATCATGTATGTCCTTCTCAATCATGAGGAAACACAGAGTCCTACTCAAAAACCAAAGCTTAACTATTCCACAAAGGAAAAAGTACCATGAAGGTAAGTACCACCACACAGAAAAATAACACCAAGGTATTATGACATCAGAAAGTACCACATAGGTACAGACTCATCTCACAACAGGTATTTCTTAGGTACAATATTAGAGATGATTATATGAAATTTCTGAATCACCTTAATTGATTAGAAGGCTCTACTGGTGACCCAAAAAGGATCGCTCGGTGCTGACCCACACAAGATCGCTCGGTGCTGACCCACACAGGGTCGCTAGGTGTGGACCCACACAGGATCGCTCGGTGATGACCCATAAAGTATCCCTCGGTGCTGACCCACACAGGATCAGTCGGTGCTAACCCACATAGGATCACTCTTCATTCTTCATGTCAGTGCCAACTACTAGGTTCCCGCACTAAGCTTCATCATCTCTAGGAGATTCTACTCTTCAATCCATTAGTTGATACTCCAACATCCATGAAGCCCCATGAAAAAGTATCCCAAAGGACCTCCATGGAATAGGGGTGTCAATGAAAAAGATGATGCGTCAATCAGATGCTTGGTCTGTATGTTATTAGCCTTTTATTCCTAAGGACCTTGGTAGATTCATGCTCGATCCAACACGACCATTCCCTAATTTTATCCAAAACTCTATTGGTGTATACTAAAGGGACCATATTTCTCCAAGGTTTACAGTTTCGTTGATGGTTTTTCAAATGGACACATGGTGCCAAAGTTATAGCCAAAAGAGCGAAAATGGGTCGAAGTGGGTCTGGGTCCGGTCCAACCCGATTGGAACGACCCGGCCCGACCCGACCTGAGCCAACCTAGATTTGGTCGACCCGACATGACTGACTGGGTTCGGCCCGACCCATGGTTCTGACCAGCCCACGCAGGGTAGCCCAGCTTTGGCGGCACAGTGTGGCCACTGAGCAGCACGAGGCGGCGCAAGGTATTGCAGAGGCCGCGATGGTCGTGGAGGCTGCGTGGGGGCCAAAGAGGTCAGGGGAGGCCGTGAGGACATGGAGGGCTATGGGGGACCACGAGGGGGACACAGAGTACATGGGCGGCATTGAGGCCACATAGGTCCGCGAGGTAGTGGGACAGCGAGGATGGCCGCTGGGTGGATCGGTGAGGTCGCATGGAGGCGTGGGGTGGCCGTGGGGAGACGAGGCCACAGGGCGGTGGTGCCCGCTGGCGGCGATGTCGTGGGGCAGCAGGGTAGTGAGGCCTTGGAGTGGTGTGAGGTGGAAAGGCTGAGGGGTAGTGATCTTCCTTGTCTTTATGGTCGGTGCAGTCGCACACTAAACCTTCGTCGGTGACCAGCTTGACCAGCCGCTATCCGTTTGTCACCTTCGCCAAAGCTGGCAGTGGTGTCATCCGCCGTTCTCGTGCCACACTAAGGTTGCTTTTCATCCTCCTACATCATGGAGAACAAAAAAATTTATCATGATAATTGTAGAGAGGTCAAGCCATGTTTGATTGGCCCACACCCTCTGCGTTAGAGCAGTAGCAAGCAGCTATAAACTCATTCTGAGTTATGATGAATCGTCAAGAATGGGTAAGGGGAATAAACTCATACATGAACCCTAAATTGATTTCATGTTGATGTTGGAAGAGGTGAATTCGGTGATGTCAGTGTCTTCCAGATCGTTGGATCGTTTAGCATTGGAGATCCTTTGACAGTGTTCTTCGTTGACGAAATATTTATCGAAGGAGAAGAGTTCTTCATTGGAGAATTGTTCTCTAAAGTTCTCCCCAAACATCTACCTTTTCAAATGAATTATCTCAAAAGAATTACCAACTAAAATAAAAGGTGTTTTTCCAATTTTAAATTTTTGGGACAAAACAAGTTGGGAACATTAATCAATTAACAATGCATAATTAATTAATTTGAGGATGTCCATGGGTTAACTCTTCATTAATGATGGATTTCAAAGGGGTATCTCCCATTAAGATGGTAGTTCATGGGGGTTTTAGTCTCAGGTAGTCCCCACCACTATAACCCATGTGCGAGGATTTAGATTAGGTGGTCCCCACTTTCAAACCATCCACATGGGAGGTTTCAAAAAAAATGAAATATAAATAAAGGATTGTTTTATTTTATTTCTATTTCCATGAAAAAACCAAAAACTATCTTTAACCCTTGACCTACTATTGAGGATTTTAAGGTCACATTAAGAGAATACCAGCATTGCGAGTTGAACGGTGCCCTAAAATTGCAATTCTGAGCACCGGTTCAAAAGTTACGAAAACATGCTCGCACGTTTACTGAATGCACCCAAAAAAAGTTCAGAAATTCATTACGGGCACATTTGGCCTCAGAATCACGCGCCGTCAATTCTCAGAGACTTGTAAAATTACAATATATTTAAAAACAATTACATGGAATTTTTGGGTCTTTACATGTATTTAGTTTTCCATGACTACAAAAACATTAATCCCTTTGGGATGTGATTTCTTGTATCATATTCTAATGTAATAAATTATCCACCAACTCTAGGCTACATAATTGTTGGATTTTATAGTTTGTATTAGAGAAATTTTATTAAAATTTCTAGGATCTATATTTATGAAACCATTGATTATGTAATATATCCTTATGAAAATATTTGGGGATAAGATAAAGTATAAGATAAAATCCTAGTGATTTGGTAATGACCATAACAACCCTTTGTTAAACCTAAGGACTGATTGATTAAGAAGATGGTGTCATGATTTAGAAATATTATGAATTTTATTTCATGATTATTTTATAACTCAATTTAATTAATATAGTTTGATTTATACACATTTATTCTTTGTTTAATCAATATTTGGAACCAAAATAAATCATGTTGACATTGAATGTGATGAAAAAACCATTGACTGTGAAGAATTATATAAGACGATGACTGGAGATAAATATATTGTTATTATGAATAATTATAAATCATTATATATTAGTAATAACAAAAAAATTATTATATTCCCAATACATTAGATAATAAAAGGATTGAATTTTTTGGTTGTTCATGTGGTAATAATCATAGAGTTAAAAAATGTTCTATTTCCTTTTTATCAACAGTGTAATAAGAATAACCTAGAAGAATGTCTCAAATAGTGGGGAAGAAATTTTCTTTTGGATATTATGTTCATACTCTAACAAATTACTATGGAATTCAATGACTTATATTTGTGTAACCAAAGAATTATCTGATTCAAGTCCCTAAACTATGGGTTACTACTTAGTCCAAAGAAGAACATATATTGAATAAATTGTTGAATTGAAATGATTGAATTTTTTATGTTGTAGATTTATGTTTATATATGGTATTCGGTTTATAGGAAGGATGAAACATATAATTATTACTCCTCAATAGTTTTTTGTAAAGGATTTTAATCTATATATTGAATGGTACTAATAAACATGAAAATTAATATTGTTATAATGTAATATTTTATAGTTGTATACGATTGAGGGACCAGTTACTATTAATTTGTGTTTTGTATTTGGAAAAACTTAATCTGTCATGATAGTATATGTCTATGTTTAATCAAAAATTTAATGGAATATATTCCCTTTAAATTATTTTTATGTGATGGGGTTTTAACTTGATATTTTGGGAGATATTTATGGGAATAATGAAATTTAGTTTTGAATACGTTTTTATTAAAAGGATAATTTGGGAAAAAATATTTTATATTTATTGGAAATAATTTTAATGTTATTTATAACCATTACGGTTAATATGATTTTGAGGATGAGTTCTTAATGGATTATTATGATAATAGAGGAAGTAAAATTTTGGCATGTATAGTGTAGAAAAAAATAGTGGTAAAAAAAGTTATTTGATGAGTTATGTTATTTTTTAGTATGTTTAGTCATATTCTTAGTTATTTTATAATCTTTCATAATGAAAAAACAACATGTCAGGTGACATCCCTTTGCATCTGACAAGGCCATGTGTCATGACCCACAACCAAAGGGTGACTAGGTTGTGACACCTACCACTAACCTATGTGATGTCATAGATAGTATAAAATTATTTTGGAATTGATGAATTGGGAGATACAAATTAATTCCAAAAAATATTTTGATTTATTTGGAATTCTAGGTGGTTAACTAAAATTCGAGTACTATTTTATTGTTTTTACTTATATATAAACATTAGGTTTAACATAATAGATTATTTTGGAAGAATGATTTTATGTTTTTGGATATTTAAAATTAAGGGTCTGAGAACACAATTAATGTAACAAAATAATTTTATAGTGGGATTAATGAGGTTATTTTGTATATTGGGATGTTTATTTATGGAATTATCAAAGTTAATATTTTGGTTTTATTATCAAATTCATATGATTAATGTGTTGTTTATACATATAAAGTTATATTCATTTTTTAGAAATTATTTTTGTTTTTGAATGGATTGTAATCAAATCATGTTATCATTTTTAGACTATGTGATTAGTTGGAAGTTGTTTTTTGTGCTTCAAGAAAAAAATTCATTGTCATCATTTGGAGGAAAAGATGATATTATAGTAGAAAATGATTAAAGGATGAAATTCTGCATTTATTTCATGTATATTTACATAACCCTTGGAATATAATCTTGATAATAAATTTTTTATCCATTTATAATAATTTCCAATGAATCTATTTCCATTTCATTCATCATAGATTTATGGTTTTGACGACGTCAACTTTCTCAAGATCGTTTATTTTTATCATCAATTGTACCTTTCACATTCCCTTATTATTTTGACATTAAATTGTTCTTCCAATTATATATCATCATATAACACAAATAATATCCTATTTAAAAACCCATTATGTGTTATTCCAGAGAACCATCCTACTTTCCTACCCCACTTTTCAATATGATCTTTTAAAAAACCATTTTATTATTGGGGTTTCGCAATGAAATTCTCAAATGTCAAACCCGTGATTATAAATCACATGTTAAAATAATGGGGATAGAATTTATTGAATGTGTGAGGAATTTAAAGCCCCATGATTTTTATAAAATACTATCTTTTATATCTTATACAATATTAACCAGTGAGCTTAAACGAGCCCCAATATATTGTTATTCAAATGTAGTTTTTATAACCTATCCATTAAATAAGAGGCTATGAACAGTATTAATCAAATTGTGATATATATATATATATATTAACTAATAGATCTAAATTCATTTATTAATTCTTATTAAAAAGGTACTAAATTTTTAGTATAGTTGTATTTCTTAATAAAAATGTTTTATTCAAAAATGATTTAATTGTCTTTTTAGAAAATATTATGTCAGATTTTAGGAATATAAAAAAAATTATTTTATAAAAAGAATATAAATTTTTAAATCATAATATGAAAAATATATTTGGGTGAATTTTTTATATTTTATGGAGATATTTATTTTATAATGAATAGTGAAAATATTGATTTTTATTAAAAACTGTATTTTTCAAAATATTTTTTAAAGTTAAAATTTTTCTAAAAATTGGTTCAAATGAAAATATGTCATAATTTTTTTATTAATGAATCAATTATTTTCAATTAAATATGTTATATGTTTAAATTTGGTATAAATTTTTTGATACCAAAATTACATTTGTAATGAAAACTGTATTTTTCTATAAGGTGGTTTTCATCACATTTTTCACACTTACTTTAAAAATTCACTTCTACCACTTATAGATATTTAACATTATAAAATAAATTCTTAATTTTTAAATATGAGGTTCAAATTTTTTAAATATGTATCTTTAATTTGTAATAAAAATAGGTAGTTAATGTAGTAAAATTTATCACCTTGATAAAAGGTAAATCTGGAAAATCTATGATAAAACTATGTTTTTAGGACAATATTTTTCATCATAATTATTATTGAATGAATTTAATTACACCCTTAAAAATTTGGTATAATAATTGGGTTGTTTAATGGTAAATATTCCTTTAAAATCCCTTTTATTTTTTAAATCAATGAATACTTCAAAATGACCCTCGATTTGTTTTAATATCTCTTACATGTCAACAAATTGAAAAAATAAATATAAAAATGACCATAAATGATTATTTTTAAATTAATTAATTTAATTTCATGATATAAATTTACTTCTAATATTATGAAATTTTATAATTACCTTAAATTCTTGTGAAAACCCAATACAATATTTATTTAATTAATTAAAATATAAAATAAATGATTTAGAAATATTAAAAATGATTTAATTGGAAATAGATAATGTATAACACTAATTTAATAGATCTATGAGACATATTTGTGGTGTGTAAAATAATTATATTCTAAATCGAAATTTTTAATTATGCATTTGAAGTCCAATTAAATGAATCATATAATGATTGAAATTAATATTACTTTATTAAATTATTTTTTTATTAGATTATATTAAAACAAAAAATAATAATATTGGAAAATAATGACAATATATTTACAATATTTACATCCCTAATATATTTATTTTCAATAGTTAACTTAAATGTAAAATTATAACCCTTTTAAGAGTTAAAAATATGTTACAATAGTTAATGTAAAAATTAGTTAACCCTTGTGTTAATAAAAAAATAAGGATTAAAATGATATAAAAAATTTCAACATTTAATTTGTTTATTTTTTTCAATAATACAAACTTTTTATTCTAATTCATCATCATTTGGAATAATATGGATGTTGAATAGTTTTTTTATATAATAATTATTTAATAAACTCCCAAATTTATTGTCACCTACATTATAAAAGTGAACCACTTACCTAATTTTATTACACCATTTGGTCAATATATATCAACAAAAACCTAAAAATTTATTATTTAAACATTTTTATCCACATTATTGATGTTTTTATCAACCCAAAAGACACAACCTATTATCATAAATACAATATTCCATATAGTTCTTCTAATGAATAGGTAACAACTCTAAAAAATCACATTATTTTCGTTATTATTCTTTTACCTGCTCTAAATCGATGATATTTTTCATAAAATGGTAAAATAATTATTCTATATATACTAAAATAATATTTTGAATATTAAGACACAATTATACTCCCTCTTTCCTATTAAAATGGAATTGAATTTATCACTAATACTTATGTTCAACTTACCATCTCCACGTAGCAATATGATTAAATTTCCAATACCATATTTTATGGTTCAGAATTATGATGGGTTTAATGATTATATATGATAATCATGACATAATTATATTTTTTAAATTGTCTAATATCCACTTTTATACCTTATAGACCTTAGGGAAATGATAATCTCACTCAATTATACACGGGGAATACTTCTTCCACAATATGATTTGATTCGTTTTTAATTTCTATTTAATTGGACATTAATGATTCTAGATTTTATAAATAAATATTATTTATATGACATACTAATAATTCTAAAAATATGAATTAATATTTATCTTTCTTTCATTCCATCCATCTAAAAGTGAAAACAGATTTCTTGCATACCTATGACCTACCGTCTCCATGAACGGTGTAATTCATTTTCTATATCTAACTTATACGAAATACTATCCTAAAATATAAAATAGATATATATTAATTTTATAAAATTATAAAATTTATAGACAAGTTGTATTCTTTATCCATGTACAAATACAGAAACAACCGAACTAAAACACACTTGAAAAATGAAACGATTTTAACATGAAATTGTGATTTGAACAAAGAATTGGCAATAAATAGTTGATAAAGGGTTATATGTAAGTAATATATGTTATAATATATAATATTGTAGTAAAAAATTAAATTTTTAATAAATATATATTTATTATAAATTATTTTTATACACATAAAAAAGGAATCCATACCTGAGAGAAGGGTTTCTCATCTCGCTTTTACCTATATGAGACATATTACATATTCACTAATTGATTGTTTTTTTATTGTGTATATATATTACCTTTTATTTATTATATAATTAATATATTTTTATTAATGGTATTTATAGTTTAGTTTTATTTTATTCATTTCATGGGTATTATTAATCAAAAAAATCCTATATATTAGAGGATTAATTCAGAGTCTCATCATTATTTTGGATTGTTTATGTTTAAGAATTATCTATGGAATAATTCTATAATATATCCTTTTTTTCTAGAAAATATTTAAAAATGATATAAATTTTTTCATATCATTGTTAAAATTAATTTTTACTCATGTTTTAAAATTTTAAAAATGATTTGAAATGAATCATTTTATCATTTTCAGAACGAATTACATAATGAATTTTTGGAAAAAATTTGATAGAATGTTTTTTAAATTTGTACATAATGAATTATTTTTACTAACATAATGAATAATATGTTATTTTAAATACCACTTTGTGATTACATGTATATCCTCCAAAAATATTTTATTTTGTATTTTTGTAGTTCTTTTAAAATAAATTTTCAAAGTAAAAAAATTATCTTCTTCATGAAATATTTCAATATTCTCATTAAATTATTTTCATCTTTTCAATATCATTTGTTGAATGTTATTTTTATAATAAAATATAACTATTGCATTAAATATATTTTATTGGATACTTTTTAAAAATTTAATTGTCGGAAGGCATTGATATTCAGTATGATTAGTTCTTCCAATACATTCATTATTGATATTATTTATGGAATGTGGATTATGATGTATTATTTTTTTCATATGAGGAATGTAATAGAATAGGTAAGTGATCGAAGGGATTCTCTATATACCCTTGAAACATTAATAGGTCTCACCAGACAAACTGTCTTGTGGTTGGGCTCATGCCATACCCATTTTTGTAGATGTTGTGGAAAAAGGCCTTGATGGTATTTTTAGATGTATAGGCTGAGGAATTTATGGTACATTTAAGATGTATATAATTATTAATTACATTATTAGGAAATTAGATATTGACTTCCATGTGATAATTCAATTATTTACAGTATCCATGGATATGTTTTGAGCTCATGTGATTATTTATATGGATTATTCTATCATGCCTTATTACTACCATCTTGTACTACAGTTATTCTTAAATTTTATGTGTTTCAGTTATTTAAATTCACAATTTGTTTTACATATTTTTTCATGATATATTCCACTATACACATACCCTTACTGAGAATATATGCTCATCCTTTTATTTGTTATCTTTTCCCCGGAATATACAGATCTATTTTTTGATTGATATACTTGATATTCTAAAGGGGGTTATAGTGTATTGAAATAAAATACTATGCAGTATTTCATGTTTTTAAATATAACGTGATACTCAAAAACTTATCATGTTTTCCCAAAATACTGAACATTTCAATTCTTTGGATGAAATAAAATCTATATTATTCCAAAGAAATAATGTAACCACCATCTTTGGAAAACTGGAGTTGGGGTCATTACACTTTCTCATAAAATATAAAATTTTCTATTATATAACAAAATAATGAATCCATGATATGCCTTTAACATAAATAATTTTTTTCTATATAATATATTCATCCTGATATATCATGTTTAATACATTTATTTATAATCCTCAAAAATGGAAACATATATAGTGTGATCTCAAAATCAGTGTAATTATAAACATAAGATATATCAATACATGATAGAAAATGAGCCTACATTGAGAATAAATATCCTGGAAATAATATATAACTAAAAATAATTCCATATAATAATATCAATAAAAGAATAATAAATCTACATATAAAAATGGAAATGAAACAATCACGAGGATAATAATAACTGATTCCTTTGTAATGAAATTCTTTTTGTGGTTCTAAAAATTATACCCTCTAAGATAAGAAATCATAATATTAAACATCATTATCTTGTCATCAAGGCCTTTTCTTAAATATATATTATTTTTTTTGGAAATAATACATCAAAATACCCCTGATTTTTTTTCCATGATACCGAACGATGCATCTAATGACTATTTATACAAGGACCCACCCATTACTAATTAATTCCAATTAATTCATCATAAGAAATAATGAATAAGCTATAAAATACATAACCCATTTGACTTACTAGTTAATTAAAATCTATATTGTAATAATAAGTATAATGATTTATAATATTTCTTGAATCATTAAATAAAATACCTTCTATGTCAACATCACTCAAACTAACACCAAATAGAGAAATTGTTATTGTTATGTTTATAACTTCCCAAATTAATCAAAAAAATAAATCTAGGTATACACCATTTAATAAAAATTAGATAACATATAATTCATAAAGGAAAGGAATTGAAAATAATTTTATTCATATTATGTGTGAATTACTAGAAAAAAAAAACGAACTGATAGGTTATATAGTATCTAGAAATTATCATTACAAAATTAATCCAGATAAAAAACGTAGTTGGAATCATTTGAATAATTTAAATGATCATGAATAATATATTTCATTGAATAATGACTTTGAAGAAAAATACTAGGTTTAGAAAAATAACTTTGGAAATAAAAAATATCCATAATCTATAATGAGAATTTTCAGAGAAATATTTTATAAAATAGTGAGAAAAGGTACATCTTTTAATAACTATGAATATGTAGAGATAAAGTTTCACATAATATGAAAAAGTAGATTGAATTATGTGTTCACAAAGAAAAAATTAAATTTATATTCTTTCACACTTGGATGAAAATAACCCACATGGAAAATGTTATGAATTATTTAAAACATTTAAAGAAGTTTTAGTGGTGTAAATGAAATTCATAAATTATTTAGTCATGGATAAATAAATTAAAAAATATCTATATCATATGATGATGAAAAAGGTAGGTTCCAAATTGAAAAGAAATGGTAGGATTAGTTTCCTTAAGATTTGTAAATAATGATCTAATGGGGAATATAAAATAGGGTGTAGAAAAGTAAAACCCCAATAATGACCAGAGAAGAATAGAATTATATGTGTTTTAGAAATAACAATATAAAAATTCCCCATTTGGGTTATCATAAAAATGTTATCTCTATTTAAAATTTATATTGATGATCTAAACCTCCATGTATTGGTAACATAAAAATTAAATATTTATTAGTTAAAGATCATGAGATATTATTTAATGGATGTTATTATCATACATGAACATAATAGGATAGTAAATAAAATATATAAAATAAATTCTTGCAGGGGTATGGGGACAGGTTTTCGTTGTGGCACCCTTACCCTGAGGTACTTGGTTCGAGTCCTCACAAGGCAATGCCTAAGATGTCTGATTAATAATTACACCTGGACTCCCTACCCAGTTAGAAAACTTGACCAAGGCCAATGTTTTCCACTTTGGAACTCATTGGGAATGTGTGGCATGAAGGTGGTGTGAATACACCTATACCTTGATACTGATAAAATATTATTTTATGCACGTAGGGGCATGGGGTTTTGGTTTTGGGTATGGCAGCCAAACCCCAAGGTTTAGGTTTTGAGTCCTCTTAGGGAATCTCCTTGTATGTTTGATTTATAATTACTCATGGTCCCTCTATCCAATTATAGAACTAATCAAAGCCAATGGTTTTCTACTTTGGACCTCACTTGGTATATGTGGCACGTATGGGGTGAGGCTGTACCAATGCATCGTTACCCATAACAACACATTTCCCTATGTGGGAATGGTGGTGTGGTGTCGATTATGTCACCCTGACCCCGCGGTTCCAGCTACGAGTCTGTGCAATGAAATTCCTGATATTCATAAAAAAAAATTACTCCTAGACCCGATACCCCATTAGTGTATTATACTAGGCTCGATGTTTTTCACTTTTTACTTCATTTGGGATGTTTGGGCCATAGGTAGTGAGGCTACAGATAAACCTCATCACCCATACCAACATGTTCACCTATAGGGGCATGGTAAAGTGGTTTCAGATGTGGTTTTCTGACCCCATGGTTACAAGTTTGTCTACTCTTATAAAAAATGCATGGTATTCCAAATTAATAATTACCCATGGAACCTTTACACTTTCAGGGAATTGGCCAAAACCAAAGTTTTTCTAATTTGGACCTGACAGAGGACGTGAGGAATGCTGGTTGTGAGGAAATAACTATACCTCATTACCCTTAACACCACATTTTTTAGGTCTGTACTTAGTGGTTAGCAACCTATAATACAACAACAAAACCTGGGATTAAATACAAGAAACATAAAATAATATGAGGATAAAAGGGGTGGTGACACCTAGCCTGTGTAGTAGAGGTGGCCTGGGAGCAGAATGCATGTTGGCTCGGTAAGGAGACAGAATCACAGATGGGGCTTGTTGGCTGGCTTGGTCAGGAAACAGAAATCATGGTAGGTGTGAGATGTGGGGATTTTCAGGCCACAACCTTCATGGATACATCTCAGGAGGATAGCTATGATGAAAAAATAGATGCACGTGTTTGTCACCTAGACTATATTTTTTGTAATAGACTTCATGACCACATGGCCTCAAGCCATCAAAAAATAAGTGGGTTATCCCTTTGGGGGATATAACCCACCTATTTGGCTTTGTGTGTTTCATTTATATTTTTCATTGTAATTTTACCCATAATTATCTCTAATATATAAAAGAAATGAGGGTGCACAATATCAATCATGTCTCATGGATTTTAAAATGAGACAAATAAATCATTACTACCCTAGATAAATTATAGTGAAAACTACTTAA
Source organism: Viscum album (assembly GCA_963277665.1). Lineage (NCBI taxonomy): Eukaryota > Viridiplantae > Streptophyta > Magnoliopsida > Santalales > Viscaceae > Viscum > Viscum album. The sequence goes on along the minus strand of OY728126.1, from coordinate 249,996,764 downwards.
ATGATATAATCTAAAATTTAACATTAAATAAAATTAATAGTTAAAGAATCATGAGATAAAATATTATATGGTATGTAGATAAACCATGAAAAATTAAAACTTTCATAATAAGAAATATGTCTCGAGGGATGAAAATTTGAGACACAAACCCCCTTTCAAGTTACATAATCTTTAAGGAAGGAATCATTTGGTATGGATTTGATATGTAAGAATTTTTTAACCAAAAAAATGAGGAAATAAAATACTAAAAATTTATTATGTTGAATAAATAAAACATAGATCATTATATTCCAATAAGAATTTTTTTGACCCAATGTATTAAAATTAAGTTAGCATCAACCCTTACATTAATTTGCGCTTAGTCAAAACGTACTCAAAAATTATATATAATGAAAATATATATAATAATAAAAAATATAATAACCCTTCTCGTATGTATATACTTTTCTAAATTACATTAATAATTATTCTCTATAGGTATATTAGTTAGTTATTATCTTTTTTTGATATCAGGTGTGAGTAATCTTGACCATTTTAAACTACATTTGTAATAGAGGTGTTGTTCTTGAATATTATCCAAAATTCCATCTATATAATATCATAAATTTTATAATAATATAAATTTTATAGTTATATATAATTTTACAATTTCATTTTATGGGATTTTTTTGTTACGGACCTTAAATACGAAATCAATATAGAGAATATTTATGTGTATTTAAACGAACATATGTGGATATTATAATTATTGACTTTAAAATTAATTATACAATAACATAACCAAAAAAAAAATTATTTTAATTTTTCTATAATTTTTATTAGTAATTAATTTATTTTAACCATCCATGGTATTATTTTCTATAATTATTCACATGTGTGGTTTTAATGACCTAAATAATAACATACCATAACTAATGGATTATTATTATTCAGAAACCTGTTTCCATGGTGATTAATGTCATTACTATAGAAGAATACAGATATTACGTACATAACTATATGATTTTTAATTAGAATTTAATAATTTTTAAAAAATAAGAAATAAACTGGATGAGAAATGAGATACATTACTTAAGGGAGGACTTAGTCTGAACAACGCAAGAATAACATTTTCGTTTTTAAAGAACAAAAAGGAAAGAAGGTGGACTATAATTTTCCACTAAAAATAATATTTATATTATATATTTGATTTTTAATTTTTAATTTCATAATTATAACAATAAAATAATATTTGTGGTGAAAAATAAAATTAATCACTTTGTGGAGGTGGTATCTCACCCACCACAAAAATCACTATTTAATTTATCTCAATGGAAATGGTCCAAGGTAGTTAATATTTATTAAATAGGAAAATTGAAATTATGTATGAAAATAATTCTTATTTAATTATTTATAAATTATTAAAATATATTTTTAAATTAATTAATTAAAAGAAAGTCATGTAGGAAAAAGAGTACACACATTGAAGACTTACGATTTCCATGAGAATAATTCATAAAAATGTGGGTGTTTGGTCTTTATATTGTGAGAATAGTCCCAAGTGAAATGTATAGGTTTATAGGGGATGGTTTAAGGGTATATTCTCAAAAGGAAACCAAATTTATGGAATTTTATTAAAGGGGTGGTATGAGTCAACTTTTTTAAGTGGTGAGAATGAATTTTTTTTTCAACAGTTCAACCTAATATAATGAGAGAACATGTTTCAATTATTAAGAATACTCCAAAATGGAAAATAATTTATTTTGGTATTATATGATGTCAATAATACATATTTTTTTCAGAAATGTTTTTAAAAATATTCCTTTACATTTAGAATTTTAATTTTAACCATTTTTTGTTTTACATTGGTTACTTGTGTTTATCGAAGTAAATAATTTTTATTAATTAAAAAAAGTTCAACAAATTATATATTCTCATCCAAATATTAAAAATATTAAATCTATTATTTTAGATAAAATTTATATATATATGAAAAATTGACATTAACATTACACATGTAATGTGTAAAAACTTATTTTTAGGTCACGCGTATTTTTTATCTTAAAATTTATATTTTGGACAAAAATATTAATTTATTATGATAGAATTATAAAAATTGTTTTTTTATAAAACAATTTATATTTATTTGAATTTATTAACAAAAAAACTAAATTTAATGAAAATATTATTCAATTGAAAAAAATAGTAATTTATTTGGGAAAATATTTTCAAATTCAAAAAAAGTTAATAATAGGTTTTCTAAAAAATAAATATTTTTTTTTAAAAATTCTTATAAATATTAATTAAATAAATATTATATTTTATAAACATTATAGGTCCTAATTATTTAATGGAAAAGTCTTAAAATTTATAACTTTTGTAAAAACAGTGCCTATATACTATTCACTTAAAAATAAACTATTTTTAAAAAATAAAAAACATTAAAATTAATCATTTATTCACATGATGAATCGAAAAATTGTGGTTTCATCGATCTAAAATGATAAATTTTTATTATTTTACATTAAAATAATAATTTTATTAAATTATTTTTCATAGGAAAATTACTTTTTTAAAATATTATATATTCCCATTATTGTTTACTATTGAGTAATTATCAAACAATGTTAATATATTAATAAAATAAAAAATACATTTTATCCATAATAAATTTATTTTCATTAAAAACTCATAAAAATAAATTTTTTTAAAAATATTAATTTTACTTAATGAAACACTCTTATTAGTTATTTAGTTACAATAATTAAACATATAGATGGAATGGAATTGATAATAATAATTATTTAAATATATATATATATATTTCAAAATTTAGTTACATATATTTTTACCTTCCTACTCTATAGCCACATTTTAAATGTTAAATACTTTTTTTCATCTTCTTTTTGTTCAGTGTTTCATAAAGTAAGTGATATAAAAAAATTTGGGCCTTAAAGGAATATATAGTTCAAAATATCAGGGATTTACAACTTTTTGTCATTATCCCAGTCCATTTTGGTATAGAAATTCGGTGGTTATCCAAGATCACGATGATATAAATGTCTTGGTTTTTAACCTTGATATAAGTTAAAAAAAATTACGGTTTTTTGGGCCATTGTATTAAGTTACGTTTCATAGATCAATATTGTTGTCTCACAATTCAACATTCTAATAAATCATTCAAAATTTATGGAAAAATAGGTTTCATATATTTATGTTTATAAATCATTTTTCATTTGATATGATATCCTTAGGTCATATTCATATATATTGATTATTGATTCATACCAACATGTTTATCATATACTAACTTATGAATATCAATTGATATATCACATATTTTAACCCTTAATAATCACTTTACACCAACCTTTTTTATGTTTCAATACATTAGATAATGAATATGAGTATTATTTATGAACTTTTTATGAGGGTATATTGTGTATAAAATTTTAATTTGAGATGTTGGGGGAATTAAAAAAAATAATCAGGTTATCTATCTAATCTGTGAAGTCACTATACATATAGGTTCTATGAGTTTGATTTATTATGAGTTGTAACATATATTCATATATAGTTATGTACTATGATTTTTTTTATGGTAGAGTCATATTAGTAGATACTAGATTCTATGGGTATATAAAAAGTCTTGGTTTCAAAAAATAATAGTTTTCTAAACCAGAAAAATGGATAAAATAATTTTGGTATAATATTTCCAAATAAACACAAAAACTCCGTGGGATGACTAAACCATATCACGGTGTTAGTGAGGTCAGGGAAAATATATGGAGTAAAAGATGGTTTAATGTGAATTTTTGGAGACATTATCTAGTGTGTTTTTTATATAGAGTTTTATAATCAGACCATGTCATAGTCTTGGTCATTGTTTATTAAATGGTTTAAAATTTAATGAGTTAAATAATGATTCAAATAAGTAATATAATAATTAACCACAATTTTGTAACAATAAACATGTCATGGTTTTTGTTGGGTCGTAGTTATTGATTCAATGTTGATGTAACTATGTAGTATCATATATGGATATCATTCAGGTAACTATTGAATAATATTACAAAATTTAATTAATCTATTTACCCATCATGTGATCATATGTTAAAAAATTACTTATTTTTTAAATTGTTTAACATTTTTATTCATAAATAAGAAGTTGATATAAGAGTTATAACAAAATCTACATTGAGATTCCTATTTTACAGTATGTAAAATGTTTAATTAAAATAGAGCTATTTTTTAATAAAATATTTCATGAAATACTAGTGATTATAAATGGAGTTAAGTCCCCCACTTATAGTATTTTTCTTATTTTCCATTGTAAAGGAGGTTGTAGAAGACCATTATTGGTATTATTGACGATTCTTATGATTCCAGTGGATAGTGAATACTTATAGAAGTAGAAACCAATTGGTTAATCTAGATTGAACTAAATTAAACTGAAGGTTATCATTAATTTGGAGACCGTAAATAAGTAAACAATGTTTCTAAGTATTTTTTTCATTATATAAATTTCATTCAATATAGATCTTATGACTGATATAGGTTTTTTCTTCAACTTTTTATTAGAATAGATATGGCATATTTAACACTTTATTGGAATCATTGAAAATATTGATGAAGGATATAATATTAAAATTAAAATGTAAAAAATGGTATTGTTTAAATGAAGATTTTGGTTGAAATAAATTCCATTATTTATGATGATTTTAAAAAAATGATATGTTTTATAAAATCACCTTATGTTGTCAGGTAATTTTAAGTAAGAAAATTATGTTTAAAAATAAAATAATGACATTCTTATAATAAAATGTAACGCTCTAATTCAACGTTTTTACATCGTGGGTTTCTTACCAAAATCATTATGATTAATGGAAATGATATTTAGAAAATGGAAAAAATAACATTGAAAATGTTAACTGGATATGGTTCATGGGTTGACCATACATCAAAAATATATTGTTCTTATAAACTACATCATAGGTAAAGGTTGTAACTTTATTAATTAATTTCTATAGAATTTCATGGATAGAGAAACCAAATCATGCTTCTTATCCATGTATATATATTATTTTTAATATGATATTTATTTTCTTTTTTCTAGAATAATGTAAACCATTTTTTATAATTACCATTCCATGCATAAAATACTTACACTCTAGGCATTATACGATGATTTATTCATTTTTAAACAAGTTTTTGATTTTTTATTTTTGTTATGATTTAAATAATAAGGTATGAATATTATTTATGAATGTTAATTTTTATATTTTTATTAGAATTATGTTCTATCATAAGTACAAATCCATGGATAGAGTAATTTTGGAATTCTATATCATTAACTTGGTATCATAGGATTTTATTACGTAATGTAATTGTTGGATTCCCATCAAACCAATATTTTTCTTGTAAGGATTTATTTTTACATGATTCTAAGGCCTTAATTTCATATTATTCATACATGTTATTAATGTGATGATTTTTATATATTAATATTTAATTGGTTTATATTATTATGTAACACAAACCCATAGTAGTATAAAGTGTTTGTTACACCCCAAGGTTTTGAAAAAGAGAATTGAAATGCTTGAAACCCAGAGTATCTAGATAGTGAAACTTTTTTTAATGAGAAAAATTTAATCTATCAATTAAACACAGTTTTTTCACTTTTACGATTTGAATTTTGATGAACATATATCAATGGTTGCAATCAGTATGTAATTTGGAGTTTGATAGATCAAACTTAATTTTTGGTAAATAGTACTATACCCTTATAAATAGTAGTATTAATAGTAATATGACCCTTATGAATAGTCAATCATATTATTATTTTTCGGTCTTAAGGTTATAATATAATGATATCCTGATTAATTTTTTCAGGTGATATTAAATGAGTTATAGTTTTGAAATTGTTATTTTTTAATAAATTAAGATTTTTTTTAAAATAAATTATTCATATAAATAAAATTATTTACAAAAAATAGAGTTAATTTTTTTCAACACATTTATAAATTATTAGGGTTTTTTGGAGTTTTCCTGAGATAAATGGGTTTTTGGTGAATAGTGAAAAATACGGTTTTATGTTTTCAGGTGTTTAATGACATCGAAATGACATAATAATGATGTAACCATTATGGTTTACTCTTTATGATTTAAATATTATATGAGGTATCCAAAGTGGCTAATTCCATGGAAAAACAAAGGTGAATTCTAGGGTTTTTCAAATATCACAAATGAGGTGTCCCTTTAAATTAATTAAAAACTTCCACACTTTCACTTTAAATACCACCCTCGCCCCCTATTACTCTCACACCACTCACAATTCTAAATTTCCTAAATTATAACAAATTATATTTCCAAGGATCTTCCCTATATCTAAGACCTACTGGTGTCACCAAACATCCAAAACCAAAGGCCTTAAAGAGGATCTCAAGGAGAAGACATCAAGAGGTAAAGATCCTCCTTCAATTTCTTGTGTTTTTTTGAATTATTTTCTATTATTATACTTTCTTAACCTCCCCTTACCCAAGTGGCATGAAATCTAAAATATTATATGTATTCTATATTTTAATCATGTTAATGGATAAATTCATCATCGGTCATCATCTCCTCTTCCTCTTATCCTAAAAATAAATACAATGTATGTGATGTGTCGATTTGCTAACTTCGTGGATGATGTGTCTTAAATATCAATTAAATCTTTAAAATATGGTTGTAAACCCATTATAATGGTAGAAAAAATATTAATTTCTATGATATGACCTCTCTTGTTTTTTTTAATAATCATATACGCTTAAAATTAATGGTATGTGCTGAATCTATTTCGTGATTATCGAATAAGAACCAAAATGATCCAAGTGAAAATCTATAATTATTTATCTATTTATTCATCCACATAAAATGTATCAAAAATTATTTATGGAATCATTTAATATCCTATAAACATATTAACACCATTTCTTACCAGTTTGGTTGTTTCACATCCATTTGACAAGATAATACATTACGAACTCACCATGAAAATCATTTAAAGCATGCATCCAAAACAATGGAAATAAAAAATATAATTAATAAAGGGGTCAAATGGTGTTATAAAATGATCATATAAGGTGTTATAAACATTATTATGATTTTTTAAAATAATATTGACACCATTTTATCCATTATAAGTTTTTCTAGACATGTTTGAAGAAAGGAGAACCTGAGGCAAGGGAATTCTTAACCCAATTTACAATCTTTGTGTTAACCTTCTATATTAATAATTATATGGTATTAAAATTATTGGTATGATTAATTTTTGTTTATATAATGTTTTTATGTCTATTTATAGTTTATTCACATATTAATTTCATTTTATTAATTTCTCACATCAATTATATGATATTTGTAAGGGACATTCTTTTTAAAATCATATTTTGAAATTCTATTTTAAAATATTTAATAGAAAGGATTTTCAGAAATTAGTCATGTCTTATGATTAGGTTTTCGTTTGTGGAAATATTTTATGTTAAAGGTTGGGAACTAATCTCTCTCAAATTCACTGGGTATGTGTGTGTTAGAGGTTGGTCATATGGTTACTCTAACTATAACTGTGATGGTTACACCATTAGGTATCTCTGATGGTCACATTGTAAGGCGGCCATGAGGGTTAAAAATCATAAGGTTCCCATTGCGGTTTAAAATAAAATTAAATAATGCCCCAAGATACCCTTATGCTTTTATATATGTTCTTTAATTCATTATTATTATAAAGTGGAATACATTTTCACCACTTGTATAATGTTGGTTTTCGGTAGTGGTATCTTCATATTTCAAACCCTTTATTACCGAAATCAAGATTCAATTTTGAGGACACTATTTATTATAATGGGGTAGAATATAATACTGAGAGATTTTAAAAGAGGAATTCCTTGTTTGATAAAGTGTATTAAATGAAACTAAACGATTTTAAGATAATAGAACACCCATGACATTACAATGTATTTATTTTTATATAAATTCAATGTCTTTGATAGACTGTGATTCACCCAACACTGGGATTAATTGAAACATGATACTCTATTAAAATTAAATTATTTTATCATGACCTTTATAATATATCTATTATTTTGGCGAGTATTAATTTTTCTAACTAAATTATGAAAATTATATGGCTTATAAATATATAAAATAAATTTAATTGTTATATGTGGATTAGAAATAATATATGAACAATTTGAAATTATATGAAATGTTTTATGAAATTTTTTTCTTATTAAATACAGTTTTGTTATTCTTTGTGCACATAATATGAAATAAATTTGTACCAAATTTTTATAATTTATCTTAAAATGTGAAATTTATTTTTAAAATATACTTCTCTGTATAATATTTTGGTTGAATTTAGGGATTTTTCTGAAATGAATTATTTTTTCAAGTAGTGATAATTACTAGTGTTTAATTAAAACTACATTGTCTATAAAAAATTATAAGGAACAACAATGTTTTAAATGGTTTTAAAAGAATAAATAGATCCATTATTTATTTATTAATAATATTTATTCCATTTGAATCAATTTTATTTTGATTTTTTGTATTACTTATTTCTATATTTATGAAAAAATTATCTTTGGAAACCCATTTTTGTTCAATTATTATAGTTAAATTTAAATTAAATTGTATCACTTATGTTAATAGGTCAACAAAAATTGATTCCATATTTTTATTTATAAGAATTAATATTATCTAATAATTTCTACTGAATTCTTTTCCCTAATGAATACTGAAAATAGTAAAAATTATTTTACCTAGTTAATGTGAAAACGGGTTTACAAGGTGATTAGAATATGAAGAAAAGGGTTAAAATGAATAAGTACATATATAAATCATATTTTATGGTCATATTTATATATAATCACTTATAAATTTTAATAATGACCCATTTTCAGACTTTTTCAATATATAAACATGGGTATCATGTTTTATTTTAAAACATTATATAGTTGATCACCTCCGCCACTTGTAAAAGGCCTCCCCTTATCCTCCCCTCTTCACGCTTTAAAATTCCATTGTCTCATTAAATAAAAACATAATTTTATTCTTTAATTTCCTCCATAAATCATATAATCCTTTTTGGGATTAGGAAACCCTCTTATGAAGACTGTAAGTATAAACCTAAAGGTGTTCTCTGAAGAAGGGGACAATTTTTTAACATGTGTATTTGAATCTTTTCTACTTACAAATTTTTTAAAAAAATTAGAACTATTATCATATAATAACACTATTATTTTCCATTTAAATATGTTTTATTATATTATTGTCATATCCTATATCCTTCTTCACATCCATCAAATGTAAAAAAAAACGGTTGATCATGTGTACGGTGGACTACCACTTCGCGAACAAAATTATTTTTATTTCCATCACCACCTTAATAGGATGGATATAATGATTTATATTATATATTTATATAAATATTAGGATATTATTCTTATTTTTATTCATGATATTAGGTATACCTTCTTACTTTCCATTTTGTGAGGGGATATGATAATGTCACTCATGTGTGCATTGGACTGCTACCTCACAAAGTTATGTGATTCAATTTTAACATGTGCACTACATGGAAGGTATAACGGACAATGTTAATCAATAAATGTGATATTTATGAAGAAAATATAATTATTATGATATTTTATAATATTTAACTTCTTACTTTACAATCCTTTAGAAAATTATAGTGTCACTCGTGCGTACATGTTGAATACCGGCTGCACATAGTGATGTGAAATATTTTTCATTTTATTTTTATATGGAAGATAATGTGGATCAATTTTTTTAATATAAATGATATATATAACATAATAATTAATATTTAAAGGACAATTTAAGATTATTTTCATTCTCTTCCATCCGTAGAAAAAATATTAATAATGTTCATGCGTATATACAACCTAACACATCCATTAATAGTGTAATGTAGTTTCATTATTTAGGTTTTATAGATAAATATAAAAAATATATAATGATATTTATATCATGTTTCACATAATTTATATTATGAAACCATTGTAAAAGTAAAAGGGCCCAAAATACTAAATCAAAAGATACATGAGGAACAAAGCAATTATATCCTGAAATAGTAATTTTAAGAAAGAGATGCTAATAAATATTGTCATAACTTATCTAAATTAAATCATATATACTATGGAATATATGAGTATCGTTCCATAATATATTCATAATAAATATATATTTATTATATAATTGGTACATATATGTATAATAGAAATCAGAACTAGGTTAAGGGTTTCTAATCTAACATTTACTTCTATGAGACATATTCCATGATCACTGATTATTAATCTGTAGAAGGACCCTAGTTCACCCTAAGGGGGGGGGGGTGAAACAAGGTGTAAAAATTTTCTATTTTTTACTAGATCTTTTTACCACATTGGTAAAAACCTTTTTAAACTTTTATTATGTATATGTGCAGTAATTAAAACACGCTGAAGGAAAACACAACAATCTTTACCTAGTGCACCCCTAAGTGATACATCCAAGGAGAATTCACCGGAAGGTTGTGGGTCATATGAAATTACACTAATCTTCATTAGTTATATATTTCAAAGGTTCAGGAAAAGACACTTTTTCCCAGACACACTACCTTTATAAAGTTTATAGATATCCTAGTGCTTCCATCAGATCACTTCCATTAACTCCCTCGGGATAACTACCTTAGGAGAGGTCTCAATCAGTTTATCTACTTGAAGGTTGCTTCAACAGATTGGCATGAAAATTCTTTGTCTCTATTTAGTACAAGACACTTCTGGCATCGATGTCCTAAATTTATGGTATTTTATATTCAGTTTTATCCTTTAGTGAAATTACTTATTGCACTAGAACTTCTTCTATTTTTTCACTAGAATCACAAACTACCTTTGTGGTGTATTCGTTTCTGCAAACTATCCCTGATTTTTCAGACATTCTATAATCTGCATACCAAGCCTACTCCATATCCCACACCTGGTCTGTATACTTCATCAGTTTCACATACCACCCCTGGATGGTGTACCACGCTAGCTCAGCGTGTCGTGCCTTCTCTACTTACCACTCCTGCTCTGCGCACCGCACCTGATTCGCGCACCGCATCTACTCCTTGCACCGCACTTGGTATGTGCACTTTCTCTTCATACTGCCACTATGTATGTCCTCTATTTACAGCCATCACATATCCCCTTCAAGAACGTCCATTGCATACTACCTTCATGTACCTCCCCCATGTACTACCTCTAGGTTCCACGATAACGTACCATTTCTTCCTTCTGTAGGATTCTTCTTTAAATTTTACTAATTATTTCATATCCCACATAACATTAATTTCATACAAGAAATATATTCCACAGACTACTCCATCCAAATTTTTAAACTGTTTATTATTTCATATACCACTTCATTCTATGCATAATCACTCTTGGTTACCACATTCAGACTTCTCTATGATCTTCCACAGTGATGATATTTTTCATATCAAATTCACCCTATTATAATTATGGGATTCACAGTCCTTTTATCAGAAAAAAACTCTACAAATATAGATAATTGGTTTTACCCAAATTTTCAATGTGGGACAAACTTCATCCCATACTAAACACCATTCACGTAAAATAATCCTCAACGAAAAACTGTGTCCCTTTGTAAAACTGTGAACTATCACCATGTATCATGTGTCTGTCGGTCCGCATACTACATCTATTCCACAAAAAACGATGCATTTGTTGAGTTAATAAGTTTTTCATTATGACTTTTCCAATACTTTGTTTTGAAAATCACAAACACCTTATACTTAATAAAATCTATATTTTACTTCACTATGGAAAATTTCCGCCCTTAAAGAAATTTATCCTAACCTAGATTTCCTTATACATATCAATATATTTTCTTAAGTATAAAAATCGGATTCATACCCAAAACCTCGGAATCATATAATGCTTAGATATGAATCATTATGTTTTATGATCCGAATTCTGGATAAGAATTGTAATTAAGTTCCACTCTGAATTCAGGATATGAACTTTAATAATGTTATACTCCGAATTCAGGATATGAACACTAATAAAGGTCCATTCTGAATTCTGGATAAGAACTCAAACAATGTTCAACTCTGAATTCTGGACTCCGAACTTTTTCTAGTTCAATTCCGAACTTCTCTGAGTTCGACTCCGAACTTCTATTTGTTTAACTACGAACTTTTACAAGTTTTAAACAGAACTTAAACTAGTTTGAGTCCGAACATCTACAAGTTCGACTCTGAACACTGTATGTTTAGATTCTGAACTCTGGTGAAACCAGACATCGAATTTACTTAGAAATTCAGACTCCAGATTTCTACAGAATTAAGGTTTGAATTCCTACAAAACAGAATTTGAATATCCTTTTATTATAGACTCCAAAATTCATTTCTGGTTAGACTCCAAACATTTATTTTCATACATTACGAACATTATTTTTACTTATTCTTACACGTGTTTCATTAAAAAATGATTTCATGCATTCAGTTAGACATGTTTTTTTTATAAAACAATGTCATCCATTCTATTTGTAACTAACTGTTGGTTAAGTGACACATATACAGGTCCCTCCGAAATTTAAGGTAAAATATGACCGTTGGAGGAGGGAGCCGACCGTTGGAGCTTCACCTATAAATTGGAGATCATTTGAAAAGAACCAATAACTTTGACATATTTGAAATCTTTGCATACAAGATATTGAAGTGATTTCTAGAGAGAGAGGCTCTTATTAACTCTCAAGCTTCGTGCAGAATTTTAGAACAACTTGTTCAAGCATTGCCTTGTGCAGACTTTCTTAGTGCGACTCCGATTGTTGGTGATTAAAATCGAGGGCTTCTACGGATAGGAAGACAGAGGTTTTGACTAACTTGATGTATGAGGGCTTCCTTGCTAAGGGAAATAGAGGTTCCAACTACCTTGAAGTTGAGGGCTTGGGGGGATAGCAAGACAGAAACGCCAATCTTCATATCGAGGGCTTACTCGGGTGTGGGTAAGACAAACTTGATTTAAAGTATAGATCAAGGGAACTTTATCCAATTTTGGTGGATACCCTTCTCTTTGGGTTAAAAGATTTATATATTATTACTTGTAGTTTTACTACTTGTTTTTTCGCTGAATTTTTGTATTGTAAGGAAAGTATAACCTTCTTATATTTCCTTACACTTATACTCTGATTAATTTAGATTCTAAATTCTTTAAGGTATAATCTCATATTGTAAACTTTGGTTAGGTTTCAATTACCAGATCCATATTTCCAGAAACAGTTTTTCAGAATCACTTTCTAGATTTAAGCAAGTGTATAAAACTAAAAGATTGTAACTTCATACTTTGTCACAATATTTAATTTGGTGTTAGAGGTTTTGTGAATTTTTTTAGTTTAACATTATTAAACTTAGATCTTTCCTTGCTTAAGGAAATTTTTAAAGTGTACAATTCATCCCCCGCTCTTGTATATTGAGCATCTACATCGTTATTTGGATCCTATAATTGGTATCAGAGGAGGTCTCTGAAATACATATACTCACATAGATGTTTTTCCTTACTTATTTTTTCATTGTTTGATATTTTTCCTTTCTTAGGAATATTTTACTTGAATCCAAACTATTGTTATTAACAAGTTTCTATGTAGAATGATTTTTTAAGATGGAAGGTTTAAATGTTAGTTCGATCGACAAATTAAATCCTACAAGACCAACAATTTTCTATGGAAATTACTATGAGTATTAGAGAGATCGAATGAAGACTGTCATTATCAATACTGGGGTAGATAACTTTGTTATGCTTACTAGAGGTTATCAAATTCTTGATAAGGAAGTAAGTACTTTCACAAACCAAGAGAAGCATGATTATCAATTAAACTATAAGGTATGAAATACTCTACCATGTTCAATGACTAGGAACATATATAGCCAAATTTATTCTTGTGAAACAGCTAACTGTATATGGAAGAAACTTGATGTTACACATTTTGGTACATCTAAAGTTATTGATACTAGAAGATATATGTTGAGAGCCAAGTTTCGCGGTTTTAACATTCCTTATAGAGAACCTAGAAGCAATGTGCAACAATGGTTTATGACTATCGTGAATAAATTAAAATATATGGGAGGGAAAGGCATGGATGATGAATCTCTTATTGATAAGATTATTGATATTATTCCCAATGAGTGGGAATCAAAGAGAACAACTATTGATCAGAACTGGAAGGTTACTCAAATTTCCTTAGATGAGTTGTTTGTAACACTTCTCCAACATGAAACATGGATGAAGAGAGATGATGACAACATGAAAAAGAAGAATGGGAATGGTATTGTTTCTTTTACTACAACTTCAAATCACATGAAATCTAAGAATCCTGAGAGAGTAACTAGACCCAAGTTTAATAAGGCTACTCTCCAATACGAATCTAGTGAGAGTGAAGTTTCAGAGAATGAGTTAGGAAATCATTCTCGAAGAATGAACAAGATAAATGGTCAATGAAATTTCCAATCCAGGTGTAAGAAGAAGGAAAGGAATGATAAGAATGATTCAAAGGTCACATGCTAGAATGAAAGAGATGTGGACACATAAGACCTGGTTTCCTTATGCTTAAAAATAATTAAAGAACAGAGACGAATTCTGAAAGGAACAGGAAGAAGTTTTACAAAGCTAAAGCAAAGAAATGTCTGAAAGCTAATAATACTTGGAGTGATAGCTATAGAGACTCTTCAGAAAGTGAATATTATGAATATGATTCATCAGCTCAGAAGAACATGATATTCATTGCTAATAATTCTTTTCCACATACAAGTTTTATGGCTAAGGTACGCTCTTCTGAGGCTTTAACAAAACTAGCTCTTGATAAAAATTACTATTCTGAAAATAGTACTTCTAATAAAGACACTTTATCCTAAAAAAAGAAGAACCTTCATATGAAGATGTATATATCTTTTCCCTGTTACTTGAAGAAAAAAATTGTAAAATTTCTAATAAATTAGAAAACACAAATACTAGGGAAGAAATTCATACAAAAGAGATTTCAGATCTTTCTTCAGATCATAGAAATAAAAAATATCTTTATGAAAATCTATCTATAGACCTTGAGAAAGAAAATTCTGATAAGGAAGAACATTATAAAGATATTAAGAATTATATTTTAGAAATGAATTTTTTAGGAAAAATCTAACTCTAAGGAAATGATTCCTAAGGATAGGAATTTAGTCATTAGACTAAAATATAAAATATTTTCTCTTAAGAAGATCCATGCAAAATTTACCTCAGGGAAGGAAAATTTTGAAAAGATGTTTTCTCAAATTAAACCTCATGGAAATACTACTGGAGTATGTTATACTCACCAAAAACCAGTTTTCAAAAAAAACTATTTTGTTCCTTCTAAAGCCCCTTTTTGCACTATGTGTCAAAGTGGTGGGAATTGGAAGAAAAATTGTTCTTTGAATAAAGTTCAATATCATTGGTTTCAAAAAGAATAATTCTCTAAAAACATTTGGATACCCAAAATTTTTTTATCAGAAAATTTCAGCTCTAAACAATTTTTGATTCTGAAAGTCTAATTCTTTTCCTATTTTTCGGAAGATAAAGAAGTGCCAATAGTAATACATGGTACTTAGATAGTGGATGTTCCCAGCATATGACTGGTAACAAAAACTATTTTGAAAAGATTATCAAGACGAAAGGAGGAAAAGTAACATTCAGAGATAATGCTCAGGGAGAAATTGTTGGTATAGTTAACATTCTTCTTCTTGGAGAAACATTGATTTCAAATGTTTTTTTAAGGGTCTTAAGCACAACCTCATTGGAATAAGTAAATTATGTGGTGAAGGTTACCTTGTGTATTTTAGGAATGATAAATGATTAGTACACAATTCCAAGGAATAATTTATTCTTTCTACCAACAAGAAAGAGAATGTTAATACTTTGAACTTAAAAGACCTTAGGAGCCAAGATTTACCTTTCCTTAGTGTAAAGGAAGATCATTCTGGGTTATGGTATAGAATACTATGTAACTATAACCATAAAAACTTCTGTAAACTCTATATGAAGAAACTAGTTAAGGATCTACCAAAGGTTAGATTTGATTCTTCTAAAGTTTGTGATCCTTGTCAATATGGCAAGAAACATAAATTTAGTTTTAAATAAATCGGGGAAGTCTCAACAATTGATGCATTATAGTTAGTGCACATGGATATTTTTGGTCCAAAACAAATTGAAAGCATTGGGGGAAAATACTATGTGTTTGTTCCATCTGATGTTTACACCAGATTTACATGGGGCTATTTTCTATAAAAGATATCTGAAGCTTTTTCTTATTTCATAATTTTTAGAGCCTAAGCTAAAAATGAGAAAAACCATCCACTGAAAACTATTCATAATGATCATGGAGAAGAATTTCAAATTTCTGATTTTGAAACTTCTTGTAGTAAAAAAAGGTATTACTGACAACATTTCAGCACCTATAACTCCTCAAAAAAATGGTATAGTTGAAAGAAGAAATATAATTCTTCAAGATATAACTAGAACCATGTTGAGTGAATATTATATAGATAGACATTTTTGGGCTGAACCTGTATGTACTGCTTTTTATACTATAAATCGAGTTTTTATTAGACCTTTTCTTAATACAACTCCTTATGAGTTATGGAATGTTAGAAAACATAGACTTTCCTACTTCAATGTTTTTGGTTTCAAGGTATTCATCCTAAATACTCATGATAATCTACACAAATTCGAACCAAAATCTGATGAAGGTATTTTCTTAGGATACTCCACAATGTCTAAGGATTATAGAGTTTTTCAATAAAGACACTTGTACTGTTGAGGAAACAGTACAAGTAAAATTTGATGAGACTGTTCTTTTTTTAAACCATCCCAACATACATCCTTGGATGTGTTTTAGAAAACTAATTATCAACCTTTGTTATAAGATCCTTATGATAAGGAAAAAGTTCCAGAAAGTATTTCTGAATCATTTTCCCCAGAACACTTTTTACCCTATGTTGATGAATAGGTTTTACAAAACCCAAGTAAGGTGTTCCTAAAGAATCATCCTAGTGATAGTATCATTGTTGATGTGAATCAACCTCTAAGGACTAGATGATCATTGAGAATTTAAGTAGAACATCTACCATTCCTTTCCAAATTAGAACCAAAAAGCACTGATGAAGCTTTATGTGATGATGATTGGATCAAATCCATGCAAAATGAGCTAAATGAATTTGAAAGGAATAAAGTCCTGACCTTGGTTGAAAGACCTAAGGAAACATATTCTATTGGAGTAAAGTGGGTATTCAGAAATAAGTGTGATGAAAATGGAGTCATTGTTAGAAATAAAGCTAGATTAGTTGCTAAAAGCTATAATCAGCAAGAAGGAATAGATTATGAAGAAACCTATGCTCCAGTATCTAGACTTGAATCTATTCGTATTTTACTTGCTTTTGCAGCATTCTTCAATTTTAAACCTTTTAAAATGTATGTGAAATGTTATTTTATTAACGGTTATATTCAAGAGATGTTTTTGTTTAACAACCTCCTGGATTTGAAGACACAAAATATCCTGATCATGTTTTTAGACATACCAAAGCTTTGTATGGCCTTAAACAAGACCCACGAGCTTGGTATGATAGAATTACATGATTTTTGGTTCAATATAACTATGTTATGGGAAATGCAGATCCATCAATTTTTATAAATAAAGATAAGAGTTTTTTTTTGATTGTTCAAATTTATGTTGATGACATTGTAGTTGGTTCAACTCAGCAATCTTTAACTGATTCCTTTGTGGATCTAATGAAATATAAGTTTGAAATGAGTATGATGGGTGAGTTAACATTTTTCCTTGGTTTACAAATTTCTCAAAAACCAGAAGGAGTCTACATATACCAACATAAGTATATTAAGTATCTTTTTAAAAAATATTCTTATGACAACACTTAGAGTATAAGTACTCCTATTGGCACCTCAAACACACTTGATCTAGATGAAGCTGGGAAACCAGTAGATCAAACATATTTTAGAGGTATGATAGGAATTCTACTTTACATGATAGCTAGTTTAGAAGACTTGATGTTTTTAGTATTCTTATTTGCAAGATATCAATCCAATCCTAATGAATATCATTTAAAGTAAGTGAAAAGTATTTTTAGCTACTTAAAGGGAACCATGTGTCTAGGACTATTTTATACATCCAGAAATGATTTTGTTTTAAAATATTTTTAGATGCTGACTTTGGTGGGTGTGGAATGGATAGAAAAAGTACATATGGAACTTGTAATTTATTATGAGATTCATTAGTTTCTTGGTCCTACAAGAAGCAACACTCAGTAGCACTCTCCACTGCTGAAGCTGAATATGTAGCAACTAGATGCTGTTGTGCTCAAGTGTTGGGGATGCAACACACACTCACAGATTATGGCTTGATTTTTACTAAGACTCATATTTTGTGTGATATCACAAGTCCCATTTCCCATAGTAAAAACCATGCACATAACTCTTGAGAAAAACACATAGATATTTGGAATCACTTTCTTAGGTATCACACACTTAAAAGAGATATCATTCTTCATTTTATCATAACATAAGATAAACATGCTGATATTTTCACAAAATATTTACCCTCTGATAGATTTGAATACATTAAACAGAAGTTAGGAATCATAACTGTAAGGTAATCCTTCTTCATTAACTTCTTGTTGAACAATTCTCCTTATAGTAATAAACTCCTTTTCATTGTGGGATTACATTTTCTTGTTAGCATAATAAAAATTTTCATACTCAGTTTTCTAAACCCTTTTTAATCAAAACTTTTGCAGTCATTTTTTTAAACCATTAATAATCAAAATTTTCGTAGTCATTTTTTTGAAAAGCATTCATAATCAAAATTTTCTTAGTCAGTTTTTTTAAAACCGTTTGTAATTAAAATTTTCATAGTCATTTTTTTTTCTTTTTTAATAAAAATTTTCATTGTCAGTTTCTTTAAAAATGATTTTTTAATCAAAATTTTCAAAGTCAGTTTTTCAAACTTTTGTAGCTAAAATTTTAGTAATAAAGCATTCGAAATTGAAATTTTTGTAATGGAAATTTTTGGTACTGGAAACTTTCGTAATGAAATTTTGGTACTAGAAATTTTCGTAATGAGATTTTCGGTACTGGAAACTTTAGAAATGAAATGTTCGTACTCAGAATTTTCATAATGAATATTTTTCGTACTCATCCTATTCATACTATAATTTTTCGTACTGAAATTTTTCGTACTCAAACTTTTTATACTTGGATTTTCGTACTCATACATTTCGTACTGGAGTTTTCATACTCAATGTCTTTTGAAGTTCATGTTTTCCGTAGTTAGTTTTTCGTAGTCAAATTTTTCTTCAACAAGAATATCACCTATTATGAATAAAATTCTTGGCCAATCCAAAAGATATGATTTCCTTACTAAAGTATTCATATTCATATTTTTCTTTCTAGTATTTTCCTATGAGACTTAAAAAATTTCTGATTCTAGTTTTCTTAAATCCGATTGTTTTTCTTAATACCTCAAAAGATTGGATTCATGATTTCCTTGCTTGTATGTTTTCAACCATCTGATCAGATCAAACGGTTTTTCAACCATTAAATGGTTTTTGGAAGTTAAAATGTCAAATTCGTAGCCTATATAAAGGGGACCCTCGATGGTTGTCCCACATCGATTTCAAGCTCTCGCGTGTCGAAGCTCTCGAACAGTTGTTAAAGGCAATTCTGAATCCTTCAGAACTCCTCCATTCCAAATGGATTTTGAAGCTACTTCCCATGATATGTCTACCTTAAAGACAATCTAAAAATGGAAAGTATAAATAGAAAGACTGGTCCATCTGAACTTTTACATGTACGATTCTATCATCTCCAAGAATATCAGGCTGAATGGTAGGGAATATGCATGTGTATCCAAGAAAAGTGATCAAGATGCTGTCTATCTGGAGTTACTTATAGAATTATATGAATCCGCAATATTTTATGAGGAAGATGGAAAAGAAAAGTTTTCTTTCAAGTCTTATGGAAGGTCTTACAAACTTACTTACACCAAGGCGGCAAGCTTGGTGGAGCTAGCATAGGAAGGAGTAGCAGAATTTTGTTCACACAGTCTCCTGGATGCTCAAGGTTGTTTTGTTAAGGTTAAAGATTTACAGTTTCGTGGACTTTTTGATGTCAAGATATCAAAGATAGATAACCTATCTCCTACTAATTGGATACTTCAACTTTGGGTACAAGTTTTCTTGGTTCTGAGAAAGGGTGATAAAGATACCCTAAAGAAAAGTGACATATATTTCATAGACTTCTTGGTGAATCTACGAATATTAAATCTTATGAGGTATGTTATTGTGACGATCAATAACATCATGGAATGAAACTTGAGAGCTCAAATCATCATGTACCCTACCTTACTATCCAAGATGATAGTTCAATGTTTAGATTCTTTAAAAATTTCATGTAACTCTATGGTCCATAATTGCAAGATTATTTTTGTCAGTGATGACATACTGAAAAAAATGAATATGGATTTTTCTAAGGAAATAGGAGAATTTTATAAATTGCCAGAGGGAGAGGCTGAAATCATTCCGGAAAATATGGAAAAAGTTGAGAAAGTGAAGAATGTTACTAAGAAGACGAACCTTAAGGAAGTGGTTGCGGAAGAAAAAACCCCCAAATCCAAGGAAACCCAGTCTGCACCTCCCATGCTGAAAAAACAAAAGCATATCCAGATGAGGTAGCTGCTAAATGAACAGAAGATAAGGAGAAAAGGAAAGAAGGGGGTCCAGAGATCGAATTTGACCCTGCTGAGGCTAGGACCTTAAAAGAGAAATCTTCTGATGAGTTAGAGAGGCACACAAAGGAGAAAAAGATGAAGAAAAAGATTTCTGAAGCTGAGATTGTACAATCTCTGTTGAGAGATACTGATGTAGCCTCTTAGAAGATTCACATTCCCGAAAGTTTTGATATTCAACCATTAACAAGGACTCCAGGGAAAAAGTAATTCACTCTAGAAACATCCATAAGAAGAGAGGTTGTTTAAGAATAAGAAGAAGTAGAAGAAGGAAGTGATGATCTGGATGACTTGATCAAATAAGTAGAAGATTATCAGAAAAAGGCTGAATCCACAAAAATAGTCACTCTGAGAAAGGGAGTTGTGAAAGAAGGTAATAGAGATGATGTTGAGGAAGAAAGGAAAGATAATGAATTAACTAATGAGGACATAAGCTGTGAGAAGAATTTCCTTGAATAAGGAATAGATAAGGAGAAACCATATAAAGACAAGATTGTTTAAGTATTTGAATTCGAGGAAGAATCTCCTAATGAAGAACATATTCCGAAAACTGATAAAGGAATGCAAGTGCTTATGGACACTCCAAAAAAATATTTTATAAGAAAGAAAGATGTTGTTGGTTCTTCTAGAAGGAAGTTGGTACAAATTGAAGTAGAACAATCCCCAAGAAAGTTATTAGATTCGGAGTCATCAGCACAGGGTCTTGACTTTTTTGTTGAATCTTTGAAAAAGTTGGTGGACACCATTCTGATATTTCCAACTATTGACTCCAGATGCCAGATGATGCAACACAGACTGAATCTGAAGTCAGAATTAGTATCTATGGTGATGGATAAGTGTGTGAAAATTGATGCAGATTATAGAATTTACCTTATCAATAAATATGTTCATAGAAAATCATGCAGAAAAATCACATTTGTGGTCTAAGAAAGATGAATAAGACATGAATGAGTTTGATCATTTTAATAATTATGTTAAAGATACCTTTGACACCAAGGACTCCAAGATTAATAATCTTTATGATAAGATAATACTTGAGAAAAATTCTCAGAGTCAACAAGTGAAGGACGTGAATGATAAGGTTAACTCTCTTGCTAAAAATTTTAAAAGGGATAGAGATCTGCAGATTGAGCTTGAAGGAAATCTTGTAAAGAAAGATGAGTTACTGAATATTCCAGAAGAGGCCATGAAGGATCAATAATAGGTGCTAAATTCTCAACAAGAAAGGATCAAAGATTTGGAGAGGCAAGCTAAGGAGGATAAAAAAGATTTGAAGAAGCTGAAAACCTTATTGAAGAAGCTAATCCCGAAGGAAAAGGAAGACAAATAGACTCAATTCAATATTTTTTTGCATTTTTCTTTACTTTTAAAAATTATTTCCACTCTAAGGAAATTTTTGGTTGGTTGTATCTTGTATTGTTATATACTAATGTTTCAAGTACCATACTTCTTTTCCATTCCCTTAAATTCATTTTGAAAATCACAAAGGGGGAGATGGAAAAAGAACTACTTAAAAGGGGTGAAAGAAAATTTTAAAATGGATAAGGAGAAATTTCAAAGTGAATATATTCTTAAAGTAAGAGGGAGTGTCATATTTTGAGGTTTTTCATTCCCATGATAAGGAAAAATCCATCCTGGAAATCCATAATACAATCCTTAGAGTTTCAATGCCTATGGTGGAGTCAGTTGTATTCATTATCATCCATGAACAAAGGGAGATAAGTTTTAATTTCAAAGTCAAATGAAAATTCTCAATGTTCTTATATTATTCTTCTTAAGGTTGTTTTTGATTTCCAAAAAGGGGGATATTGTTGAGTCAATAAGTTTTTCCTTATGAGTTTTCCATTTTTTCTTGTTTTGAAAATCAGAAACACCTTATACTTAAGAAAATCTATATTAAACATCCCTAAGGAAAATTTCCTTCCTTAAGGATATTTACCCTAAACAAGATTTCCTTATACATATCAATATTTTTCCTTAAGTATAAAAATCAGATTCATACACAAAACTTCGGAATCATATAATGCTTTGATATGAAGTATTCTGTTTTAGGATCCGAATTCTGGATAAGAACTATAATTAAGTTCCACTCCAAATTCTAGATATGAACTCTAATAAAGTTCTAATCTGAATTCATTATACAAACTCTAAGAAAGTTCCACTCTGAATTCTGGATACGAACTCTAACAAAGTTCAACTCTAAATTATGGACTCCGAATGTTCGACTCCGAACTTCTAAGATTTCGACACCGAACTTCTATGAGTTTGACTTATAACTTTTACTAGTTGGATCCGAACTTATACTAGTTAGACTCTGAACTTCTACAAGATTAACTCCGAACATTGTAAGTTCATATTCTGAACTCTGGTGACACCAGTCTCCGAATTTCCTTACAAATTCAGACTCTAGATTTCTACAAAAATCTGGATCCGAATTCCTACATAATAGAATCTGAATATCCATTTATTATATACTACAAATTTAATTTTTAGTTAGACTCTAAACATTTATTTTCTTACATTCTGATCTTCAGTTTTACTTATTCTTACAAGTGTTTGATTACAAAATGATGTCGTGCATTCAGTTACACATGTTTTGTTATAAAACAATTTCGTCCATTCCGTTTCTAACTAACCATTGGTTAAGTGACATGTATACATGTCCCTCCAAAATTTAAGGAAAAATATGACTGTTGGAGGAGGGAGCCAACCGTTGGAGCTTCACCTATAAATAAGAGATCATTTGAAAAGAAGCGATAACATTGAAAACATTTACATCTGTGCATATATGTTGTTGAAGTGTTTTATAGAGGGAGAGGCTCTTATTAACTCTCATGATTTGTGCAGAATGTTTGACCGACTTGTTCAAACTTTTCCGTGTGTAGATTTTATTATTGCGACTCCGATTGTCGGTGACTACAATCAATGGATTCTAGGGATAGAAAGATGACTACCTTGAAGTTCGAGGGATTCCTTGCTAAGGAAGAAAAATGTTCCAACTACCTTGAATTTGAGGGCATGTGAGGATAGCAAGACAGAGACTCCGTGCTTCATTTCGAGGGCTTACCTGGGTGTGGGTAAGACAGACTTTCTTGAATGTATAAATCAAGGGGCCTTTATCCAAGGTTGTTGGATACACTTCTCTTTAGGTTAAATGATTTATATCTTTTTACTTGTAGTTTTACTACTTGTTTTCCCGCATCATTTTTATATTGTAAATAAAGTATAAACTTCTTATATTTCTTTACACTTGTACTCTGATTAATTTATATTCTATACGCCTTAAGGAAGAATCTCATATTATAAACTATGGTTATGTTTCAATTTCTGGATCCATATTTCCCAAACCAGTTTTTTGGAATCACTTTCTAGATTTAAGAAAGTTTATAGAACTAGAAGTTTGTAACTTCAGACTTTGTCCCAATCTTTCAGTTGGTGTTAGAGGTGTTGTAAATTTTCTTAGTTTAACT
The DNA here is from genome assembly GCA_963277665.1 of Viscum album. Classification (NCBI taxonomy): domain Eukaryota; kingdom Viridiplantae; phylum Streptophyta; class Magnoliopsida; order Santalales; family Viscaceae; genus Viscum; species Viscum album. The sequence goes on along the minus strand of OY728126.1, from coordinate 249,972,462 downwards.
TTGTTAAAAATAGATATTTCCTTGTTTAAGGAAATTTTTAATGTGTACATTTCACCCCCCCCCCTCTTCTATATTGAGCATCTACATCGTTATTTTGATCCTATAGCACTCTGCATACTTCAACTCCTTCTATGGCAAACAATTTTTGGTACGTCGACCTATTACGTGAGTCGTTCCACCACCATAGTGTACCATCCTATAAACCTTTTTCTGTTTGACACACCATTCTGTGTACCTTTTCAACTACAAGGTATGTGGCTACAAACTGTTCCCAGAACATGGTATGTGATCCAGGTTCTGAGGTAAGCGATTTTATTCCTTTTCTGATTTTCATCATAGTTTCACATCTCGTTCACTCCTATGAAGAAATCCCTCCATTTCCAAAAAAATCCCAATTTTGAGGTCCAACAATTTTTGAAACACTGGGAAACAAGACCACCATAAATATTTGCTTCAGCAAGAACAATTATTCTATTTCACTTTCATCATTATTCTTCTATAGTTAGTAGATATCATCCTAAACTCCTTTCACCATGATATATATTCTTTGAATGATCAGTTCCATATCATCATCATATTTTTCAGGGAAAGTACTGTATCTTACCAACTTCCCTATCTTCTAGAAACATTAGTCTTTCCAGTTAACATAGAATATGATTGGTATCATCATCTCACCTTTGTGAGATAATTATTATTAAATATTCAAATCTCAACATAATCCCTCATGGAATAATGCAAGTCACTCAATATTGTTTTAGTTCTTGTTCATCTCTTTCTTCATTTTGATATTTATCGACAATTATTAATAAGAAATACAACCTTATACAGAAAGTGGTCCCAATAATCTCCCCCATTTTATATTGCAGTGAATACTATAAAGATCTCCTCAAATGAATGTGTCAATATCCAAATGAGAATATTCTCTCAACCCTTAATTCTTTCTCTCCTAGAAATATTCACTTCACTTCTCTCCACATTATTGATAAGAAAATCAATGTTCTTGGGAAAATGGTATTAGTCATTTCATAAGAAATGCGCTATAAATCATTTCACTCTATGTCTACTTGAGAAATACTCAGTGTAGAAAACAAGAAGATTTTATTTAGATAAACAGGTTGTCCATTATTCACTGTTCATGATACCTCATTAGATGAGAACTCATGTTATTTGTCTTAAAGGGTTTTACACTATCATTATAGATAGATGATATTGAATGTGTTATGAAATAATCAACTCGAAACTCCTTCACTCACTTCAACAATGAGAACAAAATAATTCAAGTGAAATTGATAGGATAAGTGGACTAGGAAAACATTGTTTTGTTTTATGTCATTTCTAAATTTAGTTACAGTCCATTTGTAAAATTAACTTCATTCTGAGTAACCATGGATGAGAGATCGAGAAATGAAATTACTTTTCGAATGACATGTTCATTATGAAATTTTCCTAGTAATTGAATTTAATACAAACTAAATTAGACACAGATTGAAATAATAATTCTGGAAGATTATTTATTTGTCTCCCACAAAAGGGGAACAATCCTCATAATCTTCATCAAGTGTTATACATCATAATTCAAATCAGTTAATATAAATAGGAGAATATTCGAAATATTGTAACTTCTTCATCATAGTTATCAGGAGTTGAAAGCATTTTCTACTTCATAGGTCCCCCCTGAGGGAATTCTTCACCTTCAATTCCCTACACTATCAACACAAATACAATACAAAAATGATTAAGGGAATAAGGTGGTTCCTCCTTGATTTTTCAATGTGAGAAGAAAGGCTGAGATGGTTTTCTCAACCAATATGCTTCATTGGTCAATTCATCATTCTTGCACATCTTATCATATGTTTTGATCTTTTTTGATGTGGCATGGATATCTTCACACTATCTTATACTTTGTATAGAGAATTGTTCTTCTTAATATCCATTTGGAATGATACATTCTTTCTCCTCTTAAGGACTGGTTGTTGCTATGGTATTAAGGTAAGACTAAATTTTTCAATGTGACCATATTTCATACATTGCTGACACATAACTTATTTAACACACGTGTTTCTATTAGTTTGAAATATCTCATACAATTTATCTTAATCTCGTGAATGTTTTTATTTTAGTTTAGTATCAGCCATAGCATTTTCATCTCCATGATTCCTCATTCCTTCCAAATCTTCTGGCCAGATGACCAACATATAATTTGAAACTGTTGCAGCAGGATTGGATATTTGACATGGGGTCATATAACTGCCATCCCTATTAGTTTCTCGTTTGGATGAATTTCCCATCAATTTCATGAATCTAAAATTATTTTTATTTTCAGCTTCCCTATAGGAGATATTCTTGAGAAAATTTATATTCACAATATTCTTATATCTTCGTACCAAGGTAGTTTCTTCATACTTAGCTGGAAATGGAAGTCTACTTTTCTAATCAATGAAGAATAAATTTTGAGATGAGCATATACCTACCTTGTGACCACTTCCCTTGAATACAACACATATGTTATCAAGAATTCCAAATCTGTTTGCGGTAAACAAATACTTCTGGATCTACATATTTTTTTCTACTTCTCAGGCTTTCCTCTCCATGTGAAATGATTCCTTTTTAATTTTACATTATGAGGATTGTACCAAAAAGATTATTTCACAGTGCTCAAATATGTTACAACACCAATATTTATCCATGAATATTGATTTCTTTATATTATATTTCTTGGATATCTTCTTGACATTTTGTGCTCTTTGTGGAGAACTACCTTCCACATTCTTCATCATATTCTCCCCAGACATTGTGATAGGTAGATCCTCATCTTTCATCATCCATACATGTTTTGAATATCTCATCCAACCTACACTCATTGTGGAAAAAAATTTAGAAACATGATTACAGGGTAGTTTAGATGGTACCTTATTCTTCTCAACTATATGTGATATATCAATGAGTGAATCCATGATATTCTTATCACATGATAGAGGAATTTTGACAGTAGAATCCTATAGTGATCATTGAGTAGCCACAAAAACCATTTCATTCTTTTGTGAAGTCTCAATATGTGTCTTTTTATGATTGGTTAATTGAGCATCCAATATTAGAAATTCCCTATTGAGAATGAACTTTTCATCTTCAATCATAGTCATAGTATCTTCACAATCCTTCTTCATTCTAACAACTTCTTCCTCATGTAGAATAACTTTATTCTTAATCAAAGGGTCAAGTTACTTGATCTTCTTGGATTTAACATCCTATTGTAGACACATGGAAATAGTGAAAATTTTTAGTTTCCCTTTAAGCACGTGGATCTTTTCTTCAAGATTGATTATGAATCTCTATTCCTCTTTAACTTCTTTGAACCATTATGCTGTATTTATTTAAAGTTTCCTCCTTGTGTATTCAAATTATTTAATTTTCCTGGAGTGATTATAACATTATGAAATTTTTATTACCATGACTTCCTACAAAGAATCTTCCACTTTTCATAGTTAGGTGATATCCTCATCCATTCGTTGAAATATTAAACAAAAACTAATGACTCTATCCTGAGGAATATCCTGAAGATTGGTTCTTAATTTCTCTTGATCACTTGAAAATGAGATATAAGTGTCTTCCATTACTCTAGTAGGAACCTGATCTATATTTTCATTAATTTCCAAACCTAATATTTCATCAATATTAAAATAGAATGAACAAATAGATGTTGTATCTTCTTTGGACCTGAGGTACATTTTCATATGGTTCTTTTTTTTCTTTTTGTTATTTGCTGTGGTCTTGCTGGATGTAGAATTTTTCTCAGATATGACTAAATCATTATCAAGATTTCACTTCATTGTTGACATAGTAAGAAAAACTAAAATCCTTTTTTGAATATAATTTTTTAGAGTATGAAATATACTCAAAATATTGGATATAATACCAATTGAGGGACCCTAGACCACCATGAGAGGGGGGTCAATAAGGGTGTTAAATATTTCCCTTCTTTACTGGATCTTGTTCCCATGTTGGTATGAACTTGTTTAAAATAGTATGATGTATATATGTAGTAAGTAAAACTACACAAAGAAAACAAAATACTTTTTTACATGGTTCACCATTAAGTGCTACGTTCAAGGATCATATGACGACAGGTTTCCAGTCATAAAAATTTCCACAAATCTTCACTAGTTGTGGATTACAATGGTTCTGGCACAAAAACTATGTCCCAGAAACACTACCTTGTTAGGGGTTTAGGTATATCTCATTAATTACATTAGATCAATTCTGTTGACTCCTCCTGGCTCACTTCATTGTGGAAGGTCTCACTCAGTTTATCATCATTAAGGTCACTTCAACAGATTTTCATGAAAATCCTTTGTCACTATTCATCACGAGACACTACAGGCATTGAAGCCCCGAATTAAAGAGATTTTATATTCAATTTTATTGTTTAGTGAAATTATTTAATGCAATATTACTTATTCCATTTTTATTCACTAGAATAACTACATAATTTTATGATGTATTCGTTACTGTGAAAAATCCAAATTTCTATGGACAATCTATGATCTCTGTATCATCCCTACTCTGTGTATTGCACCTGGTCTGCATACCGTGCTTGTTCCATGTACCTCCACAGCTCGGCATATTGGACCTACTCCACATACCAGACCTGATATTATTACCATGTCTTCTCCGCACACTGCACCTAATCTGCACACCACACCTGCTATGTGCACGACACCTGGTCAGCACACTGTCTCTATGTACTGCCTCTACTTATATCCTTTTTATACCATGTCTATGTACCCCATTCATATACTATATTCGTGTACTGATCCCATGAACCTCCTTCTCATATTACCTATCCATATCACCTTAGCGTACCATTTCTTATTTATGTGTACTTCTTCTTCAATTTCTGCAAATTATTTCATCTCCCGCATAACATTTTTTCTTATGAAAAATCACTACCAAGGACTGCTCCTTCCAATTTTGAAAACTATTTTGTCATTCACATACCACTTCATTGTATATAGAATCAATCCTATGTATCACTTTCCAATGTAGCTAATATCCTCCCTAACGATTATATTTTCTTATCAAATTCGAACTCTCTTAATGATGGGATTAACACTCCATATGTAGAAAAAAACTCTGAAAATTTTTCTGATCCTTTTTACCCAAATTTTCAATGTGGGAAAAACTTCATCACATACTGAACTCCATTCGTGTATTGTAGGCCTCAACCATGTACTGGGACCCTTTGGCGAACTGTGAACCTTCATCACATACCGTGTGTCTATGATCCCACATATTACGTCTCTTCCTCCAATGACAAGACATTCTACATACCACAACTCCTTTTACAATGATCTATTCTTTGTACCATGGCCCATTTCAAGAACTGTTATAACTTCACCACGTATCGTCCTTCGAACCATTTTTTCTCTGTGCACCGCTACACATACCATTTTTGATGCAAGGTACGTGGCCACCAAATATTCCCAAAACATGATACGTGATCCATGTCTTGAGGTACATGGTTTGCTTCATTTTCTAATTTCCCTTATCGTTTCGCTTCTCATTCACTCTTATGGAGAAATCATTCAATTGCCAAAAAACAAAATCCTACTTTTGAGGTCCATCAATTTGGATGCACTGGAAAATGACACCACATTAAATATCTTCTTTGGAAATAACACTAATGCTAATTCACAGTCTTCTTTATTCTTCAACACTCAAAATCTATCATCACAAACTCCAACCACCGTGATATATACTCTATGAACGATCAGTTCCAGTATCATTAGATCCTCTAGGGAAATTACTGCAACTTACCAACTTCCTTGGCTTCTAGAAACATTAGTATTTCCAGTCAACACTGAATATGATTGGCATCATATTCTCATATTTGTATGATCATAATTATAAAATCTTCAATTCTCCAGATGATCCATCAAGCAATAAGGCAGTCCCTCAATAACCTTTTTGTTATTATTCATCTCCTACTTCATTTTGTTATTCATTAACAACTTTTGAAAACAAATACAATCTTATTCATAAAGTGGTCGCAAGAATTGTGTGGGGTATATAATGAAAATATTGATAATTTATTTCAAGAATCAACATATCTTCCTATTATTTAAAATTTATGTAGTAGTGATTTTTTCATGGGTCTTATGATTCAAAATTTACCAAAGTGGTAAGGGTTCATTTGCAATTCTCATCATTATTTGGGATGATTAATGTTTAAATATCACATTGGGGAATTATATTTTTTTCTGTTATAAAAAATATATATTTTCATATACTATAGTTATTAATGAAATTATCAAGTATTATTACAATTTCTCCATCATTGGTATATAAAATGATTGATGAAATGTTTCTAAGAAAAACTATCTTGATTTTTATCACCTATCAACAATACTTTTTCTTTCAAAATATTTTATTATATAGAAATTCTATTTTTTTGCCATTCCTTTTTTTTATGAAATTCTTACACATTATTTAATTTATAATTTTTTTTTGAAATGAATATTCTTGACCATTTCCAATGGGGGTAGTTTTTCCCATTTTTCAATGGTGTTATCTAAAAGAATTTCATATTATATGAAATGTAAATAATTTACCTCAACCATGAAGGACCAATGTTTTAGAGATTCATTTAAACTTTTTCAACGTTCATTTCAAATAAAATATTCTAGAAAAGGTTAGTTTTGAAAATAGATTTTCAATGTAAAAAAAGAATATTTTTAAAACAATTGTTTTTAATGTAATTTTATGGAATTTCTATTCATCAATAACAAAAACAATCATGTAATATTAGTAATCGTTGAGAATATATTTTAATGATACCATCCATAATATTAATCTAGATGTTTTATGACTAGTTAGATTGGGGATATTATGGTTTTACACTATTCACCATATTACTAGGATGGTTTATTATTATGTTTATTGATTCAATAAACTATTAAAATCCCATATATATTTTTCAATACAGATTTTAATATTGGAGACATATATATCCTTTTATATAAGTAATTATTTATATTTAGAGGGTCAAGTGAGGGGCCCAATATAGTCCCTCGTTTCGTGGGTAGGTTTAATGAGACAAACTATCTAGGGTTCATGGATAATGCCTTTCCCATTTTTGTATAATGTCTTAGAATGAGTCTTTGAATGTAGGGTTACATTGTATATCACTATTAATTACCTCATTATGATATAACTCATTGATGTTCCATGAGATTATTCAGTTATATAGAATATCCATGACATGTTTTAGTATTAGGTGATAATTTATATGGAATTATTTTATCATCATATTGTTATTCCAATTATACTCATGATATTAATTGAATTTCATGTGATTCAATTATTTATGTTGACAAATTTTTTATTTTTTATTTTCTCATGATAGATCAATTTTTACAAATACCTTTATTGATCATTTGATCTCACCCCATCTTTATATTTCTTTTCCCAATGATATAAAGGTGTTCCTATTATTGTTATATGGGAATAAGTTAATGGGATTAATGGTTCCTAAAAAATTATGTGTTTTACATTATATTTTAAAATTTAAATAAGATTAAAAAATGTGTAGATTTTTTCATGAATACTAGACAACTTATTCCATTAGAATGTGATCACTTATATATGGAACTAATGTACTAAGCAAACCATTGACTCTGGGCTACTGGGGTAGCAGTCTTTACATCACAACCGTCATCCCATAGTGTGTTAGATTATGATTCACTACTGTAATCCCAAAGTGTAGTGGATTAGGATTTAGATCTAATGTCACTCAGTAGTATCATGAGATAATTAAACATTACCAATGCATTGAAGAGCTATATAGGATCCCAACCATCACCTAACGAGAAACCATACAAATTTGTGCCATATGAAAATAATCATCCATCTTATCATGAAAACCCACAATTAATTTAAATTGTTTCAATAAAATTTGGTAATTTTATAATATAAAATGAAATTAATAGTTTAAATAGTTAATTAAAAAATTTAGATGCCTCAATAGTGTTATTTCAAAATCGTATTTAGAGTAGTTATTCAAGAATTATAACGTGATAAGATATAGACAAATTAGGGAGATATATATAAATAGAACTGAATCAAAAATTATAATTTCAAATAAGAATTTTGATTTTTTTATAAAAATGAAGTCCCAAGTAACTATAAAAAATGATTTTGGAGAAGGGGAAAATGATATTTCATTATAACATAAATTTAAGAGAATCACCAATAATGGAATTGTAAAACCTAAGCCTTAATTAGAGAAAGAAAAAATTATATTTTCGTAAATCTATAATATAATTAAGATCTTAATGTTATATGTAAAAAATTATAAATTTTTTAAATGATTTATTATTTTTAACTTACTCGATAAAAGTAAGCATATAATGAATTTTTTCACCATTCCTTTATAATTAAGATTTGATGAATAATTGATAATTTATTATTTAACTATTAGTAAATTGATTTATAATAAACTCATATAATATGTATAATTAAAATTTTATTAACTATATATCTTATATAAATATATATAATATCATTTAGAGTTAAAATGTTGTATTTTTTGGAGAACATTTTTAGTTTCAAAAAGTATTTTCAAAGGCATAATCTCCATAAATTTTAATTAAATTAAATAATATTTAATAATTGTACTATTAAAAAAATTATTTATTATAAATATAACTCTATTAATTAAAATCCATCTATAGATGATTACTAGTCAATTGATTAATATAAGATCATATTATGATTGAAAATTACATTTTTTAAAAACAATTTGTTGACATGATTTATGACTTTATTTTAAAATTAAATTATGAAAAATAAATTAATTAAATTTCATAAAATGGGTTACATATTTTTAATTAGATAAAAAATATAATTTTATAAATTCAACTAAATTATTTTTCATAATGAATAGTAAATTAAAATTTAATTACTAATGTTCTTAATAAAATGGTGTTTTACATATCAAATGAACTTGTGTTATCATTAATTTTTCACACTAATATAATTTATATTTGATAAATTGGATTTAGTATATTTAATAATTACATCAAAATTAACTAGTATGTCTTATTTTATTTTAGACTTAATGGATAAATTACCACAGATTAAAAAATTGTTTCCACAATGAAAACTAAAATCGTAAAAGTACATATACTAGATGTTAAAGGTAATTAAATTGTTAAAACATGTATAGTTTTGTTTTTTATATATTGGTGAACATTATAATACACCTAACACATTTTATATCAATTTTTGTGGCACTTGGGTTGAGAGTGACATCCCATTATAGGACTTTTATGTTTATTTACACAAAAACTTATCCTCCTAAATATTAAAATGGAACCAACTCCCTTCATTTCAACACATAATTTAATACATTTATCATGAAAAATATACCCAAATATTACCCTAACATCCTTAAACCCGTTATTGAGGTTTCTTTTCTTCCAAAAAACCCATTCTGAGGGTCCATAATAATAGATCAAATGGAGGTTTCTCTAAGCGAAGGTAATCATCATCACTGAGATCTTTATTTTTTTACAAATTATCTTATCACCTTTAATTATGAGTAAGAAATTACAATATAATAAAACCATTATCTCTTATAAATATATATTCTATTATTTTTATGGAATAATATTTACCCATCTTCTTCTCTATGAAATTTTTAATCATTTTCATCGATCGTGTATACGGTGAACTACCTCCTCACAAACTAATTTAATTTGTTTTCCATCACTGAATGGCATGGATAGTTATAATCATGAAAATAATTATTATATATAATAAATATTATAGGATAATGTTTCTTAAAAATTAATTTATCATCCACTACTTTACCCTTTAACTGATTCAAGGAATGACACTATCACGCTTGCGTATGTATGGGATACCGTCTCTACAATACAATGCGATTAATTCTCCATGTACACCAATATATATTTATTATAACATTGTATATAATGAGCAAATATGATATTTATTAAATTTATATAAAAATTTATATGATGTAACTACATACTATATAAAATAATCGTAACTTCGATGACAAAACCAGCATGAGGAAACAAGATGATAAACACACAAAACCATAGTATTAATAAATGATTGTTAGTGTATGGGTGACAAGGTGTTATAATAGGTTCATATATGATATTATAAACATTAATAAGGTTATTTTATATATTAATAACATGATTAAGACCATTATATAGGTTTTTAAATCATGTTTAACTAAAAGGAAACATGATGCAAGAGATTTTGTAATAATTTACATTCCATTAAATCATAGTTGTTATTATGAATATATTAAATTTTATGTGGTTTATATAATTATTCCACTGATTTATTTATCCTTAATAAATATTTATTTATTATGATTAATGTTTCAATAAAATTATATTTTTTTCAATTGAATAAAATTTGAATGTTTCCAAAGAGGTAAGAATCTAGTTCACAATATCACTTTCTTTTAGGGATGATTTTATTTTAATTAATTGAATATTAAAATTTATCTTTCAAAAAAACTAATTTTTTATTCAATTTATATTTAATTAGATTCTATATTTTATTCCAAATTTTCCACTATGTGGTACTTATTTTAAGCAATTAATTTTTTTTAAAGAAAACAAAATTTTATTTCTTCATTATTTGGATATATTATTCATCCATGTCCATGTTTTTAAAAACTAATTTCAAAAATCCATTTTGTTTATTAAATTTATTTATTAAAAAATATTTCATTTTATCCTAAAATGTAGAATTATTTTGAAAGTAAATTTAAAAAAATCGAAATGACCATTTTGACATTATTTTCAAAAATCCAAAAGTGATGTTTTTAATCATATAAAGAGACAACTGAATTCTATGCCACCATAACTATATTATGAAATTTAGATTCTTATTGTAATTTTCATTTGTTTTATAAAGAAAATATTTTTATTAAATATTTTTTTAATATTACACTTCCATTCCCATTATTCATCAAACAAACCTTGTTTTTTAAACAATACCTATTTTCCCACTGAACTGATGGTCATCTCTGATATCTTTTTAATGCTTTGGTCATTATATTCTCCTAAAAAATTTCCTTTATTATGTTAATTAGATATAAATTTTACCTTAAATTTCTATATTCCTTATCATATCTATGGTTATTCTTGAACCATATATCATTTCTACATATTCCATCTTATAATGAGGGTTTTTGATTAACTAGGGAAATATTGATATTATATATTTCTTTTTAAATATAGAGATATATTGATAAGGAATATTTTTTTAATAATATAAATATATATATATTTCTAAAATGCATTGAACAAGTAATGATGGGTGGGGTCCGAAATTATATGGCCCCTCATTTCATCCATATATCTCAAGAAAAAAATTAGTGGGAATAATTAAATGGGATTTTATTCATAGATTTAAATGATCATGGAAAAAGGTCTTGTTGTAATATATATTAGGATTTTTGAGACAATGACTTCCATTATTAATCATTTCCATTATTTATAATTTATTTATTATTATCCATGATATGTTTTCATTGATATTGTCTACATATTCATTTGGTGATCATTTATTGATAAAATAGAATGTGTTTTTAGTTATTTTCCTTTCCATATTGATTATGGTTTCTTTACTCATGATATATGACATAATAAATAACCCTTAATGATAAATTTAGATAACCCTTATTTTTATTCCTTTTCCCATGATATGAAGAAGTATTCTTTTAATGAGTTCAAGGATACAGTATATTTTTCATTATTATGTTTTTTATTCTGTTTCCAGTATAAAATGGGTATCATATATTTATCTAGATATCCAAGAGAATAAAACTAATTGTTCCATATTGTTATGATTCATTAAATATATTCTTAGGTAGTAATGTGAACAACGAATATGGGTAACTATAGGCAGGGTAGCTACATATGGTATCCAGTAATGTTTAGTAATATCATGGGGATCTCGATTTTGGAAATCGAAGAGTAGAGAACATAACCCTATTACATAAATTTAGGATAAGTCAAATATTATAATGAAATATTTTTAATTTATATATAATATGGATTTTAATTATAATATTTTTCTATTTGGATACTATATATATATGTGATTCTTACAAAGTTGTACATAGGTTTAATAACACTTAAAAGGGCGAATGTGATTTTACTCAACATTCACCTAGTGTATACCTGTGGGAGTCACTGCACATTTGTTTTGAAACTCCCTAGAGATATTATTTTGGTAACTAACATTTTATTTATGAAAAATTGTGTATGATTTGACAATATTTTTATAATTTAGTTATATTAGTAAATAATCCAATTTTATTATTCGGATAATAAAAAAGAATAAATTTTTAAATTATGTTATGTGTTACAGTAGATTTTAAATTATATTTTATGATTTAATATTATTAATCATTTAAGCTAATATAATATATTTCGTTTTTAAAAAATGAACCTAGAAGAATGAATGATATCTACCCTCTCATCCAATGTATAAATTTTTCTCATAGTCATTCCAATAAATATGGTATTTGATCAAGGAAGATCATGGGTATATTAGTGAATCATTTTAATATTTTCATGAATAACGATGCACTAATGGAGAATACTGTTTATCAACATAATGATCCTACTATATTAAATCCCATAATGTGATAAAAACCCAAATAATTTATAGTGATTAATAATATAGTGGTAGTTGAGTAATGGATTAAGTACATTGAAAATATATTTACATATATAGGATGGTATGAAACATAAAAGGTTATACTAGAAGTTTATTATATCAATTGGGATGTAGAATAACGATTGTTTTATATCCTGAATAATACGGAGGAATATGAAATATAACCCATTAAATATAGAGTGGCTAAAGAAACATTCTTCAAAAAATATTTCTCTCGTTATTAAGAATCTAAAATAGAAATAAGGATATGTATCTTAAATAAAAAATAAGAAGAAATGGTGGTGGTGTACAATTATACCTTTACAATACCAAAAATTTATTATATTTGTTATGAAAGAAAAAAATATTTCCATATTAACCATTTCTATTAATGGATTAATCTAAATCTCTAATGTGATCTTGTTTCTAATTATTTTTAATAATATGATTTAATTGTTGAATGTACCATATTAAAATAAAAGGAAATTTTTGGATCCAATATATTTACATGGAATAAAGAGAAGACAATGTTATTAGAATAATAATAAAATATAAATGAGTTGGTGAAGTTGAATAAAATGAATAAATATTTATCTTGTTAATATTGTTGGATGAAACCCCCTAGAAAATATTTGATGGTCATAAGAGTTCATTATAAGTGTGCTGAAAAGGGTCATCTCTCTAATGAATGTAATTAGAATAAATAAAAAATTGATGTATTGTTTCAAAAAAATTTAGAATTTGGGGAATTATTCATAGAAAATCTCCAAGAGTCAGGGGAAAATACCATATAAGATGCATAGAGGATAATAACAAGCTTATAAATTTACCACAATTTAGTTAGAAGTTCCAAATGATGTAGTTCCAAGTACATTAATAATAGTATAAAATTTAGTTGATGATTTATTGTATTCTAGATCATAGAACTCTTTTATATCATCCATGTTCTCTCTAAAAGCTATATATTTACCTAAAACCATTATAAAGGTGTTTCTAGTAAAAACATAGCATCGCCATCATTTCAATAAGGATATGTTAGTAAATTCCAGTCAAGAAACATAAAAAATTTCTATTTGATGGCTTTATTATAATACATATGGTTTAATTTGAAATAATCATTATTAAAGAATGTATTTCAATATATGAAGATAAAAAAATTGAAAGGGGAAGGGAATTTTTATTCATTATGAAGCTATAGAATTACTTATCCTTATAGAAATACTTCATTACTTGGTCCATATCTAGATCCACCCCAAGTAGCTATTTTGAGTGAGATTTATAGGGAAGAATAGAATGGAAAATATTTGGATAAAAATTGTTATTCTGAAATTGATGATATATATATATTATACAGAAATAAATTGATTTGTTTCCTACCAAATTACATGGACATCAACCATATCAGGAACTTGAGTTTTCTGTTGATTTAATCATTAATTTAATCCTAATATCAAATACTCTTAATAAATGGACACTATGTAATTAGTGTTTTTAGAGAAAATAGACAAGTGTTGTGTGATATTGAGTTTTTTCACAGAAGGATTTCACCATTGGCAAACTGTGTTCTCATCATAGATAAGAATTATATTTTAGGTTGTGCATTAATTATAATTAAAAATTTTTCGTTATGATAAAGTATAATTATCCCCTTCCACATGTAGATGAATTATTTTAAATACTTCATAGAAAAATTGGTTTCCATGATTTAACATTTTTTAGGGTGTCATATATTAAGATTAAGAAAGCATTACATTCTAAGTAAAATATTACAAATGTTGTATGAAAATTACGAGTTTAAATTAATTCATGTTGATTAGATAATAAAAAATTAGTTTTTATGGATATAATGAACAAAGTAATCAAGGAATATAGTGTTAATTTCGTTTTGGTTTAAATTGATGTTATTATTGTTTATTATAAGAGCTATGAGGACAATCAGAATAAACAACATATCATTCTTGAGAATCTTAGAATAATTTTTTTACATGAAAAATTTATAATTTTTGAATTATATCATTTGAAATATTATTTTAATAGCCATGTAATATCCATGGATGGAATTCTAGTTGAACTTGTGGAGATATATGTATTCAGATAGTATCTTATCAAAATGAACATTATAGGGGTATGTAGTTTCATTAGTTTGGTAGGATACTATGGGTGATTCATTCATTTTTTTCATATTTTCTAAATTATTAATCAAGATTATATTTAAAGGGGTTTAGATCATATGGATAATGAAGTGTGAATAATAATTTGAATAATTGTAGAAAATAAATGTCATTTTTCCAATTTTGACTCTACCATTAGGAAATGATAAGATTTTGATATATAATGATTCATCAAATAATTTAATTTTTTTCCTTATGCATAATTATAATATTATTTTCATTTCATCAAGGATGTTAAATTAAAAAGAGCAAAAATATCTGATCCATGATATTGAGTTGCTATTCGTAATATTTTCTTTGAAGACATGGATACATTATCTATATCATGAAAATCGGTGATATACAAACATTTTAGGAGCATAAAATACAAATTTTTACAAGAATATCTCACTATGAGTAAAATTTGATGGCTTGAGGTAATCAAGGATTATAATTACTCAAGAAAACACCATATAGGGATGAGAAATATGGTATCAAATGCATTTACCAAGAATATCATATAGTTTTAACCCAATTGAGGATTGAAATGGATCCTATTTTAATAGATATTTTAACGATTTATATGATAAATATTAAAAAGGGGATATATAAATCCTTTTTTAAATGATTTAAAAATAATATTTGTTGGAAAATGGTAATTTTAGTAAACTGATGATGAGAATTTTCAGTCAAATATTAAAGACAATATTGATAGAAAATTGATTAACATCATTTCTGAAGATATATTTATGAAATTTGGAAAGAAACTATATGTTCCATATATAATTGAGATAAAAAGGTTGATTTTTTATGATTCACCCATCATAAATTTTTCTATACACCATAGTAGAACAGATATGTATAAGGATTTGTGGGAGAATATTTTTATTGGGTAACAATAAGTGGGAAATTTCATATCTTATATCAATATCCCCAGTTTTTCAAAATGAGAAGGTTGAAGGACTGTATCCTATAGGATTCATGAAAAATATAATAATTCTTAAGTTGAAATGGTATGCAATTACTATGGACAATATCACATGACTACCAAATTTTCCTAGAAGGAATGATTCTATAAGGGTTTTTATTGATCACCTACAAAATAATCATATTTCCTCACATATGAGAAGATTTACCTCTTAATGAAAATGAATGGTTCAATATTAATGATGTTTGATGACTTCATAGTGAGTAAATTTCAATTTTCACTAATGATTATTCCCTAAATAAATCAAAAATCTAAAATACTCTTTAAAAGTATATTAATACCAAGAATAATTTGAAAAACACATACTATCATCAAAATAATTATTAGTATGGAAATAATATTAAAACATTATAATAAATTTTGATGACATTGAAACATGAATTTTACGGTATGTGGGACTCTTATTTGACATTAGTATATTTTTTTATACAATAGTTTCCATTAATGTATTAAAATGGATCTATGTGATATATTATATAGAGAGATATATTGTAATCAATCATATTGGGATGAAGTTTTCAAAGAAAACTTATAAGTCCAAAAATGATAATGGGACAACATAAAAGTTAAATAATATTTAGGCGCATATTAAAACAGAAAAAATAATGAAAAAGAGTTAAGCTAAAAACTGTAATAAAGATTTTCATTTTCAAGTGCGAGATTTCATTTTCATGAAAGTATCTCCATTGAAGGGTGTTGTATGGTTGAGTATAAAGGGAAAATGGGACCCAAGATATGTCAGAATTGAAATTTTGGAATTCTTAAAAGGAATGGAATAATATTTGTAAGTTTGATAAATCCTACCTATCATAATTTATTTCATCCATATATCATTTTTAAGGAAGTAAATACAAATCCGAAGGCATGTTATCACCTCTAAAGAACTATAATTATAGCTTCATATATTATACAGTGAATATCCAATCATGATTCATTAAAATAGTAAAAAAGTATTGAGGAATCAATCCCCCTGATTTTTAAAGTTACTATAGAGTAATTATGAATTTGGGGAAGTGATGTAGGAACTATAGGATGTTATGAAGAATAACCATCATCAATTTATTAGAATGTACTATAGGATGTTATGAAGAATAACCATCCTCAATTGATTAGAATGTAATATCTTGGATAAATTTGAATAAAAAAATTATAAGAGATAACAATGTTACACATAAGACTTTATTATAGTAAGTGAATATTATATTATAATAAAAATATAATACAATTATTATTTTAATATTTTGAGAAAAAAGTCTAATTTGATTGGTTAAATATTTATTTTGAACTTACATTTACAAAATAAGCTAAGAATGATTTTTTGAAAAATTTCCTACGAAATAAGATTTTATGAATAATTGAAATATTTTTATTTAACTATTCAAAAATTTATTTATAATAATTTATTATAATATATTTAATTAAAAATTTCTTTACAATTTTTTTATATAAATTAATACAGTATTAGTTTGAGGTAAAATATGTTTTTCTTGGTAAACAATTTTTTCATAAAACTCTTTTACAAGTCATAATGTCCGGTCATTTCAATTAGATGAAATAATATTTAATGATGAATGATTTAAATTTAATTAATATTTTTTAATTTATTAATTTATTAATTTATTATTTTAAATCCATCTAATGAATATTACTTGCCATATAGTAAATATAATATCATCCTTTTCTAAAAACATTCATTTCTTGAAGAAATCATTTTTCAACACGATTTTCTGGTTCCATTTGAATTTGAATTCATCCACTTCTATGAATTAAATTTTTAAAAATGTTATCATTATTTTTAATAATCATAATTAATTATTTTTAGTAATACCAACTTAATGTTTGTTCATAATTAATATTAAATATTGAAAAAATTAATAATTATGGAAACTATTAAAACAATGATTTTTACATTACATTCCCTAATGATAAAATTAAATTTACACAGACATATAATATATATTAGATAAATTTTAATTAAAATTTTGAAATACTAGGTCCAAATTTACTAAAAATTATCAATTTATTTTAGACTTAATAGTTAAATTAGCTAGTTTAAAAAAATTAGTTAAAGTGGTGAAATCTAAAATGGTAAAAGTAAGATTAGATAGAAAGGAATAAAAAATTAAAAACAAAGATATATTTAATTTTTTATGTATAGATCGACAATATAATCCCTTCACAAAATTATTTATCAATTTTGGAGTCACCAGGGTTGTGACTTACTCCCCACCATTGAATTATTTTCTCTATTTACACAAATTTCCCTCCTCAATTAGATAAAGGAACCACCTCCCCAGACTTATTCACACCTCATGAGACATTTTTATGCACAAAAAACGTACCAAATACCATCCCTAAAATCATATACACTTAATAAATGTTCTTTTATTCCAAAAATATCAATCATAGGGACCTTAATACGAAAACTAATGTTGGTTTATCTAAATGAGGGCACTCATCTTCACTGAGTGCTTGCATTTTTACACATTATTTTTCCAATTTTAATTATTTATTAAAACAAATATAATAAAAATAATAACTAACATATACATAGATTTTATTATTCATGTTTCAGAATATTTATTAATTTATATCTCTATCAAATGGGAATTAAATCCATCAATTTTCTATATATAAGAATACTAACTTGTCAACCAATGTAATTGGTTTTCTATCACTCCCTCACATGTATATTAATAATGACAAAAATAATTAATATATATGATACATATGAATTTGTATTAATTTTGTAAAACTAAAATATCATTGACATTATTACCTATCACCCAATATGGGAATGATATCATCGATCATTTGTGTGTATGACCTACTATCTGCACAAAGTGATGTGATTCATTTACCTTGTAAAACATTCAAAAATGATTCTAAAAATTATTATAATGTTTATTTTTAAAATTTTAACATTAATATAATATTATAAATTATTTACGAATATCCTATACACATGAACTTGAACATCCAAGAATAATACATAAGTGAAAAAAAGACAATTAACAAATGAAACTATAGTAATAATAAAAAATAAATAACAAAACTGTGATAATATGTTATAATAGTATCATATATGATATTATAAATTGAAATATGGTTATTTTATAAATTAATAAATATTAAAACCTTTATACAATATAAAAAATGATTTTCAACTAAAGTGAAGTTTGAGG
This sequence comes from Viscum album, assembly GCA_963277665.1. Lineage (NCBI taxonomy): Eukaryota > Viridiplantae > Streptophyta > Magnoliopsida > Santalales > Viscaceae > Viscum > Viscum album. Next base: position 249,953,428 of record OY728126.1, on the reverse strand, counting down.
TTAGAGATTCCATCTCAATTTACATTCCACTGAAACCTATTTGTTACTATGAACATATTAACTTTTATGTTGTGTATATACAAATGTTTTTTGTCTTTAACATATATAAATATTTATTCATAGATATTACTATTTTAACCAAAATATACTCTTTTGAGGGGTTAAAATTTAAAAGTTATCATGGAGTAAGGAATAAATTTTCTATTCTCACATTATTTTGCATTTTATTTTATATTAATTGAAGGAATGTTTTAATTTATACCTAAAAAGATAAAATCATATTATTAAGAACTATATATTTAAATATTTTTTATTCCTTCAGACAAAATTTCACAAATATTTTATTTTTTTCATGTAATGAAATATTTTAAATAAAAACAAATTTGATATCTTTTTTAATAATATATATATTTATTCCATTTCAATGTTTTTACAAAAAATTATAAGGTCCTTTTAGTTAATAAAAATAATTATTTAAGAAATTTTATGTTATCCTTGACATTTAAAAAGGGATTGAAATAAAAATTTATAATTCCTTTGTAAAGGGATGTTTTTAAATTTCCATAAAATTGTCAAAAGGGATGTTTTTAATGTATATAAAGATAACATGCTTCCCATATGTTGTAACCATTTTAAATAAAATAAAATTAATCTATGTATCCTAAATGCTTTTACAATGAAAAATATTTCTTTTATACTATTTTAAATATTTCACTCACATGCCCTTTAGTCATCCAACAGATATGATTTTACTCTAAAACCAATATTCCTAGTGAAGTGATGGTTATCTATTTCATCTTATGAATTTTATAGTTATTATATTATTACAAAATATTCAATTTTTTTATTAATAGAAATTAAATTTACCTTAAATATAAATGTTATTTATTATTTATATTCTTGGGGATTGATCCTTATACAACTTTTATATACAAAATTTTACATAGAAGGTTATTTAATTGAATGCGGAAATATTGATAGTCAATTTTTTTAGTCAATATATAAAATCTAATGATAAAGAATATTCTTTATTAATTTAAATGATAATTCATATACAAGGAATGAATTTTTAGGAACTGATGGGTGGGGACTATATCTACATGGCCCATCGATGCATAGAACAGTATCGTGAGGAAAATTAGTTGGCCAAATTAAAATTGGTTTACCCATAGTTCGGAAAAATCTTGTCACAAGGTCTCGATCGTATAGATATCATGATTCCTTCGATCATTATGTCAAATTGTAAGCATTTAAATCATTGAGAATGTAGTTATTAACATCCCATAGTTTATAGAATTGATTTATTAATAGAATGATTTTGTAATGTAGTAATTTATTTAATGGGATGTGTATGTTGTTATTTACCTTGATATATAGTTGATTTCTAATTGACCAATGATAGCTTCTATTGTACATAACCTATACTGATAATTTGACCTCCCCTAATTTTTTCCTTTACAAAATATATGAATACACTTTTTTCAATTTTTACAAGGATTTTGAATGTTTTCTATTATTATGTATTGTATTCTATTCCCAATGTGAAATTCTAATCATTTATGAATCCAGTTCTCTATGACAACAAAATGGGATGATAATTTGTGTTGTCATCCCTTTTATCTATGTCTATATAATAAAGTGGACATTGAGACTGGGTTAATGGAGTTGGGTTTCTAAAAATAACCTTCAAAATAAATAAATTTCAAATTATGAAATATTGTATTGAAGAGTATAAAATGTACAAAAGTGGAAGTAAATTATTTTAATTCTTTTAATGATTTTTTTGAAAAAACTGATATTGATAAAAAAAATTAGAATTTTTTTCTAAAAAATAGATAAAAACATATATAGGGATTAAAAAAATAAAATATGTTTTTATTTCAATATAATAAAAATATACATTTGCGGAATGAAACAATATGGACCTGGAGGAGAAAAAACTAATAGAAATTTTTTTTATTATTCTAAATAATGTCACATTTTTATGAAGAAATAATTCCATAAAAGATGAATATTTTTAAATTAAAATTTATTTTATCTATAGAATAGAAAACAAATCAATAAATATATGAATTTTTTAAAATAAAAAACATATACAAAATACAGTAAAAAAATAATTATGCCCCAATTAAATATAAATTTAGTAAAAACAGACTTAAAATTCATGTAACTTTTTTAATAAAACCCACATGAAGAAATGTAAACAAGGAACTCGGGACCTAGGGGATTTAATTGTGGTGCAGGGGAAAAAATATAAGGCTCACAAAGAATACTCCCATCTGCCAAAACCTATGGAGACCAGGTCGCCCAAGAAGGGTAGGGAAAAGGAAAGAACAATCCCTCAAAAAGGGGGTAGTAAAGTAGTGGTTAGGACATTAGGAGACAGGGATGGAGATGATGGGGACAGATTGAGGCTCATCATGCACAGTAAAAAATAAATGCTTGAACAAGAGGTACGACCCAAAGTCTCAGAAGAGGATCTCAGAAAAATAGATTAACGGAAGATACAAGTGGAGATAAATGAGGATTAAATAGTGTGGATAGATAAACAAGACCACATTGTGACCCGAGGTTTCAATCAGAATAATGTCAACTTAGAGGAATTCAATCATACAATGGAACGGTTGATCTCTCACTTTGAAGAGCTCATTAGCAAGGATCTGAACACCCAGGTTAGTGCACATCACTGGGAACTATATAGAATTGCTAACTCATGTAATATTAGTTTCGTGTTCAATGATTTTGTGAGCTCTTTTAGCACGTAGTGGCTTTTGGCTGTGAACCTTGGTTGCCATTTTCCCTTAAAATGGATTTATTTTATAAAAATTTAAATTTTGTGGTAAAGAGAGAACATTATTATGAACATTAATTGTAATTAATATAAAGATAATTTTGATATAATATATCAAATATGTTGTATATAAACTATATAAATTAAAATTAAATCATAGTGAAAAGCATTTCTACAAGAATGGAAGTTAAATTAAAAACAACATACGGAATTTTTGGTACATAATATTTTGATATATATATTAATAAATTTCCATTTAAATTAAATATTAACAAAACAAATTTGAAAAATTGATTAAATAGGGTAGTAAATAAACGATTTCCAATAAAAATGACTGCATAATATGAAAAAATGCCTCAATAATGCAAAATTGAGATGGAAATGCCACACTATGGATTGAAACAAATTCAAGAAAATTTAATACTCCTAGATAAAAAATTTAGTTTTATTTTTTGTATATATCAGCAAAATATTTATATTTATTATATTTTATACATTCATTTATCCTTTATTATTTCTAATTTATTAGTAATTTTTTTTAAAATTAATATTTTTCCGTTAATTATCCAATTTATTATCTATGATCATTATTATAATGGATAAGGTCCATGATATAAGATAATAATTCGTTTCCTAAGAAACTTCAATGGTGGTGACATATGTGTGTTTTATTTATTTATAATGTCCAATGGTTATATCCTAGAATTGATAGTGACAATTTGATAAGAGCGGTTAAAGTTTCCATTTTGTGGAATTCGATTCAATAAAAAGAGTTCCATTATATTAATTAAAATAAATATATATATACATTATAGATTTATGAAAGAAAAAAATTGATTATTATTAAATGTTATTACTAGAATTTTAATTTTCACATTAATTAATCATAGAAAAAATATAATGTTGTACATGTAGTCGATAGAGCTGGCACAAATGAGAATGAATTATTACTCTTCAACGTGTATGAAATTAGATTAATATTGTGGTAATTAAATTTTTATTGAATAATTATTATTCTAGTAGTTAATAATTAGAGTTTATAATGGTATTTAGGAATTTCTGATATAATAATGTAAATGAAATGTATGAAGGAGAACTCAGTACATATTTTGTGAAAAAATTCATATTCTTACAAGGAAATTCCTTTGATTGAATTACTTATTTATCCCTCTTATGGCTCGACGATTAAAAATAATTCTATGACTCTAGGAGTGGGGATATTATTGGTTTTGGATGGGAGTAAGATATCAAATTTTATAGGTTAAAATGTGGATATTTTTTTTCTTTAGAAACATATGTTCAGATAAATGTAAATATTGAATCATATATGGGTTAGGTGATTTAGGTAAAGAAATAATTTTGAGTCTTATTTAATTTACTTATACACTATTAATGTACTTATATATGGTCTAATTATCTAATTAATTACACAAAATTTTATCACTCAAAATTCACTCCCCAACCCCCCTTTTGACTTGTTTAATTAACTACAAAGTTAATATCATTAAAAAACATTATATTACCGGTATTACATAATTTAGACATGATGGTTCCTTATTTTTTCTATTTAATAAAATTAGATTTTTTAATATAAATTATTGAACTTAAAAATTAATCCTCTATAGAAAATATTTTTTTTGGAAAAATGACTTTTTAATCACAAGTGCTCTTATTTTTATTTTCTATCAATTTATAATTAAATATTTAATGACCCATGTAATTATCAGTTATTATATTTATGTTAAATTTAATTTTTTGGGTCCTTAGTATGGTTTATTTTTTGAATTTAGATTTAGATGAATTTTATATGTGTCGAAACAACTCAAGGAGATGTATTTAATCATGGATTGAGACTCGGAAGGTGTGATGGGGACGTGTGATATTAGTGATGCAAGGAAAAAGATTTTTTTTGAAATTATTCACTTATATAAGTCCATATGTGATGCTCAAGTCATCCCATGATGGATTAATAAAATGGGTCCTTCTTGACACAACTGAGTGCCTCACGATATAATGAGTTTTATAATATTTCAAAACTGTAAGAACATTATCAAATGATCACACAATGAAGGTTGTAGTTTCATTTCGACCATGAAACATAGGAATTAGGTTGATAACCATTAAAAACATGTTCATTACATTTTTTAAATAAAAAAATAATGATATATTTAGGATGGGGGTCATGACATTCCCTTAGGGAGAATCACATTCCAACCCCAATTGACACTGTGAAATTTCTGGGTGAAAGGGGGTATCACGTCAAGAACAGTGCCTGAGTGTTTTCTTTAGTGGGATAAATTCTATATTTTATTAATCAGGGATGTTGAATATTAAAGGATAATGGATATGGGAGGTGGAAATTTCAACCAAATTTCTCCTCCCCCTTTCCACATTCATTCCCCATGGTGTAGAGTGGTTTTGAGAAGCATTTGATGACCAACCAAGGTAAGGTCTTATTGGTTATTCCTTCCATTGTGTCTCCCTCCAATGGACTTTAAGTGTAATGACACAATGTTTTTAAATGGACATTACCTTATTATAAATATTTAATATCACATAAAAACACAACAAAAAAGAACTTGTAAGAGGATAGTGACCTTAAAACATATCTTTTTCACTTCTGGGTTTGGAATTTCGAAAATCTGACATACACAATTGCAATCATCATGTAATTTGGAGTCCGATTAGGAAATAATATTTTTTGATGAATAGTAACATACACTTATTAATAGTAAAAAATCCTTATGAATATTGATATAACATAATGAATAGTATCCTAACATATGATAGTATAGAAATAATATTCAAGTGAAAGTAAGATGTACCTATATTTTATAATAAGTAAATGAATGGTTTAAAACTGGTTTTTAATAATAAGTTATGAGTTTAATTAAATATTAAACTAATACAATTTAGTAAATTATTTTGGAAAGATGGATTTCATTTTTTTAATCTACATGTTGAAAAAATATTAGGGTGAATATTTCATATTTTTCTAAAATACGTGAAATTTTAGTGAATTGTAAAATACATTAATTTACCGTATAAATAAACTATTGTGAAAATACACTATTCCTATCATCACAAGTTATTTAAGCACCCAAATAACAAAATCACATGAATTTATTACTATTCTTGTCCATTGAATACTTACTATTCATTATCTAGTGAAAAAATAAAAAATTAATGATTATAATATTATGAAAACCCTCCTCCCCTCCAGTATAAATACCACCCATTCTTACCTTTTCACTTCACACCTCTCAATCCTTGTTCATTTCCAATATTCTTCCCAAATATCCCCCCTAGCTCCTCCCCCACTTATAGAAGCCCCTAGTCTCTTAAATGTACCAAAATCTCTCTGCTTAGGAGGTTCTAAATGGAGGAAGTCTCAAGAGGTAAATTCCCCTTTCCATTTCCTTCATTTCTTTTATGTTCTTTTGTTTTTGTTTCTTTCCTCAAATCCATTCACCTAAATGGTATGATAACTCCAGTAATAAATATTTAATAGAATTTTATTTTTATAATGGGAAAATTCATTATCTTCTCACCTTTCCCCATAATTTATATTAAAGAAATGAAAGCACCATTAGAGATGTGCTAATCTAGCACATTCACAGAAAACAGTTTCTCAATCTCCGTTATCATCTTTAGTTCTAGTTGTAACACCCGAGCTTTTATGGGAAATATTCTTTTTAATTTCATTAATGTCTTGTGTCATATGCTACACCAAAATGATCTTTCACAACACACATCCTTGACTAGCCTTTCATTACACGCAATCGCGACCTTCCTCTATAGCACGTGTAGTATGCAATACCGAGTTTCACTAAACAATGATATGCTATTAAAATATTATTCAAACTAGCCATTATGAATAGAAATAACCACTTTTTAAAATTTTGTAAATTTTATTTTTCAGAATGGACTACATTTTTGGATTCGTAATATCGAAATTAGATTAGGGTGAAATTTTGGTACTTTTCGGATAACTTTAATTTTCTGATGAATAGTGAAAATTACTAAATTTTAATTAAAAACAACCTTTTTAATAGAAATAATTAAGAGTGATAAATTATTAATTTGATTGGTTTTAAAGTATATTTAGAATATATTTTTATTATTTAATACAATGTTGGTCATTGGATGTAATTTCACATTTAAACCAGACATAAACAAGTGTCAATATTTTGATAGTAATTATCTCTTAAGAACACGCTATTTTCTTGAAAATGGAAATTAATTTTTAAATTATTTAATGAAACTTATATATTTTTAATTTGTTAAAATATAAATCATTTTTGAGTTCATAATATCAAATATAGCTTGGGCATAATTTTTGTATTTTTCTGGAAACTTTCATTTTTTGATGAATAGTGAAACCACTAAGTGGTAGTTAAAAAAAATTAATTTTTCATAAAACAAAATTATACCTCTTCTGTGAGTGGAATTTCAAAAATCCGAGAGACACGGTTGATGTCAGTAAGTAAAATGTGGTTCAATGAGATGAAAATAATTTTTGGTGAATAGTAAGTTTTTACTTTTATTACCACGGTTAAAAGTAAATATGGTAATTAAAGGTAAAAATGATATTATTATTACCCTAAAACATGTCCAAATTCTATTGGATAAGTGTAATTGGACAAAAAACAACCTTAGGAATAAAAGATGACCATCTTGGCCCACATGGATTTGATTAGGACATTTATTATTAATTTATTGAAAGAAGGGTTAAAATAGTTAAAATCAATGTTTAATAAGTATATCCTTTTTAATATAGGGTTATACATAAGATAAATTGGACTATAAATATTCATTGGAAATATAAAAAATGTTCCTACATAATGGTATTTTATTTTTAATTTTTAGACATTAAATAAATTAATTTATTTATGACACAAAGATGATGCAGTATTTATGTTATTAATGAAATACTGACATAATTGATGTTATAAATACCAAAATAAATTTAATTTGAGACTTTTTATGAATTACTATAATTTTATAGGATCATATGAGATTTTAGTATTGATTTAATTTATTTTTTTTAGATCTAATAATTCTGTTATGATTTTCCAAAAAATCAATTAATAATAGTGTCAAAATTGACATAAAGTAGTTTTTAAAACAAATATTACATTATTAATTGTTATTTTATTCCAAAAAAATCTAAGGTCCGTCCAAATGACTTAGATAAGGTTATATATATTAATAACAATCAACTTGTGGTTCGTTTGTCTTGTTATAGTAATTTTATTAACCTTATAGTGTAAGAACACAAGAAGACACGGTAAAAGTAAAATTATTTAACATGATGTGAAATATAAATTATAAGGTTACAAAAGGAACCTAAACTTGTATAAATTATATTGTACGAGAGAATTTCGACCCATCCCCACCTTATCTTCGAAATTAATCAATTTGAAGCTATTTAAAACCGAATTTGGCTTTATAATAAAATAATATTTTTAGTTATTCCAAAGGTGCCCCTCTCCTCCCTTATAAAAGGCCACCTCCCCCCTCTCTTCCTCACACCACTTTGTGCCTTCACGCTCAGCCAACCCCTGCCAAATTCTCTTCTACACTTCCCTAGGAACATCCTACAGGTCCTGGTCAAAGAGGTTCCCAAAAAGGATATCTCAAAGAGGTGCTTCAAAGAAGAGGTAATGTCTGTTACCGATTCTTTCAACTTTATTTCTTCTTCAACTTCTTCTTCTTCGGTTGTTTCTTTATGAAGTAATAACATCAGTATCACTCATATACTGATATGTTATTCTAAGTATGAAACAAACCTATTTCACCATCTATCCATCCTACGGAAAATGAAATCATCGCGCGTGCGTACGTACGGAATACCGTCTCCACGCCGTGGTGTAACCTATTTTCCACCACCACCTTACTTGGATGGGTATAATGGTGTACATAATAACTATATATGATTATTTTAAAGTGATATTGATTCTGAAATATTATGCATACACTCTAATACAATTCCATGACAATGAGAACGATATCGTCGCTCGTGCGTACGTACGGACTACCGTCTCCACGACGAGATGAGGTTCATTCTCCACGTTAACCATTCTTGAATGATTATAAGGTATATATAATAAGTAATCATGAAAGATATGACATAATAATGATACTGGATTTATGTGTATATATATGTATTTCATCTACTTAATTCCATTCAACTCAATAGGGAAACGAAAATAGCGTTCATGCGTACGTACGACCTACTGTCTCCATGAAGGGTGTATTTCGTTCCATTTACTGATATATTATATATATGTATATTCTGAATATATATTATATATAAATCATGGTTTATATTCTGTAATTAAGTAATCATGATCTATGTAATCATATGAATAATTACAAGTCAAAACACGGACGACAAATGAAACGATTTTACCCAAAAAACTCTTTAACATGGAATTTACAAAAGAACGGGTAAAATAAAGTAATAATTGAACCATATATGATATCATAACAATGACTATGATTCTGGAATAAGTCAATAACATTAATTAAATCATTATACAAGAGGTTTGGACACTTACGAAGCAAATCGGACCTATGTTAAGGGAAATATCACAATCTCATTTTTATCCGAGATTGTTTATACTTTGGTATTTACTAGGGTGTATTCTATCATCCACATCCATGTTTCATAAATATGTAATATTATTTCCATCCACCTACAATTTTTTAAATCCAATTTTACCCTTCGGTGAGTTTTTAGTAAAATATATGAAAGGAATCTTTTGTCGTTTTTCGTACGAGATACTTTTTGACTTTTCCGACAAAAGTACGAGAAGAATGTTTTTTTTAACTTATACGGAATGAATGGATTTTTAAAACATTATTTACAAGATGCTTCCTTTACAAGTTTTCTGTTTCTTTTTAATCATTTCTTTTAGTTTAAAATCGTATGACATGTTAAGAAATGAAAAGTGTTTTTGAAGTAAAAAGGATATTTTCATCAAGAATGGAGTTCAAGTGTTTTATCAAAATTATTTTCCATCTATGATAATAAAGGGTTATGTTTTTATATCTATTATTACATTGATTTGATTATGTTGTGATGGAATTATTTTTATGAATTGTTTTATCTCATATGAATTGTTTTATGATGTCACGATGTTTAAGAATCCCATTTTTATTACATGGGTTATGCTATGATGTATGGTTTATGATTTTGTGGAACACATAAGAATGGAATCATTATGATATGGGTGGGACCTTTATCTCCATCCAATGCATTGGGTAAAGATTTTATATCTCATGAGATAGACATGGCTGGAACGGCAGGTTAAACCGGTTCAGTGAAACGGGACTAAAACGAGGAGTGAACTCGATTCAGAAATGGACTTTTTCCACTAAGATAGTCCTGGAAATGAGTCTTGACTAATAAGAAATGATTCTCTATGATTATGTGTGTATGACAAAAAGTTTCATGTTTTAAGTTATGATTATTGGTATTACATTTCACTACTATGATTTATCCCATGTTATGAAATTATGATTTCTTTTGCAGGTTATGATTTCCAAAAGATATTTTCTTATGTATATGATGTGATTGATATTTATTTTGTTTACCCTTACTGATCATTTGAGCTCACCATTTTATGTTTTTTCCCCAGGATATAAATAATGATTTTAGGTAAAAAAAGGGAAGATCTTTATGGGAGATGTTGAAGATCTTTCACCATGATTAGAAGATTATATTCCAAGTCTCCAAAGACACTAATCTATTATGGTCCTTGTGTGTGTGTATTTTTGTTATGTAATAAGTATTCTGAAAATTTAATGTAATGTCCATGTATGTCAAGCTTCAGGTCTCTACAGTTGGTATCAGAGGAAAGGTTTAGTCAACCTTTGGAAACTAGGATGCGATAACTTTACTGCTATCCCTAGAGATATTTCTAAGGTACGTCTAGGGATGTCCCTAAGGTTATGTATAAGTATAGGTTATAATACTAGAATTATGGTAACCCAAGATGTTAGATATTGAAGTTACTCCCCCTATATTATATTGTTTTCCCTAGAGTGATTTTTTCCTCTCACACTATTCTTTTTGGGTTTTAGACGATGGCTGGAACCCGAACGAACCATGTTGATCAATGTAATGGACAATGTAATGATTGTCCTCCTGAACAAACAAATGTTATGGGAGATGGAGTGCAAAATCTTATTGCTATACTTACACAAGCTATGAATCATTCTGGACTTCCAAATGAGCAGAGAAGGGAACAATATTCTATTGAGTACTTTATGAGGCAACGTCCACCTTCTTTCAGTGGGTCTTCTGATCCACTTGTTGCTGAACAATAGATCATTACCACTGAATAGATATTTTTAGTTCTTCAATGTTCTAAACATGATAAAGTCATCTTAGTAGTATATTGTTTGGAAGGTGAATCTGATCAATGGTGGAATCTTATCATGATTACGAGGCCAAGAGATGACATTGAGTCCATGGAATGGGACGAGTTCAAGAACTTATTTTTCAATAAGTACTTCCCTCGTATTCTTAGAACAAAGCTGGATAAGGAGTTTCTTGAACTAAATCAAAAGGATGATGAATCTGTTGGTATATACAAAGCGAATTTTTCAAGGATTTCAAGGTATGCATCTAGATTTATCATCCAACCTGAAAGTAAAGTTGATCAATTTTTTCAGTGGCTTAAAACCAAATATTCAAAGGGAATTAGCTATAAGAGACTTCAGTAGCTATGAAGAAATTGTGTGTTGTGCTATCAAGGTAGAAATGGAAGTTGGTGTTACGTATCCATCACATAGTTTTGACAAGAGAAGAAAGATGGAGTTCAAGGAGAAATCTCAGAATAATGGTGAAAAGAAGATGAATGTTTCTTTATGCTCAAAGTGTGGAAAGAAGTATGGTGGAGATTATCTTAAAGGGACTCGAAAATGTTTTAAGTGTGGAAAAGAAGGTCATCGAGCAGCTAAGTGTCGAAGTAATGGAAAATGGGTTTTTAATTATGTGAATAATGAAAAGGTTGCAGAGAACGCACCACAAAAACTTCAATGCTTCAAGTGCAAGGAAATGGGTCATTATGCTAATAAATTCCCTAATCCAAGGGTTAGTGATGATCGACATGAGCAACCACATAAGGCAAAGGACAATGGGAAGTCACATGTGATCACTATTAGAGATGTTGAATATAGCAACGATGTGGTGGAATGATTAAGTGTTTATGTAATGAGATTCCAAAATAATGATGTATATAGTATCTTGGAATATTGGAATATTTATGTATTGGTCTATTGTGGTTTTCAATAATTTTATGGTACTGGTAACCATGGAAAGTGATTGAGATATTTTTGGTAAATAGATGATATGTGCATAATGAAGGGATAAAAATATAATGAGATGTTTGATTGTATTCATGAGCTCATGATTGATATAAGGACTAAGTGATATCATGGTTTGAGTATAAAGAATTTTGAGGATTTTGGTTTTTGGAAAGTGTTAACTTTTAACTGCCTTCATGTTTTCACTATGGTTAAATGGGTATTCATTCTTCAAGAGAATACATGATTAAGGTATTCACATGCTTGTAATTTGACCAAAGAGATATATCTCATGATATATGGGGATCAACAATGGTATTAACATGCTAGTTGTATGAACTCTTCGGTAATCTTTTTCAATATAATATGAGATTAGACAGCATTATTTTGGATAAGCCTAAAGATTGGAATGGATTATGTTGGACATAAGATAACATTGTTTAAGGATAGAACTTTATTTTTGATATTATGTGATGTTATAGTAATGTAGTTTTAGAAAAAGGAAAACCTGTAGGACGGACGACAGCCCATCGCATCGGATAAGGCTGCGGGTGGAATTTCAAAAATCCGAGAGACACAGTTGATGTCAGTATGTAAAATGTGGTTCAATGAGATGAAAATAATATTTGGTGAATAGTAACTTTTTACTTTTTTTACCACAGTTAAAAGTAAATAGGGTAATTAAGGGTAAAAAAGAAATTATTATTACCCTAACACATGTCCTAATTCTATTGGATAAGTGTAATTCGACCAAAAACAACCATAGGAATAAAAGATGACCATTTAGGCCCACTTGAATTAGATCAAGACATTTATTGTTAATTTATTTAAAGAAGGGTTAAAATAGTTAAAATCAATGTTTAATAAGTATATCATTTTTAATATAGGGTTATACATAAGATAAATTCGACTATAAATATTTATTAGAAATATAAAAAGATTTCCTATATAATGGTATTTTATTTGTAATTTTTAGACATTAAATAATTTAATTTATTTATGACACAAAGATGATGCAGTAATTATCTTACTAATGAAATATTGACATAATTGATGTTATAAATACCAAAATAAATGTAATTTGAGACTTTTTATAGATTACACTAATTTTCTTGGTTAATATGAAATTTTAGTATTGATTTAATTAACTTTTTTCGAACTAATCATTCTGTTATGAGTTTCACAAAAAATAAATTTCTAAATAGTGTCAAAATTGACATAAAATAGTTTTTAAAACAAATATTATATTATTAATTGTTATTTTATTCCTAAAAATCTAAGTATCATCCAAATGACTTAGCTAAGGTTATATATATTAATAAAAAACAACTTGGGGTTCGTTTTTCTTGTTATAGTAAGTGTATTAAACTTATAGTGTAAGAACACAAGAAGACACGATAAAAGTAAAATTATTTAACTTAATGTTAAATCTAAATGATAAGGTTCAAATAGGAACCTAAACTTGTATAAATTCTATTTTATGAGAGGATTTCAACCCATCCCCACCTTATCTTTTAAATAAATCAATTTGGAGCTATTTAAAACCGAATTTTGCTTTATAATAAAATAATATGTTTAGTTATTCCAATGGCGCCCCTCTCCTCCCTTATAAAAGGGCACCTCCTCCCTCTCTTCCTCACACCACATTGAGCCTTCAAGCTCGTCTAAACCCTGCCAAATTATCTTCTCCACTTCCCTATAAACATCCTAGAGGTCTTGGTCTTCTTCAGAGACCAATTTTAGTTCCCTAAAAGGAGATCTCAAAGAGGCGCTTCAAAGAAGAGGTAATGTCCGTTATCGATTCTTTGAACATTATTTCTTCTTCCACTTCTTCTTATTAGGTTGTTTCATTATGAAGTAATAACATAAGTATCAATAATATACTGATATGTTATTATAAGTATGAAACAACCCTATTTCACCATCTATCCATCCTACAGAAAACGAAATCACCGCTCGTGCGTACGTACGGAATACCGTCTCCACGCCGTGGTGTAATCTATTTTCCACCACCACATTACTTGGATTGGTATAATGGTGTAAATAATAACTATATATGATTAGTGTAAATTGATATTTATTCTGAAATAGTATACATACATCCAATACAATTCCACGATCATGAGAATGATATCATCGCTCGTGCGTACGTACGGACTACCGTCTCCAAGACGAGATGAGATTCATTTTCCACGTTAACCATTCATGAATGATTATAAAGTATATATAATAAGTAATCATGAAATATATGACATAATAATGATACTTGATTTATGTGTATATATATGTATGTCATCTACATAATTCCATTCAACTCAATAAGAAAACGAAAACAGCGTTCATGCGTACGTACGGCCTACCGTCTCCATGAACGGTGTATTTATTTCCATTTACTGATCTATTATATATATCTATATTCTGAAAATATATTATATATAAATCATGTTTTATATTCTGGAATTATGTAATCATGATCTAAGTAATCATATGAATAATTACAAGTCAAAACACGGATGACAAATGAAACGATTTTACCCAAAACGCTCTTTAACATGGAATTTACAAAAGAACGGGTAAAATAAAGTCATAAGTGAACCATATATGATATCATAACAATGAGTATGACTTTTTAATAATTCAATAACATTATTTAAATCATTATAAAGGAGGTTCAGACACTTACGAAGAAAATCTGACCTAAGGTAATGGAAATATCACAATCTCATTTTTATCCGAGATTGTTTATACTTTGGTATTTACTAGGGTGTATTTTATCATCCACATCTATGTTTCCTCAATATGTAATATTATTTCCATCCACCTAAAATTTTTTAAATCCAATTTAACCTTTTGGTGAGTTTTTAGTAAAAGATATGAACGAAATCTTTTGTCGTTTTTTGTACACGGTACTTTTTTGACTTTTCCGACAAAAGTACAAGAAGAATGTTTTTTTAACATATACAGAATGAATGGATTTTTAAAAAATCATTTCCAAGAAGCCTCCTTTACAAGTTTTCATGTTTATTTTTAATTAACTTATTTTAGTTTAAAATCGTATGACATCTTAAGAACGGAAAAGTGTTTTTGAAGTAGAAAGGAAATTTTCCTCAAGAATGGAGTTCAAGTGTTTTATCAAAATTATTTTCCATCTAAGATAATAAAGGGTTATGTTTTTATCCCTATTATTACATTTAATTGATTATGTTGTGATGGAATTATTTTTATGAATTCCTTTATCTTATATGAATTGTTTTAGGATGTCACGATGTTTAAGAATCCCATTTTTATTACATGGGTTATGCTATGATGTATGGTTTATGATTTTGTGGCACACATAAGAATGGCATCATTATGAGATGGGTGGGAACTATATCTCCCTCCAATGCATTGGGTAAAGATTTTATATCTCATGAGATAGACATGGCTGGTACGGTAGGTTAAACCGGTTCAGTGAAACAGGACTGAAATGAGGAGTGAACTCGATTCAGAAATGGACTTTGTCTACTAAGATAGTCTTAGAAATGAGTCTTGACTAATAAGAAATGATTCTCTATGATTATGTGTGTATGGAAAAAAGGATCATGTTTTATGTTATGATTATTTGTATTACATTTCACCACTATGATTTATCACATGTTATGAAATTATGATTTCTTTTGCAGGTTGGGATTTCCAAAAGATATGTTCTTATGTTTATGATGTGATTGATATTTCTATTGTTTACCCTTACTGAGAATTTGAGCTCAACCTTTTATGTTTTCTCCCTAGGATATAAAGATATATTTTAGGTAAAAAAAGTGAAGATCTTTATGGGAGATGTTGAAGATCTTTCACCATGATTAGAAGATTATATTCCGAGTTTCCAAAGACACTAAACTATTACAGTCCTTGTGTGTGTGTGTTTTTGTTATGTACTAAGTATTCTGCAAAAGTAATGTAATGTCCATGTACGTCATGATTCGGGTCTCTACACTGGTAATGAAACTATTTGGGTTATGGTTGAACAAGATTATTATATATTTAATATATCCGAGTAATGGTTCTGTAATCCTTCTGTACTAATGGTATTATGTTATAAAGAAAAACATGTTCATTGTACTCATACCAATCGATTAACTATAATGGTTATCACAAAGGATATATATATATATATAATATTTCAACTTCACCCAAAGTAAACAAATTAAAATTATAAAAATTTAATCTCTTATATATTCACTAATAACATAAAACATAAATTTTGGACAATCACTTTCATCATACGTGTTTATCCGAACATGAACCGTTCATTAAATCCAAGGAAGCAAACATACTCGAACAATGAAATTGAACCTCATAACCAATAAATATTGTTATAAATGAACATAAAATTATTATTCAAAAAAATTACATATATAAGAGTTTCTAGAATTATTAATTAATAAACCTAATTCGTTTATTCAGGTATTTAATGACAAGTGGAGAACACCAACCGATTTAAGGTATGGGATCCTCTCCATTTCACTCTTAACTATGATTTCTTCTATGATATTTCATTTTATGTGTAATAACTAAAGATGGAGTTTGATATCACATTGTACCCATACTTCCCCAATGATGTAAAAGTGATGATAAACCCCTTTTCTCTCTAATAAATTCCTTTTAGGTACACCCGACACCAAGCCGATAAACTATAATGAATTCTACCCAAACCATTGTTGTTAATTCGGGTTGCCCTATCATTATATATATGAAAAGAGAGCAATATTATCTATTTATATACATATTCTAAATTCTTTTTTGTTTTAAAAAATCATTTATGAATACCCTTTCATCACTCTCTTTCAGAGATATACATGTATTTAGAAGATTCCCACCTCTGTACTATCCAATAAACAAACATATTTTAAGGAAACTTCTATAATTTTTAACCAATTTCATGTGCACTATATCAGAGGTTTTAATCCACATCTGACATTATAATATCATTATTTCTATTATTAAAAAATTCTTGGTTAAATTCATGTTTTATATTAAAGATGTCATCTTTTCTATTTTAAAAACTATACTTTATTTTCCTTAAAACCACAAAAAATGTTTTAATGCTAAGGTTTCATAAATACATTTCATTATTGTTTTCATTTATATTTGAAACAACATACCATGTTATATGGATAATTTACCTTATGAACATCCATATATGTTCTAATAACTTTATTTCATGGACACTTTCTTGATACTCTCTTTGGTTATGCTCTATGTCATGATTTTGGTACTGAATTATTTCAATGGGAATCCGTATATTTAGGTTTCGTTGATTATGTAGGATTAATTATGTGTCATGAATATTCATGAAAATGATCATATGGGTGCACGTAGATAGTGCTCCAATGCATTGGGAAAACTTAATTCTCATGTGATGCGATGTGAAACGGGATTTGCTGTTAGCCTTGTCCCGTACTAAAATGGGAAACATGATTGGTGGTTAGCCTTGAACCTTACTAAAATGGAAAACATGATTGGTGGTTAGCATTGAACCATACTAAATACATGTTTTAAGATTTTGTCACATTTATATGACTCTATTTTTATATGATTCCATTATTATATGATACAATTTTATATGCTTCATGCTTTGGATATCGTTATGTCATGCCTCATAACACATGTGCTTAATATGTATCCTTATGTCCATTCCCATACGGGATTTTTCATATAATCCCTTTATTCATGTGTTCCCCAAGGAACCCTATGTAGATATAAGGGATCAAAGGAAGTCAGGAGATATTTATGGATATTAAATAAAGAAGTGATTTTTATCCCCATGTTTATTGTTTTATGTACCTAGTCATCCATGACAATAAACATAATGATCCATGGATTGTACTCTGGTGTATAATTATGCCGAAAATTATGTAATGTTTTATGTAAAAAGTCTTGGGTCACTATAGATGGTATCAGAGGATTTCTGGTTATTTATTGAGATTAGGAATAGAGCGGCTTAGTGATAACCTTAAGGATGAGACTCAGTATGAGAAAAAAATTCTGAAATTTTGCTGAGTACTGAGTAAGTAGTTTAAAAAAATACATCTCTTTCTAGATATGAGCAGGTAGAGGTGGCTAAGGTACAGTTGTATCTTGGGGTAAAACACGAAAACACCACTTTGAGATAGACATGAATGTGAACTATTTCATGATAATGGTCCTTGTTGTACTCATTGTTACGACACTCCTTGGGGATATGATTTGGTAGATTCATGAGATTAGTAAAAACAATTATTAAGGGAAAAAAGCCCATAAGAATATAATTTAAGATATTGATCAGGGATAAACTATATTTAAACCAAAGGAATCAAATGTTTGGCTATACTTAATCTTTTTAAGTTTATCCTTTTATGTTCAATGTTTCATTTTTATGCTCAATAGAAAATTATTCAAGACCAATAATTATATTTTCTATGTTTGTTAATGGTGGAAAATAGAAACACTCGTTCCAACAATGTGATTGAAAATGTGATGATTGCCCAAATGATATGTCTGATATGATGGGAGTAGGTGCTTAGAACATCATGACAGTACTTGCTCAGCTAGATCGAGTTATGAATAATAACTCAAATTTTTAGGAATTACATCCTCCTACATGTAAAAGAGAATGTTTCCACAGAATCCTTCATGCATAAAAGGCCTCCCATGTTTAGCGGATCTTTTCATACCCTCCATACGAATAAATGGATTAACTCCATTGAAAAGATATTCTCTGTCCTCCTGTTCTCGAAAGAAGAGAAGGTTGTACTGGAGGTCAATTGTTTTGATGGGGAAGCTAATCAGGGGTGGAAACTTATCAAGAGTACCAAGTTCTAAGAGGAAATTGATTCCATTTATTGGGAGGAATTAAAGAGTAATTTTTCAATAAATATTTTCCTCGAAGCCTCTATCTCAAGATAGATAGAGATTTCCTCAGACTCATGTAGATAGAGGATGACTCTATCAGGGTGTATGAATCAATCATTACAAGGCTTTCACAGTATGCCTCTAGATTTTTCTTGAACACCAAAAGCAAGGTGGATCACTTCTTTAGCGGACTAAAGGTGAGTCTACCGTGAGAATTGGTGATTCAAGACTTCAACAATTATGAGGAAATTTCCCCTTGGGCCCCCATGGATGAAATGGAGATCGAAGATTCTTGGTGTTCTCATGGGACCAGTGAAAATAAGCGGAAAATGGAGAACAACATGGGTGGTTCATCAAAGAAATCCTATGATGGAAAGATTCCTGAATTTTCCTCTTATAAATTTTTTGTAAAGAAGCATCCTTGTAACTGTCTGTGGGGAACCTAGAATTGCCTCAAATGTGAAATATTTGGTCACATAGCCAAAAACTACCGAAGGGATATGAAAAATCCCACTAATGTTGAAGAAGAAAAGAAGGTCAGAATCAACACTCAACCTAAAGTGTATTGTTACAACTGCAAGGAGCATCGGCATTGTGCAAGCAAGTGCCCTAAGATGAGGGTTATTTGGAGGCAATCAGCCACAACCTCTAAGTAAATAAGGATGGGATTATGATATCACTACTGCTGAGGTAGAGCCAGACAACGATGTGGTGACATGTATACTAGTTATTCATTCAATAATAGAAAATGTACTATTTGATTCTGGTTCTTTTCATTCTTTCATATCTTTAGAGTTTAGTAGAACTATTAAAATACCACCTCAAAATTTGGGGGAAAATTTATCCGTGACAAAAGAAAATGGCTCAATTATTGAATTCATGGTTTAAAACTCCTCCCTAGTTAATGTTTGTGGACTGAACCTCCCAAAAAATTTCCTCAAACTTCCTTTAGTGGAGTTCGATGCTATATTGGTCATGGATTTCCTATCTTTATACAAATCCAAAGTCAACATTTATGAAATGGGTACCACTCTTCAAATCCCAAAGCATCCTCTGATTCATAACATGTGTAAGGAGGAAGATGAATCTAATTTTGAATTTTCATCACATGTGTGGATTTTTCTACCTTGTGAGCATGCATATCTAGCTCAAATTATTGAGACAATGGAGATAATCATGCTTGAATACATGAGCCTCGTGAGGGATTACACTGATGTATTCCCAGACGAGTATCCTGGTCTTCCTCCAGATCAAGAGGATGATATCTCAATTGAACTTATCCTTGTATCTCTTCCTATATCAAAGACACCTTACAAAATGACTTCCATAGAGCTGGAAGAGCTGAAGAAGCAGTTATAGGAGAATAAATAGAAGGGTTTTATATTCTCAGGTGATTCACTGTGGGGTACGCCAGTCCTCTTAGTCAAGAAGAAGGAAAGAGAAATGTGCCTTTGCATTGATTATCATGAGATCAATAAAATCATGATAACGAACAAGTATCACCTACCACAGAAAAATGACTTATTCATTCTTATTTGTAGGGATAGTTATTCCAATAATTTAGACCTTCGGCTGAGATATCACAAATTAACGGTGAGTAAATATGATATTTCCAAGACTGCCTTTCTGATAAGGTATGCAATCTATGATTTTATATTGAATCATTTGGGAATCTCTAATGCTCTAGAAGTTTTTAGGGATTTAATGAATAGTGTGTTTAGATATTACCTCAACAAATTGGTGGTAGTCTTTATTAATGATATTATGATATACCTCAAGTGAAAGGAGGAACATGAGGAGCATTTGAATACATGATAAAGATGATGTGAGGGCAGTATTTGTATTCAAAGTACAATAAATGTGAGTTATTAATGGAGGAAGTATCATTCTAGGGGAATGTTATCCCAAGAAAAGGGATATCTATGGACCCTTCCAAAACAAAGGCAATTAAAGAGTGGCCTAAGACATCTTCTGTAATGGAGATCCGCAGAAATTTTGGGTCCAGCTAGGTATTATCAAAAATTTGAGAAGAACTTTTCATGATTATGAAACCCAATGACCAAAATGACAGGATAGGGAGTAATGTTTTTCGGGACTAAAGAACGTAAAGACAGATTCTATAAAATGAAAACGAGGCTTATCACTATGTCAGTACTCAGACACCCTACAAGTGGAGAACTTTTTGATGTGTATAGTGATGCTTCTATGAAGGGATTAGGCTGTGTGCTAAGGAAAAATTATAGATTGATAGCCTACAACTAAGGGCAGCTAATAAAAGAGAAAAACTATCCTACACGTGATTTGGGGTTGTAAATAGTGGCCTTTGTTTTGAAAATATAGCGGCATTATCTCTATGGGGATAATGGTGAGATATATACTGACCACAAGAGTCTCAAATATATATTCACACAAAATATATTTATATGTGCCAGCAAAGATGGATATAGATCATCAAGGATTTTGACTGCTCAATCCACTACCATCTCGGTAAGGCAAACAAGGTGGTAGATGCTCTAAGTATAAAAAATCCTACATCATTATCAATGATGGAAATTGAAAGGGATCTGATCATCTTAGTCTTGTGAATAATGGACATGTGAATCATTAAGGGAGGAACATCAACAATCCTTTCTCAAATAATTGATTAACCATCCCTCTTAGAGAAAATAAAAGATCCTCAATCAAAAGAAGTGGAAATTTGGAAAAGGCAGGAAGCTGTTAAAAAGGGGAAATCCTCTGATTTCAAAATTGATGATGAAGGAATTGTATGATTTGGGACATGATTATTCATACCATATAATCCATAGATAAAGAAGTATCTATTGAATGATGAAAATAGCTAGACCTTCTATATCCACCCAGGAAGCGCAAAGATGTATCGAGATCTCTGAAAATACTCTTAGTGGGACAATATGAAAAATTAGATTACTGAATGTACATCAATGTGCCTGGTATGTCAGTAAGTGAAGCTGAGAGAAAAATGAGTAAGGGGATGATGAAACCACTACAAATACCAGCATGGAAGTGGGATAACATTAACATGGACATTTTCATTGGACATACAAGGACATCCAGAGGAAGCTATTCCATATGGGTCATTATGGATCGTCTTACAAAGACAGCTTAAAAATTCGCAATTTAAGAGGGATTCTCATTGAATCAACTTGCGGTGATTTAAATCAAATAGGTGGTTTGGATACATGGAGTAATAGTATCTCTTTTATTTGATCAGGATTCGAGATTCATCTCACGGTTCTAGAAAATTCTCTAACATTCTCTAAGGACTAAACTGAACTTTCGCATGACTTATGATCTTCAAACTGATGGCCTATCTGAGTGAACTATTTAGACACGAGAAGACATGTTGAGTGCACGTTATATGGAATTCATAATAGGTTGGGAACATCATCTTTTATTGGTTTAATTATTCAACAACAATAGTTTCTACTCGAGTATCTGAATGGCACCATATGAATCCCTTTATGGGAAAAGGTGCAGAAGACTGGCATTTTGGGATGAAGTCGGTCAGTGCAAGATACTAGGTCCTGAAATAGTCCATGAAATGGTGGATAAGTTGAAACCCATTCATCACCATATCAAGTTGGCCCAAAGCCGAAAGAAATGTTATGCACACAATCATTGATGAGGCATTGAGTTTAAAGTTGGAGACTTGCTATTTCTATGCATATCTCCATGGAAGAAGGTCATTAGGTTTGGAATGAAATAGAAGGTAAGTCTTCGATACATAGACCCCTTCGAGATACTTTTTTGAGTTAGAGTTGTGGAATAACGAATGAAAATGTCCCCTATTCTTTAAAAATTACATGATTCCTTTAATGTACCCCTCTTAATGAAGTACATACTAGATCCTTCACATGTACTCTCTTTAGAGGTGTTCTAGTTGGAGGATGACCTTTCCTTTGAGGAGAAATGATTGAAGATCTTGGATTGTATAAACAAAGTTATACACAAAAATAATATTCATATGGTCAAGGTACTATGGCTAAACCATAAGTACAAAGATGAAACATGGTAATTATAGGAAGAAATGAAGGAAAAGTACCACACTTGTTTGTTGCCCTAGAATTTAAAATGAAAAATCAAGGGTGAAATTTCTTAAGGGGGGAAGAATGTAATGACCCAATGTTTTTCATTGCAAGTTCCCTTCCTATAAATATGTTATAAAATCACAATAAAAGACAACATAATGATCTACAAAATTCTAACTAGCCTTTAAAATTGATTTTTTCACTTCTGTGTTTTTAATTTCAAAAATTTGACATACATGGTTGCAAAAAAATAAGTTATTTTGATTTCAATAAGAAAAACATAATTTTTGTTAATAGTAACCTAACCTTATGAATAGTTAAATAACCTTATGAATAGTGGTAAACCCAAATTAATAGTATCCTTACCTATGAGAATAAAAAAATAATTTTAATGTGAATGTATGATGTACCTATATTTTAGAATAAGTAAATGAATATTTTAAAGCTGGGTTTTTAATAAAAATTATGAGTATAATTAAATGTTTAATTAATAATATTTGGAGAATTCTTTTGGAAAAATGGACTTCATTTTTTGAATCTACATGTTGATTAATGGTTAGGGTACATTATTGATATTTTTCTAAAATACTTGATTTTTTAGTGAATAGTAAAATACAAAAATTTAACAAATAAATGCACTATAGTGAAAATCGACAATTTCTGACATCATGGGTCTTGTAATGACCATAATATAGAAATTATGTGAATTTAATAATACTCTTGGTCATGGAATACTTAATATTACTAGTCTTTTGGAAATATAAAAAATTAACGGTTATAATATTATGATACCCCTCCTCCCCTCCACTATAAATACCACATATTCTTACCTCTTCTCTTCACTCCTCTCAATCATATTTCCATGCCAATATTCTTCCCAAATACCCCCCTAAGATCCTCCCCCACGTCCAAAGTCCCCTAGTCTCTTCAATATACCAAAACTTCTTCCATTAAGAGGTTCTGAAGGGGGTAGTCTATGGAGGTAAATGCCTCTTTCCAATTCCTTCATTTCTTTTATGTTCTTTTTTTTTGTTTCTTTAATCACCTACCTTAACCCAAATGGCATGATAACCATAGTAACATAAATGTACTATAATTATATTATTATAATGGGATACTTAATTATCTTTTCACCATTCCCCATCATATATTTGAAAGAAATGAAAGCGTCATTTGAGATGTGTAAATTTATCCCATTCAAGGACAACAATTTATCAATTTATTTTATCATCATTAATTCTGGTCAGGAAACAATTTTTGATATGGTTAAAATAGATTATTATATATTTAATATATCTTAATAATGTTTTTATAATCATTTTTTACTAATTCTATTATCTTATAATGCAAAACATGTTGATTGTAATCAAACCCACCGATTAACCAAAACAGTTATCACTAAGGTTTTATAAATAAAATTTTGAATTCACTCATATTTACTAAATTAAAATTGTAACCATGTAATATCCTGAATCTTCACTAACAAAATAATACTTAAATTCTGTACAATCACTTTCATCAAACGTGTTTATTCGAACATGAACCAATCATTAAAGTCATGTAAGTTAATAGACACAAATAATAAAATTGAACCTCATAACCAATCAAATGGTTAAAAATTAACAAAAAATTATTATACTAGACCAATTAAATATATATTTGGTTTTGGAATTATTAATTAATAAACATAATTTTATTACTCAGGTCCTTAATAACAAGTGCAGAACAGAAAAATATTCAATGTTGGGATCCTCTCCATTTCATTATTAATCATGATGTCCTCTATGATATGTCATTTCATGTGTAATCCCTAAAGATGGGGTATGAATTTTCACCATCTCCATAATTCCTCAATGATGTAAATTTGATGATAATCCCATTTTATCTCTCATAAATCCCTCTTAGTTACAGCTGATACAATTCCAATAAACTGTAACGAATTCTTCCCGAACCATTTTGTTCTTTCATTTTGCCTTATATTTCTATATATCATATTGAGTTGTCTTATATGTTTATATACATATTCTAAATTTTTTTTAGTTTTACAAAATTAATTTATTAATACTCTTTCATTTCTCTCTTTCAGGGATATTCATGTTTTCAAAATTTTCACTCCTTAGGACTATCTGATAAGAAAACCTATCTGAATGAAACATACCAATTTTTTCACAATTTCATGTTCAAAATATCATCTACATTAAGCCACCATTGTCTTTATTAAATAAGTATTTTTGTTATGAAAACATTCTTGGTTTAATTCTGGTTTTATAAAAAAATTACTTCTTTTCTATTTTAAAAACTCTATAGTATTTCCCTTAAAGCATCACAAAAAATGCACTAATTATAATGTTTCTAAAATACATTTATTTTACGTTTTCACTTAATTATTACACCACTTACCACGATATATTACAATTTTATCTTATGAACGTCCAAATATGTTCTAATTCATTTCATTCATGTACACTTTCATGATACACACTATTGTTATGCTTTATGTCATTATTGTGGTTCCAAATTCTTCCAATGGGTATCCTTATGTTTATGCATGGTTGATATGTATGATTATTTATGTCAAAATAATATTCATGATAATTTTGAAATGGGTGTGCCTAGATAGTTATTAAATTAATTGGGTAAATTTATGTCTCATGATATGTGATGTGAAATGGGATTGGCAGTTAGCCTTGACCCATACGAAAATTGGAAACAGGATTGGCGATTAGCCTTGGCCCATACTAAAAAGGGAAACAAGATTGGTGGTTAGAATTTACCCATAATAAAGACATATTTTATGTTTCTTCCACATATATATGATTAGATGTTTAAATGATTCTATGAGTAAATCATATGATTTTATATGTTCCCTAGGGTACTCTATGTATATGTAAGGGATCAAAGGAAGTTAGGAGCTCTTTATCGAGATTAAATAAAAAAGTGTTTTTATCCCCATGATTTATGTTTTATGTACATATTCTCCCAAGACACTAGAATTAACAATACTTGGATTGTACTATTGTGTTTAATTATTCATAAAATCTTATAATGTTTTATGTAAAAGTATTGGGTCGCTATACTATTATTGTTTTGGTTTCAAAAAATAATAATTTTTCCACACCATCGCGGTGGAATCATGTATGGATAATGGGGTTATTTAAATCCATTCGCAGAGGATGTCCTAAGATGACGATTTCATGCTATTTATCACTATTTCAGTGGATGTACATTTCCCTATGGATTTTTCTAGGAATTTTTTACAAAAATAAATAAAATTAGATCTTTAATTGAGTATAAGGGTTAGATATTTGGTTTACTATTGGGTGGAGAGAGTTATGGGAGTGAGACACAATCTATTGATTTAGGTTTTAGTGAGAGATTTTTCGTTTGGGATATTTTACGATTTATGCCTATATAAAAAAATTGAATTATTAATTAATTTTTTTATAATTATATCTGTAAATGTATCTAGATACTAGTTCCTAGGAGGCGATATGGTCTTGCATGATACATTGATGACCATTGGTGATGATGGATGAGTAGCTTATAGAAGGAGAAAATTCATAAGAGGTAGATGGCCCCTTAAGAATCCACTTATGTTAAATTATATTATTTGGATTCATTTTATATGTTATATTACCACTTTAGGTTGTTGAAATTTAATTAATTTAATTTTTTCATTAAAAACCCTTTTATAAATGCATATTTGATGGGACACGATCAACCCTCGAGTACTTAATGGGTGTTTCTATTGTAGGGGGATAGATGTTAAAAATGTATTCCTTGAGATATGTGAACACAATAAGGATACTGATATGATGGGAATGAAAATAATGGCCCTTATATATATTCCTTCAGCTCTTATGGGTGGGGAGTTGTAATAGAATAGGCATGTAAAACCTCTGGTTCGACATTAGAACCTAGGGGTAGGATATTATAGGACATAGGGTTGCCTCATATCCATGGTGTAGATAGCCAAAGAGTCGAACACATGCACATCAACTTATAGTTTTATATGTTCCTAGGTAGATATCACTAGGTGTGATTATATATGTGTTATTTTACTGGATCAAACTATGATGAATCAAGAATTCAGATTAAAATTCAACCATCTCTTTTGAGTGATGACTGTAGAGGGTTTTTACCAGGCTTGTGAGGTTGAACATGATTCTTACTACGATATGGGATGTTTTCCGTCTGAGTAATGATGTTTTCCATAGATCTTAGTATATGACTATTTTTACACCCAATGAGTTTATTTTATATCACCTTAAAGAATAATACTAAATTTAATTGAATGTAACAAATGTAATATTAAACATAAAATGAACTATGATATACTATTAATATATTAGTTAAATATTACTATTTAAACCTCAAAATTTAATAATTTTTTATTAATAATAGTGATATAATTATAAAATATATTTCCAATTTTATTCTACAATAAAGTTAATTTTCACTCATACCTTGATCATTGATAAGATATAAATAATGGAAAAATCAGTTGAAGTGAAAAAATATATTTTTTATAAAATGATTATTTATGTACTCAATGTTTTTATAATTTTAAATTATGTTAATAACTACAAAATAATTATTAGAAGAAAATGTATATATCACATATTTAATAATATAAAATAAATATAATGGGGGATACTAAATGATTAACGAGTATAAATTTATTTTATACTTCAAAAATACATTTTTTATATGCTAATTAATGTGTTCTGCACAGGGATATAGTAATTAATTTATAAAATCTTTATAATTTTCATTTCATAAAATTGAAATAATTTTTTAAAATATTCATAATAATATAATCTTATGATATTTTTTTGGGATTGACAAAAAATATAAATTTCTGAGTAAATAGTGAAAATACTGATATTTTGTAAAACTATAATTTATTTTCATTAAATAATGTAACATAAATGTCCCGTTAAAATTTATAATTCTTAATGTCTAATAATGTTAAATATATTAAAATAATACTAACTAACTACACAGTTTTCAACATCATACATTATTTAGTTATAGAATCATTTATTTCTTAAAAATTGAATTTCTCTAAAAAATATATATTGCGATGAAAATTCATATATTAAAATTAAATTTTACCAATTCTTAAAGAAATTTTTATAAAATTGATAACCTATTTGGAATAATCCTATAAATATTATTTAATTAGATCAATTTAATTGTTCTTCATGTTGAATAGCAACCATGATAAATTTTTATCACCTTGGAAATGGTTAAAATGGGTTAATCCTAGTTCAAACTAAGTGATAAGGTAAAAATAAATACAAAACATATTTTAATTTCATTAAATGATTATATTTTGGCAATAATCTATCAATAATAAAAAACGTGGCATTCTTTGCAAATTTATTTTGATTATAATCTTTATATTATTTAAAGTTAATTGATAATTAGAAAATGAAAATCTCTTTCTTTTAAATTCTCAAATATGTATTCAAAGAGAAAAAAATAATTTATTACTAGTTAGAATTTTTTATTTTCAATATGAGTATTTTTTAATATTTATTTATATTTATTTTTTGTGATGTAATAATTCCATTTAACGTTTATGAAGCGCCAATGCAGCGTTTGTGAAAGCAATTGAAAATTTTAGTAAATGATTTGACAAAATAAAATTAAGATTATTTGGATGAATAACAGTTTTATTAAAATTTAATGTATAACAAAATATTATAAGTTATTTTTAAATAATTTTTATTTTAATTTCCTTATTAGCATGATATAATAAATGTCGATATTTTACAATATTCATGAAAATGAATTTAAATTATATTTTATTTTTATAAATTATTATTTAATAATTATAAAATAAGAAAAAACCTATATTAAAATACTTATATAGTAAATTATTGATACTATATTTCACTATTAATTAATTTTCAACTTGGTATTTTTGAAATTTTATTTTTGACCCATGGAGATTGAAACATTTGATACCACATTTATGTTTATAAGGCTTAATAAGGTAGTTAAACTAATGGATATGGTTTAAAAAGGACACTTAAACTAGAATAATTTTTTTAATATATCTATCCGTTAAACTCAATATATTCCAATGTATGGAACTTTCAATCCATTTTACCTGAGTTAGATACATATTATATATTTATATTTCATATATTTACATGATTGCCACCCACTACACTTAAAATAGGGAATCACCTCTCATCTCTTTCCAACACTTCATGATACATTTATCTCATCCAATACATACACAAATACATTCCCAAAATTCATACCCAGGTCATATATGTAATTGTAAAATCAAAATACCAACCTTTAAGGCTTATGGTGTAATCCAAATGTGGTTTTAAAACAAAGAGGTACAATTCATAACTGAGTGTTTTCCAGTTTATTTATTCTTACATATTTGATTAAAATTCTGTAAATATTCTTGAATAACATAATATGTCTCAAAAATATTATTAATTATTATTATGTTGATGTAAATTCCATTTTAATATCTTTTTCTATCTTATGGAAATGAAAACATCACTCTTGCGTACGTGTGTACTACCACCCCCACGAAGTGATGCATTTAATTTATCATCCCCTCATCACATGATTGGTAATTATGATACATTAAATGAATTTATAACATATCAATGACATAATTATTAATAAATAAATATAATAAATTACTTATCATCTTTCCTCTACATATTTTGTAAAATGATAACCTTTCTTTTTCGAATGTGTAAACCACCACCTCTGTGAACGGATGTGATTCATTTTTTCACAAAATTAATTCTTGGATGATTCTAAATTTAATTTAAGATATAAAATTATATTTTTTAACTGAATAATATTGATTATATGGTGGATCTCTTACCGCTTTTAGCATATAAATCCTTCCAATGTTATCTTTCAAATATTAACTCAACTTCATAAAAACATTTGACATTGGCGTAATTAATTTTGCAGAAAAATAGTTAATGGTAATAAATTAAATAATATGAATAATGAAAATGTAATGAACATAAAATATTTTATTAAAATAATTAATATAATTATATTACATGGGATTTAGAGATAATAATATGTGATTGGATACTAAATGTAAGGGTATTTTTCATATCAATTTCAATTATTTGAGACTCAGGAAATTTTCACAAAAAAATAATTTTTTGTTGTATAAACTATAATAACCCAACTCACCAAGTCCATATATTCTATCATAGTTCTTATTAAAGACCCAAGTCCACCTCAAATAGGATAGGTTCTAGTGACAATCACTGATAATTCCTAAGTGAGATGAGGCCTTTTCATTATATACTTGTATGTACAAACCCCATTGTCACAATGAAAAATCGATGCGGAATAAAATAATGACTATAAAATATATAGTATAACCATGAAATAAATAATAATTATGGAATAGATAAATCTACAATAGACTGAAATAAATGTGAATATGGAAAAAATGCAACCCAACCAGAAAAGAAGTCTCATGTTGGCCAAAACAATAATATGGGAAAACTGAGAGAGCTCGACTCGCGATCACCATGTCCAACCATCATACATGGTCAATGCACAAAGATAAATCTATTATCTACTGATTTCACTGATAAATTTTATGTACTCTACATAATACATGAAACAAGCCGAAAAAATCCATTTATGGGGTGAGTATATACATACCCATTATGACACCAGGAAACCCACAAGGGGGGTAATAAAAAGATATGAAAATGGTTATCTAAACCCATAATGTTTTGTCAATTAGAACACGATAATAAACCATAATATCCAATATATTCTAAAAAAAATCCTAATATAGAGATAACGGGTATCTTCATATCTATATCCCATCTATGAATTATAAGCCAACCTACAACACCAAGGTTTCATCTCTGATTCCTAGCATCATGTAAAAACATTCTGTCATCAATGTTGAGAAACAAAACCTCACCACTAATCTTAATAGTCCATGGGGATCCTTCTCTAATGTTGTTTCCACTAAACCACATAGTATATAAAGTGGGGTCCATTCTATTTTCCACTACACATCTTAAATAAGGGGTTAATATCTCCAGTCCATGTGTCTCTCACAAACCCACAATATAGTTATTTGGAGAACCCAAACCATTACAATATTCTAAAGCCTGAGGGGAATAATATCTAATAAAGGACCCACACACTATTTTTATAGGGGTTCGACTCATTTGATAGAGGACTTGTGTACTTGTATGACTGGTGGGTTCCTCTAAGTGAACGGAGGACCCACACCTTTTCATTATAGTGGGGTACCACTCAGAATATAAATAGATAGGGGACCCACACTCTGGTCAATCATTGAGTACCACTTAATAGAATGAAGACCGATTGCCTAGTGCATCAGGGATAATCTACTCAATAAATAAAGGACCCAAATCCTAGTGCATCGGGGTAGGGGATGTCCACATAAATAACGGAGGTCCACATGATGGCATGATGGGGGTTCCATTTAGTAGGTAATTATAAAGGACTTGTTCCCTAGTTTATCTAATGGTGTACAACTTTATAAATGGAGGACCTACACCATGACACCCCACTTAATAGTTATGGGGGAACAATATCCTATAGAGGACTCTCTCCTATATTAGATAGGGGTACGAATCAATCAATAAATATAGTGTCATGGACCCTCACCATGGTGCAATATGTGGTTTCCAACTTAAGAATATCTATCTATAATGAACCATCGAGATCAGTGTTGTTGGTATATCATCATCTAAAGAAACATTTCATTATCAACACGTCATGTTATAGCTCAAATGTCACTATGATGGCTGTAATCACAGTCACTATGTAAAACTACTTAGTATAGACTACTCATGGGACAAAATTCAAGTCTTTATGGGTGGAATATAAAATGTGGAACTCTAGAGAAAATTATAAGGCATGTACCATGGGTCACATGGTCTTTGAAAAAAATGGTTTCTAACTCATGGTACCAGGTTATGCTACTGCTTGATGATAATTGAAGAACAAATTTTCTAGTATTGAAGAAGACATGATGCATTCACTACCTCTCTATGCACCTTTATCTAATCGTTTATCATTATCTAATATGATATTCTAATAAAAAACTTATTTTCTCCTCTAAATCCTCGAAGGGTTATGCGAAAAACCTTGGTTTTTTTTATAATGGTTAATTTTTTGATATAATTTGATTTAGGTATTTTATAATAAATAACTAAATTTTTTTAATTTAATGCACCCTCCAATGAATGCTTTCCTTTTGACATCTGATAGTAACAAACCTTAGGGCACAATGTGGATAAACCCTAAATTACAAATTCAACTATGGTCTTATATTTCATTTATAAAATCCCAAACCATAAGGAAGTTCTATAACCAATATTATGTATGCATGTGAATTAAAATTTATATAATATTTTTAATATCACCGCACTGAATCTCTCTGAGCCTTAGAATCCAGTGATGACATAGCACATTGATCAAAAAATATTCTATAGAATATTCTAAATTATTTCACGGAAAAATTAGAGCTTCTACAATATACCATTTGTCATGTATTTTTATCAAGAAAATTGAATAACATACTTGAACATGTGAAGATAATAATATATCAATTGGGTTTCCCATACCACCAATAAACACGCACCCAAGGGGAGCACTTTCCTATAAAGGGTATTCTCTTACTTGTTCAAAAACACCACCAGTGTCTTTGAAAGGTAACTCCACATTAAACTACAATCTCATCCATTTTTACATCATTCAATGATTCATGCACATGTCTTCTCAGCCATGACACATACAATATAACATTCACCATGTCTAACATTAGTCATATGTTCATGTGGAACACCACCTCCCTGACCCATTATAGTAACTTGAAAAGTGATTACGATCCTAAGAAATAACCCACCATTATGGAAAAATATATGTGATCCTCAATGACTTGAGATCTCCAAAAACACATGATACATCAATATAACTGCAAAATCCACTATCATCGGAAAATAATCGATTCCTAAGGGATTTTTGAAGTCCTCATCTACCCATAGATGGACTATTACATTATTAAAAAATCAATAACACCAATGCTAGTACTAATTATTTTGTCACACACTATCTCTGACTATTAAATCAATGAACCATATGGTCTTCTATTCAAGGACACAAATTTTTCGACCTTGATGGTGGATTTGACACTATAGAGATTGAAAAATAATATAGTTGTAAAGACCCGTAAAATTCTATGGAAATTCTTTTCTAATTTTATTTGGGATTTTACAAGAACGCAGTTTCTGAGGGCGCCTGATTCCGAGGCCCGGTGTGCCCGGAATAATTTTCCGAAGTTTAGCTCGGGTACGTTCAGTGAACGAACGAGCGGGTTTTCCTAACTTTTGAACCGTTTCTCAGGATCAAATTCTGAGGGCACCGATGGAATCGCAGCGTCGGTATTTGCTTAGAAATTCCTTTTCCGGAGTTGCGTTTTATCGGGTGTGGTTTTTAATTTTTGGGGTTAAGTTAAGAAATAAAATAAAGTGGTGCGAAAACTTTATTTTATTTCACTTAAAGCCACTTAACCTGAGTTAAGAGGATAGGGTGGAACCCTAAAATATCCTACCCACTTGGCAGGATATATGTGATATGGGGCCCACATGGGCCCCACCGTTTCTTTCCTTCTAAGTAACGGACCCGCAACCCCCCTCTTTAATGAAAGTCAACCGTGCATTTTTCTGGTTATGAAATGCCTCATTAATTGGGCAGTTAAATCGTTACAATTAATTCATTGAATTAATTGCTTGTTTCTTTTCTTTTTAAATTCAAACGTGTCATGTGTGTTAATAAAATAAGATAACTCATATTTTATTTCTGTTGGAACTTTTGCCGTGGAGAGAATTTAGAGGAAAGCGTTCTTCTTCGACAAAGAATGTGAAGAACGCGAAGAACTTGAAGAACGCTCCGACCTCCAACAAAGAATGCCAAATCCTCAGAGATCAACGATGCGACGTCGTGTACCGCGATGTCAATGATGCTTCTTCCGCGACGCTTTTTCCGTGACATTTCTTTCGCGACGATCCTCTTCTTCCACGACGGTTAATTCCGCGACGGACTCGTGTTCGACGACAACGCTTGAGGTAGGGAATTAATTTTGAGAGTGAATTTATTCCCTCGTTTCATTCATTCTAAAGAAAACAAGGAAACATGGATTAACTTGTTATCCAGTTGAACCGTGCATGTTTTCCTTGCGGGTTGGGAATTTTTGTTGCAGGATGTTGTGAGAGATTATTTTATTTTTGATTGTGATCTCATCTGTCGCCTTTCTTGGTTTCATTTTTGGGCCGCTTGTTATCATACTAATGGGGGGAGGTCAGACAGCACGATCACGGCCGACCCTCCTTCCCCCCCTGTTGTTTGTGTTTTTTGCGGCACGGGAAAGGCAGCACGGTGCCGTTTCACCATGTGGAAACAAGAAGAAAGAACGCGGCGAAAAAGCGCGGCGCCGTCGCGCTGCGCCGTTGAGGCCGAACGAAACCGCGGGTGGAGTCGGGGCCGAGGAGGTGAATTAAAGACCCCTTGTTTAGTTGTCGAAGTGCGGATCGATGGTCGATGGCGAGGTGTGCTGCGAAGGCATTTTGAAGGCTTTGTAGCAAAGGTCGGGTCAGTCCGGGCCCAGACCCCCCATTTTCGGACCCTTTTTTGTCTTTCGGCCATATCTT
Source organism: Viscum album (assembly GCA_963277665.1). Taxonomy (NCBI): domain Eukaryota; kingdom Viridiplantae; phylum Streptophyta; class Magnoliopsida; order Santalales; family Viscaceae; genus Viscum; species Viscum album. Next base: position 249,918,686 of record OY728126.1, on the reverse strand, counting down.
GAGCTGTAAACCACTGAACGACATACCGTCAACGGTGATGCGACCCTTGGATCGAGATGACCGTTTCAGTATATTACACTCAAGGTTTCCGAATACTTTGGGTTCGGCTTGGTTGGTTCGGATACGAAACCAAACGGGCCCTTAGAGCGGAAACACTTATATCTTGAGCTCCGGATGTCCGATTGATGTGTCGTCGCCTTTGATGGATTCCTCTAAGTGAGAACAATCTTTTGGCTTACTCTGCTCGAGGTTTGGATGTCGTCGGAGTGCGGTCGGGTTGGTTCGCTACTGAAACCAACCGGGCCCTTAGAACCAAAAAGCCAATAACTCACGAACCGGGCTTCCGATTGACGCGTCGTCTGTCTCGTTGAATTCCTCTTGATGAGACGGAACTTTTGGAATACTACACCCGAGTTTTGGTTGTAGTTGGATAGTGGCCAGGTTGGATTGCACCCGAAATCCAACCGGGCCCTTGGAACAGAAAAGCTAATATCTTTCTGACCGGACATTTGTTTGACGAACCATCAGCGGCGTTGGTGATCACGTTGAGAAACGGTCCCTATGAGTATACCCTATGAGAGTTCAGGCTATAGTTGAGATACGGCTGGTTTGGTTCGCACACGAAACCAACCGGGCCCCAGGGACAAAAAGGCTAGTAACTCAAAGACCGGGCGTCCGATTGACGCGCCGTCTGTTGCGTTGAGACACCTATGATGAGGCGGTCCATTGAGATAATTCTTCGTGGTACTTATGATACTTGGAGTATCGACTTGTAGCTTGTGGAGAGGACCCTTCCAGAGACGAGCGTGTGGAGTACGGAGACCGTGTAGCCGACTGAGACCTGACGACTACTTGACCGACTCGACTTGGAGTGAGTCGACTAGCCCAGTGGACTGAGCACTACTTTGTGAGGTGCAGACCCATGGAGGACAAAGCACTACTTGTGTGACTGTGTAGACCCGCGGTACTCTTCCGGAGAGTACCTCTGCAGGCTACTAGGGGGTGTGCACTACTGTGTTTGGGTGGCATACCCCGGTGGGAAGCACTACTGTGTTTGGGTGGCTGACCCGCGGTACTCGACAGGAGGAGTACCTCAGCAGTCTTAGGTTAGTGGGCAGTACCTCGGAGTCATGACAGGACCAGTGTACACTCCAGAGACGGAGCTCTTCGGCAGTTACGGCTTAGATAATGAAAATCCTGGTTTGAGGTGAGATTTTTGACCTTTGTGTTTACCTCATGATTGAGATGGGTCACTTGATAACTTAGGTATATGTATGGGCATATACCTGGGTAGTGGTTATCCATTGATTTCATGATCTTGGTGTTTTCCTCATGATTGAGATGGGTTACATGATAACATAAGTATATGCATGGGCATATACATAAGTAGAGGTTATCTGTTGAGATCATATTTGTGGTTATCCATGTTGGTTTTAGTGAGACCATGAGGGTCTCGGGGTCCCTACTGAGTAACGTTATACTCACCCCTACACGGGCTATGCCCGCATCTCATTGTGTGGGTTGCAGACGACGAGAAGTGCTGACGGAGGCCGAGTGTTCGAGGACTGGACGGTACTCGGAGGTGGACTACATGACGAGTCAGTAACCAGAGTTGGACTACACGACGAGTCAGTACCCAGAGGTGGACTACATGACGAGTCAGTATCTGGAAGTAGACTTCACGGTGAGACGACACTCGGAGGAGGTTGACGGGTGAGAGCATTGTGGAGGCTATTTGTACCTACCCTTCAGGTAGGATCCGTGGTCGATGATCCAGGAGCTGCGCCATCTGTACCTACCCTTCTGGTAGGATGCGAGGAGGACAACCAAAGAGCCACTTCCGTTCTTCCAGATATTGTCTTTTTATGTTGTACTTTGTTCAGTTGTAGTTGTACTTTCATTTGGGTTTGTATTCTGGCCCATTTACCTTTCAGAACTTCTCTTTGTACTTAGTGTTTTACTTCCGCTTGTACTCTGTTGTGTTTTGTATACTTTTATAAAGGAAATTCCTTCCTAGTTATTGGGATTTACACCTTTGGTGCTAGTCGCTAGCCCCTAGCCAATGGAAGGCGAGCTTCGGGTAGTCACGGCTCAGGCCCCAAGGACGGGTCGTGACAAATTGGTATCAGAGGAGTCGTTTCTACCGCAGAACTTATAACTCTGATATTTTCTTTCTGTGAAGCAATAGTTCTAAGGGTACCGAGTGTGGTCTTCAGTTCAGGGAGTCTAGTGTTGGTGCGGGCGGCCAAGGTATCCATACACCAGGACCCTGACAACTGATTTCCGACTTTGTGCACAAAAACACTAATTGCGTGTGTGTTTTCAAAGGTTTTCCCTTAAAACAGCTCAAACCAGATCATCTCACCAGGTATAATCGTTTGATCGTGTCACGTTGTTTCTTTCAGGATGCCTTTTCACGGACGACCAGCTAGAACCCAAGGGATGTGCGTACTGACAGCCTGTCAAGTGACGAGGCTTCGGTACAGGGCCCCCTTGCAGTCGAGGCACTAGCGGTACTACCATACGTTGGGCCACCGATGCCACTATCCCCAGCAGTAGGCGATGCACGCCACTTGAGTGTGCTGCACGAGTTCCAGCGCCAGAGGCCACCCAGGTTCCGGGGAGAGACGGACCTGCAGGCAGCCGAGGATTGGCTGGAGGCTATGGTGAGAGTCTTCAGGCTAGTGGGGACGCCAGCAGACTTCATGGTAATCCTTGCTGCCGGCCTTCTTCAGGTAGCAGCAGGCAGGTGGTGGAGCAACTAGTTCCAGTTTTGCGACGGGATGACCATACCATGGGAAGACTTCCAGACCTTCTTCAGGGTGGAGTTTGTGGCAGTAGCTCTACACCCCGAGCGTGTACAGAAGCTTATGACTTTGCTGCAGGGTTTTCGATCAATAGCCGAGTCATCTGTGGGTAGTAGAAAGATGGTGCAGAGGTCCAGGAGGACCAGACCAGCAGCTGGGCGATCTCGGGTTTGAGGATCGGTGGTGCGGGGCACAAGAGGTGGGGTCAGAGCTAGGCATTCCAGAAACGGACAGTATTACTCCTGTGGCAAGAAGGGTCACCTGGAACGTGACTGTACGACCCCCCACATAGTTGATCCGTGGGTCTTGGAGGAGCCACCGAGATAGATGCAGCAGCTGGTGCTTGAGCAACAGCTGAGTAGTGGACAAGGCAGTAGAGCTCTGGGAGCAGGTGGATAGGAGATGAACTAGTGGATACGTCCCTTGTACTTCTAGTTCCATGTTGCTGTTCTATTCGTGTCTTTGTACTATTAGCTGCAATAATAAAAAGACACTTATCATTGTGATGTTTGCTTTCCTATCCTTTTGATTGGTTGATACTGAGTGGTCCCGGTTAAAAATGTTTACTTGACCCTCACTTTCAAGATTTCTACTAGAGGAGACCCAGTGACCTCGCACTGATGCCGATAGTGTGACTCGACCCTTGGAGGCGAGAGTGACAGTTGGATCTCTTGGTAGTTACGTCGAGGCCTTACGACATCATCCATGGCATGAATGCATCATTCATGCCGAGATTGACTGTATTAGGCAATGGGCATGGTTCATCCAGGGGATGAGACCGAGTTTCTCTTTTACGCCAAGGATAAATTTTAGCAGCTCTTTCAGATCGTAGGAAAATAATGTGCAGATCATCCAGGAGCGGATGAAGACTACACAGTGTAGTAAGAAACAGGAAATTGGCACTAGTCTTAGAGACTTGGGTATGTTAAATGTTTCAAGAAGTGGAAGCTTTAAGGAGAGATGAGTCTATGAAGCAGCAGATGTCGAGGCAGAGCTAGGAGAGAAGCATGAGGTGGTGTACATCTTAACATGCTACAACCACCCGCTTTAGTTATCCCCGCAAGGCTCAGGGAGTTGGAGGGCGGAGGAAGAGAGTAGCTGCATGCGGTCAGGGAGAGTGACCCAATAGCTCTAAAAATAATTCAAGGGACAGTATGTGTTCACTACTAGCGACTGTAGTAATAGACATTGATACGAATCATTCCTTCGTTCAACGAATCTTGTCCCAAACCTAGAGTTTACGGTAAACTGTAGACTTGACCCCCACGTCTAGAGATACCTTAGGAGAAGACTCGATAATCACACTTATGCCGACAGTGTGGTCAGACCCTTGAGGTGAGAGTTTCGGTTGGAATCTCTTGGTGGCAGCATTGAGGCCTTATGACGTTGGTTTAAGTATGGCTAGGCAATCACAGTTCATACACAAATTGACGGTATTGGGAAAAAAGTTTGTGGTTTAACTACGACGTCGGAATGGGTTTTCCTTGGTCGGCGAAAAATTAAACCCTGGGCAGCCCAGGGTAACTCATGCATAGGAGGGTGCAACCGATCACTCTTGAGTCGGTCAACCTTACCCTCGTGGTAGCAGTCGTTTTGAGTTCCAGTTCTAACAGGATTTGGAGACCTCTAGATTTCGAGGATGACGATCTCATCCTTATACGGGTCTCACCTCGACGAGGATTAAGGAGTTGTGGCCAAGGCAGCAAGTTATCTCCGAGGTTCAGCAGACCTTATTAGGTCCTCAGATGGGTAGGCGAGGTGGTTTACCGCTTGACCCATCCACCTCTATTGCACCAGGTGCACGATGACTTCCACGTATCTCAACTGAGGAGATATGTGCTTGACCCTTCGCATATCATCGAACATGGGGAGCTGGACTTTGGCTGTGGGGTGTCTTTCACGGAGGTTCCAGTGGGGATCGAGGATCGACAGGTGCGGCTCCAAAGAGGACGGTATATTCCTCGGGTGCGCTTTCACTGTTAGTACGAGAACCTCCAGGTGAGCACATGAGAGCGGGAGGCTCAGATTCATGCTCAGTACCGCTTTTGTATCCCTAGTTTGTGTTTAAAGCATTACAAGGACGTAAATCCCTTAGGTGGGAGTAATGTAAAGACCCGTAAAATTCAAGGGATTTTTTTTTCTAATTTTCTTTTGGATTTTACAAGAACGCAGTTTCTGACGGAGCCTGATTCCGAGGCCCGGTGTGCGTGGAATCATTTTCCGATGTTTAGATAGGGTACGTTCCGTGAACGAACGAGCGGGTTTTCCTAACCTTAGAACCGGTGCTCCAAATCGAACTCCGAGGGCACCGATGGAATCGCAGCGCCAGTATTTTCTTAGAAACGCCTTTTCCGGAGTTGCGTTTTCATGGGTGTGGTTTTTAATTTTTGGGGTTAAGTTAAAAAAATAAAATAAAGTGGTGCGACAACTTTATTTTCTTTCACTTAAATCCACTTAAAAGCCACTTAAGCTAAGTTAAGAGAATATGGTGGAACCCTAAAATATCCTACCCACTTGGTAGGATATTTGTGAGGGGGGCCCACACAAGCCCCACCATTTCTTTCCTTCTAAGTAACGCACCCGCGACCCCCCTCTTTAATAAAAGTCAACCGTGCATTTTTCTGGTTAAGAAACGCCTCATTAATTGGGCAGTTAAATCGTTACAATTAATTCATTGAAATAATTGTTCGTTTCTTTTATTTTGAAATTCAAACGTGTCATGTGCGTTAATAAAATAAGATATCTATTATTTTATTTTTGTTGGAACTTGTGGCGTGGAGATAATTTGGAGGAAAGTGTTCTTCTTCGACAAAGAATGCGAAGAACTCGAAGAACCCGAATAACGCTCCAACCTCCGACGAAAAATGCCAAACCCTCAAATATCGACAACGCGACGTCATGTACCGCGACGTCAATGACCCTTCTTCCGCGACGCTCCTTCTGCGACGTTTCTTCCGCGAAGATCCTCTTCTTCTGCGACAGTTAATTTTGCGACAGACTCGCATTCGACGACAACGCTTGAGGTAGGGAATTAATTTTGAGAATGAATTTATTCCCTTGTTTCAATCATTCTAAAGAAAACAAGGAAAAAAAATTCCACTTGTAATCTAGTTGATCCGCGCTCGTTTTTCTTGCGGGTTGGGAATTTTTGTTGCGGGATGTTGTGAGAGATTATTTTATTGTTGATCATGATCTCATCTGTCTCCTTTCTTGGTTTCATTTTTGGGTCGCCTTTTATCATACTAACGGGGGGAGGTCAGACCGCACGAACACGGCCGACCTTCCTTCCCCCCTTGTTGTTTGAGTTTGTTGTGGCATGTGAAAGGCAGCACAGTGGCATTACACCGCGTGGAAACAAGAAGAAGGAACGCGGTGAAGAAGTGAGACACCGTCGCACCATGCCGTTGAGGCCGAACGAAATCGCGGGTGGAGTCGGGGCCGAGGAGGCGATTTAAAGACCCCACATTTTGTTGTTGAAGTGCGGATCGACGGACAATGGTGAGGCAGGCCGCAAAGGCGTTTTGAAGACATTGCAGCGAAGTTCGGGTCCTAAGATGATCTATGGAGAACACCGCAGGCGGATCGGACTACCGGGGCACGTCCGGTGGTCCGTGGAAGCCCCCGCTAGCGCGCCACGCCGGTGCGACGGCGCTGGTGGTCGGGGGCGGTGGCACCCGGAGCGCCGCCGGAAAAATCCGCTGCAGCTGAAGACGCGGCGGTAGAGCGCGGTCCCACGACCGCGCGGGACCGGAGGGGGGCGGCCCCACGCGGGGCCGTAGTTCTTCACGTGGGGGCAGCGCCCCGCTCTACTTCGCTCACCCGTAACCGGCCGAGCCCACCCACCGGCCGGGCCGGGTCGCGCCGAGGCCGAGCCAGGCCGGGTCGTACCATCCGGGTCAGACCCGGACCCGGGTCATGTCGACCCGGTTCGGGCCAACCCCAGGGGGGTTGGGCCGGGTCAGTATGGGCCCAGACCCCCCGTTTTCAGACCGTTTTTGGTCTTTTGCCCATATAATGAGCTGTAGACCTCCGATCGACATACCGATAGTGGTGATGCAACCCTTGGATCGAGACGGTCATTTCGGTATATTACACTCAAGGTTTCGGAATACTTTGGGTTCAGCTGGGTAGGTTCGGATACGAAACCAACTGGGCCCTCAGAGCGGAAACACTTATATCTTGAGATCTGGACATCCGATTGACGTGCCGTCGCCTTTGATGGATTCCTCTAAGTGAGAAAAATCTTTTGGATTACTCCTCTCGAGGCTTGGATGCCTTCGGAGTGCGGTCAGGATGGTTCGCTACCGAAACCAAACGGGCCCCTGGAACGAAAAAGCCAATAACTCACAGACTGGGCGTCCGATTGACGCGTCTTCTGTCTCGTTGAATTCCTCTTGATGAGATGAAACTTTTGGAATACTGCGCCCGAGTTTTGGTTGTAGTTGGATAGTGGACGGGTTGGATTGCACCCGAAATCCAACTGGGCCCTTGGAACGGAAAAGCTGATATCTTTCAGACCGGACGTTCGTTTGGCGAACTGTCAATGGCGTTGGTGATCACGTTTAGAAACGGTCCCTATGGGTATACCCTATGAGATTTCGGGATAAATTTGAGATAAGGCCGGTTTGGTTCGCACACGAAACCAACCGGGCCCCAGGGACGAAAAGGCTAGTAACTAACAGACCGGACGTCCGATTGACACGCCGTCTGTTGCGTTTAGACCCCTATGATGAGGCGGTCCTTTGAGATACTTCTTCGCGGTACTTATTATACTTGGAGTATCTACTTGTAGCTCATGGAGAGGACCCTCCTAGAGACGAGCGTGCGGAGTACGGAGACCGTGTAGCCGACTAAGACCTGACGACTTCTTGACCGACTCGACTTGGAGTGAGTCGACTAGCCCAGTGGACGGAGCACTACTTTATGAGGTGCAGACCCATGGAAGATGGAGAACTACCTGTGTGACAGTGAAGACCCGTGGTACTCGTCCGAAGAGTACCTCTGCAGGCTACTAGGGGGTGTGCACTACTGTGTTTGGGTGGCATACCCCAGCGGGAAGCACTACTGTGGTTGGGTGGCTGGCCCGTGGTACTCGACAGGAGGAGAACCTCAGCAATATTAGGTTAGTGAGCAGTACCTCGGAGTCGTGACAGGACCACTGTACACTCCAGAGACGGAGCTCTTTAGCAGTTACGGTTTCAATAATGAAAATCCTAGTTTGAGCTGAGACTTTTTACCTTTGTGTTTACCTCATGATTGAGATGGGTCACTTGATAACTTAGGTATATGTATGGGCATATACCTGGGTAGTGGTTATCCGTTGATTTCATGATCTTGGTGTTTTCCTCATGATTGAGATGGGTTACTTGATAACTTAGGTATATTCATGGGCATATTCCTAAGTAGAGGTTATCTGTTGAGATCTTCATTGTGGTTATCCATGTTGGTTTTAGTGAGACCTTGAGGGTCTCAGGGTCCTTACTGAGTATCGTTATACTCACCCCTACACGGGCTATGCCCGCACCTCGTTGTTTTGGTTGCAGACGATGTGCAGTGCTGACGGAGGCCAAGTGTTCGAGGACTGGATGGTACCTGGAGGTGGACTACACGACGAGTGAGTAACCGAAGGTTGACTACACGACGAGTTAGTACTCGGAGGTGGACTACACTATGAGTCAGTATCTGGAAGTGGACTTCATGACGAGACGACACTAGGAGGAGGTTGACGGATGAGAGCGTTGGGGAGGCTATCTGTACCTACCCTTCTGGTAGGATCCGTGGTGGACGATCCAGGAGCTTCTCCTTCTGTACCTACCCTTCAGGTAGGATCTAAGGAGGATGACCCAGGAGCCGCTTTCGTTCTTCCATCTATTGTCTTTTTCTGTTGTACTTTGTTCAGTTTTAGTTGTACTTTGATTTGGGTGTGTATTCTGGCCCATTTAATTTTCATCACTTCTCTTTATACTTACTGTTTTACTTCTGCTTGTACTCTGTGGTGTTTTGTTTACTTTTATAAAGGAAATGCCTTCCCAGTTATTGGGATTTACACCTTTGGTGCTAGTCGCCAGCCCCTGGCCTATGGAAGGCGGGTTGGGGTAGTCACGACACGGGCCCCAAGGACGGGTCGTGACAATAGTGGGTATGTGATCCTCCTAATCATGGACACATGAAATCATGAAAACATGAATCGTGTTATCCAGAACCTAATCATTCCACATTTCTAGCCACCCCCAGGGGTAAAACATGGAGGTCAACAACATGTCATACCCAAAAGTGTGATGCTCCATATCCCTAATAATCACGTGATATGTTCATCTTTTTATGAAATGACCATTGAGGGAAGAAAACAATGATAAATTACAATCTTCATGAACATGCATCCAAAACACGTCTCCAAGATCAGATCGAGATTGGTTTGGAAGTGGGCCAACATGGTGAAATGTCTGTTGATCAATCAAATTGCATCATGACATCTTACTACTCATGGATTCCCTGTCATAAATTACAAAAAGTTACCATTCCAATTCAACATTCATATAATAAAAATCCTCCACTTAAAGGAATGTGATAAATCAAGAGATAAAATATAAACAATCATGAACATACTTGGACACCAATCTGGATTTTAAAGAATCTCTAATGTATCATCACATCCACCTAGATGAACATAGAAGGGAAAATAACCTCTTTAACACCTCCTTTCATCATATGAATGATTTCATTGTCTATCCTTGAACAAGGAAAAATTGTTACCCATCATCATAAAACTGATTATGATCACATCCAAGGGACATCTGGTCAAACCATATCTTATATTCGTTATCACCAAAATGGACCTCCCTAACATGTAGTAAATGTAACATTCTAGGTAAATAATGAATAAAACATTTTCATATTTATTAATATTTACGAATTAGATATTAATTTTACTTTAAAGAGGTTGCTATGTTCGATAGTGTACCCGATACGCAACAAAGAGTTTCTTTGAAATCTTACGTTGCACACTAGTAATAAAATAATATTAATTTAAATGGTAGTTAACACATAGCCGTTTTACTAGAGGGAATGGATATAAATAACTAAAATATGATTATATATGTTTTTTAAATGTTTTTACTTTTATCTAATAAAAGATAAAAGCTTAAAATACAGAAAGAATTCAATTTTAGGCGTATATGCCTCAGTTTTCACAAAAGGTTCACTTATCGCCTTTTGATGGCGAACCGTAATTAAATATAGTTTTTTTCACTCTTATACATTCTATTGGACCATATATAACTCTTTTTAGAATTGGGACATCAAAATTTACTTTGTGAAAATTTTTGGTATTTTTCCGATAAAGTTCATTTTTTAATAAATAGTGAAAAATGTTGTATTTTAATTCAAAACCTCTTTTTAATCTACTTTATTTATATGATTAGATTATCATTTGAATTTGATTTAAATTGAAATTAGAATATATTTTTACCATTAAATCCAATAGTGGTCGTTGAAATTAATTTCACTTTGGAATTGGACTTAAACTAGTGTCAATCTTTTGATACTTATTGTTTCATAAAAACACGCTATTTGCTCTGACAGCGGGAATTAATTATGAAATTAATTAATGAAACTTATATGTTTGGAATTTTATAAAATGGACTTCATTTTTGAATTTTTAATATCAAATATAGCTTAGGGTGAAGTTTTGGTATTTTTTTGAAAAACTTCAATTTTTTATAAATAGTGAAACCACTAAGTGGTACTTAAAAAACTGATTTTTCGTTTAAATGAAATTTTACCACCTCTGTGTTTTGAATTTCAAAAATCCGACATACATGGTTGTCATTAAGAAATAACATGTGGTTCATTGGGATTAGAATAATTTTTTGGTGAATAGTAACTTATTAAGTTTTAATCGCGATTAGAGGTAATTAGTGTAGCTTAAGGTAAAAATAATGTTTTAATTAAATGAAATGAACTTGAAACATGTCCTAACATCATTGGATGTGTCATGGCCGACCATGAAAATCTATGGGTCAACTTGGGGACCACATGGAGAAACTTTAGTTGGAAAATAACATTAATACCTTTTTATTTAATGTTAAAATAAAAATGCCACAAACATGAGTTATTTTGCTAAAACAATTTTTACTTGGGGTTATAAAAATCATATTTTTGACTATAAATATTAATTAAAAAGATAAAATGGTTTCCTACATCATGATATTTTTTTTAAAATTTTTCGACATTAGATAAATTAAATTATTTATGGCATCATGATGATGCAGCGATTACCTCATTAATAAAGGATTTAAATAAAATGAAATGATAATGTAAAATATATGAACTAAACATGTAAAAAACCTATTGGATGGGTGGATTTAGAACCCTTATCACCTTATACTCGAAACACATCAATGTGGGACCATTAAAATCCGAAACTCATTCTAAAATAAAGTATTATTTACTTACTTTCCAAGAGTTCCCATCCTCTCCTCTTATAAAAGGCCCCCACCTCTACCACCTTACCCACACTTCCAAAGCCTTTGAATCAGCCAACCCCTGCCCATTTTGTCCCTCCAAATACCTATCTTACTCCTTGAGGCCTCACTGTGGGCATAAGTCTTCCCAAGGAATCCTTTGAGCTCAAAGCTAAGAGAGTTACCCGATTTTAAGGTGATGTCTTCACTTGTGTTCTTTTGTTTTTTTTCTTCTCCAACCCCCCTAAACTGTTTTTATTAATTTATTTTGTAACAACTCTAGTATATTAAATAAACTAGGATGTTTTTATAAGAATATTTCTAGCTACACTTACACACATCTACATCTAATGGTTAAAGAACATACTGTTTCTGTGGTTGGTGAATTTCTGCCTCACGAAACGATGATTGTTCAATCTTCTTTTAAACACCTTGAATGGTGGCCATGAAGATGTCAATATATTTATATATGATATATATATTATGTTTATGTTTTCCTTATGCTTCTTTATATTTCATTTGTGCTTTACCTTTATGGTTTCCGTTGTGGGTAAACACGATAATTTCATTTTAGGAAGTGCAGACTACCGCCCCCTCAAAGTGATGTGATTCGTTAATGCCATATGTGGGACATATAAAGGATTGATTTAAAGTCATTATATATGATGTTATACTGGAATTATAATATAACTCTATATCATTATTATTTTTTCCATTAATGTATGAGATAGAAATGAAAGTAGCGTTCATTCGTACGTACGGTTTACCGTCTCCATGAACGGTGCATTTCATTTCTTATCCCCAAATGTAATGTACTATTATAAGTACATATTTATAATGGATATATATAATTTATGTTACATATAAATGATGAATATAATTATGGAATTAAAATATACATACCTCTCATTTAGTTTTAATTCCATTAATATGACAATGAAATGAAAGTAACGTTCATGCGTACGTACGGCTTACCGTCTCCATGAACGGTGCATTTCATTTCTTATCTCTAAATGATTATGTGATATTATAAATACATGTATATACTAGATATATATGATATATATGATATCTGAATCAGTAATTTCATTCTGTATATAAAGAACCTAGGACCACACGAATAACATGTAATTGTAAGAAGTCCACTTTCGACTTAAGAACCAAATATCGACAAAACAAAAATTATTAACTTAAATGATTGCATAATGTTTATAACATGATAATAAGTGATATAAAAGTAATAATGAACATGGAGAAGGTTCTTAAGCAATTAGAAATTAACTCAAGTTTATTATTCAGGACATTAAAGAACGATCGAGTCAAGTCGGACCCGAGGTAAGGGACTTCATCTAAATCTCCTTTTATTGAGGCATATTTCATTTTATACACAAATTTATTTTATACGGTGTATAAAACCCTTTTAATTTTACTTTTATACAAAAGGAATCTTTTTCTACGAAGCGTTTTACAAAATGAAAAAACGGAATGTTTCTTTTAACGTACGTGGTGACAACGACCTTTTCCTCCACCGCGAGTATTATTTGGTCATTGGCTTTCTCAACAAGCTGTAATGTTTTTAAAATGAAATAAATACCATATAATCTTTTATGTACTTTGGTATTGAAAATTGTTTTTATAATGGATTTATTATGTTAGCATATTTATCTGATATATTGTGATCAAAGTGTGGAAATGTTTTGTTTCCATTATATTTGTTTTATGATTTTATATTGGTACTTGGACATTTGGCGGGTGGTTACATGATAAACCATATGATGGGTGGTGCTGTGAATACCAGGACGGGTGGTTACGTTATAAAATCCAATGCATTTGGTATGGTAGTCATCCGTATTGCTATTCCATTATGTATGTATGGAATTTGGCCGTATGGCTATTCCATTATGTGATATGTGTGGAAGTCGACTGTATGGTTATTCCACTTATGTATGATTATGTCCAAAGTTACCTTTATATGTTATGTGTTCTTTATATGGGTTTTATGGTAATCCCTTGGTTACAAAAGGGTACGTAATGATATTTTATTCAGTGAAGAGTTTTTACTACTTCATGAAGGTGAAGGTATTACTTTGATAATGTATACGTGGTTTACTTGTTGTTTTGATAAACTAACAGATTTCATTCTTTGTGTATCCCTTACTGAGATTTTTATGCTCACCCAAAGTTTTTTTTGAAATGATTTTCACCGGAATTAATGTGGAATAGGGTCAAGGATGGGATCAAGCGAAATTCATGCTATATAAAACATGGAACTAGACATGCTTCTTATTAAGAGTTTTTTTTATTCTTGGAAAATTGGTAGAAGTGTCTACTTTTTAAATCTTTTGAGATGTAATATTTATGTTCTCATTCTCTAAAACTCTAAACCTGAAAAGATCCTCAATGTGAATTATTCATTTAATTCAATATTAAGTAAGGTTTAAGGCCGAGGACTTATAGTTTGTATCAAAGGTCTATTTGTATTACTTTAGGAGTTATAATTCTATTAAGTGATTATCCAAAAAAATAATTTGAAATGATATAGCATTTGAATATTACCATGTTGCTTCATCTAAGGCATGTTTGTTCAGAATGGTTTTCCGCAGAGGAAACAGGGAAGCAGTTCTAGGAAGGAATATAGAAGGAAATAACCTACCGAATCAGCATCACAAGATGTTCAGAATTGGAACTGAACAGTTTATTGCAATAATGGTGTAGTTGACTCAAGCGATAAATGGTGGTGGTATCCATGCATGAGATCAGCCAGATCAACCGCAAAGGAACATATTAGTGGTGGAACATTTCATGAGGCAACATCGCCATCATTATGAGGATCATCTGACCCTGTGTTAGCTGAAGGGTGTATTAAAGTAGTGGAGAAGATTTTTGATGTCATGGGGTGTTCAGAGAATCAAAAGGTTAGTATTGCTATTTACTGTTTGGAGGGTGAGGCAGATCAGTGGTGGTCGATGGTTAAAATTATCAGGGACTCTGATGAGATTAATGCTCTTTACTAGGATAAATTCAATGGTATGTTTCTTGATAAGTATTTTCCTAAGGCTGTTCAACTTAGGGTGGGAAAAAATTCTTGGAATTGAGGCAAGAGGAAGACTCAATGGATGCCTATGAAGAGAGGTTCACTCGATTGGCAAGGTATGCTCCAAATTTTATCTGAGACCTTGATAGTAAAATCAATCGTTTTTACTGAAGATTAAAACCAAAATATCGAAGGTCATTGGCTTCTCGTGAGTTTAAAAGTTATGAAAATATTGTTCGTTGTGCTGAGAAGGTGGAAATGGAGTTTGCCGATGATCAAGTGTTCTATAACAACTGGCAGAAGAAGAGACCGAGATGGCAGGAGAAAGGGAAGCATTCTTCAAAAAAGTCTCATAGTAAAAAAACTAAGTTTCCAGTTTGTGATAAATGTGGTAAAAGGCATGCTAGGGAATGTCTTCTTAATTCTGGAAAGTGCTACCGATGTGGTAATATGGGACATAAGGCTCGTGATTTCACTGAAAAAGATCAAGGTGATGGTAAGACCAAATTTGATTTACAGTTAGTGAAATGTTTTAAGTGCAATGAGATGGGTCACTATGCAAACGAGTGTCCGACAAAGATATTGAGTGATGGGAATTAGTTAGACTACAAGCAAAAAGGGGTGGTGAAATCCTTTGCAACTACTTCAGCAGATTTCGGTCCATCAAATGAATTTGTATTAGGTACTTTGTTTTTTTTTCAGATTATGTCAGTGTGTTGTTTGATTCGGGGTCTACACATTCTTTTATCTCTGAAACCTTTTCTAGTAAAATGGGAATACCATCTCAAGAAATTACTCCTGAAATTCTAGTAAAAACACCTGGGGGAAATGTTGAGCCAAAAAGAATTTATAAGAATCTTCCTATCCTTATCTGTGGAAAGAACCTACTTTCAAACCTTATTTTTCTACCTCTAGTAGAGTTTGATTTTATCCTGGGTATGGATTTCCTCTCTATTTACCATGATAAGATTGATTGTAGAGCTAAAGAAGTTTCTTTTCAGAAACACTTTCAGTTTTTGTACAAGAATGAACCCTTACTGTTGATAACGTATCAAAAGGTCGAGAAACTTGTAAAAGATGAAAATGAATGTTACCTTGCACATATTGTTGAAAACAAGGGAACTGTTCAGATTAATGATGTTCCAGTTGTAAATGTGTATCCTGTTGTTTTTCCTGATGAGTTGCATGGAATAATACCAGATCGAGAAGTTGAATTTACTGTTGACTTAGATCCTGATGCTAAGCCATTTTCAAAACCCCCTTATCGAATGTCCCAAATTGAAATTTTAGAGTTGAAGGAGCAATTGAAGATTTATTTAAGAAAGGTTTCATTTGACCTTGCACATCACTATGGGGTGCTACTGTTTTATTTTCTAAAAAGAAATATGGTTCTATGAGACTTTGCATTGATTATAGAGCCTTGAATAACATCACTGTTAAGAACTAATATCCTTTTCCTCATATCGATGATTTGTTTGATCAGCTCTAGGGAGCTCAGTTTTTTTTCAAAGATTGACCTGAGATCAGGGTACCATCAGTTGAAACTAAAAGAAGCAGACATTCCGAAGACTGTGTTCCGTACTAGATATGGCCATTATGAATTTGTAGTTATGCCTTTTGGGTTAACCAATGCACCTTCTGTATTCATGGACCTTATGAATAGAATTTTCCATGAGTTCTATGATAAGTTTGTGGTTGTTTTCATCGATGATATTTTGATTTTTCTAAAAGTAAAGAGGAGCATGAAAGACATTTGAGGGTTATATTGCAAACCATAAAAGAAAAGAAACTATATGGAAAATTTAGCAAGTGTGAGTTTTGGTTACAACAAATTTCTTTCCTGGGTCACATTGTTTCAAAAGATGACATAACTGTTGATCCTGCTAAAACAAAAGTTGTTGAAGAATGGCCAAGACCCACAAATGTAATCAAGATCCATAGTTTTCTTGGTTCGGCAGGTTACTACTGAAGGTTGAAAATTTTTCACGGTTATCTAGTCCAATGAGTAAGCTAACTCGGAAGGGTGTTAAGTTCATCTGGACAAAAGAATGTGATGATTGTTTTCAGTAGTTGAAAAGAAGACTGGTGAATGCTCCAGTTTTGGCAACTCCTTCCAGGAATGGTGAGTTTGTAATATACATTGATGCTTCGTTGAAGGGAATCGGCTGTGTCCTTATACAGAATGATCAGGTAATTGCAAATGCTTCACGTCAGTTGAAAACTCATGAGGTAAATTACGTACACATGATTTGCAATTAGTTGCTGTTGTTTTTGCTTTAAAAATATGGAGGCATCATTTGTATGGAGTAAAGTGTTAAATATATACTGATCACAAAAGTTTAAAGTATATATTCACTTAGAAAGAATTGAACATGAGACAGAGGAGATGGATGGAATTAATCAAGGATTATGTTTGTACAATTCATTACCATCCGGGAAAAGAAAATAAAGTGGCTGATTCTTTGAGTCAAAAAAGTAATGCTTCATTAGCAATGCTGAATTTGGAACGTGATCCTTTGGTTAACGATTTGATGAACTTTGGCATAGAAGTTGTTGGCACAGGATGTTCTTTTATTTTGTTTCAGGTATCAGTGAAATCTTCTCTATCATACAGAATCAAGCAAGCACAGAATCAAGACAGTGAGTTGCAGAAAAAGGTAGAGCTAGTTCAGAAGGGTAAGTTGCCTGTATTCAACATTGATAATGATTGTTTTTTGAGGTTTGGGAAGAGCTTATGTGTGACTTGTGATTCACAGTTGAAGAATGAGTTGTTATGTGAGGCTCATAGTTCCCCGTTTTCAGTTCATCCTGGTAGTACTAAGATGTATAGAGATCTGCGGGAGTATTAATGGTGGGATGGAATGAAAAGAGATATTGCTGAATTTACTGTGAACTGTTTGACTTGTCAGCAGGTTAAAGCAGAGCGGCAGTTACTGAAAGGGATGCTTCAGCCTTTACCAGTGCTAGAGTAGAAATTGGAAAATATATCCATGGACATTGTTGTGGGATTGCCGAAGACCCCTCGAGGTAATAATGAAATGTAGGTTATTGTTGATCACTTGACTAAATCTACTCATTTCCTTTCTATAAGAGATACTTTTTCCCTATATCAACTTTCTCGTTTGTATCTTAAAGAGATAGTCAGGTTACATGGAGTTCCCCTCTCCATTGTATCTGATCGTGATCCCAGGTTCACTTATAACTTTTTCAAAGGCGTTCAGAAGTCATTGGGTAGTGAATTAAATTTTAGTTCAGCTTTTCATCTGCAATCAGATGGATAGTCAGAACGAACAATTCAGACCTTAGAGGATATGCTACGAGCTTGTTCGATGGATTATCAGGGAAGTTGGGACCAACATCTTTCATTGGTTGAGTTTTCTTATAATAGCAGTTTTCATTCTAGTATACAGATGGCACCATTTGAGGCATTATATGGGAAGCGGTGTCGAACTCCAGCATTCTGGGATGAAGTGGGTGAAAGGAAGCTAATGGGACCAGAATTGGTAGAAGAGATGGCAGAAAAAGTTCAGTTGATTTAGAAACACATTAGAATAGCTCAAAGCAGGCAGAAGAGTTATGCGGATAACCGGAGGAAGGATCTATCTTTTGAGGTTGGTGATCATGTTTTTCTCAAGGTTTCTCCATGGAAAAGTGTGATGAGATTTGGTAAGAAAGGAAAGTTGAGTCCAAGGTTCATTGGACCATATGAAATTCTGGAGAGAGTTGGATCAGTTGTTTACCGAGTGGCATTACCTCCGATTTTATCTCAGGTACACAATGTTTTTCATGTTTCGATGTTGAGGAAGTATATGCCAGATCCATCTCATGTTTTGAGTCCATAGGTAGTTCAGCCGGAGGAGAACCTATCTTATGATGAACAACCAGTCTGGACTCTTGACCGAAGAGATAAAGTGTTGCGAAATAAGTTAATTCACCATGTAAAGGTTTTGTGGAAAAACCATATAGTTGAAGAGGCAACGTGGGAATCTGAAAATGCTATGAGGGATAAATACCCCCACTTATTTTGGTTTGAGAATAAAATTGCGAGGACGCAATTCCCAAAAGGGGGGAAGGATATAACATCCCAGGTAAATAATGAATAAAACATTTTCATATTTATTAATATTTACAAATTAAATATTAATTTTACTTTAAAGGGGTTGCTATGTTCGATAGCATACCCGATATGCAACAAAGAGTTTCTTTTAAATCTTACGTTGCACACTAGTAATAAAATAATATAATTTTAAATGGTAGTTAACACATAGCCGTTGTATTGGCGGGAATGGATAGAAAGAACTAAAATATGATTATATATGTTTTCTAAATGTTTTTACTTTTATCTAATAAAAGATAAAGGCTTAAAATACAGAAAGAATTCAATTTTAGACGTATATGCCCCAGTTTTCACTAACGGTTCACTTATCGCCTTTTGATTGCGATCCGTCATTAAATATAGTTTTGTTCACTCTTATACATTCTATTGGACCAAATAAAACACTTCTTTATAATTGGGACATCAAAATTTACTTTGTGTAAATTTTTGGTATTTTTCCGATAAAGTTCATTTTTTAATGAATAGTGAAAATGTTGTATTTTAATTCAAAACCTCATTTTAATCTAATTTATTTATATGTTTACATTATCATTTGAATTGGTTTTAAAGTGAAATTATAATATATTTTTACCATTTAATCCAATAGTGGTCATTGGAATTAATTTCACTTTGGAATCGGACTTAAACTAGTGTCAATCTTTTGATACTTATTGTTTCATAAAAACACGCTATTTGCTCTGACAACGGGAATTAATTATTAAATTAATTAATGCAACTTATATGTTTTGAATTTTGTAAAATAGACTTCATTTTTGAATTCGGAATATCAAATATAGCTTAGGGTGAAGTTTTGGTATTTTTCTGAAAAACGTCAATTTTTTATGAATAGTGAAACCACTAAGTTGTACTTAAAAAACTGATTTTTCGTTTAAATAAATTTTACCACCTCTGGGTTTTGAATTTCAAAAATCTAACATGCATGGTTTTCATTAATAAGTAAAATGTGGTTCAATGGGATTAAATTAAATTTTTTGGTGAATAGTAACTTATTAAGTTTTAATCGCGATTAGAGGTAATTAGTGTAGTATAAGGTAAAAATAAAGTTTTAATAAAATGAAATGAACTTGACACATGTCATAACCTCATTGGATGTGTCATGTACGAACAATAAAAACCATGGGTCATCTTGGGGACCCCATGGAGCAACTTTAGTTGGAAAATAACATTAATACCTTTTTATTTAATGTTAAAATAAAAATGTCACAAACATGAGTTGTTTTACTACAACAATTTTTACATGGGGTTATACAAATCATATTTTTGACTATAAATATAAATTAGAAATCTAAAAAGATTTCCTACATCATGATATTTTTTTATAAATTTTAGAGATTAAATTAAGTAAATTATTTATGAAATCATGATGATGTAGCGATTACCTCATTAATAAAGGATTTAAATAAAATAAATGATAATGTAAAATATATGACCTAAATATGTAAAAAACATATTTTATGGGTGTATTTAGAACCCTTATCACCTTAGACTCGAAACAAATCAATGTGGGACCATTAAAATCCGAAACCCATTCTAAAATAAAGTAACATTTCCTTACTTTCCAAGAGTGCCCTTCCTATCCTCTTATAAAAGGCCACCACCTCTACCACCATACCCACACTTCCAAAGCCTTTTGATCAGAAAACCCCTTATCATTTTGTCTCTCCATATCCTTATCTTACTCCTTGAAGCCTCACATTGGGCAGAAGTCTTCCCAAGGAATCCTTTGAGCTCAAATCTAAGAGAGTTACCCGATTTTAAGGTGATGTCTTCACTTGTGTTTTTTTGTTTTATTTTTCTTCTCCAACCCCCCTAAACTCTTTTTATTAATTTATTTTTTAACAAATACAGTATCTTCAATATACTAGTATGTTTTTATAAGAATATTTTGAGCTAAACGTACACACATCTACATCTAATGGTTAAAGAACATATTGTTTCTGTGGTTGGCGAATTTCTGCCTCACGAAACGATGATTGTTCAATCTTCTTTTAAACACCTTTAATGGTGGCCATTAAGAAGTCACTATATTTATATATGATATATATTTTGTTTATTTTTTCCTTATTCTTCTTTATTTTTCATTTGTGGTTTACCTTTATGGTTTACATTGTGGGTAAACACGATAATTTCATTTTAGGAAGTGCGGACTACCGCCCCCTCAAAGTGATGTGATTCGTTAATGCCATATGTGGGACGTATAAAGGATGGATTTAAAGTTATTATATATAATTTTATACTTAAATTATAATATACCTCTATATCATTATTATTTCTTTCCATTAATGTATGAGATATAAATGAAAGTAGCGTTCATGCGTACGTATGGCTTACTGTCTCCATGAACGGTGCATTTCATTTCATATCCACAAATGTAATGTACTATTATAAGTACATATTTATAATGGATATATATAATGTATGTTACATATAAATGATGAATATAATTATGGAATTAAAATATACATACCTCTCATTTAGTTTTAATTCCATTAATATGATAAAGAAATGAAAGGAGCGTTCATTTGTACGTATGACTTACCGTCTCCATGAACGGTTCATTTCATTTCTTACCTCTAAATGATTATGTGATATTATAAATACATGTATATGCTAGATATATATGATATATAAGATATCCAAATCAGGAATTTCATTCTGGATATAAAGAACCTTTGACCACACGAATAACATGTAATTGTAAGAAGCCCACTTTCGACTTAAGAACCAAATATCGACAAAACAATCATTATTAACTTAAATGATTACATAATGATTATAACATGATAATAAGTGATATAAAAGTAATAATTAACTTGAAGAAGGTTCTTAAGGGAGTATAAATTAACTCAAGTTTAATATTCAGGACATTAAAGAACGATCAAGTCAAGTTGGACCCGAGGTAAGGTACTTCGTCTCAATCTCTTTTCATTGAGGCATATTTCATTTTATACACAACTTTATATTATACGGTGTATAAAAACCTTTGACGTTTACTTTTATACAAAAGGAATATTTTTCTACGAAGCGTTTTACAAAACTAAAAAATGGAATGTTTCTTTTAACGTACGCGGTGACAATGACCTTTTCCGCCGCCGTGAGTATTATTTGGTCGTTTGTTTCCTCAACAAGCCGTAAAGTTTTTAAAATGAAATAAATACCATATACTCTTTTATGTACATTGTCATTGAAAATGGTTTTTATAATGGATTTGTTATTTCAATATATTTATGTGATATATTGTGATCAAAGTGTGTAAATTTTTTCTTTCCATTATATTTGTTTTATGATTTTATATTGGTACTTGGACATTTGACGGGTGGTTACGTGATAAACCATATGAAGGTTGGTGTCGTGAATAATAGGATAGGTGGATACATTATAAACTCCAATTCATTTTGTATGGATGTCGGCCATATGGATAATCCATTAAGTATGTATGGAAGTTTGCCGTATGGCTATTCCATTAAGTGATATGTGTGGAAGTCGACCGTATTGTTATTCCACTTAAGTATGTTTATGTCCCAAGTTACCTTTATATGTTTTGTGTTCTTTATATTGGTTTATGGTAATCCTTTGGTAACAAAAGGGTATGTAATGATATTTTATTCAGTGAAGAGTTGTTACTACTTCATGAAGGTGAAGGTATTACTTTGATAAAGTATACATGGTTTACTTGTTGTTTTGATAAACTAACAGATTTCATTCATTGTGTATCCCTTACTGAGCTTTTTATGCTCACCCCAAGTTTTTTTTGAAATGTTTTTCATAGGACTTAATGTCGAATAGGGTCAAGGATGGGATCAAGGGTAAGTAATGCTATATAAAACATGGAACTAGACATGTTTCTTTTTAAGAGTTTTTTTTATTCTTTGGAATCTTGGTAGAAGTGTATACTTTGTAAATCTTTTGAGATGTAATAGTTATGTTCAAATTCTCTAAAACTCTAAACCTGGAAAGATCCTCAATGTGAATTATTCATTTAATTCAATATTAAGTAAGGTTTAAGGTCGGGGCCTTATAGTAAAATTTATGGGATAATGCCCATCAATTGTGGAAATACATAACCTTCTTATGCCTAAATGTTCAACTCTAATGAGATCAAATAATCCTCCACCTAGGTTTACAATAGAATATGGAAATTCTACTATGAGACTCTCCATCCACAACCATGCCTTTGAGAAACCCTCAAGCTAGAACAACCTCAACTATTGTTGATTCAACTATCAAAGCCTTGTATACCAATAAATAACATTTGGAAGTGGGCCTCATGAATCATAAAATAACACTAGAAGATCTTCCCATAGAGATGGTACTATCAGAGCATGTCCTAAACCATCCTCAAGTGTTGAATGTGCTCTGCCTATGATGTCAAGTACCTAATGTTGTAACCATAGTAGACCAAGATGAACAAATCCATCAACGGTTAAGGATACTATTCATCAGTCATAAAGAATTTTCTAGGGATTTCATCATATTGAATGGTATCACCAATAACTCATCAATGCCATAGAGGATATAGGAAGAAATGATCAGAATATCCTCCTCTCAAACTAGGATTTAGTGATAACCTATCTTGAGGTCATGATCTAAAAGTCACTTTATTGCAGACCATTGGATGAATATGTCATCGATTTCTGAGGGTTGGATACTCCTCCTTATGAGTCAACTGATTCATGTGTTTTCAATCCATGACTAACCTCATGCTCTCATACACCACATAAAAAATCAATTGTGCTGCCTAGAGGAAACAAAGGGGGCCTTACAATCACCTTCTCTACAGAATCCTCTAATTGCACCTCCAGTTCTCAAAACTATATGTGATTATACTATATGATATCATAGATAACCGATCATCACGGCTACTGGTCCACAAATATAACACTCTTTATGGTGTTGTAAACATGAAAAATATTTTGGGAAGATGTCCTTGTACCACTACAACAATACATGAACTAAAATCTCTTAAGATCCACTACATGAAGGGTTATATTAGCTAACTGAAAATGAAATTTTCATACCCTCCTATACACAATCTCATATTGACTATTCTAGGATTACTTCACATATGTGAAAGAAAAATCACATTACAACACCTTAGGTACAATATAGTCCTTTTAGAAGTACGCCATATGAGCATGAATAGTAAAAAAATGTCCATGTAGTGGAAAAACCAATGGGACTCACTGTCAAATACAAAAATACAATACAAAATAAATTATATTTAGCGATTTTTTTCAATTAGAAAAAATTATAAACGTCACTAATTCATATATGGATGTTTCTAAAAAATATTGCTAAATGAAGTGTTAATAATTTTTCCACGTATATAAAAGGCCCTATTTATAGTCACCTCATTTACCAGGGATTTTTCCAAAATAATCTACAACACATTATTTATGGAATTTTTTTATAAATAACTATAAATAAATGTTGTTAAAATTGTGTTCTTTAACACCATTTCTAAACATCTATATTTAGTGAAAACAAATTTACTGATGTATCTTAGAAGATTAGACTGAAAATCATTTTCCATCCAACATAGTTCCCTGGAAATTAGTTTAGTTGAAATTGTAATGATGAAGTTAATCGAACCCTCCACCATTCCAGTATGAATCAATAATAGATGTCAAACTCACCTGTTAAGCATTTAATTATTTAATTGTGTTATGTTTAATATATATATAGATTTTTGTATTTAATATATATATGTATATTAATATTCAAATATTAATATATAAATATATATATGTGTGTGTGTGTGTGTGTGTGTATTTGTCTGTTTGGGTTTATATTTTATATTATATGTTTATTTTATGTTAAATATATATGTATATATATTGTATTATATATGCTTATTTTTTATATTATACATATATATATATGTATGTTTAAATATATAGGTGTATATTATATATAAATATATATATTATTTATATACATATATATATATTTAAATATATATTTTTTAATATATATATATGTGTGTTTGTGTAGATATATATATATATATATTTGTTAATAAGTGTGTGTGTTTATATATATATATATGTTTATATTTTTATGTGTGTTTAGATAGGTATGTATAACTATATATATATATAATTACCCACTTTTTAAAACATATGTCAATAATAATAATAAAATGGCATTGTTTTCTTAAAAGGATGACTAAATTTTAAATATAATTTTATATTTAATATATATATTTCTGTTTTAAATGTATACATACATACATATATATATAATAATTATTTATATATTTATATTTTGTATATATATGATTATATATATATATATATATCTATTTATATTATATAAATATTTATGAATGTATCTATGTGTGTATTTTATTTATATGAATATATATGTTTATATAGGTGTTTGTGTTTTTGTAAATATATATATGTATGTATACATATATATAAATATATATATATATAATTACTCACATTTTAAAACACTAGTAAAAATGTCACTAAAATTGAATATTTTGAAAAATAATCATGGTCAATTTTAAAATATATATGTGTTTTTATATATAAATATATGTTTTTATTTTTAATATATCTATTTTTTTGTCGGTGCTTATATAAATATATAAATATATATTTATATATATGTGCAAGTTTATATATATATATATATATCTTAATATATGTGTATGTGTTTAAATATGTTTATATATATGTTTTAGTATTTAAAAATTATATTATATATATATATATATTATATCATATATTAATATAAATATTTTAATATATGATTAAATTTTTATATTTTATATTTTATGTTTTATGTATATATATAAGTTTAGATTACATTATATATATATATATGATTATATTTTACATATAATCTTATATGTTCATATATATGTATTATATATTATATATATATGTTTATATATATATGTGTTTATTATATATATATATGTTTATATATATGTCTGTATGTGTATGAATATCTATCTGTATGTATATATATATATATATAATAAATATATATATATAACTAGCCTCATTTTCATTAAAACATGTATAAATTTAATATATATGTGTTTTGTTTATAAAAATGTGTGTGTGTGTGTGGGTGTATTTGTGTGTGTTTAGATATTTATTTCTATGTTTATATATATATATATATCTGAATATATATTTACATCCATGCATAGAATGAACAATATAAATATATGTACATTTAGCACGCTTCCGGAAAATGGTTTCAAATTTAGAAATGTTTTTTATGAAGCATTGAAAATTTAGAAACTTTTTTTCCAAAACATCATTATTTTAGTGATATTTTTACAAAACATCGCTAAATCGTTGACAATTATTAGGAAGCATGGCTAATTTTGCAAAAAATTTCAAGAAGTGTTGCTAATTTAGCGAAATTTTTCTTGGATTATTGTCAATTTAGAAATATTATTCCTGATGTGATTATAATTTAGTGGTGTTTTCCACACACCATCACTAAATTACAGACATTTCTCAGAAGCGTGGCTAATGCAATAATTTATTTCTTGAATGGTTCATAATTTAGTAGTGTTTTTCCTGAACGGTTAATAATTTAGTTAATATTTTCATGATGAGTCACTTAATTTGTGATATTTTTTAGTAATAATTTCCAAATTAGTTGAATTATTTTTGAAACATAGAAAAATTAGTGACATTTTTTTAGAAGAGTTGCTAAATTTGAAATAGTTTTTTATGAAACATCACTATACAAGGGATGGTTTTCATGAACAGTAGATAAATTAGCGATGGTTTCCGAAAAAAAAATTTCTAAATTACTGACAGTTTTAGGAAACATGACTAAATTAAAAAAAATTTAAGAAACATCACTAAATTAGAGATGGTTTTTAGGAAGCATCGCTAAATTAGAGACATTTTCGGCAGGCATTGCTAATTTATTGATGTCTTTCAGTAAGAATCTCTAAATTATAGATTTCTTCAAGAAATGTATCTAAATTAAAAAAGTAGATTTTAAAAAAAACATATTTATGATATGTTGCTAAATTATAGTTTTCTTAGGGAAATTCCATGAATGTAACTCTCCCTCCAAAAGTCAGGTCACACTAAATGTAGTATGGTGGCCACCGATCCTCATCTAAGGGAGCCTTTATGCACAAGGGTCCAAAAAATAATGGATCCACTTATTTCACTAGTTCATGAACATGGGATACATTTAGGAAAATGTAGTATGTGACCCTATAGTAAAACTATAGATGGAGTTGTAATGAAAGATGTCATTCCTTGAACTAAATCAGAATCTTACAAGCCATAATATCCCAGTTTTTCAAGCTATCCTTTAACCTTACCACCTATTCATATACATAACATCTTACATAGAACACATTATCACCTCAAACAACCTAAAAACACAATTCAAAAATTCTATTCCACCACATATCGACACTAACTTCTTTAAAAGAACTTACTCACCCGCACAATTTTAAATTGCTTCACAAGGATGTGTCTCAATAGAAGATGTTTCCATCAATATATTCCTCAATAGAAGTCATGAATTGAAAATAAATGGTACTACCATTAACCCAAATCACCCAAGAGAAGTCTCATCTCCCCTAACTTCCACTATGTGGGGTCCTTACAAAGTGTGGCATTTAGACATCTTGATTGTGACAGTCCTCTTCCGCCTTTGTAAGGGAGTTAGTTCATTAAGAACATGGGTTTTTTCTAAGACTATAACAAGTGTGTTGTTCTCTTTAAAAGGGAATTAGAAATTTCTCTAATAATAAGTCTGATTTTGAGTGAAACCATTTGGTATGTCAAGGTCCAATCTATGGAAAACCTAAACCACTACCACAATCTAATCCTCCACTACCCATAAGCCCAACTCACTATGAAACCTTCTTTTCCTCCATCCCTAGAACACGAATAAAATTTTAATCATACACATATCATTATACTAACATATAGAATACATTGACTATTAAACCTGTAGATTATAATCTACCTGGACTACCTGAAATAGAACCATGCTCCACTCAATAGGTGATATCACTACTCTATTTTTTCATTGAGGAATCAACTCATTAAAGGGTCCTTGAACTATAGATTTGTCACATATCTATAATTCTTATAACACTATCTAAATATCCTATCTTTCAAACACCTAAATAGAATCTTGGATGTTATCAAGATGTTCCATAGTCAAAGAGCAAATATTGGGAGCTAACTCAATGTTGATAGTCAGAGGATTCAATCATATATACTGCATGCGCTGTTTTTCCTACAATTGACATCTTAGAAATTTGAGTCAACAAGAATATATTTATAGTCCATCTATATGGATATATTGACTACCACCCTAGCACTGATTTTTCTAGCCTAAAATCCATAATCAAGACACCCTAATGTTGTTTCCCTATGATCTAACCAATTTTTCATAAGCGTTGAACTCCAAAAACCATCCCAAGGAATGCACTGCACAGATACAACTCTATAATGACCCGAACCATTAGTTCCATCCTAGATAGGAAATATTCATTCTATAAGGAGACAACCACTTATAATGAAAAAAAATGAAATGGGTTTCCTTTTCATAATTTAGCTTCAAGAAAATACCAATCCAAATCCCAGAAAAAGTGAAGAGGACTAAAATAAACAGTTTATCATATATAGTAACACCCTGAATTAAATATCCTCTAGGAAATATATCTAGGTATGATATAATTATGAAAAAGTGAAAAGGGGAAAAATAATTTCAAAACTAGAAGATATTCCCCAACCTGAAATAACTAGAATAAATGAAAAATGAGCGATCTATACTCCTAATATCAAAATTTTACCATCATTCATGGTCAATGCACCAAGATATCTTTATTCTCTACTGATGTCACCATCAAAAATTCATTTTTATACATATTACATGACACATAAGAAAATTTCCCATGAATTTTTGAGTATATACATACCTAGTAGGATGACACGAAAACCACAGTGTAAAAAATGTAATGATGTGACAATGTCAGCTCAAACCATAATGATCTTTTGATCAGAACATGATTCAAAACCATAATAAGCCAGATATCCTCAACAAGAATACCTAATGAGAGAGAAAGGGGATTTCCACCTCCACACCACTTCTAATAATGATGAATCATCTTATAGATCAATGGGTCCCTTTCTGATGCCTAACATCATGTTCAAATGCACCAACATCCTTGGGAAGGTCCCAAACCTTTCCAATATTAATAATAGTCATGGGGGATATGCCTCTAGGGGTGGATGCACTAAAAAAATGATATTGAGTGGAGGTGTAGATCTCTACCACGAAATTCCCCAACAAAGGGAGAATTATCTATATCCCATGATTCTCCCATAAAATCAATAGATAGAGGTGTGGAGGACCCACACCTTTCCACTATTCCACAACATGAGCGTCATAATCTCCATAAATGGACCTACCATAGGCCAAAATCTGTGTCTTTAAGGAGGTGATATAAATGTTGGAAACTCCCAATAATAGTATACAATATGTACCATGTGTCAGATGATGTGTGAATACACCAATTAAAATGGTCTTTTTAACACATACACATAGCCCCACTGACCATGTGGGTTTTCATGTTGTGTATATGAGAGTATATGACATGTCTTTACTTCATAGGGCATAGCCCTGTCTGACTAGCTAGTGCTCATGAACATATGAATGTGCTAGGTTACACTAGTAGTGACCATGTTTCTAGGAATGATCATGAAAGTTTACTCTAATTGTACATATCTGGTCTCCATTATAAGGTCACATGGAGTGTGTTGGGTCCACATGGTGTGTGATTTGTAATGCCCCGACCCTAGATTCCCAAAGTCAGTGCATTATTTTAATACATTGGAATGATTATAAGGAATAATGTCCTGAAGGATCGATCAGTTTAGCAGTCTTGGAAAATAGATAGCATACATGAACATTACATTACACTTTCTAGCATACAACACAAAAAAATCCTTTAAGAATTCAATTTTTCCCTTATCTTAACCATATATCTCAAACATAAAACACTTCTTGAGATCTTGGGAAAATAAAATAGAGAAAGGGGCAAGCTTAGATGATCCGTAAGGAAAAAAATATAGTGAAAACATTCATAAATAAGCATAAAAATTTAAGGAAATGTAGAAGATTAAAACAAAATCCTTTTAAACTTTAACTTCAGTTTAATATGGGAAAGATAAAATCAAATAATTCCATTTACCTATTCAAATGGTTATTCAACTAGTCGAATAATCACATGATATATCAATAGCCACTTTCATAATGATGGATTGCATAATGTCGGACCTTCATAACCACATAATCATGGCCTTGTGCCAAGAATACCACTAAGATTTTGTCAAGGCCTTGTGCCAAGGCCAAAGTTTGTCTCATGATACCTACCGATGCATTGAGTACCTATAGCGGGCTCCTTCCATCACTTATTAAGTCCAATGCATTCCTCATATGAAAAGGTTTAATCATAACATAAACATTCGTATTAAGACTAGCATATGATGTTTCAATACTTTATCAAAAACCCATAAATGGTGTAAAACTAACACATCCATAGTCAAACATATCACAAAAATGTTAAATTAAATATGTAAGATTTGTATAATAATAAATCAACTTCAAATAAGTTTAAAATTCATTAAAGGATGTTGAAATGCATGAAAATTAGTTGTAAAAATCTTTGAGAGAAATATCACTTTTTCATGAAAACAATAAAAAGTAACACAATTTAAAAAGGAAGAAATTTAAATATATTTCTGAATCTAAGTGTCCCATATCACTTTGAACCTTTTGAAAGGAACTAACATTTTAAAAACATTCATGTCCATAAAAATAAATCCTTAATATCCTTTTTAAAAACATGGACATTAATGAGAATGATTTAAGAGAATAAATATTTAAAACATTTGAAATGATTTTTTAGTATAAAAGTCCATTAAAACAATCCCTTTGAAAACTCTTTCATGAAACATGGACATGGATAATAAATATGACCCAGTAGATACATACTTAAAAACAAACTCGGATAATATAGAGAATGTGAAATTTAACCTTATGTTGTACTTTTACATGATCGAGGGTAGGTTAACCTCTTGTATTATGGTAAACTAATTGTTATTAAATTATAAAAGAATCATATAAATTAATATGATATCATATATTATCTTTTAATATTGATTTGTTAATAATATTTTAGTATTATCATCGTTTCGGGTGTTAGCTGATTAATTTTTCTTTATACGCACTGTTAGGTTAGTAATGTTTGTTATGAATAGGATGTATCTTAAACATATTGAAAATGATATTAAGTCACTAAATTATTTTTAATCATGTAATGAAAATTATTTTTGAATGGATATGATGGGGAATGAATCTCATGACGTCTGTGGAGACGGTAATCCGTACGTATGCACGAGCGACAATATCATTCTTTTGATATTAAAATAATATATAATTGGATGGTATATCATATATACAGAATCATTATCATGTTATGTTTATAATTTATATAAATTAAACAACATTATTATACCCATTCAAATAATAATGTATTGAATAACAATTACACCATGACGTGGGGACGGTAAGTCGTACGTACACACGTATGGTGACATGTCATTAAAAGGATGGATAAAATAATGAATATAGTTGTACTATATTTATAATAACATCATAGTATATAAAAGATACTGGAGTTATTATTTTAGAATGGAAAAAAATGGAAAAAAAATTGGATGTGGAAAAATAAAGGAACTTGAAAGAGGTGATGGAATATTTACCTCTTCTTCAGGTTCTTCCTTTTGATTTGATCAAAAAATCTCCATAGGATTCATTTCTCACTAAATTACGACCTCTAGGATGAAGGGAGGACAATTGGGAGGGTATTTGGGTAGGGGTTGGCATATCCAAATGGATATCAACATTTACATTTTAGGGAAGGGTGGGTTCCATTTTAGACTGGTTTGGGTAATTATATTAACCTTCTCTTTTAGATTTAACTCTTAATTAAATAGTTTGACATTTACAATGTCTCTTTGTATTGTAATATTATACGGTTAATAAAATTACCATAAAATTCCAATAAAATCCCATGCGGTTCATTAATGTTACACCTATAATTACATATGTCTTTTGGTCGAACCTTATATTTTCAAGAAATAGAACATCAATTAATAATATAATATTTGTTTTAAAAACTCTTTTATTTAAAATTGTACAATATTGTGAATTTTGTTCATGCTAAATTCATAACACCATTATTACATCAAAACAATTAATCGAACTGGCCCTAATATGTCATATTAACATATAAAATTCATATAATTCATAAAATGTCTCAAATTAAATTTATTTGGATATTTATAATATAAATTATTTTAATCAATCATTAATACAGTAATTACTACATCATCATTAAGTCATAAATAAATTTTATTATTTAATGTTTAAAAAATATCAATAAAAACCATTATGTAGGAAATCTTTTGATATTTCTAATGAATATTTATTGTCAAATTTATCATATGTGTGAACCTATATTAAAATGGTTTAGTTATTAAACATTGAATTTAACACTTTTAACTCTTCTTTTAATTAAATAATAATAAATGTGTTAATCTAATCCATGTGGACCTAAAGAATAATATATTATTCCTATGTTTTTTTGGACAAATTAAACTTATCCAATTGAATTAGTACATGTGTTAAGGTAATAATAATATAATTTTTCCCTTAATTACCCAATTTACGTTTAACCGTGGTAAATAAAAATAAAAAGTTAAAATTTACCATAAATTATTTTTATTTGATTGAACCAAATTTTACTTACTGATCTCAACCGTGTCTCTTGGATTTTGGAAATTCAACTCATAGAAGCAGTAATGTTATGTTTTATGTAAATTTGGAAATGCCCCTAGGAGGTGGGTAAAAGTAGTAAAAAAGTTAAATAAAATTTTTATATATTTAAAATTATTATAAACTAACTCCAATAAATTACATTGAACTTATATATGAATTATATATCTATTTTTACCTAAAATAAATTTAAATAAAATAAATAAGTATTTAAATAAAAAGTTTCTTTTTAAACAATAACTTAGTGTTTTTCACTATTCATAAAAAATTTAATGTTTTTAGAAAAATAACAAAATTTCACCCAAAGCTAATTTTGATACAATGAATTAAAAAATTAGTTCTATTTTACCAAATTAAAATCATAAAAGTTTCATTTATTAATTTAAAATTAATTCCCTTTGTCAAAACCAAAAAGCATGTTTTTATGAAATAATAACTAACAAACGATTGATACTTTTTTGTGTTCAATTTCAAAGTGAATTTTTTTCCAATTAATAACATTGGATTAAATGGTAAAATATAATCTATTTATACTTCTAAACCATTAAAATGTATAATTTCACATTACAAATTATTTTGACTAAAAAAGTTGTTTTCAGCTGAAATATAGTATTTTTCACTATTCACCCAAATATGAAAGTTATCAGAAAAACACCAAATGTTTATTGAAACTAAATTATTATGCCCCAATTCTAATGAAATAGTTTATTTTTTCAAATTAAATATATAAAAGTTTCAAATATCAGATTTAAAAAGGTTCTCCATTAAAAGGTGGTAAAATTGCTTTTTTTTTAAAATATGTCTTTTATCTGAAAAAAATGAATTTATTTTTTGATTATGTCTATGAAACTCGTAATTCAGATTATAAAATTATAAGGATTATATAATGTTAACAATTTAGTTAATACATTTCATAACCTCTTTTGAACGGCTAGTTTGGTAAGTCGTGGGGATCTTGAACTCGGTGTTGCGTGTAGTGCAAGTTATTGAATTACTTTGAACAAATAACGTACTATGAAATCTTGGGGGTGTTACATGATATCTATTTCTACGTGAAACTGTAGTATTGTATCCAGATTTTTCTACACGACATGTGTTTATCATAGTACATACCATGTAGTAAATGTTTTTATAGAAACTCAAGAAATATCAACGTGTTTACATTGTGACACTACTATTACAATTTCAACATTGATTCAGGATGAGGGTATTGGATTTAGGTACATTCATATCAGATCCATTCATAATGGCCAAGTTCCTACCACTTGAACCCATCACATCTTTTTATGTCACTCAGTTCCAATTTTCTTTGCCGCTCCAAATCCTGGATCAATGAATCATTACCCAAAAATCAAAAAAATCCTTTGTAAAATTACCATATTGATCATAATTCGCAAAACAAATATTAGTCTAGTCGGTGAAACACAATCCAACTCTCTTCGAATTATAGAATCATGACCTCATTTCCCAAAAATAAAGAACAAAAACAATGGAGGAATAAAATGTTTATAAAAATTTATAAATATAATTTTTTATGTTTTCTTGGCCAGAATTACAAAATCAGGTAAACCATTATTGTTATAATGTTTTATGAAATATAAATTAATTTCAAAAACTCAATTCATCCACGCATTATCATGAGAAAATTGTGAAATTTTTTATCAGTAAATGAAGATAATAACCAATCTTAATTTTTATTTCAAAAGTGACCGAACCGTAAATAAATATTCCTACATCAATTTAGGATTTATTGTTTTTGAAGAATTCATTCTCCAATGATGAAGAATACCATGTATGATTTTTCAACATAATTCCCATTAATCTGATCAATCAACATTCTTTTATCCAATAAGCCAACAAATAATACACATTTTATTCCATTCAAGTACTCCTACGATTATGTGGCTAAAACTAGTATTTTTTATAAAATTGGGTCTATAGGTATTTTATATTAAATAATTTAAAATAATATAAAATTTAAATAACTTATTTTAATTAAAAACACCATCCAATAGCTGATTTCCTTTGAAAATATGACAGTGACTAACCATAGGTCACACCATTGTAATACCCCATGTTCTAGAATCATCCATTGTTAGATTTATCATATGAGGAACCAAAATATTTATTATCATTTAAACCATAATTATACTTTTTTGTGCATTAAAATAAATTTATTATAAATTACATCATCATATCTTTTCTCTCTAGGCCCTGAAATACTATGCTGACATTACATCTAGATTTGATAATATTATTAAGACTATTAAAATTTGTAACATGGTAAAAAAGTGTATGAACATAAAAATCCATATAGTTATATATTATCAATAAATTATTGATATTTAATTCATTGATAAATACGTTTCTTGTTTTATCCTTAATTGTTATTTTGATTCAAATGTTTATAATGTCAAAGGATACTCCCTTTTAAAATATTTTTTTATGTGTTTTAACTCGTATCCCTCAATTTGGGTGTTATTATAATTGTATCAATATAGTTATTATTTATGATCGATATATTATTAGATTTCATCTTCAATTACATTTTAATTACAATAAAAATGTATAAAATGAAATATCGTTAATAGAAACCGTACATGTTATTTTGAATTTTTTTACAAGTGAGAAAACAATGTGTTTTAAATATTTACTTTGTGTCTATTATTTCCTATATTCATGTATTTTTTTTTGTCTATATTAGTATTATATTTTCAAGTGTTTTAAAAAAATTAATATTCTCATTATTATACGAATCATTATAATATGTTTTCAATATTAAAAGGTTTTCCATTTCATTTTATGAGATGATTAAAAGTTATTTTTTATATATGTTCAGATGAGTTTTTCTAGCGTTTTACGATAATCAACTATAAGATTACAAATTTTCTATTCATTATATAGTGATTTAGAATTATATTTGATGATAAGTGATTCTGTTAGAGCTCATGATGTTTGTGGAGTCTGATATATATCTATAATGCATTGGGTAATGATTTTTTATCAGAGGAGAAAAATGAGTGAGATAACAAGGTTTTCTTAATACTATTGAATTAACTATGATTTTTTATTTATGGAATGGGTTTATAAAGATAGGTCCTGGGTATCACACATTAGTTCCCCAAGCTAGTTGTTCACATGGCCTCAAGATAGTCTCCTATATATCATAGGTTACTGACTAAAAGTGAGGGTCTAATATCGGTCCATGGGATACTATACACTCTTTTATCAAAGTAATACAAAAACATAAATAAAATAATAATAACAAATTAATAACCTAATGATATCACAACCAAAAAAATACTAATATATCAAGATGAACAAAACTGAAAATACAATTTCAAAAGTAAATAGTAGATATTTCATGCTAGATATGTGTCCAGTATTAATAATACAAATCAATATAAGGACACTAAAGTATCCCAAGTGGGTCTCGAACAAAATTTGGTTCCGTCATACAATCTCCATGACCAAATTAGTAATCTTTCATAAGGAAATTACCATAACCTATCTTACAACCAAGAAATTTATTCAGGAACCTATCATAATTCATGAGTATGGAGTGAGTTCAACTCATTAGGCCACCACCCCTACCAGCAATAGTGTATGTTATTGTAAAAATAAATAAACACATTTCAATAAGTAAATAGTTTCATATTATCAATTAATCATTATATAACCATATAATCCCTATGGTTCTAGAGGATAGCTAAAACTCTAAACATATTTATGCCTATTATAGAGTCTAAAATATCCCCATGGTATGTCATGTTTTTGAATTCCACTATTTCCATTCTATATCATCTCAATCCCAGAAGGCTATTGATACCATTATAGATCCCAATTTACATATGAATGACATTTTTATCATTAATCCTTTCATTAATTTTTTCATCAATTAATTATTCATGACAGTCTCATCAATCAACTCAATCAGTTACTTAATCCTACCTATATAATTAATTTTATAAAAAAATCAATCAATCTTATCAATCAAATTAATTAACACATTAATTAATTAATTTTCTTAGTATCATTAATTAAATAAATAATTAATTAATCATCTGAGTCTCTTTAATTAACTCAACAATTAATTAATCTTCTCAATCTTATTAACTAAGTCTAAAATTTATTTTCCATAAAAATCATTTTAACTTACTAAAAAATTAATCAATCTTATCCCTCCTGTTAATTAACATAATAATTAAATAATCTTCCAAATATTTTTAATTATACCTATAATTAATTAATCTTATCGATCTAATTAATTAACAAAAAAATAATTTAATAATCTGAAACCATTTCTAATTCAAAAAATAAGTTATCACATCAAATCAATAAATTAATTTCCTATTTAATTAATTAAAAATCAACCTCATAAATAACCATATATTTAATTTATCAATTAATTATTCAATTCTCACTCCCATTATCATATAATTAATTCCACAATTAACTACTCAAATAATAAATTATAATACCCCATAATTAATTACATAATTAATTACTCAAATCAGCAATCCAATATCTCACAATTAATTATATCCAATTTCGTGACTTCACAATTCCATAATTAATTAATTCGAATAAAAAATATAATTACTAAATAACTATTGAAATTAAATAATTTTCATACACATGATCAAAATCATGAATATTGTATTTTAATATTATACATGTAACCTCAATTTGTTGACGAAAGATCGCCCAATGGAAATCACTAAAATTTGAGCGGCCCAACGATGTTGAATGAAATCCAGATCTAAAGACCCCAAATCAAGATGATATAAACCATGGTCTCTAAAATCAAGATCTAAATAACCAAACCTATATCTTCACAAAATATAAAGATTCCCACCTTTCTATAATGGGGGTATAAAGGATGATGAACTATAATGTTACATGGATAGAATTTCTGTACCGGTAGTGGCATAAATCTTCAATCCAGGCTTCTAAACCTGAATACTGGAGGTAGGTAAGGCTTGGAATTTGTCTGAGAGGATCTAAATCATGGTAAATCATAAGGGTTTAAATAAAGGGTGATTAGGGATTGAAGTGGAGTCCATGTAATTAAAAATCATATGTTTAGGTGATTTAAAAAGTGGAGCACAATTTTATAGGGAGGGTAACATGGTTTCCCATAACAATGCATATGACATGGGAACATATTTTATAGGGATTCATGGTTACTCGTAATAGGGCTCGTAATTTTACAAATCATGATCCAACTGTGTAATTCCTTCTGTCTAGGGTAGCATGGTTTTCTAGGCTGGGGTGCACGGTTAGTGAAAAATATGTGCTAACAAATCACTGCCATTTTTCTTATATTTTTATTGAATTTTAACCCAAACACACCCTAAAGTAAAACTTAATTGAAAATAACTCAACAAAAGGTAAATGGGTACCTATAAGCGAGCCTGATAAAATTATAGAAAAGTTAGTGATCTTACAATATCTCTTCCTTATAAGAGATCATCCTCAAGCTACACTACTATGAATCTCTAAGATTCCGAGTAAAAAATATCAGGACATTGAGAAATCATATATACATATCTTTCCCATGAATCCTTCGACACACAACAATGTTGTCATAATAAAAAATCTATCGGCATGGTAATTCACCAGAAAACATTCTCAATGCGATCCAACACTCATATAGTATTCTCCTCAAAGGATGATTATTTAACGAACTAAACATCATCCACATCGACCACATGATAAGGTTTTGGGTCATAATGTTGTAGTATTGATACATTAAAATCCTCATATGAAGAAATATATTTTTATTGGAGACAATTGGTATTCCTGCATCTTTATTCCCTCTAGAACCTCAAATGGTCTAATGAATATGGGTTACATCATTCCCTGTCTCTCTAACCTCGGGTAACATAACCTTAGTGACACCCAAAGTAAGAAATGATCACCCTATGTAAACTCTAGGGGTCATAAATTTCTATCATAATACGACTTATGAATACTCTTTTGTACAGCCATACACTTCTTAATTGAAAAAACTTTCTTCAACATATCCTCCATGAGACTCAGTCCTAAAAAACCGTACACACTAACCTCCACCAAATATAAAGGTTATATGTATAGCCTAATTTAATTTGTCTCATATCGTTATATCAGAATAATTTCTTGATAAATATTTTTATAGAAAGACATCAACAAATCTAGGTGCTTCTCGCATGACCACCATTTTCTAAAACACCCGATCACAACATATACTCAAGCATCGTTATAGTACTATCTAATTGGTTATCTATATATGGGGAAAATTAATACTCAATAAATCTTATGAACGTAGTAGATTCTATTTTCCCTTCTAAAAGTGAAAAGTAAAAAATAAGTCAGGATATGAAACTATAGTCTATGGAACCCTATGCAGATAGACTATCTCTCGAACGTACATGTTATTAAACTTCTCCCTAGAGAATGTCTCTTATATAGGCTAGAAATGTGTACATTCATGAGTTTTTCTACAATAACCCAACTATCATCATTCTTCTAAGGTTTCCTTGAAATTCCCACCACAATGTATGTGGTCATGTAATCCCACTTACAATACGAAATGGATAATGGTTGTAGCAAACCTCTCTATCATTGATTTTCTACATTCACATACTGACGGGTGTAACATAGTGTCATGATCCCTTCTATCTCCTATTTCATGATGGGAAAAAAAATCGATCATAGTATGTAATTGTACATTTTGGTCACACCTGGATGTACTACCCACTTCATGTAATGAAATTCCAACATCAAATGCACCCACAAAATCAATGGTAGTACAACACAGATCATATAGTTAGAGACATCATCCTTATATATAAACCAGTACGAATTTAACTCAATTAGATAAATGATTACCCTCAAATTTAAACATTCTACATGATCATACATATTGTATATGATATGTATAAAAATCATATGCTTCAATTAAACTGATACCAGAGTCATCTGCTTCAGATTATCTTGAACCGCCACATGCATTTTAGCAAGTAGAGTCATTTTCTTCCACTCAACACTAGAATAATGGATAGTCTCAGTCTTAGTTTTCATACTCTGAATCAACAACATTGTTTCGATTATTTGGAATTAATTCTTGTAAAACATCATGAGACTAGATATACTCATCCAATCCCCATTTTAGATGATTAAAATCTCATTGTGAATAATGATATACATCAAGGACTTGTTCTCTGTATACATAGTAAAAATTACACCCAACTAATAATACCTACTCCAATTTAAATAATAATCAACTACAACCAAATAAATATCATGCATAGCATAATTTGATTCATGTGTCCTCATATTTTGAGAGCCACACAGCATATATCAGTCTCCCCACATCAACATAGTTTTAATTACAATTCCAAACACGTTCACCTCACAATAATCGGGTAGGATCAAGATTGGTTCTAACATCAAGAACTTCATCATCACATGGTAAGCATTCCCATCTTCTTTTATCCAATGAAAATTTATCCCCTTATTGTACATTCCTTAAAGTGGTGCTCCCAATAATTAAAAGTGCCTAATTAACCTCCATGAATTTCTTTCCAACTCTAAAAATATGTGGATATTAAAACAATTATTAGGCTACATCCAAGATAAAAATTCCTAAACATTATCTAAAAAAATTAAAACAACTTTCTCTAGGTTGATGTGAAAAAAAAACAATATCTGATCTATCCAAAAACGTCACAGGGATATCTTAGCACTTTGCTAATGCTATATTTGTGTAATAAAGATGATGGAATGATGCTGGGAATGATCTTCATTAGTCTTGGAGTACACAAAGATGCCATCCGCAAATACAACAACAAACTGATCCAGGTATAGATGAATTATTTTGTTCATCATGTCTATAAAAAATCCTTACATGTTCTTCAATCCAAACAAAATTATGACAAAATAATAAAGACCATAACATTTTTTATACCAGTTATCAATATATAAATTGTTCAAACTCCCAACTGGTGAGACCCTAATAACATGTTAATCTTGGAAGTAAAAAAATCCCTTATCAACTTGTCAAATATATTATTGATTTGTGGAAGAGGGTACCTATTAATTATTTTCATCTTTCTTAACTTTTAGTAATAAACACATTAGAAGAAAATCTAATCATACTTCTAGAAAAAAACATGTGATCCCCAATGTAACGTACTGAGATAGATAAACCCCTTATCCATTAACACCTCCAACTATGTATTGTACTCATGAATCATTATCGGAACCATTCTGTATGGTGGAATAGAAACTTATTCTTCTCTTTGAATGATCTCAATAGATAAATTTATATCCTTCTCAGGTGGTAGCCATAATAAATATCCGTGAAACACATCCGGAAATGTATCCACCATAAGAATAATGAAATACTTTTTTTATACCTCTAGCATCCCACAATAGACAAGAAAATTTGGATTTGATCTCTCGTATTTGATGATGAGTTGGCCCTACTCAACCTACCTAGATATCCCACTCACTATTGTGAATGTAATTGTCACCCTTAAGAGACATAAAATTCATTGTCATTGGGTAAAAAATCTATATGGTCTTGGTATGCTATTAGCTAATCCTTACACATAATTAGGACAAATAATGAATTTCAAAAAATATTGAGATCTCATTGAATACAATACTCAATTATATCAAGAGAACACCCATTCCTTAAGAAGATTCTCCTACACTATATTACCAACGGTGTTTCTATCATTAACACCCCCTCATGAAATCTACCATTAGGCTCAAATAATTAACAAGATGTGTATAAATAATGTAATGAGAGGAACAAGTATACAATTAGAAACTAGATAATGTAGAATCTATAAAAATAGTACCCTTCACTATGGATGGTCTAATCTCAATATCCATAAGGGCTGGCTGTACACTATGAAATTATCATGTCCCTCATCCCTATGGATTTATCTGAGTCCCCTACGCAACAACACAATACTAATATGTGTTCTCTTTCCCTAAAGTACCATATCCACTTATTATACCTCCATGACCAGTATAAATCAAACAGACCACCTCATAATATGTAGAAGATACCATTAATACACTCTGATTCTATCCAGTTTCTCTATCATTAACCATCTATCATGGATTCCTGTAGTACTTATGTAGATTCCCCATTATTCCACAAGATCGACACTCCACTTGTGGTTAGTTAAGGTGTATATGATATTGGTTTGAACTACCTCCCTAGTAGTAAATCACTATAGAAAGGTCATATGTAACTGATTTTCCCTTAGAAACACGGTTTTCTATTACTATGGATAAAATTTTCATAAAAATTCTTCCTTCATTTGGAAGATGTACCTCTCAATTGTTTAGTAGTAAATATATTTCCTACACTAGAAGCCTTGTTCAGGATCCCCTCATCTATGAGAGCCTAATTCACCACATCTAAAAACCTCTTCTGTGGAAACTGTTCACCAGGGACATATTATCAAACCTATTTCCTTCTTGAAATCATTTTGATGAAGTATCATAATCTACTAACATCAAAAGAAAAAACTATTGAAAATCCAAAAATCATTCTTTATAGTCCATCATAGACATAATCCACTAGTTCAATATCGTGAACATTTCTAATCTATCCATCCGTAGTGTTATGGATAGATGTTCTCTAAGAACCACTCTAAAAATCCTTACATTGCATACCAACATTATTTCCTTTCAGAGTATAAACATCCCACCAATGTTTTGCAGATCCTCACCACAAATAAACATAAATTTTGACCCTTTTCTCACCATGAGTCTCTATATGGTCATGTATAGTCCAGATAGACACTATCAATGACTCAACTCCGTTCATTCCATCCTCTCTAAAAAAATTGGAGGATGTTGTAACTGAAACTCCCTCATCATGTCATACATGCACATTTGAATCCACCGAAGGTCTCTTTCCCTAAATTTAATGAACTACGAAAAGATCTCTCTAAAATTCTCCCCA
The DNA here is from genome assembly GCA_963277665.1 of Viscum album. Taxonomy (NCBI): domain Eukaryota; kingdom Viridiplantae; phylum Streptophyta; class Magnoliopsida; order Santalales; family Viscaceae; genus Viscum; species Viscum album. The sequence continues at coordinate 249,876,436 of OY728126.1, read as the reverse complement.
AAATCTTCATCCTGAATTATTGGTGTCTCATGATCCACTACAAGTGGGTCATATCCAGCCATGTACTTTTGTCATCCTCTTAATAGGTGTCATCATAGAGGCATAACCCTTCAAGACAAACATGAACCTTAGGACACAGTTCGGAAAATTAACACATTATTAGAAACTTTATATGGAATAACAATTCACATCACCAAACCCTTCCATGAGGTCTAAATAGAGGCACTCACACTACCCTTTACTATCCTACATCTAGGTCAAGGTTATCCAAGGGTACCAATTTTTTTTCATTTTTCTCATTTACAACACTATTTTTTCTCCTTTTCAATAATTTTACTATGTTTCTCAATTTCATGTTAAAAACCATGTTATGTTATATTTTACATGCAAGTAAAAATAGTTCATGTTCTGAAGCATACCATAAAAATGTTTTCCAATGTGATCCTAAAACGATGTCTGAAAAAAAATAACCTTGAGTGCCTACAATGATGTATGCATACTCAACTCTCAAATCTTACTGATGCATGATTATTAAATTAGAAATTCTCATCAAATCTACGAAATAATAATCAACTAAGCCTCATTTGTGTCACTAATGGTTAAATAATATTCAACTTTAATATCAAACAATTAAACTAAAATCCCACATTGGGTAATTGTGTTTTCCCCCATTCATTGGTTTGTATCTCCCATACACGAGATCATGACCAAGGCTGGACTCTTTTTAGTATCTTTTCTTCCATTCCTAAATAGTTAGACAAAATAAAAAATAGTTTTAATCCCACTTTGTAACATCCCGACTTGAGTGCCATGTACTGATGCCCTAACATGACTATTCACCTTACCTCAAGTGCATATCCATGAACATCATAGACTTCCAACTATTAGAAATGGTCTAATATCAATAATACAGACACTATACCCTCTTTTATTAAATTAATAAACTAGAGGGAATAAATAAACTATTTAAATTGAATAACCAAATGATATCATAAACATACCATTTCTAATACATCAAGATGACCAAAACTAGAAATATAACATCAATAAATAAATAATAGATATTACATTGTAGATATATGTCCAGTGTTAAAATGAGAAATGAAAATAAATACACTAATGACTCCAAAGTGGTTCTAGAACCATGTTTGGTTCCATCAACCATGATCCATGCCCAAATCAATTGTCTATCATAGGGCCTCTCCCTCAGCCTATCCTACAACCATGAAATATATTCGTGTACTAATCAGGAATCCTATGTAGGGTGTAAGTACGAATCATTAGGCAAAAGAAACATAATCTAAATCAATATATGTTCTATAAAAATTTATTCCTTTATATAAATAAATAAACATAGTCTATATGTAAAAAGTTATCACATTATTAATTATTCCTTTTTTAACAACATAATCCCCCATGTTTCTGAGGTCACCCAAAACACAATACCCACTTTAGCCCATGAAAGAGTCTAAACTAACATAAAGGGTAGTCACATTCTAGAATTTCATTGTTAGAATTATATATTACATAAATATTATAATTTGTTTGATACTATTATAGATCTCAGTTCTCATATGAATTCCATTGTTATCGTTTATCATTCCTCTAATTAATGTTTCAATTAATTATTCATCTCAATATCTTTGATTAACTCAGTCAATTAATTAATCTTTTAAATATCATTACTTAACTCAGCACTTTATTAATATTATCAATCTCATTAAATAAATCAAGGGTTTATTATTATTCTTCATCTCATTGATTAATTCAATAATTAATTAATCCTCATAATCTCATTGATTAAATAAAAAATTTGTTAGTCATCTCAATATTATAAATTAACATAACATATTATTATCCTTCTTAGTCTTATTAATAAAGTCTACCATTAATTAATCTTCTCCCTCTTATTAATAACCCAAACAATTAATTAATCTTACCACTCATATTAATTCACTCAATAAGTAATTAATCTCTACATTCCTATTAATTAAATCCGTTATTAATTATTCATCTCAAACCCTTACTAATTAAACATTTACTTTACCACGTCAATTCCGATAATTAATTTCCTAATTAATTAATAATAAATATACCCCATAATAATTCCAAAATAATTATATTAAATAATTATTCAATTCATAATGTAATTATCCTTTAATTAATTTCAAAACTAATTACTAAAATAAACAATCTAAGTATCCCCAAATTAATTCCATAATTAATTACTCAAATCATGAATCCAATATCTCATAATTAATTTCAAAATTACCAATCTGCAACCTAACAATTTAAATTTATATCAATAATAAATTCACAACATTAATTAATTTAAAAAGAAAATTTAATTGAAAAAAATCTAGATATTATATTATTTTCATACACATGATCAAAATCAGGTTTATGGGATTAGTGTTTTAGACAGCCTAAATCAATTAATTGATAAAAGGATCACATATTGGAAATCCCCAAAATTTTAACGGCACAATGATGTAGAATGACATAGGGATCTAGAAACCTAAATCTAGATCAAATAAATGAAGATCAATCAAACATAGATGTAGATATAAAATCCTAGGCATAGATCCAAAAAACCAAATCTAAATCTACACAAAATAGAAATAACAAAACCTTTCTTCAATGGTAAAAGAAAGGAAGATGAATTGGAAATTAATCCAGATAAAATTTTCTTACCTTGAGAGGTGTGGACATTGTATATGGGCATCAAATCACTAATAAGGATGGTCAGGAAGTCTTGTAATCATTCCAAGGGGTCCGACAATCATGTTAAATCAAAATGGTTCAAATGGGGGTGGATTAAGGATTAAAATGGGTGTTCAATTAATTAAAAATACAGTATTCATGTGATATAAAAAAGTCGAGAATTGTTTTCTGGGTTGGGGCACATGGTATTCCATAACCAGGAACTTAAACCATTCACATATTATATAGGAGTGTAAAATTACTCTTATGAGTTTTCATGGTTTTACCAATAATGCACCAATTGTGAAATTCCCCTCAGCCTAGGGTTTCACAGTTTTCTGGGATTGGGTGCAAGGCTAGGGAAAACAATAAGGCATCCATGCATTTCCCTTTGTTGTCAATTTTTCTCAAATTATAACCGAAGCACACAGAAAGGTAATACCTAAAATAAAATTATATATCTCTAGGAAAAATAGTACCTGTAAACAACCCAAATACAATTCAAGAAAAGGTTGGGATCAAGGAGTTTAAACACTACTTACCAATATAATGCTACAATTAATCGATTTTATTTTTATAAAAAGGTTTATATAGAAATATTTTGATTTCATGAGGTAAATATAAGTATGTGTTTTTGAAGATGAATATTTTCTAAATAAATTACCTCCAGAATTATCATGTTACTCATGAAGTCTTCATTATTTTATTGTTATTTTTAATTAGTATGAAATGTGTTATTTGAAGAAATATTGATTCTTTAATGAGGATATGTCTTATTTATGGGATGAATGATTTATTCAAAGGATGTTGTAATGAATTTCATGGGTTTTCATTTTTCCGTTTCACTAATTCGATTCAATTGTTTGTATGTCTCTTACTGATATTTTCATACAAATCCATTTTTTTAGAAAAAATTCACAATAAATAAGGATGAGTAGAAACTCTTATGAATCATTTCCCAAAATAACGACATTTCTAATCTAATGGGTTTTATAATTTAGAAAAAATATAAACAAAAAAAGCATGAGAAATAATATTAATTGAAACAAATTCTATTAAAATCAAAATTTAGAGTTACTAATGACATGATTCATTATAATAGAAAATCACATGATTAGTATCTATGTTTTTATGTAACCTTGGGGATATTAGTGGGTGATGAAATTTCATCTTAACCCTCATAAGAGGTAATCATAGAAGTCGTGTATGGTTGACTTTGAGTGTCCCCATAGAACGTCATGATATTTTGTGTGAGCCAATTGGGTTATAGTGAGTATGATGGGATGTTCACATTTGAGGAAAACCCTAGTTATTAATATATATATATTTATATAAGAAGGTGGATGTTGGATCCTTCTAATATATGATTAATGATATATTATGAGAGGCATGAATTTCAAGAATGTTTTAATTAATGAGATGCCTAGGAAATGACATTAGATATGGTGTTTTAAAATAATGAAAATGGATTATTAATTGAACAAGTATTGGGATGTTTTTCTTTATAAAAATGGATTCATAGTATACATTGGATCCATCTATTATTCTAGAGGACTGAGGATTCCTAGTACATATAGGATCTGACTATTATCCCTAATGACTATGGATTGAAAGTATACCTAGGGGTAGAAAATTACACTTGATTTCTATTAATTTATAGTACACCTACAGTCAGGATGTAACACTTGATTATTATGTATTCCTATTAATCCAACAATTTAACTATTATGCTAGATTAATACAGATGAGTAGTTTGTTGAGGATCTTTCATTTAATTCTAATGACCACATATTCTTAGTACACCTAGTATCTTACTCTACGCATGATAACTATGGATGCCTAGTATGCATAAGATTCAACATTATTAATGATGGATATGAGAGAATATGATATTTACTAGGATCAGGATATAGAACATATATTATATGGATTCCTTAGAGACTCCTAAAGATCTAACAGATATGCATCTTGAACATAAATTCCCCAGATACTACCTAGGGTTCAATATTCATGCCTATTATTGATATGAGATAAATATTGTAGTTCCTTTGATAAGGTTCTTGGTCTTATAATATGGATGTTCATGAGTTCTTATGGTATTAAATGTACCCCTCCTTTGATTTTCAATCATTCTTATAGGTGCATTGACATTTGATGAAGGTGGTATGGTTAATCGCTAGTGCCACCATATAATGTGAAGATCATTGATGGTTATTTAATAATATGTGTGATAGATTTTATTTATTATATTCAAACCACATCATCATATAACACTATATTTGTTATTTTTTCGACCACATTGGTTGTTCTATTCTATGTTGTAGTCACACCCTAATCGGGTAGCCATAGAACTAGGTTAACTGAGCAAAATTCACTATGCATAGGGTCAGGTAGGTATCGACCCACTATTTCCAAATCTAATTGGATATATCAGATGGAATTTGGAGTCATTAATGAGGAGAGGCTTGGGTATGGTAGTTTTTTATCTTCTATATTTTGATATTTTTTTATTTTATATATATGTTCATCTCATTGGTTGATTAATTGATTTGTATGACTTTATAACTAGAAATTTTATTTTTAAGGAATAATTATCCACTATTTCTTTATCATATTATAACTATTTGTACTAAATGATGTTTAGTAATTTTCCATGGTATTTGTGTCTAATATAATGGTGTAGTCTCCCATATGGTAACACCACATACCCTCATTACTCATGGGCAGCCTCCAGCCAATAAGAAGTCAAGCCTGAGGTTCTCTAACACATTAGTTAAAAAATTATTGAGTGGTTAAAATGTAGTGTTTTAAGAATTAGTGTTAATATTTTTAATGATTAATTTTTTTTGTCATTTATAAGTGAAAATTTTAATTTATTAAGATAACAACAATACACATTGAAAGAATAATTTCTTTGAAAAATAACCCTTTTACCTTTAATGTTGTAATCTATATTTACCTGAGTAACTTATTTTTATTAATTAAAACATAATTCTCTTTATTATATAATTTATAGATATTTATTCGGGAAATTAAATAATTTTCTCTAGACTAAATTTGTAAAATGTATAAAAATAATTTTTAATATAAGATCCCATGACACATAGAGAAAATTCATTGAAAAATTTATTTTAATGAATAAAATTAATTTATTCCTTTTCAATATCAAGTAATAATCAATGTATTTTTTTGTCATTATTAATATATATATATATATATATATATAACACCTTTTATAAAAATAATTATGTAACCGTGATCATTTTAATTTATGAAAATAAAAATACATAACACAGAAAAAATTATTTTAAAAATATTTCTCATTTACATTAAATGAAATTATCCTCCCTATTAACTACATAATAATAATTTTAATAAATAGTTATATTTTATAAAATATTGTTACTTTAAATAAACATAAATATTAATTAGAAAAAAGTTTTCAAAAAATATTTTTTTAATTGATGAATAATTTACACTTTAATATTAATAGTCCCTTTATTATTTAATGATGTTATTAATTAATTTTAATAATATTTATTTTTAATTTTATAAATAAAAAGTATTTGTATCCATCATTAAAAGTATAAATTTTATTAAAATGAATATTTCCTAAAAAATGTTGATTTAAAATATATTTTAAAAGATGAATTATTATTATTTAATATTATAAAAAAAAATTTATTTTAAATAAATTATTTATAAATAAAATGATATTTTATAATTATAATTAAAAATTTTATATATTAACATTATCATATAAATTTCACACTTGTAACATTTTTACTAGAATTACACCCCACAACATTATACCATTTTTTAATATCTATATAAAATATATATTACCCCTATTACATTCAAAAAATAATTTCTTTTTTACTTCTTAACTAAATATTCTCATTAATATAATTTTCATTTTTTTTTATAATTAATTAAGATTTCATGATTTTTTTAATTATAGGTTTAGTTTTACTAATAAAGATTCTAAAAATTTAATATGATTCAATGGATTTTCTTATTTTAAAAAAAATCTTTTAATATTTATTTTCCTATTTTAATTTATGAACGTTTAAATGAAGTAATCATCTATAGTGTGTAATAATCCATGGTTTTTAGAACAGTATTTTAGGTAATTTTAATATAATCCACCATTATCAATTAATAATGATTCTGTATGTTGATTCATATCTACTATGCCTTATTTTTTACTCACGTTCAATTCATTAAAAATAATTCAAAAACAAATTTATGAGTTATATTTATATATTTTAAGGAATGAATTGTTTTCCTAAAACCTTGGGTGTTACATTATCTGCCATAAAATAAATTTTTTATGCACAATTTTAATTATATATGACTAATACAAATAGATATGGGAATCCATAAGATAAATTCAATCGAAGGTATAATTTTATATGATATATAACCCTCACTAAATAATATAAGACTATAATTTTCATATTTTTTTTATAATAGGAATAAATTTATAGTTTCATTACTCTAAACCGTTGTTTCTGAATTATTTACCTTTAGTTTCTTATAAGACATTGGATTTTCCATAGATGTATATATTATATCTCCATTTTCATGATTATGTTTCCAACCAAATGTTAAAAAATGTAAATATAGAATCATAATAATATCAAATTAAATAAAAATAAAACTATATTAATATGAAATATCAATCCTAATATCTCTTATCAAATAAAACATTAATTTTGTCATGTGAAACATTTTATTCATGAAAGGTGTTTGTAAGTTGGATTTTAATATAATTTTTATGTAAATACACAAAAATAACTAAACCACTCACAAATACTAAATAAGATTCCTTAATCCCTCACTTCTAGGTCTGATGCTAAAATATATATTCTCTGATTACAATTGAGAAATCCATTTATAACTAACATAATGTTTTCATCATTTCCTTAGTTTAGCATTTAATTTCAAAAATAAATTCAAATTAACAAAACCTAAGGGTTTAGTATCAATATAAATTAGATACAGAAATATATTATTGCACATTATATCTTCAACAAATCCAACAAATATCTTTACATAATATTTCTTTGTATCCATAGTTTCTCATTAAATTTCTTAGTAAAAATGAGGAAATATAGTGGGAGATAAATTTCTCATTAAGAGAAGAAATTATCAAAACACCAAAAAGGGGTTTGAAAATAGAAATATAAAAAAAATTGGCTGAAAGTTAACATTTTTATTTCTTTTGGGAGATCACCATACACAGAAAAGGAAAAGCATTACGGAAAATGCACCCAGGGGGTTTTGAACCCGCGTTTCACGCTGAGCCTCGCGGCCGCACCCCAAATATAAAAAAACATTAATATGGGGGAAATATATATCTAAAAGGATCATGGGAGAGTGATCTATAATAATTTAAACTAAAAAAATATCAGAGGTTAGGTAATATGATCCTAATACTATAAAATTATTATTATGGAAATAGAATACATATACCATATCTTGTAAACATGTGAAATTTATTATAAAAAATTGTAACCTAACATTAGAATATTACAAAAACATATTCATAAAAATAATAACATAGTGGGTTATGAATCACGGTTGTTATACTATAGTATAGTGGATTTTTCATCACTACTAACATCCCATTGCATATTGGATTAGGGTTCACTACCCACACCCCTTAGTATATTAGTCTAATCATCACTAAGAGTATCTCTTGTTAATATAAAGAGATAAAAAACCATACCAATGAATTAGAGGGATATATATGATTCCTATATAAAAATAATGATAAAAAAGACATATTTTGGACACACGTACCTATCAACCATCTTATCACAAAATCACAATGGAAGGAAAATGGCTTACCAAATAATTTCAAATAGTATCACAAAAAATGACATAAAGAATTATATATGTTGATACCAGAATTAGATCCCAAAAATTAATATAGAGGACTAGAATTCTGAGTTGTAATTTATGAATCATAAATCCATAAGAGATATATATTTTATAGATAAATATTAAAATTACTGTGAATCAATAAAAAATTTCATAAATATTTTTGAATTTTGTTTTAAAAATAATGTCACATTTTATTTTTAAATGTAAATTTCATGAATATGAAAAGGATACTTCCTTAAAAAAATTATACCAAGAGAATCCTAAAAAAATTAACCTTTAATAGATATAATGTTCTTGTATGGAAATTTTGAGAGGAAGAATACATATATATGATTGTGAAAAGAAATTATTTTCAAACATTTTATGTTGTTTTAGAGAAAACCCCCATCATATAAAAAATTTAAAGAAAATTCATTGAAGTATGTAATGATAAATATGTAGATATAGAATATAAATCATATTTATATTTTAAAATATTAAAATATAGTATTTTTTGAAATAATGAATACAGATATAGAGTATAAACAACTAATATAGATGATAAGAATTATTATTAACAATGACACTTTTTATTGAAGAATGAAATGAAACAAAATATAATTTTTTGACAAGAGAATATAATTTATATAAATATAAAATAACTTATTTAGAATTTTAATTATAGGATATAAAAACTGTGAAAATATATCCTTAAATTACATATTGGGAACTCATGAAATTTAAATTGAGTCAACAATAAGCATTACATGCTTGATTAATTTTTAACTGAAATCCCTTGAGAGAGAAAATGAAAGAGAACATTAAATTCTATGAATATAAACATAATACAAATATAATATTTAATATATAATCCGTATTAATGAAAATGGGTTCATAATATGAATTATGACTCAAATAAATAAAATTAAGATGAAAAAAACATAATAATTTTGTACTATAAGATTCAAAATTACCGGAGTCAGGGATAAAAATTGACTTGTAAATAACATAATTAAAAGTTTATTAGTTATAAAAAAAGGTAATGGGGAACTAGAAAACCATATAAAAGAATATTTAAGACATAACATGAAAATATGAATCAATGAAGGGAAGCTGTGATGAAAAACCCTAAATATAGATTCCTACATTGTCATATTAGCTCTAACCAACAATATAACAAAATTAAGTTTATTATTAATCTTTAAAAAACAATTTATTTAATATTTTACTTTATAAAATAAGTTTTTCTTTTCTTATACCTCATTTGGTAACATTTTTAAATACACACATATATATATATATGTTTAAATTGTTCTATTTCTTCTATGCATGATTTTGTATGAAATTTCCTTTCCATAATCCTTTTTTATGTTCCCATAACCTCTAGAATTTTAGTTTATATAACTTTTGTGTATTTATATAGTTATAAATTAAGGTTTTTTTAGGGATGTTAGTGTGAGATTTTCTAAGAGAATTTGAAATCCCTTTATTTTTGAGAATTTTATTTCAACAAAAGGTGTTCATTTATATTAATGAACACAATCACACACGTGCATGCACACACACACGCGCGCAAACACACAAATAAACACACACACACACACACAAATATATATATATATATCTCTGTGTGTGTGTGCAGGTGACCATCACATAATTAAAAATTATATAATATTCTAAATTAATACATTATATTACCATTATTTATTATTTCATAATCATTTATGATGTAAAATATATAATGAAATTAATGTGGGGGGAGTAACCAACCCAAATGAGAACACGTTATAGGAAATTAATGAGTATGAAAATATAGTTATATTATAATAATATAAAATTTATATATTTATAACGATATTAATATTGAATCAATTGATTTTATAATTGTATTTATAAATAGTTATGATTAGAATTCAAATGAAAGGAATGAAGAATATTTCTTTAGATTGATGATATCACACCACCTCACCGGAAATTCCCTCATATTGACGTGATTAAGTCTATTTCATTCATCCATAGCTTTAAAAAAGTGGGAGATGGCTCTAGGAGAGAAATAATGGGATGCGATTAATGAGGTTCTCTATAGATAAGAGTGGTTATTATTTGTTTGAAGATATCGAAATATATATGTAGAAATGAGGGACATATTTTTTAAAACATAACATAGTATAAAGCTAAAGATAAAATCACATAAGTGTTAGTGATTTTGGAAAATAAATTTTTTGGAGAATATATTATTGAACAACAAAAATATAAATAGACTTATATAATGTCTATCAATTATTTTATTTTCCTAAAAATACCTCCATTTAAATTAACCTCATTGCATAAATTTATATTATGTTTAATTATTTACATTGGTGAATATTTTTTTAAATAAAAATATATGATGAAACTTTTTCTAAAAAAATATTAATTATATGATTCTATATTTTTATCCATTTTATTTAATTCAATATCAAAATATTATAATTTTTCCTCTTAAATGAGATCCAATGTAGAAAAACTATTTGTAGAAAATTTAATTTTAAAATATTAAATGTTCCTATTTTTTTTTCTATTAATATGTAATTAAATGGGTGTTAATTATATTTATATATTTATAAATCATATTTGAGTAATCATCTAAAATTGATAAATTTAAAATATTAATATAAAAATTCATTAATTATCGAAATCAATATTTCGTTCAAGAATATCATAATTACCAATACTCTGATTACTAGAATTCATCCAATTAAGTTATTTTACTATCTAAAACTAAAATATAGTTTATTAAATAATTGATACATGAAGATTAAAAATATGAAATCCATTTTTTTGGATTAAATCCCTTATGTTTATAAATATTAATTTTATTATAATAACATAAAATTAATAAACTTGGTTTTTTTGGAAAATTTATTTTTTAATATTAAAAATAATTTAATATCATCAAATATAAAATATTAATAAATTTATGCATTTCAAATTATTAAATTCTATTTAAAAACACACATTTCATTTAAAGTATTCATTTAAAGTTATAATTTACTTTTTATAAAATAAAAATAGGCAACACATAAATAATGATTTCGTTGAAAAATAAGATTTATTAAGATTAAAATATTTTCTCTTAATTACTAAAAAATTAACAATCAATGAGTATTTTATTGCTCATTTTTTAATATATTTATATATATATATATATTTAATTGAACACTCCAAATAAATAAAACAAGGACATAAAAACAAATTAATTATAATAAAAATATTATTTTCAAAATTTATTTTCCATTAAACATGAATTAAATGATTAATATTATTAATGATCTTTAACTATTTTAGGTATTTTATTAAATTATTTTGATAATATTTTTTATTTTTCTCAATAAAATTTATTGATATAATACTTTCAATGTAATAGATTAATCAAAACATATAGTTTATAAAATAGTTTTTATATTAACTATATACCATTAAATCCATAGTAGTACTATTTTTTCTATAGCATGAAATTATTAGTTACCCATTTATAAGATATATTTAACACCTATATTACACTCATTACAACCTATAAATTCATTATATTTTATCTTCTTAAGTAACATTTCACTTTCAATTAATTTTAATAATTTCTTCTTATTTGAGGATAAATTTTCCCAATATCGGTTTACTTATACTAATAGTGATTCTCAATAGAGAACATGATCTTAACAATTTATTATTTATGAATATATAATTGTTTTCTATTTATTTCCCAATTTTAATTTAAATAATTTTATGTGATGAAAATTTTCATGGAATAAAATAATCAATGTTATAATATACATGGATTCATATTATTTTATTTAGATGTTCCATTATGGAAAAATATAGTGTTATTGTTTTTATTTATATATATTACTAAACTATTTTATTCAAAAATAAAATTCATATAAAATAGTTGAAATATATATTAATGAATTATATATATAAATTAATGATTGAATGTTTTTTCCTAAGACCCAGGCTGTTTCAAAACAAATATATGTATTTATCTTTGGGTGACGTTATCTATGATACATTAAGAGTTATGAAACCCTTAGAATATAGTTTAGTTTATGATATCTATTGAAAAAAGGATTTTTAGTCAATAATCTAAGAGTAAAATATGATAAAACAGAATTTTTGCTTACCTCAATAGCTAAATGTAAAGTGGAATACTATATTTGACAAATTAATTAGTATAATATGGATTTCATCACACTAAATTGATACGATGTATATGATTTTCATTTTTGTGGGTGAAAATTAAAAAAAGTCTTTATTATATGATATAAAAGTTGATACTCACATAAAGATGTGTAATTTTGTATATAATTGAATAAATCATTAACATTATATTGTGACATATTATAGTTTGGACATTCAATTTAATAGATAATTTTATAATTATGAGATATAATTTAATGGAATGTCATTCTGGTCATAAGATATTAATTATATAGATTTTAATTTCATTTAATTTGACACATTAGTGTTGGATACCATGTAGACATTATACATTATTTCTCATAAATAGTGAATCATAATTAGTATTCAATTGATGAATTGAGAAGTATATTTATGTGTTCGGAATCATAAATTATTTAATCAACCCTATATGAGATATTACAAACTGCAAAGAGAGGGTAAATAAGTATTCAAAGTCAAATATAAACCATTTCCCCTTTTCAAAACTCATTATCTATGTTCCTAGTGGGATCAATAATCTATAATGAGCAATGAAACAATGATGAAGAGGATGATATACAGAGATAGTATAATAATAAAGATAATGAAAAGAGGATTACGATGTTCACTCATTCTTGTTATGGAGTTTTTATAAACCTGAAATTTAATGGTTTTTATCAAGATGTTGACATTAACGTGTACTTAAATTATGAATGAAATTATGGATGGAGTGAAAATACGGTCCTTCACTCCTAAACATATGTAATAATAATACAAGTTTAAATCACTATAAATAAGAACCTCTCATGAATTTGTGATCTTGCACTTTATTGATCATGATCAGTTATTTTCACAAATGTCGTGTGAATTATTCTTAACTTAGAATGACTTATTTGGGTGGTCTTACCCATATCAAGGATATCATATTGAGATGTTCATAAAATTTATTTTACAATAGATTGGATGATAAATTTATAGAGGTTTCTCATTTCTCTCTGTCATCATCAATTATTATAATCAATCTATAAGTCCATGTCTCAATGAACATTCTATATGTTTCATATCAATAAAATCCAGAGTAAAATTAATCCATTATACCTTTTCAGAATCCTAAATTAAATTTAATATTCTATGTCTAAAATATAGGTAATATATTACCCTAATATTCTCTAATTAAACATAGAAAAATCCATTTTTCATTATCATGGTGTAATATAGATAAAAAAGTATAATTTAGTTCTTTATGGTGAAGCCATCAGATATAAAAATATTATATTATATATCCCTTAAATTTTTATCAATTTTCATAAATTATTATGTGACCTTGATTATATTATGAAATTACACGGTATATAGTTGAGTGATCCAAAATTACATTGATAACTAAATATTTTATGGATTAAATTCATATGAAATGGACTAATTAAATGTGGTGTGATATTCAAGCATGAAATGTCCCAGTATTTAAAATGAAATATTTCCATAAATATAAAACTAATGACCCATAAATATAACATAAAAATTGTAATGAAAAAATAAAAGAATTACTTTGGAAATCATCATAGTGAAACTGGTTTATGTTATAGAATAATTCTCACATTAGAGTAAATTTCCCATATAATCAAGGTGTTTCATTTCTCTATATCATCATTAATGATTACCAACATTCCATGAGTCATGAATATTTTTAACATTCTAAATGAATAATTTATACAAAATCCAATGTCAATGTAATCTTTTAATAATGATGAGACACCTTAATATATGTCTTTATTATATCATTAATGGAAATTTCATTTAATATCAAACTTTTACTGAATTAAAAAAAACACAATGTGATGATCATTATCGTGGTGTAGTATTAAAATATTTTATAATGTAATTCAACATCATCAAACCATTGTATATGAAAAACTCATATTATACCTCCCCTAAAATATTTACAGATATCTTCAATTAATGAATTTTCCTTGATGTGATTTTGAAAGGATGTGATATATTACTCCAAAAACTGCAATTTGAGTGAAAGAAGAATTTCACATAGCTTGAATCATAGTAAAATAAATGGATTAAATGTGGTTTGGTATCCATGATTATATTATGAAATGATTTCCCATGAAAAATAGAATCATTTATAAAACTCACGACCCATACATGTGACATAAAACCAGTAAATAGAAAAAAATATTATTATAACCTAGTAAATCATCATGGTTAAGGTAATTTTGGGTAAGGAAAGCTTCTCTCATTAGAGAAAAGTTTCCCAAAAATTCATCCTATTATGGTTTAAGGATAATTTAATAATAATTTGATTCATTGGTTGATGAAATAATTTTATTCCATCAAAACAAATTCATAACATGACTTAAACACATTATAATATAAATTATTCAAGCATAGTGTTTCACTAAATCCATTTATATGCATGATTTTACTTCTTCCCTAACTTTCTCCCAAAACCAGAATATATTAAATAATTCTTTATAGTTCCATTTTAATAACCCAAAATCATCCTTTAATCACATGACTCATTCTTTAGTCCCTTTTGTCATCGTCTATGTGATAATAAAGTCATAATTCAATTTCCATGTCAATTAAAAGGATATTTTATCAAGAGTACCTACAAGACAAAACAATATAACATATATATATATATATATTGATCATATAATGAACATATTATCGTAGGTAGAATCTATAGAGAACTCCATTTCGAGGCTCATTCCAATACGCCTTAGATTTAGATAATGTTTCTAAGAGATATACATACCTAAATGAACATGAAATCATGTAGATAAATAATGATATACATGATCATCACAATAAATCATTGGATCCATCTTATTCAAAATATTCTATAAGAGTCTATATCCAAAAATATTCCATTCTAATCTTGTTGGGGGATGTTTTCATTAAAAAATTAATTCCAAAATAGTTCCATATATCCTATATTAAAACATTTCAATGATCCAACAAGGTATATGATAAATTGAAATATATTCTTTATCATCATATAAAAAATGGAACATCCTACCATAGTACTTTCATACAGGATTATAGAATTATGGTGAGCATATTTCCTTGGTATCTCTCTTTTTCGCATATTCAGGACAATCTCTATTGAGTTTTGTATTTCATAATATATCCAACACTCCATGTAATAAATATATCAACTATCCATGAAGAATTCGTCTCCTCCATGACAATCAATCCATTATGCATGAGAATGTATAAAATTTGAAAATTGATACATAATTATATCAATATATCTTGAGAATATCAATCTTGACAATACATTTAACGTACAAAATAGTTTAATACTAACAATACACAATCACATAAAATGCTTTTAACATTGAAAAACATCCAATATTACCTAAAAAGACATCCATGAACATGTTTTTTATAAAATATATGACATCCCAAATCCCCCATTATATTTTTTGGAATATGATCATAATAAATCCATTATAATAAAACACCAATTTCGTTGTAAAGAAAAATGAAAGCACTGGGTAAAATATGAGTAACATATAAAATTATTAAGCAATTCTTTATTCAAACACCACTTTTGAATTTGAAAAATACTATTCGCATTTATATTTATTTTTCCCTACCCCACCTTCAAAAATATAATATTACAATAAAAATAGATTGATAGTGATTGGGATTGTAACATTGTCTCATCCTCATGACCGGTTTGATAATTTCCACCTCTATAAATGAGGGTTCTATTATAATCTTCAAAGGGAATAGATATTTTCCCATATATATCAACTCCATATTTATTAGATGAAACTAAAAATCATTTATTTATAAAAATAGAAGCATCTTCACAATTTTGATGATAAATATAACTCATGTCCATCCTTAAAAAATATATCCTCTTGATAATACCCATCAATAAGGTAATGAATCCAAATAATAAAATACATTATAATAGATATATTAATTAATCCTCTTAATATTATGATAATAATATTATCATAGGATATATGTGTAATAAAATAAAAATATATATAGTCTATAATTGATACATAAAAAAATTCATTTCAAAATACCTTATATTATTTATTAAATAGACATCACCTGTTGCTAAAAAGTAGTGGAGTTATTTAATTAATAAATATAAAAAATGTTTCTATAAAGTAATAACATAACATTTTAAGTGGATGGTTACCTTGATTTTAATTTTTTTGGCATAAAATGTTTTCTTGATTAAAAATTTATATTTTTTCATATCTTTCTAAATACCCATTTGATGATTCCTTTTTAACATCAAGAGTTATTAAATAGCATGTTATAATATAGATTTATTCTTACCATTAATTTAAAATCCAAGTTCATTTCTAAGTTAACTTCTCAAGCCTACCTCCAATAGGAAAAGAGATGGAAACTACTACTGAGGTATCCCCAAAACAATGGTTTACATTTCCTCTAAATGTATATTTCGCATGCTATCACACATCAACATATATAAAATTATCCATGAAATGTAAACCAAATAATTACTATAATCTAAACATATATAAATCTATGATTAATATAATTGTTACAATAATAATATGGGGGGTGAAAGGTGAAAAAATACAAAGAAATAATCATGTAGAACTTCAAAAACTAGAAATTGTTGACACATCCCAAAATGATGAATTTAGGAATACTGATGATCCAATGGAACCTACCTTAATGATAAATGCTCAAATATACATCAAAATCTAATAATTTCACCATGATACATGGTAATCCATCATCCACATTGACTATGATTCATGGGATTAAGAAACATAGTGTGAAAGTGAAAAGTTTTGGAGAGATTAATTGTACCCAATATTGCCACCCCAAGCTGTGGACTAACAAAACATATACACATTATCGATGTGCATAAATCATAAACATGGTTTAGAAATATATGATCCTAAAAACACTCAAAAACTTGTAAAGAAATCATAACCTTACCTTAACAAAATACCCACAATGCACTTATATTGTACTCACAAAATATCAAGGATTACTTATATAAAACATCATACAGAATCAACCCCTCTGTTCTTCCATAATTGATTCCTAGATCAGAAATCCACCCAAGATACACTTATCATGAGATTCTATAGTAAATATAATTATATGTCTATATAATATGTATTATATGATATAAAATATCCATCCAAATATAAATCGTTAAGGAATGATTATATCTCTAGAAATAAGAAATACAAATCTCTAATAATTGTAGTATATATATTTATAGTCATCGGAGAGAATAAATATATCAAATTATATACATGTAAACTTCAATTTAATTTTTTACTTTGTTACGTATCTCCTTGGTGTATGGATATATCAATAACATAATACACAATATTGATGTAATCCAATAACAAATAATGATAAAATGACCCTTTTAAAACTCATAAATATAATTGGTGTACCAAAAATCCTCACCGTGATGTTTTCATTTATATCAATTTTTCCCTGAATGAGGGATACATGATCATATAGTGGGGGTGAATCAGTGGTCAAATTTTAACATTAATATTTCCCATTTAATAAAATCATTTCTTATTTTATCAATTAGAGTAAGGATATCATTTATACCAATGAAATTGTGTTAATGATGATGATGGTGATGATGTTGACAAATATAGAGTAGAAATTTAATGAAAACGAAACAAGGGTTACTAGATTCACATAATCTTCCAATCAGATGGGTTATCTATAATTTCGAGTAGTCACATTCCCACATTCTACATAAATTTATTATTTTCAATTATGACTGAAATATTAGATATTGCATGAAGATGAGCCAAAATTATTACAAGTATAAAAATAATAATTGATTTAAAAGAGATTAATAATAATAAAATTTGTAGAATGTATAATATTTATTCATCTTCCTCAAGTGACACCATATAAAACAATGTTTTGTGAATTAATTTATATCATTAACTTGATCTTATTGGGTGTTCCCCACCTTTATATTGCTCTCACAGTGATTACATTGTTACATTTATTTTTCACAAAATCTGATATGATACATTTAAACATGTGTCTCATATCTCTTAATATTCATCGACAATCATAAGCACCTATAAATTCTGTGACATGATCCCCAATTCAAATGGTAACTTAAATCGCCATTTCATAACATATTATTTCTAGAATTCATTGTATATGGTGTGATATCTTACTATGTGGTGTGATACATAAGATCCTAACTAATAACGTCATATGTTAAAATCAGGTTCCCCATTATGATGTCAAACCTAAAAAAAATAGGTTCAATCATTCCTCATGAAATATTCATTTTACCACCAATATGTGTAGTGACATCATTTTCACATAAGAGTATCGTCATTCAATGGTTAATCTAATTATAGAATAATGCTCATTAAATCATGACATGAAAAATATATAATCATATTCAATCTATTCTATTTATAAATATCCTAGCTTGAAACAATTTCATTTACTTGTGGCTTCATCGAACATGGGTTTATAATAAATTCTATATTTTCATGTCTCCCATACTTCTATAGTTTTATTATTATATATATCACATTCCAAACATCATTATAATGACTTTGAGATAACAAAAAATCATCCTATAATCATTAGTATCATTGTTCAGTCCTTTATTTCTTATCTTAGTTATAAAAATGTTATATACCAATAACCACACCAATCATATTGATATTTTCCCAAGATTACTTGTATAAAAAATTAAAAAAATTATATAAATAAGAACCTAGATGTAAGGGTATATTTTAATTTAAATTTATCATGGGTTATTATTTAATCCCTTCTTTATGTTCAAAAAATAAATAAATGTGCATCATGATCATTATATATATCCAAAATACCATATCAGTGAATATTATAAAGCATTTGGTTATTAAAATACATCTTTTTAATAGTGGTAAAATTTATATATAATTCATTCTTTTTTATGATAATTTTTTCAAAATAGTGGAATGAAAAATATATAAAAAATCAAGTATTTGAGTCTTCTATAATAAATGATAATCAATGTTTATTATTGGTTATATTGATATTTCTGGATTAATGTGGGTTGAATCTTCAATATAACATGAATTAGACTCATGAGATAATAAATAGAAATTTATCATCTAGACTAACCTGCCAATATATATCACAAAGCATTTCATATGGTCATCAATATAATTAGGGGTGTACAACTAATATGAATCCCTTTTTTAAATGGTTAACAAGATACATATAATATAAAAATACATACATTGATATCATTCTAACTATATCCTATAAGATAGGATAATTAAGGGGTGGATAGGTATGTTGTAGATCCTGTCAGCAGTTGATGTTTACCAAAAATTGATTTTTACACTTATATAAAACATCATATTTTAACCCCTTAATCGAATTTAACTAAAAAATGAATTTTAATGCTTATTTAAGTGTCTTTTGATGTAAAAAAAAACTATTTTTATGAATGGAATGTTATATAATAATTAAACATAAATTTTTTATTTCAATGAATCGTAATTGTAGGACCTAAATTATACTGGATTTATTTTTTATATCTAATGGCTATTTTTTTAATGCTGGGTTTTATTCACACACACATGCTACAAAGAAGTCCTGGGGACTCGACCGTGCAACCTGTATCCCATACTCCTACCCCCTATCCACCCCAGCTATGTGCAGGACAA
Organism: Viscum album; assembly: GCA_963277665.1. Taxonomy (NCBI): domain Eukaryota; kingdom Viridiplantae; phylum Streptophyta; class Magnoliopsida; order Santalales; family Viscaceae; genus Viscum; species Viscum album. The sequence goes on along the minus strand of OY728126.1, from coordinate 249,855,977 downwards.
AATCTAGTGGCTAATTAATTTCATGGAATGGGGGATTATATATTAATACTTGTAGAGTATGGTGACACATATTTTGAAATACATAAATATGTTGATATTATAGTGTGTTTAATAGATATAATTACAAACATGTTCCTAGACTGGGTAGAAATATATCATTTCTATGGATAGTTATTTGGTTACACTTTTGTATTGGGAAGTTTATATAAATTTTCAATGCAAGAAATCCATTCAAGTTTATACAATATGCATTGGAATGATTATTAAATTTAATATAATAATTTGTAGAAAATTTTATAGGGTTTATATGAAAATAGATTCCAGAAAATTAAATGGATTCACAAATAGGAGTGGAACATTTCAAAAATTCACTAAGGAATTAGTGAAAATGGGATAATTTTTGAAATATACAATAAAACATGAACCATGATGTGGTTAGTGTCACTATGGTACAATTTTGGGTGGGTTATGGTTCTTGAATCAATGTTATGATGTTTATATTGAATTATATTTGATTTTAATTAGTTATCTATCATATACTTATTATCCCATTTCACATAGATTATAGACACATAATATGATTATGTATTGATATATTATTTATTGTTAAAATATTTCAATAAATATATTCATAAAATGTGAGTTATTGAAATAGTTATAATAATGGAGACTATGTGTAAAAAAATATACAGTATATGAAATATGTAAATTTTATTAAATTACTACATCAATGAATTAGTTTCATAAATTGATCTTAAGTACCTCAATTGTGTGTAGACAATACAATAGTGATAACTCATGTAGTATAATATATGTTTCATTCTCTTCTCTTCATTTTCATCAAATATTAAAAGTTAACATAACATTTAAGGATGGGGGTCCTATCGAGGATTTCATTTATCATATTGGATGGTGGAATAATTTAGAGATAGGAACCTAGTGGTTGATGTTGAGGGAACTTAAATAAATTCACTATTGTCACAGATTAAGGATGGAAAATGTGTTATACATTGTTTTTTCCACTTCAACTTATTAATATCATTCCTAATATATCATTAATGTTACTCTCTTATTATTATATAATATTTATAAGTGTAGAGTGATCCTAAAAATACATTTATATAAATCACATAATAGTGTATTCCATGGAGGAAGTATATTTTGAGGGAAAATGATATCGATCATGGTTTGTACTATAGTACAAGTTATTTTTGGAAAAACAAAACTAAAAATATCTAAAATTATCATTGTAGAGCCCATGATATAGATATTTAGAGAAAAAAATAATATATATAGTATTTTTAAACAAAAAATAAAAATATATGAAATAGTTATTTAGTAGTGGAATATTAGTATTCATCGTTTTATGGGATTAAAATTTGACTAATAAAGGATGTCAAGGTTAGAAAAAAACATTGTGTTTTTGGTTATTTGTACATATATTTCAAATTTGGATGTATTTTTATTTATTGAAATGTGTTGGATTTAAAAGAAGTATTTGACTTTGTAATATTTGAAATTTCAGGAAATTAATCACGTGACTCATTAAATATAGATGTTGAATTTTTATATGGAAATTATGGGTTTTAATGATGGTATTAGAATATTTAAGAACATGGAGATATTAAATCACATTGGAAATATTCTGAACTATTCAATATCTTGAAATTATATTAAAAAATTAAGAAGATATTGGACATAAAAAAAATCCATTTTTCTCTTGTTGTTAAAGTTGAAGAGAAATTCAAATATTTTCTTTGTGTTTTTATTTTAGATTAATTTACTCATTATATGAAATTTTTTAGTCATATACATGTTAAAATATCTTGAAGTAATGAGTGTAGTGATATTTAAATTGATCAACTCTTGAATTTTAAGGTGATCATGACATGACTCTAACCACTATGACTCCTCCTTAGAAGATAATATGTTGGGTGCCCCACAACAAATCCAAATCTAATATTCCATTTCATTGGAAAATTGAAAAAGTAATATCATTAATAAAAGGGGATTTTTCTAATAACCTATAATAAAATTGTATCACCATGAAAAATATATAACATTGAAAACCAATCATAAATGTTATCAATTATAGTAAATCACGTGTTAGAGTAAAATTAATATAATAAAAAAAATAAAATATAAAATAAATATGTGAAAAAAGTAAATTTATAAATACTAGAATCCTATGATAAAGAACAACCATTATAAAGGTAAATAAACAAACTCTAAACCATGCGATCATTAACATGATCATCACCACCAATAATCACCACAAATTGCATATATGAACTATCACTACTTTCTCTTATACATTCACATTCTCTAAAACCATATCTATTTAGTGTATCATTTGTGCAAAACCATCATGTGTTTTAATGATGACTATGTTATAGATAGTATAAATATAACATGTGGAACAACCCAAAAATGTGAAAAAAGCCTGATAGAATATCACCTCAATAGAATAAATCTTAATATTCATTTATTGTAATAAAGTCATAAAATTATATAGCTCAACACCAATGAGGACTGAAATTATATGAAACTTGACGTTTCTAGATTATCCTAGAACCCTTGCCACCTAAATCATCTAATACATATCGTCTCCATAATATCCATTAATATTAGTTATAATAGAGGACCTATACCCCACCATATATAATTCTCATCAATCGAGAGGGTAACCAGAACCATGAGTGGAAGAATTTCACCACATTTGAAGACATATAATCTATTTGGGTTACCCACTATACCATATACATAACAGACCCTTGATCCAAATATTAATATTCCCCAATAGTGAATCCACCATCACGGATTCTACAGTTGTCCTCGCAAACATTTCATCATCTCCACTAAGCAATAGAAATAAAATATTCAAATACCATGATTATAAACCATAGATTAATAAATTAATCCATCCTATTCTATGGGGAAAATTAATCATTATTATCCAATCATATAAATAATTGTTATTTATATTTGGGAATATAAAAAAGGTACAGGTGTTTTTTGAGTACGTGACTCTCTAATTGGGGTACACAATATGCAGAAAGACATGGGAGGGGGGTGCCATGTTGTCATCACTAGAACCATTCATTGTAGTAAAATGGTGATTATAAAGATTTAAATAGAGTGTGGTACATTTCTTGGGTAATAGGTGTGTACACCCTCTACACACTATGTTTCATTTCCATGGATACATTATATGTGTAGAGATGAAAATCACATGGTAATTATGACATGTAGACTGAGAATGTACACATGTTACACACTGAGGCATAGTCCAATGTTATAAAACATGTGACCCTGATTTACATAACAATTAATATGTAATATTTCATGAAAACTAAATCATTGTTAAATGATGACTCATGGGGTATATATGTAAGATATATATTCCACATGATATCTATTTTCATGGAATCATAATCCATAAATGTATATGACATGTGAAAATGTACTACACACTGTGTAGTCATAAATCTTCCTGAAACTCCATTGATCATTCCACATTATCTACTATCATCTATGACTACATCCAAAAATCCATTTCTATAAAATTAAAAAAAAATTATTTATCATTCCACATTATCTGTTTGATTTCCATGTGGCCATCACCATCTGTTTTTCTTTTTCTACATATTTTTCCAACAATAGAAGAAACCTAATATGTTGTCCCAATCATGTTCTCTAAAAAATGATTCATTTATTTTCCACAACAATAGTATCCTGAACCCACCCTCAAAATCAATATTTTAGAATAATTAAAAATAATTGTAAATGTGGTGGTCAGAGGATTTCTGGAACACATAAGAATAGGTGTGACCTTGGGTTTATCAAATAAAACTAAGTGAAAACAAGGATATATTTAATTATATTTGTGAAATTTCATAAATAAAATATTAAAAATTTATATATTTTAAATTTATGAAGGAACTATTTACCCATGACAAATAATAATAATAATATTTCTTATTAAGAAAAAAATTCATTTCAAAAACCAATACTAGAGCATTATCCAAAATAAATATCTAGGTAATCCCGATAGGTTCATCCCTATGTTTTCTCGATGATAGAAAAATAAAATAATAATATATTCACATAATCAAACTATATGAGGAAGAGTTAAATATTAATTAATTTAATTTATTCATGTTTCGTGGGGGAATAATTCCAATTTAAAATTCCACACAAACTCTTCTCATTGAAATAAAATCACTATATTGATTTTTTAGTTACTAATCATATAGAAAAGAAATGATTAAATACAAACTTGTAAAGTAAAATTATGAAAATTAACCTTATTATTCGTGTAATGATAAATGAAGAGGAATATTTTTTGTATTATTCTTTCATTATTCTTTAGTAAATTTCCTAATATAAATTTTCATTATTCTCTTTATTCGTGGATTATATTTTATTTTCATTTTAAATAATAAAACTAATGGTTTTGAGGGATTAGGGAAAAAACAAGATGAATCCCAACCTAATTATTGATTTCTTAAAACAATATGACCACTTTATTATATCGTGTTTTCACATCCATATCCTCTATATAGGAAATGAAAAACATAAAGGGTTTTTATTCATAAATAAAGGTATATGATTTTCTCAAGAAAGTAAATTGGAAAAATGATGGGATATGGATATGAAATTTTTAACTTTCATATTATAATACTCATGAAGGATTATAGTAGTTAGTAGGATGAATTATTTTCCCCTTAATTTCCATAAACAAACCATATAAATCCCCTAACTAAAAAAATATAAAAACAATTTAAAAATATGTTGGATTTTGTAATTTATCAAATGTAATGGAATTAAATGAATAATTGGTTCTTCAATATCCATTTCTATATCATCACTATATAGAACATTTTTACATGTCTTGGGAAATTTCATTTCCACCACTCAGTGAAAAAACACAAGATAACATATATTTTATATATTAATCCCCAAATATTGTTGGTTATAGTGATCAAAGACCTCTATAGACCTTCACTTTTCATACATATATATCACATATTAATAAATTAAAATTCCTTAAAAAACATAATGATACAAGACACAATTATTCTGGTCTGGTGACATTTAAACCTGAATATATAAAAAACATGATCATAATATAACTACATCATCTCCAATGAAGTTCTTCATAATAAGTATGATTCTTAATCAAATCATTCATATTATATTTCTTCATATCCTAGGAAAAGGAAATGTAATAATAGGAGATATTAGAGGTTCATTAGGGGTTAAAATGGATGATATGAATCATTTATCATAAGAAAATATAAAATCAGAATAAGGGAATATTATCAAAAATATGAAATTCAAATATAATACCAAATCTATCATTAACAACAAACATGATTCCAAGAATAAAACATAATCGTTTCAAAATAATAGAATCATAATAGTGAGAGATTATCTCAAACCATCCATGAATCATAGTTTTATTACATATTAGTGTGGTACCATCATGAATATTGAAACAATTTCTTATGAAAAGGTAAACTGCCATGTACATTAAATCATAGTAGACAGGGAATCAAAAACTGTATCTTATATCATTAAAGACCAGAATTGATTATCTATTTACCAAAGTCAATTAGGTATATCAATTTCATTCCACATACAGATCAGGCACATTGTCTTGTTTCTTATAGAGGATCATGCACATTGACTTGTTTCTCATAGTGAATAAAGCACATCAACTTGTTTTTTAAAATTATCTAATAATATGTAATATTTTAACCAATTAATTATAAGAAGATATAATCCATGGACCTCTTATAAAATAATGAAATCCATAAATATGTTCACCAAAACATCATTAAACATTCATATAATTATCAAATAATAACTTCTGTAATGATATTAGGTTTCATAAACAATTCATCAATCCACCATAGCATAAACTAGTGAAAATAAATGGGTTTTTAAAAAATATAATCATTAAAATCATAAATCAACCAAAAAAAGAATAAGGATTCTACAATTTGATCATATCCCCAACAAGACAAAATAATAACCAAATGTTGTTCTTGTTGATGAATTAAAATTTAATAAAAATATCAATAAAACATTCCAGAAAAAAATATAATTTATATTTTTATATCACTTCATTAAAATAAAAAATATTCCAAAATATTAAAGAAAATCATTTAATTAAAATTGCATTTTGGAACATGTAATGGAATATTTAAAAGTATTTTAGTGGTCCTGATGGTAGGTAATTTGTTTCATTATTTGTACATTAAAACAATGAATCTTTATAAAACTTTTGTAGAAATTCAAAAGCAACTCATTTATAAAATAATAGAAAGATTGATTTGGAAAAAAATTAAAAAAGGTTATGCATGCTTCAAATTGATTTTAAAGAGTCATATATGAATTTTTAAAACATTTTTGAAACAAATTTTAGAAATCTTAGATATGAAATGAATCGGTGTTTCAATAGAATAGAAAAATACAGTTTTTTTCTTATAAAAACAATCATTTGTGGTCTTGACTTCATAATTATAGTAAATGAAGAGGAAAAATTTATTCAATAGAAATATATATAGTATAGTAAAATTATTGAGTTAATGTATTGTTGTGACCTCAAACCCACCAGCCTAAATCCAATGACATACAACATTACATTAATATAATAAACAAGGAATCACTTCCCAAAGGTCTAAATAACATAGTATTATTGGTAAATTTGATACATACTTGAGACTTACATTACATTTTAATACACATATTGAAAAATAATTATTCTTTCTAGAATAACTTTAGTCACACTAGATCATCATTTCATATCATTCTTAGTAGATGTTGTGGAGTCCTGGGGAAAGGACACAAAATAATGGTGAGATCAAACGCTTAGTAAGGGATAAGTATAAAGGATTATATTATGAATCAATAATAATAATAAATATGTATAGTTATATAACATAACAAACATTATATATAAATTTCTGGATATGGGATAGTATATATGGAAATGTAAATAATTGAATACACTTTATTTTTAATAAACAAACTGAGAATGAAATGCAAACATATATAATTTCTTAGTGAGAATCTCATGGATAATAATGACTAAATACTAAATGATGGTAATTATTAATTATTTTATGTCATGTTTAACATGAACATGATACTTGTACCATTAAGATATATCATCAACACTATTTAAAACTTACTTGTTTAAATCCAAATGAGTTAGGGAGGGAAAAATAATCCATCCCGCAATACTACTAATTCTTCAAGGGGTCTATATAAAATAGTCCCCAACCCATTTATTTCAAGTCCAAAACATTAAATATATATATAATAATTTATTTAATTTAAATAAAATGATTTGTATCAGCAAATATTAGTATTGAATACAGGATTCAGATTTATCCATATTTCCCCATTGAATCTAATAATTATAAAAGTATACACAAGATATAAAATGTGATATATTTTTTATGATATAATCATATACATGATAAATAATTTTTATATTTACATAAAATTTAATTTCCATGAAAATGTGAAAAATTAAATTCAATGTTAATAACTATAAAAATGAATCATAGATGTGAATGTTGATATTTTACTTAGTAAAATTGATCTTAAACCTTCCAAAATAAGAATAATGATGGTATATATAAAACATATAACAATTAGATTATGAATAAATGTTTTTATCATTTATTAATATAAATATACTAATAATATATTTAAAAACATTTTTTAACAAAATAACCTTTTGATTTTGAAAAATAAAATTCTAATCATTTTCTTAAATATAATAATAAATTGAATTCACAAAAATTATGAAAATAATTTTCATTGAAAATATCTATTGAAAAAATAATAAAATATTATAAAAATTTGAGTATTCATGATGGATGGAAATATCATTCATGGCATACACATTATAATAAAGTTTCCTTTATCTTTTAAGTAAAATCCAAAAAAGCTATGATTTGAAAATGATATAAGATTAATTTGAATAAAAATTAATAAATAATTTGATGATAATTAATTTGATAAATCATTTCAATGTGGGTTAAAAATTTGAAATCTTTGGTGAAAACAAGGTTTTTGAAGAAAAAATATTTCGAAATGAAGAGATAAATAATGTCATATTTTTTTGAAAACATTTAAAAAAAATTAAGTACCAAAGAATGGGAAATTGTAATACTACTTGTAAATATCATGAAAACAATATCATAGTAAAAAAAAGGGTTTATTAAAAAATAATAATTTAACTTATTTCAATTGATATTCAAGTATAAACTATATCGATAAGAATGAGATTGTGAAATAAACACCTAAAATTATCATAACTTTGATGTGAGAATTATTCATTGAAAAATTATTTATATCAACATTAAATACACATAAAACTTGTGTAAATAGAATATAATATAATCCAAATTCATTTAATGCATAATCTTAGCATGACGTAATTAACGAAGCTGATGTTCAACACAATGAGTGTGAATTTTTGTAAATAAATCACTTACCACTTAGTAACTTGTAATTAAAATCCCATTTCATGAAATTACACAATTTTAAATTCGTAATAAAATAAATAAAGATTTATTCAGGATATTATATTCCAAATGGGTTGTATTTATGCCATATAAATTAAATCTGGTATATTACAATGCAACATTCCCCGAAGAAATGAAATTGAGATGAAAACCAAAAACTAATGAATCCCTTTGGTTGAGAATTCGATAAACGCTTGTATAGTTTTTTAAAACATGTTACTAACTTTTAATTGAAATATATTAAAGTATATATTAACATAAATTATCTTTTTATAACATCTTATATCATTTTTGATAAATACATTCCATTATTTTCAGGTTTTCATGTGTTAATTACCTTGTTTTATCATTCATGTTTCATTATGATTGATTCATTTTTTCATATTTTATATAGTTATTTCATCCCTAGGAAAAGAATTAATAAATAATTATAATATTTTTAGATTAAATTTACTTTTAAAACTAATAATGAATGATAGATATGAAAAATAAAGTTTGTTACGACCATGTTGATGGATGGTCATACACACAAATGAGTAATTTTCCATTTTTAAATGGTCATTATATAAAATGAATTTGTATTATTTTACATTAATATAATTATAATAAAATCATTAATACCATATTATATACTTATATATATATTCCATGTTGATTTTTTATGAAAAGAGTGTCACACCACTTCAAGAAGGCGGTAGTCCCCACATACAAGAACAATGTTATCATCTTTCTCTATGGTAAAAGGAATGAAAAGAAATGATATATATTATAATTAAAGAAAATAAAAACATTCATTTATTTCATAATTATGTAATTTATATAACATATAATCATTACTTTATATTTATCACATTCCATATGAAGTGTTAGGGAATAATGAATCTCAATGTTTCACGAGGCAGTAGCTTGCTGTACACAAGACAAAAGTTATCATATTTCGTATGGTATTAATTTTAAATATATATATATATATGATATAATTAATCTATATTTATTTTAATTTCTTAAATATCATATATATAATTTATACCCATCATCAAACCCAACCGTGGGTGGTATAAATGGAATGACGAATGACATTTGTTCACGAGGTGGTCATCCGCCATACACATGAATGATGACTCTCTAACCCATTTGATGTAAGTGTGTGAATCTTAATTTAGTAAACTCAAAATAAAATTTCACTATATTTAAGATATTTAGGTTTAAAATATCATCATTTTATGAAAATAATTTAAGGAGGTGCCGAAGAAAATAAAATGAAGATTCTCATTGATGAACATTACATGTTCTTTGGGTATCCTCCTTAGGTATTCCATAATTCCCTAAAAGTATTAATTTACCCCCAAAATAAGGCATTTAAGATTATTGTGTTAGGATATTTGGGAATTTATTTGATTAGGTATTGGATGAACCAGCTGGTTTTGATGATGTGATGTTGAGAGGAGAGGGGTTGGCCTGTTATAAGTTGGGTGACTCGCATACTTGTAATTATTTTAAAGATTGAATTTAATCAACGTTTTTTCATGTCATTAAGACTATATAATGGTAAATTATCAATAATAAAACATTTATGTTATAAATATTGTAATAAAATGGGTTATTGAAATGTTTTGGGTCATTATTACACCTTATATTCAATGTTTAACCACTACGTAAACTCATTTTTACCTTAATCACGGTAATTAACTTTTTCTAATGTCAATATTCATTATGTTAAAAAATTAAGCTTACCTTATTTGAGAATATAATTTTTTATTATTCCAAATATGGAATCAATCTCATAAAATTCATCTAACATGAGTGGCATAATTTAATTTATAATCGACGCCCCAAAGATGACGTGATTGTTGGGTTCGAATGTTAAAATGACCAAAATATATGGAGATTTTAAATAAAAATTTTATATTAAAATGATTACAATTTCCAAAATTGGACTAATATATTTAATTTTGAACTAATTTTACTCTAAAATCAATTAAATATATAATATTACATTATAAATTTTTTAAGAAAATTGAATTTACAATTATAATTTGGTGTTTTTTAAAAATTAAAATTATGGAACATTATAGAATAATACCAAAATTTACACCCATGATAATGATTTCATTCAACATTCAAATATATTGTTTATATTTTTATATAAATTTTATAAAAGTGATAAAAATAAATTTTAAAATATATCCACCAAACACAACAACACAATATTTTATAAAAAAATTGGAATACTTTTCTTTTTCAAAAATATGATTTTTGTTTTCATAATAATAAATAGATAACCAATAAAAATGTGTAAAATTTATATTTTTATAATTTATTTAAGAATATTAATTCCCACCATTATAAAAACTAGGAAATAATTATCAAATTAAATAACAAAATTTATAGTATAATATTGTTCAGTAAAACCCAATCCACCGTATAAGGTAAGGTTTGGAAGGTACTAATTGTTGTGTGTAACACAAGGTAAAAAACCTTTCTTGTAATGAAATATAATAAATAAATTAAATAAATATATAATTAAATAATAGGTTTTATCTAATACTCTAATAATGTTGTTTTCTGTCATAAAAACTATTGAATAAAGTGTTATTCTTATAGAATACTGGGGGAGTTATATTCTTCTCACCTTAAATATATTGAGTTCATAGAATTCAATTATAATCTTTGAAATCTAGGGATTTAAATTTGAGAATTTTATTTTTTTCTAAACAGCATCATCGAAGATTCAATAAAATAAACCCTTAGTAGGAGATAATGGTAATTAAAATGATATAATGGAATAACACATATCTATGTTTCAATGTATGATAACAATGGTGGAATGTGAAGATATAGGCATGGATAAAAAATATAAATATTTATATAGAGTTATTGGGATAATTTATCACAATAAGGTAAATGATTAATAGAATTTTAAGGGCCTAAATTTTATAAATCTGATTGGTGTGAAAATATCATTGATAAAAACTGAAATGACAGTAATAGCATTGCACTTTATTTCAAGACATTTTTTAATAATATTGGGGAATTATTTAACTATATTAGAATATAAAGAAATATATTTACCTACTACATTTATATTTTATTAGAACAATTTCATCATTTGGTTATTCATCGATGAATTTCTAATTCATTTATTATTCAATAAAAATATACATAATTATTTTTTATTCCTCAAAGACTAAAATATTCATTAAAAGGATCGATAGATCCATAAAAGAGTGAAATGTATTTTTGTATTTCTATAACTATTTTGTATATTCAAATCATTATGAAATTAATCTCTAAACCTAAATCATTAATACTACTAGTTCATCATTTATTATTTATTCATGAATTTATTTAACTAAAAATTGTTTCATATTAACTTGGACATTATATAGGTCATTGGTAGCCACAAGACCCTTATCATCATTCAGTCATGGATTCAATCCCATTCTCCTTTATATAGGTTTTAGGTTTTCATACTACATATATTTCTTCCTTTATATAAACTATATTAATATAATTTCTATAAAATTCAAAAAAAAAGTATGTTGGGCATCATTGAAAAGGTAGGTATGATTAAATAACCTTTGTAATAGGGTTTTCAGAAAAAATTTTCAATATATAAAAATATTATATACCTATTAGTAAAATGTAATTAGTGATCATATTAACCCTAAAGGTTATCAAATATTCTAAAATTAATTCAATAAAATATAAATACATTATTCTACAATTATTGTTTCCACTAAAACATATAATCACTACAAATTTCCCCAATATTTCATTTATATTAGTATAATATCGTCACATAAAACCTAAAATGTGGGTTTTATGGAATTGAAATTTTGTTCCATCTTGAAAAATTAAATAAATTATGTTACCCATGAACCTTTAATAAATGAATAAAAATATTCTTCTAAAATCTAAAAAATCCATTGATGCTTCTTAATTATTATAAACAAATACAACTGGAAAAATATTTTTATATAAATACTTCATCAGTTTTATTTAAAAATTGGTATATCCTTTGTCTAATATTTAGACTAGGTTATTAATTATCAGTATCCATTAAAATCTATTAAAATAGGTAATATATAAAATTTTAATTATCCTATGAAATTCCATAAGGACTGTAAATTCAGGTTCATAGTAACGCATATTTTCATATATTAGGTGATTCTTGAATCATGACTGACAAGCCTTTTTCAGATTTGTTACACCTAGGTATATCGGTTCTAGAACCACATCCACATAAAGTATCTAAAAAAGAATTTTTTGAAAGGAAAACCCACAAAATCTCAATCTTACTAAAACAATAAGATTTTATTATATAATTATTTTAAAATTTAATCATAGGGATATATTCTCTGATCTTTGTTATTCGTACTCTAGTACCCAAGGTGTCTACTAAACATTCTTTAATACCAACTATAGAATACCTGACCCCGGTAGCTGAAAGCCAATGTCATACTACATTAAATTAGAATAAGATACATGGAATCCCATCCCAAAGGACTTAATAGTTTATTAGTCTTTAAAAACTAGATAAATATAATAATATTATATTACATTTGAATACATAAATTACACCATAACATTTCTTCCAGAAAAACATCATTACCTCTATCATATACATTAATATATTTCTCTGTATACTTCATTGAATTTTTGGGAATTGAAACAAAATATGATTGATATAAAATTCTCAATTAGGGATTAGTAAAGATGGAGCTATAATGAATAAATAATCATAATCAATATCGAAATAAAAAAACTGAACACGCATTTCATAAATATATTTGGATAGTTCGTAGTCAATATAGATAGGTAAATAACTAATTTAATATTCCATTTAATCAATAAAATGAGAATTAAATACTTGCATAGATAATTCAATATCAATAATATAATGGATAATAATAACTGAATACATAATGAAGGTGATTATTAATAATTGGATGTCATGTTTCCTAGGAACATGAAACATTTATCATCAATATCTATCCTAAAGGCATGTTAAAACATATTTGGTAAAATCACACATAAAAAAGTCTTTCCAACTAATTATTCTAGTGAGACTGATGATTCATTAAGGGTATTACATTAACCAATCCATATCTTGTGTTTTATAAGTACAAATAATTCAATATATATTGAATATTTTATTTAATTCATATTAAATGCGACTAATCATTAAATTATCATATTGAATAAAGGATACATATTTATTAATATTTCCCCACTAAATAAAATAATTTTGAATGTAAACACTATGTGATAAGATTATTTATTATTTATGAAAAATATATCCCAGATAAATTACATTTATATTTAGGGAAAATATAATGTCCATAAGAATGTAAATAATTCAAGGAAATATTAATGACTAAAAATGAATAAAGGAATTAGATCTCAAAAAAAAAATTGTTCAAAATTATATTAAACAATCTATAGGAAGAAATAGTAAGGTATCAAGAAAACATATACCCATCAAATTAATAATAAAGGGTCATTTTCTCTGATGACTAGATATACTATAAAAATCGCTTTAAAAACATTCTTGTAGAAAATACCCTTTTCATTTTGACAAAAATTTTGAATATAATTTTTTTAAATAACATTTAAAAACTACAATATCTGAAAGTTTTAATGGAAATCATTGAAAAAATACATAGATACTTATAATGGAATATAGAAAAAAAATTTGTGGCCAAGACAACTTGAAATTTCATTCATTCCATACACATTAAAACAATTATTCCATTACCATTTTTAATAAAATCACTGCAAAAAAACCTCTGTTTATTGGTAGTTGTTTAGCGCAATTCTAGTAACCAATGCTAAACATTTTGTAAAAAAGGTTTTGCAGCGGTTTATAATAAACCGCCGCGAAACATTGTTTTTTTAACACTCGACCCTTCCCCCACCCCGACCCTCCTTCCCCCGCTACCCCCGCCCTAGGATTCCCCCGCGAACCCGGCCCCCTGTGACCCTGGCGACCTCACGACCCTGACCCTGGTGACCCCGGCAACCCTGTGACCCCTGACCCCCGGCCCCCCCGTGACCCCCAGTCCCCTGCGACTCCAGAAGCTGCACCATCTTCCCCTCTATGTAGGGTTTTGTTTCTATTTCATTAGGTTTCTGGTTTTCCAGTATGTAGGGTAGTTGATTTAGGGTTTTTCATGTTGGATAGGGTTTGATATTATTGTTTTTGGGTAAATCTTTCCTTTTGGGGGGTTTCTTTGAGGTGTGGTTGAGGTACAAATGGGGTTTCACACCATTTTTAAGCAATTTCTTCACCCAATGTAGGTGTTTCAATGCCCTGTCATTTTTAAATGATTTGATTTTTTTGTTTAATTAATTTTAACATGTTTTATAGATAAATTTTGTAATGTGAATTATTTTTTGGATATATTTTGGAATTTTTATGTGGTAAAAATTTATTTTATAAAGAAAAATGGATATGTTTAATATGTTCTCTATTGTGGTTTTTCATGGAATTGTTTTTATGGTTATTTGAAGGGTGTGAATTGTGTTTTCAAAGGAACCTGAAGTGAGAATGTGTTAAAAATGGGGTTTCAAGGGGAAATGAATTGTTTTGGGTATGTAAACTTTTTTTTCCCTATTAAATGTGATGAGTTATTTGTGTAAATTAAGAGAAGAATGTTTTTAAATAGGGTAAATTAGCTTGTGTGATGATTTGGAAATGGTTATCCTAGGTAAATTGTTGAATGTATTATGTTCTTCTCTTAAAATGTACCTAATGAGTTTTATGAATATTTCAAGTGGTTTGAAAAGTGTTTTTCTAATAATTTTTTGTGTGTGTAAAATGGTAAAAGGTTCATTTTATGGAAAAAAGTGTTTTCAATGACATTATTGACCTGTATTGGTGAAATTGGTGTTATGTGTTACATGTGGAAGATAATTGAGCATAAGGGAATCCTAGGTAACTAGGTGAACATATTTAGACTAGCTCGCTAGTGATTCCCAAGTGGCTACGACCCGATTTCACTTAGCGGGATGGACCTGTATTTATGTTTATTTTTCCACTTCTATATAACTACATACCCAAGGGTAAGGTCTCCCCACTATAAATATAACACACATTTCTAGTCAATGACCTTTGGAATATGGGTATGAATGCATGAAATCCCATAAAAAACCAGATTTGGCCACATGAGAGAGTGATGGATTGGAAGATGTAGAAAAGTGGTATCAAAGAATCATGTTGTAATTTCTATTACATTACTACTTGTGGAAAGGTATAAGAGATACTAGGATGTGCCAAGACATAACAATGAGCTTCTGAATACGAGTATCTAGCCAATGTATTGGGGAAATATGTGTTCATATGGACAATATTGGTTCTTATGTTATTTTATTGAAAAAGTTGATGTTATTTAACCTTGGGTGATTTGTATTTTGTGAAATGGTATTGTTTAGTGATGAATTTTGATTCTTGATATTTCTACTCATGGCCCAGAATGGTGTTAAATGAGTATTCATGCATCATGATAGGCACATTGGAATGTATATATTGAAATTCATTCTTCATGGCAGGAACATATTTATTTCATGTTCTATGTTCTTTCTTTTATGATGTGTTTTGATAAACCTAATGTATCTAATAAATGATTTATTCTCCCAAGCCTTTAATATTGGGAAATGTCAATGTTTTTGTTAATAAATATTATGGAACCCTTCACCTTTTTAATGATTACCGAAAGATGAATCGAGTCATAGTAAAGAACAAGTTTCAAAAATGTATTCATGGTTTGTGCCTAGACAACCATCCCACAAAGCCAAAGCATTTACATCAAAATTTATCCCCATATTATCCTATTTCAACTCCTCTCCAATCTGTAGTTTCCGAATGAGGTTCACACTAATTGGAGGTGGTACTTCATAATTACTTATAAAAAATGGTGGTTTAAAACGAAAAGTAAATTTGGTTTCATTAGTGTGTTACTTGTTTAATTTATACTTTTTTATTATTTTATTCTTGCCTTGATATAGAATAATTAGATTTTATTTTGAGTATTTAATTGATATATTTCATTTAGATGTTATTTTTGTCCACTGTAATTTTAAAAAATGATTATTTAGTTCTTATTCGTACCTAGAATACCTGTTGATTTGTTGATGTTAAACCATTTTCAATCTCAGGCACCATCATTGGATTCTTGAATCACTATCTTCCTTCATTAGGTGTTTTTCAAGGGTCAGTGGAAGCAGTTTGGTAGTTGGAACAAATTGAGGTGATCCTCAATTATCTTAGGGAACCTAATACATTGTGTGTGATAATTTCATAGAACTGGATTTATAGTTTCAGTAGAGTCTTGTGGGAGTCAGTGGTACCTTCTTAACTTCATGAATGTATGAATTGGAATCTAATCAAGATTGATTTTTTTAATGTTTATTCCCTAAGGGAATGAATGTAGAGAAATAGACTGAGCTCATGAGACTTTTTATTGATGATAGATCAGTATGGGAGTATGTCAATAACCTTTCAAGGTTTTCTATATATTCTCCAAAGATAGTGGTCATCAATTATGAGAAAGATCATTTCTTTGGTGATGGTCTTCACCCAGACCTGGGTACATCTCTACATTATTTGGGAATAACATCCATTTTGGAGGTTTTCATTAGGGACATGTGAATAGAAGCTAAATATTCTTGGAAATCGATGGTTGTTCATTCCTTAGTTTTATCAGGTATGCAACAAATTAATAGTGGGAATGAAGAGAATCCAATGTTCACGGAGTATAGGAAAGATGAACCATAACATGATTAAGGGCCCATTCTTATAGAAAGCATACATCCATTTTGTGCTTCCAATTTATGGATTTTGAGGAATTTTGAGACCCATTTCTTGATATATCCTTGAATTTTTCTCTATTGTGAAAATTTTGTTAATCATTATTTATTTTTGATGATGGGGTTATAGAAGATGTCTCATGTTTGATTCCTTGTTTTTTTTGTAGGAACATTGTGATATACATGGATAAAAGCTGGATCACATTACCGAGGAACACACCTCAGTATGTTAAGGGTTCGAACGAGTTTTTAGATTTTGAAATTTCTAATCGATCCGTTGAAGGGAGAATAAAATGTACATGTCCTAAATGTAAATTTAGAACATGGTTGAAGAGAGATAAGGCTTATGGACATTTAATACTAATGCAATTCCATGCTCAATATTTGTGTTGGATTTGGCATGGAGAATCAAACGTTACAGAAATATTGAGCACTGATGTTAATCCACATAATGAGGTCCCATGTTTGTCGACAAAGGAAAATGAAATGAAAAACCTTATAAATGATGCTTTCAGCACACCAAGACACCACTATCAGCATCAAAACATATCAGAACAACCAGAAGAGGGTACTGTAAATTGGAAGGTGACAAGTGATGTTTTTGAGACTATAAAATAGGCAGATCAAGATTGTCACATATCATTGGATCCTCCTATTGATTATGTGGAGCCAAATGTAATAGAAAATGGTGCTTCTTGTGTCATTGAAGATTTCTCGATGCATCTCAAAGATTTCGGCTGAACAAATCAAAGTTTAATCGTTCCATTGATGATAGACCACATCCAAAGTTGTTAAATGGTTTTGAAATATTGGCACATCTTGAAAATGTTGTAAAAAAATTTGGGAAGATTCATCATTTGAATGATAGCGGAAAATGGGTTTCAAGTGCATCGTTAAGTGAAACCAGAACGCAAAATAGAAGAAAAAAAGTATATTCTTCAAACACCTATATTTGGAATTTAATTTTTTGCGGCATAATATTGATGTGATGCATATTGAGAAGAATTTCTGTGAGAATTTGATTTTCACATTGATTAATGAGCATGGAAAGTCGAAGGATCATCTCAATGCTAGCAAAGACTAACAAGAAATGAACATAAAACGCGATCTCTGGCTAGATGAGAATGGAATGTATCCTTCGAAAAAAATTTCAATGAAAAATAGGGACAAAGATACATTCCATCGAATGATAATGAATGTTAAGGTATCTGATGGGTATTCAAGTATCATCTAGAGGTGTGTTGACTTGAAGAATCGTAAGTTACATGGATTGAAAAGCCACGATTCACATATTTTGTTACAAAAGTTACTACCATTGGCATTGCGTATATTATTACCTGAAAAAATTACTGTTGTTGTACTTTAGTTCTGCACATTTTTCCGAAAACTATGTGAGAAATCTCTACATCCTTTTCAGCTTGACAACCTCCAGGAGAGGTTTGTATTGACCCATTGCGAAATAGAGATGATATTTCCTCCGTTATTTTTTACTGTAATGATGCATTTAACTGTGCATTTGGGTAAGGAAGCTAAATTAGGAGGCCCCATTCATTATTGATGGATGTATCCAATTGAGAGGTACTTTATTTATATGTCTTCCAGTTACGTAAACAATTTTTTTACTTAATTAAATGCATAATTAGGTTTATTTTATTTCACAGATATCATGGGAATTTGAAATCATACGTGAGAAATAATGCTAAACCAGAAGGCTCAATTGCTGAAGGCTATATGGCTGGGGAGTGTCTTACCTTTTGTTCTCGATGCTTGGATGATATTGAGACAAGATTTAATCGAGCTGGACGTGTTGACGACACATCGACTCATTCTCAAATACATCAGAAATCCAAAATATATCCTGATATTGGCCGATCAGTTGGGCGGACCTCAAATGTGGCACTGACTGAAGTGGAATTATTACAGGCACATAGATATGTACGGCTGAATAGTGAAATTGTAGATCCTTTTATTGAAGAGTTGAGGATAAAAACAAATAGATGAATGAGAGGCCGAACACTAAATGAGAATGATATAACAAAAGCTATTAATAAAGATCTTGTAGAATAGTTTTCACGACGTGTAAGTTCATAAATACTGCAATAAATACGAATTTTTATTTTGAAACATACATTTTGGAAATCTAATAATTTATATTTCTTTTTTCAGATAATGAATACTGATACTCGAGCAGAGGTGTTATAAGATTTAATGTTTCTTGCTAGAGGTCCTCTAAAAGAAGATAGAAAGTTCGAAGCTTATAATGTGAATAGATTTAGATTTTATACAGTCGATCGAGAAGTGGGTTTGAGAACACATAATAGTTATATATTTACATTTTCTGAAGTGGAATATTATGGAATGCTTCATGATATTATTGAATTAAACTACCATGGATATTTTTCGGTTTTTTTATTCAAATGAAAATGGTTTGATATTATCAGAGGCGTTAAAAGAGGTTCCTTTCAATTTACTTCTATGAACTTCTCTGGATTAATGGATGTTGGTGATCGTGAACTGCATTATCCATATATCTTAGTATCTCACGAAAATATGGTATATTATGTGAATGATATTTCCGATGAAGGATGGAGTGTAGTTTCTCATGTAATATAAAGAGATTTGTATGATATGGGTGATGTAGTGGAAAATTTGACCACTGAAATTGAATTTTAATAGCAACAGGAAGCAGAATTATTTATCCATCATGATATTGAAAATATTAGTCTAGCAAGGATGAATGAAGTGGATGATGTAATGAAGCAAGAAACCAACATGATTTAAGGGGAAAATTATTGTATGTTCAATTATTTATTTATTCAGCAACCACTTGTTTCATATATGCAGTCTTCCATTATCATTGTAATATATATTTTGTTTGTTAGTACTCCATCTGTTACCATTTTTTATTTTATTTTTCTGTATAATTTTGTTGAAATATATATTCTGAACTTAATTTTATTTGATTAAATGACAGGAATGCTAAGGAAGAAGCGTTGCATTATTTCATACAGTTCTGCGACAGATGACTATCCATCTTGCTCCTTCCCCACGACATCTGATGCACCAGCTGCCGACACCCCTGCACCATCTCCCCCTTCACCATCTCCCACACCATCTGTGGATGTCCCAGTAGAGGCTGAGTCGTTGACTCCCCCTTTAGGATCCTCAGCAGTGGGGCAGCGACGCGCCCCTTCCAGTTCATCCTAGACCTAATGGAATGTCACTATCATAGGTAGAAATTTTAATTAAATAAATTTATTGCATTTTGTTTATACTAAATGTTTTCTCATTGAAAATGAAAATAATGAAACCATGGAGAAAACACCTAGAAATTCCAGATGTTTGCAATCTGAATGGAGAGAATATTGTTGTTCCATTTGATTATTATGGGGTCCCTACAGATGATGTCGCATGGTTGCTTGGCCAGATTTTAGGCCAGCTGGCAGCGGAGCCCATTTCCCTTCCCATTTCATAAGAGGATTGGATACAAATGCCTCCAAGCTAGAAAGATGAAGTTTTTGATTCTCAAATCAAGGTAAATTTATTACATTACTGTCTAATTGAATGTCATGTTACTAATATGTTCAAAATGAATTTTTGTATACATATGTTCTTCCACTTTACTGTTACTGATGTGATAGCCCGGAAGTGGACGTTGAAAAATCTAGGTAATAAGTGGAAAAATTTTAAATGTAGATTGTGGTACGATGTCAATGATGATTCATTGACCGCACTACAAATGTATGAGAAGCTACCCAGTGGGGTACCGAAAGAGCAGTGGAAAGTGTTTGTTGATAGGAATCAGAATCAGAAGCGGATGGTATTGAAATATATATATATTATATTATCCTCATTTTACATTTATACATGTATATGAAAAGGACATGAAATTCAATACATCAGCATTAAATTGAATTTTATTTATTTCAGGACCTATCATGACATAATGCATCAAACCGAGCGAAGCAAGTCATCCCGCACACTACGGGCTCAAGATGTTTTTCTAGAAATCAATGTACATTGGTAATCTTTTAATTAGTTTAAATATTTATAAGAAAATATTATCTATTTAATATATTGAATTGTTGATTTATCTTTGATTAATCCAGTAATAGATTTTAAGTCATGAAGCATCCAGAACTGAACTGTGGTTGGATGTTCACAAGAAATCAGATGGATGTTTTTTTAATGAGCCTGCTAAAGAAGTTGGGGTATGAAGTCAATTTTTAATCATAATAACTTATTATCAATTTTTTCTATGTTAATATATATATATATTTGATTTATAGGTCAAAATTAAAGAACTATGGGATGCCAATCTTGCGCATTCCTACTCTGTCTCCCAGGATGACCCGGTTGCTAAAGTCCTTGGGAAGGAGCATCCTAAGAGAGTGTGCGGGGTGGGTTTGGGACCCGTGCCATTTGAGGTTTTTAGCAGGCCACCGGGGATAGCTATAGCATCTACTGCTGACATTAGTCAGCCCTTACCCGGAGATGCTAAGAAAGAGATTGTTTCTTTATGAAACACAGCTCACCAACACGGGGATCAGATATCTGCATTGCAGAAAGAGTTGATTGAACTACGTTAGTAGATGAGCAGATATGCCCCCGGTGGGAGTGCATCGATTGGTGGTATGCAGGTAAATCACAGAAAATCAAAATCATTTAGTTTTCTAACTTTTATTTGTTTTATGTTTTAATATAAATATGTAACCGTATTTAATTTTCAATATAATGTTATTATAGGTGACAACAAAAATTGGAAATGAAGGTGGAGAGGGTGACGATGCATCATTGGAACATGATTAGTTTTACTGTTGATGTGTTGAAAAAAAAACAGGAACAGTTGCTTTGTATATGTAACATTCGTGGCACATAGTTGCAACCACACATTTTCATGTCCTAAAATTTCCTTGATTTCCCATGTTTCTTTTTATGCATTTTATTTATTTGTGATGTTTCTTTTTATGTCTTCATTTCTCGAGTGTGGTATACATAATTCTATTTAGGTCTGTGTTTGAATTGGTAGTTGAGATATTGGATGACTAGGAGTTAAACCCATTGTTGATGTGTTGAACAAATTATGTCATTTCATAGTGATCAAGGGGATAGTGTTGTGGACACTTTGGTGAGGCCCATTGTTGAAAATGGCTGATTTAAGCTTCAAAAGTATCTAAACATGCTCTAGCTATTTTAAAATGTAATGAGAATGTTCTAAATAAAGGTTGATTCACTAAGATATAGGTGTGACTCAGGGGTGATAAATTAGCATAAGTCCATGAATATAGGCAATAATACTTTATAAATTAAAATATAATTTCGAAGATGGATGTGGACAAGACGCACAATTGGTATGTCTTATAAAAACATGAATTTTATGAAACGAACTTCTACCAAATACTTCAATATTAGGATGGTTAACTCATATATTTTTGTCTCTCGATTCAATAAAAAACATATGAAAATGGATAACCTGATAAAAGAACTAAAAATAGGGCATATAGTATTGCACAATGATTACACTTAGAGAAATGAAGAAAACAAAAGAGGTAAAAGGAGCAGAATCCAAACCCCTATCCTTCTTTTTCATTAAATGGATGAATAAATGGAGGAGTATTGAGTTTTTTATTGGAATTGTTTGATGATACATACCTCCACTTACAAGAAACAAAAAATAAAACAGACCGGTTACAATGGACCATTTCCAACCATAACTGTTTTGATCACTGAACTGTTACTGCATGACTTGAACTGCATTCCCATCACAATTTCCACTTAATCACGGTCTGTCTGGTAATTATTACCTATCAATATATCACAGAATTAATTATATTATGATTCTTAATTCCATTTTTTGATACATTACAAGCTATCCGGTCATGAAACTTCAATTACTGGAATTCCAGAACTTTCTTCTTTACCAACACTAGGCCTTATAGGGAGATGTCATAGGTCTGGTACAAAACACTTCTATCAAAACATACTCATAAGAAACCATAGTTATACTCCCATGAATCCGTGTAATGATCGTATTGAATTTGACCAACACCCACATCTAGAGGATGTCCAATTTAATAAGACCCCCCAAACCACCTCTCATCACTTGTCCCTAGGTTTCTTTTCCATCTGAATTTAATACGGAAACATTAAACCAAGTGACACAACTCAGACACATTATCAATGAAAACTACTTGAAGCAAGCACCACATGATTTATAGGTCCATGGTGTCTTCCCATCATTGTAATTATCAAACCACTAAACCATGAGCACTATACTACTACACATCACATCTAGTTTCACATTGACATGTTCAAGCTTTGCTTGGTTTATTTAAGACAGATCTCACTTGAGCTCACTTGAAAAATCCTTATGAAGAGGTGCCACATGAAAACTGCTACCTCTATTAACAAATGAACTATCCCTGTTAATCTAGTCCTAAAAATTTAAACTAAAGGGTCATAACCAAAACACAATCTTAATTATCAATACATCTTATACAAAGAAATATTAGCTCACAACATGCACTAGTTTACTGAAATTGCTGTTAGAATGCTTTAGGTTGACCTGCTTAGAGGACATCTAAATTGATGGCCAATGCCTTTATTTGAAAACAAAATCATATTAAAAAAAATTGAAAAGTTGTGACATGATAATTGAGATGAACCCACTGAATTCCAAAATTGACTCGTGGTGTGATTTAATGGGTGCATACTCAACCAACTATCTCAACATCATGCAACATTACAAAAAAATATGTGATATCAATCTATCACATTTCCTAGATTTCACATACATCTTGAGTATGAATATAATTTCCAAACCTGATTCAAACTCATATCTAAGTCTTAAATTCAACACCTTCTCCATGTCTGGAAAACGTGAATTTTATAGCTCACAGTCTTCTGAAAGTCATTTTGACCATTCATGAATATTATTTCTACAACCACTCTCCCAAAGGTTACATTTTCCATGACCAGTGTGATTCTCCCCACCATAGGATTTTAATATTCATCATTTTAATAAAAATAGGAATTTAATTCCCATGAAAAACACTATGTCCACCACTAAACATGGTTTTTTGATGTGAGTCAACATAATTATACCATGTTCCATCACGACAATCCATCATTGGCATACGCGGAAGCCTCATCTGGAACTAATATTCCATCCTTGAACAACCTGTGGTTCACTTCCTAACACATATATTTACATCATAGACTTAATAATAAATAGAAATGGTATATTCATAATCACATGCATTATGCAATCCTCATTCCATGCACACACATTCAATCAACATCAATAATTATATCTTGAACTTTAACCCAGATTGATGAGGTTATAAAACTCGATCCTCTTACATAGTCATCCATAGAACTAGGATAACATAGAATTTATACTAAAAACACTAGTCTACATCACTCACCACATTATAGTTAATACCTAGGTATCCTCACTCAGGGAGTGATTCGTTAACACAACCTTTTTAGATCCCACAACCCTAAACCAAGTAGTTATGTGATAATACCCTTGAAGGTGTTACCTGTGATTTCATCCCTCAAACTCTCAGAGACTAGAAATTATTTCACAAAACACCACAAAAATCTCTCCACCAATATTTAGTTAAATAGGAAATTTATATGATAATGAATACTAAATTGATGTTACATCAATGAAATGGGAACACACATTTCATATAATTCATAGGACCAATGACATTGTGCATTCATGGTATTTTCTAGCCTACTCAAAAAATCAAACACAAGGTTCACGTTATCCTACATAACCATTTAACATGGATGATGACTTCCTGAGTCATACACCTTTGAAATTAAACTCAAACAATTAACTAAACTAAATAAAATTTGATTGTCATGTCAGTCCCACTAATCTCAATCATTAAAGATGATCATAACACCTAGAAGTTTTACATATCTCATGATCACCTACCAACTTGGGGAATCATTCCACAACTAGAGTCCTACTCAATCCCAAAATACATAAAAAACACATTATGTGTCCAAAAACTAAAAATATGCATCCGATGATGCTTAATATCTCCATGTATGCTAGAAAAACTAGGTTAACCCCTCACATAACATGAGGAATCAACTCTAATTATAGGTTTATTCCTAAAAGGTTACTAGAATCTCCCACCTAACCTATATTCCAACATAAAAAGATGTCAACTAAGACTCACTAGAAATATCCACATTCTTATAAAAGCTATATCCCAAGGTAACTCTAAACCTATTCCGACAATAGGATTTTTTATAACAATATATTTCTAATGTGTTATTTAAGCTATTTCAACAGTTTAAATTTATTATAAGTATTAAAGATGGTTTCTAGGCCACAAAACGAAAAAAATCATTATATAAATGGGTTAGTACTAATATAACTACTAATTCATCAATTATCAATTTTTATAAGTACAGTGGAATCGCTATGGATGATCTATCCTAAGAAAGTGAAGTTATAAGATTTAGTGGAATCCAGTTTGGGATGTTACAATATTGTATCAATGGAGTTTTATCATCCTTGTATTTACTATTTAAGATATTGTATACATGAGTATGAGGAATGTGTGAGAATCTTGGGTGGATATCTGACTGCTGTGTTAATAATACTTTCTCTAATATGAACTCTTATTTTCCAGTGTTTCAGATTTTTGTTCTCTTTTTAAATATTAAAGTTATATATTATTTCTCATCGAGAGAAAAGCATGTTTTTTGGATTTTTTGATTTATTCTGGATATTCAGCTCTTGAGCATTGGTGGGAGTCCATGGATGGTTTTTTCTGGTTTTATTTGTTTTTCAGGGAAGTGGTGTAGCATAAGCAAAGATTTTTTTTATTCTGGACAGCTTTTCGTGGCGGTTTTAACCACCGCGAAATGTATACTGGCGGCGGTTTAAACCGCTACTAAATGTAAAATAAAATTTACTTTTAGCAGAGGTTATAACCACCTCTATATTGGAGAATCGTGGCTGCCTCATTCTGTGGCAGTTCCTGTGACTTTAGCGGCAGTTTTACAGTCGCATAAATTTGATTTTATACGCAGCGGTTATAACTGCCACGAATAAAGTGATATCTAGGGCTCGTAAAACTACCGCTAAATTCAGGGAAACTGACGCGAAATGAGGCAGCGATGATTCTTTCCTGAAACCGCCGCAAAATGTAAATAACTTCCACTAATAGATTGCAGAATCCCTATTAGACGATGGTTTCTGTTAACCGCTGCCAAACAATGTAGCGGCGGTTTAAACCACCACTAAATGCAAAAAAACCGCTGCTAAATGGAGATTCTATTGTAGTGAATCCAGATTGTAATTTTTATATAAAACAATGAAATATTTATTACAAAAATAGTAAAACCAATGAAAATCCCCTTGATAATTTAATTTTTAATTTTGTTTATAATTTTTTTTTTCTAAGAAAACATATTTCCAAGCAAGAATTGAAATAAAGTCATGTGTTCTTAATAACATTTTCTATAATATATTATGTACCAAAGAGTGGAAAATAGAACTATTACACTGAAATCATAAGACTAACATTTGTAGAGAAAATTAACATGTTTATTATGAAATTATTAATTAATTTCTTTAATCAATGGTTTATGAATAAGCAATCTAGATTATAATGAGATTATAAAATAAAATCATAAAATGATAATTACTCTAATGAGAGAATTAATCAATGAATAAATTATTAGAATCAACCATAAATAAATATAAAATAAATATAAATAGAATATAATATAATCAATGTTAATCACACACACAATGTCATCATGATATAATCAACGAAGTATAAGTTTAACCTAATGTGTGAAAATTCATATATTAAATCTCTTACCACATGGTATCTTTTAATTAAAACCCCATTAGATTAAATATTTCATATTGAAACACATAAATCTATGAATAGTTAATTATACATTATATTACATGTCAAAGGGTAATTATAAACTCTTTATAAAAATTTAGGTGTATAACAACACAATTTACCTCAATGAAATGAAATTGAGACAAAAACCCTTACATTATGAGGCATTTTGATTGAAATTGATTTATGCTATTTTACAGTGGTTTTAAACATGTTATTAAATTATAATAGAGACACATTGTCATTTATAACATCATATACGTTAATTTTATAAAATTTTATATCCAATTCATTAATGATCATTCATTATTTTCACTGTTTTGGTTGTCAATTACCTAATTGTTTCATTCTTGTTTCGCCATCAATGATCTTGTTATTTGGTATATTATATAGTAATGTAATCTATAGAATAATAATAATGACATAATTATCATATTTATAGATTGAATTTACTTTTATAACCAATCATGAATGATGGTTATCAAATATTTAGTACATTACGATCATAGAAGCGATGGGTGGTATATACGCATGACTTTCATTCCCAATTTTAAATGATCCTTAAGGAAAGGTGGTAAGTAATATTTTAAATTTCCATAATTATAATAGTATTATTAACAACATATTATATACTTATATATATCATCCATTTGGAATGGTATTCAAAATAAAGTCACATCACTTTGGGATGGTAGTAGTTCACATCTACAGGATAGATGATATCATCTTTATGTGAGTGAAAATAAAAGAAATGAAATGATATATATTATCTTTAAAAATGATACATATTTCATTAATATAAAAATTATATCATTTATATAACTTATAATATTTATCTTTATCTTTATCAATTTCCATATGAAGTGTTCATGAAAGATGAATCACTACGCTTCGCGAGGTGGTAGTCAACCATACACATGAGGGATATTATTGAATCTTATATATTCTAGAATGTTAAATGATATAAATTTTATAATGAATTAATTGGTAAAATATTTTTATATATCATTTATATACCTCATATCCATATTCATAACCAACCTTGAGTGGTTAAAATGGAATAAGGAACAACATCAGTTCACAAGGCGGTAGTCCACCATTAACAAAATTGAAGATTTCATAACCCATTTTATAAGAATATATGGGTTTATTGGTTACACCATTAAAATAAAAACATATCTATATATTGAAGATATTTAGGATATTATATCATTATTTTTTTAAAAGAATCTATGGTGGTGTAGAAGGAAATAAATTGAAGATTCTTGTTGAAGAATATTACCTCTTCTTATAGTATCCTCTTTATGTTTTCAATAAGTCCTTAAATAGGTGGAATTATGAAAAAACTGACGATATTTATATGGGTGGGATTTTGGGATTTTATTTGGTCAATTATTGGTAAAAATAATTCATTTTAAGGTTATAAGTGTGGAAGAGGGGCATCCTCTAAAAGTGTGGTGAGTGGAACACTTATAATATTATGAATGTGTAAATTTATCCCTTGTTTTCCATCTATCTATAACCTAATAAGGGTCTAAGAGTGATACTATAAGGATTATGGTCTAAATATGATCATATAATGGATTTTGTACAAGTTTTTGTTCATTATTAAACCTTTTATTCTATGTTTAACCACTATATATACTGTTTTTCAAAATAATCACTGTAATTAATTTTAACTGTTTTCACTAATAATTATGGTATAAAATTAATTTTATAATATTTTATATTATAAATTATAATTAATCAAAATATATAATCCATTTGTTAAAATTTATCTTACTTATGTGGCCGAATTTAATTTAAAATTTAAATCATAAATATGATGTGAAAGTGGGTTTTTAATAAAAAAATATGTAAACATTTATAAAGTCATTAAATATGTGTTCAATACCATAATACTAAAAGGATAAAAAGTTGATTAGTATTTATTAAATTTTATGAACTTTACTTAAAAAATTAAATATAATTTAACAATATAATATTTTTCAATGAAAATGTATTTTTCAATTAAAATTTAGTGTTCTCCACTATTCATCATGAAATGGAACTTCTCAAAGGGAAACCATAAAATCACAGTAAAATAATTCTGTTATTCGACATTAAATATGATTTGTATTTTGTTTAATTTTTTTTGAATGTGGTAAATATCAACTTTTAAATTATGTGACTGAAGAACAATTAAACAACCTTTTAGTGAAAAAAATTCCAAATATATTAATTTTTCTTTCAAATGATATTTATATGATTAATGGTAAATATTTACTGATTAATATGTGTAAACTATATATAATCTTAATTTATCTAATCCCATTAATTTCTGTCATTCCAACAGCTAGGCAATAACTATCATATTAAATAATTATATAAATAATATATTGTTGTTTAGTAAAACATGTTATTCCATATAATGAAATCTATCGAAGAAACGTGTTATTGTATGTAATACAAGAAAAACGTAATGATGTGTGTAATGAAATATATTTACTACATTGAATAAATATATTATTATGATTGGAGTGTAATATTTTCTTCTAAACATCGTCTTATGTGTCATACATGATACTGAATGAAATGTTATTCTTTTGGAATTTTTTGTGTTATATTAGAAGATATAAAATAATATTTTATAATTGGAATCAAAGTGATAATAAATACTAATAAAAATTATAATATAAATCCATTTCCAATTTTTCTAAATTTTAATCATAGTAACTATGAAATAAAAAACAGTAGTTGGATCTGTAAATCCCCATAATTTTCATTAGAATCATTAAAAAAGAAATTCATTGGATGTATATAAACAATATAAAATATACAATAGGTGAATATGGAATGTGTCTATTAGAAATAGTCGTGATAAAAAATCCATTACCTCATGTATTTCCTTGTAAAATCCTGATATTTTAAAATGAGACACAATTTTTAATATCATATAAGATATGCCACATCAGGCTTAAAAATGACTATATATTATTATTTAAATTTGATAGTAATCAAAATTAATTGGAATTCTAGGAATGAAATAGATTATCCATGTTATGAAAATATATTTTACCTATATTAAAAAAATTAATTAATTTGTTCCAAATTAATTATAAATTAAAATAAAAACCAATTGAATATAATAGATGCGTTTAAAAAAAATATTTTATGCCCATAATGACATTTTATAATAATAAATTAAAATAATAAATATTATTAAAATATTTTAATGAAATTTATATTTTTTATATTAAATATATGGTTTTTAAATTCACCAAATAAGTTTTATTATCTTATGATAAGTATAAATCATATTTTAATCATAAAAAACAATATTTTTTATAAATAGAAATTTTGTAGCCTTTTCATGGCATAAATGTTTTATAAAAACATTTTGACACTATTATAAATTATATATGAAATAATAAATTTTTTTTTTTAAATATAAATATAATAACTATCATATGGTATTTTTATGGTATTTTTCATAAGTTTCATTTTTTGATGAATAGTGAAAAATAATTCATTTTATTTGAAAATTTATTTTTAATGTAAATTATTTATACAGTTAAATTATATTTTAAATTTAATTTATGTATAATTATTTCAATTATACATCAATAAATCCAATTTATGTCATTTGAGTTGATTTCCCATTGAAATTTCCAATAAAAACATTTCAATGTTTTGAACTTTTCTCCTTTAAAACTTGCATTTTTCATTGTGTCTACGAGATTTATTTTAAATATAATTTTCTCAATTATGAAAATTTAAATTATAAAATGGATTCCATATATAGAATCATGATGAAAAAATAAATTAGTAATATAAATTTCGTTTTTAGTGTAAAAAATTGTTACTAAGGAAGAAAGAATCATTAAATAAGGTATAGGTAATAAACAGAACAGGTTAACATTGAAAAGGAAATGTATATAAATTCATATGAACTAAAAAATTTAATGGTTTGTTGAGGTGTTTAATGAACCAAAACATCGAATCAATGTAATTTAAATTAATTCCACCTCAATGTTGTTTTCATTAAATATAAAATAATCATTATTTTAATCACATAAACCCACTTATACTAAAGTATAAAAATCACCCCTCACCAAACCATTTATAATAAAATTATATTAATATATTAAATATATAATTAATATTATCTTATTCACTCTAAAAACATCATAGTGCCACTGGTATCACTAGAAGACCAAATCCATGGTCTTTAATGGTCTCTCAAGAAGGTTATATAAAAGTGGTAATTTTATAAATGTACCCCACTTAATTTTTTTCATAATCTATTTTCTCCACAACTCTTTAACCAATCAACTTATGATAACTCCATAATAAATTTTATACTAGAATATAATTTTTATAATTTAATATCTCATATTTACCACATTCCTCATTTCCATTTATTCAAAGAAATTAATTTATTTACCAAATTAAGTCGGTTTGTCATTTCTGTGAATAATGATTTTTTGTTTTCCATTACCTCCTTCATGGTTGATCATAAAAATTCCATTCTAGTTAAATAAAATTTCAATAGCTATATTATAACCTATTTAATGTTTTATAAATAATATATACACAAAATTTCAAATAATAATAAACAAGTTTGTAATGTTCTGAAATCCCACCAAAATCAACTAAACATTTATCATAAATGTCTTATCTAATGAATCATCCTCTTGTAAGAAGTAAAAAAATAAAAAATGGGACAAATAATAAATCAGGATTTTAATTAATAATATTCAATTCCACTTTTTTATTTTTAATACCATTTTTATAGGAACATCTATAATTTGATGTGTATCCTTATATGATTTTAATATATTGTTAAATAGATATGTTGTGGTATTTTAATATTACCTTTCTGCTTCATTTAAAACATGTCTATTTAGAATGGTTTTACACAGAGGAAAGATGGATACTGTGGTGGGATGGAATTGAGAGGAAAATATCCATCTAAATGAACATCCTTATATGGTTGGAATCATGATAGAATAATGTCTCATAGTTATGAATTAGTTGGAACAAGATACAAATGGTGGTGGAATCCATTCTAGAGAGGATCCCAGTGTTCTAGGAAGGACCATGCCTATATTGGATCATTTCAATAGGTAAATCCCACATCATTCAATGGATCATATAACCTAGTTCTAGCTTATGGATATATCAATGGACTAGAAAAGACATTTAATGTCATTGGATGTTCGTAATGTTAAATGTTATCTATTATAATTACTCATTTTGAAGGTATATATGATCAATGGTGGTATTTGGTTGAAAATACCATAGAAAAATTTCATATTTATTCCATGTAATGGGATGCATATAAGAATATTTTCCTGGAAAAGTATTGACGTGTACTTTTTCATCTTTTTTTGGTGAAAAAATTCCTAGAATTGGGGAATAATTAATAGGATTATTTTCCTTTATATAATACAAACATCACAACTCAATCCGGGTGTGTTCCGAACATTATCAAATATATTGATAGTGAAATTAATTTATTCTACTTTGTATTAAAACCAACATTACAAAGATAATTGGTTACATGATGATGTAAAAGTTATGATAAATTATTTCCCTGTGATGAGAATGTTGAGATGGATTTGGTCGACACTTATATGAAATGAGATGACAAGAGTAAGAAACATTCAAGTTAGTAGGTAATAGAGAAGCAACCTACTATGGGTTATAGATGTAAACCCAAAATTTGATCAAAAAATTGTAAAATAAATTTTGGGGAATATATATTAGTATTGGAAAAGCATTACCAGTGTGGTATGTTTAGTAACAAGGTTTGTGACTATAAATTGAAAATTCCCAATCATTCTAATAAATATATGACAGATATCAAGTCGACATTGAGATTATTTATTCACCATATTTTGGGGAATTATTATTACGTGTGTCTAAATATGCCTACCAAGGGTGGAAATCATCATGATCAGAAAAAAAATGTATTGGAAAATCTTTGGTCACTACTGTTGATGATGTTGAGACATCTTCTTAAGTGATTGAAGCTCCAAGGATACCTATATTTTTCGATAGTTTAATATAATCTCATTGATTTAGACACTCAATCTTAGGTATTAACTGATGAACTAATAAAGTGATTAAGGATCTTTTGGCATATGTATTTATGGGTTTATGTTTACGTATGGATTTTGTTTAATGATAAGTATGGATTAACATTTGGATATGAGCTTTAAGGTATTGATATCCTTGAGGGTTTATATGATATTTGATGATTAATCTTATTTTAGGGATTCACATCATAATATGGGGAATTTTATGAGTATTAAATTGTGATTATAAAATAGAAATATATAACATAAATATATTTCATTGTATAATTATATTTTTTATTATTTATATGACTCTTGGATAATTATATTTAATGAAAATGTAATATATTTATTTTTTCTTACTATTAAATAAATTGCCTTCTAACCAATGATAGATTTATGGTATTTTGACTGTTCACATCTTAATTACAATGTTATCTATCACTATATATATTATAAATTTATAGTTTGTTTCTCATCCACGCCCATGTCTTCTTATATGGAACACTAGTATGTATTGCCTTAAGTGACCATCATATATCCTTTTCATATTTTCAAATGATGTTTTTATTGACCATTAATCTGATATGGGATTTTAATAAAGGTATTTTGAATAGTAAAATACAAGATACCAATCCCATGTGCAAATTATGAGGATGTGGTTTATTAGGGGGGGGGGTAATATAAAATTCATTTACATTAAAAGGAAACATTATGTTCAAATCATAAAATGTATTTCACATCGAGCTTAAACAATTTAATACATGTTATAATTTAAATGTGATAGTTATCACCTAGATCATATAATGGTGGGAAAGAATGATATTTAAAAATTATTTAACAATAGGTTATAAATTTTTATAAAATAAAATATTTTATTATTATTTATATTAAAAAGAAAATAAAATCTAATTGAATATAAATGATGTGTTTTTATAAGTAAACTATATTATGCCGATAATTAGATTTTGTCATAATGAATTGAAGTAATAAATACTAATAAAATATATTAAATAATATTATATTCTATAAATTAAATGAATTTTTTCAAATTCCTAAAATAAGTTTTATATGCTAAATATAAGAATAAATTATATTTTATGCTTAAAAATCATTATATTTTTAAAGGTAATTTTTTCACCTTTTGATGGTTCAATTGTTTTAAAAATTTTTTTTACAGATTTATAAATTTTATTTTAAAAAATAAATACTGGTTTAGAAATATAAATATCAAAATTACCTTAGGGGGAATCTTTTTCATTTTTGTGATAAGTTTCATTTTTTTATTAATTGTGAGAAATACTATATTTTATTCGAAAACTATTTTTTCATATAATTTATTTATATATTTTAATTATATTTAATGTATTATTTAAATTATATTTAGTTCAATAATACAACAGTAAATCAAATTTATTTCATTGTAATAAATTTAAAATTGAAATTTGATATAATAGCATTTCAATGTTTTTCACTATTCACATTAAAACCCCACCTTTTCTTTGTCTCTAGAAGAATATTTTTAAATATAATTTTATAAAATATTTTCATTATATTTTTTGAAATGAATTAAATATTTATAATAATATTTTAAAAATTTGGTAGTAAGGTCACCTTTATTTTTAGGCATTAAAAAGCTACAAAGTAAAAAAATTATTTATGATCTTATAGGTAAAAAAATAAAAAGAGTATAAGTTAAAATGGTAAAGACTTAAAAGAACTAAAAACAACAACATTTTGTGGTTACATGAGGTATTTATAGACCATAAGTTGTCAATAAATATTAATTTTCATCCAATGTCATTTAGATTAATTCCACATCAATGTTTTTGGAATTATATATAAAATAATTATTATTTTAGTCACTTTAACCCATCGCACCACATGTATAAAAACAACACCTCACCTAACCATTTGAATCAAAAGACATGAAGCTCCAAAAATATAATAAAATACATATAATCTTAGTATCCCCACATTTTATTATTTCTAGTATCATTGAAATACTAAATCCATGGTCCTTAAGGGTCTCTCCCGAAGGTGATATTCATATGGTAATTTTCTGAATGTACTTCTCTTAAGTACTTTTCTTAATGTATTTTAACCCCACCATATCATCCCTAAATGATTTATATGTACAAACTAATGATATTATATCATTATATGTGTCTAATTTAATATATCATATCCATTTCATTTATCATGTCCTCTTATTCAAACAAACCAAACTATTGTCCAAATTATGTTGACATACCATCTCCTTGAATAATGATTTTTCATTTTCCATTAAGACTGTCACGACTGGTAATAAATGTTTCATTAGGGTTAAATAATTTTTAGAGAGGTATATCATATTCTATTGCATGTTTTGGTATAAATATACACACATAATATTAAATAATACTAAACTAGTTTGTGATGTTCTTAGAAACTGCTAGAAGAAACTATAAATTTATCAGTAACATTTTACTACAGAGGGGAAATTACTTATAGATAGTATGGTTGAATTACCTAAGACCTTTGGGTCATGTAATCTTCTAAGACAATGGTCCATGTAATCTCTAAGCCTACGGGACTTGTATGGGTTCCCCCTCATCCCTTGAAAGGGGGGTAATCAAATATCAATAAAAATGAATGCCATCGGGCCATTCATGTGAGTAAACGTTTATATAATGAATCATCTGCATTTAAGAAATTAAAAAGATATATGGGAAAATTCATTAAATTTAATGTTAATTTGTACTATTATATTTTACATTTGTAGTGGGTTTTTAATTTTATAAGAATATTCAATATTTCATGCATGTAAAACCAATCATGAAATGATGAAATGAAAAAACCAAAAACTATGAAGATAATGAAATATTATTAATCAATAAATCATAATATGTTATAAATCATCACATAAGGTAATATAAATAAAAATAATGAACTTTAATGACATAATAATATCATATAAACTATTATAAAGGAGTTTCGAACACTTTTGAATGAATTAAAATGTGACGTAATTGATTTCTTAATCCAATTTTCTTTCTTTAGTTAACATATACATATTGAACATTTTGTGCTAATCTCATGAGTCAAATTAATTTTTGATATCATATGTTATATTTCCACTTTTTATATGGATTTATAAAGGATACACATATTCTATGGATTTTATTAATTCCCACTCCCATTATATTATATAATATTTATATTGGACTTCACCACCATGTCCTTTTATTCACAAAAAATGTTTTGGGTACTCAAACCATATTTTATAAGGCCTATATATAAACTCGTTGACATATCTGGTCATGAATTTATTAATTCTAATTTTATTTAATGTTTTTTAAAAAATTTATTCCTTCATAGGTTTTATGATTCAAATAAATAAAAATTTTATCGTACTATTTGATTTAAAAATCACCATTTAAATACCCAAAATTTTTGTTTTAGAATCTCTTCCACCATGTCAATATTCAAGAAATTATTTTATATTTAAACTTGGATGAATATAAAATATTTATAATGTAAATTTATATTTATTTATAATTTTCTTCAATTTTCCTCAAAAATATTATTTTTATGCCTTCTATATGGATAATTTTGACAAATGAATAAAATAAGGTTCTATTGTTAACATACACGTCAAAAATGAATTTTTCACCACCTTGACTATAATTTAATTTCTATATTACATTCAATGATAACATGTTTTCTTAAATTAAAATCATAATTTCTATTTTTTTGGTTATTTTGGAATTGGAGATGGTTTTTCATGGAAAATCATGATTTCAAATTGAAAAAGGGTTTTAAAAAAAGTGTCTTTTTATAAGGAAGTGTTTTTAATATGTGATTAATATAATTTTTTAGATGGTTTGATGATGACATTGTTTTAGTTATGAAATTTTACATGATCATTATGATTGAAACGGGTGAGACCAATACATCGTATACCGAGCATTGTTATCAATTATAAATCATGGGTGAGCCCGATACTGTACACATAAAGGGTTGAGTTTCATTATAACTCATGAGAAATTGGTGAGCCTGATATAGCTTATTCGAAGAGTTGATCCCCATTTTAGCATATGAGTGATCGTGATATAACTTATATGAAGGTTGATCTCCATTATATGTCTTCATCGCATTGGGAAGAAATAATATTGGAGTTAGACTATATGGTTATTCCAATTAAAGGGGTATAAAATTATTTTATCTAAATTATTATCTAAGTCTCTTAAAGAGGATTTAAATTTCTGGCTATTGGTTTTAATGATTTATATATGAAAAATTTATTTTAGTGTTTCTTGTGAAAAACATTCGATGTAATTTTCTCAAATAAAATTAAATGTGTATTCATGATTTTTACTAGACTTAAGGATTTATTTCATTTTTATTTCCCTTACTATGAATTAAATACTCATCCCATTTTTAAAAAAACCATAGGTTTAATGAAAAAGTAGGGAGGAGGAGGAGGAAAGATGAAAATTGTGATGTTATATCATATAAAGAAACAATGTTTTATTTTGGAATGTTTTATTTGTGGAAAAAATGGATAATAAGTAAAAAAATTCACTTTTAACAAATGGGTTTAATTTGTATGATTTTTTATAATTGAATAAAAATATAATCCTAAAATATCCTCTGATTTTAGTAATGTGAATTTATGTTTAAAATAACTAGTATATGTAATTTTTGAATCTAGAAATATTTTCAAGACCATGAACTTAAATGGTGCATGATTCCGATGCCTGTTTTGTCCAAAAATAATATTTAAAATATATTAAATATCTTAAAATCATATACACAATACATTATTTAAATAAGGAATAAAATTTAAATAAATTATCAAATTTTATATTAATGGATTTAGTTGACTTAAGTGTTTGGGCTTTACCGTAGACATTAAATTACCATGGAACACATCTGGGTTTGGGTTGAGGCACACTCATTGGTGTATGTTTTTAAAAAATAGATTTTTCTAAATCCAACTAACAAAATATATCAATATATAATTAGACTTATAGTAAAATATCATTTTTATCTTCATAACCATGAAAAATTGAGTAGATCTATTGGATATCCATTAGAGGATATTCCATTTGAGAATGAAAACCGGATCAATGATCGATTAGTGTTCTGAAAAAACAATTAAAGGATCATTCCACCGACAATTATATACATACATTATTCTAAAGTGATGGATATAAATTGAGTTAGGATATTGTATTATTTTCATTTCCATCTACTTTGTTTATTACTATGATGAACATGAATCAATCGACATACTAATTGACTCTTAGATTAGTCGTATTATGGGTTTTTATTGAGAGAATTGTCTATTTTTTTGTTTTTTACTATTTATTCTAATGGAAATTAATTAATGCGTACCGATCAAGGCCAAGGTTAATTCATATTTTCATGTTTTCAATATTTCCACCATTATTCGTAAACATTCATCATTTTATCTTCGTTTGACTTGTTGTTTGACAAAAATACCAACAAATAAATTGTTACACAACAATATCACGGAGAAATGGTTTGATATAGTATATATGGGCTTAAATTGATAATTGGATTGATCTATGATAGAATTATAAGTGGATCTAATTAATTTTAAGTTGACTGATATTCATGTTCATTGGAATATAATGAAAGATGAATCTTGAGTACGATTCCAAAATCGGATTGAAGGGACCGAACATAGCGATCAATGATGGAATGACTGAATAGGTTGTGTTTCCTTATTTTCTCTAAAGAATCAATTATGAATCAAGGGACATAGGATTAACAATAGTTATATAATATAGTACTGGGATTCTGGAAAATCTCTATTCAGACTATGTGTAATCTGGAAACACATGCCATGTTAGAACCTTGGTGCAATTCTTGGGTGTACATGAGAAGTTATGTATCACATGAAATTTCACCCATATCACATGGAATGTGACCCTTTCCTACTTCTTGGGATTATATACGAGGAGTTCCAAAATTATGGTCATTGGAATGAATATCAATACAAGATCATGGATATTTGTACATGGACATGACCAAGAGTACATGGGCTCTGACACACTGTGTGCTCATGAATAGAAATAGACACAGACATGGGATATTTTACTTTGGATAAACATGGTGTCAATGGGACACTTATTGTACAACTACAACATGTTTTTTTACCTATTAAAAGTTTGTGTAGATCCCTTTACCTTCTCATCTTATACATGTTTTAGTAGAGACTATTATCTAGATCCATTCCCTTAGGTTTAGTATGGAATCATTTCATACACTTAGGATAGTAATACCTTCAAATGTTGTTCATAGATATAGTAGTTGGAATTCTCCAATGATTCCTAGAGTGAGATCCTCTATCATCATGTCTCCCTAGGTGGAGTACTTGGAATCATCTGGAACTACACAATATGGGATTCAGTCCTCTAATTAGTAGGTTATTCCATATTGAATTGTTGGAATACCCCATGGTCATGGGTGTGATCCTCATCTATGTTTTTCTCTCTTCATAATATAGTTTATACATCTTATTTAGGGACTATATGGTTGGTACATCATAGAAAGAAACTATCAGTTCTATATGGAATCATTGAGTGTGTTCTTCTGTACGAGTGTTATATAAAACATTTGAGTAAGATCACTAGACTAACATTACAATTGTGGATATACTATGAGGTAATATGACCTGGTTGATTATATTTACATATTCTAATTATATGTGATACAGAAATATACCATTTTTTAGATGACTGTTATTATTTTTGTTATCTACTTTTTTATTTTGAGGTGTCCCTCTGGGTATAGTTATACTCACCCATGTGAGTGATTTTCTAACACATTTCATGTCCTATGAAGACGATAAATATTTTTACGATGTCCCAAAGTTTCTAGGACTAGATTTTGATTACTGAGACAGAATGGTCATGGCATTTTCTAATGATTATTCTGAAATTGGTACCCATCTATACTCTCAGGATAGACCTTTTTCAGGTACTTAAGGGTGGGTTGGTATTAGGCCCTTTTTGATTTACAATACTTATTTTCATACAATTGTATTGGGATATAGATATATGATTGCATGTTTTTTTCTCTTCATCGTTGAATGGGATTGATGATGTCCCCATGTACAGATGTACTTTTGGGCATGGCCTCCAATGTTTTTGATATTCTTACTCAGAATTGGTCGCCAGCCAATGTCCAATTGGAGGAAAGCCTAGGGTAAACACAGTTCGGGCCCTATTGGGACGGGTCATGAAAATTAGAATAAATATTAATTATATATATATTTAGAAGAATAGAAATAATTTATAAATAGTAAAATGTATTACATTTTTCTTTGAGAGGGTATGTCGTGTGTATGCATAGACATTGATTCCATTTCCTCAATGTACCAAGATAATGGTCAATATTAATTAAAATTTATATAATCATTTTATGTAAATAATATCATTTATATTAATTAAATCTATTTTTATTACTATCCATGTCGAAATAAAATTAAAATTTTATCACAACGCTTCATGTAAGAGGTAATATACACGTACACACAAGCTATGTTATCAATTTCAAATGGATTGGAAGGTAAGAAAATAGGTGAGATATTTAAATTCTAGAATTATGAATATATCATAAATATCCTATATATATATAATTAAATAGAAAACTTTATCTAGATGGGATTGGATGTGATGGAAAAAAAATTACATTGATTCGCGAGGCCATAGTTCTACATAAACATGATTGACAGTTTTGTTTCTCATTTTGTGGAAAAGGTTATAGATTTATGTTATTCCAAAAAAAATCTTAGTATATGAGATACACCACTTCTATTTAATAATCATATTTTAATAAGATTTTATTTAGGGGTAATAGGAAATAAAACAAAAAAAAAATATAATTTTGTATTATAACTTTTCTTTGGAGAACCTATTTAGTTTAAAACACAATGTATTCTTAATTGGGTTTGATAATAAATTCAAGGCCATCAAAAATTTTTAATTGAAATAATAAATTTAATTAAGAAATTATTTGATATGAATGGATTTTGAAGAGTGAATAGGAGCTGAGAGTGGATGGCCTTTTCAATATGTGGGAGAGGACACATGGATTTTTTGATACAAGAAAGATATACACTCATTTTACACAAGTCATAAGGCTCAAAAATTTATTATAATAAAACCAATGATGATATAGTGTTTAAATATTTCAATAAATATGAATTGGACACACTTTTTTGGTAATTTTAACTTTTATCATTTCAGTTGAGCCACTGTAAACCTATTTTAACCTTAATTATCGTAATTATTTATTACTATTTTTAATATACATTATGAAAAAAACCTTAGTTGGAATTATTAACCAATATTAATTATTTTTATTTGAAATGGTAAATACATTTTTGAAATTCGCATCATATAATTTTTTTAATTTTAATTTAAATTAAACTCCTATATGAAAAGATGTAATTCAGTTTTCAAATAAACAT
The DNA here is from genome assembly GCA_963277665.1 of Viscum album. Taxonomy (NCBI): domain Eukaryota; kingdom Viridiplantae; phylum Streptophyta; class Magnoliopsida; order Santalales; family Viscaceae; genus Viscum; species Viscum album. The sequence continues at coordinate 249,814,177 of OY728126.1, read as the reverse complement.
ATTTCATAAGTATAAACAAATTTATATTATAATTAAAGATTTAAAATTTTAATTGAAATAGATTGTAACAATAACAGGTAATTTGAACTAATATTAAATTTAAACCATTTTAAAATAAAAAAAATTCATTTTAAAATCTTTAAACGAAAAGGTAGTTTTCGATTAAAATTAATATTTTTCAGTATTCCCAAAAAATTTAAACTTTTCATAAAATTACCAATAAATAAATATAATATAAATTTTAAATTTAAAATAAAAAAAATTAAAATTTTGAATTCATTTTTAACAAAATTTAAAAAATTAATTTTAAGGTGCCTTAGATATAGTGGAACCATTATTTCGAGAAAAATGTATGTAATGGTTTACGCATAAAACCAGATTTATTATTATCCTATTCTCTGAAAAATAATTATATAAAAGATAAAAATTCTTTTTGAATTTATAATATATAAATTATATTAAAATAATTCACTAACACTGATTAATTTAATTTTAAATTGTAAAAACATTGTAATTATAGAACATTTTTTCTGATCACAATTCTTTAATATTCAAATGATTTTATTTAAAATGACAAATCTATTAATAAAAAATGCATTTATTTTATACACATGTAAGCCTTATATAGTTTATTAAATGTTTTTTCCAATCAATATCATGAGATTTAATGGAAGATTATAATGTTTTACTATATTATCATTTCTTAAAATGTATTGTTTTATGTAACCCGTGTTATCAATGAAACTAAATTTATTTAAAAACAATTCATAAAATCTAATGGTGATACATTATACCCCCTAAAATAAATTCAACATCACCTTTTAATCTCAATCATTAATGGTTCTATTTTTTTTAAAACCATATCATAATGAGGAATAAAAAATGATATTTGAATAGAGGGAAAGTGTAATACAGTAGAGATATAGAATAATAAAAAACTATTTTTCCAAATATAATAACATAAATATGAAATCAAAATATTTTCAATGAGGAAAAAATTGATGACCTATGTAAATTAGGGTGTGATATATGACTTGGTTATGGGAATTTAAATGATCAAAAATCCATAAATATATGATGTATAAAATTTCCATTGATAAATAAGAAATAAATATAATAGAATAATATTTTATTATAAGTAAACTTTTCTAAATTTGAGTTATTAATTACAATCATTATTGAGAACACAAAAAAATAAATTTACTTGATTTATTTCATTGTCATAATAACTATTTATATAATTGTTTGTGCTTCGATCAATCTCCATGTCACTTTCCACTTCATGAAATAAATATCAAATATTAATTATGTATTCCAAATGTAGTAAAATGGAATTTTATTAGATCATAAGATCCACAAAATAGTGAGAAGACCCTCTGAATGTCTTTAAATATTTACAAAAACAAAAATGGTTGTCCTAAGTTATTAAAGGTAATACATTATTCTCAAAACATCAATAGAAACACAGAAATCCAAATTAATATTTTTGTATCATATAGTTTATGTAATAAACAATTTCATTTTAACAAGGGCATCACATCGGCCATCCGTTTCTGTTGTAACCCCATCAACCTTTGGTTTTGGTTTCATCCCATTTGGGTTTTCTGGAAGAGATTATTTGTCACCCAATATGGGGGTTTTCATTTCTTAAAATTATAGTAATATAATATCTATAACATTCCCTAATATGTGGTGAACATCCTCATAAATAACATCAATTATTAAATTTCTTTTTATTTATAATGATTTTTTCTACAACATATTTTTTTTAAAAATCAAATAGTCATTATTAAAAATTATAACCTAAACACAAATGATCATACTAATACTATTGGTTGTCAATACCATTAATATTAAGAAAATATTAGTATTCCTAAAATAAAACTTCATGTAAAAATACATGGTTAAATAATCCCCAACCTAATAAAATGTCTCCTAAAATTTCATTCATTACATGAAAAACCAATCTAATAAAACCTCAAAAGGGTTGTCTATGAATTTGAACATATGATCAAACTGAATATCATAATGAAATAATGGTATCCAAAAAACATAGGTTAATATTATAAGAAGCCATAGGTACCTCCTAAAACTAACAGTATACATTTATTTTTCATGATTCTTATAACCAAATTTTCTTTGATATAATTATTTTAAAAATTAAGTCTTAAATCCCAAACATAAACCCATTAATCATTCCACTTCCATTTTAAAAAATTATTACATATTTTTCATATTGTTTTTTTTATACATATTTCCAAAAATATGAAAAATGAATCACGTCTTAGGATTCATCAACCTCAATTTAATCATGATTCTTAATTTTAACATAAAATTATTTTTAATATTCTGTATACCATTCACATATCATCTATAGTGCCTTTATCATCAATATTGAAACCATTACTCTTAAAACCACTGTGATTATCCTCTTGATATTCCTCATTTGAAATTTATTTTCATAAATACTATACCTTAAATATTTGAAAAATTAAACAATTGATGATATCATAGAAAAAACCATTATTCTCATCCACTGAGTTAACAAAAAAATTCTTTCCTTAGAAATTACATTATTTATTTCATTCTATTCCATACTTGAATCAAATTCTTCTTCCACTGATAATTTACTTTAGTGATTCCTCCCAAATTTTATCCATGTTGGAAGATGAGTTTTTTTTCCTCTAGAGTCTTCATGAAACTCCATATTTATGTAATTAGGTGTGTCAAGAAACTAATGAAACATGATATTGTTAGTAATATAACAAGATATATGATTTTTCATAATAAAAAAGATTTTCTATCTATATCTCAATTGACAATATTTATCTTGAGGAAAATAATAACATTGATCATAACATTAAAAATTTATGTTTTTTCCTTTAGGTTTTAGCAATTTAAAAAAACTAAATATAAAAATATTACCAATAATAATCGTAGATGGAAATCATATAACAATGAAGAAAAATATATAGTTCTATCATAAATAATGAAACATTCCTTTTAATTTAGGACACCATATATTTGAAATAATCCATTTATGGTTAAAATTTATTAATATCATCTATTATGGGTCCTAAAGTGATTTTTAATTTCAAAAAAAAATCCACCAAGAGTGTTAAAATAGGTGTGAATCAAGGCACATTTTCATGAACAAGGTTAAAATTGAGTCAATGACCAATACAAATTTTTTTAGTTATTACCTTGAGGTAAAACATTTCCAGCGCCCCATCCTCTTATAGTATCTGAATAGGGATTTAATTTATTCGAAACCATATTTTATATCAATCCACAAATTCTAGTAAATTGTTCCAATATTGTGTCTTATCATTAATAAAATTATTTTTGAAAATAACATTTACATTTTAAAAAAAATCTTCAAAATAAAAAAACGTACGAAATATTAGACAAAATAATTTCTTTTAAAATAGTTCAGTGAACATTTAAATTAATATTTAATTAATTTTGTGTAGATGATTCAAAAATACTTGATTCAAATTTTTTACATTAAAAAAATGATTCGTTGAATATTTTCATTAAAAATTATGGAGTACCATTTTTGGAAGATGGTAGTAACGTTATATTTAATCCATTTTTAGTAATGTAAAAATGTTTAAAATGGAATTAAACAATCATATAAGAATTTAAAATCATTTTCAAAGCATTATTTAAAAACATGGACATGGAATAAAAATATTTTTCAATTAAAGAAGGAAATAAAATTGGTTTTTCTTAAATAACATATTATTTTTCCCTTTTGAGTACCTAATTAGATGAAAGTGAAGTGAAAATTTGGGTTGTCCATAAAAAACATATCTAAATAAAATTAATTATTTTATTGAGGGATATATCATAAGATATTATCATTGTAAATTATTTCATAAATAATCCTGATAAATATATAGATTGTAACATAAAACCATTACGGCATTTATAATTTTTAAATTGTAATCCACATAATAGAAATAAAATTATATGGATATGTAAATCCAAAAAATATTCATAATAATAATCATAGAATATAATCATTTTTAGTATATAGACAATATAGAAGAAAAAATTGGTCCATATGGATTGTGTCGCCTGTAAATAAATGTGTTGTGGAAATCCCTAACCTCAAGTCTTTAACTCCTTCATACGCATTTAAATCTATATATAAAAAATATATTCTTACATATATATATATATATATTAAATAACAATAATCATAAATATCATTCCATATATCATTTAATTATAATATGTTTCCACCTTTTATCAATTGTTATTTTTTATAATCTCTCTTTTAAGTGATGAACTAATTGTTTTCTTGTATGTTTTGGTTCGCAAGTTTTGGTCCTTATAATTTAATTATTTTTCACTAATATAAATAGAGGTAATATTTATTTAAATATAATTTTTATTAATCATATAAATATATATATATTCATCCATAAATATTTTGTATATGAAAATGAATTACACTATTTGTGGAAATTGTATGTTGTTCATACACAATAACGATGTTTCCATTTTCTAGAAGGATGGGAAAAAATAATGGTAAACAATAAAAAATAATTATATAATTACTTTTATAAAATATATATAATATTTAATAATTAAATTTACCCTTACTACCATCCATAACAAAATAATATTAAAAATATATCATATTGTTTCTTGGTGGGGGTGGTCGCACGTACTCACAAAGGATGTTGAAATTTTCCATCATATTATAAGGTATGAAAATATAATTTATATTATAATTAAATAATAATAATTAATCAAAAAATAATATATATATATATATATATATATTACAACTTTATATCCTATTAGGAGAGACGAATATGGAAAATGAAATTCCTCAGTTCATAAGGCGACAATCCACCGTTCATGCGATATACAATTTATTATCCAATTTTAGGAAAGAGAAGAAAGATGTAGGTTATGTAAATAAAATAATAACAATTAAATATATTTCATATATATATTTTATTTATTATATTATATTATCATAGTTTAAAAATATTTTATGTTTGTGGAAGAAAAAATAAAAAAGGCATATTTTAGGACTATACATATTCTTTGGAGATCCTCTTTTGGTTTACACCTAAAACCTTAATTAGAGGTTTTCCTAATCTGAACAAGGAATATGGAATGTTTTATTTTCATTAATTAATAGGGTTTTCATTATTTTACAAAAAATATTTTTTCTCATATTGAATAGGAGTGGATAATGGGTGACCTCTTATAAGTGGCAGAGAGGTCACACTTTAAATTTTTTTTTAAAAAGTAAGATACAACCGCATTTTTCACACACAAAAAGGATCACACATTTATAATTATAAATAAATATATTATATAACGTCTAAATATTTTCATAAATAAAGATTTAGAGAATATTTTAGGTGAGTATAACCCTTATATTTCTAGAGTAACCAATGATAAACCAATTTTAACATTAACCAAAGTAATTAATTTTAAATTTTTTACAATTGATAATGAAAATAATTATGTAATACCAATTAAATAATAAGAATAATAATTAATAAAAATATGGAATCTATTTTACCAAATTAAAATGAAAAAGGTTGTATAATTTTATTTAATATTAAAACTAAAGATGGGACGATAAGGTAGTTTTCCAATGAAATATTTTTCATAAGTATTAAACGTTATTAAAAAACCTAAACAATAAAATATTTAAATTGAAATCGATTATGTTAAAACTAACATAATTGAACTAGTTTTAATTTATAAAACTTTATATCAATATTGATATTTTTAAATTCATTAAACTAAAGTGTAGTTATCAATAAAAACGTTATTTTTAACTTCTCTTAAAAAATTAATCATTCCTTAAAATTTTTAATGCAAATATTTAGGATATTTTATTCTATTTTATTCCAAAAATTATGTTAACTTTGAAAATAAAATTTTCTCAAAGTGGAATAAATTAATTTTAATAGAATTTCATAAAAACTGACAGAAAATATTTTTTTAGAAAAATTATTGTTTTAAGCAAAAACTGTATTTATTCTGATCAAATTCCAAGAAAATTATTAGAAGAAGAATAATTTTTTTGGAAATATATTATATAAATTTAATTAAAATAATTCACCAAAAATGATTATTTATTTTTATTAAGATAAAAACACATTGTTGGAATAATAATAGTTTTTTCATTAAAAAAATTTCTATTAATTTCATAAATTTTCTATTTTTATTCATAATCAATTGATAAAGAGTAACCTTATTTTATACATGTTTGGGGCAACTAATTTTATTAATATAATAAGTATTATTTACACCCTATAATTTAATTGTAATATTATATTGGTATACTGTATTATAATTCGTTAAAACTCATTGTTACATGAAATGAAATATACTGAAAAAATTAAATTTATTGGAAAATCTTATATTATAAAATCTCAGGGTGTTATAATAACTTCAAAAAAAAATTAGTTTTACCCCAATAAATATACCCACATTCTATAGACAACTATTGTTTTATGATTTTCTAATCAGACATTGAATAGGATCTAGAATTTTTTTTCTTCTACAAGGTTAGAAATAATATATGAAATATTTTTAAAACAATTTAAGGTCTCATGATGAACAAATAAATAAAATAAATTAAGTATCACCTTTAAATGTATTATAACAAATTATAGAAGTTGTAAAGACCCGGAAATATCACGGAATTTTTTTTCTTAATTTTCTTTGGAATTTTACAAGAACGCAGTTTCTGACAGCGCTTGAATCTGAGGCCCGGTGTGCCCAAATTTTTTATCCGAAGTTTAGCACAGGTATGTTCAGTGACTGAATGAGCGGGTTTTCCTAACTTTTGAACCAGTGTTTGAAATTGAATTCCTAGGGCACCGATGAATTCGCCGCACCGGTAATTACTTAGGAACACCTTTTTCCGAGTTGCCTCTACATGAGAGAAGTTGTTAAAAATTGTGGAAATTAAAAATAAAAATTGATCTACAATTTTTATTTTTATTTATAAGTGGTATTCCATTGAGTTTAAGTTGGGAAACCACAAAACATCCCATGAGAGGTTATGAGGGTGGTGGGGCCCACACGAACCCCACGCCTTCACTTTCCCTTACTCCCTCAACTCACCATTAATTAGATAACTTGAGTTAGTTAATTATTGAGTTTAATTTGAATTTTTAATTTCAAACATATGTCATGATAATAAAATAAGTGAAGCACTTATTTTATTATTGTTGGAACTTGTTGAGTTGAGTCTTTGGGAGAAAAGGAAAAGCTCTTGAAGTTCTTCTTCCTCGATAAAGAACATGAAGAATGCTAAGAACACTAAACTATGATGAAGGTCGACAAGGACACCAGATCCTTAGAGATCAACGATGCGACACCGATGAATCTTTTCACTGCGATGAAACGATCCTCCTTCTGCGATGCCTTCTTCCGCGACGTGCAATTATGTGATGAACTTACGTTCAACTACGCTCGAGGTAGATGATTTTATTTTTGTTTGTAATTACTTCTGTTTTCGTTCTTTTTGAATCATTACCGCTTGCTATCGTTTAACGGGAGGTGGCCGAACCATACAAACACGACCGACCCTCATCCCTTGTAATTTGTGTTGTTGCGGTTCAAAGAAAGCGGCGCGGTGCAATGGCACCACGTGGGAAAATACGGCAAGGGTGTGTGGCGCCGTCGCGCCACACGCTTGATGTTGAAGAAGGTCGTGGCGCCGTCACACTGCGCCGGAGAACCCCGAAAACACCGTGGCCAAAGCGGGGCTGTGGCGGAGGGGCACGATGCCATCGTGCTGCGCTGGGTGGACCAAGGCCACGACAGAGCAGGGACCAGTTGCCGGTTCCGGGCCGCTGGCTTCGGAGCAGGGGGACCGGCCAGTGCCTGTCCCATCGCGGCAGCAGCCAGCCGGCCGGTCGGGGGAAGAGCCGGGGGTCATAACCCCCGGCTGGCTGGACAAGAAGCGGTCCCCGACATAGGGGTCGCGGTTTTGAAACAGGGGGGCAGTGCCCCCCCCCCCCATCTGCTCGGCCGAAACGGCCGAACCACCTGTCCAACGCCAGCGCGCCGGGACGAGCCGCCAGGCCGGACCACCAGGCGGGGCTGCACCAGCCAGGCCGGGCGCGCCCAAGCGGGCCAAACCCGGACTCGGGTCGGGTCGACCCTGTTCTGGAAAACCCAGGGAGTCTCTGGCCGGATCGGCCCGGGCCCGAAACCCCCACATCCGGACCTCTTTCGGTCTTTTGCCTATAACATGGGCTACAGACCTCAAATCGATGCACCGTAAGCGGTGATACAATCCTTGGTTCGAGACGGTCGTTTAAATATATTACCTTCAAGGTTTCAGAGTACTTTGGGTTCGGCCAGGTTGGTTCATACACAAAACCAACCGGGCACTCGGAGCGGAAATGCTTATAACTTGAGCTTCGGACGTCCGATTGACGTGACATCAACTTTGTTGGATTCCTCTTAGTGAGACGGACCTTTTGGCTTACTCCGGCCGAGGTTTGGATGTACATGGAGTATGGTCAGGTAGGTGTTGACTTAAAACCAACTGAGCCCCTGGGAGGAAAAAGCCAATAACTCTCAGACTGAGTGTCCGATTGACACGCCGTCTGAGACGTTGAGTTCCTGTTGACGATACGGAACATTTGGATACATCAACTCCGGACTATGTGTCAGTTGATGTATCATCCCCTCGACTCATGGAGCGGACCCTCCCGAACGAGCTTGCAGTGTGCCGAATCTTTAGAGATGGCTGTGTCTATGACGATGATGACGACTGTACATAAATCCTCCGTGGATTCAAAGGCGATGACTACAGCACTAAACGATCCTATGTGGATCAGTGCTACCAATCTAGTGTGGGTCAGATCCTGAGTGGGTCAGCGCTCAACGGTCTTGTGTGGGCCAGGGCCTACAGATCATGTGTTGGTCCGATCCTTTGTGGGTCATTGTGGGGGTTAGTTATCTATCGATCCTTTGTGGGTCATTGCGGGGGTTAGTACCTATCAATCCTATGTGGGCCCGATGGCTTTGATGAATCAGTGGCTACATCTGATCATCTCTATCATCTTACGAAGAAGTATACCTGTGTGAGCTAAATCTTGACTTTCAATATTAATCTTCGATATGATTGACTTGGTTTTTGTGTGGATTTTGTTGTGCTATCCTGTGTGGATGTGATCTAACTTGGTCTCGGATATTGGAGCTGAACAGGAATTGATGACTTAGTTATATTTATGGTCATATACCTAAGTAGTGTTGGTTGTTACTTCGTGATTGTATCTTTCCATTGTGGATTATCCATTGTGGATTCAGGGAGACCTTTGGGGGTCTCAAGGTCCCTATTGAGTAGGTTATACTCACCCATGCATGGGATATTCCTCCACTACGTTGTGTTGGATACAGATGATGGACAGCACTGATCGTGGTGGAGGCTTGTGGATAAAGTCGGTACCTGTAGGTGGACCATTGGGCGAGACGTACACGGAGCCGACGGCTGGACCCGTGGAGCTGAGGAGGCTATCTGTACACATCCTTCAGGTGGGAATTCCTATGGACGGCATGATGTTGCGGCTTTACTTTTTAGTTGTTGTACTTTCTTTCCAGTTGTACTTTACTTTTAGTTTGGGTTTGTATTCTGGCCCACTTACTTTTCCGCACTTATTTTTGAACACAGTTTTACTTAGTGGTTACTTCTTCTTACTTACACTGTGGTGTTTTCTTACTTTACAAAGGCAATGCCTTCCGTTCTTTTATTGGGAATTACGCCTTAGTGCTAGTCTCCAGCCTCTGGCCTATGGAAGGTGGGCTTGGGGTAGTCACGACACAAGCCCTACAGTTGGGTCATGAAAACTTGGTATCATAGGAATTCGGTTTAATCGGATAACTTAGGACTGTAATCTTTTTTTTTATGTGAAGAAATAGTGTTAAGAGTATTGAGTGTGGTTATCAGTCTAGGGAGTCCAGTGTTGGTGCGGTGACCGACATATCCGTACACTAGGACCCTGACTTCTGATTTCCGACTTAGTGCACGAAAACATTGATTGCATGTGTGATTCAAGTTTTCTTTGTGATTACTTTGAGTTAGCTCACCAGGTATACTGTTTTGACCATGGCACACCTTTCTCTTTTCAGGATGGCCCAAAGACGGCTGCGAGCTAGGGTTCCGAGCGTTGTACATGACGAAAGCCCACCGAGCGACGATGCCTCAGTACAGGGCCATTTGACAGCAGAGGCACCGGCGGTACCTCTACCCACCGAGCCACCAATGCTACCAGCCCCAGCCGCTGATGATGCACGTCGCCTTAGTGCACTGCATGAGTTTCAGCGTCAACGACTGCCCAGGTTCCATGGGGAGATGGACCCTCAGGCAGTCGAGGATTGGATGGAGGCAGTTGTACGAGTTTTCAAGTTAGTGAGGACACCAGTAGACCTCATGTTGATTCTCGCAGCGAGCCTCCTGCACGCGGTAGCAGGCAGATGGTGGAGCTTGATGCTCTAGGTGCACGACGAGGCATCTCTCCTCTGGACGGACTCTGAGAGCCTCTTCCTCTTGGAGTTAATCCCATTCACCCTCTTTGCGGTGCGCACCCAGGAGCTTCTACTACTGCGGCATGCCAGCTTGACGGTCTCCAAGTACTCGGCGAGATTTACCGATCTCTCGCGCTATTCGACAGACATGGTATGGGACCCATTCTTCCAGGCCCGGACCATTGAGCAGGGATTGAGGCATGAGATCAGGGCATCACGGATCTCCCTCAGCATTCCGAAACAGGCTGGGGTACTGGAGCGAACCCTTCTGATCAAGAGCTTTCTTGCTGAGCCTACATCAGCAGAGAGACCTACTAAAGGGAGGCACGTAGAAGAGTCTTCTGCAGCAGGTAGTTGACGGATGACTCGTGGGTCCAGGCAGACTAGACGCTCAGGCAGAAGAACTCAGGACACTGGCTCAGAGGTGTGGGGAACACAGCATAGATCCAGTCTTTCGAGAGGCAGAGAGTGCTACGCATGCGGCAGGTAGGGACACATGGCTCGTGACTACCCGACCCGTCGTACCGAGGAGTAGCAGACAGTTGATGGACCACCCAGGCAGAGGCAGAGGGTCGACCATGGCGGTCCGCGGGGAGCAGGAGAAAGAGGCAGAGGAGCTGACAGAGCAGCAGGTGGTGGGCGACTCTTTGAGGCCGTACCACCACCACCACCAGGAGGTCCACCCCGACCAGAGGGAGCTGGCGGGCATAGACATGCACAACTTCAGGCAGTAGAGGCCTACGACCACGGCGTTACCAAGATGATTCGAGGTACTATCTGTGTCTATTCCACCCTTGATGTAGTTCTTAAAGACACAGGGGTAAGTCATTATTTCAATACAGATTCCCTTGTTCGGAGCTCGGAGATTCTGACGGAGTCGTTGGCTCGATCCTTACGGATAGAGACTCTTACAGAAGCAGAATCGATGATTACGCACTGGTGTCGGCAGTGTCAGCTTACTCTAGGAGGAGATAAATTCGGCTGGGATCGTCTTGTAGCGGCGTCGAGGCCTTACGACGCCATCTTGGGCATGGATTGGTTATCTAGAATCAATGCTCTGATTGACTGTATTACGAGCAAGGTATGATGTGTACGCACCGACGGGAGAAGGTTCACCTTCACCGGCGAGAAGGGAGCCGTTGCGGCACAGGATGGACTCACACAGAGGAGAGGACATCCCATCACTCAACAGTTGGCTAGCCTCATCCTAGGAGCAGTTGACGTGCGGAGTCTGAGCTTACCTGTAGTGGTGGATTAGTAAGCGGACGTTTTTCCCGACGACGTTGCAGGACTACCTCCTCGGAGAGAGGTGGACTTTTATATTGACATGTACCCTGGGACAACCCTGATATCCACCCCAGCATATCATATAGAACCCGCAGATATTCGAGAGCTACAGGTACAGGTGGAGGACTTGAAGGGAAAGGGATTCATTCGACCCAGTGTTTCACCCTGGGCATCCCCGATATTGTTCGCCAAGAAGGCGGACGAGAGCTTACAGCTTTGTGTCGATTACCGTCACCTGAACCAGGTGACCGTGAGGAACAAGTATCTGCTACCGAGGATTTAAGACCTCTTCGATCAGCTCAAGGGAGCACGGTGGTTCTTGAAGATAGACCTCAGGTCAGGCTATCATCAGCTCAGAGTTCAGGATGAGGACGTGCAGAAGACGGCCGTCAGATCTCGATATGGCCACTATGAGTTCTTTGTTATGCCATTCGGCATAACCAATTCCCTAGTAGTGTTCATGGGCCTCATGAACAGTATCTTTTTGGCTTACATTGATCGATTTTTTGTGGTCTTCATCGACGACATTTTGATTTACTCGATGATAGAGGAGGAGCACGCCTATCACTTGCAGGTTGTACTGGACACACTCTGAGAGCACCAAATTTATGGTAAGCTATCTAAGTGTCAGTTCTGGATAAGTGAGGTCCACTTCTTCGGACACGTCATCTTTGAGGCAAGAGTTGTGGTGGATCCTGCGAAGATCGAGGAAGTGCTAGCCTGGGAGCCACCTCGGAGCGTGACGAAGGTGCGAAGTTTCTTGGGTCTAGCTAGGTACGACCAGAGATTCATGCCAGACTTCTCTAGAGTTGTGGCACCACTCTCAGCATTGACGAAGAAGGGGAAACCCTTCTTATGGTAAGACAGATGTCAGTGGAGCTTCCCGGAGCTGAGGCAGATGTTGACCAGCGCACCTATCTTGAGGCTACCAGTGTAGGGAGTAGGGTACATAGTCTACTGCAATGCATCAGGGACTAGATTCGGATGTGTCCTGACACAGGAGTGGGAAATGATCTCCTATAGATCACGTCAGTTGAGGAAGCATGAGCAGAACTACGCTACCCATGACCTGGAGTTATCAGCAGTGGTCTTAGCTCTGAAGATGTGGTGACACTATCTGATGGGCGAGCACTTTATAGTCTATTCTGACCACCAGAGTCTTAGGCACAACTTCTCGTGGAAGGACCTGAACCTGAGATTGAATCGATGGCTCAAGTTCCTCCAGTATTATGACTTTAAGATAGTCTATACTCCTGGTAATGGGAATTTAGTAGCTGATGCTCTCAGTAGGAGGACGAGCATTCAGCTACATGGGGAGGTGACAGAGCAGCAAGCCACTATGCAGATATCCTTTATGGATAGTGATGGACCAGACTTTCTATAGTCACTCACAGTCACACCACTTCTTCAGCGGTTCAGAGAGGCATAGCCTGTGGACGTTGACTGTGAGACGCGGCGTGCACAGATATCCTCAGGATAGGCACCTGATGGATTCTCTGTGGGAGGTGAGAATGACGTCCTTTTCATAGGACGTACCTTGGTACCAGTTGCTTTACGAGAGGAGGTGCTGAGAGAGTTTAACAATTCCCCTTTGGCGGTACATCCTGGTGTGGCGAAGATGTACCAGGATCTCAGACGACAGCACTGGTGGCCGGGCATGAAGAAGGTTGTGGCAGAGTTCGTTTCTCGATGCCTCACCTGCTAGCAGGTGAAGGCGGAGCACCAGGTAACCGCAGGCTTGGTACATCCCTTGGAGGTCCCGTAGTGGAAGTGGGATGGGATATCTATTGACTTAGTGACTGGACATCCCCGCTATTCCAGAGGTCATGAATCTATATGGGTGATTCTCGACCGACTCACCAAGTAGGCACACTTCTTACCCATCAGAGATCAGGGCTCAGTGGAGAGCTTGGGAAGCCTCTATGTTTAGGAGATTGTACGACTACATGGTGTGCCATCGTCCATCGTCTCTGATCGAGACGCATGCTTTACTTCCCGGGATTGGAAGGGGTTGCAGGAGGCATTTGGGATGCAACTACGTCTGAGCACCGCCTTTCACCCTCAGACGGATGGTTAGACAGAGAGGACCATTCAAACTCTCGATGACATGCTCTTTGAATCTGTCCTTGACTTTGGTCACAACTGGGAGGATCACCTACCCTTGCTGGAGTTCGCGTACAACAACAGCTACCACTCCACCATCGGGATTGCACCAAACGAGGCTTTGTACAGCCGACCATGCAGATCACCGCTGTGATGGACAGACCCTAGGGAGTCAGCACTTATGGGACCGGAGATGCTTCAGGCCATGACAGAGAAGGCCCAGGTCATCCAGGAGTGGATGAGGACATATCAGAGCCCGTAGAAGCCTTATGCTGGTAGGAGGCGGAGGCCATTGGAGTTCAAGGATAGTGACCACGTCTTCTTGCGGGTCTCACCTCGACGTGGATTACGGAGATTTGGACGAGGTGGCATGTTGTCTCCACGCTTCATCAGACCATTCCAAGTTCTTAGCAGGATAGGTGAGTTGGCTTATCACCTGGCTCTACCACCTCAGTTTCACCGGGTGCACGACGTATTCAACGTATCTCAGCTGAGGAGATATGTGCATGACCCAACGCATATCATTGACCATGGGGAGCTGGTCATCGATGATGGGGTGACTTTTGAGGAGTTCCTAGTGGAGATTGATGATTGACAGTAGCGGGTCCGACATGGATGGTTGATTCCTCTAGTGCGCATCAGATGGCAGCACGAGAACCACCATGAGAGCACTTGGGAGCGGGAGGCTCAGATGCGTGCACAGTACCCACATTTGTTTCCCTAGCGTATGATGTATCTTTACAGGGACGTAAATCCCTGAGGTGGGAGTAATGTAAAGTCCCGGAAATTTCAAGGAAATTTTTTTCATAATTTTCTTCGGAATATTACAAGAACGCAGTTTCTGACGGCGCTTGATTCCGATGCCCGGTGTGCCCAGAATGTTTATATGAAGTTTAGCTCAGGTACACTCAGTGAACGAACGAGCGGGTTTTCCTAACTTTTGAACCAGTGCTCAGAATCGAATTCTGAGGGCACTAATGAATTCACAGTTCTGGTAATTGTTTAGGAACACCTTTTCTGTAGTTTCGTTTGCACGAGAGGAGTTGTTAAAAATTGTGGAAGTTAAAAATAAAAATTGAGCTACAATTTTTATTTATCTTTCTAAGTTGTATTCCATTGAGTGTAAGTTGGGAAACCACCCAACATCCCATGAGAGGTTATGAGGGTGGTGGGCCCACATTAAACCCACCCCTTCACTTTCCCTAACTCCTTCAACTCACAATTAATTAGATAACTTATGTTACTTAATTAGTGAGTTTAATTTGAATTTTAAATTTCCAACTTAAGTCATGATAATAAAATAAGTGAATCACTTATTTTATTATTGTTGGAACTTGTTGTGTTGAGTCTTTGGGAGATAAGGAAAAGCTCTTGATGTTCTTTTTCCTCGATGAAGAACGCAAAGAACGCGAAGAACGCTGACCTCCGAAGATGGTCGGCAAGGACGCCGAATCCTCGGAGATCGATGATGCGACGCCGAAAAATCTTTTCTCCGCAACGCGACGATCCTCCTTCTGCGATGCCTTCTTTCATGACGTGCAATTCCGCGAAGAACCTTCGTTCAACTATGCTCGAGGTAGGGGATTTTGTTTTTGTTCGTAATTACTTCTGTTGTCGTTCTTCGTGAATCATTGCTGCTTGCTATCGTTTAATAGGACGGGGACAGATCGTACAAACATGGCCGACCCTCCTCCTTTGTATGTTGTGTTGTTGCAGTTTAAAGAAAGTGGTGAGGTGTAACAACACCACGTGGGAACATACGACACGGGTGTGCGGCGCCGTCGCGCCACTCGATTGAAGTTGAAGAAGGTCGCCGCATCGTCGCGCCACGCTGGATGGACCAAGGACGCAGCATAGGCTGGGGCGGAGCAGGGACCGACGGCCGGTTCTGGGTCGCCGGCGTCAGAGCAGGGGAACCGACCAGCACCGGTCCCATGGCGGCAGTAGCCAGTCGGCCGGAGCGGGCCGGCCGGTCAGGGGAGGAGCCAGGGGTCATAACCCCCGGCTGGCTGGACAAGCAGCAGCCACCCACATGGGGGCCTCGGTTACGAAACAGTGGGGCAACGCCCCCCACCCCCATCTGCTCGGCCGAAATGGCCGAGCCGCCTAGCCAGTGCATGTGCGCCAGCATATCGGGCCAAGCCACCAGGCCGCTCCGCACCCAAGCGGGTCGGACCCGAACCCGGGTCAGGTCGACCCAGGGGGTCTCAGGCCGGATCGGTCCGGGCCCATAACCCCCACTTCCGGTCCTCTTTTGGACATTTGCCTATAACATGAGATACAGACCTCTGATCGATGCACCGTTAGTGGCGATGTGATCCCTGTATCAAGACGGTCGTTTTGATATATTACACTCAAGGTTTCAGAGTACTTTGGGTTCAGCCGGGTTGGTTCGTACACAAAACTAACTAGGCCCTCGGAGCGGAAACGCTTATAAGATGAGCTCTGGACGTCCGATTGACATGCTGTCGACTTTTTTGGATTCCTCTTAGTGAGACTGACCTTTTGGATTATACCACTAGAGGTTTGGACACATTTGGAGTACGGCCGGGTTGGTTTTGACTTAAAAACCAACCAGGCCACTGGGACGAAGAGGCCAATAACTCTCAGACCGGGCGTCTGATTGACGCGCCGTCTGAGACGTTGAGTTCCCGTTGACGATACAGAACTTTTGGTTACATCAACTCCATACTAAATGTTAGTTGATATATCATCCCCTCGGCTCGTGAGAGGACCCTCCCGAATGAGCTTGTTGTGTGCGGAAACCCTAGAGCTGGTTGCGACTGCGACGATGATGACGACTGTACAGAAATCCTTCGAGGATTCGACGACGTCGACTACAGCACTCAGAAATCCTACGAGGATCAGTGCTACCGATCTTCTGTGGGTCAGATCCTGTGTTGGTCAGCGCTCAGCAGTCCTGTGTGGGCCAACGCCTACATATCCTATGTGGGTCTGATCCTTTGTGGGTTATTGCGGGGGTTAGTTACCTATCGATCATTTAAGGGTCATTGCGGGGGTTAGTACCTATCATTCTTGTGTGGGTCCGATGGCTTAGATGATTCAGTGGCTACATCTGATCATCTCTATCGTCTTACAAAAAGTATACTTGTGTGAGGTGAATCTTGACTTTCAATCTTTATCTTTGATATGATTGACTTGCTTTCCTGCATGGATTGTGTTGTGCTATCCTGTGTGGACGTGATCGAACATGGGCTCGGATGTTGGAGCCGAACTGGAATTGATGAATTAAGTATATTTATGGGAATATACCTATGTAGTGTTGGATGTTACTTCTTGATTGTATATTTCTTTTGTGGATTATCCTTTGTGGATTCTGCGAGACCTTCAGGGGTCTCGATGTCCCTATTGAGTAGCTTATACTCACCCCTGCACGGGCTATGCCCGCACTACGTTGTGTTGGATGCAGACGACAGACATTGCTGATCATGGTGGAGGATTGTGGAGCAAGTTAGTACCTGGAGGTGGACCATTGGGTGGGACGTACACGGAGCAGACGGCTGGACTCGTGGAGCTGAGGAGGCTATCTATACCCACCCTTTAGGTTGGACTTCCTATGGACGGCACGACGTTGCGGCTTTACTTTTCAGTTGCTATACTTTCTTTCCAGCTGTACTTTACTTTCAGTTTGGGTTTGTATTTTGGCCCACTTACTTTTCCACACTTATTTTTGTACCCAGTTTTACTTAGTGTTAACTTCTTCTTGCTTACAATATGGTTTTTGATTACTTTACAAAGGAAATTCCTTCCCTTATTTTATCGGGAAGTATGCCTTGGTGCTAGTCACCAGCCCCTGACCTATGGAAGGCAGGCTTGGGGTAGTCACGGCATGAGCCCCGAGGTCGGGTCGTGACAAAATTATTTTTTACCTAAAAACTAGGATACAACATCTCCCACACCTTGAATGGATTTTATATTGAAAATAAAAACATTGGCAATTAGGTGAGGGTAATGAGGTCACATCTTGTTCTCAAGTAAACATGATTTCTTTGGGATATTCCCAAGGTACAAAAAAATAAATTCCAATGTATCCACTCATCCAAAATTATATTCATATGTTCGTACATGATTTAAAATATGTACTATATGAATATAATTTCATCCATAATATTTTTCTTACCTCTAGTCAATATGGTGTGATGGGTCATGTACACTCTTCTTGAATTGTGACACATGGAATTTTTTTTATACATAATATATCTATATAGTTAATGTGATGTTATTTACATCCTCACATACTGTACTAAAAAATATGAAAGTCCAAATGATCCTTATGGATAATTTACAACCCTATCAATTACTTCTCAATCAATCCCATGGTATGGACTTCCGGGATACATAGTCTATGTCCTCAAAATAAATTTCCTATAGACTATATATTTTTAGTAAATTTAATGGACCTCATCTTTCCTCATATGAACCTATATCACATATTCCTCCTTTATCTTTATTCAAACCATTTTTCCTCATAATATATGACACATTATTCTTCTTTCACCAATGCTTTGAATTGCAATGTCTCCCATTCATGGCATCAAAAGCTTCCACACTAACAATATAGTGATAATTATAGTAGTAAGAAAGCATTACTATGGGTAGGTGATCAGAAGAACTTTTTTAAAAATCCACCCAATAATCTCATAACATATCGTCATGAGCATGGATGTTACGGTCAATGTGACTGACATTATAGGGTGAAAATACATAATCAAATACTATTGGGGTCAAAAATCATCATAAAATTTGTTTAGAAAATTGTAAATGAAATAAGTTTCACGGTCAAAGAAATTCATTGACGGTAATCCATGTAACAAATAATATTATTTGTACACAGGAATCCCAATCCCTCTACTGAAATATGATACCATCTGAGAAGGAAGTGTTTCATCTTTTTCATTCAGATAAAAATCACCTCTACATTATCATAAAATATCATTAATCATTAATCTATAGTTAATAAATACATCGATATATTGTCCATCATCCAATATGATATATATAGGGGATTCCCCAAACATAGTAGTAATCGGTTCATGGGTTCCACCTACAAATGGGCGTAGAATCATGAAATGAACTTGGAAACACTCTCCTTAATACATATCCAACAGAAAATTTGTACAAGATCCCAATACAAATTTATCATTAAAATATGTACCACAAAAGGGGGTTTTGAAAATTCCTCAACACCTCCTCATTTGTGGATTTATGAGACACTATTAATCCTAATAAGAAGATGACATTCCCCATTAATATTCCCCTTCAAATCCATCTCTAGAGAGAATATGATTTCATAGTACCACATAATTAATATCTTTATATTGGGATTCCATCACATTATGATGAATTTTAGTGAAAAACACCATTATTTGAAGTTAATGAATACTTCCTTCCTAAAATAACTAGTATTAATTAATCTAGTCTTTGAATAATTTTTCATCAATGGAACATTTAATTTCACATCAAATGAATATTCGTAAATGATTTCATTTCATGTTTTATATATGATCAAAAAAATTTATTCCATCAATAATTATAGAAATATCAACTTATTTTGGTTGATGTATGTAGAGACCCGAAGCTTAACATACGTAGACATTACATTACTTTTGCGGAATACTTATTACATAACAAAAACACACACACAATGACCGTAATAGTTTAGTGTCTTTGAAAAAATTGAACGTAATCTTCTAATCATGTTGAATAATCTTCAACATCACCCATAAAGATCTTCCCCTTTTTTTTCTTACCTAAAACCTTTCATTATATCCTGGGGAAAATAAAACATAAAAAGGGTGAGCTCAAATGCTCAGTAAGGGTAAGAATGGATAAAATAAAACATACCATAGACATTTTTACTTAAAAACACGAACATAATTTTTAAACATCAATATCTTTAACAATGACATACAACATGGAAGTACGTACGGAATAGATCATAAAGAAACATTAAGAATCATAAAATAGCATGGGAAAAAAGCATGTAATTGTGGAAACCATTAAGCACATGTTATTATTTCCATAGTATCCAAGGTATTGCTTCCAAGACTATCTTGGTGGACAAAGTCCCTTTCTGAATCGAGTTCACTCCTCATTTCAGTCATGTATTACTAAACCGGTTTAACTTGTCATTCCAGACATGTCTATCTCATGAGATATAAATCATTAGCCAATGAATTGGAGGGATATATAGGTCCCACCCATCTCATAATGAAATCATTCTTACTTGTGCCACAAAATAAACATACATCATTCATAATAACCCAACGAATAAAATGGGTTTCATAAACATCATCCCATCATCACATAATCCATATAAAAGAAATGGAATCATTTCATAATAAGAAACATGAAACCATGTAAATCATAGAGACTTTATACTTGAAACATAGACATATGTAATAATGTCATCTTATATGGAAAATGGTTTTGATAAAACACTTGAAATGAAATCTTGAAGAAAATATCCTTTCTTCTTCAAAATAAATTTCCCTTCACAAAACATCATGCAATTTAAAATGAAAAATATTTTGTTGACAATAGTCATGAAATATTTTGTAATATTATTCATGAAAATAAGGCTTTATAAAATCGTAAATATCTATTTGTGCCGTATAATTTAAAAAATCATTCTTCCCGTACTTTTTCCGGAAAAGTCAAAAAGTACCTCGTAAAAGAAATATTCCATACATACCCTGTAGTAAAATTAAAAATGGGTAAAAATGACTTTAAAAAAACATGAGAAGACTTTTATAAAACATGGACATGGATGATATAAATAACCCCAGTAAATACTTACGAATAAGCAATCTCTGATAAAAATGAGATTTTCAAAATTATCCCTTACATTAGGTCCGATTTTCTTCGTAAGTGTCTGAACCTCCTGTATAATGATTTAACTAAAGTCATTTACTTATTATAGAATTATAAAAATTGTTATGATATCATATATTGTTCACTTATGATTTTATATTACCCGTTCTTTTGTAAATTCTATGTTAAAGTGCGTTTTGGGTAAACTTGTTTCATTTGTCGTCCGTGTTTTGACTTGTAATTATTCATATGATTACTTAGATCATTATTAATTAATTACAGAATATAAAACATGATTTATATATAATATATATTCAGAATATACATATATATAATATATCAGTAAATAGAAAGAAATACACTGTTCATGGAGACGGTAGGCCGTACGTATGCATGAACGTTGTTTTTGTTTACTTATTGAGTTGAATGGAATTAAGTAGATGACATACATATATATACACATAAATCTAGAATCATTATTATTTAATATATTTAATGATTACTTATTATATATTCTTTATAATCATTCATGAATGGTTAATGTGGAGAATGAATCTCATCGCATCGTGGAGACGGTAGTCCGTACGTACGCACGAGCGATGATATCGTTCTCATGATTGTGGAATTGTATTGGAGTGTATGTATACTATTTCAAAATCAATATTACTTTACAAAAATCATATATAGTTATTATGTACACCAATATACCCATCCAAGTTAGGTGGTGGTGGAAAATAAATTACACCACGGCGTGGAGACGGTATTCCGTACGTACGCACGTGCGGTGATTTCATTTTCCATAGGATGGATAGATGGTGAAATAGGGTTGTTTCATACTTATAAAAACATATTAGTATATTATTGATACTGATGTTATTACTTCATAATGAAACAACTTAAGAATAATAAGTGGAAGAAGAAATAAAGTTGAAAGAATCAGTAACAGACATTACCTCTTCTTTGAAGCGCCTCTTTGAGTCCTCCTCTTAGGGCACTAAAATTGGTCTTCAAAGAAGACCAGGACCTCTAGGATGTTTTTAGGTAAGTGGAGAAGAGAATCTGGCAGAGGTTGGCCGAGCTTGAAGGATCAAAGTGGTGTGAGTAAGAGAGGGAGGAGGATCCCTTTTATAAGGGAGGAGAGGGGCACCTTTGGAATAACTAAAAATATTATTTTATTATAAATCCAAATTCAGTTTTAAATAGCTCCAAATTGATTTATTTCTAAGCTAAGGTGGGGATGGGTCGAAATCCTCTCATCCAATATAATTTAGACAAGTTTAGGTTCCTATTTTAACCTTATCAATTAGATTTAACATTAAGTTAGATAATTTTCATTATACCGTGTCTTTTTGTGTTCTTACACTATAAGGATAATAAACTTACTATAAGAAGACAAACGAACCCCAAGTTGTTTATTATTAATATATATAACCTTATCTAAGTCATTTGGCCTAACATTAGATTTTTAGGAATAAAATAACAATTAATAATATAATATATGTTTAAAAAAACTATTTTATGTCAATTTTGACACTATTTAGTAATTGATTTTTGTGAAAATCATAACAGAATTATTAGTTCGAAAAAAGATAATTAAATCAATACTAACATGTCATATTAACCTAGAAAATTAGTGGAATTCATAAAAAGTCTCAAATTACCTTTATTTTGGTATTTATAACATCAATTATGTCAATATTTCATTTATAAGATAATTACTGCATCATCTTTGTGTCATAAATAAATTAAATTATTTAATGTCTAAAAATTACAAATAAAATACCATTATGTAGAAATATTTTTATATATCTAATGAATATTTTTAGTCAAATTTATATTTTGTATAATACTATATAAAAAATGATATACTTATTAATCTGTGATTTTAACTATTTTAACCCTTCTTTAAATAAATTAATAATAAATGTCCTAATCTAATCCAAGTCGGCCTAAATGGTCATTTTTTATTCATAAGGTTGTTTTTGGTCGAATTACACTTATCAAATAGAATTAGGACATGTGTTAGGGTAATAATAAAATCATTTTTAACCGTAATTACCCTATTTACTTTTAACCGTGGTAAAAAAAGTAAAAAGTTACTATTCACCAAAAAAATATTTTCATCTCATTGAATCAAATTTTACTTACTGACATCAACCGTGTCTCTCAGATTTTTGAAATTACACTCACAGAAGCGGTAAAATTATGTTTTATGAAAAATTCATTTTTCTTAACTACCTCTTAGTGGTTTCACTATTCATCAAAAAATGAAAGTTTCTAGAAAAATTCCAAAAATTAGTCCTAAGATAAATTTGATATTATGAACTCAAAAATTATGTATATTTTACCAAATTCAAAACATATCAGTTGAATTAATTAATTTAAAAATTAATTTCCGTCGTCAAAACAAATAGCGTGTTCTTAATAGATAATAACTATCAAAAGATTGACACTTGTTTATGTCTGGTTTAAATGTGAAATTACATCCAATGAACAACATTGTATTAAATTGTAAAAATATATTCTAAATATAATTTAAAACCACTCAAATTAATAATTTATCACTATTAATTATTTCGATAAAAAAGGTTGTTTTTAATTAAAATTTAGTAATTTTCACTATTCCTCAGAAAATGAAAGTTATCCAAAAAGTACCAAAATTTCACCCTAAGCTAATTTCGATATTCCAAATCCAAAAATGAAGTCCATTTTGAAAAATAAAATTTACAAAATTTCAAATAGTGGTTATTACTATTCATAACGGCAAGTTTTAATATTATTTTAATAGCATATCGTTGTTTAGTGAAACTCGGTATTGCGAACTACACAGGCTATCGAGGAAGGTCGCGATTACGTGTAATGAAAGAAAAGTCAAGGATGTGTGTGTTGATAGCTCCTTTTGGTTTACAACACAAGACAATAATGAAATTAAAAAGAAAATTTTTCATAAAATCTCGGGGTGTTACAATGGACCTCTATGAATTTGAATACAAGAAGATCATCTGACTGGATTAGACCACAAATCACCCATCGAGAAGATAATGTATACATATATTCAATAAAAATATTAAAACCTAATGATCTAGGTCATGGTTCATGTATTTATACACATATGGTCCCTTATTTCTAGACCCACACACAATCAATTAATTTCTCTACATTAGTACAATACTTATTCTAGACTTCTAGGTGTCACAATAAACTACATACTCCACTCCTTCCTCCCAAAATCACAGTGTTTTAGTTATATTCATCCTTTATTTGACACCTTGATTTGTAGTAGACATTAATCAAACTTGAGAAATGATTGAAACTTTATTTTACAACATATTATAAGGGATGAAATATTAGATAATGAAACTAAAAACCAATGGTCGTATCTCACTTGACTAAGGACATTATGCCCCACAAACACCATATTTGGTGGACCCCAATAAAATCTGACCACAATAATCATTGGATAAAATAAATACACTACACTATTAAATATGTTTCCAATTAAAATAAATTTCATGAATGTTGAACCTACACATAGAGAGTTTTCTATAAAACAGATTCTTATTAAGTACATATTAGATGAACCATAGATTCATTGAAATTCCATTACCTATCTGAGTGTATATGGGGATGTAATTGTTGAATAAAACCCTAAATCATTCAGTTTATGGATTTAAACTATAGTTCATGATTTTAATGAACATTTATATGAAATTAATATCACTGACCAAAATTGCCTAGAACTCATTGTTACTATATAGACAAAAGAATTACTACTTATAGATATCCTCCTCATAGACGGGAATCTAGTGATACTCATACATGAAATCAATTTTTAAGAACCATATTTCTAATTTGAGATGATTTATGACACTATAAATTCTTTATTGAGGGTTCCCATTTAGAGATATCAAATTATTTATGTGAATATAGTCTGTAGAAAACCTAAATTTCCAATCCATTATCTTAAATATACGAACAACATATGTCTAGGGAGATGAACTTAGTATTATAAATCCATACTATTAATGTAGTTTCGACTGGAACTAATGTTCTCTAATATCATTTGGGTCTATCTGAAAGGTATTTAAGTCTATTGGTGTCATCTTGGGGTGTATATAGATATAAAAAAGTGACATCTCTATGAGGGACATACTATACCACTTCCTCTATGAAAAATTCCAAAAAATCCCCAACTATTTTTGGAAACTAAACCTTTATAGAGATGATGCAGCATAGTTTAAATATCTATATTTGACTAGAAAACACCTAGGGTTCCCATTGACCAATAAAGAAGAATCTCAGTCCATATTCTTAAGGAAATATAATACTACCCTAATAGTATTTTACCAATAATAATATTATAGATAAAAATTCCATAATGTATTTTAAATCATATGTTATCACAAATTCCTTTATGACTTACCATGATAATATCTCTCTACCAAATATAATCTCACACTAATAAAATATATAAGAGTGAAAATGATCAAAACACACAGAAGTACATATACAAGGTGGTTTTTATTAAAGATTTACTAGGAACACAAGATTTAAAATAATATTCCCAACAAGTACTTAATGGATAACACCATTATCAATGATTAAGACTACTAAGGTATATAAAAATAAGGCTCATTTCCTAAACCAAGTGGGATTAGTCATAGCCTTTATTCTCTTATTTTTTTCATTATCCTAATCCATATTTTCCTGGATCCATAAATGGATTACATTAAAGGGGTAGTGATGGGAGTGGTTCATAATGTCACCCACTCCTAGCTACTCCTCAATAATGGACACCTCTTGGACTTCCACCCAATCCTTCAAGTGGGGGTTCTTGTTTTGTGAACTTCCACTATTAGTGAGGTTCATACACATTTCTTCACAACCTACCCTATAACCACATGGTAACTATCATCATCCAATCTCCAATTATAGGCATAAAAATTGGACCACCTCTAATGGAGTGATCTTATGGATGGTAAATGAACATCCTATGTGGATGACTGTAATATATCACATAACTAATTTTTTTGATAAAACTATTTATTAAAAAATAACTGTTGAAAACATTGGAATAGGTTTGAATGTGTATGGGTATAATCCTAGCATGAATCTCACACCAATATCCACACACAGACATCAAAACACATAGGTATCCATCAGAAAACATTTTGGAAAAATACATTACGGTCTCTAAAAAACTCAATTCATATTGGGATACTGTTATACTACAAAAATAATGTCCAATAATATTCAACACATAAGTCATTTACAACAATAGTGGGTAATATTACAACCTAAAAAAGTAATTATACCCTCTCTAGGGTAGGGTTGAATCATCTTTGGTATGCATGATAAATGGACAACTACATCTCATTGTACTATAGTGTGTAATAATTGAAGAAACTTCCATTTTTTAGTAAGTTTTGATTATAGATATATTACATGGTAAAAGGAATCCCTAAAGTCTACTAATATATATGGATTTAGAGAACCATGAATATTAAGAGGTCAATATATTCAGAACTCATGAAGAATAATAAACCTATGATAATTCTTATCTCTCTCCACATGAAATACCATTTGGGATGTGGGGGTGACTTCTCTATTCTTAAATATTATAGGGTTATCATTTTTCAGCATGGGTAGGGAAAACACCTGCCTATTAAGTATCAAAACTAAAGCCTCCACATTTAGGTGGTCGGTAAAAGGGGGATAAATCACTAGATTGAACCCAATGTATCCATGCCTATATAGATGAGCATGTTATCTATGAGGTGGAATTATATGTTTGAAATTTTGAACTTGTGATTAGTAAGAAAAATCATGAAGAATTTACTCAATGAAACCATGAAGGGATGGTGCAGTAAGATGATACCTAATGTATGTAGTGACCCATCAAATCATTCTTCTATTATATATATTTATTATAAGACAAATGTGTTATTATAATCATATTGAATGGTTTTTTAGGTCATGGAAACCAATCACTGGGTTCCCTTACTCTTAAGTGAAAATCATGATCCCATTACAAAATTTCTCTAAGTAATATCCAACCAATATTAACAATTCCACTAACTCTAAAAATATTCTACAAGACTTTAAATACTCTAAAAACATTATTACATCACCTCAAAAACTAAGAACCCACATTGGAATGTAGTAATATGAATGTTCTTCCCTAATACAATCTCCTAAAGGCTAGTGGATAGTTCCAAGAATCGAGAACATGTATTAATAAAATGGCAGAACATATATAGTAACCTATTACAAAAATATATATTCATGGAAAAAACCATTAAAAACACTAAATAACGAATTAAATTGGAGTATATGATGCATATAAGAATAACTAATATCCCTATAATAATGAAATTTAACTAAACATGTAAATAAGGAAAACTAAAAAATTATTACATTCCATGATAAAAACAACCTTCAAATAAGGGGAAAATATGGTGTCTATGTCATTTAAATATTAACACTACCACCACTAAGACTTAAAATCCCCAAAATCATTTATGAACCAAGACCACTAACTCTACTAGCTTCACATACTCCAAAATCTCCATTGAGTTCTTCATCATTTTAACTAATATATCTTCTGTGGGAATACTGTTTGATCAAGGGTGTGTATTAATATACCATGACTGAGGCCACTAAATAAAAGTACAAAATAATATTGATTTATTCAACATATTAAAAAAATAAATTCATTTATGTTTATAATAAGAAATTATTATTCAATAAGACCCATATATATTGAAGTTTAACACAAAATTAAAACTGAAATATCTATAACACCATGGTACCCATGTTACCTAAACTGTATCACACATATATCCTTCACAGTATCCCAAAATAGTAGAAGTAATGGGTGACTTACACCTAAAAATTTGTAATGTGGCTTGTTCAAGAGGGTTACATACTCCATTAGTGGAGGGGCCATGACCCACATGAAGACACATCATTAGGGTAGGTTACATACTCGACTATATAAATAGAGGAATTCTAAAATAGAGAATGATATACTCCAAATGTGTTATTTACCCAATGGATACTTAGATTATTTCCAAACAAGAATCATAATATCTACAATGTTATAAAACTCAATATATTAATTGACTCATTTATAAGACAAATATGATTATAGAAATTTTATTATTTCTTTCTACATAGAAAACATATTGAAATTTATTACTCATATGAATTCTCATAATTTTTTTTGGGAAAATAAAAAATGTTATTAATATTTTCCCAATACATGAAATGTATAGTGCAAAAAAGAGTGTATAAAAACATGTGAATATGATATTCTATAATGTAATTTCCAAACATATGTGATGAATGGTTCCATCATTTATCTAGAGAGGTACATGGAATATGGATCTTTATGTGGACACTATGAATGTACATATTATATAGGATGAATCTCATGACCTAAGATACCAAATGTGTGTGGAGAGTCAAATAGTGTGTCTGTCCTTGAACATAGTCTTGGTAAGTAAATAGGTTCAATTCTGAGACACTAAGTCCAATATTACACAATGTTTGACCAAGAGACACATGATTTTGAATATTTTAAATTCTTGGTCAACTCAAAGTGAGATAAATAGTGAGTCGTATTGTGTGTATCTTAGAGATACATGTAGTTTCTGAAGACAAAAAAAAAGTATGTAAATAAAGCATAAATTCTATATAGTAGGGAATCTTTAATGTGAAACATTTTTCATTACATGAGTAATAAATTAATGTCAAAATATATTTTATCCTCCACTACCGACTGATTCAAACATATTGATACTCATAACTGCACATTATCAATATATTTTTTGGTATCCTTAATCATATGTTTTTCTCTCTGTACCCATTAATCAAAACAGACATAAAACCTGTCACAACATCACTACTATATCACCAAACCTATTTGTATATTTTATCTTGCATTAAATAATTTTTAAACAACTTGTGAACACAGGAATGAAGACTAAAAAATTTTAATCAATAAAGTGTTTTTTGTAGGAATACTTGGCTTCCAAATATTGGTTTTTTTGTTGGTTAATAGAAGATTTAAATTAGGATTAATGTAAATATGTTTTGAATTTTTTGAATTTCATCAATAAAATTTTCATAATAAGTAATTTCTAAGTATATAATGTAATTATTTATTGATTATTAATTATAATAGAAATATTTTTTAATGACGTAAATTAATATTATGAAAACCAGTCCTAGAAAAATCTAAATATATGCATTGAGGCTTCATACACATGTTTATTCAATGTTATAAAAACAAAATAATCCTATTTTTACATATTCATAATCAAAGAGGAATAATTATAAATTATTATTAAAAAATTATTCAAGTGTGAAGGGGAAAAAATTCAAAATTATAATTCCTTACATAACATATATATTTTGAATAAAATGGCTATCATTCTTTGGATGTTATTGATTGTATACATAATAAATGGAGAAGTGAAAAAATTATCCTTTTTTCATAAATCATAATAAATATGGAGGAATATATGATATATTATTGATTCGATTTTATCTGTTTAATTTCCCCCCTTTAAATTTCCTAATTCTCATTGTCGATGGGATCTCATTTTTTATAAAAATATAATTAAACCTCATAATGGATGGGGAAAATCAAACTAGACAAATATATACCTTATCGTTGATTGTTTTGGGCTTGATCTTCTTTTAATGATTCCATGATTTTGTTTCTTCTTTTAATATATGATGAATTCATTTGGATTGTTCTTCATTTAGTAATGGAATATGATTGTATTAATAAATTTATCTTTATAATGGATGGGTGAGTGGGAGAAAATTATATTCCCTATAACATTTCAATGCTATAAAGAATTAAATGTGTAAGGGGGTGGATTATTTCTTACCATAATTACCATCATTAATATCCAAATTAATTCATATCATTTAATAAATAACCCCCCCAATATCTAATATTTAATAAATTCTAAATTCGGATGGCATGTCAAAAATAAATGGTTCTTGAATCACCCTTTCCATATTGTCACTATGTGGAACCTCTTTTTACATATCATAGAGCATGTCAAAACCACCACACCACACAAAATATAAAATAGTAAAATAATTTATTTTATTTAATCATTAAAATTCTTTTCTTTGGGGTTCGAGGACCCACAAAATTGTTCTATCACCAATAAGAAAATACCCTCATTCCTGATGCTACCACAATGATAGAAATTTTGAAAAATAATTTTTTCTGATTCATTAAATGTTACAATATTCATTGTCAAAAATTAATTTATTAAATATATTATTTTATTTTTTTAAGGCCTATTAAAATTAAATAAAAAATAGTCTATTTTACCAACATTATTTAAAAAAAATTATTCGATTTTTAAATAGAAAAGAAGTAACTATATATATAACACTAAATATTTTAATTACGATAACTTGTTAATAATTTCTTTCATAATTGGAACACATCTGATGTATCCCACTTTGATATATCCCTTATAATATAATAATGTAAAAATTCATGGGTTCAAATATTTTTATTTTAAAAATTTGGATTCCATGAAAACATGTATTTAATTAGTAATTTTATTTCTTCTTTATTTAAGAAGAATAATATAAATTTAAAAATTAATGTTTTGAATCCTCATCGATCCATCTTTTCTGATTATTTGAAATTTCATCTTACAATATCTCCCTAGACATTATAACATAAAATATTCTATAATGTTTTTAAAACATATTAATAGATATAATTTTTTAATTTTTTTATAATAACACATTTAATAGAAGTAACAATATTCTCATATTGATTTTTTATCTCTGATATTGTAACTCTATTTAAGAAAACCTATTTCATATTTTCAGATCTCAAGTTAAATATTTTACACTGATTCATTAATATAGTTTTAGTATAATATATTAAAGTTAAAATATTCTTATATAAATAATCTTCTTCCATATAAAAGCATGTTGATATGTCTCAGTAATTCACAAATTCTATGAATATAATTTTTTCAATTGTAACAAAAATGTTAGAATATTTCATTACATTCCAATAAACAAGGGTAACAAAATTATCTAACATAAATAATTAGGGTTTTTTAGAAAGGATTATAGTCCCATCCTTACAATTTTAAATTTAGTTTTTATTAAATTATAAGTATTTTTGTTATGATAGATGATGTTAAATCATATGAGTATGTTAAGTTAATTATAGTTAATTATAGATTTATAATTTAGATGAATTTCTAAAATCTAGGTTTATTTTATATATATAAAAATATTTTAATGGAAATTAAAATAAAATATAGCTGATAATACAATATGTTTTTTTCAATAGAGTTTATATTAATTATATTTATAATTGGCATTAATTTTTATTTAAAAAAATTACAAAAAAACATATTTGATTATAAAATTTTGTTTACATATTTCATTAATTAAAATGAAAGAGAAGATATTTTTTATAACAATTTTATTATTATATGAAAATGAATACACACATTTTATTTTTATTATCCACTAGTTTTATGTACTTGTAATAAATACTTTTTAAAAATTAAAAAATATATATTAATTTTTATTTATAAATATATATATATATATTTATATATTTATTTATTTACTTATTTTTACATATAATGAAATATATATCCTTGGAATATTTGAGACTATTAATTTATTACAAATAAATATTGGTTAATGTGGTTAAAAGAGCAATATATAAGGGAAAATTTATTTTCTTCTCTATGTGGCCTATAATTTGTTGGAAATTCAATATTAAGTTTCAATAAAACCAGTTACCTATGTTGTGTTGTTTTTCATTCATGGTCCAAGTGAAAGTTTAGTTACAATGTATTTATCCAGATATATATTTAACTCAATTCACTGTAATTGGGGTTTGATCGAATCCTCCATAAATTCATTATTCTTCAATATGCATGTACCTCAATTAATGACATCTTTGATCATTTTGTTAATATTTCCACGTTTTTAGGCTTCATTATTCACAACTAAAATCATTTAATTATATCTCATTTGTCATATATTTTATTTTATCAATAAATATATTTAATTTTAAAAATTATTTTTCTAGTTTCCTTTTATATATTAGACTATATTTTTGTACATTTATTATTTTCGTTGATGTGTTTAATAAGGGATGACCATTTATATAAATTTTTATTTGTAACAACATTTATTTTAAGATATTTTAAAATATTAATATTCATTCCCTTAATAATAAATTTTATAAAATCTTCTCATAATAAATGTTTTTTTAATATTTATTTGGGTTTCTTTGACAATATATGTTTTTTCGTAACATAGAATTTATATTTCTACTAAATGTTTCATTTTTAGTAGTCTTAAAAAATTATATATATATATATATATTACATATTTGAAGATAATATTATATGTAATTATCCAACATTTATTTATTTTAATAGTGACATTTCATTTTTTTCGAAAACTATTCGATATTATGTCACGAACCGTCCCCCAGGGCACGTGTTGTGACTACCCAAATCCCACGTTCCTTAGGATGGGGGCTGGCGACTCTCACCAATGGTGTAAATCACTAAAACTGGGAAGGCATTGCCTTTAGAACCTAAAAACACACACAACAGTGTACAAGATGGAATTAAAACACTATGTAAAATTAAATAACAAAGTGAACAGAAAGTAAAAGGGGGAAACAAATACAAGCCCAACTGTAAAGTTCCTGGGAACATAAAGTAAAACTGAAGAAAAGAAAAGTTGTCATTGGGTGATCATCTGAGGTTCATACTAGAATGGTAGGTACAGATCGCCTCCTCAACACTCCAGGCCTGTTCGTCTCCTCCGTGTATCGTCACACCATATGGTCCAACTCCAGATATCATACGGTCCTGGTGCTCTAAGTCACATTCAACATTGTCTTTCTTCTGCATCCAACACAACGAGGTGCGGGCATAACCCATGCACGGGTGAGTATAAAGATACTGAGTAGGGACCCCGAGACCCTCAAGGTCTCACAAAATCCAACAAGAATAAATCACATGGTATGAATTCAATAGATAACCCCACTTACGTATATGACCATACATATACCTATGTTATCAAGTAATCCATGTCAATAATTAGGAGAACACAAATGTTTCTGACTCAGCTCACACAGGTATACATATTTTGTGGAGAGTTAAATATGATTAGATGTAGCCACTAAATCTTCTATTCTGTCGAACCCCCAAAGGATCCTGGAACAAAAATTAGAACTATGGAACCCACACATGATCCAGGAACAATATTCAAAGTTGTTGAACCCACACAGGATCTAGGAACATCGTTCAGAACTGTAGAATACACACAGGATTCCTGAATAGTAGTCAGAGCTGTCGAACCCACACAGGATCCAGGAATAACGGGGAAAACATTTAAACCAACACAGGATCCAGGAACAGTAGTTAGAGCTATCGAACCAAAATATGATTGAGAAACATTGTTTAGAACAATCGAACCCACACTAGATCCAGGAACAATAGCCAGAGCTATCGAACCCACACAGGATCCAGAAATAACAGTTTGAACTGTGGAACCCACACAGGATCCAGGAACAGTAGTAAGAGCTGTGGAACCCACATAGGATCTAGGAACAACGGTTCAAACATTCAAACCCAAAAATGATTCAGGAATAGTAGTCAGAATTATAAAACTACTATAGTATTTAGGAACAATGGTTGGAACTATCGAACCAACAAAGTATCTAGGAACAGTAGTCAGAGTTGTCGAACCCACACATGATAGAGGAACAATGGTTAGAAAGAAGCCAGCCACAGGGTTTCCACACAAGTATGCTTGATTTTCTGTGGGTCCTATCATTAAGCCAAAATTCAATACAACAACTTCCACAAATTTCCAATAAGAAATATCTTGAAGGTCTGCCTCTTCATAGGGATCTCAACGCAACATACGGTGTATCAATCGGACACACGGTCTGAGAGTTATTTGCCTTTTAGTCCTACGGGCTTGGTTGGCTTCATGCATGATCCAACACGACCGTATCTAAAATATACCCCAAAATCCAGTTGGATAAACTCGACGGGACTATCAGGATCCATGATTACTAGCGCCGCTGACGGTTCGTCAAACAGACGCCCGGTGCCAAAGATACGGCCAAAGAAAGTAAGGGGTCGTAGTGGGCCCATGTCTGGTCTGACCCAGCCCGACTTAGTATGGGATTACCCATTGGGTCGGTCCAGCCCGTTAGGTTTGTCCCGGACTGCTAGGGCTAGCCCAGCAGGCTGTGAGGGTGGTCCGGCACGACTCGTGGCTGGTTTGGCCCGAAGCGTCACGGGGGCGTGGCATGACGCGGCTAGTCCCGGAGGGCGTGGCATGGGCCGGTTCAGCCAGGGCACCGTGAGGGGGGACATGGGCTATATTGGAAGGCCGGTGCAGCCATGACATTGGTTTGGCCGGGAACCAGGTGGTGGCTTAGAAGGCCGGGAGACGGGAGGCCGGAAGTGAGGTCTTGTGGAGGCCGGGCAGATCAGCGGGGAGGCCGGTAGGAAGCTGGGAGGTGTCCAGGCAAGCCTTCGGTAGCCGGGTGGTGGCTAGGTAGGCCTGAAGTAGGCCAATGGGTGACCGGGTGGTGGCTGGTCAGGCTGAAAACCACTGGCGGGCGGCTGTGAGGTGGTGCGGTATGTCGCGGGGTGGCGTGGGTCACGAAGGATCCAGGTAGCGCAGCCTTCGTCTTTCCCTCCTTGGTCACCACATCATTTCAGCGCCATTCTGAAGGACATCAATAAAGAGATCGATGGAAGGATTCGGTCCATGTTAGTTTGGCCCCCACCCTCCGTGTTTATGGTGATAGAAATCGGTCCTTTATAACAAACCACAACAATCCACCAACAAAAAGAAATCATCCACATTCTTCATTTTGAAGGAAGGAAGAACATGAAAATTTAAATTAAATTAATCCCCTACCATTTTTCGGTGTTCTAAGATGATGTTGGGGATTGAAGACAGAGTTGTCATCATCCGTTGCGTCTGTCACATACATCCAATCCCGAGATCACACATCGTTTGGGGAAGATCTTCCACTTCGGTTGGAGTCCGTAGAAGAAGATCAAAGGATATTGTCGCCAGAATTCTTCAATGGAAGAACGCGTTCTTCATTCACCATTATTCGTTGACGAGGGCATTTCTCTCCCATACGAATAATCCTCCTCTTAAAACACTTGAGTTAAAATTTGTCCCAAATAATAGATTATAATATCTATTATTTCATTGGCAAGAATTCAAAATTTAAAATTAAACACTCGGATGGCACATTAATAATTAAGGAGTAGGATTTGGAACCGTTAATTTGGTGTGTTGGCTACATTAATGTAGAGGAGGCTCAAGTGGCTCCTCCACATTAATGAGGGGGGTTGAGAGGTTTTTCTCTCCTCCCATTTAATAGAGGATCAGGTGGTACCCTCCCCTAATATTCAAATTGGGGGGTTATGTGGTCTCAGGTGGTCCCCACCTCTATAACCTCTCATGGGCGGTTGAGGTGTGGTGGTCCCCACCATAACGTCCCCTAAGCCACAACTCATAACTAAGGGAATATGTGGTGGTATTGAGCACGCATCTGAGCCTCTCGCTCCCATGTGCTAACCTTGAGGTTCCCAAGCTGTAAGAGAACACGTACCAGAGGTATCAGCTATCCACATAGGACCTGCTCATGTCGATCCCCAATCTCCACTAGAACCTCCATGAAATTCACCCAATCCTCAACGTATAATTCTCCATGGTCGATGATGTGATAAGGTATGTCCACATATCTCCACAGCTGAGGGTCATGGAAGATGTCATGCACCTGGTGCAACTGAGGTGATGATCCAAGCGGTAAGCCACCTCACCTAATCTGCTTTAGGACATGGAATGGTCTGATGAATCACGGAGATAACTTTCCACCTTGGCCAAATCTCTGTAGACCTCATCGAGGTGAGACCCATAGAAAGACGTGGTCACCATCCTCATACTCTAGAGGCCTCCATCTCATGTTAGCATATGACATATGCCTACTCTGTGCAGTCTTAATCAGCTCTTGGATGATCTGCACCATCTCCGTGGTAGCCTGTACCATCTTTGGTCCTACTAGTGATGACTCCCCAGGGGCAGTCTAGCACAAGGGTGATATGAAAGGTTGACCTTATAATGCCTCAAAATGTTCCATCCCAATGGTGGAGTGATAGATGTTGTTTTATGAGAAATCCACCAAAGGTAGGTGATCCTCCCAGCTTTGACGTAAGTCGGGGACAAAATCAGAGAGCATGTCCTCGAGGGTCTGAATAGTCAGCTCAGTCTGGATACCCGTCTGAGGATGGAAGGTGGAGCATAGATGAAGCTTTGTCCCAAATTCCTCCTGCTACCCCTTCTATAGTCAGTAAGTAAACCTTGTGTCAGATTGGTGACAATAGAATATGGTACCCCATAAGTGACACGGGCACCATAGTACGTCCTCTGATGAGGATGATGTTCTCCCTACCTTCAAAAAATCCATCAAGTGCCTACCCTGTAGAAAAATGACCACGTCCTATCTCACAGACAATGTCCCCACACTATTCCTCCCTGACTCACTAAAAGAGTGGGGGTGTTACTATGAGAGACTGTAGAAAAGCTGATACATATCTATCCACAAATGATATCTCAAAAGTGTCTAGCTTCTCTTTCTCTTCGCATAATCGCTGTATACCAGACCTCCTGCTGAGTGCATCTCCCAAAACGTTCCCCATTCCAGGAGTATAGACTATATCAATGTCATAGTCCTAGAGGAATTCATGGCAACATCGTTGTCTTAGGTTTAGGTCCTTTAGAGAGAAGATATACCTGAGACTCTTGTGATCAGAGAGCACAATAAAATTTTCACCAATCAGATAGTGTCACCACATCTTCAAGGTGAAGACCACTAATGCTAACTCCAGGTCAAGGGTAGCATAGTTCTGCTCATGTTGTCTCAACTATCGAGAAACATATGCGATCACTACTCATTACTACATCAGGAAACAACCAAGATTGGTCCCTGATGCATTGTAGTAGACTACGTACCCTATGTCTTCCACTGGAAGCCTCAAAGTGGAGGAACTAGTCAGCCTCTTCCTCAGCTTCTGAAAGAATTGATGGAATCTCTCTAACCAAACCAAGGTTTTTGAATTCTTCTTCAAGGCATATAGTGGTACTGCAACTCTGGAGAAATTTGGAATGAATATCTGGTAGTAACCAGCCAATCCCACAAAAACTCCGTACCTCCGTCACACTTTTGGGTGGCTCCCAATCAAGTATCACATCAATCTTCACTAGATCCACTACAACTCAAACCTCCGAGATGAAATTTCTAAAAAAGTGAACCTCTTGTATCCAAAACTGGCACTTTGAGAGCTTACCCTAAATCTTGTTCTCTCAGAGTGTGTCCAGTACTATGTGCAAATGGTAGGCCTGCTCCTCCTAAATAGTTGAGTAGATCAGAA
This sequence comes from Viscum album, assembly GCA_963277665.1. Lineage (NCBI taxonomy): Eukaryota > Viridiplantae > Streptophyta > Magnoliopsida > Santalales > Viscaceae > Viscum > Viscum album. The sequence continues at coordinate 249,776,918 of OY728126.1, read as the reverse complement.
TGTCATCGATGAAGACTACGAAAAATGGATCCTAGTATGGTTGTAAAATCCTTTTCATGATTCCCGTGAACACTATCAGAGAATTGGTTACACCAAATGTCATAAACAAGAACTTTTATTGGTAGTAACGACATCTGAAGTTCATCTTCTCCAAATACTCATATCAAACTCTGAGCTGGTGATAAATTAATCTTAGGTCTATCTTCGAGAACCACCGTGCTCCCTTTAGCTAATCAAAGTGTTCTTCAATCCTCAGAAGTGGGTACTTGTTCTTCATGGTCACTTGGTTTAGGTGACGGTAGTTGACACAAATCCTCAAGTTACCATCTGCCATCATGGTGAATATAATCATGGCTACTCAGGGAGAAACACAGGGCTGAATGTATCCCTTCCCCTACAAGTACTGTAGTTGTATCAATCGCACACGAAGATCTGTGGGTGCAATCTAATATGCTTGTGTAGATATAAGTGTCGACCCGTGGTACAGGTCTATGTAAAAGTCCACCTCTATGTGAGGAGGTAGACCTGGGACATCATCCGGGAAAACATACGCATACTGGTCCACCACTACAAGATATGTCAGACTCTCTACATCCACTACTCTGAGGGCAAGGCAAGCCAACTGATGAGTGATTTCATGTACTCTCCTCTGGGAAGTCCATCCTGTGATGCAAAATCTCCCTTCATGCATGTGAAGGTGAACCAGATCCCATCCATGTGGACACACTGCACTTTGTGCCTAATACAATCTATCTGAGCATGGACTGTAGATAAACAGTCCATACCCCAGATGACATTATGATGCCTCAATGTAGCTACTAGGAGATCCCAGCCAAAGCTCTCTCCTCCTAAAGTAAGTTTACACTATAGGAAAAAGTGCGTAATCATCGAATCTTCTCCTGTAGAAGTCTCTTGCTGAAAATATTGAGCCAACAGCTTCGGTGTAATCTCTGAGCTCTGGACGAGGGTAGCAGCAATGAAAGAGTGACTAGCCCCTATGTCTATAAGAACTGCAGCTATGGTGGAGTAGACCCAGATTATACCTCTAATTATCTCCAGAGATCCTTGATGGTATGCCTCAGCTACCAGGAGATGAGATCTAGCCTGTACACCTGCTCCCCGAGGTCGTAGTGGACCTCCTAGTAGAGGTGGTGGTAACACCACAAAACTTCATTCACCACCAGTTGTATGGCCAGATCCTCTGCCACGTCCTCCAGATCCCTATGGACCACCTCGGTCGAACCTCTCCCTCTGCCTGGGAGGCCCTTCAACTGTCTACTGATCATGTGAATGATGGGTCAGACAGTCACAATCCATGTGACCCTGTCCACCACATAAGTAACACTGCCCCCTCCTGGCATGTCTGTATTAGTCTCTTGTGCCCTGCATAGCTGACCCTGAGTCATTAAGTCGTCCACCTGTGGGTCTGGTCTATGTGGACATCAATGACATCTGTCTGCTTCCTACTGTAGAAGACTCCACTACATGACAACTGGTGGTGGATCTCGTTGCTGGAGACTGCTTAGCAAGGAAACTCTCCACTAGGAGGGCTCTCTCTTGCACCCCCCGCCCGCGGTAGGATGTTGAGTGAGATCATCGAAGCCATGATATCTTTCCTGAGCCCCTACTCGAATATCCGGGCCTTGAAGAATAGTTCCTGTAATATATCTGTGGAGTAGCGCGAGAGGTTGGTGAACCTCACTGAGTATTTTTCCGCCTTCATGATTCCCTGCTGTAGATGATGTTTCTTCTGTATCAACATAGAACATAGGTTTTATAGGAAAAACTCCACTAGAAACAAGCTCTTGATGTCTTCCTAGAGAAGTGTCACATCATGATGCACCTAGGGCATCAGGTTCCACGATCTTCCTATTACTGCCTAAAGGAGAATTGCAACATAGCTCTCCATAAAGTCAGCTGATGTAACTACCAGTCTAAAGACTCTCACCATAGCCTCCAGCGAATCCTCAACGGCATGCAGGTCTGTCTCACCCCTGATCCTGGGTGGCCACTTTTATTGGAACTAATGAAATACGCTCTGGTGGTATGCACTCTCTACTGTTGGGGCTGGTGGCATCGGTGGACCAATGGGGAGTAGTACCACTGCTACCTCTACTAGAAAAGGGCCCTACCCCGAGGACTCATTAATCACTGTGCTATCTATGTATACTACTCTTATAACTCTAGCTGTCTGTCTACGTGGAGGCATCCTAAAAAGAAACAAGTGTGCCTTGGTCAAAAAATTATACCTGGTGAGATGAATCAATGAATTCACAGAGAAGACTCTTGAAAACACACATGCAACCAGTGTTTTCGTGCACTATGTCAGAAATCAGAAGTCAGGGTCCTGGTGTATATATACGTCAGTTTCTGCACCAACACTGGACTCCCTGAACTGAAAACTAGACTCACTAAACATAACACTATTTCTTCACAGAAAAAACAGATCCGAGTCCTATGTTCCGCTGTAGAACTGAAACCTCTTATACTAATTTGTCATGACTCGTCTCTCGGGGAACATGCCGTGAAAACCCAAAGACATCCTTCCATAGGCCAGGGGCTGGCGACTAGCTCTAAATTCATAAATCCCTAAAACTAGGAAGTAAATTCCTTAATAACATGAAAACCGACAAAACAAAGTAATATTTGGAAGCAAAAAACTAAGTAAAACTGTATAAAAAAGAGTACTAAAAGTAAAAGGGGGTTAGAAATTCAAGCCCAGCTGTAAAGTACAAGGAAACAGAAAGTAAAATTGAAAAAAGAAAAGTTGTTGTTGGGTCATCTTTTGAGGTTCCTACCTAAAGGGTAGGTACATATCACCTCTTTAGCACTCCAGGTCCATCCGTTTCATCCGTGTATCATCACACAGTATGGTCCACCACCAGATATCGTACGGTCCTGGTGCTCATAGACTCAGGCAGCGCTGTCCATCGTCTGCATCCAAAACAATGAGGTGCAGGAATAGCCCATGTAGGGGTGAGTTTAAAGATACTCAGCAGGGACCCTAAGACCCTCAAGGTATCAAAAAATCCCACAATGTTAAATCACATAGTATGAATTCAACAGATAACCCCACTTAGCTATATAACCATACGTATACCTATGTTATCATGTAATCCATCTCAATCATGAGGAAAACACAAATGTTACTGACTTAGCACACACAAGTATACAAAATTTGTTGAGAGTTAGAGATGATTAGATGTAGACACTAAATAAACTATTCTGTCAAACCCACACAGGATCCAGGAACAGAAATCAGAACTGTCGAACCCACACAGGATCTAGGAACATTATTCAGAGCTGTCAAACCAACAGAGGATCCGGGAACAGTGGTCAGAATTGTCAAACCCGCATAGGATCTAGGAACAGTAGTTAGTGTTTTTGAAGCCACACAGGATCCAAGAATAGCATTCAGAACCGTCAAACCCACATAGGATCCATGAACATTAGTTAGAGCTGTCGAACCCACACTAGATCCAGAAACAGCGGTCTGAACTGTCGAACCCACATAGGATCTAGATACAGTAGTCAGAGCTGTCGAACCCACATATGATCCAGGAATTTCGGTTAGAACCGTAAAATCCACACAGGATCCAGGTACTCTTGTCATAGTTATCAATCCAACACATGATCCAAGAACATCGGTTTCAATTGTTGAACCCACACAGGATCCCAGAATAGTATCCAGAGATGTCGAACCCACATAGAATCTAGGAACAACGGTTAGAACTGTCAAACTCACATAGGATCCAAGAATAGTAGCTAGAGCTGTCGAACCCACATGGGATCCAGGAACATCGGTTATAACTGTCAAACCCACACATGATCGAGGAATAGTATTTAGAGCTATCCAACCCACAAAGGATCCAGGAACTGTGGTTAGAAAGCTGCCAACCACAGGGTTTCCACACAAGCATGCTTGATTCTAGGAGGGTCCACTCCTCAAGCAATGTTTTGTTACATTAACTTCCAAAAATTTCCATGAAGAAATATCTTGAAGGTCTGCCTCGTCATAGGGATCTCAATGCATCAGACGGTGCGTCAATCAGAGGCTCATTCTAAGAGTTATTATCTTTTTAGTATGGGGGACCAGAAGGATTCGTGCACGATCCAACCCGAACATATCTCAACTATACCCAAAAAAACAGTGGGGTATCCTCAAAGGTACCATAAAACTCCAAGACTATCTATGCCACTGACGGTTCTTCAAAGAGACCTCCGGTTCCAAAGATATTTCCAAAGAAATTACTGGGTCGCATTAGGCCCCGGTCCGGTCCCACCCAGTCGGGCCAACCCGTCCCAGCTTGTTCTAAGCCGAACTGTTGGGTTCGGCCATGTCTATTGAGAGGGCCAACCCGTTGGGTTTTTTCTGGCCCACTAGGCCTATCCAAGTAGGTTGCAAGGGAGGTCCGACCTGGCTTGGGGCCGGTTCATCCCGGAGCGCCGCGATGGTGTGGCATGGCGCGACTCATCCCGGAGGTTGCGGCTGGGGCCACTTCGGCCAAGGAACCACTAGGGGGATGCGGGCTGGCTTGGGAGGCCAGCACAGTAGGGGCACAGGTTTGGCCGATGCAGCCAGGGCGTAGGTTCGGCTGGGAGACCAGCGCGGCCTGGCAGTTCGGCCAGGGCATCAGTTCGGCCAGGAGCCGGGAGGCGGCTCAGGTGGCCAAGAGGCCGGGTGGCGGGCGGGCTGGCCAGGCGGTGGTCGGGTGGCAGCAGGGCAGGCCGGCGGGTAGCCCAAAAAATGTCGGGGAATCCAGCGGCGGCCGGGCGGCAGTTTGGAAGGGCATTAGTGGCCGGCGGGCGACCTGGTGGCAGTGCAGGACACTGCAGTGTGGTGAGGGTTATAGAGACTGCAAGTAGCATGACCTTTGTCTTTGTTGAATTCTTCACATCGTACTTTCATTTCCATGCCGTATGAATTCACAAAATAGATCAATGGAGGGTGTCAGTCTATGTTAGATTGTCCCGCACCCTTTGCATTTAGGGTAACAGCAATTGGTTTTTTAGAACAAACCACAAAAATCCTCCCCCAAAAAGAAAGCATCCTCATTCTTCATTTTGATGAAAGGAAGAACATGGAGAATTATATGAAATTAAACCCCTGCCTCTGTCCATTGTTTGATGATGATGTCGTGAAATGAATACGGATTTTTCATCATCCGTTGCGTCCGCTACACAGTTCCAATCCCGAGCTCACACGTCATTTGTGGAAGACATCCACATGGGATGGAATTCGAGAAGAAGATATATGGAGAATGATTCCAGCATTCTTTGTTGGAAGAACACATTCTTCAATATTCATTCTTCATTGGTGAGATATTTTCTATCCTCTCCCAATAATCCTCCTCACAAAACACCCATGTAAAAAGTTGTTCCAAGTAATAGATTATAATATCTTGTATTTCATTGGAAAGAATTCAAAAAGTAAAACTAAACAAATGGTTGGAAAAATAAAAATTAAAGAGGAGGATTTGGCACCATTAATTTGGTGTGTTGGAAACACTAATGTAGAGGAAGCTCAAGAGGCTCCTCCACATTAAAGAGTGGGGTTGAGAGGTTTTCCTCTCCTCCAATTTAATATGTGGTCAGTTGGTCCCCACCCCTAATATTCAAATTTGGAGGTTATGTGGTCCCCACCACATTAACCTCTCATGGGTGGTTGAGGTGTGGTGGTCCCCACCCCCATAACCTCTAATGGGAGGTTATGGCTTGGTGGTCCTCACTTCAATCCTCCACAATGAATTTAATGTTCCAGTTGGTGCTACCTCCCAATATCCACATGGTGGCTCCAAAATAAAATAAATTGTATATCATTTTATTTTATAATTTTCCATGAAAAACCGAAAAACTATATTTTATTCTCTTCATACAACCTTCTAGTTGAATGTATCCTTATGCAAATACCGACACTTCCCGTTCAACAGTGCCCTCCGATTTCAATTCCGAGCACCAGTTAAAAAAATATTAAAACCTTCTCATACATTTACTGAACATACCCGAACAAAACATCATAAATTGATTCCAGGCACACCGGGCCTTGGAATCACACGCCATAAATTTTCGCGGACTCATAAAATTCCCAATTAATAAAAAAATTACAAGGAAATTCATGGTCTTTACATATTATATATGAAAATTTTAATATAAATATTCATATAACACCCCTTATATATAAAAACGTTCTTTAAAAATAATCAAATGGATTATCTTCATCAATATTACTAGAATTGCATATATTATAATTATTTTAAAAAATATTATATATAAGGTGTTATATATGATGATTAAAAATCATTAAATATATAATGTTATATATGTTAATAATTTTTATATCATGGGTATTAAACTTTATATATTATTATTTTCTTATATATCATGAATTTTATGGTTATAACATATCATTAAATGATTCACTTGTAGAACCAATTATCATTAATACATCCATAAAAACCAATGTAACAATAACCATTAATGATTAAAATGTATATAATAATACTAGTCATCTTCAGTAATGCAAAATATTTCAGTCAATATAACATATTTTCATATAGATTCTTCATAAAAGTAAATTATTCTAGAGACTTTATAAACATATATATTAATTTATCATTCAAATGAAATATTAACTTTAAATATTATTCAGACTCTTGTATATTAGAAAATGTTTACATATGATTACTATGATCACACTTTATATATTGATGTTTTGTTTTTTAGATCAAGATGAACTACCTTCATTAAAAATGGTTGTTTTTTTTAAGAAAACTCAATATTTTTTATATATAAAATTACATAAAAAACTATACACATTCATAACATTCCCCATGTATTGTAAATATATATGAATAGTTTTTTAATGATTTCCTAATAGTTTACCACATTTATTATTATAAGATAGTTTTATTTTTCTATAAAAAATAGTAATCTCTCTATTAATATATTTTATATTGACTGAAGAGGTATTCGACATAATTATAGACAATATATTGTTTTCATCTAGGATTATATAACACCACAACATGTTTTTTATATTTATTTATTAACATGACTTATATCATTCCAAATTCTATAATTTGGAGTGGAATAAATATATGAAATTAAATTTACTATGAAAATAGAATCAATTTTATTTTAATTTTTAATATATCAGAGTTATTTTATAGGTATAAATTATTTTATTTCTCGTCTACGAAAATGATCATTCTCTTACAGAGAACAAAAATGACAATTCATAAGAAAAAATGAACCAATAACCATCACTAACCCAAATGATAGTATTTATAATCTTAAAATTAATTCAATATATTATTTAAATTATTTATTTGATAAAATACAACAAAAATCAACAAAATATCTTATTAGTAACTACGATTAAAAAAATTCATAAAGATCATCCACCAAAAAATATTTTATGAGGTAATTCATAATTTTGTAAATTTTATCCAAATTTTAAACTCAAATAAGGTAATCAATATATTTTTAGATGATGGAAAAATAGAATATTTCATATTTAGAATAAAATGTGAAATATATGAACATTTTGAAATGAATTTGCTAGTGACGATTAAATCCAATAGTGATACAATGGATGAATACCTTTTGATTATTTTTTCAATATCATTTAAATAAAATTTTATTTATTATTAGTGTAATAAATGGAATATCATTACAAATTTTTGTCTCCCTTACCCATGAAAAAAATAATAATCATAATTACAAGGAATATAATTATTTTCAACCATTTCCTCTAATGTGGGTAACAAATACTTTTTATGATTGATTTCATCAATATAATAAACCTACATGGTAAATGAAATAATTTATTGTGATGTTATAGAAGGTATATTACTTTTAAACCATTATTTAATGGTGTCCCAACACTCCCACTAGTCAATAAATATATATTTTTGATGGAAAGGATGATTAAACCATTCTAGGGGAACCCCCATGATATGGACAAGATGGTTTGATGATAACTGGGAAGTCAGTCATTTTATATGTGAATGATATATTGTGGTTAAATGGGTTGTCAATAGGTTCACCATCTTTATTTTTCTAAAAGAGTGGTGTATTTATCATCATTCTCAATAAAAACTCCCTAAGGATCCCACATCCACAACCAGTTATAGACCTTCTTTTCAAAGGAAAGCTTTCAATTGGGGTTTCAGACCCAACAAAACCTAGGAACACACATTGGTCAAGATTATGGGAGGTCAAGCTAATCACACCCTTCGGGGGATTTTTGCATACCCTAATACTCTCTTATAGATTTAATATATTTACATGAATCTGTTTAGAATCCTGATATTTGATGGGTAACCTTTAAGAAATGAAAATATTTTAAACCTCTTTCTATTCATGGTACATAAATGATTTCTCCCACCAAAAGAGCATAGGTTGAATCTATATTATAAACAATGGGGGATATTTCATTCTACCCACCTGTATGTATCTAAGGATATTCATATGTCTCCAATGATGGGGGGATGCTTATATATTGGATATTCATAGTTTGGTGCATGGAAATTGATGTCCTATAAGGAGGAGATTAATATATTGATACTGAGATTGATCATCTATGAGGAATAACATGATTGTTGTTCATTGAATTAATCAAATCCTATATAGTTAATTGAACCCATTCAGTTTAATGTCATAAAGAAAGTAAATATGTGTAGTAACCGAGAAACAACATATTTGAGCTTGATCCTCGAGGTGAAATCCTACATATCTCAGTAATGGGAAGAATCAGAGTTATCATAGTTCAGTCCAGAGAATAGGATAATCCCTAAGATATATTTTCGTTAGATGGATGGATACATACAATTACACTCATTGGGCATACACACTGAGGTCACCCATTCTTGTGGTGATTCATAATGAAAATGATATGACCATTATAACTCCTAAAGCATATAAGATACATGATAGTTGTGAGAATAAAGGGATATAATGTAGTTAATCTAAATGAATATGAAAGCAGGACATATGTATTAGGACCACAATATTGAGGTTTAATGTGGAGCTCAGGACATAGGATGGTGTCCTGTATATCCTATTTTTTGCATGAATCAAATTAATAATATTATAGTTAACATATTAGTCAACTAATGGGTGAGGTAGAGTGACCAGACCATTGGAATGATTGGGTCTCAATGGTTGAAATGTTAGAGTCATTGCATAACATACCTAAAAGAGGATTCCCATTTGATCTCGGTCCTTAAGACAATTTCCTCAATATCCTGGTTATTTTTATAATTAGAGTTCTTGTAGTTAATTATAATTCGTAGACTACTAATGGATGTGTTTTAATGATCATCCCATGTGAATGATTGGAGCCTAATAGTTTAAATATAGAATACATGGAAGTATTTACATTAGAGGGGATTCTAATTTAATCTAATACTATATGAACGCGTTATAAATATCCTAGTTTTGATAAGAATCATAGTTCTCATTGTTCAACAGATTGGGACTTACAAACTATGGCCTCCATTTTTATTCATGTCATATCGTATATTGATATTGATCAGGGATTACACACTGAGGACTCCCTATATAAATGATTTTTTAATTAAAATCCCTAATCTCATGTGTGCTTTGTCCGATATGGGAAAAAATATGTGGAAAATAATTAGTCTCGCTTCTTATGAATGAATGACATAGGTTCTAGAAAGTTCATTTATATCTTTTATATAGAACTCATGACATATGTAAGAATCATACATGTCCTGGTTATAGAAATAATTAAAGCTCTCATTGATTAGGGGATTGAGGATTACACACTATGGTTTTCCTTTATATGGGGAATATATCATATAATTCTATTGATTAGGGCATGAATATTGTGGTCTCCATATATGAATGGTGTGATTATTGAAACTCCACAATCCCACATGTGATAGGATTGGTATGGAAAACAAGGGTTGGAAAGTAATCAGTCTTAGTATTTAGGGATTCATGAATTATGTGATGAGGCATACCTTCAGAGGTATAATATATAGATCAGGACATTGGAAAGAATCATATGTTCTTTATTTTATAATGAATAAAATATATTATAGTTCAAGAGCTCATGACTTACACATAGATGATACGTTGATATGGGGGATTGTACAAGGTTATCATGTACCTCAAATACCTATTAACTTGGCCTTCTTGTCAGCCTAACATGTGTTGATTGTCATCCTAACATGCCTTGAATGTATGCATGATGTGTTGGAGGATATCATCCTAACATGCCCAAAGATGATTATATGATTCGTTAGACTTTTCATATGGATTTCACATAATCTATATGGAATCTCTGAAGGCTATCACATGCGTTAATGATGAATTTTTCATGGTACATCCCAAGGCCAGGTTGGCTTATCCTAGAGGCTATCAAATGATCACGAATGACATGCTTTGAGGGAGTCACATAATCCCACTTACATTTATTGATGTCATCATGAAATATAGATGAAAAATTTGGGCAATGACATGGTATTAAGTTTGACATGATTGCAAGATGCTTCATGACCTAGTTGACTTGTTTGGGTGTCATTACGCAAGCTAGATAACATTTCTAGTTAATGTCACAAGAGTTGGCTTGCATCGATGGATGGAATTGTGACATCTAGTCATCTTTTCTTTGGGACCTTGTGATATGTAGTTGAATTTTCTAGATTCCACTACATGAATTATCGTACATGTTCGGGTGCCACCATATGTATTTTTCAATATGTCCAGTGGACATGGTGAGGGTTGTATGGAAATCCAGAGGGTTTCATTAGACCGGGATGGAATTTCCAAGGGGATCCATGTAACTTTCTCTTCCACATATAATAGACATATCCTGACCCAAAAATTTTACAAATTGAGTGTTGTTTGATCTAGGAGACATGTCCTGATGTTGTTTCATGACATGGGTGGTTCATGGGAAGAGCATGATGATCAAATTATATGTACTTCTATTAAGTCACACAATTTTTTGTATTGGTTCTAGATTTTTATTTAATTTGACATTGATTTGCATTATATTATCTTTTTAATGTCTCACAAGAATGATCAGTTATGCGGGATGTCATTTTCATAACATTCTGAAAGTCCATTATGTTGTGTGTGAGTGATCACATGAAGTTCTTATGCATGATTCATGATCTATTAGATTTTTCCCCAGATTCTTCCAAATGGAAAAAAATTCCAATCATGATATTTGATGATTATAGAAATACACTCTGATTCTAGGGTGCATAGGTGCAAGGATCCAAGAATTCTAGGAATTCATTTTTCATGCGAGGGTGGTGAATTCATAGGCCATTCCACATTGATTATTATCTGCATTGTTAGGCCCTTGTTGATCTAATCCTAGATGGAGTCGGTGTAGTTATTTTATATTATGCATTTTGTGAGATCCTATTATTTTACATTCATGGGGTGTCACATGATTTTCAGCGATTGTGAGACCATCCCATTAACAAAAAATTTATTAAATTATATTCACTTTAATGAAGCCTTTCTTAATCACATGAGCATGTCAAGGAGATTTTGTATCTTCAATTTGAATTATTGAAGGGCCTTCGTGAGATCTGTGTGCCTATTGGAAGGTTTTTTCATGACATGAGGTGACTTTTGGGGGATTGGTCATGATACAATGTAGGGATGCAAGGGGGAATTTATAAGAGTTGTCCATTATTGATAAGGGATTTTGTGGCGTTATTTTGGAGAGAAAGAGTTCACCGCATGTGTTTTATGAATACAATAATTTCTCTCCATTTCCATTTTTATTTCCATATTTATTTTGCAATGGTTTGGGATGGTGAGAGTTTTCTCATTCGATTTCGAAGAAAAAACTCCCCTAATTGATGATGTCTCACATGAAAAAAAATTGTTCCTTTGTTTTGGCACACTATTTATCATGAAAAAACCCTTCTTCTTATTTTTGGGCCAAAGGGGGAGCCAATACTGTCTGGACAAGATTGAAGACCTTCATGAGACTAGGGTGATATGTTGGTGTGTTCTCACATAGAGACGATGATATATCACTATGGGATTGTGGTGTCTTGCAAACCGCCTAGTTTCAATGTGTGAAATTTAAGACCATCAGAGTCCCCCATATTATAGATATTTTCCTCCTAATTTTGGAAGGACTTCTTTATGGGTTTCGAGTCGTCCATCAATTGACAAATTGCGTGACCTAGGGGAACTCATCTGGCCATCGCTGCATGATCATTATGTGTCCTAGGTTCATTCATGATATTATAAAGATTCATTAAGTTGTATTGGCAAGATATCTCTTTGGTAACGTGCTACGTGAGACCATTAACCTGACCTTTGAAAAGACTCATGATCATTAGTCTCTTGGAGGTGTACACAATCCAAAAGTAATTGGACACCTCATTTTTCCTTTTCATTGTAGGGAAAATAATACACATGTTGAGGTATTTTTTCTTTTTTGGATTTTTCGATTCTCATTTAGTAGGAATCAATATATTCACCCCCCTCTCGAGAGATATGTCCTCATGGACAACGGTGTGGTTCTATGAAAAATAAATGCCAACCCAAGGCATTAACTTTTTCACCAATTGATGTCTTAGGAGATTCTAGGTATGTTGGGAGACACCAGTTATTCCATAGAATATCATATTAACATGGGATTGAAGGGTATACCATTCACCTACTACCAATCCTTCAGAGATAAAACATCATGCCGTTGTCATGTGACCTTTTCAAAAGGCCCTTCAATAAGAACTCATCACCAAACTCCTCTGCCATACCATTTCACCACAACTACATTTCAAGACTAGTTTTGTCCATAAATTTTTCCAAATAAACTATGAATTTATCTATGGTAATTGGTTGAACTTCGACTATAGGGTCACATGATTTTCTTGGAGGGTTCACAGGATCTTACGGCTCGATCGAATGTCCCTTTCACTATTATAAGGATCGAGTAAACTTGACAAGGTCATACAATCATGCATATTGTGAGGGGTCATGTGATTATGTGATATTTTTGGGTTCATGTGTCCCATGAGATATTAATGAGGTAGGTTGTTCAGTAATCATATATTCAATCAGGAATCCCTTATAGATTCTTGTGATGAACATGAAGCTACTACTATTTATGCCTTTCTATTGAAGGGAATTAACTTATCTGACAAATGATTATTCCTTATATTCATAGGGATTCCGGATCCAAACATATCTATTGAATCACATCTAATAAAAAGTACATGATTTCATGGAATCATCATTCCAAGCATCGGTACATCGTGTATTCGAACCACAAGGCAATGAAGTGGCATCTTAAAACTAAACTGTGGGACTAGCCTTTATAGAATTAACAACCCATTTATGTGTTTGGACTACTAGATTACATAACCATCCATTTATAGACTAGAAACATCCATCATGTTGGGTGTAAAAAAAATATGAGTTGCATATATTCAATTGTTTTTAGGATTGGATGACTTTTCATGGAGTAGTCCTAAGGGTTTTCTTTTGTGATGTAAAATTCTCCAACAGGTCCAGATGGTTGTGACTACACTCACCAGCCCATCACTCAAATCTATTCGAGCATATTTTTATATTCCTAAAACAAATCATGTAGTGGATAGATCTGAAAATGGTATTTTAGTCCTGGTAGAAACTTTTTTGATTAATGAAAATGACATTTTTGGGTAGGCATTACATACGCAGAAATGTTATTTCAATTTTCATATCATATTGTGAGGAAGTAAGTAAATGACATATATGTAAATATATATATTATTCCATTATAATTATATTTTCATATATTTCATACTTATACTAAATATATATTTTTATAATCATTATTTGATGGTGAATGTAGAAGATGAATCTAATCGCATCATGGAGACGGTAAGCCGTATGTACGCACGAGCGACAATTTTATTTCCTTAATGGTTAAATGGCATAGAATCAGATTAATACGAATTGTAAAAAAAATAATATAATGTTATAATTATTATTTAGTTAATTTTTATGCATCATTATACACTTCTAAATAAATTATAGATGATAGATAGTTTACACAACAGCATGGAGATGGTAAGATGTACGTACACACAAATGGTGATATTGTTTTTAATAGGGTGTGTAAAAGGAGGAATGTCTTTGTAACATAATCATAATATTCTCTCATCATATATTATATTATGGAGTTATAATTTAATTATGGTAACAACATATGAAGAGCAAGTATAAGAATAAAAGAAGTTTTAAAGATGTGATAAAACGATTACCTCTTCTAAGAGTGTCTCCTTTTGATTTGCTCAAAGGACTCCTTATGATGTTTTTCACCCTAAAGAGTGGCCAATAGGATTAAGTGAGTATGTTAGGAGGAGGTTTGGGTAGGGTGTTTCCGTGCCAAAGGTCATTGGATGTGTGAATAAAAGAGAAGAATATGTTCCCTTTTGTAGGAGAGGTGAGGGACACATCAAGAATGTCTTGAAATATTAATTTATTATAAATATATATTCGGATTATAATGGATCAAAATTGATTTATTTCGAGGAAACGATGATGGTGCTTCCTAATTCTCTCAATAAATAGGTTTTAGAAAAGTTTATGTAATCAATATAACTTTATATTTTGGCCTTAACCCTGGGAAAAATAAGTTATCTCTTACCATGTAATTTGGTATTTGTATACAATATGGTTAATACAGTTAATATAAAAAGGAAATAGAACCAAAAGTGGATCATTAATGAAAATTGTAACACTATATATGAATGTTTTTAGAATCATAGATTTTTATGACTATTAAATCATTTAATAAATATTATTTGTTCTAAAAACTCATTTCTGTTAATTTTGACATATTTTAGTAATTGATTTCTATTAATGTAAAATCAACGTGATTAATTTGAAAAATAATAATAATATCAACCCTAATAATTATATTTTTTCTAAAAAACCATTTGAATGGAATAAAAAAAATCAAGAAACATTTATTAGAATAATTATAATATCATTTCTTTGAATCATTTATTAATAATGTAATAAGTACATCATCATTTTGTCATACATATGTTTATTTATCTAATGCCGAAAATTTATAAAAAATAAATACTATATTGTTGGTAAATTATTTAGATTTTTATTTACTACTTATAGATGAAGATATAATTTATATAAACCAAATTAAAAAAAATTAGTTATGATATACATATTTATGTTATATTACCCTTTTTGTTAAATTAAAAACCACAAAAGGTAATTATCCCACCCAATTGGCTCCAAAAAGCCAAATATTCGGCATAAAGATTGTTTTGGTAGCCTATGACTCATAAAATAGGATTAAGACACATGTTGGGTTAGTTTCAGGTTATTAGAATATTAATATTTTTCCCTTATATACCTGATTCACCCTTTAACCATGGTAAATAAAAATAATTACTAAAGTTACTATTCATAATGTTAAAAAATACAAGGCACCAATTTAAATAATTTAAAATTTTTTATTCCAAATATAGAATACTTCGTTTCAAATTCAGAACGCATTAATTTCAGAAATTAATTTAAGAGTAAAATCCACTGTCAAAATGAGAAAACATGTTCTCTAAATTAAAAAACCATAAAAATATTGATGCATGTTTATATAAAATTTCAATATGAAATTACATAAAATGACATAAATTATTTTAAATGATAAAAAATTAATCTAATTATAAATTAAAACCAACTTAATGTATAATCAAACAATATAAATAAAATATATAAAAATACTATTTTGAATTAAAATGCAATATTTTTCACTATTCAATAAAATATGAAAGTTATAAAAAAAATACAAAATAAATTTTTATTTCCTGCTTTAAAATATTATTTTTTTAATTGAAGATATTATAGAGTAAAATGTTGGATTTAAAAAGGGTTTAGCATTAAAAGGTAAAAAAACTTCATCTTTTTAAATACTTATTTTATGTAAAAAATATAATTTTTTCATATATTATATCTAAGAAGCTCATAAGGTTAATGAAAAAATTATATGGAATAAAAAAATTCAAAATATGGTAAATAATATTCATAACCGCTTTTTTAAACAGCTAGTTTGATAGGTCATGGTGCACTCAAACTCTATATTGCGTGTAACACAAGCTATTGAATTATTAAGAAGAAGAGTACTATGGAATCTTGGGGTGTTAAATTATCCCATCTATTAATAAATTGCATCCAAAAAAATTAATCTTGGAATTGAAAACTATGTGTTGTACTTTTGAATATATATTTTTTGAAATCCCAAAATTAATATTGATTAACGAGACTGCCATTTTAAAAGAAAGAAATGTAAGTATGAATGTGACAAGGGTTTAGATATACTAGGAGTCATTGTAGTAAAATATGGATATTGAAGAAAAAACTAATGACCTTTTTTTGATGTAGATCGATAGAGAACAAGATTTTGAGATAGTTAATAACTATAAATTTATAAATCTGTAATTATATAAGGTGACATTTGATTTATCATAAAATAATGAACATAGGAAACAATTTTTGTTTTATAATATTTTCCCTATTGTTGAAGAATTAATTATTTCATAGAATATGAAAAAAAGGAATCATACATAATTTATATGTTTAGTTTCATTCATTAGCTAAATCCTACCACAAACACTTCTTCCTCTTTAAAAGATAATAAAAGTCAATAATTATTATATTTATCATAATTGTACAAGGTTCTAAATATAATATTATTCCATTTAAATAAAGAAAATGTTGTTATACTAGCTAGGGACTTTTTGTAAGCTAATGGTAGGAAACAAACCCTTATCACACATCAGTTGTGGGTTTAATTCATGAACCCTTGTCTGATGTGATAGGTTGTTGCCCAACTTACGAGTTTTCCTTTTTCTAAAAATAAATTATTATAACATTCCAAAAATAACCTTAATTAATTTTTTAACCTTAAACAATACTATCCAATGTTAAAGGTAATACATTTCATCAATTATATTTATCATAAACACATCATTCTAAACTCTATCTAAATGGTATCTAAATTTCCAAAATCAATTGTAACACCAGATTCCGCAAAAAACACAATTTCTCTCTGATTATCAAATACTGATTATATTATTACATTCAACATATTAAAAACATAAAGAAAATAAAATGTATTATAGTATAATACTAATATACATATGATAGTTCAAATAACCAAAATATAATTCTTGAATCAAAAAAACCAAAATACATTATTTATTCCAATCTGACTGTAGTGATAGGATAAGATTGAGATTGATCAATTTTATTATTCTAAGAAATATTTCATTATCGCTTGGGACCATAATTTTCAAAATTCCCCATATCATTACAACTATAAAATTGAACATTTTTATCTTCTTTCTTTCCGTTACAATCTATAGAATGATGGCCTTTCTCACCACAATTGAAGCGAACTCCTTTTTCCTTTTATGCAGGCACCGACATATTTCCTTCCACAATTGTCACATGTGGGAAAATCCTTCATTCCCTTATTTCCTTTATCCGTATCATTCTTTACAGTTCGATTCTTTACTTTCTTTATTTTAATGTCACATTAGTCTACACTTCATATGATAAGAAAGATTGTGGGACAAGTTCACGTTGAAGGAATGGTTTTCATCCATCAATGAATCTATAAATCGTACTTCATGGGTTACATATGAAGCCTACAAAATTCCTCTCTATCCTTGTAAATATAGCATCAGATTTTCCACCATACTCATCCACTTTGTTCCACAGACATAGAAATTTCCTTTCTATATCAGCTTCCATTTCATGAGGAAATTATTTCTCTTGGAAAATTTCATTAGACTCCCTAAATTCCTTATTTTTTACATCTTCATCCTTCTTATTGTTTTTAATTAATGACCACCATTTTTCTGCATCTCTTAAGTTATGATAAACTATCATGAAAACATTTTTCTTTTATTAGTCCCAAATGAAAGAAATATTTTCTCTAAATAACATATACATGGCTCAGCTAAAAATATATTTGTAGTACCATTAAATGTTAGAGGTTTTATTCTCATGTAATTTTCTATCATTGATTCTCCACTTTGTGGATTAAGGTGCTCCATATGGGTAATATTGTAAGTCATAATCTAAGTGAGTTGTCCTCGTACTATTATAGGATGCTCAGTAATTTTTTCATTCCTAGATCCACTATAATTATATTGCATATGAATAAAATACCAAAATGGATTATCTATGTTGATAAATATTCCATTTATCCCATTATGTGCCAGTTCTAATGAATGGAATATGTTTAATTATGTTATGAATCATAAGGCATAAATACAAACTAGCAAAACACACACCATAAATTGAAAAATCTATTAACATCGAATCAATAATCATAAATTTGGTTCTTTAGAGAAAATAATTACTCATAAACATTTATTAATGGGTTATAATAAAAATAAAAATTATAAAATGCATATACCACATTATTTTAAAACAAGTTATACATTACGGCCTGTTGTCATGTACCGGGTTACCCTGAGTCATTCTTGGAACACCTTGATGGAGTTCTCACTTCAAGGTACACTTCTTCCAAAACCACGTCCACATTTAGTATAAAAATATGAATTTATATTAAAGTAATACCCATATAATCTCTATAAAATAAATCTAGGATGTTTTTTATACTTATTATAAAAGTATATCTTAGAGTTATGATCCTCAAACTAAGCCTTTTAGATTTTTTTTCCAAGGTTGTTGCTAATCTTCCTATGATACCAATGGTAACACCCCAACCACTGAAGCCCAAATCCAGTGCATTATTATAATATATTGGCATGATTTCAAGGATTCAAGTCCTGATGGACTGATCAATTTAGTATTATTGGAAAATAGATTACATACATGAACATCCCATTACAATTTCTAATAGAATACACAGAATGGATAATCCTTTGAGAATGCTATTATTCCCCCAACATAACACTGTATATCAATCATAAAACACTTCATCGCATCCTAGGAAAATATAACATAAGAAAGGGGTGAGCCTAGATACTTAGAAGGGGTAAACAATATAAAAATAGCTATCACAAATAATCATATACCTTTAAGGCAGTGCACAAAATTAAAACAGAAGCCTTTAAAACCATTATATTTAACATAATATGTAAATAATTCCTCGGATAATTACATTTAAACATTCACTGGGATAATCTACTAGTTTTAAAATTAAATGTAATATCAATAAATAATCTCAGAAATATTGAATACACAATGTTAGACATACAAAAAATATCGTCGTGGCCTCATCCAAGACATCTAAAAATTAATGGTTATGGCCCCACCAAACCGATATCTCAAACTAAATGGTGAAGTCCTCAACGAATTCCATTTTTAGTTTGTATCCTGAGACCTATCGATGCATTGTTGGGCTATAGTGGGACCTACCTATCACATACTAAGTCCAATACTTTCTTCAAATGAAAATAGTGAAACATAACTTAAACATTCAAATTAAAACTGGCATATGATATTTTAATACTTAAACTATAATCTATGAATGGTAAAAATTTCATATCTATAGTTAAACATATCATAAACCATTAAACACAATATATATGATTGTATCATTACAAATCATACTCAATCAAGCATAAATTCAAAAAGGGATGTAGATATAGATGAAAGTAATCTAATAAAATAATTAAAACTATTTTAGAGAAGTATCCATTTTCAATTTTAATAATTTAAAATCCATCATAATAATA
This sequence comes from Viscum album, assembly GCA_963277665.1. Classification (NCBI taxonomy): domain Eukaryota; kingdom Viridiplantae; phylum Streptophyta; class Magnoliopsida; order Santalales; family Viscaceae; genus Viscum; species Viscum album. Next base: position 249,757,188 of record OY728126.1, on the reverse strand, counting down.
AAAGAAAAATATCCCTTTAAATATAACCTTGTATGAATTTAAGGTATCATTAAAAATTTTAAGGCGTCATAAGGGTAGAAAATAGCCACTCATGATGTATAAGTTAAAAAACATTCCATCCTTAAATTATCGAAAAGGGCACAAAATACCTTTTTTTAAAAGCGACCGAAAGATTCCTTTTTGATAAAAAGTTAAAAATAGGAAAAAATGAAATTAATAAATTATACCGAAATAGTAAAAAAATTAAAATGTATTTTTACAAAACAGATATGTGGAAGAAAAATATTCCCTCGGAGAAACTTACATATAATCAATCTCGAATGAAAATATGAGATTGTGAAATAAACCCCTACCTTAAGTTTGATACTCTCTACATGTGTCTGAAACACCTATATAAATGTTTTGAGAATATTCTTAACTTGTAACATAATAATTATAATATTTATGATATCATATCTGATTGGTTAATGATTTTATTTTACCCTTTTATTAATAATTCCATTTTAAGAAAACGTTTCAGGTAATAATCACTTTTTTATCTGATGTGTTTTGAATTATTATTCATTATTTTCTTACTTATATCATGATAACAAGATTTATATATCATATATATTCAGAATATATATATATATATATGAAATGGAATACATTGTTCATGGAGAGGGTAGGTCGTACATACACATGAAAGTTATTTCCATTTCCTTATCATATTGAGTGGATGTAAGTGAATGACATATACATAATGAATCTCATCACATTGTGTGACAGTAATCCGTATATATTCATGAGTGATGATATCAATTCCATATCAGTAAAATGGTATGAAATAAGATGGATTATGAATTTTATAGAAATAATATAATGTTATATTTATTAATTAATTCATTTATATACATCCTTATACACATTAAAATAATTTATATGTAAAAATTAGTTTACACCATGGCGTAGAGACGTTAAACACTACGTGCGAACACATTTTGATATTATATTTCATGGGATAGGTAAAAATAAAAACATGGTTACTCCATAATCATAACAACATGTCATAATATTTTATATTCTGTAATTATTATTTTTTAAGTAATATACTTTGGAAGAGGATGTAGAAGAAGAATGTAACATTGAAATAAAGGATTAAATGAATATCACTTCTTCAAGTGTCTCCATTGGATTTTCACTAGGGGACCTAATAAGTTGCTTTTCTACCCAAAGGAATTAATATAAGTTTAATTGAGGGAATATGGGAGGAGGTATGTTCCGGTTTCGATAAAGCCAAAGGGCATTAGAGGCGTGAATAAAAGAGAAGGACATGTTACTTTTTTAGGAGATATGGGAGACACATTAGGAATGTCTTGATATATTAATTTATTATAATATTATTTTTTAATTTTAATGGATTAAAAGTCATTTATTTCTAGGATATGATGAGGAGGGGTATAAATTATTCCAATCCATTGATTTAGACAAGTTTATGTCATGAATTTATCCTTCTCTTTAGGCATTAACCCTTAGATAAATAAGATAACTCTTACCATGTCTTCAAGTATTTGTATTCAGTATCATTAAAATAGTTACTATAAAATGTAAATAGATCATCAAGAGAATCATTAGTGAAAATTTTAACACTATATAAGTTAGTTAGCTGAATCATATATTTTTATGACTGTTATATCATTTAAAAAAATATTGTTAGTTTAAAAAATACATTAAGTAAATTTTGATAGTATTATGTAATTAATTTATATTAAAGTCATATCAACTTGATTCCTTCGAAAAAAAGAATTAACACTTCCATAAATTGTCAATGTTGTACAAACAATATCGTGGATGGCATCAAGAATCTCAAATTACATTTATTTTAATAATTGTAATATCATTTATTTAAATCATTTATTAAAAAGGTAATCACTGCATAATCATTTTATCATTCATAAATTGATTTATATAATGTATATAAATTATAAAAAAATACCATGATGTAAGAAATATTTTAAAATTTATAATGAATATTTTTAGATGATGATATCATTTATATAAACCAAAATAAAATTGTTTCGGTTAAGAGATACATGTTAATGTTATATTTCCCTTTTCTTTAAATTTAGAATTATAAAAGGTCATTATCATACCAAAGTTGATCTTAAATGCAAAACATTAAGCCTAAGGATTGTTTTGGTCTCCCTTTACTCATAAAATAGGATTAGAAAACATTTTAGGCTTGAGTTATATAATTATATTATTTTTTACCCATATTTACCCAGTTCACGTTTTAACCATGGTAAATAAAAATAAATACTGATGATACTTCTTATAATGTCAAAAAATCAAAATTTATTATTTACATAATTTGAACCTTATGATTACAAATATAGAATCATTTTTTATAAATTTTAAATTAATAAATTGTAAAAATAAATAATTAATTAATCCACACTATCAAAATGTGAAAACAAGTTTCTCAAAAATGATAACCATCATGAGATTGATATGTGATTATTTGAAATTTAAATATTAAATTAATTTAAATGAATTAAATTATATTAAATGATAAAACATAATTATTTATACCTTAAAACCAACTTATAGGATAATATAAAAATAAAAATAAATTGGATGAAAATGTAGTTTTGAATTAAAATGCTGTATTTTACACTATTCATTAAAATTTGAATGTCATCATAATGAAAAATTATAAAAAATATGTTTTTGACCCTATTATAAATATGAATTTAATTTTTTCAAAATTTAATATATAAAAGTGTCAAATATTTTACTTAAAAAGGATTCTTCATTAAAAGGCAGAAAACTGTATTTTTTTATAAATACTTCTTTTACTTGGAAAATTGAATTTTCCTTTCTCTTATTTCTTCAAAATGCATAATATTAATGAAAAAATTATATTGAATATATAAAATTCAAAATATGGTTAATACTATTTATAAACTCTTTCTAAATGGCCAGATTGACGGGTCATGTTGTGCTGGAACTCGGTGTAGCATGTAGCACAAGCTATTGAATCATTAAGAAGAAGCGTACTATGTATGCTTGGGGTGTTAAATTATTTGTAAGTTGGTATATGGGCTTTTTTATCAAGGGGTAGGTTCTCTCGGAATGAGCTTTCAATTATTATAATCTTTTGGTTGGTTGTTACCTAGATGTTATGTGATTACCTAGACTGTTTATCTTACCTAGACCCTGGGTCATACCTAGACTATTTGTCTTATATAGTCTTTGATTCATACCATGATTGAGTTAGTAATCCCCTATCCCACTACGGTTTTGGTCCTCTAGTCATTTATCACACTCCATGTACTACCAACACTCTTTTGTTATGTACACTCCATGTGTTGCATACACTCCATGTGTTACCGACACTCCGTGTGTAACCGAAACATTGTGTGTTTCTAATTCTTTATATGTAATTACATTAGGGTACATTGTATTCTTAGAGAAATCATGTTTATGTACTATAGACCAACAATTTTTTTGATATGACTCTAGTGACTTTCTGGACAGTACCTATTAGATGATATAATTTATTTTGCTCTTTGGAAGTCTATTGGGTGTATTTCTTAGTTCTCTTATTGGTGGTAGACTTAATGTGATTCTTAGTTGTTTACTTTGTGTAATCCATTTGTGGTTTGAGGTCCCTACTGAGTATAGTTTTACTCAGACCTATATGTGCTTCACCCACACATGTCGAGTCTTGTGCATATGATCAGTAGCTTTGACGGAGTCCTGGGTGGGCCAGAGACACGGGGGTTTCGGGTGACCTAATGGACATGGTATGATTGAGTGACATTAATAGATCCAATTGTACCTACACTTTAGGCAGGGTTTTCTATAGATGATATCCATGAACTTGTGCCTTTCCATTTTAGTAGGGGTTGTATTCTATCCCCTTGTTATTTTAGTTTTTTACCTCACTCTGAGTAGGTTTTCTTAGTGGTTTACATCTATGTTTACTTAGTATATTTAGTTTCTGATTTTTCATGGATATAGGTTCATGCATATAGGAATTAGTGAATATTCCCCTCACTTGTGGGATATTCTTACTCAATTAAATTCTCTTTCACCTGTCCTAGAGGAGCCGGGCTTGCAGTAGTCATGAGAAAGGCCTCAGGGGATGAGTAATAAAAAAATGGTATCAGAGGGTGGTTAGTTATAATATTCTTTTGGGGTAATAGTGTTATGTGTATTTGAAATCAGCATTCTAGCCAAGGAACCCAATGTTGGTGTGGTGTCTGACATATCAATACACCAGGACTTTGAATTCAAATTTCCCACTCGGTACATGAAAAATATAATTGAATGGGAAATGAATGGCCACGAATCATATTGGAATTTAGTGTGTTATCATGTCCTTCCTGGGTCAGAGTCAACTCACTAGTTATATTATATTGACCATGGTACATCATTATTTCATTTAGGATGCTTCCACATAGACAGATAGCCAAACATTCCGAGCATTACCATGAGGATGGTCTGTGAGCGATGAGGCATTAGTGCAAGGAACATTTCCAGAAATAACACCTCTCAGTGGTGTACCACCAGTAACACCACCTGGATAGTAGAAGTTCCTACAGGCAGTACCAGTAAAGGTTACAAGTTCGACTAGTACTTTTCAAGAGTTCCAATGGCAACAACCTCACTTGTCCTGAGGTAAGACCGATCCTCATATGGCTGAGGATTGGATGGAGGTTTTTACGCAAGACTTCCGCATAGTGAGGACACCGCTTGACTATGTGAAAGTCCTAGTCGTGATTTCTTCTAGGCTCTGTGAGGTTATGGTGGATCCCAATGACTCAGATGAATTATGAAGAAATACTATCCTTCACCGACATTGAGATCAGCTTTAGGAAGGAGTTCATTCTAGTGATGTTACGCTCTGTTCATATACAAGAGATACTTCACCTGGATCAGGGAAACTAGTCACTAGTAGTGTACATAGTGAGATTCATGGATCCTCCTCACTGATATACTGACATGGTGAAAGACCTATTTTTTGGGCCCATACCTTCGGTCATGGACTATGCCAGTTTATTACAGAGTTGATGAAATCCCTTAGCATCCCTACGAATGATTTGGTATAAGAGTGAGCTCAATTGGTAGAGAATTTTATTTCTTAGAGAAGTCACCCTCAGTGGGATATACCACTGGGTGATAAGTAGAATATAATTTGACAGTAGGTAGCCAATAGGTAACATAGGGACTAAAGTGGGTCATGCACTCTAGGGTACGAACCCATGATTTAAGATCAGTGGTGCAAGCCTCCAAATATTGAGCGAGTCAGATGATGGTCATATTATGCGACTCGTGCGGTGGTCAAGGGATTCTAGCTAGAGAATGCCCGACCATTTTCATGGACAACCAGGATATGGTCAATGGACGTCTGAGGTAGTGGTGTTTTATGGAATAATGTGTTTCTCAAAGAGGAAGATGTGTATGTGGATTGGTATGAGTGGCATGAGGTGGATAGAGGTTTGAGGCCCTACGACCACCACCCTCTTGAGGTCCACCCTTGGTATAGAAAGTTGGTGGTTAGGGGTAAGGCCAGATCCAGGTGATAGAGGCATTTGATCCTGAGACTCTAGGGATGATTTGAGGTTTGATATATTTCTTTTACACCCTAGATATAGTTTTCATAGACATTGGTTCTAGTGACTCTCTTTTCTCCACAAACCTTTTTTGAGACACAAAGATTCCAGTCGAACCATTGACTTGATCCCTATGCTTAGAGACTCTTATGAGGGGATATTTGATGATCAGTCACTAGTGTCGATAATGCACCCATACTCCTTGGGGGATGAGAGCTTCAGTTGAGATATTGAGGTGGCATTTTTGAGTCCATAAAAACATCATTCAGGGTATGAACTGGTTATCCACAGTTCATAATCAGATTGACTGTTTTAGGCACACAGTGTAGTATTTTTGGGATATAGGACCATTATTTTTGTTTATAGTGAAATGGACACACAATCAGTTCCTGAAAGACTCACACATATGAGGGTCTAGCCAATTACACATTCCTCAGTAATCATGACCCTTGGTGCATTGAATGAGACGAGTCCTCAGATTCTTGTATTGGTGGTTGAGTAAGATGATGTCTTTCCAATGGATGTTCCATGAATACCTCTTCATAACTAGGTATATTTATACACTGATCTATAACTTGAGAGGACATGTATATATGAATTGGCATATTGGACGGCTTCTTTAGAGCTTCATGAATTGAGGGTAAATTTGGAAGACTTCTAGAGAAATGGATTCATGAGACCCAATGTTTCACCATGGGAAACACCAGTGTTGCTTTCTAAGATGGGAGATGGGTCTTTCAGGGTATGTGTTAAAATCTAATGACCGAATCTGGTGACCATGAAGAATATGTATCCACTATCAAGGATTTATGAGCTCTACTATCAGTTGAAGGGTGTGAGACAATTCTCTAAGATAAACCTCAGTTCCAGCTACCATTAGTTTCAGGTGTGGTATGAGTACTTCCCGAAGATATATTTCAGATGTCTCTATTTCCACAATGAGTACATAGTGATACCATTTTTCATAAATAAATCACCAAAAGTGTTCAAGGGACTCATTACTAGGAACTTACATCCCTACATATAATTGTTTGTAGTAGTCTTTACTGATGATATCCGAGTGTACCGAGCATCCGAAGAGGAGCACGTGATACACATAAAGATGGTCCTGGACTTAATCTGAGAGAAAAATGTTTATGGAAAGAACTCTAAGTGATTGTTCTAAATACAAAGAGGCCCACTTTCTGGGATATTTCATTTTGGAGGTTTGAGTTGCAGAAGATCTAGCAAAGATAGTGGGGGTTCTTTCCTGGTTGCTACCCAGGAATGTTACTAAGGTGCGATGATTCCTTAAGTTGGATGGGTACTATGAAAGGTTCATAAATGAATTTTCAAGAGTAGAAACATCCATGAAATCCTTGACATGAAAGGTTTAAACTTTTCTATGGATGGAAAAGTTCCACGAGATCTTTCAGAAGCTGAGACACTGTTTGACGAGCACTCCCATCTTGAGATTTTCTGATGAGGGTGTCAAGTACGTGGTGATGTGCATCGCATCCTGGACTGGGCTTGGTTGTGTCCTGATACATTGGAATGTGGTGATTTACTACAGTTCACAGTGGTTGAAACTACATGAAATGAACATTTTGACCCATGATCTAGGGTTGGTGGTGGTAGTCTTCACTCTGAAGATGTGGTGACACTAACTAATCGGTGAAAGATTTATCATCTACTCATACTAAAAAAGTCTCATGTATTCCTTTTCTCTGAAAGATCTAAACCTGAGATAACGTCACTAGATAGTGTTCCTCCATGACTATGACTTCATGATAATATTGACCCATGAGAAGGGGAACAGGGTGCAAGATTATCTCAGATGAAGATTGAGTTCTCAACTATTGAATGTGGCCTCTTAGTAGTAGTACTCATTTTAGATATCTTTTGTGGATGGATATGAATTAGCTTATCTCTAGTTGATGGTGGGTTCCCATCAACTCTTACATAATGTGTAGGAGGAAAAACATTGAGATTTCAGTTATGATTCTACACAATCTCAGATGTCCATAGGGAATTACCCTGATAAATATTCGAAAGGTGGGAGTAATTCATTCTCATTAGAGGGAGAACAATTATACCATATATGTTGTGAGATGAGGTGTTTTTGAATTTCCATACATCCCCTTTGTCGGTAAATCCAGGTGCGGAATAGATGTACCATGACCAATGACATTAGTTTTGGTGGATGGGGATAATGAAGTTAGAGGTTGTGTTTGTCTCTAGATTCCTCACTTATCAAAAAGTGAAGGCGGTACACTAGGTTCTAGTGGGATTGAATTGAACCCTAGACGTGCCAGAGTGGAAATGGGATGGAATATATATGGAATTTTTTAGGAGTATACAATGTACATCCAAAGGGTATGATCCCTTCTGGGTTATTGTTGACCACCTCACCAAGTCATCCCACATCATAGAAATTTGATAATATGGTTTAGTTGAGATCTTGGGAAGCCTCTACATATAGGAGATAGTTCGACTCCATGGGGTCCCATCGATAATAGTCTCATATCATGATCCTCTATTCACATCACAGTTGTGGAAGGGATTGTAGGTGTTGTTTGAGACTTATCTTCCACAGACAATAGCTTTCCTCCCACTGATAGATGGTCAGACAGAGTGGAACATTGAGTTCCCAAAGGATATTCTACATGGTTGAATGCTTGATCTTGGATGTACATTAGAGGATCACCTACCCTTGGTGGAGTTTTCATACATCAACCGCTAAAACTCCACCATCATTATAGTACCATTCAAGGACTTTTACAGGTGACATTTTAGGACTCCAATTTGCTGGACTGGAATTAGAGTTTTAGCACTCATGGGCCTGGAGTTGGTGCATTCTACTACAGAGAAGGTGTAGTTCATTTAGGAGAAGATGAAGAATACAATGCTCCCTTAGAACTTCTACGATGATAATAGATGATGACCGTTGAAGTTCATGGAGGGAGACAATGTATTATTTCTCGTCTCTCCTCGACATGGGATAACAATATTTTGCCAGGATGACTTGTCATCTTCGAGGTTCATAAGACAATTTCTAATACTATTTAGGGCCAGCTAGGTAGAATACCTCTTGGAACTACCTCAACAGTAAGAGAGGGTGTATGACCTCTTTCACATATCCCAGCTTAGGAAATAAGTATGTGGCCTATCACACATCATTCACTAGGGCGATCTGGACATTGATGACGGAGGGAATTTCATAGAGTACCCGGTGGAGATCAAGGGATGATAAGAGAGTATGCATCATGGAGAGTTGATTTCATAGGAGTGCATTTGGTGGAAGCATGAGAATCTCTTGGAGCGAATTTTGTAGTAGGATTGTCAGATTTTTTCTCAGTATCCCCTTTTGTTTATTAAGCCCTTGTTTTGTCTTTTGGGTACGAAATCGCAAAGGTGCGGAGATTGAAATGTCCCAAATTTTGCATGTAAAATTTTATAAAATTATATGGAATTATTTCAAGACCGAGAGCTGAGGCGGGAAAGGATCATGAGTCCTGGGGTGTTTGAATAAACGTTTGGACTATTTTTAATTTTATTAAAAATAGCGCATGTGTGTAGTTTTAGTAATATCTAAATGGGTGCTCAGATCCTAAACATGAGGGAACTATTGCTTTTAGGATGGCATGTTTTCCATAGGCACAAATTAACTATAGTCGGCGTAGATCTCCAATCATAAAATCAGAGAAGGGCATAACTATAAATAAAATAATTAAATAAAATTATTTTATTTTAAAATCAGAATAACTCATAAACGATAACTCGGATTGAATATTTGAGTCCGCTGTAGAGTTTATAATTGGTGTTTTATTTAGGCCGAGCCTAACCTCGAACGGTGCAGGTTCAGGCTGAAGGTTATATTATAGACATGAATGTCTTTAACATATTGAATAAAAATATTTTCCTTAACGTAATGTGGTAACAAAGAATTGAATTATTTTTTAATTGAGCTCTTTTCAGAATCCAATGTTATCGTCATGACCCTTGTGTATTCCTAAGGCATAGAGGAGGAACTCTCCAATTGGTGAATGATGGAAAATGACATATCTAGATCGCTCATGGACGTATCCCCATCAATGAAGAATAATCTTCTTAGAATAATCCAATATTTTGGAAGGGGTTTTTTGTTTTTTTCGTGATTTTCTTATCTATTCTGGTTTACCATGATGAACATAGACTAACCCATGCACATGTTGATCTATAGTTTGATCATTCTTGTGGGACAAATAGAAATGTGTGATTAAAATGGATAATTTATTAAATATTATTTTTTTCCTATTCATTATTTTCTATTGACATGAAAGGACCAAGGATGACATGAACAAGGTCATGTTCCATTCTAACTGTGTTGTTGTGCTTTTTCCCCTTCCCCGTTCTGCATTCTTTATCGGTGGACCCTCATTGTCATGAAATGTTTTTTCAGATGGTTCTAAACATGGATGGAACCCTAGTGAAATGGATAGAATAATTGGAGCTCACAGAGATGAAAAACATGACCCGATGGATGTAGGCGTGCTTCCATATCAAAAAATAGAGCACCAGATGCGACCAGTTATCTGCATAAGAGAGGCACTGTTGGCGGTGTAGCCACCCCACTGTTGACGGTTGTCCTCTTGACAGCTAGTGGTGGAGGGACCCATGGTACCATGCCCATGGGTGGTGTTGATAGGTTTCATCAATGATCCCTAGGTGGTGCTGGTCATGTAGACTTACCACGTTGACCTAGGGAGATGCGGACAGCGGTGCAGGTGCAGCGGGAGTGGACACAGTAGCTGCCACGTCTGGGCGAACTGAACCATCCCCCATCCAAGTGGTTTGGGTTGAAGTAGGAAGGTCAGGACGATAACAGGCTAGTTCACACATGGATTGTTGGGCTGTCCCAATTGGGTCGGGTTCAAAGCTAGACCCCACTAGCCCCTTTTCAAAAAAAAGTCCATAACTCACAAATCATGTGTCTGTTTTCTAATCCGTTTGCGGAATTGGGACCCTCATGATGAGGATGTTCTGTTGAGATAATATAAGTGATATTCCATGGATTTTTATGTATATAATTTTGTCTCAAATTGTATGTGCTCCCAAAAAGAGCATGATGAGGATAGAATCCTACGTCAGGCTACGACCTAGAAGCTTTGTGATTTCCTAGATTGTGTTTCATACCTAGAATACATGTCTTATCTAGAATTTTCTTCTTACCAATACTAAGTTTGTATTCTACTCTTCCACCCGTTTGTGGGTCCTCTATCCTTTTAAGACACTCATAGATTTACCAACACTCTTTATGTTATCTACCCTTCATGTATTACCTAGACTCTATGTGTTACCGAAAGTCGGTGTGTTGCATACTCATCATGTGTTACCTACACTCCATGTGTTACCAAAGCTCTGTGTAATACTAATTGAGGGTACTTTTCATTCCTATTAAAACCTTTTTTATGTACCATAAAACTATACATGATTGGAGCTCACTCTAGTGACTCTCTTGACTATACCTCTTAGAGGATACTCTTTTTGTGCCTATTTGGTAGTCTAATTAATTTATTTCCTAGTTCACTTTATTGCAGTATAAATCGTGCGATTTTTTTGGATTAGATTTTGTAATTCAATAATTTCATGGGGTCTCTAATGAGTATTGTTTTACTATCCCTTTCCTGGGATTCAGCCGCATGTGTCGTTTCTAGTGCAGATCATCAGCCGCTTTGATAGTGTCCTTGGTGGGATGGAGATAGGGGAGCTTCAGGGTGAACCAAAGGACATGTTATGCTTCAGTGACATTGAGACTACTTATTATACCTACCCATCAGGTAGGTATTTCTATAGATGAGATCCATGAGCTTGTACTTTTCCATTTTATTTGGGATTGTACACAAGCCCCTTTTCCAATCAGTTTTTCACCTAACTTTGATTGGGTTTTCTTAGAGGTTTTAATCCATTTTTAATTAGTGTTTTCAGTTTTATCTTTGTCTGGTCGCCAGTTATGTGTGCATATGTACTAGGAGAAATGCCTCCCACTTGTGGGATATGCCTACTCCGTGCTATTCTCCATCTCTTAGCCTATGGGATGTAGGCTAGGGGAAGTCACAGAACGGGCCCCATGGGATGGGTCGTGACATTGATTGTATAAACATACTACCACCAACCTCTTATATTTTTTAAAAAATATTTCTATATATTTAATAGCATCAAAATAAAAAAAATTGTATACTCTTCACTAAATACTCCTCCTACAACTATGTGAATACATCTAAAATGTTTATTAAAAGTATTTAAACCAATTTAAAAATTACATAGTATGAAAACATCATAGCTTTTCACTTTAATAAATAATATCTCTTAGGAAATGTTTTAATAATATTTATATAATAATTTTAAAAAACACAATTTTTCTTTTTATAAAATGTAAAAATCTTATACATAATTTTTGTGTTAGGTTTTTTCAAAAAATAATATTTTAAATTCTATAAAATAATCATGGAATTATTGTGGATTAAATTTAAATAGTTGGGATATATTTTATGAAGGATTTTATATGATCAATAAATGTATATAGAAATCATGTTGGAGGAATTTCTATTATCACATGATGATTTTTTGATGGTACAAGCTGGTCTTTATGATATCTTTATATATCTCAGATTTAAGTAGATCTTACTGAACTATGTATAAAAGAGGCCAAAATGTGATGGTTCTTAATTGTATTTATAATTTAGTATAGTTTGTATTGATACAAGTATATATTCTAATAATGTTCTTGTAATGGAGTAATTATAATCTACATAACAGTAAGCATCAATAATTCATAGTGTAGTTGTAAATGCTTTCCCCTGAAAGAAGTTGACATCACCATAACATGAAAATCTTGAAAAATGATTACTTCTAATTGTTAAGTAACATTATTCTATGATGGGTGTAATTCTCATCCAAGATTCATTAAATTCATTAGATTACAAGTCAGAAAGATGTAAATTTATTTATATGAATTGTTTAGTTCTATAATATTTAGAGAAAATGATATTTTAGTGTGATAGTGGTAATTATCATGTGTTCAGTTTGATTCAAAAAACCAACTAGTTTTGAAATTTTTTATTTTTAGGGAGTTTTAAGACACAAAAAATTCATGAAAATGTATTAGAATTAGTGGAATAATACGAATTAATTTTCTAATTATAATAAAATACCTGAAGATATTGATAATAGGAAATGATAAATATTATCTTAATACTATTTTTATATATTCATGATCAAAATTCTGAAAAATATCTATAATTGATTGGGTGAAAAAAATGGGGGGGGGGAATCCAAACATTACTGAAATGATTATAGGGGGATCCAAGAGTCTGTTTCACTCAATGTTTGTGGAGATTCATCATTTTGATGAATGGGGAGTATATTTCTTTACACTTATCAATATAATTATCATTTTTTATTCATAGAATCTCATGGTTTTTATAGGGGTAGTTTTCCATTCTACATGTGTAGAGATGTGAGTTATCCACAATAATATGGGTTTGAAACATATATATTTTTTGAAATGAATTACAGATAACATTAATGATGAAGATCAGTAGTCGTATATATGCATAGACATGAAGGGAAATTGTCCAGCTAGAGCTGGTTTTCATCGAAGGGGCCTGAGGCCACCAGCGGATGGTTCACATTGTTTCCTTCCCTTTTGGTAAAGGATAAGGTGAAATAAGAGAAGACTTGGTGAAGTGAGAAAATCATTCTAATGATGGAGCCAAATGTCTAGAGTCTGGTATCATTGTGGTTAAAAGAATCAATAACGGTGAGCCAGTCAGACTCAATGATGATATCAACCAATCCCCGTTCCACAATGAGAATCATACCTGCAAGGATGAAAAAGGCATCAACTACTATAGGTTCCCAGAAGGCATTATGTGATTCAAATTTTTCTGCAATGATTTTCCCCAAATGCTTTCGATCCAGGATACCAATATCAACAAGCCCGTCATTGGGGAGAGACACGTCCATGTTAAGCTTAATGATCCCTTCTGTTGGGGGGTTTCAATGAGTGGACAGGAGGGGGTTACACTTGGCATATAGTATCCTTTCTGGTCCTTCCCTCTCTCAATCCATGAAATTTCCCGTTGAATCCAGAACTCGGGAGGTTTATGAATGTGGTTAAAAATAGCATCGTTATGCCGAACCCAAATGATCTACTCTAGGGTGGAAAGTGAACTTGCGTTAAGCGATGAGAGAGAGGAACACCAACGCATCAAAAGATCGGGGAGGTCAGAGGCAATTTCTAGTGATGTATCTGAAGCAAAGCCACGTTTATTCCAAATTTCCATATCTCCCAGGCTGTGAATGATTTCATACAATAGAGTTTCTGGAATATTCGGGCAGAAAGGGCAGGACTCAGCACTAGACATATGTCGTAAAACAAGAAGGATCAGGGTAGGGTTGATGCCCGTGCACACCTGCCACCAAAATTGTCAAATTTTGGGTGGGATATAGATATTACAAAGATATTTCGAAGGTTCCTCTTCACTGTCAACAGAGTGGATTCGTAAGGAAAGTCTGTAACCATATCTCACCGTGTAGTCGCTTGAAATGTCATTGGTCCAGAAAATATTGTTGGGGCCTGCATCTGGGACACATGAGATGATTAGGATAATTCTTTCATCTCTTGCATTAATCCATTCATGTATATTTTCCAAACACCACCCCGGGCCCTTGTCAGAAAGGAGGCAGCTGACGGTGGCGTCTTCAAGACCTTGTTGGGCAGGGGATGTAGCCCACATACCATCCTTATCGACAAGTAGTGTAGTTAATTATTTTCTGGTACACCATTACATAATAATGTGTATTAATATTAGACATGTCTCATTATTATTTAGGCAAGTAAAAATTACTTATATCACTCATTATTTATTAACCAAAAAAAATTCCATTATGAATAATAGAGGGGTATTTTTACTTCCATAGATGAAGACCAATCATAGTGTAATTTGAAATCACATGTCTTGGTTAACTACATCATAGGTTATCTTCCATTTGATGAAAAAATACTCCATCACATCTAATTTATTATAGTTATCCAAATCAAAACAAATTCAATATAAATCCAAAATTATTCTAATATGACTATTATATTAACTTTAAATGTTTGGCACATAAAATATCTCATAAAAAATTTATATTTTCTAAATCATCATTCCAAAAAAACATCATAAAAACAAAAATTATATAGGATAAAATTCTTGGTTTACCTTATTTAATTTATTTTTAATATAAATCTCAATATTTAAATCAAATACATTGATAAAATTTTTATTTCAGAGAGAAATTTTATATTACCTCCCACATATCAGTAAATAGGGAAATCTATCTAAAACTCATAACTCATTAATATGAATAGAATATAAATTACACAATACGTTCATATACTTTTACACGTTTTCCTCACATAAATCTTTGCCTAATAAATATATCAAAATTTTACATTTATTTAGTATCCTTTTGATTTTCAACTCACACATTTTATTAATAATTTTTTAACATAGATTTTTATATATACAAGTATATATATGAAAAGTGTAATTCTATATTATATAAGTCATTTTTCATGTAACTCATTCTGTAAAATATTAAATAAAACTATTTTTTTAACTTATAAAAATTACTTTATAAAATTTTCAAAATGTTCACTTCTAATATTCTCTATAAATTTAATAGGCTTGATCCCCCTGTTTTCCTTATGAACATAATAAATTATACCATTCACATATATTTTATTTTCAGTTTATTTTTTAAAGGTAATCAATTAAATAATTGAATCATACTATTAATCAATCCTTTGGAATTCCACTCTAATTTTGTATACATTATCGTTAAACCCATTATAAATGGTGAAATTATCAAATTTTTATGTTTTCAAAAATTGAAAATATATTTTTATTCTTTATATAATACTTCTTAAAATGATAAAAACAGATTTTTATAATTTTGTAGTTTTATTGTATCATTTTTATAAAATTTAATCAACTATACTTAGAGTTGGATCAAACTATAAGGCACTGAATTAGAGGTAACATAGATAAAAAATTCTTCATTGAGTCAGTTTAAACCAAAATTCACTACGTGGGCTGCCTCATTGGAAATTTGGATCCAATTTGGTCTACTTTAATAGAATTTTATATAAAAATACTATAACAATATTTATTAGAAATATTAATCTATGATTATTCGATATATTTTTTCATTAACCTAGATAATATTTCTTGGAATCTTTAATGTGGAAAACTCACCTACCATATATAGGTAATTGTTTTAATTTATAAACATCTAGATGAAATTATTACTAAAATTATTATAAATCATAATAATAGAAGGATGATTGACTATATGGTAAAATTGGAAATCATGGGACATTATTTTCACTTATATTTGTATTATTTCCATTGTATGGAGTTTTTAACTATTGTTATTCATCAAGGGATATTAATTATTTAACTAAATGGTTTGAAATAATTTAATTTTTATATGATATATTTCATTTAATATTATTATTTTTTCATCACCTTTCCTCAATCAAACATAAAATTTTATTATATCATTGAAAAAATATGAATCACTGGGGAAAATTTTGGAGATTGATCATATATCCATAAATAATTCCCTTATTATCTTCGGGTATAGTTACAATACAATGATAAATAACAATTCTCTCACTAGAACACTCAAGGATTGATATGTAATCCAGTATGAAATTCCCTTATCGTAATATGTGTCTGCCCTCAATGCCGTGATTTTCAATCATTATGGACTCCCTGATTAGTTATGTAATATTTCATGGAAATGATGCTTTGATGCATAGAATCATAACTATAACAGATGACTCTATCTTGACCACTAAAATGATTAGATTATAATGCTCACAAAGCAGGAGACCATTTTACATGGTTCTCAATTATTCACTAATGGAATTTCAAAAAACCGTAAAACATACCGAAGCAAAGAACCAAAATATCCCATTTCATAACCCACTATTCATCCCCCTCATATATCCCCATTTTGACAATATTTATCCATGTTCATAATTATCCCAAATTGTGGAATAAACAATCCATCCCATCTTTCCCGACCTGAACTACCTCTTCCTGGTGAAGAAAAATGAGTTCTCATTTCGACCCACTAAAATGATACTAATAACACCCCAAATTAGATGTGATCAATGAGATCTAATACTAGGTACATTATAGAAATCATCATGCCTAAAGGGAAGGACCTTTTTCCATTAGACGTGGAATTTTTGGTTTCTACATAATCTAACAAACCATTGCGAGAAACAAATCACGAATTTTATCATCAACACCATAATTTTATTCTTTTTTGAAAAAAAATTAAATATACACATTATTGGTATCCCATTTATTGTTAACCCCATGAACTGCTTGATAAGTCTCTACAACGCATGATCCTAATGACTTTTGAATAGAAGGCTCAAAACGGTTTCAAGAAACTATCTTTATGAGTGAAATGAGTTATTATAAATTACTATTGATAATTTAGGTTGATGAAATTTATTTAATATTTATTTTAAAAATTCTTTAAAAATTAATTTAATAGATTTTATTGGGAATGTATTGGATGTAAATATACTTTTATACTTTTAGGATATATGTTTCAAAAAAAATATCTTTGGTTTGGCTATACATGTTTATTTTAAAATTAATTTCATCATCTTATAGAAATTTAATAAGAATGAAATGGATTATATACTTAAAATATACATATTATAATTTATTAATTAGAAAAATCTAATTTTTTGTTAAAATTAATAGTAAAAACTATAATAATTAGTTACAACTGTCGGGGTAAAATTAGGTTTACTGTGCCATGGTGGTTAAACTAAGAGATAATCATAAAAAATATTAATAAAACATCACAAAATTTTATCTAAAGAATATATTTTGAAACTATAATATATAATTTTATATTTCCTGGTCATTTTATTCTGAATTCATAAGATCATGAATTTATATTATTTAAGTCCTATATATTATTCCATTTGTGTCCCTCCAGTCACTTATAAAAGGGATCCTCTTATCCTATGTTTTTGGAAATATTAGAGAAATATATCAATGAAAATAATAGATTAAATATATTTATAGATCCATTTTATTGATTCTTGACTCCCATTATTCCATTAATAACATATTAATAAGGCTTATGGTGTATGCCAAAGGAGGTCTCTCATAGAATATGTGGACATGTTACCCGATAGTTTCAATGTTTATTTATTCTTTTTCATCCTCTAAATTTATTATAGAAATAATAATATAATATATCCATAATAATAAATATAATATTATGTGATTATTATTATGGGATAAGAAATTGAACCACATTTATATTAAATTAGAAATGAATGTAATGATCGTGCGTATGTGTGTACTACTGTATCCACATATCGATGTGATTAATATTATATCATCACCTCACATTTATGGATATTACATAGAATTATGATATCTATGATATAATTATTATTGTCAAAAAAAATAATTGTCATTCATTCATTCTTGTCATTATAAACCAAAAACAATGTTCATGCATGCATATGGACTAATGTCTCCATGAATGGCATCATTCATTTTTTCCATTTATTAATTTTTTAAATATTGTAGATATATTTCTATATATAACCAATATATATTATATTTATATCATTTTTAACAATCTATACATGTTAAATCCATTATCCTGATGCAAGGACCACAACTGACCAATCGAAACATATATGAAAAATAGAGGAGTGAACACCTGAAATGACGAAGATAATGAAATATTATTAATAAATTGATGATAATATGTTATAAGTAATTTTCTTGTTATTAAATGTATAAATATGATTATAATATATGATTATAATAAATTATAATATATTATATATGAGTATATAATATCATACAATGAATGTAGGACCTAATGTAATGGTTTTTTGTTTTAATGTCTCTGTTTACAAGGAATTTTTATTATTAAATTGTCTTTGATTATATTATATGACCTATATCTTTTATATATCATGTATTTCTTATGAACAAATTATTTTAATAGATTAAAACTTTTCATTTCACATTCCTCTTTATAATTACTCAAAATTATAAAATAATATTTTCAGGGGAACCTACATAGTTTCTCTATTCGATCATGAATATATTTATTCTAGGTCCCTATATTATTTAAAATGACCTTAATAAAATTTTTAATACTCTAAAATAGTTTATTATTGAATTTGTTATCTATTATTTCCTTTAAATAAATATATTGAAAAAAATTGATGTTGAATGAACGAGTTTTATATTATCTGTGTTGTGAACAGAATCATTGTTTTAACTATATTTTAGGAACAAATTTTATAATCATCAGGACTGCTCTTTTATTTCTAGCTTCCATTAGAAGTTTCAATGGTTTTCACCATAGAATTTTTTTTTCTTATTATTCTTTGAAAGTTTATATTTTAAATACGTGATATCAAAATGAAAAGGGTATTTTCCTCATGAATTGTCTAGTTCTCTTTTAAAGGTATTTTAATCTATGAAAATATAGATTAATGATACATTTTTTTCTCTAGGTATTCAATCTAATGATACCATGCATACTATTTCACTAGATGGTTATTGTTTTTAATAAACAAATCTTGATGAAACCTATTTTGTTTTATATGGGTTTGTTTCTTCTGAAAATGGGGATGACCTTGTTTGTTTAAGGTTAAAACTTTTCTAGTCGATTTCAAACGAGTTTATTCCAAGAACATGAAACACCCAATGATTCTATATCCATTTGGACCTACATTCCAAAGGTAGGTTCTCATTAGTTGTGGACCAATAAGACTGGAGAATTTTCATTGGTCAAGAGGATGGGAGGTCAGACTTATCAAACCTTTTTGGGGGGAACTACTACCTACTTCGGGACTCTCCTATAGATTTAAGTTATGTTTAGGAATCCTTATTAATTCACCAAGCATGAAAATGAGTTTCTCTATATATTTTCCAATAAATGATGGATATGTATGGGATTTAGAGAATCTTTTATATGTATTTGAGGTTCTTCATTGATAGAGAATCATCTGTATGTATTGGAGATTCTTAGTCAATGGTGTCCTTTAATATATTATATAAAAATCTCCTTGTCATTATGATGACCATACTACTTTTAAATCCACTTAGTGGGGCACTTGAAGTTTATTTCCATTCAGAAAGACATGGATTATTTCAAAGTTAGGATCATACCCGCAGATGGGCTACCTACCTATCCTTGTTAAAAAAGGAATCAGAACCCACATAATTTGATAAAAAGGATAGAGTCTATCATCATATGGGATGGAAAAAATTAATGAGGGATGGGCTGGAACCTTATAAAGGCTTCCTATGTACCCTATTTTTAAGGTAGAGATCAATGTCCACGTAGTATGGGCAATGAAATATGGGGTTTATGCATAGTTAAATGGAACCAAAAGATATTTCTTGACTACTTTTACACTCTAAGCCCACGTGAGTCATGCTTGGTGTGAGAAAGAATATGTATTTGTAAATTTGACAATGGTTCCACGAAAGATGAAGTCATGAGAAATGATGTGGGGCTTATGTATGTATGATGAACCAAGTAAATGAAGACCAGGACTTAGTAAAGAATCCCAAGAGCAGGGTGCATAATGTTATTTGTACTTTATGGAGATTTGGAATTTTAACCCAGGACATACTTAAGAAAAGGAAGCTCAAATTAAGAGGGATTTTAGATTAGAGCTTATTCTGAAGAAGGAGTCCCAGTTTAATTTAAATTATTACAGGGGCTTACTCTTGAGAAGTAGGCCCAGGTTAGAGGAAATTTTGACTCGGGGTTACTCTTGAGAAGGAGGCATAGGTTAAAGAAAATTATGAGTTGGCATTACTATTGAGTAGGAGGCCCAGGTTAAAGAGACTTGTAACATGGGGATTACTCCTGAGAAGGAGGCCCAAACGAAGAGATCTTCTCATATCAAAGGATGAGTTTATATTGGAAACCCCTAACCGTGGTGAGATAAATATTTTATGTCACAAGGGTTTGGGAGAGGGTTTCACAGAATTCCTTTCAGATAAGGAAACCAACAAAGTAACCATTCCATAAATAGTTTTGAAGAGGGTTTTGAAGGCTATATTTTGAAGAGGAGAGGTTGATTTGAGGAAAGGAGATTACTAGAGGGGAGTAACGCAAGTATTGTTTTGGCGTGCATGTCCTAGTCCTGCATGTATACATGTGTGACATGAGTCAAATTGGGAGACGAAGAACCTATAGGGTAATACTAGGGTGACTTGGACATCAAGCCCTTAGTATCATCCCTAGAGGCTTTTATAAGTGTGGTGCGCAAGTTCCCTTGAGAGGGAAGGGAGGTGACGAGAGTATTCATTTCCCTTAAGGGTTGTCCACTTGGGTGCGCAAGTATTAATGAGTTCTAATACATGGGATATATTCTTCTTCTTTAGATATTCCCTTCTAGGTAAAAATTTTCATTATAAGTGTTCGGAAGACATCAGACAGAGACTTGGGTGACCAGAGCTTGAACTTGAGTTTTGGAAAATTCGTCCTCAAAATGGGGGGCCCATAGGGGATATTTATAGGCCACTGGGAACCCTCAGAAATAAGATACAGGTCATGAAATTTATTTGCGCAACCCATTTGTGGCGTGCAAGTGAATTCCGCGACTAGAAGAACACTTATACACCTCCTTCTTTAAGTGTTCCTTGCTCATGCCTTTGTCAATTTTTGATGTTTTCAATGGATGAAGCCCTTTTTGCATAAATTATTCCCCGTTTCCATTCAATGGACTCTGCGAAGAATAGGAGTGTCAACAAAATTCTTCTCTTAGAGTTAGATCCAAAAAAGGAAAGAGGATTTAACTCTGTGGAAAACTAGAATCAAGGGTTTGGCGGCGCACATGTTTCGGTGCGCAGGTTCACAGGATCGCCTATATATATGGGTGTCACTTTGCACAAACCATCCTACCATCAATGAATTCAAGATCTCATTTCACAATTTTCTTCATCTCCTCAGTCGATCACTCTGTTTTTTTTGTGTCACACTTTTTCAGTATGATTTTGACTTACGCGACATTACTTGCACGACAATACATGTTCTGCAAAACTTGTGCGATCAAACATGCACGCCTTAATGCCATATCCATTTTTTTGTTTTTCTTCACAAGTATTTCATAAAAATATAATTACATAAAAGTTAACTATTAGATCATTGTGCAGATTAAATGGATCCCAAAACAATTGGATCGGCTGATGAGTCGGCCAACAAGAGAATATATGATATGATAAAGATCGTTAGCCATGACTATTATGATATCTGTGACATCACTCTCCTAGATTTGGCTATATACTTGAAGAAATATCATGTAAACTTCACAAAGTGCTTTTAATTTCCTTTTATGGCCCTGTTCATCTATAAGGAGTCAATGTTCCAGAGGCATTGAATTATATTCCACATTCCTCGTTTCAGACTTAAACCCATTTCTCTTCGGAAAATTTCTCAGTTGCAGGATCATTTTTCAATGATGGAACTGTGGAGAAGGCATAAAAAAATTATCATAGCCCATGTGCCCCAAATCTGAAGCCTCAGAGGCCTGAGGTACAACCACATTTCTATCCCTATATTTTTTTAAATTTTCAGATGGATCAATCCAAGGGATGGAAAAAGAGTTGGTATTTCCTTCTCAAAGGAGGTGTGAAGTCGAAATGGATGTGGGAATATTGGGTACGACAAACCTATGCATAGTTTGTCGATGATCTGAAG
This sequence comes from Viscum album, assembly GCA_963277665.1. Taxonomy (NCBI): domain Eukaryota; kingdom Viridiplantae; phylum Streptophyta; class Magnoliopsida; order Santalales; family Viscaceae; genus Viscum; species Viscum album. Next base: position 249,734,791 of record OY728126.1, on the reverse strand, counting down.
GGAGCTGCAATATATTAAGCAATCTGGGCTAGGCAGACATATGTCTACAGAAATTATAATTTTTGTGTCGGAGATAATTAGCCGCTGGAGCCCAGAAACCAATTATTTCCATCTGACTCATGAAGAAGTAGGAATCATCTTAGTGGATGTATACAAGATCTCAGTGGATCCAATTTTGGGCGATATGTATGTTGAATTTATCCCCCCCCCCCTCCCAAGGTGACCTAGAATGATTTCGAGAAGTCTCTAGCTTTGGCTTGAGAGTTACTAAATATTTTCCACAAGATCATGAATTCGAAGTGCACCAAAACTCATTATAGAAAGGATATTCATCCAGAGGAGTGGATGGATATGTTTCTCATCAAGAAGAAAGAGAAAGGGACCACCTGTACTCATCCTACCAGCTGCCCCAGAATAGAGAAGAGGGGAGCTCTTGGCACATTCTGGCCAACTCTGGAAGCAGGAGAGTTTTAAATTTGGGGGTATAATGTGGATCAAAGAATATTAGAGAAGACCCTTCCAACGAGATTTTTAGCTTTGTGGCTCAGTGTTTATGTTCTTCCTATTATGGATTCAAAGGGAGGCGTCAGGATAGGGACCTTTGTTGTTGTATCCATGTCGGATGAGAGAAAAATGGTTAGGATAGCCACCCCGATTTTGGTGAAGATTCACAAGACCATACTCCATGTATATATGGGTATGTTTCCTTTGAGAATAGTGGGAAAATTCCATGTTTTTTGGGGATGGATTGGGACTCACTTTAGGATATACACTATACAGAGTAGATTACAGGTTCCTAGAAGTTCTTTTAGGCCATCGGTGCAGGCATTTTCCAGAATTTCTCCATTGTCCCTCAATCCCTATGATCTAAAGGTAAGGCTGAGCATGTTCATGGAATTTCATTTCCTTCCTTATGGAAACCCTCATAAAAGGAAGTTTGTTGATGATGGAGCCGCTAGCCAAGAATTGAGGTCATATATACCGGCTTGTAGAGAGGGTGTATTGGCCACCAGAATTATTGAAACGATTATATGAAAGGCCTATGATCCATATAGATTTTCATGAAAATTCAAGTGTATGTATCAGATTATTGTATCCCCTCCTATGCACGTTAGGTCAGAGTAGCCTCCAACGGTTTCCTGACATCTATGGTAGCTGAAAACTATGGAGAAATCTGGGGTTGTGTTTGATCTACCAGTTGTTGTAGTAGCGAGTCAATTGACTACATGGTATGCCGAGAACTAGGGTAGCATCATACCCTGAAGGGTTAATGAATCATCTGGTCCCTCCGTTGGGACCAAAAAAGAGAAATGTTAAGAAAGAAACCCTTCATCAGGAAGGTGGATCTTCTCCAGTCGGATTTGATTCACTGGGTTCCTCACCCAGGGCTGATTCACCGGATCCCCAGGATGGGGATGATAAGGAACAACATGTGTCAAAGTAGCCTTGTTCCAGATATAATACTCCTTACAGAGTCAAGAGACCTACTCCATCGACTCATGGTGAGTGATATCATTGATGAAATTTAGTCTCCATTATTTTATAGAGAAATAAGTTTTATTTTATTATCCTTTATCTGTGATTGCAGGAGCAGGGAAGTAGTGATGTCCCAGATTGTAGGACCCACTCACAGTCTTCTGGTGCACATGCTGAATATTTATGACCAGAGGCTGTCCAGACATGGATGAGATTATATTTTGATGCTAAAACCTCCAGGATAGTCTTATGTGAATGGCTACATATCCCTGGAGTGGGGAATCTCCGGGATTCTGCTGATATCTGCTTCGCGGATAACCCCGATGAAGTGCAAGCTTACATCAGAGAGCTCTAAATGCTCATATATTCCACTGATGATTCCATTACTATTACCAAGAGGGTGAATGAAATGATGAATCATGGCACAACTGAGGGGATTGGTTCTTCAGTATACGAGGAGTGGCATGATTACGTGACTCCTGAAGAGGTAAATTTCATTCCTTATTTGCTTTCCTACTTAATTTCAGTCAAATATTTGTTACTCAAGGAAATTATTTTCTTCATCATGCAGCTTGTTAAGAAACAAACTCCTGAGGTCCCTTCACCGCAGTACATCCCTGGTGGCACTGCTATTGGAGCCGCTAAATCTCCTCATGAGATGGGCGAGGTATCTCCAGGCCGACAAGCCATGGATGAGGAGTTAGAAAGTGATTTTTAATCTCCAATACCTGTATTTGGAGGTGATGATGTCAACACATCCAAAAAGTCAAATATTCCAAGGCATCGATGGAATAAGTCCACAACTAAATGCTTAATCAGTAGTCGTAAGTCCCTCAGATAGTCCTGAATCCTCTCTAATGAAAAGGTTTATCATACTTCTTGGGATTGCGGGGGCTTCTTCGATTTACCCTTTTAGGGAGAGGAATGATGCCCCATTATGGATGATAGAGGGTTCTGATTATCAGTTGCAAATTCATGCTGACCTGGTAGCTAATGAAGTAATGAGGAAGGAAGAAGATCCAGTTTCTGTTCCTTGTACTGCTCTTGTTGCTACTACAAGAAGTGAAGAGACTAATTATGGTAAATTAACAATACATCATAGAAATTTGAATGAATACATCTACGAACATCGATATTGTGATGATTTAGGATCAACACCAGCACCATAACATTTGGAGCCCTCCGCAACTGACTCCATAATTTTCTCTGAGGAAGCTGTTTGGGGTTGGAGGTCGCAGGAGGAGGGTAGCCAAAAAGACACATCAAATGCTTCCACTAGTGAGACTAACCAGGAATATATGATATAACTGGATGAAATGATGAAACATGGCATGTATTTAGAAGAAATTTCAGATCATGTTAAATAACTATGTGATTTAGATGATTTTGGAAGTGGGTGTTATCCATCGTTCTGTTAAATTTTTTTATTACATCTCTGACCATGATTGGATGAAATGTGCAGATCCGTATGAGCATGATACTGATCTGTCGATTCCTGAAGGGCGTAGAGACAAACCTATCATTGCAGAGACACTAGCTCAAGTGGATCTTAACCCGACTGAGCTTCCTTAAATCCCTCTTGAAAATCTGGTTGAAGCTAGGAATGATGGGGAGGAGTCTTCTCATGCTGCTGATTTACCATTGGGTAATATATGATAATATGAGGCAGTATTAAATTTGTAATATACCTAATCATATTTTTTTTATACTTTGGAACTAACCAATTTTTTCAATTGACTATTCAGGGCTTTGAATTTTAGTGGGTAGATCTAGAGGTGAAGCCTCAGCCTCAACCCCAACATGAGTAGAATGTGAAGTACCAAGGATCAGGGGGAAAGGAGAAGAACATGGAACTTCATTATGTCAATTAATCCAAGACTATATTTTCCCCTTATGATAGTGATTCTTAATCAGACCGATAGGTGAAAAAGGCGCACCAATTCTCATGTTTTCAGGCATGTAAAAATATATAGAAGATCATATCTAAAGTTCCTCTTGAAGAGAAGTTTTCGAAGATCCCATGACTATCATCCTTGTCCGTCATGTAGGGACTTGGTGGTTTTGGATAACAATAGATCTACAATGTAGTGAAAAAAGTCATCTTAAAGAGGGAGAAAGAGAAAAAGTGTCATCAAGATCTGACCAGAGCGAGGCTGCTGAACAATATTAGCAAATTCAAGGCTGCAGTGTCCCGAGCTGAGGCTGATCATACCGCAAAGCAGAAGGAGCTGAAGCATAAGACCAAGGAGAAAGTCTCCCAATAGATGAATCTTCAAAAATAGTTAGTTACCATAACTAGGGAAATTGACCTTCTTAACAATTCATTGGAAGGAGTCCAAACGAATGGAATGAAATCAATCACAGATGCTAAGAAGGCTCTCCATCAAGCTGAAAAGAGTGAAGCTGGATGAGTGAATGCACTTCAAGTGGCTGTTGATGAATCTCATGATACTGTAAATAAAATAAAATGTTATGTTATAAACCCCTTGTAATTCTTGAAAAATAGAAGATACTCCAATCTGTGGATGTGCATCAAATCTTGTGCATCAATGAAAAAGACTTTTCATCTTCAATAATTTGTACATGCATTCTCTTGCTAATTAATTATATGTGTATTTTTTTTACCTATGCCAATGGGCCTAGTTAGCATAGTTTTATTTTTCCTAGGATTATACAAACAACCCCACAATATTTTCATCTTTTGTTGCACAATATTTCCTAAATCATACAATATGTACATTTAGCAAGCTGGGACTCGACATTAGTTCAGAGATCATTTTAAAAGTTCCTAATTTAATGAGTACCCTATCTTTTTTGGTGTATAAAGGCATGCATGTCGGATAAAAAAAGGATAATTTTTTTGGTCGAGTATCTTTGACCAAATGGATTAAAATTGACTCAATTCCTTGATAATTTGTTTGAAAAAATATTACCACATTCTAGTACGGGGGAAAACATGTAAAATATGACTTAAGAAATTTAGAATATGAGGGATGATATGAAAAAAGGGCTGAAAATCATTAGAGGAAGTATTTCCTAAGAGTGAAGTTACCACTTTTTTACGAACTTGTCAGGTGGTTGATTATGTAGGGCTACTTAAGTGCATTGGATGCATAGTCAAATAAAAGAATCTATTGGATGACATGCCCGTTATATAGACTACTAATGCAAGGCCACCTTGGGGCACGTGCTGCATAGTGAGGAAAGAGAACTCTGAAAAAATTTACTTTTCTATTGATAAAAGTCAGCGACAGTTTATGGAGATTCATATTTTCCAAATCACAGAGTCTACTGTATGGAGAGAGGTACTTCAATATGGAGAGGATATTCCCATTCAAGATTTTCAAATAATTTGATGAATGTCACTCCTATGAAGGTCTGAGCCAAACCTAGGCAAGGGAAATACAATCCATAGACTTGAATACTTTCATATCATGAAAAAGAGTATGGGAAAATTTGTTAAGGATTGATGTTTTTGAAAATCCCTACATATCGTTGTTAAGAAATATATGGAAAATAGGTTTTCCCCCAAAGAATGAGTTAACCACTACTTGAAAAACCTGTTAGGGGATGTTAATTATGAAGGTCCACTTAAGGGATTTGGCTGCATAGTCAAATAATAGCATCTTTTGGATAATAGATCCATTATATATAATACTTATACGAGGCCACCTAAGGGCACATGTTGCATGGTCAGGAAAAAGAATTCCCAGGTATCATATATTTTGTAACCAGAAGTCAAGAAAAAGGTTATGGAGATATGGAAGTATTTAAGGTTAGGAGTATGAAAAATAAAAAAGTGTATTCTCGAATGCATGATGGAGATACATAGAAAATTCCTGACCATAATCCTGTTGTGGCAGGGTCCTGAATTGAGATGTTGTACCACACTATATATCTCATTAAGATGAGAATTAGGCCATATGTAATTCTTGAAATACAGTTTGATGTCATGCTGGATGATAGCGTAGGAGATCATAGTTTAGGGTCGTAGAGTATGGACCATAAATGGGGGAGACACATTGTGTGTTTGTTATAAACTAGATATGAATAAAGACCATGGTTTTCATGCAACATTCAGGGGCTTAGAAAGGGATTTTTCAGCCATGGGACTGACAGTGGAGTTTGGGGTTAGGCCCAAAGACTTGGGGCAGGGTTCAAGGGATTCTCGAATGTTCTTACATATCCCATAAAGATGGAAATAAAGCCATACGTAGTTCTTGAAATACACTCTGTACAAATTTGGTTCATACATGTGAAGGGTGAAAATGGACTTTAGTGCAATGATGGTTGGATCCAAGATTAAAGGATTGATCATTTCCATGTATGCACATATTTTTTTGAATATAACATGATTGGAGATAAATGTAAATAATGATTCCCTATCTGGTGAGGGTGTCAGAGACTGTTCTAGTTTGTTGTCATACAGGAAAAAAGTGTGAATAGTTTAACGTCATATGCATGGACTGGTGCAGTATAGTTTAGAGTCATGTAGCTAGGACATATTTCTATTCAGTTTAATGTCTTGCAGTGAGGAAAATGGGGGACTATATAGTTTAACGTCATATAGCAAGGACAATGATGAACCAATGTGAATATTTTGGTTTCCGGGGGGTTTCACTGATCATCATCATATGAGATGGACGTGAACCGATGTGAAGATATTGGTTTTGGGATTGAACCTTGGGAGGTTTCCTACATACCCAGCCTAGAAGGAAAGTATCAAAGTCTGTGTAGTTCGATTAAGAATGAATTAGTGATCGAGTTGTATTTGAGGAAAAACTGAAGATGGTGTTAGGACTTACGCGTGGTTAGCGGCCCGGAAAGGGTGTTATGGTTAAAGCTTATTCTAATCTCACGTGAGTCATGCTCGGTGTGAGAAACAAGAGGTAACAACAAAACTAACGACGCATAGTTTAATGTCATGTAGGATGTATAAGGGACTATTTCACAGTTTAAATGTTATGTGTCATTGAGATGGGGTTCATGGCAGTTTAACGTATTGCAGCTCAGATGAACTGTTTAACATCATGTTGGACGAAAAAGGGGACACAATTTAATGTCATGTTGGACGATAGAGGAGAAATACAGTTTATTTTCTTATAGCATGGACAAAAGTTACCATTCAGTTTAAAGTCTTGCAGTGAGGACTAAATGGTGTATTTCTGTTACACAAAATACTTCTTCATGATTCTTTCATGGTTTGGAGTTGTAATGTGTTCTCCATCCATTGATATTAAAGTATATGCTCCATTGAAATAGAACTTATATATTAAATAAGGTCTTTCCCACTTTGGATCATGATTTGGAGGTTTATTTACTAGTATCATTGGAGTTTTGAGGACCAATACCAATTATCCTTGAATGAATTAACGAAGACGAACTTTTTTATTGAAAGCTCGTGCTATTCGATTCTGATAGACTTCCAAGTGGTGTAGGGTGCAAAATCATTTTTCATCTAATCATTCTAATTTATCATGTTTCTTATGAGATTGTTCATCTGTGGACGACTGATCAAAAATGGTTACTTTGAGTGAAGGTAATTGAACTCGAATGGGAAAGACTACTTCTGTTCTATATACCAATGAATATGGAGTTAACAGCGTAGCAGTGCGGGTGGTGGTCTGATAAGCCAATAAAGCATGAAAACGTTTATCAGGCCATGATTTATTATCTTTATCCACTATATTTTGCAGTATGTTTGAAGGAGTCTTCTTGAAGGCTTCTATTTGGCCATTGGCCACTGCATGAGACCAAGATCAATGGTTGGATTTGATGTTAAATTCTTAATACATCTTTCTCGCCTTGGATGAACAGAAGTTAGTGCCATTATCCATCAATATGGTATGAGGGAAACCAAATCTGGTAATAATGATAGGCTTGATGAAGATAACACTTCTTTTAGAACTAAATTATTTGAGAGGTGTTGTCTATTCCCATATGGAAAACAAATCAGTAGCAATACGAATATACTTAAACTGCTTGGATGTAGCCGAAGGAAAGAAGTCCTACTACATCCATTCCGTATATAGCAAATGGAAATGAGGATTTAGCTATATGAAGAAACTTTGGGGGATGATGAATGATGTTGGAACACACTTGGAAAGAATGAAACTTCTTAGTAAAATCAACACAATCTTTCATCATTGAAGGCCAGAAGTATCCAAGCCTTCAAATTTGACCAGAAAGTCTATGTCTAGACTGATGGGCACCACAAAATCCTGCATGTACTTCATTCATGACATCCATTGTCTCTTTACCATCATTACATATGAAGATAATTCAATCAAAACCTTGCTTGTAGAGAATTATTTGTGGATCTGGGCTATCATAAAGTGTAAAATTGACCACACATTGCTGGACATGTTCTTTCCTAGCTCTATTAGGTGGGAGTGTTCCATTTTGAAGGTATTCCCTGATATGTGTCATCTATCCTGTGGTATGATCATATGGATTAGAAATGGGACTAATTTCATTGATTTCCTCTATTCTGATTTGAACAAAAGGCGAAACTACACGACGGTGGGCAATACTGATGATTGTTTCATCCTGATTTGGATATGAGAGGGTTGTGGCTACATTATACAGAGCATTAGCTTGGGCATTTTATGATCTCAAGACATAAGAAAATGTCATTTCCAATGGAAATTCCACCATTAACTCTTGGATGTAATCACACAAAGGTATTAAATCTTCTTTTTTGATTGAATAATCCCCATGGATTTTTTTGATTACCAAATCTGAATCACCTTTTACCCTCATGTGATTCACCTGGGCCTGATGTTCCAATTCCAATCATACTATGAGAGCATGATATTCTGCTTCATTATGTGTACCTCCTTCCAACAATAAGAAGGAATAGGGTAGCACTGCCTTTTCTGGGGAAATAAGGACGATTCCTAACCCAACTTTGTTGAATTTCAGAAATTCTATTTTATTTTATGTTGTACTTCAGGAGGCAAAATCAAAGTACATTTCTCATTTTTAGGATTACCTTTAATAGATATGACTTACTCATTTTGAAGGTCAATATTTATATATTTTTCTTCTAAAGATGAGTGTTCAGCAAGTGAATCGCCTAGAGCTTGGCTGTTTATTTCCTTTTTAGACACATATTGGATATCAAACTGCTGGAAAATAACATCCCACCTTGCCAGATGTCCTATAAGAGTTGGACGACTAAGGATAAATATGAGAGGGTTATTTCAAGATACCAATTAGTCCTCATGATGTTATAGGTAGTGTCTCAATTTCTGAATGATAAAGATTAATTCTAGGAAGAACTTTTCAATACATGAATATCAATTTTCTTCCTCAATCATAGTCTAACTGAGATAATATAGGTTATTTTCATTCCCGTCATCCTTTGTTTTGGGAAAGGATAGCACCCAATGATCTCACTAAAGCTATCACATAGAAAATAAGTGGTCTCCCTTAAATGGGTGGCATTAATACTATTGGACTCATGAGATATCTCTTGAGAATTACAAATGCATCTTGACATTCTTCTGTCCACTGGTAGGTGACTGCCTTCTTTATTAATTTGGTGAAGGGTAAACACATTCCGGCCAAATTGGAAATGAAACGCAGAATGTAGGCCAAGTTTCTTTGAATTCCACTTAATCCATTGAAATTTTGAGGAGGTGACATACCAAGTATTGATTTTGTCTTCTCATTATCTTCTTTGATACCACAATGGCATACAACAATGCCGATAAATTTTCCTGAGGTTACCCTGAATGCACATTTCAAGGGGTTCATCTTCAATTTGTGTTGTCAAACTTTGTTGAATATTATTTCCATCTGCTAAGTGATCATAACGTTATATGGATTTAACCACAAAACCATCCACATAACATTTAAATAATTTCCCTACTAAGGGTTTGCAGATATGGTGCATGAAACACTGATATGTTGCTCTTTGATTTGTCAGGACAAAGGGCATTACCTGATAGAAAGACACACCTTGAGGGGCATTGAAGGCTATAGATTCTTCATCTTTTGGATCCATTGAAATTTGAATATACCCATAATATCCATCCATGAATGAAAGTGCTTTACTGATATCTATTGCATCAATTAATAGTTATGTGATGGGAATTGGAAAATAATTCTTGGGACAATGCCGATTATGATCAATAAAATAAATGAAAACTCTATTTTTCCCATTATTATTTTTCACTTAGAAAATATTAGCTAACCATTTGGGATATGGAACTTTTCAGACCAAGTTATCCTTGATAAACTTTTCAAATTCAGCTCTAATTTTGGCGGCTTAAGTTGGGTGTGTTCTTCTTGCTGCTTGCTTGAATCCTCGATGTTCTTATGGAAAACCCAAATGATGAGTGGAAACATCGGGATCAAGACATGGAATTTCTATATAATTCCAAGAAATTAAATCCTGATTTTGCATTAAAAATGAATTATAAATTCCTTTATCTTCAGGAGTCATGTCCGCACTAATTAAAGTGGGGTGTGGATCTTCATTTGTACCCAGATTTATTTCTCTTAGTTCATCAATGGTAGTAGAGATACCCTATTCAAATGCTGTAGGAGAATCTCTGAGATCATCCACTTCTTCTTCAATATGTGTTACTTCTTCTGTTTCTAATTTCATTGTATATGACAAATCATAATTTCCATGATCAGGGGAGATGTTAAAATTTGAAAATTTTGAAGAAGAGGGTGCCATTTTGGACCCTATTGATGATGAAGGGTCTTCCTAGGTTGATAGAGAGGAGATTATGGATTGAGAATCGACATCATTATTTTCCACTGGTATTGCTATAACTTCTTCTGGCCTGGTTGATGAAGTATAGAATTTCAGGATTTCAATGGATGAAATGACGAAATCTCTATTTTAGATTTCATTATTTCTTAACCAATTAACAATTTCTCCCATGTTGTCTGGCTCCATTGACATAATTGACATTATGGAAGTTTTCTAAAGGTTGTTTGAATTAGTCCATCACTTCAATTTGACAGATAGGAAACACATAATATGTTCTCATATTTATGAATGGGTTTACTGGAATCCTTTCCAAACCATAATGAGCATTAATTTTGGTGACCTTCTTTGCTGTGGATTTTTCATTTCCCTCCATGTGATAAAATTCTGTCTCAATGTATTGAGATTCACTTGTTTTGAATGGGGATTTGTCACCATACAATGTCTCAATTTGACCATTGAAACAATATTTGAGACATTGATGGTATGACTAAGGTACGACCACATGTGTATGTAACCAAGGTCTTCTAAGAAAATGTTGAAATTTGTGTCCTAACGAACAACCATGAAATCTGAATTTGAAACAAGGTATCCAAACTGAATTCTGAGTGTAATTACACCATGAGGTTCTTCTTCATTCTTATCATATCCTTGCAGGATCAATGTAGAAGGAGATAAATTAGATTCAGTGAGGCCCAATCGATGGAGTGTACGAATAGGAATTAGATTGATACCTGAGCCATTATCAATTAAGGATCATCATATGTCTCTATCATTGACATTTCCTAATAGATACAATGGTCTGATATGTCCATGTGTAACATCATCTTCATCTTCATCTGTAAAAGATATCACCACATGAAATTCTACAAGATCATTCTCTATATGGTAGAAATTAGCCGAAACAACTTCAGTTTCGAAATCTTGAGGACATGACAAAGCCTCAATAAGTGCCACTCCATGATCTTTTGATATAATTAAGGAATCCAGAATTGATAAATTGTCCGGTACTTGGGCCAAATGTTTCTACACTTCATAGTTTGGGTCTAAAGTTCTGCATTTTCCATCAGGAAAATGTGGCTTTTAAGGTGCCTTGGATGTTGATGCTTTTGAAGTAGATTCATCTCGTATCAGGGTAGGAGTTGGAAACACTCTTGGATTTGGTATATTAGACTGACTACTTATATCGATTTTCATAGAGGAAAAAGGAGTATCCTCTAACCGATCCTCCAAAATAACTATGCTAGGACTAAATCTTCCTTGTGTGGAAGAACTTTCTTGTTCTTGTTGAGCCTGCTGAAGGGCTTTTCCATGAGTTTCTTCCACATATACAGTTCATGTAGCGATAGGATTGATATTGTGGCTTCTGGAATATCCACATATTCCCATGTATCTTAGACCTATGTCTCTTTCTCTAATTCCTTTGTTTGATATAGGGAACTCAGGCTCATCAAGATCGAAATTGTGACTAGCATAGGGATATGTTAAATGAATCATATTAATAGAACCAAAGATTAATTATTCATCTGATGAAGATTATAACTGATTAGCAGTTTAGGATGTTCTGTTTGGGGGGGCAGTGCCCAAGATTTTGAAGCAGACGGGAAAAAATCTGCCCCAATCAAAGACAATTAGGCTTTGACACAAACTCTCCATCTTCAGACTGTTCTTCTTTCTCCAAATTACTCTGCTTATTTGAAGATTTTCCTTATGATGAAGGGGATTTTGCTGTGGAATTAATAGTAGAAGACACAATTGGTTGATTCAATTATGTTCGTAAAATGACATGAGTTGATTTGATCATTTTCCTAACCATCCAATCATCATATTTCTACGCATTATTACTTTTAAATTTGTGCCACTCCCCTTATTCTTCTGGATCAGTTGTAGTAACACATGAAACCTGGGCTGAAGAGCCTTTCAGTTTTCCCTATCCAGAGTACACCATATTTTGTAAGAGGTATTTGAAGACAGAACACTCCTTAATGGAATTCCCCAACAACTGAAGAAATGTGAAATAATTGGAGAGATATTCATATCCTTCCTTGTTCGGCCTTTTGGGCCATGGAAACTAAACCAGGATGTCTTCCAGAGCTGAGATGAAGTAACCCAGAACATGTTCATTCTATAAAGAAGAAACATTTTTCTTCAAATCTTCAAACTATTTCCACCTTTGATCTTTTTTATCATACTGATGAGGCGGTCATTGTTGATGATGCTCAAGGGGTGGATTCCTTCAATATGATGAAGGTCTTAAAGTGGAAGAAGGTACAGGTGCATGATTAAGTGTAACTATAGCAGTCTCTGCTTTCCCTATTATCCTTCCTGGAACTGATGGAATTACATGAGTTTTAGCCTTAGCCTTTTAAAGAGAGTCTTCGATCTGTTGGGAGATTGAAGTAAGGTCTCAAAACCCTCATGTGTATTTCACAGGGATCAAAATTGTGCATAATTCATCACATAGATTTTTCACATATATTGGAATAAATTCTTCTTGAGGGAGTGCTAAACTTAAGGATTATGTTAATCCCTTCCAGTGAGAAATGGAATCTGAAACTCTTTCATTATACATTTGCTTAAAATTGGTAAGATCGAAAACTGTTGTCTTTGGAAATGTTGAGTTGAATTGAAGAAGGAACTTTTGATAGAGATCTTCCCACCCAGTAATTAATTGGGATTACTAACTTGTATAGAAGACAAAAGCAGGTCCTTATATTGACTGTAAAATATAATTGAGCATACCTGTTTCTTGTTGTTTTAGAGTTCCCATCAAAGGATCACAAAGAGACACAAAATGTGTTAAGTGTTGTTTTGGATCTCCCAAACCATTAAAAATTTGGAATCTGGTACTCTCAAAAGTTGATGGGGGAGGAATTTCATCTGCCCATTTAGGGTAAGCTCTCATTTCAGGTTAAATTTGTGCACAAATTCTTTCTATAGCTTCCAACTGAGCTGTTTATTACTCAATGGTAGTCATTACTTTTTTAGAAACATCTGGTTGTGATTGGACCTGGGCAGGTTCAATAACTGGAGTTTGGATGGGTGTGGTGACTGGGACATCCACTGATGGTAGTATTGTCGATGGTTGTTGTGTATGACCAGTATGATTGGACCTATGAGGGTGTACTTGTAGAGGGGAATACTCTTGATCCATCCTAGTAGCTGCAAAAAATTCCCTTGATTGATTAACTTTAACATGCTTAGGAGGAAGAATACCATGATGTAGTTTTTCATTTAACCTCCGTAATTCCTTCATTTCTTCTTCATTCTATGTGAACCTTTCCTCTAATGAGAGTGATTGGCCTTATATAGATGATTTGTGTAACATAACCTATCTTTTAACCTTCTCTTTGGTATGTGCCTTTCTGGAGTGTGGAAGGGAATTACCCAAATAAATGTCTTTCCCCTAGGAAACCCTCTGTCTTCTGGTACGCACACCTCCTTCATTCGTTTCTGCGTGCACAACCTCTTGAAAATGAACATCGTCATCTGATCCCTCTGAGTGAGCCTCCTATTCTAGGGGATCAGTGACAACGACATTGATGACATTTACCAATGCATAATGCATTGTAGCCTTTCAGTCAACGCTTCTACGATAATGTCTTCCTCCATGTCATTTATGAGTCATTTCCTTTTGTTTGGTTGATCCCTCAGGAACTTCTTGATGAAACATAGTTTGTAAGGAATATCCTAGTAATTTGGTGATGAGTTCCTCTTTTGGATTCTTATGTAATCGAGAGAAGACTCACTTCCATTGAGAGAGAAATTGAGAATTTGAAAAATTACCCAGCCTAGTGGAGTGGGGTTGTTCCTATTTTTCCTGCTCAACTCCTTGAATCCTACTTGTTGATTCATAGGGTAGGATTAAAATAGTCCCCATCCTGGCTAGCTAAGGTGGATCTTGATCTGCTACATCTGCAACATTCTTAAAACATCTCCTGATCTTGTGAACTTTAGTCTGGAAATTGGCCGGATGCATCAACCTACATCCAATAAAATCACCTGGCTTAGAAGACCATTGGATTATTTTTGACACCTCTTTCACCTGATTATGTGCATGCTCTAAATTAGAATCCTATTCTATATTCTCATTTTCTTGATGCAAGATTAATTCAAAAACTTGTTCTTTTTATGCCTTACTTTGGGAAGAACTAGTTGAGGCCTTTTATTGGGAAAGACTTTGATTATGCACATAACCAGTTAAATTTGGCCATCCATGGGAAATAACATTGAATTCGACAACTTTTTGCGGGCTTTGTTGACTGGAGTGCACAGTGAAATGTAATTATCCATGAAAACCCCATCACCTGATATGAAAACCAGATGGGGCATTGGTAGTTATCTAGTGAAACCTTTTCAATGCGCCAAGGCATGAACGCTGAAGGCCTCTCTGCTGATTTTCAGCCTTTGGATATCGAGAAACTAAGATAGTTTCCAAGTCAATTTGGCGTTACAACCCTTATATTATCTTGACACAATATTTATATTCATAATAATATAATATTTTCTATTTTATGTTACAATGATTTTTCCATCTATTGAGAAGAATTTCATGAATACAATTTTCTATCATCATTTTTTGAATATCAGATTGAGAGTCATCCAATGTCCAAAACATGACTGGAATTTCACCTTTTTCCAATTATTGTCTCATATTCATCACTTCCTATTTTTCATTAAATGAATATTCTTCTTCATAATTAGACCAAAGCTGGTGCTTCTTTGTTGATTCATCGGATTCAAAAAGATTTGTAGAGAATTCATTTGTCAAATTTGAAGATGAATGATCCAGGGGAGGTTCATAGAATGACCTACACCCTAGAATATCTTCTGATTGAGAAACTATTTCACCTGCTAGAGGTAAGGCATTAGACATGACTAGCTTCACATTTTCCGGTGCCTCAAGATAAGAGGGCTTACTCGTTACTACATTTTCCATTGAAGAATTTTCCAGGAAATGCGAATTACTATTTCAGAGAGCACATTCACAGCTAAATTCATCCTCAGGGGGAGGATCACCATGGTGGGATATAGAAAAGGATGAAACCTCTTTCTACTTGGTCTTCTGGCCGCATAGAGGGTTATTATGTCTCTCATCTAAAGGTGCTACTTTTAGATTGACCGAATTGTCATGAATAAAGCCTTCATGAGTATGTGTCTGATGAAGAGCTTTAGAATTATCATTTTTACATCAAGAATATTGAAATGTGAGAGTAGAATCTTGAGTTACAACAGGCAATTGTCTGAGGGCTACAAGAACTATAGCATTGAGCATGGCCTTATTGAAGATTGGCTCTTGATTTTCAACTGTGTTGGATGGATCTTTTTCTTAGATTCCTTCTTACTCACTTTGGAAACCACTTTTGGATGAAAGTGGTTTAAATGAGAATTTTTATGTGCCTGATCAGGAGAAATTTTCAGGTTATGCGGATTATCTCCATTTAAATCGGGTGTATGTGCCCGACATGATTGTCCACATGACATGGGGGAGTATGACCCATGACCCTCCTAGACTGAAACAAAGGTGTGTATCTGCTCCGAAGTGACATGTTTATGAGTCACTCCACTGATAGGAATATATTTATGATTCTTTCCTCGTGATGCTGTTGAAGCTATTATAGTATTCTGACAGGTATCTAGAATTTGGGCAGGTATTTGCTTCTTCTCTTTCACCATTGTCAAAATGTGCTTGGTGACTTCAGCTGCTAGAATGGGAATATACATCCATTCTATGTCTGTAGTAGGCGTCTGTGCCTTCTATTATCCTCATTTTCCAATCAATGGATATTGACAGTAATTATGCATAGAGGATGAGAGATGAGTCTGCTCCAAATTTGTCGTCGGAGCTTTCTGACTGACTTCTCTGGGTGATATTAAATGAGACTATTGGTAGGATTGATGAAATTTGGTAGGTGCATATGCCTGCTGTCTATTCTATATCATGTATGGTTTATGGGTTTCCTTCAATACTGGAAGACGAGACTGCTGATAGAATTGGTGATTGTAAACAGGTGTGTATTTCTTACCAGTTCCCACGATATTAAATTGGAGAACTTCTTTAGTTGCAGTCAGATAAGCCTAGTGACTGGATGATGAATTATAAATAGGTGTATATTGCCGCCTATAGTACTCCACCGGATTTTCCTAGTGGGATTGGTGTGTTACTTCCAGACGAGTCTGCTGGGCAGTAAAATCAGGATGGATGGGTGTATATGCCCTCTCGTTGCTTGCCATCACGTTAGGTTGATGGACTTCTCTAGAGGGGGCAGAGGTACAAACCTATTTATTGTTGGCTTAATTTCGCATCTGACAATTGTTCATGTGTTCTGAGGTCTAAGGTACCTGAGCCGAACCCCTATAGGTGATACTCTCATCTTGTTGAGGGTGCACTACCTCACGAGTCTGGCGGCGATTGTTGGTGGGAGTCCTCAGGAAGGGCTCAAGTATTCTTAAACTGAGGCCTTGAGTGACCCCTTCATTCACCTCCCATTAATATGGGAGAGACTATTTATTTCATTCCCGGGATAACGACTCGAAACATTAGGAAACAGTGGTTGGAACCACTTGCTTTTTGACCACTGGTCGTCGCTGTCCAGAAAACCAGGTTTAGTTATTAACTTGGAGGGCTTCTCGAGCAGCCTCCAGAGTCAGGATGTTTACATTTTGACTGTATTCCTTTACCAATGCATTCGAGACCTAGCATTTAAGAGGCTGAGTAGGTGATTTCATCCTCAAAGTGAAGGAGGATCTAGCAAGAGTAGCAGCCGAGGCATTCACAGGTGTGATCTTTAAAGAATCCATTTCTGTATTGCAGATAGATCGTTGAAAAGAGTTTCTGTTTGATATAACAGACATAATAAAGATAATCTTGGAAAGACTACATCTTTTGGATGAAGAAATACTTGTTTGATTGCATTGTTGTCCCTCATATTGAATTTAATAGGGACCTAATAGATAAGTAAAACATAATTTTAACTTAGTTAAGGATTCAGGTCGGTTTCACCATTTTTTTCTTCTAGAAATGGGGATGACCTTGTTTTTTTAAGGTTCAAACTATTCCAATCGATTTCTAATGGGTTTATTCATAGAACCGGAAACACCCAATGATTCTATATCCATTTGGACGTACTTTCAAAAGGTAGGTTCTCATTAGTTGTGGACCAATAAGACTTGACAATTTTCATTGGTCGAGTGGATGGGGGGTCAGGCTCATCACACCTTATTTGGGGGAATTATTGCCCACTCTGGGACTATATTTTGGATTTAAGTTATGTTCACGAATACTTATTAATTCACCAAGCATGAAAATGATTTTTCCTTTATATTTATAAATCAATGATTGATATGTATGGGATTTAGAGAATATTTCATATGTATTTGAGGTTCTTCATTGATAGAGAATCATCTGTATGTATTGGAGATTCATTTTCAATGGTATCCTTCAATATATTATATAAAACAATCCTTGTAATTATGATAACCATACTAGTTTTAAAGCCACTCAGTGGGGCACTTGATGTTTATTGTCATTTAGAAAGACATGTATTATTTTAGAGTTGAGATCGTACCCATAGATGGGCTACCTACGTATCTTTGTTAGAAATGGAATCAGAACCCACATAGTTTGATACAAAGGATATAATTTAATGTCATATGGGATGGAAAATAATTAATGAAATATGGGATTGAACCTTATAATGGTTTACTGCATACCCTATTTTTAGGGTAGAGATAAAATTCCACATAGTTTGGGCAAATAAATATGGGGTTTATGCATAGTTAAATGGCCCCTAAAGAGATGTTGTTATTGCAGTCACACTCTAAGCCCACGTGAGTGATGCTCGGTGTGAGAAACAAGAGGTATCAGTAATCTTGACAATGGTTCCACGAAAGATGCAGTCATTAGAAATGATGCGGGGATTATGTATGTATTACATCCCAAGTAAATGAAGACCAGGACTTTGGAAAGAATCCAATGAGCATGGTCCATAATTGGATTTTTAATTTATGGAGATATAGAATTTTAACTTGGGACTTACTCCTGAAAATGATTCCCAAATTTATAAAGATTTAAGATTGGATCTTACATCTGAGAAGGAGGCCCAGGTTAAAGGTAATTATTATAAGGGCTTATTCCTGAGAATGAGGCCCAAGTTAAAGTAAATTATTACTGGGGTTCACTCTAGAAGCGGAGTCCCATGTTAAAGGAAATTATGAATGGGGATTAGTATTGATAAGGAGGCCCAGGTTATGGAGACTTGTAACTTGGGGATTAATCCTAAGAAGAAGGCCCAAACCAAGAGATCATCTCATCTCAAAGGATGAGTTTATATAAGAAACCCCTAACTGCGGTGACATAAATCTTGTAAGTAACAAGGTTTTGGGAAAGGGTTTTCATAGAATTACTTTCAGATAAGGAAACCAACAATGGAATCATGCCATAAATGGCTTTGAAGAGGGGTTTGATGGTTATATCATAAAGAGGAGAGGTGGAGTTGAGGAAAGGAGAATACATGGAATGAGGTGCTCAAGTATTGTTCTGGCGTGCAAGTATTTTTTGTGCAAGTATACTTACGCATCATGAGTCACCTTGGGTGACGAAGAACCTATAGGGTAATACTTGGGAGAGTTGAAACTCAAGCCCTTAGTATCATCCCTAGAGGCTTTCAGAATTGTGGCTCGTATGTTCCCTTGAGAGGTAAGGGAGGCGTGCAAGTGTCTTTATTTCACTTAACGGATGGACACTTATGTGAGAAAGTATTAATGAGTTCAAATACTTAGGCCTTATTCTTCCTCTTTAGATTTTCCCGTTGAGGTAAAAAAAGTACCTTAGAAGTGTTCAAAAGACTTCAGATAGAGACCTGGGTGATCAGAGCTTTAATCTGAGTTTGAAAAAAAATTTCCTCGAAATGGGGGGCCCACAGGGGCTATTTATAGGCCATTGGTCACCTTGGTCGAAAAAAGGGATAGGGCATCCAAGTGACTTGCGCGACCCATATGTGGAACGCAAGTGAGTTGTGCGACCAGAAGGAATATTTCATGCCTCCTTCTTAAAGGGTTCATTGTTCATGGCTTTTTCAACTTTTGATGTTCTTCAAAGGATGAATATCTTCGTGCTTAAGGTATTCCCATTTTCCATTCATTGGACTCTGTGACAGAAAGGAGTTTCAAAATGGTTCATCTATGATAAAATGATAAGAATTATCATGATTCATAAGGAATAAATATGAATGGATTATGACTAGGTTATGGTTGGGATTGTTATATCATTATAATTTATTAGTTTATTACTAATGTTTATGATCTAGAATGGTATAGTGATGTTTATCCCAAACGTAAAAGAAGGTAAAGAGAGGATATCACAAGCTCAAAGCAAGTAAAAAAGTTTTTAATCTAGGACTATCTTGTGATGAATATCTTAGTGAGTATCCTTGACATAATCATTCTATAATTATTAATATTCCAAACATTATTCTACTTGCTTGTGACATGTTTTTTTCAATTACTATTTAATCACACAGATCATGATATTTGATTCTTCTATGATTCATCACTTATGAATATCCAAATCCTTATTCCATTATTATTTTCTATGAATTGATGGGTATTATTTTCTAATATTAATATCATATTATTATAGTATTATGATCATGTTGTTATTATATATGATCATTTATTGGTATCTCCCTTGTTTACCCTTACTGATAAAGTGTTCACACCTTTTCTGGTATATCCTTTCTGTGGGTTATGAAAACACATTTTAAGTAGAGTATGAGGAATATGTATACTTTGTCATAATAATATTTTGGGAGATGTTGAACATCATTCAATAATGAGTTTGATTAAGTATCTAGTTTGCGAAGAATAAAAACATTATTCTATTCAAGGGAATGTTTTGTAATGTGATATATTGAATATTTATATAAAAAGGTGTAATATTTATTAAGGTAAAGTAAAGGTCATCTAAAAATGTATTAGAGAAGGGGTTAGTGGACTATATTGAAATCCATATGGATAAATAATATTTTGGGATATCATCCTGAAGAATTGGAAAAGTATATATTATGTGGTTATCCTTGAATATGAATCCCTCAATGGATACTGGGATGTGGATAAAGTTATGGAATAGAAGCACCAAGGGGAAAAAATATGAATCAACGGATTGTGTATGAACACTATAATATGTAGTATTGGATGATTTAAACTACGAATATAGACATGGAGAGAAAATCCTTGGTATATTCTTGGGAAAATTGATATCTTTTTATAAACCATTATGAAGGATCTAAAAAGACAATTACTATAGAAATCCTTGGAAGAACTTACAATTTCATTAATTAAATTCAAATTGTCATGATTTATTGATCATATGGAAAAAAAATTGATTATATGATTTATGACTATGATCAGGGTTAATCAAACTATTCCTTTTGGTTTTAGTTAATGGATGACATTAGATTATATCATTTAAATACTAAATGTGATGGTAGACATAATTATTGACCTCCTAAAAAGCCGAAGGTTATGGGAGAAATAATAAGAACATATTTTGGATGTTCTTAAAGAATTATCCAATTTTATCAATCATTTTGATCATTTGATCAATCAAAATAAATAAAAATTTCCTTTTATGTCCTTTATAATGAAATATCAATTTTGTTTTAGTGGGTTTATTGAACTATTAACTATCGAGAAATGGATCAATACCACGGAAAAAATTTTCTCCACTTCCTAGTGATTATAAGATTGAAAATTCTATTTATTTTGTTTATCATTTTCAATGTAAAGCGTATTAGTGATGAAATATATTCAAGACAGGAGGCATCAGGAATAAATAAAATCCATGGGATGTGATGGTTTTCAAAGATTATTTTTTCCATAGGAATGTTCCTTTTATTTTTCATATGATATTTGAGAAGGTTCTTCTTGATATATAGTTGAGTGATGATGAATCCATTAGTAAAAATGAGGAAAATTTTCTGTGACTTATAAGGTATGCTTCTAATATTTTTATTTAACATAAAATTTAGTCTGATTGACCCTTCAGTGGATTAAAACCTTTTATATAAAGGGAATTATCCACAATACACTTAGATATATATGGAGAAATCATTCAATGTAATCTCGATATGGAAGGGATATCGTAGTCACCCATCAATGTCATGGTTTTTGAAGGAATATAAAAAATGAAATGGAAGGAAATTATAATAAAAAAATCATGATTGGAAGGAGATGTGTCTTATTTTATTTGAGATGTTTTTAAAAAATATAGTCTTATTTATCCTATGGTGACTAGTAAATGATTTAAGTGTGAAAAGGAAGGTCATCGTGTTAGAAAATTTTGATGTTATGGGATTAAGTTAGGTAAAATTTTAAATGGAGATAAAGCTCCATAAAATGAACCACCAACATTACAGTGTTTTAATTGAAATGAGTTTAGGAAATATAATAACTAGAGGCTGAATATTATGGTTAATTATGATGATAAATGTCTGAAACTTATTAAGGATGTAGACAATAAAAAATAACATGTGATCTCTATCACTAATGTTGGTTACAATTGTATACTTATGATAACCTATATTACTACAAGTTCCTACGAGCCTGTTCCCTAGTGGTACATGCTCCTGCTTGGCATCCAGAAGACCTAGGATCAGATTCGTGCAGAGACTAATTGATGGTACTGTAGATGGTGCACTGTATAAGTATTGTACAAGTATTGTCGAAGTGGTGGAATAGTAGCGGCGATGAAACTATAGCGTCAAAGGCACTGGAGAAGGAATGTAGCAGCGATGGTACTATAGCAGCCCGGGTAATGTAGCAGTACTATTCATCAAGGGGCCATTTGGGCCAAAAATGGGCTTTCAAGCCTAGAATTCATGACACATGGCCTTGGTCCTTTTGTCAATGTAATGGGTCTCCATTTTCCCAGTCTAAAGAGATATTTGATTTGAATAAGAAAATGGGGCTTCGACCCCAACCTTTAAAAACACAATAAAACTGAAAATTTATTTTCTGAATTTTTTTTTACCAAATATTTTTTATCTAAATAATTTCTATATGGTATCACATTACAACCTTAGTGATTACATGGTGAATTAGTTGTGAAAACTCATAATGGTATGATGATAATAACACATTTTTATTGTTCATTTTTGATTGAATTTTGTTGTAATATGGATCCTGAAAATATTGTTATTATCCCTCTAGTTGAATATTATGTGATTTTTGGCATGCATTTATTCTATTTATATAGATCCCATTAAATAGTCTTGGAAATGGTTGTATCCATTCATATTACAAATGAATTGATGATCATTTATTGGTGTGATGAATAATATAAGAATCCAATGGGAATTAAATCCGTCTTTTGGGTCTTTATTCCTATTCATAAAGGATTCATTTCTTATATAGTTGTGGGTAATATCATACTAAATTAAATTCCTATTGTATGGGAGTTTGTTTATGTATTCATAAAAGTGTTTCAATGTATTCCAATAAATTATATATGTTGAGGACTCAATAGAACCCTTGATTTTTATACACATATTTAAATTACTCTATATATAATATCCCCTAGTGAGTTACTCGAATAAAATAAGAAACTATTGTAGAATATTGGAAATGTATTCATTTGAACAAGTGGATCGCCCTAGTGTATATGTGTTCATTTCGTTTAGAAAAAAGTATAATTGCGACTACACATTGAATATTAAAAAAATAACAAGATAAAAATAAAGAATAGGTATCTTATACCCTATATTGATTATTTGTCTCATTAATTGATATGAAGAAAATATATCGCAATAATTTACCTTCATTATGGAGAATATCAATTTAGGTTCAAAAGTGAATACATACCTACAAAAACCTTTTGTTTGAGGTATAAACACTGTGAAATTATATTTCTTCTATTTGGACTTACAAATTCTATTGATATGTTCATGGATTTAATAAATAGAGTCTTTATGAAATAGATATATAAAATTTTGGATGCCTTTATATTTCATTAGATTATATACACTAATAGAAAGGAAGAGTATGAAGAAAACTGGATAATTGTGTTCAAGACCCAGAGGAAGGTGAGACTCAATTAAAAAATTCCTAAAGTGTAAATTATATATATATGAAGTAATAATTTTAGGAAGCGGGGTCATAAGATATAGTCAATCAGTCGACTCATCTATAATGGATGTCATTCTACATATTCCAAGACCAACTACTATGACAATGATCAATATTTTCCATGGGTTAAATGGTTATTAATGAAACATTTTTATTAGTTTTACTTGTATGTGTAATATAATCACGAAGTTAATATTAAAAGGATTCATGTTCCTTTTGACTGGTAAATTTAAATAAAACATCAAGGATTGAATGAGAAATCTGGTCAGTAAATCCGAACATAAACTATTATGTAGTGGATAACAGTTTATCATTTTCAATGATACATAAAAGTAGAAAATACTAAGAGTTATTATGAATAATTAAATGGTGATAGATTATGACTCACGTAAATTAATGGTTCATTAGTAGAACCACCTGACTATTGAAATGGATTTAGTAGCAGTAATTCTTGAATTAGAGTTATGGATACATTATCTTTATGGATAAGGGTTAAAAATATATAATTATAATAAATTTTTGAAGTATATATTCACCCTAAAATAGGTTAATATTCACCATACAATATGGTTATTGTATTGATTGAAAAATGAATTACCATCAATAGAAGGTGAACAAGGTGTCTTATGCTTTATGTATAAAATATCCATTTAGATTATCTATGACAATTGTCCCAAATGATCCAGTATTTATTGATTTTAGAAATATCTACTGGGAAATATTAAATGAAGGGGAGAAATATTATATTACTCAAATTAGCATTCAACCATATATCCATGTGATGATTTAAAAGGAATATAATGGTGATGTATATCTGAAAATGATGGTGATAAATGTTCCTATGTTCATCTTTGATTTTGAATGATTCATAATGTTAAGGAAGAAGTTATATGCCCCATTTATACCACAACATATGTAGGAGTTGTTGGATTATACCCAAAGGTCATCATTCTCTAGTCATCCTTGATGTAAACATATATATATATATATTCCTTAAGGAAATTTTTTCTTGGATAACATGAAGAGATGAATCACAATATATCATGGTTCTTTCTATGAAAAAATGTTATGAATTGTAGGTATAATTCTAAGGGTATGTTACAACCATTACTAGTGAAATTAATGAAATGGGAACATATCACTATGAATTTATCCATAATAGTCCCCTAGACATATAAATGAAATAATTCTATTTTTATTTTAGTTAGCCTTCCTATATAGTAAAATTAATTCATTTCTATCATTTATTATTTCCCTCTTGATCACATTACCACGATATACATTAAAGATGTTATATAGTTACATATAGTACCACATTATATTTTTTTAATCATGATCTATTGTTTGTCTCAATGATTTGGAAACATAATTAACATTATATTGATATGGATTTTTATTTTAGTAATTTATGTCATACTAAAATATATAGATAGTTTGACATAACTATTTAAACCATGGTGGAAATTTGGGATCATATTCAATAGATTTAAATAAAATATGGATAAAAAATTTAATCATATTTATTTTTCATATAATTATAACATTAACTCGTGAAATAATTTGTATCATTATGAATATATATATATATATATAAGTATGTTCTAAACTCTAACATGTTCGGATTAAATTTGAGAACTAAATTGATTTGGAGTGGATCTAGCTAAGGAAATCAAAGATAAGGTTAAAGGCATATTTCTGTACACCAAGGATGCTCTATGTTGAAAAAAGATTAATAATGAAAATAGGTGAAAAATTATAGAATTAAAATTTTGCAAGATGTAATTCCTATGAACATCTATATAGAATAGTATCAATAGATTAATATATATTGGAAGTTTTATCCCTAGTTATATTGGACCTTTATATATTAGTTATTGAGTTGATATAATATTTTATCACTGGATGTTTCTACTGAACGTCTCCCAAGTTCATGATATGTTCATTTTATATATTTTGATGAAGGGAATACCTAACCACTCACATATAAAGACAATTGATAATTATCTATTTGAGAATGAAATATATTCTGAATAACTAAAATTATTAATCACTGATTATAGAGAATGTTTTTTGTTGAACAAATACTAATAAAGTTTTTAAATTTATTTTGATGTAATCAATAATTCAAGGAAGAAACATTGGATCTCAGGGATTTGATAAAGAATAATTCTCAATTTCTTTATCTAATTTATCTAATTTTATGGTTGAAATTTCTTTTAAGGTGGTATAATTGAACCCCATTATATGTTATATGTATTACTAGGAAGTAATTTTTAAGTAATTTATAGATTTCATTAAACACAACCCATAGTATAAAGAATCCGTGATATTTATAATATTTAAAAACAATCTATTTGATTTTAGGTAATGAATTGGATTAAAAATAATATGAAATTTATTAAAAAAAATTAATTAATTCGAAATTACTTATCAATTCCTAAATAATAATAATAATGTTTTAAAAAAATTCATTTCTCGATTAAAATACATATTTTTCTAATGAAATGTATTATTATAGGTATTTTCTTTTTTATATATAAAAATATAATTATCACTTTTAAAATTTTATATTTATGAAATGTATTGGTAATTTATGATTAATGTTTCATATATTAGATTTCCAATGGTTATAAATGATGATGAATTCAAATGAAGGTAAAAAGAGTTATCTTTTAGAAAACTATATTTTTTTTCTTAATGTGGTTTTATCAATAAATATTGGTTAATGTAGTTAAAAAATTATATAATATATATTAAATACCATATTTTGATATCCATCTTATAGTTTTTATAAGGAATGTAATTGAATTAAATTCAGATTTATACGTTAAAATCCCTTTTTTAGAAACCAATTATCTTTATGATTTTCATACTTATTATTATACTAATTTATTCATATTATTGAATGAAAATTCTGTAAAATTGATTAAAATTGATTAATTATGATTTTAAAATTTATCAATGATGCCACTTTATTTTTTCCCTAATTAGTTGTAAAACACTAAAAATTGTTTATCACAGTTAGGGTTAAAGCAGATTTACTAATGTGTTAAACTATGATATAAAGGTGCAGGATACTAAAATTTTCTAGCAATATATCATGATCATTTAAAGGTATTATTTTTCCTTAATTTTGGTTTAATTTAATTTGTTCTTAACTTAGGTGTGTTTTGGTGAAAAATGGATTTTTTTTGTAAGGATGAGAGGCTTTTTATGGTTTGTGCATGGTTTACACATGCATGAACTAATTATGAAACATAGGTGTTCAATATGTTCATGATTAGGAGAATGGTTAATACTAACCATGTGACCTTAACTATAGAACCACATGAATGGTGATTATGGTTATAAAATTTGGTTATAAAATTACCCAATTTCCCATATTAACCACAAATAGACCATTGGTCAACCTGAATCAAATTATCTCATTTTTTGAGGCTCTTAGATGCATAACTAGGGCTCTTGCCCTCTATTCAAGGAAAATCGAATGGTGGATTAAAGATATTCTCCTATACTAGTCTGTAAATATAATCATAGTTGGTTTCCTATTCTTCTCTTATTCTTGTCTATTTATTTAATCGATGTTTTCCACTATTTTATAGGATATAGATCTTTTTTATGATCTATATATAGGATTATTACATATTGATGTGGTTTTATTAGATCATGAATAATTTGATTTTGGATATTGGTTTCAGATCCATATCATCTTCTTCATCGTGTTATTGATTTATTCACTTCAAATTGGGGATTCCTATTAGGTGATCGGTTTTCATCAAATTGAGGTTGGTGGTGCAATATTTAAATCTCGTACTCATAATTTCAATTACATGTATGTAATTATAGAATTCCTAGAATTTTTTTTCTAATTGAATTTCCTAAATAAATTAATGAATTTCATGAATTAATTAATATCATAATTGTGATTTGTTATAATTAAATATTATGTTAATTATTGAAACATTGAACACGGATTTGTGTATAATAAATTATAGAATTAGGTTTTAGAATATTAATTCGGGATTCGGAGATATTTAACAGTTGGGTTATTTATTAGAATATTGGGATTTTGATTTTGAATAATTAATTGTTGAAATTAGTTTTATGATATTGATTTTGTAAAATTGATTAATTAATTGTTGAATGAATTATGTGATATTGAAATTGGGAAGTTCAATAATTAATTTTGGAATTAATTATTTGATATTGAAATTATATTGCTGAATAAATAATTGTAGAATTAATTATGATATATTGAGATTGTAGAGTTCAATAAATAATTTGGAAAATAATTATGTGTTATTGGGATTTTAAACTTTAATAATTAAGTGTTGAATTAATTCTATGATATTGGTATTTTGAAGATGAATAATTAATCATTGAGTTAATTTTGTGATATTAAGATTGTGAAGTTTAATAATTAATTTTTCAATTGATTATTTGATATTGATATTGTGAAGTTGAATAATTAATTTTTATAATTAATTATTTGATATTAAGATTGAATAATTGAATAATAAATTTCTTAATTAATTTTTTTATAGTTGGATTGTAAAACTGGATAATTAATTGGTGTAAAAATTATCTTCATAATGAAAATTTTAATTAAGATAAATAATTATTGAATTAATCGATTGATATTGTTGTGATTTTGAAATTGATTAATATGATTTATTAATTATTGAATTAATTAATTGTGTTGAGATAATTAATGAGTTTTTGAATTGATTAACATGACTAAAAGCATATATCATGATTAATTAATTAGGTAAATAATTAAAGGAATAAATGTAAATAATTAATAAGTGAATTAATTGAAGATATTAAATGTGATTAATTAATTATAGAATAAATTCATGGAATTAGAATGAATAATTAATTGGTGAATTAATTAAAGGGATTTTTTATGATTAATAAATTATGGAATTAATTAATGGAAGTGATGTGAGAAATAAATTAGTCAATTCATTAAAGGTATTGAAAAAAATTAATTAATTACAGTACTAATTAATGGAATTAAAATGAATGGTTAATAGCTTAATTTTTTCAGTGGATTAGATTAATTAGTGGTTGAATAATTTAATGGGATTTTTTTTGATTAATTATATGTGGAATTAGCTAATGGGATTGAGGTGATGAAAGAATTTTTAAATTAATTAATTGGAATGTTGTGATTGATAAATTATTGAATTAATTAATAAAAATGAGTTGATTAATTATTTTTTCAATTAATGTTTTTAAAATTGTGTTATTAATTAGTTTTTGAATTAACAAATAGAATTGATTTATAAATTTTTAGAGACCCTTTCTCTTTCATTTATCCCTCTTATGAACCCATATGAACACCCATTACCTTGCAAAATTTTCATAAGGGTTTCCTTTCTCACTTTTTATCCAAGATTCTTTTGGTATTTATACCCTTCTATTTTCAATTAAAAATTTTGGGGTATAATTTTCCCCTTTAACCATACTTCCCTCCTTATATATGAAATATCAGATAACCATTTCTCTCTCATTAATTCCTTCAGTTTACATCCATTACCATACCAAAATTCTGTAATGGTTTTCTATCATCTTAATTCCATTAAATAATTTCTTCTATATTTTATTTTTAAATTCCATTTCATTTGTTAGGTTATTATTCTAAATGATACTTGTACATTATATTAAATTTATAAATGATGATATACACATTTATCTCTCATCTATACATTTTATTAATGTCCACATGATGCCCTTATGATGCCAAAATTACACCAAGATTTTCCATTCCAAAATAATCGTGTTGTGAATACCATAGGCATTCTTCTAACAAGTATATTCACCTTTATACACATAAAAATATTTATTGGGGACTTTAATAAGTTAATTACACAATATATAATCATTTAATAAATTATTATGTTGAATGAATCCATGTTATATGATCTATGTGGCACATTTAATCATGACAATGAAATGTTTATGAATAGTGCACCCTAATATCACTCTAATGCATTGGGTAATGTTTAGTACTATGAAAAACCATGTGAAATGAGGGTTTAATCATGAAAATTCATGTGAAAATTGGGTTTACACATGCTAATTCATGTGTGATGAGTTTTATATCATGCTATCAATTTGTAATGAACCTTGTATTAGGCTAATATCATGTTGTATGTTGTTTCCACATTCCCATGTTTTGATAATCATTATTTATCATGCCTTAATGTTTATGTTTCTATTATTATCCATTGATATGCCTACTTCCTAAAATGTATTTTATTATTCATTTTATTCATTGGTTACTCCCTTATCAGGATTTATAGCTCTCCCTTTTCTTATGTATGTCCATAGGTTATCCCATGCAATTCTATGTAGGATGTAATTTTGTGGTCATGTAAAAGTTTTTTGAAATAATCATATTGTATTTCATGTTTTAAGTTGTTATGTAATATTCCTAAATTCACATGATATTATACATCATTATCCTCAGAGTTTTATTAAGTGCAAATTTTTGTAATAAATCAAGTATATTGTGTAATAATTACTATGGATGTTTTATAAATTTACATGAATACCCATATTAAACACAAATAGTCCCTAGCTCGACTAAAATCAAATTATATAATTTTTAGGTTCCAATATTGCTTCCTAGGGACCTCGACCACTGTTCATGGAAAATATATTGGTTTATTAATGATCTAAACCTCTTTTGGAATGTTAATCTCATCCTGGCTAGTTTCATGTTCTCTCTATATTTAAGGGAATTTATATACTATTTTGATGGATATAGATCTTGTTTTGTATGATATAAATCAAGGGTTATTAGATTTAGACATGGGGTTATTAGATCTTGATTCATTTGATGTAGGACAAACGTTTTTTATCAATAGCATGTTCTTTATCACATTCCCAATTGATTCACTTAAATTTAGGGACTTCAGTTGGTTGATCATTCTTCATTGAATAGTGGTTGGTTTTCTATTACTCAGATACCATTGTAATTATTTCAATTATGTTTTTGTAATTGTATAATATCTACGGTCTTTATAGAAATAAAATTTTCTAATTAAATTAATAAATTTGGTTATTTAATTAATTAAAAAACTGTGATTTAGGGATAATTAATTGATGTGTCAATTATTAGAATTTTGAATTGAGATTTGGGGATAATTAATTGTAATGTAAATTATTGAAATGTTGAATTGGGATTTTGGGATAATTAATGGTTGAGTTAATTATTAGAATATTTAGATTTTTAAGTTGAATAATTACTTATTGAAATTAATTATATGATATTGAGATTGTGAAGTTGAAAAGTTAATAGTTAAATTTATTATGTGATATTAAGATTGTGATGTTGAATACGCAATTATTTAATGGAATATCAAATACAGAGATTGTGAAGATGAAAATTTTATTTCTGAAATAAATAATTTGATTCTCATATAGTAAAATTTAGTATTTATTTATTGAATTAGATATGTAATATTGACATTGTGAAGTTGAATAATTAATTTTTTAATTATTTATTTGATATTTATAATTCAATGTCGAATAATTAACATTTGAATTAATTATTTGATATTTATATTGTAATGTTTTATAATTAACTGTTTAAATTAATTATGTGCTATTGAGATTGTAAAATTAAGTGATTAATTATATAATAATGAGATTGTAAAAGTAAATAATTAATTATTGTCTTAATAATATTTAAATTTAAAATGTTAATTGGTATATTAGATTGTTGAATTAAGTATTGGATATTGTTATTATTATGCAATTAATTGAGATTCGTAATTAATTTATTAATTAATAAATAGATTTGACAATATAAATGAATAATTGAAATAATTAATATTACTGACGTGATTAGAAGTAATTAATTTATTCTGGAATTAAATAATTGATTTGGGGAGGACTATTTAATGGTTAATTAATTGAAGGGATTTAATGTATTTGGGGTTTGGCTTAGTGGTAAGCACCCCGTAATACTACATGAAAAATTGGGGTTCACAACCCATTGGGCACATGTCACTATAGTAGTACTATAGCGGCACTGTAGCAGTGGCGGTACTGTTGATCGGTGGATACTGTAGCGGCGGCGGGGCACTGTAGCGGAGGAGGTACTGTAGCAGCTGGGTTACTATTCACATAATGGGAATTGGGCCAAAAATATGGGCCTACAGGCTATGTAATGGGGTAAAATCCCACTGGGCCTCTGGGCTATATAATGGGTCTCCCTCTACCCAGTTAAAAGAGGTCTTTGCTTTACTTTATAAATAAAAAAGGGGCTTCGACCCCAACCTTTAAAAAAATTGAAGGGATTTAATGTGATTAATTAATTATTTATTTAATTAAAGGAATTTTGGTGAATAATTAATTGGATAATTAATTAATGGTATTGAATATGATTTTTTAATAAATGGGTTAATTTGTGGAATTTATGTGAACAATTTATTAGTGATTCAATTCAAGGGATTGAATGAGATTAATTAATTAAGTTATTAATCAATGTAATTGATGTGAACACATAACTGGTGAATTAATTGAATGGATTGGATTAATAAAATATTTAATTAATTAATAGAAATTCTATGATTAATTAATCATTGAGGGGATTAATTAATTGTGTAATTAATTAATTTTAAATTTTTGATTTGTTAATTGTTGAATAAATTAATTGGGTTGAGGTGATTGATTGATTTTTGAATTATTTTACAAAAATGTTCTCATTAGATTATTTTTTAATTAATTAATGTGATTTAGGTGATTGATTAATTGATTAATTTATTATTTTTAATGTGTTGATTAGTTAATTAATTAATTATTTAATGGTATTGGGGTGATTAATTAATCATCGAATTAATTAATGAGAATGATTTCATTAATTAATTATTGAATTAATTGATGGGATTTAAGTGATTAATTAATTATTCAGATAATTAATTATAATATTGGTGTTAATTAATTATTTAATTTATTAGTGTAATGATGTCTATATACTATTGTTAAATTGGAATAGTTATTTGGTGAATTTATTAATTTGTTATTTGGGTAAATATGATATTTTCATTATGTGATAATTTTGTGCGGGATATGGTCTACTGCCTCAAAATCATATAGTAATAAATATAATTGATATGATGGATGGTTACAATTTAATTCATGAGTTTATTATAATGAATAATGGTAACAATGAATTGTAATAATAGAATTAATGTGTTAATTGAAAAAATGAATGTTAAAATGATATTTATGTGTTGAATTAGATAATGAATGGTAATAATGTAATTCATCTTTAGAGAGTGATGAAGAATGGTTACAATGGAATTTTGAGATGTGATGTCCCTTCGAGATGGTATAGACTCTAGCAGGATCCAAAATTAGTATGGAGGTACTAGTTTCCGTTGGAGCCCATAGGTTTATGTCATTAAATACATAAAAGTTGATTATGTGATAACCATTTATTTATGAAATATTCTATATTCGTTAAACAACTACATAAAATTTTATTTGAGTTGATATATTTCATGATACCTTTAGTTGTGGCCTACTAAGTTGTACTCACACCCTACTAGCCCAAACTGATCGATATCTGAATAAATTTAATTTTTCGTTATAGGATACTAAAAAAGGACTAATGATATATGGATGAGTTGGGATTGATCATGGATGAGGGAAATAATGTGTTTTCGGACCCACATGGGAGATTTCAGCATCTTTACATTTGGGGTTTCATTTTGATTTTGAGCACATACAATGGCAGGGCATATATACTATTCATATCTAATATTATATTTATAGATTTAATCATCTTTTGATATTGGTATTATTTATATTATAATTATATTATATAGTTATTTTTATTTATTTCTACTTTTTTTTACTTTATTAAAGTGTGTATAGTCTCCCTATGATTGATATTAGACCCTCGCTGTTTGTTGACAGCCTTTGGTATATGGCGAAGCCTGCATGAGTTCATGTGACTGACCAGCATGAGAAATCAACATGTGTTACCTGTTTCATGATGTTATAATGGTTCATAAACTTATATAAATGATATTTATGAATATATTACAACATTATATTATCTAAAATTTTATTTCTTGTAAATTTTATGTACTTTAGATTTGAGAATTCAATTATATTTTTTAAAATCCTTTATGTAATTTCACATGTGTCCCTCTCAAAACATATCAAAGGGATCTTCTTCTCCTCCATTATTTATAATAATTGAGGACATTATCATGAAGAAGTGTAGTGACCCTGATTCTTTCATGTATACATTTAAATACATTAAAAAATATTTTAGTTTCAATCCCTGAGGTATGGTAAGATTCTGATACCTAGTGCGCCTAAAGATGATATTATAATAATAGTAAATATATTCATATCATGCCTGAAAATAGTTTTCCTAAAAAAGTTGACTAACTCTTAAAAGGATTCATGATTCACAAATTAGTGACAATAATTGATGTAGGGATATGATGTTTACTATAGGTGCTACATTTATTAGATCGATGCCAAGCATCAAAATCTATTGGTTGGAACTTTTATATTAAATAAATAAATAATTTATCTATTTGATTTATTAGATAACCTAATTAAAATAATCTATAAAAACCCAACACATGATTATATTCCATGTTTTCTCAATAAAACTATTTCTATTTCTAAGATGAGGAGGGGAGAACACATCATTAGTGGATCAACACTGAATGATGAATGATGATCTGTTTGAGGTGAATCGACAAGTAGTAGACAAATATGGGTTTCTT
The DNA here is from genome assembly GCA_963277665.1 of Viscum album. NCBI lineage: Eukaryota > Viridiplantae > Streptophyta > Magnoliopsida > Santalales > Viscaceae > Viscum > Viscum album. Next base: position 249,700,696 of record OY728126.1, on the reverse strand, counting down.
TACAATAATTAAATGAATTATTCTCCATTGATAAATTAATAGTCAAGATAATAATTGTAAAATATGGTTTTCTCCCCTTTTATTATCAGTTTATCCATGGATATGTATCTACTATTCTTGATCTATTTTATTGCACACTTCACTTGAGCCTATTTAATGGATTGAATTTATTATTCGATTTATTCATGTTGTTTCATTATTTTACTTTCATTTCCTATATGAATGTTATATTTTGATATAAAGTCATGGAAAATGATGATTTCATCCTCGTTCATTTACATTTCCCCCATTTTTTTGTCTTCGTGTTCTTCATCATTGACCAAGAGGGCCACATTTTGTCTTTTCCAGGATAAATCTATGCTAATATAAAACACTAGATTGAATGTGGATGTGTTCATTATGATCATATTCGTGATTTTAAGATATAATGGGATGGGTTTGATTAATAATTATTGTATATTGGACCCAGAGTGGTGATTTTCATTGAAACGAGGTGCTTTGACTAATGTGAGGTGATGCGAACATCAAGTAGATCACTTGATCTTGATTTTTGATCTTTGGAGGTCATGAATAGAAGGCCATATTTGCCTGACATCAATAGAGGATGTGAAAATGATGGTAATCATGGTGGTTTTTAATTCTCAAGATATCTGTGAAAATAATCTATTTGACCTTTGAAAAATATGACTACACAATGTGTAGTTTGGAATAACACATGTCGTGTAGTCCCCTGGGTATGACACTACAGTTTTTGGAAAATTTAAATATAATCATGCCATGTATGTGCTTATAAAATCAGTTTCACCCTTCCCTGGTGTCTGAGCTATGTTCCAGCTAAACAAACCCTAGGCCATGTGTGGATGGACACACCATGTACTAGAGTTCATGGGAACATGAAGGAATATTACCCACGGGCTGAGATGCACGATCAGGACTTCATGGGGTCATAAAAACCATGTATGAAGGAGGTAATTCAAATTATATAGATAGATATTTCAAATCCATTACTAGAGAGGACACGGCTAGGTAGCAGAGTAGGCCCATATGGTGTCTATACCCCATACATGCCCTACACTACTATGAGATTATTTTACCTCTTATATCTCTTTCTTACAAACATGTATTTTGGACAATAAGAAGCCTATGAAGAGTTTTTTCCACATATAACTTGATGGTGTCATTTATAGTGTGTTTGAGGTGATATCAAGTTGTTTCAAGCGTGATGTTTCCTTAGGTGATGTTTGATAGTGGTTGTGATTGAGCAGGATTACCACAGAGATTCCAAGTAGAGATGTCACTCCCCTTTTTAATTAATGAGTCATATATTTCTGGGGTTGGTACTCCTCTATCATAGATGGGAGTGGGTCCCCCAATATCATTATTTAGTTTGAGACGATACTACCATATTCAGGGTGGGGATTATCTATCTATGGGAATAATACTCCCCTATTTCACTAGGGTGTGGGTCACCTATTCACTTTGGTCATGTAAAGACGATCCGACACTATTTAGGGAACATGTTCTCTATCTATGGAGATGGTACTCCCCTTTCACACCAGGGTGTGGATCCCCTTACTCTTTATTAAGGTAGATACTGTACTCCCCTATTTAGGGATGAGGTCCTCTATCTGTGGAGGTGTACTACCCCATCTTCATTCTCCGACGGGGTCCAAGTACTCTATAAATCATGGATCCCTAGAATTTGGAAAATTTTGGAATGTTATGTGATCATCCACACATATTATAGTGATGTTATATTTGATGTTTGGAATTAGTGATTGACTAATAGATATAGAGGCTTACTCATAATCTTTGGATGGGAAATGATTTGGATATCCACTATCTCTCTCACAATGGATTATTTTTGAAAATATACATATTTATTTGGATTCATTCCCCCGTTTCAATTTCTTGAGTTGACTATTATTCATCTCTATATAACTACCTATAAAATTTTCCGGGAAACCTACAAGGTATGTATATACTCACCCAAAAATGGGATATTCTTCTATGTGTCATGTCTTATATTGATGACAGACTTGTCTGTTGTGATTATAGTGGAGCATAGTGATACCTAGGTGCATTAACCGAGTATGTTGATTGATCATGGGGATTAGGAGACAACATCTCTTAGTTTCCTTTTATTCCTGTTATTTTTCGGTTTAGATATATTTTTTGGTTGTGCATGTATTGTCCCCATTATATTTCAAATTACAATGTCAAACACATTCTTATTCCCTATAGGTAATAACATGTATGGTGTTTTCTAATGATGTCAATGTATTCATTTTATGTTCCTCTACACTATTTCCTGGATATGGTTTTTTCTCTAGGTATATGTTCATTAGGAAAACACCTCCTGTAATTTTTATTACTTCTCAACTGTTTTCACTATCCCTGGAATATGAAAGGGGGACATGGGGTTGTGACAACTCTATCATCTATAGGAAATGCATAACCTAGTGGGTTGGGTTGTTATAGAGTGTTATTAGAGGTGTTCGATCAATGTGACAGATTTTAGATTTTTTCTATTTTGAATATTTTTTGGGAAAAATTAAAATGGTTTCAATGTATCTTATTTTTGGCTTTCAATCCAAGGATCCTAATATTATGGATGTGGATGATGTATCCATTCACCATGATTTTGGGAATTTTCATGTTGGAGGATTATAACAAGTCATCACTTGAATAGTAAATTAGTAGTTTCATTATATAGGACTATGTATTTTTTATGCCCTTCTATAGTCATCTTCAAATATATATTTGAACATTTGACCATTTTACGTCTTAATTACTATTAGTATTACTCTATGTTGATATCCATTTATTTTACTGATTTTTGATCATGATGATGATCAGATGAGTGGTGAGGAATCAGTTAAGTATCCATATCAAGAGATATTACCTCCATGTGGTCTAGTAGTTTTACCCCCATCATTCAAGTAGAATATTGTACCAATAGGGTAAGATGAGTATACATGCAGGCACAATACAAAAAGAGAGTTCCATCAGAAAAAGATACAAAGGGACAATATTTAGATAGAACCCCAGGTAGTGGTGGATAGACATGAGTTAGTGGTACGGGTCTTCATGCTCATGTGGAACCTGACTGATCAGATGGTTGTGATGAAAGCTTGTTGTTTCCCTGGAGAAATATATAATTAGATGTGTTTAGTAATGAAGGATCATTATGAGATTAAACTCTCATGTTTCGACTTCTAGCAGCTAATTTGTCAAAATTAATAACCAATTTCTTATAATCAGTTTGAATGTTTGAACTTCTAGAGCTATAGAAGGGTAGAATGTCAATAATTGAGAATATTGTGAGATTCGACGACCATACTCAGTACTCTCTCGATATGTTATGAGTTGGTTTATTCTAGCAGAGGATATTTGAATGAGGTATCGAGGTAGATATTCATTCCAACATAGCCTCCTTTTTTAATCCAATATGTATGGGAATTATGGATAGAGATATTGTTATATATATCTTTCAAGATAAGATACATCAGGCTGGCGGTGATGATAATGGGAATCATTGGGGGAGTCATATTTAAGGGTTCTATATTGATAGATCATGAGGTCGTAGGGATAGAGAAGTCCCATTATCTTGTGTAGTCATGTGTTCATGTTGTGTAGGGACCTTGAAAACGACCATGGAAACCTATCGAGGGGTGACATTATACATGATATGGGAATGGTATAATAGAACATAACTCCAATAATTGTTGAGAAAAGCAGGTCAAATATGAATTGAATGGGCCAATCCGACTAAGATAGTCTCTCAATTAGAGTTATCTCATGTTTGTCTGGGGAAGAACCCATGAGATGGTGCTGGAATAGAATAATATGTGTTTCTAAGAATAGGATATATTGGTGGAGGGTGAAACTAAGTGATACTTTTACCACCACTATCAGGAATCGTAGGCCAGTATTTGGGATCTAGAGGATGGTTCCATGGGAGGCTATAGGTTGTGGACGATTATGACCTAGAATCTCATATATTATATGAGATTCAAATTATTTTATTATACAACTTATAATTCACATATATAAAATGGGTTGAGTCCCTCTATGGTTTCAAAATACTTCGTGCAAGAGCAAGAGGTCTTAGTTCACACCTTAGAACAAAAACTTATGTAAGAGCTTCCGAATTTGTGTAATTATTTGATATCACTCATATTCTAGAAGTGAGAGATATCATTTAGTAGATATATTTTCATTTATTACTGAATTATAATCATTATTAAACCTTATGAAATCATCATGGATATGAACTCTCTATCCAATGGTTCCATCAAATATTCACTATTATCGTAGGTGGGTAAAATGCCATCGGATATATGAGATAAAATTATGTTTTATTGGTGAACGAGTTATCATGGATGATAAAGTTGTCCTTATGAGAAGATGGAATTATCATATCTCCCATTAATTTGATATTAGAACCCTTGGATCTGGGGATATTTATGTATCTATATTTTTTAAGTAGATCATGATTTTATAGATTTATTCCCTATGGAATTTTGTAGACTTCCACCATAATGGGAGATGGGATTCATCATCAAATATCACCCTATAACTACACAAATATATTTTTCATAATACTGAAAAAACAATTCAAATTACCATGATATGATGGTCCATTTTGAGGACCTTTGAGAGATGGGTTTTATTAGACCTATATTAGCCCCTCAGGAAGCTCTATTTTTGTTCACGAAAAAGGTGGATTAGAGATTATGTATTTTCATGATAATCATAATATAACAATAGTTAAAAATAAATAAAAATAACCCATATATGATGAATGATGAACTCTTTGATCAATTATTAGGTTCAATTTGTTTTCTCAACAATCAATCATAGTTTAGTCTACCGCCAGTTGATCGTTATTGGTGTTGAAATTTTAAAGCTACCATTCTGATGCCCCAATGAACTATTTGAGTTCCTAGTCATGGACATACTTCATGAGAACCAAAATTTGGGTAAAATCTTGATGTTCTAGTTCTAGATCTATGAGGATTACTTATTTAGTAATGTCATTTGTATTCATGGACTAGTTGTGGACCTATCAAAAATTGATTAAGATCTTTTGTGGGAGGCACCCAAGAGTTTTTCAATGGAGTATAGTTTCCATGGCATGTATGGGTATTATAATGGGTTTGGGGGGGGGGTGAAATTTATATAATTAAATCCCCTTTGACAACTTTGTTGTGGAAAGGGGTTTTTTTTATCTAAAATGAGAAGTGTTATATAGCCTTCGAGTAATTGAGGCTATGGTTGACTAGTTTTCAAATGTTGAGACTACCAATGGAGGGTACGTAGTATGTAGTTAATTATGATGCCTCTAGAGATGGGATTAGAAAAATGTTGATACTAAGGAAAATAGTGGTCTCATATGGGTAGAGGATGTTGAGACCCCATGAGTAGAACTATGTGAAACATGAACTATAGTTGGAATCGGTAAACATGGATCTAAGGATGTTTTTGGGCTACAATCTGAGAGATATTTTTTTTACTCAAACCAGTTGAGCCTTTGGAATATCTCTATACAAATATATTATATCATATGATAGAGGGTCTAGTTTAAGATCCTATGAGACTTTTAATTAGAGATAGAATATACTCATAGGGATAGAAACATGGTAGTAGATTCCCTTAGTAGGAAGTCTAATTCTCATATTGGGGAGGAGCCATCTGAGTAGTTAGATTCATTATAGCTGAAAATGGTGGAGGAGAGGGGTGTCTATTTTCTAAAGTCAATGGAGTTGACTCTTATGCATATTTATCATGTGATGGTGGATAAGATGGGATAAATCTACAATGATTTTCTTTGTGACTAGATATCTTTATGAAATTCACCAGAATGAAACGATAAAAAGAGGGGACATAATCATCCTTTTATAGAGATGACCAGTTATTCATGTCATGATGTTAAAATATGTTATGATGGAGTTTCACACATCATTATTAGATGTATATCTAGGTATATGAATTGTGTATTTTATCATTAAGTGGAATTTTTTGAGGGAAAAAATGAGGTGGAGTGTTTCTGAGTTTGCCTCTCGGTGTCTTAGATGTTATGAGGTGAACATAGAGCACCATGTTTTAGTAGGTTTCACATAGAATCTAGAGATTATATCGTGGAAATTGGATGATATAATGATGGAATTTATAATATGGATGTCATGGATAAATAATGACCACAATTCCATATGGATTATTATTGACTCACTGAATAACTGAACATACTTCTTCTATATCATCGTGTAGTGTTGAGTTGAGATTTTGGGGAAGTAATATATAAGAGAGATTATCTGACACATTGGGTCACCCTTGATAATTATACTCAATCATAATGCGTAGTTCATGTCGAAATATAGGAAAGGGCTACATGAGGTATTCAAGATCCATTTTTGGATGAGTATGGTGTTTCACCAATAAATTGATAAATAGACTAAGCTCAATATCAAAGTGTTTGAGGTTATACTATGAGATTGTATTTTAGATATCATCAAGAATATTGGGAATCACTTTCCGTTAGTAGGGTTTACTTATAATAACATCTATTACTCAATGAATATTATAGAATCTTTCAATGACTTGAATAGGAATCTATGCATTTCTCTCTCATGCATGTATGAGGTTTAAGATATTCATCATTTCAGACTAGATATGGTGTAAAAGATGATTGAGTAGGGTCATATGATCTATGAGTGAATGAGAATAGAATATACATGATATAAATCTTATACATACCCCTAACATATTCTTTTTATGTTCAAGTAGGAAGACTATGTTTTCTATAGAGTCTCCCCATAGAGTATTGTGGAGATTCGACTATGGAGGAAAGATATCCCTGATGATCATAATCCCTTTGAGATCCCATAGGGGGTTGGAACGGTAGATCATACCTTATCCATATGTCCATAATTAGATATGGTGCATAGCGTCTTCTATGTTTTGCATCCGAGGAAATATGTGTGTGATCCCACACATATGATTTACTGGGGAGATCTAGTTGTCTAAGATGGATCCAAATTCACAGAGTACATAGTGGTGATTGAGAATCCAATATTTTGGACCATGCAAGGAGAGACCATATCATGGGTTCTTGTTTTGTTTCATTATGGTAGTGTGTCCGAGAGAACCATGCAGTATGAGAGTAATATGGAAGCTTAGTATCCAAACAATATTCTTCCATATTCTTTTTTGAGTCTAAAATTATTTAATTAGGGAATACTTGTATCCCCATGTTATTTATGAAATACATTGAAATATATTATGGAATACTTTGAGAGACAAGAATTGATCGAAAGGGAGAGTCCAAGGCTTGGTGAGTTTGGAATCGAAATTACCAAAATATTAAATATATTCTAATCAAGTAAACATATATTTCATGAATAATATTGGTGTAACTCATAAAATATTCCTCAGATCGATAATACGAGACCATATTTTATTCTAGGATGTTGGGTTTACCCTAGAAAAAACCTAAATTTGGTCTGCACAAGAGGTCTGACGAATGTATCCATAGGCGAGTACATTTAATTTTAATAGGTAAATAATATAATTTTTTTTATTAAATTTTATAATTAAAATCATTGAATAATATTTTCTTATTAAGAATACCAAAGGTTTATTCAAATAACCCTTTCTAAATATCAGTGAATTATGAGAGCTCTCTTCTTTTGTGGATGGACATCGAACAATTAATGATGATCAGATCATGGTGTATCGATGGGATGTGACTAGATCATGCCAACCTTATTAATGTAGAATGAATTTTTCACCAATGATTAATCCCTAATGGATATAGGGTTCATCAATTAAAATTTTCTCCACTTTTATTAAATTAATAGGAATGAATTTTTGTCTTCTATTCTTGTTATGAATTTTTTGAACCTTTGTATAGGGTCCAAAAAAGAATCTAATTGTTCATTAAATTAATTCTTTTTATAAACTTATTTCACCATAATTACTGTTATTCATGTGATCATTGGATATAGAATCATGGAAAATGATGGTTTCATCATTTTTTCATATACCATTCCCCCAATTATTATTTGTGTTCATTTCCCATGGCCTATAAGGCCACAGTTTGAATTATCCAGGGTGATTCCGAGTGCGATTAGACTCCCAGGTTCATAGTGGATGGGTGAATGATGACCATATTAGTGATTTTTAGATATATATATAATTTATTTTATAATTATTCAAGGATATTTGACCTAAGAATTTATGGGATGTGATGAGAGTTTCTATAGGTAGTGGGATGCGATTCGTACATCAAGAAGATTTTTGGATTCTAATTTCCATACATTGAGGGTTTCACATCGATGACTTGTTGTTCTTACATTAATTTCACATGTCAAACAATAGTAATCGTGGTGGAAATGGTAGATCTATGGACATGTGAAAACTAATCTATTTTGGATTTTGAAAAACCTGACAACATGGTTTGTAGTCTAGAAGAGCACACTTCATGTAGTCTAATAGGTACAATGATTAGTTTTTTGTAGAAGTGAAATATAACAAGATGTGTAGATGGACCTACAAGACATGTTACCCTACCCATTTTTTAATTCATTTTCAAGCTTATCATGCCCTAGGGCTCATGTGGATGAACATGTTGTGTACTATAGTAGATAGGAAAGGTAAAGAATACAAGGTATAAGTTGATATGCATGGACAAGTGAGACACTCATATTTTCAATTTCCATCCTTTATTTCCAATCCACTTTTGGTTCATGGTTTTCATTTGGTCTACGGGTGTTCTGGGATTAGATTTGTAGTCATGGGTGTTCTTGATTTAAGTAATTATACATGGAAGTGTTGAATGGTATTTGGACTTGGATTTTTCCTAAGGGAATGTATAAGTATTAGGTTTTTTTGGAAATGAATTTGCAACACTTCTAGTGGCATCTCTTGTGGGGTACATTGTTGTGGTTGTTTATACCCCTATGTTGGATGAGTAAAAGGGTGGAAATGTGGTATTCCTTTGGTTTTTATTTCCCCTTATCCTTGGACTATATCACCACCTTTAATTCCCCCTCAATTTCCCTTAAATCTAGAGAAAAATGTAATGTTTTGGGTGGTCGGAACTAACCACACGGTTTGGCCGCATGGTTTGTTAAAGCATGCCGTCAAACCCTACTGCCCTATCTAGCTCATTAGAAACAATTTTTAATTCCCATTTTCCCTTCTAAAATAAACCCAAATCCATCCATTTCATCCCCATTTCGACCTTAGCATCTATGGGAGATCTCCAAGCTCCCCGAACCTCCACTGGAGCTTATATTTCAATGGATTGTTGATGGGGAGACATCTTGTTCTCTTCAAGTAATTGCTAATATCATTGATTTATCTCCATTATATAATGTTTCTTCTCTATTCATGAAGTTCCTTTTGTCCAGTAGGTAGGATTTCGTCCATAGGGTTATATAATGGTTCTCTTAGTCTATTGTTTTTTATAGGAATGATCTATGCCCCTTGTGGTGCGGCGGTGGTGCAGTTGAATTTTCAAACAAGGATTCAAGTATTTTTATACTTGTGGTAGGTTATTCCATATATAATCAATGCTAGATGAGTTATATTTTATTAATTTCTATTTCTATCACCCTTATCATCCACTATCCATGCTGTGAAATCAGTTTTTGGTGACGTTTGTAGAGAAAATAATATTTAGGTACCAATTTGGTGCTAAATTGTGTGTTTTACCTGTCTATTTTACATAATGACCAATGAGGTTGTTTTATAACTCTTTTAATGGGTCGATAGAAATTTTTTGGCTTCTCAAAGGTCTTTTTTTCTGAATATTTTAATGTCCATGGTGTTCAAAGTGTGATTTTAAAGGGATTTGGTGTGTAAAGAATTGATAAATTTTGTGAAATTGTCTTATTTAAATTCTAAATGTTTTATCGAGTAGTATAAGTAGTGAAGAACATGTGTAGATACTCTTTTGAGTTTATTATGAACATAAATAATGTGTCTAAGTGAAAATGGATTGGGTTATCATACGATAATTTTTTGATCACAATGGGGAAAGACTGAGTACCTAGGACGTCAGATATTTACTAGTACGCTAGTGTTCCGAATGGGTTTTGTCCCTATATCACTATGAAGAATTGATATCGACAACACTAAAAATACTATATTAATTTTTATTGGGGACCAATATGTTATAATTATGTTATGTACTAGTGGATCGTGCATGAGAATCGTTTTTTCTCTTGTTACTTTACACTGAGGTACGGGGCACATGGGGCCCAAGACTACCAATTGCCTAGGGTTGTTCCTGAGATTGGTGATAATTGACTCTAATATATTTATCTTTGGGATATGGTAATTTTATCTAGATAATATAGTATCTTAAATTTTCTGTTGAAATGTTCTCATTCATGGATAATTCCCTTTGAAAACTGCTTACATTCAAAGGTTTTGTTCTTTAGAATTTATTTCCACTACTTCCTATTTATAAAAAAGGCATGATTTTTATCTTGTATTGTTTACTCTATGGGGTCTATTTGTGGTATCCTATTGGTATTTTGATGACACCCTATATACACCCCATGGGATTAATTATACTTGATCATGTTTGACACAGGTAAAGGCAAGGCCTTAGGTGATGGTAGTTCGGGTTGTTAGTTCCCTTCCATGGTGTGGCGTTGTGGAGACAACTTGTGGGTGATGGCCCCATGCCATGTGGAGTAAATGTGGATTTTTTGAAGCTATTTTTAGTTTTCTTTGAACCTCTTGTTTTATTTTATATCCTATGTATTCGGTTCTTGATTTTATTATGTCTTATTTGGCATGAATTATCTGATTCAACTTGTTTATTGATTTTGATGTTTTATGTATCCATACTCGGGTAAATCATTCCTAGATATTATTTTCTAATAAATTGACTCTTTTTCGAGCCATTGGGGATCAGGAACGCCCTTAGGGCCTTGTCACAAGCTGGGTTTGGCACCAGTTTTGATGGGGACCAAACGTGGTTCCAGAACAATGGTATTAGAGGGGCCAGGTTAATTCATTGGGTCGTGTTATTTGGGGATGATTCAGGGTTTTCAGGTGCTACGATTTTAGAGATGTGGTATTCTAGTTATGGGTAGTGGTAACACACCTCATGATGAGATTCAAGTCTCTATAGGATGTCAGGTTTTATCTGAGTTCTATATTTCTCCTGGTTCATTGATGATTGGTGGAAATGAAAATATAGTTGGGTCAATGGTCTCTGTGATCTTGTAGGTCCTTGAAATCCATGTAAAGCCAGGGATATCTCCCAAAAATACACTCTTAGGTAGTTAATGGATTGAAATATGGCCCCAACCATATTTCCTAGTCACCAACCGATACTAGTTCTATCTCACATTGTCTTATGTCTCTTTGATTTGGAATCTTGGAATCCATGTTTTTAAAGACCAAATGATGTGATTTTAAGAAGTTTGAAATTTTGTGAAATGATTTTATAGTCAAGTAAAAATGGTTATATTTTTTAATGTATTGAAATAAAATATTAAAATTATTTCAAAATGGTAAATTATGTGTTTACACCTCTTTGGAATGTATGAATTATGTTAAAGGCGGTTTTGAAAATATGTTTCAAGTAGAATTTTTTAAACCACTAAAAAAAATTTTTAGTAAAATTTTGTGTTCTAGAATTTATGTGTGGGTGTTCAATATGGATTTTAATCTATTTACTACTTCTCATTGGGAATGTTTTATTAAATTTTAGTACCTTTTTTTAAAATGAGAAGAGTTGAGTTGTCAATTAAATAAATATTTAGGAAATGGCATTTTTTATGATATTATAAGTGTTTTGAAAGGGTATGAAATGTTTTGAAATAGCTGTGAAAGGGTTGAAAGGGAATTTTTATAAAATTATGGGTTATTTCCTAAACTTTTTTGGAATATGTAAATTTGGTTTTGATATTATTGTTAGTGGCTTTGAGAAAGGGAAAGGGTGGTTAAAATGTTTTGATTTTGAAAAGAGGAATGTTTGGGGTTTTGTCTTTGGTGTTCTCAAGGGAGACCACATGCATGGGTTTATATTGGAATATACATGGTTAATGGCATGGATGGATGAGTTTCCAGATGGATATGAGGTGGGTTCCCAGTGTGGAATATATACATGCATGTGTGTGGATCATGAGATACCATTAGTAAATGTGAAACACACCAATACTATTTTTTAAGAGTTCTTTTGAAGGAATGTGTTATTTATTTTAGAATGTGTGGTTGGTAGGTGTGGATTAATTTTTTTTCATGATATTTATTGTGGGATGTTTTGATATCAATAACCCCTCTTGTTTAAACGATGTTTTGGGTTTGTTTTGTATCAAAAAGTTGGAATGAAGCATTGGTCAATGGTATATTTTGAGAAAAAGATTGGGAGGCCAATGTGATGGATCCCCTCATGTGTTCTGTTCTAGTTTGTGGTATGTTGTGGCCAAATGAACAGATAGGTTGGGTCCCTAGGTTTCATTTTTGGCTAGGGTACTCCCTAATAGAGAGTTATAACATGATTAATGTGTGTCCTTGGGTGATTCCTCAATAGATGATCCTCCAGTTGCTCAACATAGGGAAATTCTTCTTGATATTTCAAGATTGAGTTAAACCCATCATCTATTTTAGTTATCTGGATTCCCTTGTGGAGGGAAAGTGGTTTTTGGAGGTTGAAATCGACCATTGTTTCTTAAGATTCTTGATTTGTCAAAGGTGAATGTTTTTTAGGGTTGTCAGTGTAGAATGATGTCATAAATCTCCTTTGGGTCTTTCGTCAGCGTCATCGATGCAAGTGTTCATGTCAGGCCACTAGTGTGGATAATATGTCCAAGTGTGGCTATTATAGCCACTTTCTAGAATTGAGTGTTGTTTGGGACTCGACATAAGACCCCACTTATTGTGTTTTTATTAGATGTGGTGATCATGTTTGGTGATGCCTTTCAATGTCATGTGTTTGTTTGACTCTATGTGTGAACCTTGTAAAATCTTATCACAGTCTCCATTTTGTCTGATGTGTGTCTTCCTATAGGGAATTTATAAATCCTATGTTCCATAGGAAGGTGTTTCTATGTCACCATTCATTCCTCTATTTCCCATACGATGAAATAATGGGTGACATGTGTGCATCTTCTAAGCACTTGTTTTGGAAAAACTAGGGGTTATAGAAAAGTGACTTTGAAGTGTGTCATGTCTCATTGAGCCCCTCTGATATCACAGTGTAATTTTATATGGCACTGGAATAGGAAGTTCCATTCAGGGGTTTCTAAAGCCTGACTATGAGGTAGGATATTCTTCAATCATATGATCTCCATCCATAGGTCCCGGAGTGACGTAGGCATGTAGTCAGGGATGTCCCATGGTTACTAAAACCAATTTTCATATTCCTACCATTCGTATAAAATATTTTAATAGTTTAAACCTATGGTGTCATCGTACTGCTCCAATTTTTCTCATCGAGTGGAAAGAGGTGGGAGTAACTTTTTCCCATGCTATATCCCAATTACATGATTTTACACTCGGGTTTCCTTCGTGTTTTTTATGAAAAGTATAAAATATGGGATAAGTAGGTCGAAGTGCACAGTTATCAATAACTGTGTGCCAACCCAAGGGTCTGTGAAATAAGAGAAAGTAGCTAATGCATGGTCTCTACATGGCCAGGCGCCATGGAACAGGAAACCATGTGAAGTTTTCTCTTGGGACAAAATGGTCTACATAGATAGTGTATGCTTTCCGAAACCATGAAAACCAATAGTGTGACCATGATAGCTGATTAAAATTTTGGTGTATATTCATGTTAGGTTATACTAGTCAGTTAAGATGGTTGGTTTTTGTTGTGGGGTGACCCACTATGGGTCCCATGTATGTTTCATTGGAAAAATGTTGATGTTAGTCTACCCCTTATTCTAGGGAGTCCGTTCGGTCCTCCCCCTATCCGTGTCTCGATTCTATCTCGGTAATGTAATGTTTGTTCTTATGTTGGGTATTGCATTAGTATCTCCCCAAATTATAAACCCAATATTTTCCTTGGGTAAATGAATGTATTGGAGAATTCCAAACAATTTTATTGAAGTAAGGTTGGAGTAGCATTATTCAGAATCGATGTTCATTTCAGGTGGATTGCTAGAGCTCTATCTAGTAGTGTTTTAGGTGATTTGTTTAAGGGGGATGCAGTTTGAATATTTTTGATTGTATCAAGTAAGTGGGTTATGTTTTTCATGGTCATAGTATACTCTTCCTTTATTTGATCAACTATAAGTGTTTGGCTTTTTGTGGTGGGTGAAAACATGGCAAGGGAGTCCATCATATTCTATCATTTGGGATTTCATTTTTCTTCTAGAACTATTGTGTATTTCTGGGGGTGGAAATCTTTATAGTGGGGAGAATTGGCACACCCTGATATTCAATTTCAATCCTTTGTCTCTAATCCACTTTTGGTTTTTGGTTTTCTCTTGGTAACAGGAAGTTTTGGGAATATATTTTGTGTCTCTGGTGTACTAGATCTATGAATTTATTCTTGGATGTGTTGAATGGTATTTGGAATTTCCTTTTCTTAAAGGGATGGTATGAGGATTTGGTGTTTTGGAAAGGAATTTGTGACACTCCTAGTTGAACCTCTTGTGGGGTGTGTTGTAGGGGTGGTTTATACCATTCTCCTGGATGAGTATTGGGGTAAAAAGGTGGTATTCATTTGGTTATTATTTCCCCTAATCCTTTTCCTCTCTCCCCATTGAATTCCTTATAGGCCCACCTTGAATCTTGAAATAATGGCATGTTATTGGGTGTCCAGAACAGGCCGCACAGTTTGGCTGCATGGTTTGTTAAACCATGATGACAAACATTATAGCCCTATCCATCTCAATATTTTTTTTTGTATTTACAATTTTTACCTTTCGGAATAAACCCATATCCACCCATTTATTCCCCATTTCGACCCTAGCATCCATGGGAGGAACCCAAGCTCCCCAAACCTCCCTTGGAGCTTAAATTTCAATGGTGTTTTAATGGGGAAAAACAAGTTCTCATCATGTAATTGCTTCTATCTTGGATTTATTTCCATTTTGTAGGGTTTCTTCCCCAATTCGTGAAGTTACTATTGTCCAGTAGATAGGATTTTGATCCTAGGGTTATATCATGATTTTCATGGTACATTATTTTTGTTTTAGTATTGATATATGTCCTTTATGGTGTAGCAGTGGTGCATTTGAATTTTCGAACAAAGATTAAAGGGTTTTTATACTTGTCGTGGGTTATTCCATTTGTAATCGAAGCTAGATGAGTTATTGTTGAATCATTTCTCTTATAGTACACTTATCATCCATTATCCTTCTTTCAAAATCTGGTTTTTGTTATTTTTATTGAGATTATGATTTTTAGGTACCCATTTGGTGTTAAATTGGGTGTTTTACAAGCCTATTTTACATTATGCCAATTGGGGGTTTTGTTTTATAACCCATGTAATCGGTCTATAGATATTTTTTGGGTGCTGAAAATTATTTTTTGGTTAATATAGTATTTTCATGGTGTTTATAGTAATATTTTTAATGGATTCTGTGTGTAAAGTATTGTTAAATTTTGTGAAGTTTTTTTGAAATTATGACGGTTTTATTGAGTTGTGTAAGTAGTGAAAAAACAAATTTAGCTACGATTTTGAGTTTATTTTGACCATAACTAATGTTTTTTATGTTATAATGAATTTTTTTATTATGAGATAATGGTTTCATTACAAAGAGGGAAGCCCCAGTACCTAAGATGGCAGATATGTACTAGTACGCTAGTGATCTAGATGGGTTTTTTCCCTGTTTCATTGATGAAAATGGATTAAGAAAACACTAAAAAAACTGTATTAATGATTATTGGGGACCACTTGGATATGGTTATGTTCCTTACTTTTTGGTCGTGCATGAAACCATATTTTACTATGGTTACATTACACAGTGGTACTAGGCACATGGGGCCCGAGACTACCTAGTGCCTAGGGATGTTCTCAAGATTTCTTCCCATTGACTCTTATGTATTTATCTTTTTAATATTGTTTTTTTTTCTTGAAAATATAGATTCATAATTTTTTTATTGAAATTTTCTCTTTCAAGGAATTTTTTTGAAAACTGCTTACATTCAAATGTTTCATTCTTTAGAAATTATTTCCACCGCTTCTAGTTTAAAAAATTTGGCATGATTTTTATCTTATATTTTTTAATCTAGGGAATCTCATGTTGGAATTTTATTGGACGTAGTTTCATAGCATACTTACACCCCTTTGGGTGTAAGTAGACTTGATCATGTTTGACATAGGTAATGTAAATGCCTTTGGGGATGGATGTTTGGGTTGTTAGTTCCCATCCATGATGTGGAGTTGTGGAGACGGCTTGTGGGTGATACCCCTTGTTGTGTGGAGTGCTTGGGGATGTTTTTATGAAATATTTATGTGTCTTTGGACCTGTTATTGTTTGTATGAACATATTTATTCACATATGTATTTTTTTAATCCCTGTTTGGATTGAATTTTCCTCTTCGAGTTATCGATTGTTTTTAATGTTTTATGTATCCATACTTAGAAAAATTGTTATGAACTATTATTTTATGATTCCCAAGAACATGTGGTAGCCTGTGAGGACTGGGAATTCCATTTGGTCCTTTTCACATGCCAGGATTGGTGCCGGTTTTGATGGTGAATAGTTTCAGTTCAAGACACCTTGATCTGGAGCGGTAACACACCCCATGTGTCCTAGAGGGTCCGCTATGTATAGTGAAAAGGAATCCTAAGATGTGTCTAGGGAGGACTCATATTGGTAGAAGAGTGGGGACACATGCTGTGTGGACCTCATACACACTGTTTACCCCTATTTGAATCATCTAACTCTTGTGTCTCTTTTTTCAGGACAATTATTTTGTCTCATTAGTATCTTATAAGGAGTTTTATCATATAGAACATGATAGTGTAATTCATAGTGGGGTTTTAGGTACGATTTTATATGTTTTCAGAAATATTTTTCATTAGGATATGATTGATGATTTAAGTGATCGAGTAGTATCATCAATGAGACACCATATAGAGATGGTATTCCCATATTCATAGAACGGGTCCTCCATCTATGTAGACAATACACCCCTATCACACTTGGTTGCAGGTCTCTCTACACATTAGTTAGGTACGTATGATACTCAACAATTTAGGGTAGAGGCCCTCTATCTATGGGGATGATACTCCCCTATCTACCAGAGATCAGGCCCCCTATAGTCTTTACTGTGGCATATATGGTACTCTTCAATTCCGGTTTTAGGTTATATATTTTTGGGGATTGTACTACCCCATCACTCTAGCGTGTGTGTACTCCATAATTTCTTGTGAGTAAGAGATGGTACGTCCTTATTATGGGTGAGGTTTCTCGATCTATTGAACGGTACTCCCCCATATTTCTGCCCTAATAGGGTGGGATCCCACCACTGAACATTGTTTTATTTATTTTGGACCATAGTGGCTAGGATCAAGCCCCATGAAACATCTTCCAGATAGAATACAATTTATTTTGGTCATCAATGATGGACCACTAGAGCAGTATTCTTAAACATTGATTATTGTATATCATTGAGATGTAGATTCCTTTTCCCTATCTTATAGGTTTGCTTTTAGCATATTTATAGGTATTGGGTTTCATTTCCCCATTTCATTAGAATGAGTTGACTATAATCTATATCTATATTGCTCCCTTTTCTATTTTTGGAGTGTCCTTCTGGGTATGTATATAATCACCCCAAATTTTTTTTCTTCATTTACATATTTATGTGGTTGTTTTCAATAAAATATTTTTTCCTAATAATTTGTATTTTTTAGTTTAAATACCTTTATTCAAAATTAAAATAATTCCACAATAAATGCCTAGTGAAGTTTTAATGTAATTTTAATCTATGACAACATCAATTTATGTTACTTATGCTTCCCTAGTTATATGAACCAATGTAACTATCCTATTCTTCCACTATATGGTTATTGATTATGATGTCGTTATTTTGATGAAACCCAAATTTATTTCCATGGGTTAAGATATGGAATAATGATAAAAATTATGATTATATTATGACATAAATATGAATGTTCTATGAATATGTGATGGGTGGTACCATTATAAACCTCTAATTAATTGGGTAATGAAAATTTTTTTGGATCTAAATGTGTACATAGGAGGTTAACCGAAGTTCAAAAGTGGGTATAAATGAAGTTATCCCAAGACCAATGTAGGTTAACTGGAGGTTACACCAAACCAAACATGTGATGAATATCTTAATGAGTATACTCGACATAAGAATTTATGATAACAAATATTCCATATATTAAAATATTATCTTATGAAAATTTACTTTTTCTTATAATATGAACACACAGATCATCATATATTATTCTTCTATAAATCATGTCTTACGAACTACTAAATACATTCTCAATAATTATGATCTATGAATTATTGTTTATTATTTTTATAGCATAAGCTAATATTCTCGTTCCCTTATGAGCATTTTAGTCTTATATTTTATCATTCATCGTAACACCCATGACTACCTATACAAGTCACATGAGCTATCCATTTATTATATATCATTTCCTAATTTTTTGTGGAAAGATTTTATATAGAGTATGAGAAAATGTTTAATTTCTATAAAGAAATTAGTGACATGTATTGGAAATAATTCATTAAATATGGTGATTAACTTTTTAGTCTTCAATAACAACAATCATTTATAATTTAATGGTCTCATTTTTTTGAGATGTATTGGATATTTTTGTAAAATGATATAATGAATATGTTTCTATTATTTGGACTGGTTCACGAACACACATAATAAAAAAATACTATGTTATCCTAAAATAAAATATAGAAATTAGGAAACATATATAAATTTACTAATTTGAAGCATTGATGAGTTTAGGTTATGATGCTGTAAAAAAATAATCAATTCTTTATTACCATAGGTGAGTTGATTTGTATGTCAAACTGAACCCAATATGGTATCTCTGTATAAATCTAATGAGAATAAGGTTTCATATATTTATAATTAAGTTTTTAAAACCTAATATTAATTTATTTTAAGTGATAAATGATAGGTATTAGTGGATTTGGAAGTGTTGTTAAAGTTCAATTATAATAGTCAAATTCAATTTACATTTCTCCCTATGTATATTATTTTTTATTTATTGATACATAATTTATACTTTTTCCAAATAAAATTTCCTTTATTTATCTGTAGAATTTATTAAATTTATTTATCTATGTATTATTGTGGTATTCCAATTAAACTTCAGAAATTTTATGAAAAGATATCAAATTTTACACGCCATAAAAACACCAAAAAATTTACATAATCAGGGGAATAGTAAATCATGTCATTTTAGTGTTGATTGTTTCCTTACACGCGAATCAAATTTATTTATTTTTTTACATTTTATGAATTTTTCAATTTTTCTAACTATGTCTCTTGAGTTCTATATTATTTTGTAATCATTGTTCTTTTTTTCTTTCCCATTATTTTTTCAATCATGATTTATTATATAGTTATTTTGGATTTCCCTTTATTGTGTTTTTAAATTTTAATTTCATTTGTAAGACTATTATTGTTTCATAATAATTTTCCGAAAATGTTATGTTAAATTTAATAAAACATGAACATTAAAAAAATATATCACTCCCAAAATTTGAAATCTGGGATAAGTTATTACCACTATAGAATAAATTATTAATGAAATTCAAATTCATTAAATCAAATTTAAAACTGAACTAAATCAAGGCTTTTAATTATTTATAGAAAATAATTAAAACATATAATTACTTACTTCCCCTAATGGAGAATAACAAATTCATACATCCAATTACTCTAGAGGATGAAAAAACTGATTAGATGTATCTATATTCTCCTCCACTAATTTATTTTATCTCCGCGGTGAGTACTAATTAATTTATTTAAGGAGGTCAACATTGTATTCCCCACTATAAAACCCAATATAGTAACTGGGGTCCTAAAAACACTTTGGGATATCTATTCATCTATTTATACTTTATCCAAATACTAGTCTTACTATCCACCTATCACAATTTTTCGATCAAATTACTATGAATGAATATTTTAAGACAGAATTTACCATTTATATATCACTGTATCCCATAGAAATTAAATTTATACAATTATAAAATTAAGAGGAGATAACATTGATGAATATTAGTAGAGATTCAATATATTTTTCTATATTTTCTACCACTAATAGATTAATTACCAATTGTGAATATAATACATTAGTAATGAAATTTTCCTTAGGGAAGGTTCATCATCGATATTGTGTTTGGTGGTGTTTCATTTGAAAAAACACAGACTACTTATCTTTATTTAATAACCATCTTTTCATGGAATCTTTTATAACCTGTTAAATGGGTCATAACACCTACATTATGAATACATTAGGTAAAGCTTTCTTCCCTAGAATAAAATAAATATAAATAAATTTAATAAATTGTTTCTCTTTTTTGTCAATTTTATAAAGATCAATGTAATTTTCAGTTACCAAACTCTTCAAGGAAATGGGTAATTATGTTTCTAAAATGTATTTATATGTTCGATATTCAAAATATCATGATTCATTATAGATTTTAAAAAACATATTTCATCGGAATCCATCTTAGTAAACAACTAGTTTTGTATGGAAATTTTCACACATTGTCTTCTTTAACTATGTACTACATAACCAATATACCAATATGTTGGAAAATATGGATGACATAATTAGAACTTATATTGACATGAAAATATTGAACATTTACCTCATATTTGTTTCCTGGAATATCCCACTTCATCCTCCAAAACAAAAGGCACCCCTTGAGGACATGCTGAAGCAAATGTTTTAAAACTATATTCAACTACAAAAAATTATAAATGTAGATGTTAAAAATATTAGGAATCAAGGGGGAACATATAAATGGTCAATTAAGGGTCAACATTCAATGTTTTCATTAGCTTGATTCTCAACATATTATATTCTAAAAATATAATTTAAATTATTATTATATCAAACATTAATGTACCTAAAAACATAACCCTCCAACAATTCAATCATTTGACAACAACAACAATAGAGAGAAGCTATATTTTAATCCTTATTCTTGACACACTAAATCCTCAAAGAGTAGTAAAACAAAAAAACCTCAAAATATAGGAAATATATTTTCAATGACATGTCCCATACCTCTTCTATCAAACTCTTATATCTCTAAATAATATTTTTTATTATAAAATAATATGATAATAAAATTGATAAAGTGATCATAGATTGCTTATAAATATGTTCATGTTATAAATCATCTCCTATTTAAAGTTTGGAAAATTATTCATTATAAGGAATTTTTAAATATTATTTAAAAACATTTGTGGAGGAAAAAATAGAATTATAAAATCATCTTAAGAAGGAATATCCCATTCTTTTTTTAATGACATATTCCTAAAAATTTTACATGAACCAATAAATATTATGGGACATAGGAAAATATGAGATACATTACTTTTTTAATGTGAATTTTTATTTAAGTTATTTTTTTATTTTATAAATTCAACGATCTGTAATTCATTATTGGTTATATATTTCAACCAATATGAATTATTGAATGAAATTCCAATTTATGAAAAATACGGTAGAAGAGAACCTTACATTCCATGTTAACATCAATTTGATTGGGATTGAATATAATTGATCTAATGGAAATAATACTCTAATATATTTAAGTCTATTTCTATAAATTATAAAAAATACATTCCAATTCTATATTTCCCATTTTTTTCTAGATGGTAAAGAATATTTCAATATTATAGATGTATTTAAAAACTAAAATGGGGCGAAATACTCTCCTTTACTATTTTATTGAGGATTTCCCAAATTAATCATACTCATTACATAATTTTATTGAAAATTATTTAAAATTAAAAAAAATTCACTAACAAATTGAGTATCAATTTATTTTTTTCTAGAAAAATGAGTAATGAAAAAAATTAATTCATTTATATTGATTAATGAGTCTATTCATTAAAAACAATTCATGACCACTGATGGTTCTAAAAAATTAATTTATATTGATTATATTTTAATATTGATCAATCATGAGTGTATAAGTACTTTTACTAAACTCAGTCACCACAAAACCCCTCCCTAAATCAAAAAGAAAATTTCTTTTGTAATTTAAACCCCATTTAATTATTTTCAAATATTTTTTTCTTAAGGGAATTGAACAATTTCTCAAAATAATTTTTTTTAAACACTATATATTGTATGGATTAAAATGGACTGAGAATTAAAATTATTAAAAAGTTCAATTTTATTGGATCTTTTGGGATATTCGAGTTTTTATTCCATCCATATTCTGTTATCATTTATATTTTGTAGGTTTTAGGTAAATCTATAAAAAAACATATTACTATTTAAATCCCACCATCCCTTTAGTGAGAAATGAAATGTGTGAAAATTATTTATATCTAGGATATTATATCACACATTTTATCGTAAATGTTTTATGATAATAAAAATTATAGTTATAATATTATCAAATAGACGGAATAAATCTTTTACATAACATGTGATAAATAATTGATGTTTCAATATTAACTACCATTTGTATAATCATACCATGTCATGTAATTACGAACCTCTGGAATTCATTGAAAAAATATTAGACATATTTTAATGAGTTTCTAATTATTATTTACTTCAAAGAAAGTCACATTATATTTAAATAAATTTATCTCCTAAGGATCATGAATAAATTCTATTTGACGTTCAATTTGAATCCTTTTATTTTTAATGGGATTCCATTTTATAAGTAAAATTATCTTACTACTATATAATTTGTTATTATGTGTAAATTCAACTAATAACTTGAGAATTAAAAATAATTCCATATATATTATTTAACTTTTTGTCTGTCAATTTTATAATTTTTTGAAATTCATTTGTTTTCCATCTAATTTGATTTTTAAAATATAATAGATAAAATAATGAAAATTCTCATGTTTTTGTATATTGTTAGATAGTTCATGGAATTAACATCTTTTTTCATAAAATATTATTTTTCAAATATTAAATTGAAATACATTCCTCTTTCCCATATCCCAAATGAAATCATATAATGTGGTTATTCTTTGAAAATTCTATTTTTAACCAACGATTCATTGAAAACTTTTAAAATATTACACTTCACATATCCAAGTTATTATAAACATTTTATTAAATTTAGTGATAGGAATATTTCATGTATGATATTAATTTAATAAAATAAAGTTTTACTTTCTCACCCATAATCTAAACACCATGGTTGGATTTTTCTTTTTAGCTAACGTTTGATTCATATAACTTTTTTTGGAAATTAAAATAAAACATATTGAGAAGGTTACTCATTTTTTTTGAATTATTCTTATATATCTCACCCTTCCAAAGAAAAATTAACTTTAATAAAATAATTACATAAATAAAATCCTTATAAATATGTTCTTCATATTTTATCAAGTAAATGATCATTATGTTTATTTATCATGATTCCCTTCTATTTTTTCTTATGAAGACTAAGGCTAAGACCCAGCTCATATGGTGGATGATTCTTCTATCGAATTTTTACCTTGAGATTCATTACATAAAAGGAGTACAATATATTAAATCCAAACACATAGTTTTATTAGACTATTAATAGAAACATAAGTTAAATCTACCCTCCCAATTTGAAAATTCCACCCTGATGAGAATCTTATTTAAATAATTTACCTTTATCTTTAGTATGAATATATTGAAAATTAAATATTATCATATAGGGTCCATAAAAATTTTTTAAAGGTAAAATATAATAGTATTTATGTTTATTCATAATGATATATTTTTTATTTCCCTTAATTATGGAAGATATATATACATTAAAATATCTGATGGTGTTTAAAAAATCACGAGTTCACATATATTTTGAGTTTCTACAATTAATAAGATTTTTGTGGGATATGTTTTCTCTAAACACAAAACTCAAATGGTTTGTGAGTCATGGAATAACTATTCTACATTAATCTAGTATGATAATCATTTTTTGTCCATATTTTTAAGTTAATTTATAAATAATTTCTTTAAAATGAATAAAAGATCCCTAATAAGACTTGATATCTTATGAGATGTATGATGTTTGGGGAATTCAATTCATGAAACCCATTCTAAATTCATTAATATTTCTGTACAACATGTTGGATATTTATTATGTCTCTAAATTATTATTACCAAATGGAAATTTATACACAATATATTGAAGAATTCACTTTAATAAAATGATATTAAATCTAAATAGATGAATTTTATTTAGATAAAATAATGAACCACACAAGATCATATAGGTATAGTGCCTTTAAAAACAAGGAAACATAAACATGTGGTTCAAAAAATATCAATAAACTCTCCCACTTATTTATTAATAACAAGAACACTTATTGAAATAGCATGCTCAATAACCATATTCATAAAATAGAGAAAGGAATTATAAGAAAGGGTGATCCTTAATTCTCAGTAATGGTAAAGAAGGTAGATATGAATGACCATATAATCATAACATGATAAAAATATCATAATAACATTAGTATAGTTTTTGAAAACCATATCTCTCATATCATATATCATTATGTTGAGTCACGTAATAATTCATTGATGATCATAAAACAAGAATAATAATTGAATTAAATAACATAATCTATTACAAAACCAAATTATCAAAACACATGGAATTTTCATATAAAAATAGACCTATTAAATCATTTCCTTAAAAGAAGTGATTTATTACAAATTTTATCACAATAAAGTGGGTTCACACTAAAAACCATAGTTTTGGTAAATGTTAACTATGAATTCTATCACAGTGGACACAGGCCCTTATAGAACTACTTCTTATACATATTCTAGTACTATTTATCTCATGATATATAAATAATTACCCAATTCATTATAAAGAAATATTGGTCCCACCCTTCATATAATGAAAATTATAAATATGGGTTCCATAAAATAATTAATCATTCATCATATCAGAACCCATGAAAATAAATTGGTTTTATAAAAATTTATTCATATTATAACCTATGTAAAAGAAATGGTTATAATAAAAATTTTATCATTTCATCAAATCATATCCCGTGGAAATAAATTGGATTCATAAATATTATTTCATAAGAATAGTAAACCATGAAGAGAAATAATATATAAGGTATTCATAGATCATATCCCTATTAATCACATGTCATATAATGTTTTTTTGTATTGTTTTAATATAAATACAATTAAAATATCTTAAAAAAATTCTTTACTAACATACACTTTTAATTATGAAATCATATCAATTTAAAATTATGTAAAATTATAAAGTAAAAAATTATATTTTTTAAATAATATTTAATACATGTAAACTAATCTTCAACCAAAAAACTATTCATGATAGTGGGAAAATATATTCATGTCTTATAAGTTAAAAAAACATTCCTTATTAATTTTTTGGAAATCTTGCAAATCACCTCATTCAGAATACTATAAAAAGAATCATATCACAAAAAGTCTAATATTTCCAATATCCATAGAAATGAAATTATAAATACATGTAGTTTGGTAAAAATCATCATTAAATAATTTCTAGAAAACATGAATATGAAATAATAATATTCCCCAATTGAAAACTAAACATAAACAATCTAAAATATTGATGAGATTTTGAAATAAAACCCATACATTTAGTTCATATTTCTTAATAAAACTCTCAACTCCTGTATAATAAATTTATATTTATTATAAATATATATCAGAGTCATCTTTGTACATATAATATCATATATTATATCTTTATAACATATAAACATAGCCTTATATCAATAATTTATTAATTGAATTGTTATTTTTGGTAGTTAACAGTTCAATTTACCATGAGTATTTTAGTTCAGTAGCTCTGATCAATGTACATTTATCTTGCTTTCAACACCCAAAAAACTATAAATAATGATATAAATTTCAAATATATTGATTATATACATATTTATATTCATATATAATATCTCATGATAAAAAATGAGTTACACAATTCATTGAGACGGTAGGGCGTATGAACACATGAACAATATTTTCATTTTTATATGGATGGAATGAGTGATAGGTAAAAGTTAATTGACAATTATAGGATCAGTATTATATTATATATATAATATATATTTATAAAGTTCATCTTTATTTAAATCTAAGTAAATTTTAAATTATAAAAAAAATGCATCACATCGTGGAGGTGGTACATCATACGTACAAAAGAACGACGTTATTATTTCCTAAAGGATTGGATGGTAAGTTGGTATTTGTGATATTATATTCGAATAATTATAATTATATCATAAATATCATATATAAACATTAAAAATATAATAAAACCAATACATTAAATTTGGCTATGAAAAATGATTTGTATCGCTACTTGGAGACAATAAGCTATCAGTACGCACAATCAATAAATTAACTTCTTCTTGATAGTAGAAATGGTTTATAATGATTTTTTAATAATAATAAAAATATTTTAGAATATATATGATCAAATATATGACATTTTATGAAACATAAAATATATTTATATTATTTAAAGATGTTTGTAAAAAATTGATATAGTAAAGTGATTGTGAAATCTTCGAAACAACTTCTTTAGATATGTTATAAATGGCTCTAGTGATGGTATTTTTGGAAGACCAGAACCTATATAATGGGTCAAGGAATGTTTATAAGGGATATGGTACGATTTTTTTAGATATAAGGATCTATGTTGTGTAATTAATTGATGGAGAATGTTCCCCTTTATAATTGAGGTGAGGAACACATTTAGAATTCCACGAACAATTATATTATCATGAAATAATTCCCATTACAAATTCCTCAAAAAATAAATTCAATAAAATATAATATATTGTTGTAATCCCACTAACCAATATAAAAAATAAATTCTTTGGGTTTATTTTATACCCTATAATTTTGTTTAAACATTAGTTAACTAATTTGAATTTGCACTACGTTAACAACTTTTTCTCTACTAAAGGGTTGTAATTTTTTCATATAAGGTGAAAATTTGACAAACAATGGTCAATTAATTCATTTTACGGCCATAAAATAACAAAAATGTCTTAGTTAAATATTTTTTGGATTTTTATATAACTTAATATTCTATTATTTTAATAAAATATTATTATTCTCAATTTTGTCACCATCCATTTAATTTAAAAAAATACCTGAAGAAAAATTTTAAAATGGAATATCATATTTAAGAAGAACACCAACATTTCATATTCACCTATTAAATTCATTTAACACTATAAATTTAAGAAATTATATAAATTTTTAAAAAATTTTATATCATATATTGTATTTTTTAACAAATTGAATAAATATTGTTTTTTATTGTGTATGCTTTTAAGGTAATTATAGAATAACTAAAACCTAAAATAAATTTACATCTAGAATATAATTTTATTATTCAAAAAGTGGCCATTGATATTCATTAATAATTGATTTTCGTCCTTATGTGATAGATAAAGTATAATAAAAACCGAGAACAGATATATTGTCACATTCATTGATTTAAATAATATATTTGTGATTTTCATGATCATGTGTCCATTAAACAACCCAATATAGAATCTCTAGTGTTTAGGGTCTAATTAGAATAATAAAAAATAATTAGGATGAAACATTATATCCTTATAATTTATTTATAATCAATATTTCACTGATTTTCCCCATACCAATGTGATAAATTTTACCATTGCAACAATTAATATTGGCCAAATATAAAAGGGGAATAGTTAAAAAATGTGAACCAACTATTTACTTATATTTGATTAATTTTTTCTAATTTAGTACCTATAAATAGATGGTATTTATTTTAAATTAATTTCATAAAATGTTAAAAAAATCTACTTTTTAGAATAAATACAGGCTTTTAATCATAAAATTTGATTGATTCATATCTTAATCCTATAAAACTGTTTTTTATTATATAGAACAATCTATCAAAAATATAATAGATACTATTAATTTAAATCATTCACCAATGATTAATTATAATCATTAATATAATCTACATTGTGAGTATAAAAATATTTTTTTTTTAGAAAAAAACATCACTTTTATATTCAAATATTTTTCTAGTTTTAAATTATAAAAAATTAAAAACAAATTGATTAATTTTAATTTTTTTAAAATATATTTTTAGTAATTTATTTATTACAATTAAAACTAACTAATCAAAAAGTTATGGGATATAGAGACATATATTTTAATAATTTTATAAAACTCTTTTAAACTTGTTGTTGAATCTAATTGAAGTTATTATGAAAATAAAATAATTTAATGGGAGATATTTCATAAAAAATCTCAGGTGATACATTAAACCCCCCATAAAATAAATTTCTCCATCAAAATCCATAACATTGATAAAAATAGATAATCATACTACAATCTCACTACATACTCAGGTTCACACTTAGCTTTCTAAAAATTTCCCCCCCTTAAATCTATGACTATAAAAGTGTTATTATTTCATGGAACATTCTCTCTACGAACTATATTTTATACTATGTTTTCATCACAAGAAAGATATTTTTATAATGGCATGAACTCATATTTCAGTACAAGGGAAGGGTTAGTTATGTACTTCCTTAGGATACAGACTACGAACACATAATCATATTGAGAGAGATATGATGAATGTGTTAATCCATAAGATACTTACCTAATAAGATCAAGAATATAAAATGTATTAATATACCTAGGGCATATCATTTCATTATTTAAATATATCCCCACACTCTTATAGGTAATTATCCATTGGGATACCTTTTCACCATCTCTGAACTCTAGATCACATTGATGACTATCAGCATAATTTCTCTATCATCTACAAATAACTCTTATGTGATGTCGAATGGTTTTAACCTTCTCCCCCATTTCCTCACCTAGATATTCCCCTAATAGGTTTTTTTCTCCAACATCATTGAAACATGTTATATTTATGCACTTCCTTCCATATATTGATTCATATTGATCCATTTGAACGTTGTAGTGAAAAATATTCCATTATGAATATTCTACCAATGGTAGGTGGTGATAAAAACCACCATTAATTCCATATAGAATGATATCAACATTTTTTTATAGATTTTGAATGGACCTATCAGATTAAAAATATGTTTATAGATGATATTAAATGCTAAAAATTAAATTTGTATCCAAATCCTACTGAACAATTCACTAAATCAGTTAGGTAGTCCTCAAATCCCGATCTAAAACACCAATAGTGGAACCCCATGAAATATTAACACATCTTTAATATATATCTAATTATGTTTATTAATATATAAACCTTAACTGATGAATATAATTTTTGTAGACACTGTATGGGGATTATCTAAAACCCCTATATATGTATTCCCTATAGAAGTAGTAGGGAGTCGGATGAAAAAATCCATGGTAATTATTTTCCATTTACATTATTCTATTGGTAAGGGTTATAAAATAACCATATAAATATATTAATCACATTTACCATGCTGACATACCAAGCACTGGGAAACATACTATACAATATATCTGTAACGCCCTGACCCCAGCTACCCAGAGTCAGTGCATTACTTCGTAACATTGGCATGATCACAAAAGATCAAGTCTCGAAAGACCAATTAGTTTAGTAGCCTTGGAAACACTAGATACATTCATAAGTATTACATTATATCATAATATGAAAAACTAATAACAAAGTCTTCATAATCCACCCTCATATCCTCTTCTGTCTATCCCTGCAGGTCATTCATAAAATACTTCTTCACATCCTGGAAAACATTAAAACATTGAAAGGGGTGAGCTCAGATGCTCAGTAAGGATAATTATATTGCAGAAGCTTTCATAAATAATCATTAACATTTAAGGCAATGTATAACTAAAACAAAAGCCTTTTAATCATGAACTTCAATATATTATGGAAAAAGTAAAATGAGATAATGCCATTTACTTATTCACATGGATATTCTACTGGTTGAATAATCACATGCAATATCAATAACCACTTTCATAATGATGGAATGCATAATGCCAGACTATCATAACCACGTAGCCAAGGCCTCGTGCCAAGAGCACAAATAAGATTTTGTCAAGGCCTTGTGCCAAGACACTAGTTTGTCTCATGAGACCTTCCTATGCATCGAGGAGCTATAGCGGGCTCCACCCGTCACTTATTAAGTCCAATGCATTCCTCATATGAATAGGTTTAAACATATCATAAACCATAACATAATCATATCACATAAAATATGCATAAAGGAAACATAACATTTCCACATTTCAATCACAAGATATCAAAACAACACATTGTTATAATAAAAAAATTTCAAAACCATTTTCAATACAAAAATAAAATAAAATTAAAAAATGGAATTTATTTTTCATTTTAAAAAAAGTTATGGCTTGTAGAGGAAGCCGAAACCCAAAAAACGGCCATGGCGGCGGACAAGTCATTGTCGCCGCATATGTACGGAAAGAAAAACATTCCCTTTTTTCGTTTAGTAAAACTCTTCATGTAAAAATATTCCTTTTGAATAAAAGTAAAAGTCAAAGGGTTTTATACACCGTATAAAAGAATGTTGTGTATAAAACCAAATATGCCTCAATGAAAGGAGATTGAGACAAAGTCCTTAAAAAGATCAATTTTAAAATAAAATAGATCTATTAAGTGTATTCACTATTAGTACAAATAAAGAAAGTAAAAATACAAAATAGGACATAATAATATCATGAAATAATTTGAATGTAGGAGATTAACCCAAAGAATGGAAGTTGGGTTAAGAAATTCTCTTACCTCGTGTCTGACTTGACTGAACTGTTCTTTAACCTCCTTAAAATCAGTTAACTCTTTTTTATTTGAGCTAAAGGTTTCCTTGGGAAGACTTCTGCCCAAGGTGAGGCTTCTAGGAGTAAGTTAGGGAAGTTGGGAGTGTATTTGGGAAGAGGTTGGACGAGCCAAATGGCTTGAAAGTGTGAATGAGGTGGTAGAGGTGGGGGCCTTTTATAAGAGGAGAGGAGGGTCACACTTGGAATGTAAGGAAATGTTACATTATTATACAATGATTTTCGGATTCCAAAGGTCCCACAATTATATAATTCAAATATAAGGTGATTAGGGTTCGAAATCTACTCATCCAATAGGTTTTTGACAAGTGTAAGCCATGGATTTTACATTATCTTTTCATTTTATTTAAATCGTTAATTAATGAGGTAATCGCTGCATCATCATGGCGTCATAAATAATTTAATTTATTTAATGTCCAAAAATTATAAAAAAATACTATGATGTAGGAAATCTTTTTAGCTTTCCAATTACTATTTATAGTCAAAACTATGACTTGTATAACCCCATGTAAAAATTGTTTTAGTAAAAAATTTCATGTTTGTGTCATTTTTTACTTTAACATTAAATAAAAGGTATTTATGTCATTTTCAAACTAAAGTGGCTCCATGGGGTCCCCAAGTTGACCCATGGATTTTATTTGTCGTCCATGGCACATCCAATGAGGGTAGAACATGTGTCAAGCTCTACTCATATTATTAAATCATTATTTTTACCTTAAACTACACTAATTACCTCTAATAGCGATTAAGAACTTAAAAGTTACTATTCAACAAAAAATTATTTTAATCTCATTGAACCAAATTTTACTTCTTAATGACAACCATGTATGTCAGATTTTTGATATTCAAAACACAGAAGTGGTAAAATTTCATTTTAACGATAAATCGGTTTTTATAAGTACCACTTAGTGGTTTCACTATTCATCAAAAATTGATGTTTTTCAGAAAAATCCCCAAAAGTCACCCTAAGATATATTTGATATTCCGATTTCAAAAATTATGTCTATTTTACAAAATTCAAAACATATAAGTTGCATTAATTAATTTTATAATTAATTCCCGCTGTCACAACAAACAACGTGTTTTTAAGAAACAGTTTATATCAAAAGATTGACAATTGCTCATGCCCAATTTCAATGTTAAATTAATTATAATGACCACCATTGGATAAAATGGTAAAAATATATTCTAATTATACTTTAAAACCACTAAATAGTATAATTTATCACAATAAATTATTTTTATTAAAAATTTGTTTTATGTATTTTTCACTAACATAAAAAATTGGAAGTTCTCAGAAAATTACAAAAAATTCAACATTAGATAATTTTGATATTACGAATACAAAAATGAAGTCCATTTTGAAATATAAAACTTCTATAATTTTAAAAAGTGGTTATTACTATTCATAACAACTACTTTGATTAGTTGCGGTGTGTTAGAAATCGAAGTTGTGTACAATGCAAGCTATTGCATTATTGAATGAGAAGCGTATCATGGAATCTCGGGGTGTTACATTCTCCCCTCCTTCAATAAATTGTGTCCTCGCAATTTGAAATTTTTCTTTGAAAAAAAAGGGTCGAAAATAGAAAATACCTTTGTGGAAAACCCACATCGGAAATAAGGTTAATAAATATATAACATTAAAAGAAAGCAAGATAAGTACAAAGGTCACCCAAGATAGCCCATTCTAGGATTCTATGAAAATATTGATATGGAGGAGAAACAAACCATCACGGTCTGATGTAGAGTTATAGAAAACAGGATTAGGAGAAAGTTTAACTACAAGAAAATCACAAACTTGTGATTGGTTAAATGAACATTGTTTCCCCAGTAGGAAAAGTTAACCGACAAAATTTTTGTTTTGAGTTAACTTTTATAAAGTTGAGGAATTTATTTAGGAGATTTACTAAGAACGTAAGGGAATATACATACTTGTCATGTTGACTTTCATTCTTTAATAAATTTTACCACGAACCCATCTTTCACATTAAAAGGTAATAGAACTCAAAAATATTCTATTTATCCTAATTGTATAAGTATCCAAATATTAACACATACCATTTAGATTAGTAAAACTATTTTGTAATAACCAGGGAATTCATGTAGGCTAGTGGTAGGTAATAAAGGCATGTCGCACTATGGTTGTGGGTTCAATTCCTGCAGCTTTGTCCGACGCAACGGGTTATGCCCCACCCTGCAGGTTGTCCTTTTCCTAAAACTATAGTATCATAATATTCCAAAAATAATCTTCAAAAATGTTTTAACCTTAAACAATACTATTCAATGTTCAACATAATCCATCCCAACCTTTATAGTTATCCAAAATACCTCCATCCAGACTTTCTCTACAGGGTCATTAAATTCCAAAAATCAATTGTAACATTAGATTCCCTAAACAAAGTAAAGTTTCTCTTTTTGTCACATACAAAAATATGATTACCTTCATCATATTAAAACCTTAATGAAATCAACATGTACTGCAGTACAATCCTTATATATATATCACATTATTCTAATAACCAGAATATAATCCATGAGTCCAAAAGCACCAATACATTAATTATTCTACTTCAACTATAGTAATAGCATAAGATTTTACTTGATCCCTTAGCCTTTTCTAAGGTAAGTTTCCCTGACTCTTAGGACATTCATTTGAATAATGCCCCATTTCCCTACAATTGTAGCATTCAACATTGATAGCCTCTTTCTTTCCATTATAATCACTCGCCTGGTGACCGTTTTCTCCACATTTGTAACAAACTCCCATTCCTTTTAGGCAAGTACCAGGGTGATTCTTCCCAAAATTATCACATAATGGAAAATCCTTCATTCCCTTTTTCCCTTTATCTGTCTCTTGTTCCACTGTTCTCTTCTTCTCTTGCTTTACATTGTTGTCATAAGACTTAGAGAATTCCTTTTCTGTCTTGATAACACATGACACTATATCCTCGTATGTTGAGAAATATTGTGATACTAAAGCTCGACGGAGAAAAGGTTTTAACCCATCAATGAAACGATCAATCTTACTTCTTGGGTTACGTATATAATCTACAGCATGCCTCGCTATCCTTGTAAAGTTAGCCTCATACTTTGCGACATTCTCATCCTCCTTCTGCCTCCGACACAGAAATTGCCTTTCCATATCTGCTCGATGGTCATGTGGAAAGTATTTTTCTAAGAAAATTTACTTAAACTCCCTCCATTCCATACTTGATACTTCTTCCTCTTCCTTTGTGTATTGAATCAGCAACCACTATTGATCGGCATCTCCAGTGAGGCGGTAGACTACCATGACAACCTTTTCCCTTTCACTACACCCCATGGCGTGGAATATTTTCTCTAAGGAGTTTATCCATTGCTCAGCTACTAATGGATTTGTACCCCCATTAAATGTTGGCGGTTGTTTCCTCATGAAGCGGTATAACATTGATCCTCCACGTTGCAGATCAGGGTGCTCCATACGAGTAAGGTTATTATTTGTAATCTGAGTGAGTTGTCCCAGTATGATAATAAGTTGATCAGCACCAGTTGTATCTCCATCTCCATAATAATTATCTTGAGTAGGAGGGAAATCCCTACATGGAGTGCGTGCATTGATACGGTTTCCATTCCTTCCACTAAAATCCATTTCTAAAAAATGGCATAAACTAGATTAGTTTATGATTCAAAATACATAATTCCATACTTGTAAAATACTTAACATAAATTGAACTATTTAAAGATATAATCCATAATCATAAAAAAATTTCTTTGAGGGAGTATGTACTCATAATCCCTTCATAATGGTTTGTAATGAAAATGAGAATTATCCTAAGCATATCCCCCAAGAGTGTCGTAACCACGAGTGCAGAAAGGCCCGTTGTCGTGCACTTGTTCCCGTTTGAGTCTAGCTCAAATCGGTGTTTTCAGGTTTTACCCCTAGGTACATCTGTGCCAGAGCCTCCTCTAACTGCTCGTATCCAGACAGTTATGTATTGCTCGGAAAACTCAAAAAATCTCTATAATACCAAAATTCAAGGATGTTCTTCTATACTAATCCTCAATGTCTATCTTTGGTCTATGTGCTCTAATCAGAGTTTTTCTAAATATAGCTTCCAAGGTTAGTACTAAACTGCCTCTGATACCAACTGTAACGCCCCGATCCCAGCTACCCAGAGTCAGTGCATTACTTCGTATCATTGGCATGATCACAAAAAATCAAGTCTCGAAAGACTGATTAGTTTACTAGACTTGGAAACACTAGCTGCATTCATAAGTCTTACATTACATCATAAAGTGAAAAACTAATAACAAATTCTTCATAATCCACACTCATATCCTCTTCTGTCTATCCCTGCAGGTCATTCATAAAATACTTCTTCACATCCTGGAAAATATTAAAACATTGAATGGGGTGAGCTCAGATTCTCAGTAAGGATAACAATATTGCGGAAGCTTTCATAAATAAACATTAACATTTAAGGTAATGTATAACTAAAACAAAAGCCTTTTAATCATGAACTTCAACATAATATGGAAAAAGTAAAATGAGATAATACCATTTAATAATTCACATTGATATTCTACCGGTCGAATAATCACATGCAATATCAATAACCACTTTCATAATGATGGAATGCATAATGCCAGACTATCATAACCAAGTAGCCAAGGCCTCGTTCCAAGACCACAAATAATATTTTGTCAAGGCCTCGTGCCAAGACACTAGTTTGTCTCATGAGAACTACCGATGCATCGAGGAGCTATAGTGTGCTCCACCCGTCACTTATTAAGTCCAATGCATTCCTCATATGAACATGTTTAAACATATCATAAACCATAACATAATCATATCACATAAAATATGCATAAAGGAAACATAACATTTCTACATTTCAATCACAAGATATAAATACAACACATGTTATAATAAAAACACTTTCAAAACCATTTTCAATAGAAAAATAAAATAAAATTAAAACATGGAATTTATTTTTCATTTAAAAAAAAAGCTATGGCTTGTAGAGGAAGCCGAAACTCAAATATTGGCCATGGCGGCGGAGAAGTCGTTGTCGCCGCATATGTACGGAAAGAAAAACATTCCCTTTTTGTCAATTAATAAAATGATTCGTATAAAAAGATTCCTTTTGAATAAATGTAAATGTCAAAGGGGTTTATACAACATATAAAAGAAAGTTGTGTATAAAACCAAATATGCCTTAATGAAAGGAGATTGAGACGAAGTCCATAAAAAGATCATTTTTAATATAAAATAGATCTATTTGGTGTATTCACTATAGGTACAGATAAAGAAAGTAAAAATACAAAATAGGACATAATAATATCATGAAATAATTTGAAAGTAGGAGATTAACCCAAAGAATGGAAGTTGGGTTAAGAAATTCCCTTACCTCGTGTCCACATGACTCAACCATTCTTTAACCTCCTTAAAATCGGTTAACTCTTTTTGATTTGAGCCAAAGGCTTCCATGGGAAGACTTCTGCCCAAGGTGAGGCTTCTAGGAGTAAGGGAGGGATGTTGGGAGAGTATTTGGGCAGAGGTTGGTTGATCCAAATGGCTTGAATGTGTGAATGAGGTGGTAGAGGTGGGGGCCTTTTATAAGAGGAGAGGAGGGGCACTCTTGGAATGTAAGGAAATGTTACATTATTAAACAATGATTTTCCGATTCCAAAGGTCCCACACTAATATAATTCGAATATAAGGTGATAAGGGTTTGAAATCTACTCATCCAATAGGTTTTTGACATGTGTAAGACATGAATTTTACATTATCTTTTCATTTTATTTAAATCGTTAATTAATGAGGTAATCGCTGCATCATCATGGTGTCATAAATAATTTAATTTATTTAATGTCCAAAAATTATAAAAAAAATACTATGATGTAGGAAATATTTTTATCTTTCCAATTACTATTTATAGTCAAAAATATGACTTGTATAACCCCATGTACAAATTGTTTTAGTAAGACAATTCATGTTTGTGTCATTTTTTACTTTAACATTAAATAAAAGGTATTTATATCATTTTCCAACTAATGTGGCTCCATGGGGTCCCCAAGTTGACCCATGGATTTTCTTGGTCGTCCATGGCACATCCAATGAGGGTAGGACATGTGTCAAGCTCATCTCATATTATTAAAACATTAGTTTTACCTTAAACTACACTAATACCTCTAATCGCTATTAAGAACTTAAAAGTTACTATTCACCAAAAAATTATTTTAATCTCATTGAACCACATTTTAATTCTTAATGAAAACCATTTATGTCGGATTTTTGAAATTCAAAACACAGAAGTGGTAAAATTTCATTTAAACGAAAAATCGGTTTTTATAAGTACCACTTAGTGGTTTCACTGTTCATCAAAAATTGAAGTTTTTCAGAAAAATCCCAAAAATTCACCCTAAGCTATATTTGATATTCAGATTTTAAAAATGATGTCTATTATACAAAATTCCATACATATAAGTTGCATTAATTAATTTTATAATTAATTCCCGCTGTCAGAACAAACAACGTGTTTTTAAGAAACAATTTAAATCAAACGATTGACAATTGGTAATGCCCAATTTCAATGTTAAATTAATTATAATGACCACCATTGGATAAAATGGTAAAAATATATTCTAATTATACTATAATACCACTAAATAGTATAATTTATCACAATAAATTATTTTGATTAAAAAGTTGTTTTATGTATTTTTCACAATTCATAAAAAATTGGAAGTTCTCAGAAAATTACAAAAAATTCAAATTTGGATAATTTAGATATTCCAAATACAAAAATGAATTCCATTTTGAAATATAAAATTTATATAATTTTAAAAAGTGCTTATTACTATTCATAACAGCTACTTTGATTTGTTGCGGTGTGTTCGAACTCGAAGTTGCGTACAATGCAAGCTATTGCATTATTGAATGAGAAGCGTATCATGGAAGCTCAGGGTGTTACAATCTCTCATTATTCAATTACACAAAAAATACTCTTTCAAATCATTATATATCATCGTTCTTCTAGGATGAGTAGAGAATGAAGATCTATGATCATCATCCATCATCTGTGTCATCTAAACTAGTAAAAAAGGTACACATACGTGATTCCTAAACCATATTAATCAATCACAATCAAGGTTTAACATAGGTAAATTTCTAACCGTCATTTAAATATCTAAATATTCTATATGTAAATAATTAATATTTACCAGGATATATTTTGGAACTCTTATTTGAGAAAGATATGATTTCTACCCTTCATTAAATATCTCATCATCCATACTTTGTATGTCCATAAAAAATATATCATCCCCGATCTTCATCATTGATAATATTAAATGTTTCTTTTGACTAAGGGAATATAAAACCTTTTTTCATATCCCTAGGTGGTAATGTATTGATCAGTAATTATCGTTGAAAAATTCCAACCATCCTCTCAAAAGAATATTTATGTCTTTCTTTATAAATATATTTCAAACCATTATGATCCCTATATATATTAAACATTTCACAATAAATATAATTCCACCATATCTTTAATGAAAACATCACCACAACAAAATCCAAGTCAAGAATATGTTAATTTGTTTCACAGACCATTAGTTATCCTTATACATTATCTATAACTATATCATTCTATAATAGTACACATCTCATCCCATTATTTTTATGCATCAATATGAATTAAAAACTCTACTACACAGCATGGTATTATAATCACAAGTAAACATACTATAATAATATCTAGTTCAATTATATATTCCTTACATTTGTTCAATGAAATAAAAATGAATCCCTTCTAAATTTTCTTAGTGATTGGATTCAATAGCCACAAATAATTCACCAAAATGCATTGATAATATCCATTAAAGCCACAAAAACTAAAAATATCATTCATAGGGGTTGTATTTTTCCAATGTTTAATATTTTATGTCTTTGAACGGACAACTGATATTCACTCGCATGAGATTATATAACCCTAGAATGAAACATTCCACAATGAAAATTTACACCAAGTGGTTTTTTAATGAATTCTCCATCCTTTAGTTCTTCTTTATAATTCTCAAATAATTTTTATTCCCTTTAATTATATTTTATTAAATAATTTTATCAACTATAAAGACTACCAAAAATTACCAAGGTAATCTCTAAATACTATATTCTTTAAATCCATGAAGAAAATGGGGGCTTAAATAAAACAAAATAGAATCACAATAAATTCATAATGTTTACACGTTGTATAGAATTCTTACATGGGTAAATCTTCTTTCTTAAATCTCAATTTATGATATCCAAATTAAAGATCACTTGTGTAAAATTATTGAAATTCATGTAGATGATCAAACAAGTTATTAATACAGGGTAAGGGGACTTGTTATTTATAGTGATCTTGTTATGTTCTTTATAAACAATGCATATTCACATTGATCCATAATTGTTATTAAAAAAACTAGCTTTACAGTAATGTGACCCACTTCCCCGATGAATACCTTTTCAATACTCTCCTATAGATACTTCTTATTATCCAAAAACTCATTTAGGATCATTTTAAATGCAGTCTTTGAAATTGATGTTGCACCATGTATTAGATCAATTGAAAAATCAACATCATGATTTAGTGTGTAAAAATTAAATTCATTTGGAAATACATCCATTAACGTTTTTACAATATTCATATCATGTGTTTTTAGTTTTTCCCCTGACATGTGAGACAAAAACCCCTTTTAAATAAGAATAAAGACCCATATGACAGATAAAATTTCCATTAGAGTTTCATTTTTTTCATTACTCTAATAATTGATCATAAGTTGGTTTAGAATCTCAAATATAAATTCACTTACAAGAAATTTGATGTGGAATAAAATAAAATAAATTCAATCCATTCACTAAATAATATAAAATTCAACTATAATATGAATAAATATATTTCCAAGAAATAGATTAGTAGAAACTTCCACCAGATAATAATCATAGACAAGAGATATGGTCATTATAAAAGGAATATATTTTACTTCTAACTCAACAACTAATTATTTATGAGGAACTATTATACCCTTGTAAATTTCATTGGCTAAAAAATATTTTGTACATAAAGAATTAAATAATGCATTATTAGTTCAATATTGGATGAAATCTTCATGTTTCACTAAATCATCATTATACCCCTCATCTGAAATATTGATCATATTTTATTTTTATTTTTTCCTAGATTATGTAGTTTTTTATGTCATCCATCACTATTAATATTTGTATTTGGGAATAGGTGATCATAATCAATTACCATACTCCATGTATTTAAAACATTGTATTGTGTGTGGTTCATTCTATGGAGGATGATATCTATTCAAAAAATTATAATACTACATCTCATCACATTGACATTCTATTTCTTACTGACCTTCCATTCCGCATTTTAAAATTTTTATAATTCCCTTAAAAAACAGTTTCCTTCCACATATTGAGTATAATGGATGAATCATCATCATCCCTCAATTGTTTGGAGACTTTATTTGAAATTCCATTTTTCTATTCTTATCTAAACCATAATATCAATGGTTAACTCCAATATCAATATATACCTTGGTAGAACACCAATAAATTGGTCCATAGCTATTAATTTCCCAAGTTACTAACTAACTTCAATGACTAGATTTTAGTCCAATGAACTATCAATCAATCATAAATTTTGTATAGATGATAATACCATAATCTTACCCCGCCTATCTTGTGAAATTATCCTCATATGTACCAATATATTAATCACCCTTCTATTCCAACACAATGAATTTATTATCAAATTTTTATAATGAAAAACTGGAAATTAATTTGTGATAAATAATCTATTATATTTATTTGAAGACATATATTTTTCTTCTTATTGTTTAATGATGTTTCAAATAAGAGTCCACCACTGATCTTCTACTCCTTCTCAATAATAAACATCCAAACTATAGTTATACTATTTCAAATAATGAATAATATAAAATATTGTTTCAATGGTATTGATCCAATTTTTAGTGACTAGTGAATCAGTAGATCTACTAAAATAAGGGGGATGTTTCAAAATTTTTGGTACCAAAAAAACATATTCCCTCTATTGGTTGTTTTGAAGCATGACATGATTCAATGCTTGAGAAATTTTTTTGGTCATATAAATAATATTTTTTATTATATATAACACATAATATAGTTTCTTAATAGGTTAATGATTTCATTTTAGATTTCATTCAACATTAACATGATTTCTTGTTGATAAAACCATTGAATGAAAAAATAATGTATGAATCAATAATAATATTGGGAAATCAATTGATAATGGAAAATTAATTTTGGCATTTCCAAATCACGAAACATTCTTTTAGGACACCATATTTTTAACCTTGGTAATTCACCATCACTACCAAAACAATAGGATTATATCTGACACTTAGGATTTTCCAGATGGAACTCACTAATGTTATCTCATCCTTGTTTAAAAAGTTAACAAAAAAATATCTCATATAATCTATGGAAACACATTTTTTTATACTTATATATTAAATGTAAATATATGAATATTTTTACAAAGCATAAAAATCGATGTGTGAATCATATTGGTTTAGTACCTCTAAAATAATGGAAATATAAATAAATTATTCAGAAAGATCAAAATTGTCTTTGAATTGTTTCTTCAAAACTAGAACCACTATTAGACATATCATTCATAATACCATTATTCATAAACTGGGGAAAGGATCCATAATAAATAGAGGGATGTAATGGCATATAATGTTAAACAAGGGAGATATCTATGATTGTATGAACATTCCATGATAAAAAGTGTATGAGAACATTATATTAACATTTCAAAACCATACCTTGTATATCATAGAATATAATTTTATGTCATGGAAAAATGATTGTACATTAATAAGACATGAATCGTAAATTTATTGAATAACATGAGTCATGGGAGACTTATATTGGCATATGATAATTAATTACGATATAAACATAATCGTAGAAGCTCGATTCCTTAGTTGTAAATGCTAATTTCTAATGATATCAAAGTTGAATGGGTTCCCTACCCAAACCATTATTTTATTGAGGATCTAATACCAAGAATATCACGTTTGAAATAGTACATTATTAAGCTTGTTTCACTACCCTTTCTAGACTTGTGAATATCAAGATATATAAATTATTACCCAATTCTTTATATGAAGATATAGAACCCCTATAACATATTGGAAATCATAAATATCTATGCAATAAGGTCATAAATCATTCAATATTTCAAAATCACTTAAAATAAATTTGTTTCATAAAAATGTCATTATAGCATAACATGTGAAAATGAAATGGGTTTCGTAAAAGTTCGGCCATTTTATCATAAGAGAACATGTGGAAAAGAATCAATTTTCATAGACATTGTGTCATAACATTATTAAACCATCTAGAGAGAAAATAAGGACGGTAGCCTTGAATCATATCACTTTAGAATCATAAGTTAAATCAAGGTTGTTGTTCTTTAATGAGTAAAAATACTATTAATCTACCATTAAAACATTCCTGATTAAAAGAACCTTTCCATTTTGAAATCATTTCATTCTAAAAATATATGAAATTATCTAGGAAACTTTTTTTATTGAAAATGACCTTGTAAACTTGTAATATAATATTAAATTAAAAAAATTAGTCAAGATAGTGGGAAAATTCATTCATGTTGTATAAGTCAAAAATTATAATACCTTCTTTGTTTTTTAGAGATAATTCACAAAGTACCTCATTAGAAAAACAATTATAAGATTTTGTTTAAATAATTTGTTAAAAATTAAATCATCAGTAACATTTTTTCAGAAAATACCACGATAATTGTAAATACCCTTTTTAAAACATTTATAGAAAACATTTACATGGATGAAAAAATTATCTTAGAAGAGAACTAATCATAAAAAATAATGAATATTGATAAAATTAGGAAATAATACATGTACCTCAATTTTACCCATAATTGAAAGCACCATAACATCATCTATAATAAATTTATATTAATTATATTTACCTAATAGATTCATCTAATGAAAAATAATATCATATATGATCACATTATAACATTTCTACACCCTCTTTGGTCAATATTTGTTATTAAAAGTGTTATTTCTAGGTGTTAGCCTTTTCATTTATTATGAGAATTTTAGTTCATTAGTCTGGATACATGTAC
Source organism: Viscum album (assembly GCA_963277665.1). NCBI lineage: Eukaryota > Viridiplantae > Streptophyta > Magnoliopsida > Santalales > Viscaceae > Viscum > Viscum album. The sequence goes on along the minus strand of OY728126.1, from coordinate 249,657,526 downwards.
ATAAATCTTGGTTAAATCATATAAATATTATTTATAATGTAATAAATATCACATATATCCATTATATATATATATTGAGTCATAAATCAAATTTATTGATAAAAATTAATTACATTGCTTATGGAGATGGTAGGGCAGATGTACACATGAACGCTACATTCATTTTACTATAGATGGAATGAAATAATGGTAAAAATTAACTATGATTCATAATAATATTATTATTATAACACACATATATATATAAAATATTAATCATTATTATCATCTAGTAAAAATACCAATGAAAACTAAATCACATCGCTTCATGGAGGTGGTAGTTTATAGATACACAATAATAAATTTATCACTTCCTAATAGATTATATGGTAAGTGGTTAATAATTAATATTATAATTAATTGAGTAATATTATATAATTAATATAATATGAAAACATTACACACATCACGATATCCATCCATATATTATAGCTATAAAAAAAGGATTGAATCGCTATATGGGGACAATATGTAAAAAGTATGTAAGAGTGATACTTTTATATCTTATATGATGGTAAATATGGTGTATAATGGTGTTTTATGAATTATAATAACATTTAAGAATATTGAATATAATTAAGTTTCTATTTTTTGATATATAACATATATTTAATTTAGGTAATGAATAGTAGAAAATAAAGTGATCGAGTATGACTATTACCTCTTCTTGGAATGGTGCCTTTTGACCTCCTATAAAGAGACCTTTTTTTGGTCTGTTGGAATGAAAATAACCTCTATAATTTGTCTATAAATTCTTAAAATAGAAATTGTATGGGTCTATTCTGGATTTCAGGATCAATGTCGGGTAAATAAGTGAGGTAGTTGGATCCCTATTGTAATTGAGGTGTGGGGAACTTTTAGAATTTCTCAAAATAATAAATAATAATTAATTAAATCCCAAAAAATACCTCAGAATTAGCCTTTACTAATAGATAAGACATTATAATATTTTAATCCCAACATCAAATAGTATTTCAAATATTTTTTTTGTTAATTCAAACAATATCATTTTAATTAATCCTTAGTTACCCAATTCTAATTTTAACTTGGGTAACAAAATGATCAATATAAAAGGGTTAAAAATATTACATATTGGTTGAAAATTGTACCATAAATGGTCTATTAATGAATTTTTATATCTTATCATAACCAAAGTGTTTTATTTAAATATTTTCATGGTCTTAAAATACAAAAATAAAATATTATTTTGATAAAATATCATTATTGTTAATTTTAACACTATTTATTTAATTTGACAAAAAATACATAATAAAATGTTTTAATTATAATATAATCTTTTATCACATAACTAATCAATAATAGTATCCTAATAAATACATGTAAAACTATAAATTATTCAATTTTCATCTCCCTTAATATTTCCTTAACAATTATTTTTTTTTCAATTTATTTAATAAATATTGTTTTGGTATTGTGTAAGACATAAATGAAAAATATATAATATTCAAATATTATAAATAAATTTATATCATGAAAATAATATCATAATTCCTGGAATGGATATAATTAATCATTCATAATTCATTTTTCCCCATTTGAACTCATAAATGATATTAAAAATAATTAGAGTGAAAATTTTCAACATTCAATGACTTAAATAATATATAAGTACTTTTTATGAAAATATTTTCTTATAAAAAAATACATTTATAACAAAATGTGTTAATGTTATATTTAAATTTATCCATTAATATAAATGATGATAAATTATTTCTTTATAATTTTTTTTTATATTAACATGATCTACCATTTACCAAGATAAAATTTTATTCCATTTTTACTATTCATACCAAACCAAAAAAGGGGAATTAAGAAACTTAATTTCATAATTTTAAATTTTTAAATAAGATTATTAAATTAAATACCTATAAATTTAATAAATTAATTATAAATTATGTTCGCAAAATGTGAAAAAAAACATAATTTTTAAAATATAATTTTTAAGGATAAAAATATTTTTACTTTTTCCTTATGTTTAGAAAAATTTGATTTTTTAAAACACATGATACATTAAATTTTTTATAATTATTATTAAAATAATAACCATATTTTATTTAAATTAATGTATATAAAATACTTTGTTCACCTAAAAACATTTTTTTTGAAAAATCATTACTTTTGTTTTCAAATAACTTTTATTTCTTTATTAAAATCATTTGATTAGTAATGAATTTTTTTATAAATATAAGTACTTTATTGTTTTTATAATTTATTTGTTACTTTTGATACCCACCAATACCACATAAAAGATATTAGGTACAATAAATATTCTATTTTTTTTATGACGTTCTTTTAATTATACTGTAGCATGTATGACAAGCTATCGAAGAAATCAAATTATGTAACGAGATATGTTTTCTAAAAATATTTGACAGTTAAAATTATAACTCTATTGTTTTTTGTAATTTATTAGATAATAAAAATTTTGTGGTTTTAATTTTCTATAATTATTGTGATTATGGATCACTTGTTTAAAATAATGATATGAAATCCTTGGATATAAATTATAGGGTTGATTATAATTTTCTCAGTTTTTATCATCCCCAAAATAATTTAAAAGATAAAATATGAAATCAGGATGTTGAGAAAATCGTGGAAACAATGTTACAACACCCCCAAAAATATTTAAAATAAACATAAATTATCAAATTTGGTAAAATTGTATAGTTTTGAAAATCACCATTACAATTTACAGTCATATGATAGTCTTCAAAAAATTATTGAAACATTTTCATGGATGGATAGAAAAATTCACATCAGTCTTTCATATATGGTAATATATATCACCTATATACATGGATATAATGAAAAATATTGATTTATAATATAGAAGTAACATAGAATGAATTATAAAAAATATATTATATATACTAATAGTAGTTGAATTATATTAATGAAAATTCTATTCATCTGTGGAATTTATATTTTGGAGATAATGTTTTCATATAAATTTCATTGAAAATTATTCCCTGAGTAAAGATTCATTCCTAATATCGAGATCCTTATAATAATAATCATTTTTATCCTTTATAATTAAATATGTTTTATAAAATATAAATTATTTAAGGTTTTCTATTAATGCTTATGATAAAGAATACTTCAATATGGACTTCCAAATATATCCAGTAGTAGAACTATATCTTAGGGATTATACATACATAAAAACATATGCTTTTATTCCTTATCTCTGGTCTTATTTACATGAATACTTATTTATACTTCATATATGAATGAAATTTGTTTTTTATGGGTTATGGTAGTATAATATAAATAGGATATGATTTAAAAACATAGTAAATGAAAAAAACCCAAACCTTATTCTCATTACCAGAATATAACAATTCGAAAATACATGTTTTATTTCTCCAATACCATATAAATAATGAAATTTAATTTTTTAGTACAATGTATTATATGCTAAATATTTTATAATGAATCTGTTATTTTAGTAAAAATAATCTTTCCTCAATTCAATTATTTTTAATATATTTATAAAACTTTGTATATTTTGAAAAAATTTATTATGTAATTTTAGCATAAAATTATTTCATTTCATATCTACATAAAAAATTCCCACATAATCATTAATTGTGAATTTATTACTTCTCAATTTAAGGAATAATAATACCATGTAATTTTACATACCCTTTTAGGAATTAATTTTCAATATTATTATTTATTATATAAAATTTTTCTAATAGTAGAATGTTGACCATGAAATGCGAACATGTTATCAAATTCTTATATTAAGTTAAAAAAACTAAAAATTACAAAATATATATTTGAAAAAATGAATTACAAGATAAAATTTAGAATATATAGGTTCATCTAGGTTAAGAGATTGATGTTTGTGTTTTGGGAATGATTAATTGAATAGGTTTTGAGATTTACTTGTGAAATATGTGAAAAAATTAAATTTAAAAGGCATGAGTAAGAAGTGACTTTTTTACATGACCTAAATATACTAAATAATGATTTTAAAGTCATTATTATAATGGTTTTCATAGAAATTCATAGGTAAATATTGGAATTGGGGACTCATAAATTGGTCACAATGATAAGCATCCCAAATCTCTGTAAATTTTAATAAGGTGTAATTTTTGAGATATTAACATAGAAATTTAATAGTATCGACTCATTAATATGATTTAATTTTATCTCATTTAAAGATCATTAATTGAGAAATATATATAATCCTATTTTATTATCTAATTATAGAATAAATGAAATATTTTTTTCCCCGATGTGTAATGTTTTATGCGTGAGGGTGTGGTTATGCAATGAATATTCATAAATATTCATCCATGAACATAGGATATGAATAGTTTATGGCACAAATTTTTACCTAAATTAATCCATTTTCATTCCACTTAAAATTTTTATCAAATATTTAAAAATAAATTTAAAAATATATGTTTTTTATATTTTATTTTTTTCATAGAATGATTGTTACTTAGAATTTCTAACATATCATTCACCAAAAGAAAATAAATTTGAATAATAATTTTTTATAAACAATTATAATTAGGATAATATATCATTAGTTGTACTAAGAAATGGATCCAACCATAATAGGCCAAATAAAGGCCCATTGAGAGGAAATTTTCATTTCCAGACACATTGGATCTAAATTCATTAAATAAGCTAAAATCTAGTCCAAAATACTAAAATTAGTACAATTACATTTGAATTTAAAATTAAATTAAATACAAAATATTTCATGGAATTATAAATCTTGGATTCTCCCATAAAATTGTTGGTTTACGTAGGATAATAAACAGATATAGAATAATGAGTACTATAAACCATCTTCACTTATGTTATTGACTTATTTAGAAAATATCATGTGTATATTATTAAAGAAATTTACTCCTGCCCTAAATATTATTGGATGATTTACTTGTGGATAAAATATGAAGGCTTAGGAAATTATATTCATTTATATTTTCGGCAACTCCTTCTATGTATTTCAAAACTACTCTTGAAAACATCAGGATTATCCTAATGTTAATCTCATGCTAACTTTTTTTAATAATTGAATGATATACTTAATTCTAGGTTTTTATTTTTCCCCCATTTATTTCCAATGTACTTATGATTTATATTGGTATGAAAACTTCTATGTAAAATCATATTATTCGGGGTACCCATTAATGTGACAATTCATATCCACCATTTTAACTTTTAGTCATTTTGTATAGTACAGTATTTATGTTAAATTCATTGGTAAATTGAAACCATACTAGTGGACTAATGAAATTGAAACTTATATCACTATATAATAAAATAAAAAATAAAAATCTAGGAAATTGTTTTTATCGATGTTCTTCCTTGATGAGTTTATGTTGTCATGTTGGATGTAAATAACCAATTATTTTCAATAATTAGTGAGTTATGATTTTATTAGTACTAAACACAGGAATGTATACAATTAGGACTTATATACTAATTTAGTTTTAATTTCTAAAAATATTGATTAAAAATATCCATCCATTTCCAATAATGTGATTAAGGATATGAATCAATGGATTCCTTGAATTTTGTCATTTTTAGTTAAAAATATAATATTATGCTTATTTTTTCAATTTTTTTGGAATAATTAATCCCTAATTCCCAAGACCTCTAATTGATCATAATTAACTATATATTAAAATATATATTATTTATTCTTCTAAAAATAATAATTTAAGGCCTTAGTAGGAGATTTCATGGGATTAATATTATATTAATGAAATTTTATTAAAATTAATTAACTATTTATAAATTTCCTAAAAACATGTACTCTTATATCATATTCCAAAAAATATGTTAGCAAATTTATAAGTATTCATCCCCACAATTCAACATTAATTGATTGAATCATTAATTTAGATATCAAAACGTTGACTTATATAATGTCTATTTATTTAGAAATATTAATAGCCTTATCCCGATGTAGAATTTTTTTGATATATGTTTATCCTTTCTCTATCCAGTTATAATACATATTTAATATCAAAATACCCATATATTTTATAATTTATTGAATATTTAGACACATATTTTAATTTATAATATGATAATATTTATTTCTTAATTAATTTATCTTGAAATATATTAAGACATCTCATGATGTATAATAAATATATATAATATTGAATCCCTAGAAACATCAGTACCTATCATCCATTTCACTCTCCAATTAAATCTATGTGTTTTTCATGATATCATTTATTTTGAAAGTAAATATTGAAAAAAATTCAATGATATTTTATTTTGAAAAAGGTGATACAAATATAATTTTAAATTAATAAATTACACATCTTTATGGGTTTAAATTACATGATCTATGAATTTTTTGTCAGTATGATATATATATATATATATATATATGAATGTATGTTTGTATATATGTATTCAAGCATGAATAAATGTATTTATCTAAGTATATATGTATTTATTTATATAAATGTTTGTGTGCATGTTTAATTATGTATTTAACATACTATAAAAATGGATTGTAACAAGATCCCTCATATTAATGTTAATCTTTTTATTGATAATTATACTAATGTAAACTTCATTGATAATAATACACATAATTATTGAAAATGTCTCTTCTAATATAAAACATGTCCTATATTTTACAAATTCATTAAATTAATATCTCATTCAATCAAATAACCATTTATATCTAATTGTTGAATTATTTTTGGGGGTTGGGATAAAAATTCCAAATTCCTTAAATTTAAATGATTTTTTCAGCCTATTTAATTCCTCTTATTTTAGTTTTCATAACAAAAATAATTTCTGAGATAAACATATATGGTTTTTTATAATTCCTTATTTGTGTAATTTTAATCATTTTAAAATCAAATATATTATATATTTATCAAAACCAACCATTGGTGTGTGTCATTGATGTACGACTACCTTAGAAATTATATTATTCTGTGTTATTTTTATACAATATTATAGTTAGAAGTATGGATCAATATGAAAATAATTATCCATATAGTTAATATGTCCTGTAAATCCCTTTTCCAATTGATAGGATGATTATATATAAATAAATTGTAATATAAAATTAATCTATTAATGATATCTGGTAATTGATCGTATCATTATTTAATCATTCTTGGATACCAATGATTATAATAAAAAGTATTGAACTTAATTTTGGGTTGAAATATAAGGGTTATATTTTAAATGAATCCTTACATTTATTTTACAATTTTCACTCCAAGTAAAATTAATTATCATCATGTAATAGTGACATGAATGATTTAATAAATCACAGATTATGACATTATTAAATATATGAGCTAAATAAATTTTTCATTAAAACATTAAATGAATTTATTCATAATAAAATATTATTTTTTCATTCGATATATTTTTTTAAAAAAATATATCCAAACACCATTTAAAATTTATTAAAAATTTTTTATGTTGAAAAAAAGGAATATATAACAGTTTTTTTCTGAATCCACCTCCTTTAAAAAAACATGGAACTCTTTCAATATAATATCCCATGATTTTTTACTCTAACATTTTATGTTATTTATTGACGATGATTCCCCTTATTAAGAATTATTCACCCTATAATTTTATGTTCATCCCTCTTGAATGTCATGTATTTAGTGATGTTTGAATAGTTTCTTGCTAAATTTGGGACATGACCATTATTAGAATTGGTACCATATAACCATGGTTATTGTATATGATTTTTTTTTCCAAAATAAGTATTCATTATAATATATGTAATTTCATTTTTACTTTATATTTTAACCTTCGGTGATCTTGATGTTATAATTGAATGTTGTTATTTGTATCCATAATATATTATAAAAATTCAATCTATGAAAAAACCTCAATATTTCATTTCAATTTTCATTAATTTATGTTCTATGGTATAGTTAAATCAGTTTGAGTGGAAATTGTTGATATATAATTGTCAAGTGATCGGAGATCATAAGAAATGTGATGTTTTATAAAGATCTTTATAGTTGGAAATCTCATTTCTAAAGAGATCATGAGGATAAACTCAATAAAATTAATTATATATATTATATAATTGGTTTTATGTTTTACAATGATCATTAAAAATTAAAATCTCTAGTTTGAGGAGATCATGAGGATATAAGCAGTAAAATTAATTCAATATAGTATATAACGGGGTTTATGTTTTCATAAAAGAATTACTGAATTGGTTCAAGGAATTGAAATAATTTCTATTACATATCATGAATTGTTTAATTTGATACATGTTTAAATTAATTATGTATATGTATATGGAGAAGTATATTTCATTGGTTACTTTATGAGTGATGTAATTTTAATTGAATGATAGAAAATAAATTTTACTATTTTTAGATATTACAAGACTATATCTATAACTCATATATTAATATTGTTGTTCTATAGAATGATCTTTGGAAAAGATGATTATTGGAATAATTATCTTGTTTAAATATATAACTATATATTAATAATTGAATAATGATTAAATAATTATATAGTATAAATAAAGATGTATTGATTAGAAAAAAGGATTGTTAAAAACATTGAATTTATATGAAGTTATTCTTTTAAATGAATTTTATATTTCTATATGGGGACTAGGATGTGTTGAGAAATATAAATCATAATTTAAAATATTCACTTTGAACAACAGAAATGGGTCCTAGAGGGTAAAAACACTCATTACCAAAATGTTCTTCATATTTAGTTTTATATGAGTATTTTAATAGAATAAAACTCTTTTTTAAGATGTTCATCTATTAAATTCATGTTAATAATAATTCAACCCATTTTTATTCATAAATAATATAAATTACATATATTGACATCCCACATACATTTACATGTTTTAAGATTGAAGGAAATAGAAAAATATTTTATAGGATAGATTGGACCAAATTAGTGATCACATACAATGTAATATTTTACCTATTTTAATTATTTAATTACATTTAACTTATTTATTGTGTTATTGTAATATTTTTTTGACTATTAATTAGCACATTAAATATATATAATTTAAATGAAATGTAGTTTATTATTATTATATATATATTAGTCTCTGTGTGTTAAGTGATATGTTAAAGTAATGACTAATAATATTGGTGTATGTTAATGTTTAGGATTAATGGAAAGGATTGCTGTCAAATTTATCAATGATAACCATAAATATATAATTTTAATGACTTGAACCATTGGTGTATAGTGGGATCCCTGATGAGCTGAACTCCAGTGTAATTCAAAATGGGAAGGATTTTGAAGTTCCTAATTTGGTTTTGTAAAGAGAGCCTGTAGATGTGTTTAAAATAATTAAAATGATGTTTCTGATTTATATAATAGGTTTAATAAGACTTGAAGTAAATTTTGGTTGTTTATTAATTTAAATGGTTTTAGAATGTGACAAAAATTATAATTGGGTAATCAGTATAGTACAACAGGGTGCCTAATATAATAATAAGGGGGGATTCACCAGTGTGTTTTTCATGATATTTCTGGTGATCTGAAACTAGTCAGATATTCTCTATATAAGTGATGATGTGATTCCAATATAACCTGGTAGAACATACCACATTTTAAAAAAGGGTAAACACCCTTATTTTAACTATCAAATCCCTCCAGATTAAGGCAACATGATGTTATTTTAGGATGGATATTTAAATTCACTCTCCACCTATTTCACTAATATCACTACCACAATAGTGGTTAATTTTTATAGGTGATTTATACTGATTCTATTTATGAAATGACCTATAAAAACTGCACTTTTATTTCTTTTAATCATCCATTATATTGATTGAAACTTTGTTTGGTATTTGTGATAATTCATCTAGATCCCGGTGGAATTATTATTAAGTGATGTGGATTTTTTTGTGTCTAAAGAATTTTATATAAATGGGGTAAAACTTCCATAATATATAGATTCATTGGAGTTTAGTGACATGAAGTATTAATAATTTTTCTTCATTTTTTATTGGATGAATTGGTCGGTAAACATCAACCAATGGTGTTTGATTTTTTATGATTTTTGATTGTTTTCATGAGTCGGTTGAACATTATTACATGATGTTTGGGTGAGGAGGAATCAACTGGTGAGGTGTAATGGTTAATATTGTTACAAACCCAACCCCAGTATCCTTGATCTAGTGTCATACTTTATTAAATTATAATAGAAATAAATAAAATAATCCATATGGACCGATATGTTTTGTAATTTTTAGGAACTAAATACATACATGATTAAAATTTGAAATTGGTAATAGAAATTATTATAGAATTCATAAAAAACAAAATGAATATCATCCTTGAAAACACATTCCATAATTTTTACCTTCTATCATTGAAAAAGAAAATAAAATAAATGGAATCTCAAATTCTTAGTATTTTTTAATTATAAAAACTATATCATGAATCATTAAAGAAAAATAAATATGGAATTTTTAATTAATGAATACAAATTCCATTTAAATAATTAACATTATGAATAGATAATAAATAATCAATGTGGAATGTTATATAGCTGAACACGCATGCCATTATTATACATAGAATAAAATTTATTCAAAAATAATATTATTTTTATAATATCATAAATAATAAAAAACAAATTCTCAATGAAGGAAATAATTAATTATTAGATATTATGATCTTTGGAATCACGATACATCTAATGTCAAAACCTTTAACAAGATAGTTTATATACCATATGGGGAAACTCGTTTAATTCAGAAAACATATTTCTCTCATGATTCCAAATAATTCATCTCAGTGATGTAATATATAGGAGAACACCATCACTATAGGTACAAATCTTTCCTCATATATCCATTAATTTATTTATTTCATAAAAAGTTATGTCTTATCATCAAATATCAATACTAAGTAAAGGATACATATTTATGAATACTTCCTGAGTTAGTAAAATAATCTTCTGATAAATCACCATATGTTAAAAATGTATACTATTTTGGAAATAATCATATAAATCATAAAATAAGTGATATAATTAATATAAATTTAATTTCTAAGTAAAACTAATCACAATAAAGTGATTATTTAAGTAGAATATAAATAATCTAAAAAAATGTGATATTGTTCAATAACATTTACTAATTGTTAATTTTTAACTCAAATCCACTTGGAATAAATAATAAAACTTAATACAAAAAATTACATTAAGATTGAATGAATACTCACATAACATGTTATAGTAGATGTTTATTCACCACAGAAAAGTAAATTGGTTGATAATTAAATATAATTCATTATATAATGTAAATTTATACAAAATTTATAAGCTCATGCTTTCCTTTATATGAATTGGTTTTAAGATCCAATAAATTTTTTTTTAATAATTGTATTAATTTATAATATATTTATAGTCATTTAAATAATATCATAAATGATCATCTTATAATATTTTACAACATTTTTGTTAATAATATTTTATTATCCTCATTATATCGGGTAATAACAGACTTTTTATAGCATGATTTGTAATGAATGTTACGGTTATTGTACATATAACTTAAATATATCATCTCTATAATGAAAATAATGTTATAAATATTATGCTAACTCAGGATACAAATTATGATAATCATTATTAAATTTTGTTCAATGGAAATGAATTATATCCCTTCTTGGAGTCACCAGGTCACACATATTCAAGAGCCACAATATCATTCCCATGAAAGGGTAAATGGAAAATAATTTGGTGAAAAACTAAATTTAAAAATAAATATCATAACATATATATCACATATATTAATTAATTTTATATTTATTAAATTCCATGTAAATATTATGTGAAAAACAAATCACATGCTTCGCGAGGCGATAATCTTTCGTACACACGAGCAATGTTATCATATTTTAAACTCCATAGAAATTTAAACATTATGTGTCATATTTAAAATAAATAAGTATAATATTATCATAGATCTCATATAAATGTGTTAAATCAATAATTATTTTTATTCATGATCAGTGGTGATGGAAAAAAACAACATCTGGTCATGTGGCATTAATACACCATACACACAATCAATGATTTTTTTCCTATTTGACGGATGTGGAGATGATATATATAATTCAATGAAAAAATTACATCTCAATATATGGGAGATTCTATTTTTAATATTTTATGTGTTAATAAATAATTCATATTGTATATTGACGAAATAAAATGACTAATCTTTGTTAGTATAATTACATTCTCTAATAAAAACCTCCTTTGGATAGCCTCTTAAGGACATTATGGACAGTCTTTTGAAGGGAATGAAAGATCTATAATGTGAATAAACTTTTAAGGGTTAAAATTGGGATGGGTCTGGTTAACCCAAATATCATGTAATGGGTGAATATGTATATAGATGAGTGAATAAGTAAGGAGAGGGAGTTTCTATTTATAATTTTTAAAAGGGGACATCCATGGTAATTACATGGAAATATCGTAATGGATTACAAAATTATATATCCATTCAAATTCCAAAAGATCCAAAATGATCCTAGATTCTAAACTGGCAGAGAGAATGTACCAATATTTCAAAAAATAATATTTCTACATGGTGGTAGGTTATTTTTAATGCTTCTCTTCTGAGTTTAACCCCACTGTAAACAGATTTTTACAATAACTGTGGAAATTAATTTTTTGTTGTGTTCACTATTAGTTGTGGTCAAAAAATATGTTGAACTTATAAGATAATATATATTATTATGATTCTAATTATAGAATAAATTTTTTCTAAATTCAATACATATAAGTAGAAAAATATAATTTCAAATTAATCACACATAGATGATAAGAAAGATAGTTTTAAAATAGAAAATGTTCAAACGATTACAAGGATTTTATATCAAAATTTAAAATAAAAAGGATTAGAATACACTAAATTGGATTAATAGACATATAATTGAACTAATTATACCTTCATACCTTTGAATATTTTAATTTATCATTATAAATATTTTAACATAAAAATATGATTTCAATTAAAATTCAATAATTTTAAATATTCATCAACAAATGAATCATTTTAGTAAAGTCAAAAAATTTACCCTAAGACAATTTTGATATTCAGATTTCAAAATGAAATTAATTTTATAAGATAAATTTCTTAAAAGTATTTAAAATCTATTTTAAATTATGTTTACTAAGGGAGGCTAAACTGTCTATTAGGAAGAATTTTTTTTAAAACCTTTATTTTTCTATTAAATTATTCTTACTTATTTCTAATTATCATATAATAATAATTTGAACAATTTTTTTAGTATTATTCATAAAAACATATTTATTAGAATGTTTATAACAATCATATTAAATATAAATATTTTTATTATATTTCACATTTCATTTAATCTTTGGGTTGAATGTAACACAAGAAAAACTCAAAGTTTCATATAATGAAATCTAAACATAGTGTTGCGTGAAATGAATGATATTGTAGAGATTGAGTATATTTTAAAATAAGTATACCATAATTTATCTTGGTGATATATTTGGATCTAACCTTGGTGTTGTGTATCATATACAATGTTAATATTTCAGAATTTTCAGGTGTTACATTCTCCCCAGAATAAATAAATTGTGTTCTCAACATTTAAACATGATTATTAGATTTGATTCATAGAAAGATACAAAATATGTTTGTTAATATTGTATTTTCAATAATCATAGAACGATTCTGACTTTTACATAATTTTTTATTTATACAGATATGCAGTATTCTATTATTTATGTAATTTGAGTAGCTGATATCGATATATAGATCACAACAATTTTTATATTTGGTTGGGGATAAAGATACCATATTACACTCCCCCAAAACTCTCTTAGTGGGCTTGATGATTTTCACTAGGCATGCCCACATATCATATGTCCTTATGAACTTAGAAAAAATAGTTGACACCAAAACAATATCATTTTTACAGATCCTTCTAGTATTCTTACAAGGAAATAAATTATCCACAACTCATTCTGAGAAGCAAATAATCCACCAATGGATGACTATGAGTAGCCAATTCTCTAGTAAATTTATGAATATAGATTTTATTGAGTAAAATGGTATTTTTTCATAATTTCAGCATTAATTGATAGAATATGGATCTTCTCCTTGAATAAATTTTTTTTCAAGATAGAATATCTTTGAAGATATCCCAGTTGAAAATTATCTTCAGTAAATATTCATATAGAAAAATAATAGTAGTAATAGTTAACGAATAGTTTTCACAACATAAGATTCTAACAAGTATATCTCCAAAGTGTTTATTTTTCAAAATAATATAGTTGTTCAATTTTTTTTCTTTTTTAATTAGTATGTATTACAAAATATATTGAGCTCATTTAGGAAAATGAAAATGCTATTAATATTTAACAAGAGTAACTTGAAATTCTTTTTATTGAATAAATACATGAACAACAATTGAAAAATAACAATCCTTTTAAAACTAATCATCTAAAGATAATCATTATATCCTTTAGAAATATGAATGATACAATCAGTTGAATAAGAGCCTTTGAATTGGTCAAAAAATATCTTTAAAGTGACATTTACTACTAAAAATTATATTGCTAAAAAGAAAGATAATATATTTAATTTAGAAATCATTTATTGACCATTCATACTTAAGGTTCCTCCACATAACTAAAAACCTAAAAATGGGGGGTTAAAACGTACAGGTGTATAAAAATGTAGGGATGATGAACCATGAATTTATTCCTCTAATATATGGTTTTGTCCAAAAGTGGGGCTCTTTATCTATAAATTCTAAACAACATAGGGAATATGATTTATATGTTTTCTTCCAAACATAGGGTTTATAAACCATACATTACACTTACAAACATAGGGTGTGAACAATGTTTCCTGATTACCATTTAATTAATATAGAAAATTTAACCATTAATTTTAACCTATGAAGATGATAATTTTCACAAGAATTATATTCATCAAAAGAACAAAAAGTAACATCAATATTCAAATAAATAATTTTATTTATGAGCATTAAAATCAATAGAATTCACTGAGTATTGTTGATATAATACATTCCATAAAATATCTCCCTTTTTTATGATCCCAAAATCCGTATAACATATTTTATATAAAATATAGTAAATTTAAATAGAATTGAGATAAAACATTAAAAGTGTTATAACCAAAATTATTGTTATATTATAAAGTTGTATAAAATTTTTTTTAATATAAATATAAATAATAAAAATGTAATTTTACAGTTCTAACAAACACAGAGTTAATTCATTAAATCATTAGGTTTATTTATTTAATAATAATAAATAATGTTGTTTTTACCCAAATAATTTCCCCATTTATTAATATCAAAAACTACGTAATAGAGAATGGTTTATAACACAATCAATGTAGAATGGTATTGTAAAATAATGTTATGATATTGTAATAAAAAATGATATTTATTGAGGTAGTAGAAATGAAAAAATATATAACGAAATTATATAAAAAAATAATGATATATTGAAATATATCAATAACATATGGTCTTATTATAAAAATATGTGTTTAAGAAATTTGAAAAATGTGGGACTAGATGTGGGTTAATAGTAATAGTGAATAAAATTTGTGGATCTTGAAAAGATTGAACAACTTGATGATTAGCTTTTAACTCTCCTAGAAGATTATGGAAGACTTCATTAAATAGAAAATCCACATATTTCAACAAATAATTTGAGTCTTGACCAATATTTATATTTCTAACCTATTTCTATTAAAATTTCATGAACATTTTCTCCAGACATAAAAAACAATGAGACCGTGTCACAAAACACATTAAGAAGAAGTATTATGCCTATATCTCTTGATAATAACATTTTAATAGTATATATCTTATATTCCATAAAAATATTTAAATGGGAACTATCACACTAATTATTGTGTAGTTATTCATTCAATGTAGACATATGTGTATAAATTTATTCAAACATTCTCATTAAATATAGATATTTTGTGAAGTATTAGTAAGAGCTATATATTTTCTTGATATATTCCCTATAGAATCAATCTAATTTCACCATTATTTATTTAAATCTAGAAAATATTTCATTGAAACTGATTCCTCTCTTAGATGTCCAATGTGATCATCTATTTTTATATTAAATGCATCAAAATATCCTTTGTAAATTTAATATTCACTGAGATATTGCATTTGAAATTGTATATATTCCAATTCATCTCTTGGCATGGAGGATTTTCTCAAATATTTTGAAGGATTCATAGTAGTTTCCATAACACATTGAAAACAATTGTCCTTATTCATCGTATATTTGTCAAAAAATAAATATTTGATATTATTATCAAGAGAACCATGATATTTTTAATTAATTATTTCTTGATGGTTTTCCAATGAAAAGTGTAAAAAATAAATAATTTTTACTTTCTTAATAGAGGAGGAAGGTATATTGTTAAGAACATGTTATTTCTTAGTAGATTCATATATATTATTGTTCAAAGAATCTTCAACAGTAGGGATCAATTGATTCTGAATGAACGTAGTTGTTTCAACTACTTATAGTTATTATTGATCTCCACATTGAGATGTTTCTACCAAAAATCATGAGTTTCATTCTCATCTATATTTTCAACTTTATTTTCTTGAAGTTGTTGTTCAACAGTAGTAGTTGATAATAATATAAATACTTGTTGGTTTTCCAGCATTAGTTGATTAACTCCAAATTTGGGATCCATAACTTCAGGTTCCTCTCTTTGTATAGGTTAGGATACAAAGGGCCTCACTATCAACTTCTTCTTGTTGTTATTCATGATATGGATGAATATCTATTCCAACTATTGTATCAGTGAAATAGTATCCATGTCTTCAACATGATGTTTAAAAAAATATTCTATTCCAGATTCTCTATCTTCTACTTCGTGAATACAGACTAAACCGAAAAAATTAAAATATTATTTATCCCCTTGATAAAAATATCTGGATACATCTTGGTATTTATCACCAAAATATAAAAGCATCCCAATTTTGGTGATCTAAAGGAAACAAAACATTATTAATTTTCCAAAATTTAGTATATTACCCTAATAACACATAATACATTTTTTGACAATTAAATTTTTTTTCATCCTATACAAAGGTAAACAAAAAAGTTTTCCATATGGGAAAAATTACCTCCTTTACTCTTTTTGATAGTAATGATGCATTTATAGAAGAATAGGTGAAGAAAATTAAACATGATATGACTCATAATCAAAAGATTTATTTACATATTAGGATAAATATTTCCCTATATGTTATATATTAATATAATTATTACTGACTAAATTATTTTTACCAGCACCTTATGGTCATCCTCATGATGCTTTAAAAACAATATTCATATTAGTTTTGAGATTATATTAAATGAAATAATATATTCGTATTTATTTTCATTATCCCTAAATACTTATAATATCAATATTAAAAACCCCCTACTATGGAAATTTTAAAGTATTTGGAATATTGGATGTTGAAAAATAAAATTCCATGTGATTTGTCTTTTAAATGAAGACATCATCTGGGTTTTAGAAAATAATCTCAAAATTTTTATTGAACTCATTTACTTATCTGTTGAACAAATATGAGGTATTTTTTATTAAAAATGAATTATAACCCTTTAAAGAATGTTGGCCACTTCAATTTATTATTTGTCTAATATAGTAATTCAATATCGAAAAAATTACCTTGATGTGTTTTTCTAAAGGTTACTTGTTGATGCATCCATTAACTCGATTCATATACATCTATCGACTTTATCTTTAAAATTACTGAAAATATAATGTTTTTTAGTTCATATTCATAGGTTTCAAAGAGAATATGAGATCTCTAGAAGTATAAAGGGTTTAAGTATTGAGTATAAGAATGAGAGGGAGAGTTCCAATAGTTTATGGAGATGTAGGTTTTTTTCATGATCCACAAACATTTGGAAATCATTATTAAATATTTGAAAAGACACATATTAAAAAAAAATATTAAAATCAAATTTTTTAATTTTTTTTGAAAATTGATTAATATTTAAACAAACTAAGTAAAATAATTAATACAAAATTAATGAAACAAATTAATAAAAAATTATTTAAGATTAATTGTTACCAAATCTCCATAAATAAATTCAAAAATTGTAGTGGGATGTGGTTAAGTGAAAATATAAGCAATTTGATATTTAATATTTTTAAAATTCTAATGATATATAATTTTTAAAAACATAAACTACTAGAAAATTATATCTAATAATAATATTTTTAGTTATAGTGTGACTTACAATAATATCTAAAATACTAATTCCACTAGTACGGTGACATAAAATAAGAATATTATGAAAATTATGTCCAAATTCTAGTAAAGTGTGTTTCATTCGCATTACTAGTGCACAAAAACTTACAAAAGATTTATATTATGTCTCCTCTATTGATAGAGAAACTTAAAATTGTTTCCTACATAACCATGAAAAATGTAACCTCCCTAAAAAGTGACATGTTCTTGATGTAATCTTTCTGTATAATTTACAATATCCAAAATAATCATTAAAATGCAAAAATATATTAAAATAAAAAGTTTCTATGTATAGTAGAGACTGAAAAATAGTTCCATTTAACTATATAAATTTCTCTAACATCTATATGATGGAATTCATTTGGATTTGATCGAAATATATCACATATAAAAATATAAAACAAATTGTATAGTTTACTAGAAGTAATATGTAATAATCTACAAATCATACCACAATAAAACTTATTTCCATTTGGATTTCTAGATTTATCTAAATAAATATTTATATTTTTGGAAATGGGTTTTGTTTAAGTCATTCTATTTTAACGGATAAAATTTTCCAATTAGTTAATAATATATTTAAATTGATTTTAAATTATTTTAGAATCATTTTGAATTATTTTAAATCCATTAAATAATTTTAATTCTCCTATCATACACATTATAAATTTATATTGATTAGGATTTAAAAAATCATTATAATGTTTTATATTTATTTATAAAAAAGAACATTTTCTATATAAATCTGGATAAAAAAGTGAGAATATTCTCTATAGATTTGTGATTTCTTACTAACGATACATATAGCTCTTCAAGAATGGATAAGTAAGAAGAAAATTTTGTTTTATGCAGATTTCAAAATAATAATTTGAGTAGTATTATTATTATACCTAATTTTTTTATATATCCATAAAGAACATATTTTCATTTATATTTTTGGCTCTTTTTTTGGGTCATATGTAGAATATCTACTAGAGTCTTCAAAAACGCTCTGTGTATCCTCAAAGCATTATTTCCTTTTTGATCATAATTAGTTCTCATCCGACATTTCTTTTGTTTCCTCTCCATAATTCTCATTCATTCTTTTATTTGTGGGGAATCATGTATAATATGTTCCATTTATTTACATTTATAGAAACTTACTTCTTTATTTCATCTTTTATATTTCTTGATAGTATTTTTAATGACTATTTTTCATATAAAATATTCTGAATATTTAGGATATTTGATCCATCTACATTTATGAATATGAACATTCGAAATAATTTGAGATTCTAACTTCTTATTTTTAATTATTATTATATTTATTAGTATTGAATATCAGTTCTGCATTTTTGGTTTTTATCATTTTTCTGTATTCATCTTCGGCTTTCATATCCACTTTGTACAACATCAAGGTTCCAATTAATTATTTCATCATTATATATTTTACAAGTTTTGATTTTCATGTTGGATCATATATTCCCAAATATTTAGTGGTTATAAATATAATTGCCACTAATACATAAACTAATTTTGAAATTAAAGTTCCCAAGGAAGTGACACCATTGGTTATCTCTGTTAATCTTTCAAACATCTTGGAGATTATTTCACCATCGTACATTCTGAATTTATCAAATTTTAGCTTTTAAATATTGTATATTAATTTTCTATCATTTTCAATTCCTCCCTAGGAAACAAAATTAGTATTCCATGTTTTTGATGTGGTAGAACATTGAGATATATAGTATAATTAATATAGAGAAAGTACACATATAATAGTATTTATTTATCATTAATTGATATCATAATGATATTCATTTACAGCAAACCATGTTTCTAGTTTTTCAGGGATTACATAAGGAGTAACAATCCTCATGTATCCTTTGAATCAAATATTTTTCAAATAGATACTCATTCGGTCCTTCCAACTTCAATATTTATCACCATTAATGTAAGTATCATGGACCATTGATAAGCCATATTTTGGTTCTATCAATTACATATGTCTTTGTAAAGACCTTGCACTTTGAAATTTCTATAGATTTATCCTCTTATTTCAAAAATCACTCCTTCAAAACCAATTATTAGTTCTGAATAATACAAATATACATATGAAGGGGAGGGGGAATTGTGTTTTCTCAATAATCTTAGATAGATCCTGATTTTTAACATTCTTCATGATTTATGCATAAATAAATTATTCTCTTCATTAAGTAAGTTGATTTGTCAATAAAGAAGTAAGGATTTCATAAGTGTTTATATAGTGGTTTGGGTAACAATGATCCTCATTTTCACACCACCCACTCTATCATAGAGAGATTTATGATTTTAACATGACAAGACCTCTTATCGAAATACTAAAAAAACTGAGTAGATGCATTTGATACGTTTATAATAAGACTTTTATAAAGAATTCTACTTAATTTACCAGGAACCAAATTATCCATAACATAGATTAAGAAGCTAATAATCTACCAACAACTGATTAAAAGAATCTAATATTCCAATAAATTATTAAATATTTATTTGATTGAATAAACCTATTATATTCACAATTGAGAAAAAAGATAAATTATATATATTCTCTTTCAAATATTATCATATCCATGATAGAATTTATTTGGAGAGATAATAGTTTGAAATACTTTTCAATAAATATAGAAAAAAAATTAGTACTAGTAATTAATCAACAAATTGTGCAACATAAGATTAATTTTTTTTCTCTAAAGTGTATAATATTCAGAATAACAAATATGTTCAATCTTATATCGTTTTCAGTAGTAATTTATTCAAAAATATATTACACTCATTTTTAAAAAAGGAAATACACATTCTAGTTTACTGGATAAATTTTCCTTTTTAGGTTGAATATATCCAAGAATACATCCTAAAAAATCTTCATTATTTGAAGTCTAATCATTCAATGAATGTGTTAACGTCCCTTAAAAATAGAAATGATTTAATCCAATGAATAATTTCCTTTAAAATGGTTGAAAAATATCATTAAGTGGATATTTACTTCTTGAGATACAATTATTGAAAATATGGATAATTTCATTAATTTAAAACATTATTATTGGCCAGTCAAATTTAGGGTAACATCTTGTAATGAAAATATCTAAAATATGGATGATATTTTATAGTTTTTTACAATTTTAGGATATAATAACCACAGATTTATTTATCAAAAAATATGATTTATTCCAAATAGAGGGTTGCTGATGCATACATTTCTAATAGAATAGGGTATTTGATCCGTATGTTTTCTTTCAAACATTGGGTTTCCAAATTATATGTTATGCTTACAACTGAAGGGGATGAGTAATATATCCAATATAATTTAAAGTAAGACCAGAATATTTAATGAAATATATTTACATGTTTAGAAGATAAATTTCTCAACAATTATGTTCCTAAAAACATTAAATGTAACTTCATTAATAAAAAAACAATGATATTTGGTAGCATCAAAATCTACAAGATTCACATAGTACAGTTGATATAATACATGCCCAAGAATGATATCGGTAATCGATGGTTATATATTTGAAAATTACTTTATTGAAAAATCAACATTAAAATAATGGTTAATAAAACATTCTCTTAAAAAGATGGAAAGGGAAGTACACATTACAAATAGAATAGTATATAACTAGGATTTTTTGTAAAACAACATTGTTTTGAAGAGAAAGGAGATCAATATAAGTTGAAAATAACACCAGAATACAGATAGAGAGTGATAGATTACATAGTCAGGAGGAAGTTAATGACCAAAAATCCATAAATAAGAGTTGTGAGAAAGGTCATTAATATCATTGAATGTGATGATAATGAGACAACATTTCTATTTATGGACACATTACCTTGAGTTGAAATATTCATTCACTCACTAATAATATAATAAAATATAATTGATATATTTTTATTTTATGGGAACCATTTCATATTTTGGTTGTTCATTGAGGAATTTTTAATTCATCCTTTTGTTCATGAAATGCACTTCAAAAAATTAATTTCATAGGCATGAGAAACAAAAATTCACATTTAATGGGTTTTATTATTTATAATTGAATTATATATCATTCCATTGACCTATAGATATAATCATGACAAAAAGGATAGCATTGGTTATATTATATTCATAATTATACATATGGTGAAGTAATACATTAATCACTAAAACATCATACAAATTTAAACTTAAACTAATAAATAAATGTTTTACCATATTACCCTTACCAAATATTAAGATTCCAATATTTAGAAAAATTGTCACAGGATTTCAAAAAATAAAATATCATTAATCCCATAAACAACATGAAGTAACTCTTAATTATCACATACCAAACATGTGAGTACCATCATCATGTATAATATTGAAATATTAGGAATAAAGTGAATTACCATAAAAATGTATTGAAAACTGCATGATTACTTATTCCATAAATAAAAAAATTGGATATATTTTTTAAATATGAAAATAATGTAAACTCTATCAATGATAGCATATAAAATCTTTCAACAAATCATTAATTAGTCCCATGTTTGACATTAATATTCAAGTAAATATTTCTATATCAATTATATATTTATTAGAACATTATAATCTAAATAGTGGGAACATATTAAGTGTTAAATTTTCCTCAATCATGTTTTTTCCCAAAATATAAACTTGTAAATGAATCATTTTTCTTGTTCATATATATCCTTTAATACACCCTTTCAAATCCGTAATAAAAAATTATTACAGTGCAATCCTTATACATTTCATAATTCATATTACCAATATATTATTGATAAAATAATCAAATTCAATAATTCATGAATTAGACCAAATGGACATTAATCATTCCACTTTTTTTTCAATAAAATAAGTTTGACCTCGACCCCTTAGCTTATTCTGAGATATATTCCCTTGATTCATGGGCATTCATTGGAAATGTTCCAAATCTCCTTACAGTGGAAGAACTGTGAATTGGAAATTTCATTCATTCCCTTGTAATCAAGATCATGGTAACCTTTCTCTCTATGCTTTTATTAAACTCCCATTTCCTTCATGAATGTACAAGTGAGTTTCATTCCCCAATTATCACATGTGGGAAAATACTACTTTTTTCTTTTTTCCCTTTATCTATTTTTTATGTATTTCTAAAGTTAATTTTCATCCAATTAAATCTATAAGTTTTGTATAATTATTTACATTTCATGATACCATATACAACTATTTCATTGTATGAATTAATTGATTGATTAACCAGTACCCTTCAAAGCATTTTTTGACAAAAAAAATGATAATATTTTACTTCATGTTTCAAATTTTTTTCATAGAATACCTTGTTAACCATATAAAATTACATCCAGAATCCACAACACATTCTTCTTCCATTTTCATTAATCTAAAGAACTTTATTTTCATTTGGTGTTTTTGATCATGATGGATATTTTTTTAATAATGTATACTAAAAATATTTAATTCAATGAGTTATATTTCCTCTTCGCCCTTAGTATTTTGGATCTACAACCACCATTTATAAGAATCACCTTTGGGAAAATACACTAAAAGTGTATATTTTGTTTTGACCACATCCTAATTCCATAAATATATTTTCCAATGAAAAAATATATTCTTTAGATACCATTTGATTAGTATCCCTACTAATTTATGGGGATTCTATCAAATAATAAAATAAAATGTATGATAATCTCACATTGTAATAGGTTTATCCTTCCAAGTAAGGTTATTTTTCACAAACTAATTTAGAAACCCAAATATATCAATAATTTTATCAGTTCCAATACCAATTGTATTTCATTACTTGGTACGGAAATATTTAAAATGTCCATGAGTATTGAAATCATTCATCCATATATGAGTAATTTCTAAACAATGTAATTTGTTGTATTAGATCATAAAATTATCAATTTTAAATCAAAATGTAGAATTATAAATATGGTGTAACACATAACATAAATTAAAAATTTTAAGCATCATAAACAAAAGTTCATTGAGGATATAATTATTTCCAAATTCACTATAATGGTTTGTAAGGGAAATGTAAATTATCATAACATTATACTTTAAGAGTGTCAGTCTTGGAGAATATTAAGGCTTGATTCCATGCAATAGGTGGCAATAAAGTCTATCCCAATGTTCCCATTTAAAATTTATTAAACGTAGGAACCTATGTTCCATATTCATGTCCTCATATAGTTTCCATACAAGTAAATATTTCTAGGAAAACCCACATAATATCGTCTTTACCAAAAAAATTAGGATATTCATATATAATTATTCCCAAATTATGTCTTATGACTATGTTACGTAATCTATGTGTTCATAAATAAATTTTCTAAGGTTTTTACTAAAAATCAACTGATACCAATAGTAATGGACCCAAACCTAGTAGTAAAGTGCTTGTGTATTACTTTATTATATTGGATTATATATAAAAATCAAATCTGGAAGGCTAATTTGTTTAGAAGTTTGGAGTACTAGTCACATACATCATAAACATTTAAAATTGGAAATATAAAATAAAACATAATGCATTACAACAAAATTTATTAAATCCTTGAATACTCATTCCAATAATTTTTCGTCATATGATGGAAAAATAAAACCAAATTTTGGTGAGCTCAGATGCTGAGTAAGAGTTAAGTACGAAGATATAAATCATGGATTAAAAAATAATAATTTTTATGGATTGGAAAATTACTATATATTAATACCATTTAAATAAATTCACTAAATTGATAGATTAGGCATAATACATATGGCTAGGTAATTTTTTGAACTCACATGTAATTTTATCAATAAATTGAGCCTGAAATACATCCAGACATAACATCATTGTGAAAATATCGTGGATAATAATAACATAATTCATAACGAATTAAATGAATAATTATTGGAAACCATGATCTCATGCATCAAATAAACTCTACTATCAGTACCTTTCACATGTCAGTTTAAATATAATAGGTAGATTCCCTTTTCATTTGGACAATGAATATGTCTTATAAGACCTAACGATGCATCAAGGGGATATATTACACAGATACCCACACATCATTATAGGTCAAAATAATTCATCAAATATAGAATAATCAATTTAAATCATGAATCAATGGTACTTATTATAAAATATTTTTATTGATTAAGGATATAGATTTATCAGTACTTCCACAAATAATAAAATAACCTTCAATGTAAACACCATATATTTTTTTTTCCAATTTCGGATATAATCATATCCATCAAAAAATAATATTTACTGTTAATAAAATTATATCATATAATAAAAATTGATCATAATAAAGTGATTATTTCTAGGTAAATTTAACATTCACAAAATAAATTGAGATTTTTCATACCTTTTACCATATAATAATTTTATATTATAATTATGATGGATTAAATAATTCATATTAAGTCTAAAAATTACATAAATTATGAATTAATCATGATATTACATATTAATGTGATAGTATATCCGCTAATTTCATGGGAATTTGGGGGAAAATAAAAAATCCTATTAAATGTAATGCAAATTGAGATGAAATACCATACATCATGAATTTTTTAAATGTTCATTAATATCTCCTATAATTTTATAATGTATGTTAATTTTCTATAAAATTATGATACACATTTTCATAATATCATTTATTATCCTATTATAACATTTTACTATCTATTTTTTAATAATATTACATTATTTTTATTATTTTGGGTGTTAATGCCTTCTTTTCAGGGTATTATTTTGTAATTAATGTTCTTGTTAATTTATATATAATAGAAATACAATATCTAAAAAATGAACATAATTATATAAATATCATTTTTACTTATTAGATACATTATTAAAATTATTCAAAAAAATTTGTTTATAGAAAATGAATCTCCATGGTATGTGGAGATGGATGGTAATACGTACGAATGTGCAACAATATAATTCCCATAATAGGTGAAATAAAAAGATTCTAGGTGATATGTTAAAATTTATATAATAAGTATCATATCATATATATAAAATATATTCACTAATTTTACACTTATTAAAATCTTTATAAATCATATGTGAAAAATAAATCACATCTATTCACAAGGTGGTGGTCCACCAAACAAATGAGTGGCATTATCATATTTTAAACATAATAGAACATAAAAGAGAATATAAGATGTTAAAATTCCAAAATCATATTAATATTATATATATCATATAAATGTGTTTAACTCATAATTATATTCATCATAGCAAGGTGGTGATGTAAACCAAATGTGACTGGTTCGTGTGGTGATAGGTCTTTGTATAAACGATCAATTATTTTATTTATTATTTTACGAAATTAGGGATGGCTGTATATTATTCCATCTATATGAAAAAAACTCAAGATATGATAGATAATGTTGTTCTTATATTGTAATTTTTCTGACATAATTGATGTTGGTAAAATAAAAATCAAAATGAAATAATATTGTAAAAATAATTTATTTTTCTAAGAGAAAAATCATTTGGATCATCTATTATGGACCCCTAGAATGATATTTTGGAGGTACCAGAAGCTATAGAATGTCAATATTGATTTTTTGTGGAAAATAATTTTTACTTTTTTTAGAATTTATTTTGGTCCAAAATTTTCTTTACCTTATTAAAGAATATAAATTACCAAAATTATAAATATGGAGTCCATTTTTAGAAATTACTTACATAGTAGAGGAATACTATAAACTAAAATTAATATTGCGGGGATGATGAGAAGGCATGTTTTAAAGGATAAAATTTTCAAAGATTTACAATGTTTTTATATCTAAATTCAATATGAAAATGATTCTGATGACCTCAATATTAATATTTGATATAAAATTGAAATAATAAAGCAATAAAATAAAATAGAAATAATTTTTTTAAAATATAAATAAATTGATTAAAAATGAAATCTTAAATTAAAATTCAGCATTTGTTACTATTAATCAAAAATAAATCTCTTCATCCCAATTCCAAAAAATTCCCAAATTAAATTTTGAGATGCTGATTTCCAAAATGAAATTTATTTTATTAAATAAATTTTACCAAATATTATAAAATTAATTTTAAATGATGACTGAAAAGAGGGACTAATCCATCCATTATCTAAAGTAATATTTTTTTATAAAACAATTTTTTTGTTTAAGAAATTGTTATTTTATTTCAAATCAGTTTATAAAAATAATTTTAATAATTTAGTTAGTACTATTAATACACCCCTAATTATCATATAAGTGATAAATATCATGTCAAAATATTAATATTTCTGTAACATGTTACTTATCGGTTAAACTCATTATTTTGTGTAGTGAAAGCTATACATAATATTTCATGTAACACAAGAAAAACATAATGTTTCATGTATTTAAAGATATTGATGATATATAATTTATTTAAAAATAAATCTATCAAAATGTATAAGGGAGTTATATTTTCACCAAATCTTGGTGTTCTGTGTCATAAATTCTATTTAATATAATGTTCTTAATCTAAAATATTAGGTTTTTACAAAAATAAATTTTGAAATTAAATAAAAAATATTATGAATATGTTTTTTTAATTAATTATATTTACATTGTGATTTGTATGGTTTTTTTGAATATATAATAAAACCAGAGTGATCTTGGATGGTTGGTAATGTTTGGTTGAAGAGGGGTGACTCCATTATAAGTTATATGGTCGATATATTTACCTTCATTGTTGTACGTGTGTAAATTATAAGGAATGAAAATGGGGGTAAAAAGGTTTTTGTAACATGTGTGGAATTCAAGGGGTAATGTGGTTACGGTCCTCTAATGTTGACTTTGTTTTTACAAGGTGGAGATGCCACAAATGTTACCTCAACTACAATGATTTGATTATCATAGTTGGTAACCTAGTGAGATTCATCGTATGGGGTGTACTAGCTTGGAAAAAAATGTTTTGTTTTTATTGTACGATATTCTATGAGATGAAATAATGCACTGATGCATTTTATAGGATAACCATGATCCAATTAGTGTTTTTCATAGAATAATTCTTATAATTTAGATATCCAATAGATATAAACTATAAAATTAATTGGGTTGATCATGAGTTGTCTTATAATCCTATAAAATATTTTCAATATAGCACAACTATGGGTAGATAATTTATTTTATCACATTGGGACCATTTACCTCAACGGTTACTACATGAGATGAGTATTTTTGTGAGTTTATGTAACTCTTATATGGATTAACATTAATATAGAGATGTGTTAAACATTATATAATACGATATGGTCAAAAATAATAACGGTAATTGATACACGTAGAGTTGTAATGTTTTATGGTTTGTGTTGGTTGATCTACTCTCAGAACATTAGAATGTGATTGAAATGTTACAAAATAATTGATTAGATATAAAGTATTATAAGATGTTGGATTTATTTACTATCTATGATAGTTATAAAATAAGGTGATTAACCCATGTATTATAGTTGAATAGAGGAAATATACCCATTATTATAGTAAATTACTAATAGAATGTATCTGCTACATGTGATAGATGTATGAAGGGACACATGTCCTAGATATGGTAGATAGTTAAATCGACACATTACCCACTGATGATATATAGATAAAAAGACACATCACCCACCTATGGTAGTTAGACTATGGGATACGTCACCCTCCTATGATAGTAAGATGAAATGAAACATTTCCTACCTCATATAGTTGAATCATGGAATATTTTACAAACTTGTTTTTGATGATTTATTGGGTGAATTGTTTTTATAATATAGATTTATAATAATATTATTTACCCTAATATTATATAAAAATGATAAGACATGTTATAAATTAGTAATATTTGAATGTTTAGAGGTTTCACTCACTTATCTGTATTAAATAATTGTATTAGTTATTGAGCATTGGGAATTAGATGATAGGATACTTCACCTGACATGGATTGTTTAATTATGAAATATTTCACTTGACTATATAAGCTAGAAGATAAGACACATTAAACCTGAAACCTTATGTGATGTCGCATTAAAATATAGGTAGAAAAAAACACAATGACCGAATATGGCGGAGATATTTATATAAAGTTGATAACATATCCCATCACTAATATCTAGTGTTCAACCTCTACATTGATACTCTCTATTTATGTATAATTAAAACATCACAGTTGGTTATTAAGAACCTAATTATAGGATTCAAATTTTAATGTTATTTTTACTACCATTATTTATAAAGTACCTTCATGCACTTTTATTGTAACACCCCGAGATTTTATAAAAAATATTCTTTTTAATTTCATTAATGTATTGTGTTGTACGCTACACCAAAAGGAGCTTGCACAACACGCATCCTTGACTTGCCTTGCATTACACACAATCAATAACTTCCTCGATAGCGTGTGTAGTACGCAATACAGAGTTTCACTAAACAACGATCTGGTATTAAAATATTATTAAAACTAGCCGTTATGAATAGTAATAACCACTTTTTAATTTTTATAAATCTTATTTTCAAAATGGACTTCATTTTTAGATTTTGAATATCGAAATTAGCTTAGGGTGAAATTTTGGTACTTTTCAAATAACTTTCATTTTCTGATGAGTAGTGAAAATTAATAAATTTTAATTAAAAACAACCTTTTTAATCGAAATAATTAATAGTGATAAATTATTAATTTCATTGGTTTTAAATTATATTTAGAATATATTTTTACAAATTAATCAAATTTTGTTCACTGTATGTAATTTCACATTTAAACCAGACATAAAGAAGTGTCAATCTTTTGATAGTTATTATCTCTTAAATAACACTCTATTTGTTTTGACGACGGGAATTAATTTTTAAATTAATTAATGCAACTTATATGTTTTGAATTTGGTAAAATAGACATCATTTTTGGGTTTATAATATCAAATATATATTAGGCCTAATTTTTCGTATTTTTCTGGAAACATTCATTTTTTGATGAATAGTGAAACAACTTAGTGGTAGTTAAGAAAAATGAATTTTTCATAAAACATAATTTTACCACTTCTGTGAGTGAAATTTCAAAACTCCAAGAGACACAGTTAATGTCAGTAAGTAAAATGTGATTCAATGAGATGAAAATAATTTTCGGAGAATAGTAACTCTTTACTTTTTTTCCACGGTTAAATGTAAATAGGGTAATTATGTGTAAAAATGATATTATTATTACCCTAAAACATGTCCTAATTTTATTGTAAAAGTTTAATATGACCAAAAACAAACTTAGGAATAAAATATAACCATTTAGGCCCACTTGGATTGGATTAGGACATTTATTATTAATTTATTTAAAGAAGGGTTAAAATAGTTAAAATCAATGTTTAATATGTATATTATTTTTAATATAAGGTTATACATAAGATAAATTCGACTATAAATATTCATTAGAAATATAAGATGATTTATTACATAATTATATTTTATTTGTAATTTTTAGACATTAAATAATTTAATTTATTTATGACACAAAGACGATGGAGTAATTTTATTATTAATGAAATATTGACATAATAGATGTTATAAATACCATAATAAATGTAATTTGAAACTTTTTATGAATTGAAATAAATTTTTAGGTTAATATGACATGTTATTATTGATATAATTAACTTCTTTTGAACTAATCAGTCTGTTATGATTTTCACAGAAATCAATTACTAAATAGTGTCAAAATTGACAAAAAAATTTTTTTAAAACAAATATTATATTATTAATTGTTATTTTAGTCCTAAAAATATAAGGTTCGGACAAATGACTTAGATAAGGTTATATATATTAATAATAAACAACTTGGGGTTCTTTTGGATTATTATAGTAAGTTTATTAACCTTATAATTTAAGAACACAAAAAGACACGGTAAAAGTAAAATTATCTAACTTAATGTTAAATCTAAATAATAAGGTTAAAATAGGAACCTAAACTTGTCTAAATTCTATTGGATGAGATTATTTCAACCCATAACCACCTTATATTCGAAATATATCAATTTTTAACTATTAAAAACCGAATTTGACTTTATAATAAAATAATATTTTTAGTTATTCCAAAGGTGGCCCTCTCCTCCCTTATAAAAGGGCTCCTCCTCCCTCTCTCCTCACACCACATTGAGCCTTCAAGCTCGGCCAAACCCCGAAAAATTCTCTTCTCCAATTCTATTGAAAAATCCTAGAGGTTCTTTTATTCCTCAAAGACCAATTTTAGTTCCCTAAATGGAGATCTCAAAGAGGTGCTTCAAAGAAGAGGTAATGTCTGCTACCGATTATTTCAACATTATTTCTTCTTCCACTTATTCTTATTTGGTTATTTCATTTTGAAGTAATATCATCAGTATCACTCATATAATCATATTTTATTATAAGTATGAAACAACCCTATTTCATCATCTATCCATCCTACGGAAAACGAAATCACCACGCGTGTGTACGTACAGAATACCATCTCCACGCCGTGGTGTAATCTATTTTCCACCACCAACGTACTATAATGGGTATAATTCTGTACATAATAACTATATATGATTATTGTAAAGTGATATTGATTCTGAAATAGTATGCATACACTCCAATAAAATTCAATGATCATGAAAATGATATCATCGCTCGTGCGTACGTAAGGACTACCATCTCCACGACGTGATGAGATTCATTCTCCACATTAACCATTCATGAATGATTATAATGTATATATAATAAGTAATCATGAAATATATGACATAATAATGATACTGGATTTATGTGTATATATATCTGTGTCGTCTACTTAATTCCATTCAACTCAATAAGGAAACAAAAACAACGTTCATGCGTACGTATGACCTACCGTCTCAATGAACGATGTATTTCTTTCCATTTACTGATCTCTTATATATATGTATATTATGAATATATATTATATATAAATCATTTTTTATATTCTGGAATTAGGTAATCATGATCTAAGTAATCATATGAATAATTACAAGTCAAAACACAGACGACAAATGAAACGATTTTACCCAAAACGCTCTTTAACATGGAATTTCCAAAATAACAGGTAATATAAAGTCATAAGTGAACCATATATGATATCATAACAAAGTGTATTATTCTAGAATAAGTCAATGACATTATTTAAATAATTATACAGGATGTTCGGACACTTATGAAGCAAATCAGACCTAAGGTAAGGGATAATTTTTCAAATCTCATTTTTATCCGAGATTGCTTATTCGTAAGTATTTACTAGGGTTATTGATATCATCCATGTCCATGTTTTATAAAAGTGTATTCATGTATGATTAAAGTCCTTTTATACCCATTTTTACTTTTACCCCATGGTATGGAAGGAATCATTTTTTTGTTTAACCTTCGAGGTACTTTTTTTAACTTTTCCGACAAAAGTACAATAAGAATGTTCTTTTAACTTATACGGCACGAACAGATTATTACAGTTTTATAATGACTTATTTTGATGATGCTTCCTAAAAATATTTCATGACTATTTTCAACAAAATCTCTTTCTTTTAAAATAGCATGATGTTTTGTGAAAAGAAATTTATTTTGAAGAAGAAAGGATATTTTCCTCAAGAATTCATTTCAAGTGTTTTATCAAAACCTTTTTCCATATAAGATGACATTATTTCATATGTGTATGTTTCAAGTATAAAGTCTCTATGATTTACATGGTTTCACTTTTCTTATTATGAAATGATATCCATTTCTTTTATATGGATTATGTGATTATGGGATGATGTTTATGAAACCCATTTTATTTATTGGGTTACTATGAATGATGTATGTTTATTTTGTGGCACAAGTAAGAATGATTTCTTTATGAGATTGGTGGGACCTATATCTCTCTCCGATGAACTGGGTAAAGATTTATATCTCATGAGATAGAAATGGCCGGAACAGCAATTTAAATTGGTTCAGTAATACAGGACTGGAATGAGGAGTGAACTCGATTCAGAAAGGGACTTTGTCCACTAAGATGGTCTTGGTAGCAATGCCTTGGATACTATGGAAATCATATCATGTGCTTAATGGTTTTCACAATTACATGTTTTATTCCCATGCTATTTTATCATTCTTAATGTTTCTTTATGATCTATGCCTTACGTACTTCCTTGTATTGTGTCATTTCTCAAGCTTTTGATGTTTAAACATTATGTTCATGTTTTTAAGTTCAAATGTATATGGTATGTTTTATTTTATCCATGCTTACCCTTACTAACCATTTGAGCTCACCGTTTTTATGTTTTCATTTCCTTGGGATATAAATAATGGTTTTAGGTAAGAAAAAAAGGGACGATCTTTATGGGAGAAGTTGAAGATCTTTCACCACGATTAGAAGATTATATTCCGAGTTTCCAAAGACACTAAACTATTATGGTCCTTGTGTCTGTGATTTTCTTATGTACTAAGTATTCTGCAAAAGTAATGTAATGTCCATGTATGATAAGCTTCGGGTCTCTACAATTGGTATCCGAGGAAAGGTTTAGTCAACCTTTGGAAACAAGGATGCAAGAACTTTAGTGAGATTCCTAGAGATATTTCTAAGGTATGTCTATGGATATCCCTAATGTTAAGTATACGTTATAGTCCTAGAATTGCGCTAACCATCATAGAATTAAACCTAAGATGTTAGATATTGAAGGTACTCCCCCCTTTATTATATTTTTTTCCCTATCATGATTTTTGCCTCTCACACTATTGTTTTGGGTTTTAGATGATGGCTGGAACACGAATGAATTGTGTTGATCAATGTAATTGACAATGCGATGATTGTCCTCCTGAACAAACAAATGTTATGGGAGATGGAGTGACAATTATTATTGTTATACTTACACAAGCTATGAATCATTTTGGACTTCCAAATGAGCAGAGAAAGGAACAATATTCTATTGAGTCCTTCGTGAGGCAATGTCCACCTTCTTTCAGTGGGTCTTATGATCCACTTGTTTCTGAACAATGGATCAGTACCACTGAAAAGATATTTTCAGTTCATCAATGTTCTGAACATGATAAAGTCATCTTAGCAGTATATCGTTTGGAAGTTGAAGCTGATCAATGGTGGAATCTTATCAAGAATACGAGGCAAAGAGATGAAATTGAGTCCATGGAATGGAATGAGTTCAAGAACTTATTTTTCAATAAGTACTTCCCTCATATTCTTCGAACAAAGATGGAGAGGGAGTTTCTTGAACTAAAGAAAAAGGATGATGAATATGTTGGTATATATGAAGAAAATTTTACAAGGCTTGCAAGGTATGCATCTGGATTTATCATCCAACCTGAAAGTAAAGTTGATCAATTCTTCAGTGGCTTAAAACCAAATCTTCGAAGGGAATTGGCTATAAGAGACTTCAATATCTATGAAGAAATTGTGCATTGTGCTATCAAGGTAGAAATGGAAGTTGGTGTTACTTATCCATCTCATAGTTTTGACAAGAAATGAAAGATGGAGTTCAAGGAGAAATCTCAGAATAATGGTGAAAAAAAGATGAATGTTTCCTTATGCTCAATGTGTGGAAAGAAGCATGGTGGAGATTGTCTTAAAGGGACTAAAAAATGTTTTAAGTGTGGAAAAGAAATTCATCAAGCAGCTGAGTGTCGAAGTAATGCAAAAAGGGTTTCTAATGGTGTGAATAAAGAAAAGACTATAGAGAACGCACCACCAAAACTTCAATGCCTCAAGTTATAGGAAATGGGGCATTAAGCAAATAAATTCCCTAATCCAAGGGTTAGTGATGATCAACATGAGAAACCACTTAAGGCAACGGAAAAAGGGAAGTCACATGCGATCACTATTGGTGGTGTTGAATATGACTACAATCTGGTGGAATGATTATGTGTTTATGTAATGGGATTGAAAAATAATGTTTTATATAGTATCGTGGAATATTGGAATATTTGTGTATTGGTCTATTGTGGTGTTCAATAATTTTATGGTACCGGTAACCAGGGAAAGTTATTGAGATATTTTTGGTAAGCAGATGATATGCGCATAATGATGGGATGAGAAGATAATGAGATTTTTGATTGTATTCATGAGCTCATGATTGATATAAGGACTGGGTGATATCATGGTTTGAGTATAAATAATTTTGAGGATTTTGGTTTGTGGAAAGTGTTAACTTTTAACTGCATTCATGTTTTCACTAAGGTTCAATGGGTATTCATTCTTCAAGAGAATACATGATTAAGGTATTCACATGTTTGTAATTTGACCAACAAGATATATCTTATGATATATGGGGGATAAATGATGGAATTCACGTGATTGTTATGTGACATTTCATGTAATCATTTTATTTATACTATGAGCATGGACCGATCTATTTTAGATAAGCCTAAATATTGGAACGGATTATGTCACACATAAGTCAGAATATGACTTTTTTAGACATTATTGATGGGATTTTATAGTAATATAGATTTAGAAAAAGGAAAACCTGCAGGACAGGCGACAACCCATCGTGTCGGACAAGGCTGTGGGAATCGAACCCACAACTAAAGTGTGGCTGGCCTTTATCGCCTACCACTGGCCTACAGGAAGTCCCTGTTTAGTAGCAACTAGTTTTATTATACTAAGTAGTATGCTATATGAAGTATAAGTCCATTTTAGGAACTATATATGATTAATCTCATTATAGATGAACTTATTTATTTTTGATAACTTTTATATCCTTTTGTTTGAGACAGATGGAATGACCCATCATTCTATCACATGATCAACTAACACATCACGAATAACAAATTCAACTTCATTTCATTAAGGGATGAAGTGGAAATTGTTCAATTAACTAACAATAGTGATATTGTACCAAAATCATGTAAGTATTTCTTTTAATTCATCAACTTTAGGGAAATGATCTTGAAAACCAAAAATGTTGTCCTAGTGCCCTTATATCCGATGAATCAGATGGTACCTTAGATCTTCACAAATTTATAGATTTGTGATTTCTGACTTTTCCATAGCCATGTTCTCTACCACTCTCCATCTGAACATGATGGTTAGATTTCTCTTCCATATCAATATTTTCATCTATGTGGAAACCCAGTGATTAATTTATTTGGGAAACTGTTACGTTTCATGATTTTTTTTAATGATTGGTTTTGGTATTCATTTTTACGATGTGGGTTCCTATTAAAGAAAATTTCATGAAGTAAACGATTTATAACCCTGACGAATTTCGAGGGATAAATTCATTTTAAGGGGGGTAGAATGTAACACCCCGATATTTTATGAAAAATATTCTTTTTAATTTCATTAATGTCTTGTGTTGTACGCTACACCAAATGGAGCTTGCACAACATGCATCCTTGACTCGTCTTGCATTACACGCAATCGCAACCTTCCTCGATAGCGTGTGTAGTACGCAATACTGAGTTTCACAAAACAACGATATGCTATTAAAATATTATTAAAACTAGCAATTATGAATAGTAATAATCACTTCTTGAATTTTTTTTAAATTTTATTTTCAAAATGGACTTCATTTTTTGGATTCAGAATATTGAAATTAGCTTAGTTTGAAATTTTGGTACTTTTCAGATAACTTTCATTTTCTGATGAGTAGTGAAAATTACTAAATTTTAATTAAAAACAACCTTTTCAATTGAAATAATTAATAGCAATAAATTATTAATTTGAGTGGTTATAAATTATATTTAGAATATATTTTTAAAAATTAATACGATTTTGTTCATTGGATGTAATTTCTCATTTAAACCAGACATAAACAAGTGTCAATCTTTTGATAGTTATTATCTTTTAAAGAACACACTATTTGTTTTCATGACGGGAATTAATTTTTAAATTAATTAATGCAACTGATATATTTTTAATTTGGTAAAATAGACATCATTTTTGATTTCATAATATCAAATATAGCTTAGGCCTAATTTTTGGTATTTTTCTGGAAACATTCATTTTTTGATGAATAGTGAAACCACTAAGTGGTAGTTAAGAAAAATGAATTTTTCATAAAACATAATTTTACCACTTCTGTGAGTGGAATTTCAAAAATCCGAGACACACGGTTGATGTCTGTAAGTGAAATGTTATTCAATGAGATGAAAATCATTTTTGGTGAATAGTAACTTTTTACTTTTTTTACCATGGTTAAAAGTAAATAGGGTAATTACGGGTAAAAATGATATTATTATTACACTAAAACATGTCCTAATTCTATTGGATAAGTTTAATTCGACCAAAAACAAACTTAGTAATAACATATGACCATTTAGGCCCACTTGGATTAGATTAGGACATTTATTATTAATTTATTTAAAGAAGGGTTAAAATAGTTAAAATCAATGTTTAATAAGTATATCATTTTTAATATAGGGTTATACATAAGATAAATTCAACTATAAATATTCATTAGAAAGATAAAAATATTTCTTACATAATTTTATTTTTTTTTTAATTTTTAGAGATTAAATAATTTAATTTATTTATGACACAAAGATGATGCAGTAATTATATTATTAATGAAATATTGACATAATTGATGTTATAAATACCAAAATAAATGTAATTTGAGACTTTTTATGAATTAAACTAAATTTTTAGGTTAATATGACATGTTAGTATTGGTATAATTAACTTTTTTCGAACAAATCAGTCTGTTATGATTTTCACAAAAATCAATTACTAAATAGAGTCAAAATTGACATAAAATAGTTTTTAGAACAAATATTATATTATTAATTGTTATTTTATTCCTAAAAATATAAGGTTCGGCCAAATGACTTATATAAGTTTATATATATTAATAATAAACAACTTGGGGTTCTTTTGGCTTCTTACAGTATGATTATTAACCTTATAGTGTAAGAACACTAAAAGACACGGCAAAAGTAAAATTATCTAACTTAATGTTAATTCTAAATGATAAGGTTAAAATAGGAACCTAAACATGTCTAAATTCTATTGGATTAGAGGATTTCTACCGATCCCCACCTTAGATTCGAAATATATCAATTTTGAGCTATTAGAAACCGAATTTGACTTTATATTAAAATAATATGTTTAGTTATTCCAAAGGTGCCCCTCTCCTCCCTTATAAAAGGGAACCTCCTCCCTCTCTTCCTCACACCACTTTGAGCCTTCATGCTTGGCCAACCCTGACAAATTCTCTTCTCCACTTCCATATCAACATCCTATAGGTTCTGGTATTCCTAAAAGACCAATTTTAGTGCCTTAAAAGGAGATCTCAAAGAGGTGCTTCAAAGAAGAGGTAATGTCTGTTACCGATTCTTTCACCTTTATTTCTTCTTCCACTTCTTCTTATTAGGTAGTTTCATTTCGAATTAATAACATCAGTATCACTAATATACTGATATGATATTATAAGTGTTAAACAACCCTATTTCACCATCTATCCATCCTACAGAAAACGAAATCACCGCGTGTGCGTACGAACGGAATACCGTCTCCACGTCGTGGTGTAATCTATTTTCCACCACCAACATACTTGGATGGGTATAATGGTGTACATAATAACTATATATGATTATTGTAAAGTGATATTAATTCTGAAATAGTATACATACACTCCAATACAATTCCACGATCATGAAAACGATATCATCGCTCGTGCGTACGTAAGGACTACCATCTCCACGACGTGATGAGATTCATTCTCCACATTAACCCTTCATGAATGATTATAATGTATATATAATAAGTAATCATGAAATATATGACATAATAATGATACTGGATTTATGTGTATATATATCTATGTCGTCTACTTAATTCCATTCAACTCAATAAGGAAACAAAAACAACGTTCATGCGTACGTACGACTTACCGTCGCCATGAACGGTGTATTTCTTTCCATTTACTGATCTATTATATATATGTATATTCTGAATATATATTATATATAAATCATTTTTTATATTCTGGAATTAGGTAATCATGATCTAAGTAATCATATGAATAATTACAAGTCAAAACACGGATGACAAATGAAACGATTTTACCCAAAATGCTTTTTAACATGGAATTTACAAAAGAACGGGTAATATAAAGTCATAAGTGAACCATATATGATATCATAACAAAGAGTATGATTCTGGGATAAGTCATTGACATTATTTAAATAATCATACAGGAGGTTCGGACACTTACGAATCAAATCGTACCTAAGGTAAGGGATAATTTTGCAAATCTCATTTTTATCTAAGATTGCTTATTCGTAAGTATTTACTGGGGTTATTGATATCATCCATTCCCATGTTTTATAAAAGTGTATTCATGTATTTTTAAAGTCCTTTTATACCCATTTTGACTTTTACCCCATGGTATGGAAGGAATCATTTTTTTGTTTACCCTACCAGGTACTTTTTTAACTTTTCTGACAAAAGTACAAGAAGAATGCTCTTTAACTTATACGGAATGAATAAATTTTTACAGTTTTATAAAGACTTAATTTTCATGATGCTTCCTAAAAATATTTCATGACTATTTTCAACAAAATCTCATTCTTTTAAAATAGCATTACGTTTTGTGAAACGAAATTGATTTTGAAGAAGAAAGGATATTTTCCTTATGAATTCATTTCAAGTGTTTTATCAAAAACTTTTTCCATCTAAGATGACATTATTTCATATGTGTATGTTTCAAGTATAAAGTCTATATGATTTACATGGTTTCACTTTTCTTATTATTAAATGATATCCATTTCTTTTATATGGATTATGTGATTATGGGATGATGTTTATGAAACCCATTTTATTTATTGGGTTACTCGGAATGATGTATGTTTATTTTGTGGCACAAGTAAGAATGATTTCATTATGAGATTGGGTGGACCTATATCTCTCTCCAATGCATTGGGTGA
This sequence comes from Viscum album, assembly GCA_963277665.1. Lineage (NCBI taxonomy): Eukaryota > Viridiplantae > Streptophyta > Magnoliopsida > Santalales > Viscaceae > Viscum > Viscum album. The sequence continues at coordinate 249,617,307 of OY728126.1, read as the reverse complement.
TGATTTATATCTCATGAGATAGAAATGGATGGAACGGCAAGTTAAACTGGTTCAGTAATAGAGGACCGGAATGAGGAGTAAAATCGATTCAGAAAGGGACTTTGTCCACTATGATGGTCTTGGCAGCAATGCCTTGGCTACTATGGAAATCATATCATGTGCTTAATGGTTGTCACAATTAGATGTTTTATTCCCATGCTATTTTATCATTCTTAATGTTTCTTTATGATCTATGCCTTACGTACTTCCATGTATTGTGTCATTTCTCACGCTTTTGATGTTTAAACATTATGTTCATGTTTTTAAGTTAAAATGTATATGGTAAGTTTTATTTTATCCATTATTACCCTTACTGAGAATTTGAGCTCACCCTATTTATGTTTTATTTTCCCCAGGATATAAATAAATGTTTTAGGTAAGAAAAAAAGGGAAGATCTTTATGGGAGATGTTGAAGATCTTTCACCACGATTAGAAGATTGTATTCCGAGTTTCCAAAGACACTAAACTATTACGGTCCTTGTGTCTATGTTTTTTTATATACTAAGTATTTTGAAAAAGTAATGTAATGTCCATGTATGTTAAGCTCCGGGTCTCTACAGTTGGTATTAGAGGAAAGGTTTAGTCAACCTTCGAAAACTAGGATTGGAGAACTTTAGTGATATTCCTAGAGATATTTCTAAGGTATGTCTAGGGATATCCCTAAGGTTAAGTATACGTTATAGTCCTAGAATTGCGCTAACCATATTAAAATTAAACCTAAGATGTTATATATTGATGGTACTCCCCCTTTGTTATATTGTTTTCCCTAGCATGATTTTTTCCTCTCACACTATTCTTTTGAGTTTTAGACGATGGATGGAACCCGAATGTACCGTGTTGTTCAATGTAATGGACAATGCGATGATTGTCCTCTTGAACAAACAAATGTTATGGGAGATGGAGTGCAATATCTTACTGCTATACTTACAAAAGCTATGAATCATTCTGGACTTCCAAATGAGCAGAGAAGGGAAAAATATTCTATTGAGTCCTTCATGAGGCAATTCCCACCTTCTTTCAGTGGGTATTCTGATCCACTTTTTTCTGAACAATTGATTAGTACCTCTAAAAAGATATTGTCAGTTCTTCAATGTTCTGAACATGATAAAGTCATCTTAGCAGTATATCATTTCGAAGGTGAAGCTGATCAATGGTGGAATCTTATCAAGAATACGAGGCCAAGAGATGAAATTGAGTCCATGGAATGGGATGAGTTCAATAACTTATTTTTCAATAATAACTTCCGTCGTATTCTTCGAACAAAGATGGATAAAGAGTTTCTTGAACTAAAGAAAAAGGATGATGAATCTGTTGGTATATACGAAGCAAATTTTACAAGGATTGCAAGGTATGCATTGGGATTTATCATCCAACCTGAAAGTAAAGTTGATCGATTCTTCAGTGGATTAAAACCAAATCTTCGAAGGGGATTAGCTATAAGAGACTTAAATATCTATAAAGAAATTGTGTGTTGTGCTATCAGGGTAGAAATGTAAGTTGGTGTTACTTATCCATCGCATATATTTGAAAAGAAACGAAAGATGGAGTTCAAGGAGAAATCTCATAATAATAGTGAAAAAAAGATGCATGTTTCTTTATGCTCAAAGTGTGGAAAGAAGCATGGTGGAGATTTTCTTAAAGGGACTAAAAAATGTTTTAAGTGTGGAAAAGAAGGTCATCGAGCTGCTGAGTGTCGAAGTAATTGAAAAAGGGTTTCTAATGATGTGAATTAAAAAAAGACTATAGAGAATGCACCACCAACACTTCAATGCTTCAAGTTCAAGGAAATGGGGCATTATGAAGATAAATTCCCTAATACAGGGGTTAGTGATGATCAACATGAGCAACCACTTAAGGAAAAGGACAATGGGAAGTCACATGCGATCACTATTGGCGATGTTGAATATGACAACAATGTGGTGGAATGATTAAGTGTTTATGTAATGGTATTCCAAAATAATGTTGTATATATTATCGTGGAATATTGGAATATTTATGTATTGGTCTATTTTTGTTTTCAATAATTTTATGGTACCGGTAACCATGGAATGTGATTGAGATATTTTTGTTAATCAGATGATATGCGCATAAGAAAGGGATAAAAAGATAATGAGATTTTTGATTGTATTCATGAACTCATGATTGATATAAGGACTGAGTGATATCATGGTTTGAGTATAAAGAATTTTGAGGATTTTGGTTTGTTGAAAGTGTTAACTTTTAACTGCATTCATGTTTTCACTAAGGTTCAATGGGTATTCATTCTTCAAGAGAATACATGATTAAGTTATTCACATGTTTGTAATATGACCAACAAGATATATCTTATGATATATGGGGGATAAATGATAGAATTCAAGTGATTGTTATGTGACATTTCAAGTAATCATTTTCTTTATACTATGAGCTTGGATCAAAGTATTTTAGATAAGCCTAAAGATTGGAATGGATTATGTTTCACATAAGTTAGGATAAGACTTTTTTTGATATTATTGATGGAATTTTATAGTAATATAGCTTTAGAAAAAGGACAACATGCAGGATAGGCGACAGCCCATTGCGTCGGACAAGGCTGTCGGAATCGAACCCACAACTGAAGTGTGGCTGGCCTTTTTCGCTTACCACTGCTCTACAGGAAGTCCCCTTTTTGTACAAACTAGTTTTATTATATTAAGAAGTATGATATATGAAGTATAAGCCCATTTTAGAAACCATATATGATTAATCTCACTATAGATGGACTTATGTATTTTTGATAACTTTTATAACCTTTTTTTTGAGACAGATGGAATGACCCATCATTCTATCACATGATCTGCTAACACATCACGAATAACAAATTCAACTTCATTTCATTAAGGGATGAAGTGTAAATTGTTCAATTAATGAACAACAGTGAGATTGCACCAAAATCATGTAAGTATTTCATTTAATTCATCAACTTTAGGGAAATGATCTTGAAAACCAAAAATGTTTTCCTAGTGCCCTTATATCCGATGAATTAGATGGTACCTTAGATAATCACAAATCTATGGATTTGTGATTGCTGACTTTTCCATAGCCATGTTCTCTACCACTCTCCATCAGAACATGATGGTTAGATTTCTCTTCTATTTCCATATTTTCATCTCTGTGGAAACCCAGTGGTTAGTTTATTTGGGTAACTGTTACATTTCATACTTTTGTTTTTAAAGATTGGTTTTGGTATTCATTTTTACAATGTGGGTTCCTATTAAAGAAACTTTCAATAAGTAAATGATTTATAACCCTGATGAATTTCGAGGGCGAAATTCATTTTAAGGGTGGTAGAATGTAACACCCCGAGATTTTATGAAAAATATTCTTTTTAATTTCATTAATGTCTTGTGTTATATGCTACACCAAAATGACCTTGCACAACACGCATCCTTAACTTGTCTTTCATTACATGCAATCGCGACCTTCCTCGATAGCGTGTGTAGTACACAATACCAAGTTTCACTAAACAAAGATATTCTATTAAAATATTATTAAAAACAGCCATTATGAATAGTAATAACCACTTTTTGAATTTTTGTAAATTTTATTTTCAAAATAGACATCATTTTTGGATTAATAATATCAAAATTATCTTAGTTTGAAATTTTGGTACTTTTCGGATAACTGTCATTTTCTGATGAATAGTGAAAATTACTAAATTTTAATTAAAAACAACCTTTTTAATCAAAATAATTAATAGCGATAAATTATTAATTTGAGTGGTTTTAAATTATATTTAGAATATATTTTTACAATTTAATACAATGTTGTTCATTTGATGTAATTTCACATTTAAACCAAACATAAACAAGTGTCAATCTTTTGATAGTTATTATCTCTTAAAAATACGCTATTTGTTTTGACGACGGGAATTAATTTTTTATTTAATTAATTAAACTGATATGTTTTGAATTTGGTAAAATATACTTCATTTTTGACTTCATAATATCAAATATAGCTTAGGCCTAATTTTTGGTATTTTTCTGGAAACTTTCATTTTTTGATTAATAGTGAAACCACTAAGTGGTAGTTAAATAAATGATTTTTTCATAAAACATAATTTTACCACTTATGTGAGTTGAATTTCAAAAATCCAAGATACACGATTTATGTTAGTAAGTAAAATGTAATTCAATGAGATGAAAATAATTTTTGGTGAATAGTAACTTTTTACTTTTTTTTACCACGGTTAAAAGTAAATAGGGTAATTATGGGTAAAAATGATATTATTATTACAAAAAAACATGTAATAATTCTATTGGATAAGTTTCATTCGACCAAAAATAACCTTAGGAATAAAATATGACCATTTAGGCCCACTTAGATTAGATTAGGTCATTTATTATTAAGTTATTTAAAGAAGGGTTAAAATAGTTAAAATCAACGTTTAATAAGTATATCATTTTTAATATAGGGTTATACAAAAGATAAATTTGACTATAAATTTTAATTAGAAAGCTAAAAAGATTTCCTACATAATGGTATTTTATTTTTAATTTTTAGACATTAAATAATTCAATTAATTTATGAAACACAAATGATACAGTAATTGTCCTATTAATGAAATATTGACATAATTGATATTATAAATACCAAAATAAATGAAATTCGAGACTTTTGATGAATTCCAATAATTTTATAGGTTAACATGACATTTTATTATTTATATAACAAACGTTTTTCGAACTAATCAGTCTTCCATGATTTTCACAAAAATTGATTACTAAATAGTGTCAAAATTGACATAAAATAATTTTTAAAATAAATATTATATTATTTATTGTTATTTTATTCCTAAAAATATAAGGTTCGGAAAAATGACTTATATAAGGTTATATATATTAATAATAAACAAATTGGGGTTATTTTGGCTTCTTATAGTAAGTTTATTATCCTTATATTGTAAGAACACAAAAAGACACGGTAAAAGTAAAATTATCTAACATAATGTTAAATCTAAATGATAAGGTTAAAATATTACCTAAACTTTTCTAAATTCTATTGGATGAGAGGTTTTCGACACATCCCCACCTTATCTTAGAAATATATCAATTATGAGCTATTAAAAACCGAATTTGACTTTATAATAAAATAATATTTTTAGTTATTCCAAAGGTGCCCCTCTCCACCCTTATAAAAGGGCACCTCCTCCCTCTCTTCATCACACCAATTTGAGCCTTCCAGCTCGTCCAACCCCTGCCAAATTCTCTTCTCCACTTCTATAGAAACATCCTATATGTTCTGGTCTTCCTCAAAGACCAATTTTACTGCCCTAAAAGGAGATCTCAAAGAGGCGCTTCAAAGAAGAGGTAATATCCGTTACCGATTCTTTCAACTTTATTTCTTCTTACACTTCTTCTTCTTAGGTTGTTTAATTTTGAAGTAATAACAGAATTATCAATCATATACTGATATGTTATTATAAGTATTAAAGATCCCTATTTCACCATCTATCCATCCTACGGAAAACGAAATCACCGCGCGTGCGTATGTACAAAATACCGTCTCCACGCCGTGGTGTAATCTATTTTCCACCACCAACATACTTGGACGGGTATAATGGTGTAAATAATAACTATATATGATTATTTTAAAGTGATATTGATTCTGAAGTAGTATACATACACTCCAATACAATTCCACGATCATGAGAACGATATCATTGCTCGTGCATACGTACGGACTACCGTCTCCACGACGCGATGAGATTCATTCTCCACATTAACCATTCATGAATGATTGTGAAGTATATATAATAAGTAATCATGAAATATATGAAATAATAATGATACTGTATTTATCTGTATATATATGAATGTCGTCTACTTAATTCCATTCCACTCAATAAGGAAACGAAAACAGCGTTCATGCGTATGTACGGCCTACCGTCTCCATGAACGGTGTATTTCTTTCCATTTAATGATCTATTATATATATGAATATTCTGAATATATATTATATATAAATCATGTTTTATATTTTGGAATTAAGGAATCATGATCTATGTAATCATATGAATAATTAAAAGTCAAAACACGGAGGACAAATGAAACGATTTTACCCAAAACGCTCTTTAACATGGAATTTACAAAAGAACGGGTAATATAAAGTTATAAGTGAACCATATATGATATCATAACAAAGAGTATGATTCTATAATAAGTCAATTACATTATTTAAATCATTATACAGGAGTTTTGGACACTTACAAAGCAAATCATACCTAATGTAAGGGATAATTTTACAAATCTCATTTTTATCCAAGCTTGCTTATTCATAACTATTTACTGGGGTTATTGATATCATCCATGTCCATGTTTTATAAAAGTGTATTCATGTATGTTTAAAGTCATTTTATACCCATTTTGACTTATACCCCATGGTATGGATGGAATCATTCTTTTGTTTACCCTACGAGGTACTTTTTTTAACTTTTCCGATAAAAGTACATGAAGAATGTTTTTTTAACTTATACGGAATGAACAGATTTTTACAGTTTTATAAAGACTTATTTTCATGATTCTTCCTAAAAATATTTCATGACTATTTTCATCAAAATATCTTCCTTTTAAAATAGCATGACGTTTTGTGAAAATAAATTGATTTTGAAGAAGAAAGGATATTTTCCTCAAGAATTCATTTCTAGTGTTTTATCAAAACCTTTTTCCATCTAAGATGACATTATTTCATATGTGTATGTTTCAAGTATAAAGTCTATATGATTTACTTGGTTTCACTTTTCTTATTATGAAATGATATCTGTTTCTTTTTTATGGATTATGTTATTATGGGATGATGTTTTTGAAACCCGTTTTATTTATTAGGTTACTATGAATGATGAATATTTATTTTGTGGCACAAGTAAGAATGATTTCATTATGAGATGGGTGGGACCTATATCTCCCTCCAATGCATTGGGTAAAGATTTATATCTCATGAGATAGACATGGCTGGAATGGCAAGTTAAACTGGTTCAGTAATACAGGACTGGAACGAAGAGTGAACTCGATTCAGAAAGGGACTTTATCCACTAAGATTGTCTTGGCAGCAATGCCTTGGCTACTATGGAAATCATATGATCTGCTTAATGGTTTTCACAATTACATGATTTATTCCCATGCTATTTTATCATTCTTAATGTTTCTTTATGATCTATGCCTTGCATACTTCAATGTTTTGTGTAATTTCTCAATATTTTGATGCTTAAACATTATGTTCATGTTTTTAAGTTGAAATGTATATGGTATGTTTTATTTTATCCATGCATACCCTTACTGAATATTTCAGCTCACCCTTTTTATGTTTTCTTTTCCCCAAGATATAAATAAAGGTTTTAGGTAAGAAAAAAAAAGGGAATATCGTTATGGGAGATGTTGAAGATCTTTTACCATGATTAGCAGATTATATTCTGAGTTTCCAAAGACACTAAACTATTATGGTCCTTGTGTCTGTGTTTTTGTTATGTACTAATTATTCTACAAAAGTAATGTAAAGTCAATGTACATTAAGCTTCAGTTCTCTACAGTTGGTATCATAGGAAAGGTTTAGTCAACCTTTGGAAACTAGGATGCGAGAACTTTAGTGAGATCATTAGAGATATTTCTAAGGTATGTCTAGGGATGTCCATAAGGTTAAGTATACGTTATAGTCCTATAATTGTGCTAACCATCTTAGAATTAAACCTAAGATGTTAGTTATTGAAGGTACTCACCCTTTATTATATTGTTTTCCCTAGCATGATTTTTGCCTCTCACACTATTCTATTGGGTTTTAGACGAGGGATAGAACACGAAGGAACTGTGTTGATCAATGTAATGGACAATGTGATGATTGTACTCCTGAACAAACAAATGTTATGGGAGATGGAGTGCAAAATCTTATTGCTATACTTACACAAGCTATGAATCATTCTGGACTTCCAAATAAGCATAGAAGGGGACAATATTCTATTAAGTCCTTCAGGAGGAAATGTCCACCTTATTTTAGTGGGTCTTATGATCCACATGTGGATGAACAATGGATCAGTACCACTTATAAGATATTTTCAGTTCTTCAATGTTCTGAACATGATAAAGTCATCTTAGCAGTATATCGTTTGGAAGGTGAAGCTGTTCAATGGTGTAATCTTATAAAAATACGAGGATAAGAGATGAAATTGTGTCCATGGAATGGGATGAGTTCAAGAACATATTTTCCAATAAGTACTTCCCTCGTATTCTTCGAACAAAGATGGAGAAGGAGTTTCTTGAACTAAAGAAAAACGATGATGACTCTGTTGGTATATACGAAGCGAATTTTACAAGGCTTGCAAGGTATTCATCTGGATTTATCATCCACCCTGAAAGTAAAGTTGATTGATCTTAAGTGGCTTAAAACCAAATCATCGAAGGGCATTAGCTATAAGAGACTACAATAGCAATGAAGAAATTGTGTGTTGTGCTATCAAGGTAGAAATGGAAGTTGGTGTTACTTATCCATCTCATAGTTTTGACAAGAAATGAAAGATGGAGTTCAAGTAGAAATTTCAGAATAATGGTGAAAAGAAGATGAATGTTTCCTTATGCTCAAAGTGTGGAAAGAAGCATGGTGGAGATTGTTCTAAAAAGACTAGAAAATGTTTTTAGTGTGGAAAAGAAGGTCATCGAGCTGCTGAGTGTCGAAGAATTGGAAAAAGGGTTTCTAATGATATGAATAAAGAAATGACTGTAGAGAACGCACCACCAACACTTCAATGCTTCAAGTTCAAGGAAATGGGGCATTATGCTAATAAATTCCCTAATCCAAGGGTTAGTGATGATCAACATGAGAATCCACTTAAGGCAAAGGACAAAGGGAAGTCACATGCGATCACTATTGGCGATGTTGAATATGACAACAATGTGGTGGAATGATTAAGTGTTTATGTAGTGGGATTCCAAAATAATGTTGTATATAGTATCATGGAATATTGGAAAATTTATGTATTGGTCTATTGTCGTTTTGAATAAATGTATGGTACCGGTAACCATGGAATGTGATTGAGATATATTTGGTAAGAAGATGATATGCGCATAATTAAGGGATAAGAAGATAATGAGATGTTTTATTGTATTCATGAGATCATAATTGATATAAGGACTGAGTGATATCGTGGTTTGAGTATACAGAATTTTGAAGATTGTGGTTTGTGGAAAGTGTTAACTCTTAACTGCATTTATGTTTTCAGTAAGGTTCAATGGGTATTCATTCTTCAAGAGAATACATGATTAAGGTATTCACATGTTTTTAATTTGACTAACAAGATATATCTTATGATATATGGGGGGTAAATGATGGAATTCACATGGTTGTTATGTGACATTTCTAGTAATCATTTTCTTTATACTATGAGCATGGACCGAAGTATTTTAGATTTTCCTGAAGATTTGAATGGATTATGTTGGACATAAGTTAGAATATAAATTTTTTCGATATTATTGATGGGATTTTATAGTAATATAGCTTGAGAAAAATGACAACCTGCAGGAAGGGCAACAACCAATCGCGTCGGACAAGGCTGTGGGAATTGACCACACAACCGAAGTGTGGCTGGCCTTTATCGCCTACCATTGGCCTACAGGAAGTCCCTATATAGTAGAAACTAGTTTATTATATTAAGCAGTATGATATATGAATTATAAGTCCATTTTAGGAACCATATATAATAAATCTCACTATAGATGGACTTGTGTATTTTTGATAACATTTATAACCATTTGTTTGAGACAGATGGAATGACCGATCATTCTATCACATGATATGCTAACACATCACGAATAAAAAAATCAACTTCATTTCATTAAGGGATGAAGTGGAAATTGTTCAATTAACAAACAATAATGATATTGTACCAAAATCATGTAAGTATTTCTTTTAATTCATCAACTTTAGGGAAATGATCTTGAAAACCAAAAATATTGTCCTAGTGCCCTTATATCTGATGAATCAGATGGTACCTTAGATCATCATAAATCTATGGATTTTTGATTGCTGAATTTTCCATAGCCATGTTCTCTACCACTCTCCATCAGAACATGATGGTTATATTTCTCTTCCATATCCATATTTTCATCTATGTGGAAACCCAGTGATTAGTTTATTTGGGTAACTGTTACGTTTCATACTTTTGTTTTTAAAGATTTGTTTTGGTATTCCTTTTTACGATGTGGGTTTCTTTTAAAGAAACTTTCAAGGAGTAAACCATTTATAACCCCGACGAATTTCGAGGGCGAAATTCATTTTAAGGGGGTTAGAATGTAACACCCCGAGATTTTATGAAAAATATTCTTTTTAATTTCATTAATGTATTCTGTTGTACGCTACAGCAAAATGATCTTGCACAACACGCATCCTTGACTTGCCTTGCATTACACGCAATCGTGACCTTCCTTGATAGCGTGTGTAGTACGCAATACCGAGTTTCACTAAACAACGATATGCTATTAAAATATTTTTAAAACTAGCTGTTATGATTAGTAATAACCATTTTTTGAATTTTTGTAAATTTTATTTTTAAAATGGAATTCATTTTTGGATTCAGAATATCGAAATTAGCTTAGGGTGAAATTTTTGTACTTTTCGGATAAATTTCATTTTCTGATTAATAGTGAAAATTACTAAATTTTAATTAAAAACAACCTTTTTAATCGAAATAATTAATAGCGATAAATTATTAATTTGAGTGGTTTTAAATTATATAGAGAATATGTTTTTTTCAATTTAATACAATGTTGTTCATTGGATGTAATTTCAAATTTAAACCAGACATAAACATGTGTCAATCTTTTGATAGTTATTATCTCTTAAGAACACGCTATTTGTTATGACGACGGGAATTAACTTTTAAATTAATTAATGCAACTGATATGTTTTGAATTTGGTAAAATAGACATCATTTTTGAGTTCATAATATCAAATATAGATTAGGCATAATTTTTGATATTTTTCTGGAAACTTTCATTTTTTGATGAATAGTGAAACCACTAAGTGGTAGTTAAGAAAAATGAATTTTTCATAAAACTTAATTTTACCGATTCTGTGAGTGGAATTTCAAAAAATTTAGTTACACGGTTGATGTCAGTAAGTAAAATGTGATTTAATGAGATGAAAATAATTTTTGGTGAATAGTAACTTTTAACTTTTTTTTACCACGGTTAAAAGTAAATAGGGTAATTACGGGTAAAAATGATATTATTATTACCCTAAAACATTTCCTAATTCTATTGGATAAGTTTAATTCAACCAAAAACAACCTTAGGAATAAAATATGACCATTTAGCCCCACTTGTATTAGATTAGGACATTTATTATTAATTTATTTAAAGCAGGGTTAAAATAGTTAAAATCAACGTTTAATAAATACATCATTTTTAATATAGGGTTATACATTAGATAAATTCTACTAGAAATATTCATTAAAAATATAAAAATATTTCATACATAATGGTATTTTATTTGAAAATTTTAGACATTAAATAATTTAATTTATTTAGGACACAAAGATGATGCAGTAATTATCTTATTAATGAAATATTGACATAATTGATTTTATAAATACCAAAATAAATGTAATTTGAGACTTTTTATGAATTCCACTAATTTTCTAGGTTAATATGACATGTTATTATAGATATAATTAACATTCTGCAAACTAATCAGTTTGTTATTATTTTCACAAAAATCAATTACTAAATAGTGTCAAAATTGACATAAAATATTTATTAAAATAAATATTATATTATTAATTGTTATTTTATTCCTAAAAATATAAATTTCGGCCAAATGACTTATATAAGGTTATATATATTAATAATAAACAACTTGGGGATCGTTTGGATTGTTATAGTAAGTTTATTAACCTTATAGTGTAAGAACACAAAAAGACACGGTAAAAGTAAAATTATCTAACTTAATGTTAAATCAAAATGATAAGGTTACAATAGGAACCTAAACTTGCCTAAATTCTATTGGATGAGAGTATTTATACCCATCCCCACCTTATCTTTGAAAAATATCAATTTGAAGCTATTAAAAACCGAATTTGACTTTATAATAAAATAATATTTTTAGTTATTCCAAAGGTTCCCATCTCCTCCCTTATAAAAGGGAACCTCCTCTATCTCTTCCTCACACCACATTGAGCCTTCAATCTCGGCCAAACCCTGCCAAATTCTCTTCTACACTTCAATAGAAACATCCTAGAGGTTCCGGTTTTCCTGAAAGACCAATTTTAGTGCCCTAAAAGGAGATCTCAAAGAGGCGCTTCCAAGAAGAGGTACTGTCCGTTACCGATTCTTTCAACTTTATTTCTTCATACACTTCTTCTTATTAGGATTTTTCATTTTGAAGTAATAACATCAGTATCACTCATATACGGATATGTTATTATATGTATGAAACAACTCTATTTCACCATCTATCCATCCTACAGAAAACGAAATCACCGCGCGTGTGTACGTACAGAATACCGTCTCCTTGCCACGGTGTAATCTATTTTCCACCAACACCTTACTTGGATGGGTATAATGTTGTACATAATAACTATATATGATTATTGTAAAGTGATATGGATTCTGAAATAGTATACATACACTCCAATACAATTCAATGATAATGAGAACTATAACATCGCTCGTGCGTACGTACGGACTACCGTCTCCACGACGCGATGATATTCATTATCCACATTAACCATTCAAGAATGATTATAAAGTATATATAATAAGTAATCATGAAATATATGAAATAATAATGGTGCTGGATTTATGTGTTTATATATGTATGTCGTCTACTTAATTCCATTCAACTCAATAATGAAATGAAAATAGCGTTCATGCATACGTACGGCCTACCGTCTCCATGAATGGTGTATTTCTTTCCATTTACTGATATATTATATATATGTATATTCTGAATATATATTATATATAAATCATGTTTTTTATTCTGGAAATAAGTAATCATGATCTAAGTAATCATATGAATAATTACAAGTCAAAGCACGGACGACAAATGAAACGATTTTACCCAAAACGCTCTTTAATATGGAATTTACAAAAGAACGGGTAATATAAAGTCATAAGTGAACCATATATGATATAATAACAATGAGTATGATTCTGTAAAAAGTCAATGACATTATTTAAATCATTATACAGGATTTTTGGACAATTACAAAGCAAATTGGACCTATGGTAAAAGATAATTTTGCAAATCTCATTTTTATCCGAGATTGCTTATTCGTAAGTATTTACTGGGTTTATTGATATCATACATGTCCATGTTTTATAAAAGTTTATTAATGTATGTTTAAAGTCCTTTTATACCCATTTTGACTTTACCCCATGGTATGGAAAGAATCATTCTTTTGTTTACCCTACGAGGTACTTTTTTTTAACTTTTCCAAAAAAAGTACAAGAAGAATGTTTTTTTAACTTATACGGCACGAATAGATTTTTACAGTTTTATAAAGACTTATTTTCATGATGCTTCCTAAAAATATTTCATGACTATTTTCAACAAAATTTCATTCTTTTAAAATAACATGACGTTTTGTGAAAATAAATTGATTTTGAAGAATAAAAGATATCTTCCTCAAGAATTCATTTCAAGTGTTTTATCAAAAACTTTTTACATCTAAGATGACATTATTTCATATGTGTATGTTTCAAGTATAAAGTCTCTATTATTTAAATTGTTTCACATTTCTTATTATGAAATGATATCCATTTCTTTTATATGGATTATGTGATTTTGGGATGATGTTTATGAAACACATTTTATTTATCGGTTTACTATGAATGATGTATGTTTATCTTGTGGAAAAAGTAAGAATGATTTCATTATGAGATAAGTGGGACTTATATCTCCCTCCAATGTATTGGGTAAAGATTTATATCTCATGAGATAGACATGGTGGGAAAGAAAAGTTAAACTAGTTCGGTAATACAGGACTGGAACGAGGAGTGAACTCGATTCAGAAAGGGACTTTGTCCACTAAGATGGTCTTGGAAGCAATGCCTTGGCTACTATGGAAATCATATCATGTGTTTAATGGTTTACACAATTACATGTTTTATTACCATTCCATTTTATCATTCTTAATGTTTCTTTATGATCTATGCCTTACATACTTCCATGTATTGTGTCGTTTCTCAAGCTTTTGATGTTTAAACATTATGTTCATGTTTTTAAGTTCAAATTTATATGGTATGTTTTATTTTATCCATGCTTACCCTTACTGAGCATTTGAGCTCACCCTTTTTATTTTTTATTTTCCCTAGGATATAAAGAAAGGTTTTAGGTATGAAAAAAAGGGAAGATCTTTATGGAAGATGTTGAAGATCATTCACCACAATTAGAAGATTATATTCCGAGTTTCCAAAGACACTAAACTATTACGGTCCTTGTGTTTGTGTTTTTGTTATTTACTATGTATTCTGCAAAATTAATGTAATGTCCATGTATGTTAAGCTTCGGGTCTCTACATTTATAATGGTTATTATTCATTGTAATTCTGGTGATGAACAACTAATTTTTAAACTCACACCTTACACCTACATCATAATGGATTTACACTATGAAAACCTATGTATTTTTAGTAGGAAATATGTTTTGTTAATATTAATTCTACTAATTCATCATTTTTCAAAAAATATTTATGATTTCATTTCCCCAGATGATATTATTTAATTAATTAGGTAACAGTGATATGTTTAAAATTATTATTTCTACATAATAATAAAAAATTGTTCCTACAAAAATATTCATTTTTTCTCCTAAATTGAATTGTTATTTTAAACATTTAAAATAATTATTTAATTATTGAAAATGTCATAAATTGATATTCCTGTTCATTTCAAAAATTAATCATTGAATTTATTAATTATGATATTCATAAAAATTATTTTATCAAGGTATAAAATAAATATTTGTTTGTAAATATGGAAAAAAATTGTGTTTGTTATAAATGATTTGTTTTTGTATGCCTTATATAACATTATTTAAAAAATAAATATCTCTTATTTGGGTAAATAAATTTAATTAATGTTTGTATGTATTTATATAAAAAAAATTATTTAATATTTTTACAATGATAACGAATTTTATATAATGAAAAATAATATCATTTTATGTAAAAAAAATATAATTTTTAAAGAATCGTTTTAAGGGTTTTGTATCGTTATCTTGACAAAACAAATTCACCAATTTTAAAGGATGGATCATAAAAACAAATCCGTGTTAAAAGAAATATATGAACAGTCATTTAATTAGTAATGGATAGGAAATAACATTTATGACACTTAATTTTTTCCATGTATATTTTCTATAAAAATTCTATTCCATTATGTTTTATATTTTCAATTAATATTAAAATTTATAAATTAAATAAATGTAATTTAATATATTTATCATTTTTTGTATTCAAAAAATAATTTTTATCTTAGGATGGATTTTTTGGAATTTTATGAATGTGCTTTTGATTCAGAGAATAGACAACAAAATTAACAAATAACATACATTTTTTGACATCATAGACACAGAAAATATAACACAAAAAATTTATGGATCATATTCACGAGAGAATGTATATTTAGTTATGATATTAATTCATCAATACATAATATATTTAATTAATAAAACTATATTTTATAATCCATATTATACAATATTAAAATAAAAAATTATTTTAACCCTTTATCATTAGTTAAATGCTGATAAAATTCCATTTGGTTTGGAATTGATTTTATTGATAAATAACCATCATTTTTAGTCATAAATCAATAAATTTCATGTTAATTAATACTAATTAGAAAAATTAATTCTAAGTTTTTATGCATTAAAATAATTTTTTCCCAGATAATTGTTTAATTAAATTATTATTCATTATATTAAAATTAAATTTTATTGCCTATATAAATTGAATTTAATTAAATGTAACTCATATTATGAATCATTATATAGAAAACATGTAATATATCTAATTTCATTTATATTCATAAAAATATTACACCTAGGTAAATGTTCGTCTGCACGTTATATGATAAAAAGTGACAGATCTATTAAATTAAGGGATAAAGACAAAAAAATCATAAAAGCATATCTTTATAAGGTTTTCTGAGGAAATTGTTTAGCATAAATTATCTTATTCACATTTAATTTTTATTTTTTTATCCAATTGAATTTAATATTACATTATTTTTATATTATGAAATTAGTATTTACTAAAATATCACCCCTCTCAATTATAAATGTTTCCTACACCACCCTTTCTAAGAAAAACATACAATTTAAATTCCCCATATACACTGGAATATTTCATTCTAGGATAATCCAACCATATAAAATTTAGAGTTTGTTCTAATGAAAACATTATAATTCCTTCAAAACTACCAGGCTTCCAATATAATATTTCTTTATTCTTTGATGTTAAAGTATGTACGAGAAATAATGAAACCAAGGTAAGGGATGTTTGTGTTAATTTCTATTACGCGATTCATATTTCAAATTATAAGCCTATTATTATTTTACATGATGTAATTCACATTAAATGATTTAATTATAAATTAAATTTTATTATTGTTATTTAATAATATATTTTATGATATTATTTTTGTTCTTTTGATTCATTAAACAACAATACCCAAGTGAATTCTTATGTTAATATCTTTTTTTGAGTTATGTCATTTCATCATTGATTTTGTTATTAATTGATTATTTTCCTTATATCACCTTGTTGTTTTATGCTGTATTTCATATTATTTTACAATTATTTAGATTTACATTACATGATATACTCCGTGATATATTCCTACTTCACATGTCATAATCTTGGTAAGGGATTCCTTTCTAGGTCTCCATTATTTTTAGGTAGTGTTCCTATATTTAATATTCTCATCTGTTGGACTAAAATTAATGTTCGTGGGAATTTAATTTAACATTCATTTTTATTTATAATGAATTGATAGTCTCATTTCCACCAATATGGATTCCTATTTTACACCATACATTGATCCAAAGGACCTTATTTTTAATAACACTTGAATTTAAGATATTTTTAGACTAGTTTCTTGTATAGGGTAATTGAAAAAAAATTTATCTATAAGGAACCATACATTTTATTCCCATTTTAGTTATTCATTTGGTTTAAATGTTTCACCTCTATATGGTTTATGAATAATTTATGTTAAAACAATTTAATGATTCATATTCTACATTGAGGATATTCCGTATTAATAACACCCTCCTCCATTCTCTAGATTAATTACTAATTTATTTTGTTGTATTTGTTATGAAACTCATTTATTAATCATTGGTTAATTTTGCAATGATAAAGTTGTAATTGTTTTTAGGTAGTACACTTATATATAGATTTTTATTATGTGATAGGAGGGACCATAATAATATAGATCTATAATTCATTCTGTAAATAATTATATAACATGAGATGAAATTTAATGGGCTAGGTGGTAAACTCAATCCACTAATGGGTTGTATCCCCTTTGTGAGGATTGTATTAGAAGTGATCCATGACATAAAAAATTATTTTAAATGCATATTTATGTTCCTCATCATTATGTCACAATCTTATGCCTATATTATGTTTTCTTGGATTATTATTGTTTACTAATGTTTCTAAAATCCCATGAACCATTTCTTATATTATATTTAAAATCAATTTCCCTTTAATTAGGATAAACAACATATGATTTTTTGGTAACATTATCTATGGTTATTTTAGGTCAACTTCATTATATTCCCACACCATCATGATTATCTTATTATAACATATAAAATTTTGTAGATATCTCTTATGTGTTTTCCTTATTGTGTGATTGAGATAGCAAATTTTTATATTTATATTCCACAGGTAAATGGGGATAAGTATATAATGTTTTCTATAATTTCTCCATCTGGTGAAATGTTTAAGGGAGACTATGAAGTCTTATTATCTCTCAATAAATTGTTTTCTTGAAGAAAAATGATAGCCTTTTAGAGTGAATAATACGAGAGTTAATAAGTATAGTTTTTCTTAATTTTATAAAAACCTAAACCAAACAGTCCTTTTTTATATAAGTGATTTAATATTTGATATAAATCATGAAAATATGGGATGGTTATTTTTGGGGCTATATAAATGATAACATAGAGGGTTTAGGTAAATTTAGATGTTATGATGTTTTAATTTAATTTTTGAGTTGTATAAAGCTTTTGTGGGTAAATAGACTATGTCTGATCATAAATTCAAATGTATAAATAAACTTTTTGGGTTATATATAATAATATTTTAAGGTTTTTATTGATATAATGTTGTTCTTTTTTGAAGATTACATGATTTATGTATAGTTAACATTTAGATTTTAATGTGAATTAATATCGAGGAAATTATGATTATTAAGGATAAATGGTTAATTAATATTTTGAAACTATGTTAAGTAGTAAGGATAACCATTCAGGTTGAAAAATAATTTTTGGAAAAGGTGAATAAAGTCATGTTTAGGAAAATTTGGATTTTTTTGGAATTCCAGATGATTAATGTATATATTTTGATAATATGTTTTTTTATATTATTTTGGATAATAATATTTACTATAAAAATATTAAGTTAAATGTGGAAAAAATATATGGCTAGTGTGTTAACATTTTTTGGGTCCATAAATTTATTAATAAATATTTGTTGATTATGGAGGTTCTATAATTTTTAGGAAAGAATAAAATTTGGTTTTTTGGAGAACTTTGGATCATGGTTTTTTGGATTTTTATGTTTCCTTATCAAACATCAATTATTTTAAAACACTACTATATTTTCATATTATATCATATATGTATATATTAATTCTTAACAAATATATTTCATTTTCAAATAATAGAAGATAAAAATGCATTCTCTTTTGAAACCATTATATTTCACAACATCTCTATTCAAATGTAAATGTTATATTTACCTTTTCAATGCATATTTTATTAAAACCAATTATCATTTCTAAATGGTATTTCATTGAACTTTGGTATATTTATTAATATTCCACTCTACATTTATTCACATTACATTTTTTCTCATTCATGGTAATAATATTGGGGCTTCATTTGATATTAGTTTTTTCTAATCCTTATTTCCACCTTTGAAATGGATTTTAAAAATTATTTAATTTAATATTTCTTTTTTTAAACTCATGCTCAATTGGGCCAATTGAAAAATAGAATTATTTTATTATATTGAAGGATTTAAAATTCTAAGTACACAATTTCTTTAATAGGGGGTTGAGGAGTAGTTTGATAACCAATATATTTTTAAATAAAATATATTATATTTTTTTAATATATAAGTTGTGAATTTATATTTATTTTTTAAATATTATTCAATTCAAATATAATGAAATATTCTGTAATAAATTAGATACTAATTATATATTAAAATTAATTACATCTAGAAAATTACATAAAATATTTTTTAAAAATATTAAATATATATTCTAATTGATATTTTTTAAACAAATTAATTTTTATAATATTTGTAAAGAAAATAAGATATAGAATTAATGTTTGTTATCTGAATTAAAATTTATATTTTTCAATATGATAATATTATAAACTATTGGAAAAAGGTATAAAACAAAAATATATTTTTTAATCTAAAAACAAAATAGATAAAATTATAAATTAATTGATTTCCATTTTATTTTAAGAAATAATTTTAAGGTTATATTTATCCTATCCGTAGTAATATGTTTTTAGAAATAAATTGATTTTATAAATTATTATTTATTAATTAATTAAAACACAATTTTTTCGAATCATTAGATATAATAAAAAATTCATTTCTTATTAAAAAGAGATATTATTAAAATATTTTTTAAAATGCTGTTTATTTTAATCTTAATAAATTAAATTTTCTACCATTAAAGATTTATTTTAGTAAATATCTTCAACTTAAAAATAAATATATTTTAAATAATTAATTAATTATATTATATGATATAATATTAATAATACATAATTTTTAAAAAATTAGTTTTTAATAAAAACCATTAAAAATTATAATAAATGATTTAATTATTATGTTAAATTTATAAATAATAGAATCTTAATTCCATAAAATGAAGAACATTTTTATCATAACAATTATATTATCATAGGATAAATTTATTTATATTTTTTCAATAACTTGATTATTCATTCAATTGTAAAAAATTTTGTATTTATAAATATCATATCTTAATGAAATTTTAGAATATAAATATGTATCCAAAATTTTTGAAACCATTTTATGGAATATAAATTCATTTATGGACTAGAAAAAATTATTTAAAAATTATAATTTTTTAGAATCAAATTGTTTAAAATATAGATATTAAGTTATATTTTGTTTCAAAAAAATAATTTTTGTGATTATTCTGATTTAATTAAGGATTAAAAATCTTCCATTCCTTTTATTATTGGATTAAAAGTAAAATAACTATTCATTTTTTAATCATAAACCAATACAATAATTGGAAACAATACTATTTATTATAAATAAGTATAAATTTATTCGTATGCCTGAAATTACAATTTTTCAAAAAATTAATTTTATTTCACTTTTTAAACATATATTAATATTTATTTTTATCAGTATTATAAATTGAATTACATTAAAAGGATTTAATATTTAGAATAATTAAGCTCAAAATAAAAAATAGTGTATATTTAATTTTTATTCATAAAAATAATATTCCAAGGTAAAAATTAGTCACCACGGTTGTAATGACCTGGAAATTTCAAGGAAATTTTTTTCATAAAATATTTGAAATTTTACGAGTCTACAGTTTCTAACGTCGCTTGATTTTGAAGCCCGGTGTGCCCAGAATCAATTTGTGAAGTTTTGTTCCTGTACGTTCAGTAAACGTACGTGCAGGTTTTTTTATCTTTTGAACTGATGCTCGGAAATGAAATCTGAGGACACCGATGAAATCACAGTGCCAGTATTCGCTTAAGGAGACTTTCACTGCAGTTTGATTTTATCAGGAGTGGACGTTATTTTTTGGGGGGATTTATAAATTTAATAAAAAATTTGTGTAGAATATTTTTTTTAAATGTCTGGTGGTTAATTCGTCCAACGAGAAGTTCGAGGTGGGTCCCACCCACACATAACCTCTCATTTGAAGGTATTATGTGGTGGGGCCCATATGAGCACCTAGCCTCTCAACTCCCCTTGTACCCCTTTAACTGCTCTTGAATTTATTGAGCCAACCAATTCTTCCTTTATTTTTGGGTGAACTCTCCACCTTCCCTCCCCCTTAGTTGTGCTAACATAACTAATTAATTCCATAATTAATTAATTTTTGGTGTGATGAATTCTTTTGAATTTATTTTAATTCCATGACATCTTTAAAATATGAGGGAGCCTATTATTTTCTTCACTTTGAAAATATTCAGTTGGGTAGGCTTTAGGAGAAATAAGAATAAAGTGTTCTTACATGATAAACATCCTATCCACTTCTTCAACCGGGGCAGGAATGTGAAGTGACACCCACGAAGAACACTCATCTACCTTCCTCTTTCTTCGGGTCAATGGAGAAGACGCCGCCCGTGATGAACGTCACCAACAATGACGCTTCCTTCTCAGACGCACCCCGACGTCAACGAATCGACTCCCTCGTCAAAGAATGAACATCGAATCAAGGAAAGGGGAATTTGGTTTTTTTATTAAAACATGTGAATTATACCCTCGTACTTGGCGATTATATTTGGATTGATGGTGACCAATTATTTTGTTATCACTTAATGCAGAGGGCGCGAGCCGAACAAAAACGGCCCGACGACCTGCCGTTGATTCTTGATAATGTTAACAATGGAGGCGGAGCCGGAAGGGTGCAGTGCCATCGCACCACACCGGAGGAAGATGACCACTTTCATGAGGCGGCGGCAACCGAAGGCCGCGGCCAGGCCGGGACGAGGCGGTGGTGGACCGACACCGTCGCACTGGCCACATCGCGAAAACCTGCAGCCCACATCTGCCGGACCCTCTGGCCGGAGAAAAACTAGTCGGCTTCATGACGTCCGGGCCGACTATGGCCGGCCAGGCTAGAATAACCGGCCAACTATAGCCTGCCGGGTTGGAGGTTCGCGGCACCCGAAGGCACCGCGCGACGGGGGAAACACGGCCCGCAACTGCGGACCGGTCCCCAGGTGAACCGGCCGGCCACCAGCCGTCCGAGCTGAAGAACCATGCCGCCGCTTGCTGCTATGTGGGAGGAACATCGGCCCACTGTGCGTGCCTCTCGCGCTGGACATAACTGTCCGGCTTCGGCCGAATGGGCAGGGAGAGGCGACACCGTTCTGCGCCGCCGGGTGAACCGGACCGGCTCGCTCCTTGGGTCGGGCCTGGAGGTGGGCCGCACCCCACTAGGTCGGGACGACACCCCAACCAGGTCAGACCCGCCAAACTGGGCCGGGACAACCCCTAGCCTGGTGGGACCCGCCAAGTCGGGTCGGGCCACCCGCCATCCCACTGGGCTTGACAGGTCGGGCCCGACATCGCCTAAATGCAAATATCTCCAAGACAGTGCGTCCGAACGACTCGCCGTCTACAGCAATGAAACCATTGCAATGAGGTGGTCCTTTTGAGATAATCTAAGTGTGTTTTGGATGAATTTGGAAAATGGCCGGGTTTGGATTGAGCGTAAATCCAACCAGGCCCCTAGAACGGAAAAGCAAATAACCCTGAGACCGGGCATCTGATTGACGCGTCGGCTTTCGCGTTGGGTTTCTTTTGATGAGACGAAACTTTGGTATACCTCAACATAGGTCTTCGTGCTAGTTGATGTATCAAAACCTTTGCTCGAGGAGTGGACCCTCCCCATATCGAGCCTGCTCTATGTGGGGACCCTAGAGCTGGTTTTGAAAGAGTGGACAGAATCCTTCATGGGTTCGACAATGATGACTACTGTACAGGAATCCTCTGTGGGTTCGACTGCGATGACTAATGTATGACAATCCTCCTTGGGTTTGACGACGACGACTACTATAACGGAATCCTATGTGGGATCGACAGTTCTGACTTTTATTTCTCTATCCTATGTGGGTCCAACAGAATAGCTAGTCCTGTATCCTGTGTGGGTCTGACAGCTCAGATGAATTATAGCTAGTCCAGTATTCTATGTGGGTCCAATATCATAGACTAGATAGCTGGTCCTATATTTTGTGTGGATCTAACAGCTTAGCTTGTCATTTATCTTATGTGGGTCCGATAGCTTAGATGATCCAGTGGCTACATCTGATCATCTATATCTCCCTACTATTGTGGAATACCTATGGGACCTGAGTCGCATCTTTCATCAATTATCATCATAGTGATTGACTATACTTCCTTATTTTAATTGGTTTGTTCGTGGGATTGAGATTTGGAGACAGGCTGATATTGGTAACATAGGTATATGTATTGTGATATACCTAAGTAGGGTTGGTAGATTCTACGTTATTGTATCTTTCTTATTTTGTTTATCCTTATTTGATATTGTGAGACCTTGTGGGTCTCAGGGTCCCTACTGGGTTTTGTTATACTCACTCCTGCATGGTCTATGCCCGCACATCGTTGTGTTGGATGTAGATGACGGATAGTGCTGATGGAGGCCGAGAGCGTCACGACTCGACAGTACACGGAGGTGGACCTTCCGACGAGTCGGCACAGGGAGGAGACTGACAGAAGTGAGTGTTGAGGTGGCCATATGTACTTACCCTTTAGGTAGGTATCCCCGGAGGACGGTCCAGGAACTGCTCTTTACTTTCAGCTGTTTGACCCTTTTTACTTGTACTTTTTGTTCAGTTTGATTTTTATACTTGCCCATTTAATTTCCAGCACACTCTTTTGAATTAATTTTTATTTAGTGTTTATTTCATGTTGCGTACTCTGTTGAGTTTGTTTAATTTTATAAAGTCAATAAATTCCCAGCTTAGGGATTTATACCTTTGGTGCTAGCCGCCAGCCCCTGGACTAGGGAAGGCTGATTTGAGGTAGTCATGACATGGGCCCCGAGGACGAGTTGTGACAAATTGGTATCAGAGGAGCCAGTTCTACTGTAGAACATAGGACTCTGATCTGTCTTAGTTTGAAGAAATAATGTTAAGAGTATTGAGCGTGGTTTTCATTCCAGGGAGTCCAGTGTTGGTGCGTAGGTGGACGTATCCATACACCTGGACCCTGACCTCTGGTTTCCAACTCAGTATAGGAAAAAATTGATTGCATGTGTGTTTCAAGAGTTTCCTATGTTGTCCTTTTGAGTCAGCTCACCAGGTATAAATTATTGACTTTGGAGTACCTGTTCCACAACAGGTTGCCACTGCGAAGACATCCATCTAGGGTTCTCGAGAGAGTACACGATGACGGCCCACTGAGCGATGAGGCTCTGGTTTAGGGCCATCATTCTACGTCGGAACCTTTGGGTGGTGTACCAGAAGCACCACCACCCGTTGGGCAACATATTCCACTAGTCGCATTGGCGGATGATTCACGCCGGCTGAGTGCGTTTTACGAGTTACATCATTAGAGGCCTCTGAGGTTTTGAGGCGAGTCAGATTCCCACGTAGCTTAGGGATGGCTGGAGAAGATGGCTTGAGTTTTACGCCTAGTAGAGACACCAGTAGAGAATATGGTGATCATAGATACTAATCTTTTCTCAGTGAGTGAACATGAGGATGGTCCGCCAAGTGATGAGGTTTCAATACATGGACAGTTTTCCGAGATGGTACCTTCGGGCAGTGTACCAAATATATCACTATCTGTTGGTCAGCAAGCACACCTGGTAGTACCGGTAAAGGACAATTGAAGGATGAGTGCCTTACATGTGTTTCAGCACCAAAAATATTTCATATTCTAAGGCATGCCCAACCCACATGCGATTGAGTACTGGCTTGAGGAGGTGGCTGAGAGTTTTCTAGCGCATATGCAATTTCAACAGGGCCACATGTCGGTTGTTGAGTATTCATCGATGTGTATTGACCATTCCTGTTACTCGATGAATACGATGTGAGCAGTTCATTAGAGAATTGACCTTCGAGCGAGGTGTGTTTAAGGACATCCAAGCCAACACTTTTTCCTCTATGCATTCCTACTTTTGTAAGGGTTCTAGAGAGACCCTTTGTGGATGAATGTTTATTGTATGAGCCATTAATACCAGTTAAAGTTAGCTATTGGAAATCATGAAACTGGCGCCAGTCTCAGGGACTTGGGAATGTGAGACCCTTCCAGAAGAGGAAGTGTTAAGGACAGATGAATCTACAGGGAAGCAGACGTGGAATTAGATCTAGGATAGCAACATGGTGTGGTGAACATTTCGACATGTTACACCCACCCGCCTATGTAGTCCCTTCTAGGCTCAGGGAGCTGGAGGGAAGGGGAAGAGAGTAGCTGCATGCGGTCAAGGAGTGTGACCCAAGGTCTCTAAGAATGATTTGAGGTACGGTCTATGTCTTCTACTAGCTGTCGTATCAATAGACATAGGTACCAATCATTCCTTCCTTCCATGAATCTTTTCCCAGACCTAGAGTTTCCGGTTAAGCTTTTTAATTGACCCTCATGTCTGGAGATTCCATTGGGAGGAGTCTCGATAATCACACATACGCCGATGGTGTAATATGACCCTTGAGACGAGAGTTTCGGTTAGAACATCTTTGTGGAAGCGTCGAGGCCTTAAGATGTTAGTTTGGGTATGAACTGGGCAACCACATTTCATACACAGATTGAATTTATTAAGAAAAAAGATTGTGGTTTATCTACAACGTTGGGATGGGTTTTCCTTGGTCGGAGAAAAGAAACACCCAGGAATCACAGGATGGAATCATGCATAAAAGGGTTCGGTCGATCTCTTAAGAGTCGACCAGACTTACCTTTATTCTAGACTTTTCTAGAGTTGCAGCACCACTTTCAGTTTTGGTGATGAAGGGGAAACCCTTCGTATGGTCAGGGAGATGCCACCATAGATTTCTAGAGCTTAGGTAGAGGTTGACTAGTGCGCCCATCTTGAGGCTACAGGAGGATGACATTGGGTACGTAGTTTACTGCGATGCATCAGGGATCAGACTCGAATGTGTCCTAATGCAGGATCAAGCAGTGATCACATATGGTTCTCAGTATATGAGACAACATGAAAATAACAACACTCCCCATGACATAGAGTTAGCAGTAATGGTATTCACCTTGGAGATGTGGAGGCACTATCTTATGGGTGATTGTATTACCATAAACATATATCAAAAGAGTCTCAAGTATATATTTTCTAATGACAACCAGAACCTTAGACAATGAAGATGGCTCGAGTTCCACCAAGACTATAACTTTGGGATAGTCTATACTCCTGGGAACGGGAATGTTGTAGCAGATGCTCTCAGCAGAAGATGAGGCATTCAGCTGCTGGGAGAGGCAACAGAGCAGCTGGCTGCATTGCAGATATCCTTTATGGATAGAGATGGAGCAGCCTTTCTACAGTCTCTCATAGTCACTCCTCCACTTATTCAGCATGTCAGAGAGGCACAACGTGATGACGTTGACTGTGAGATGTGATGTGCTCAGATATCCTCATGGCATGCACCTCATGGGATTTCTGAAGGTGGGGAGCACGTCATCCTCTTCAGAGGATAGACCATGGTACCAGTTGCACTACAAGTGGAGGTGTTGAGGGAGTTCCCCACTTCCCCTCTAGCGGTACATCCAGGAGTGTCGAACATCTATTAGGACCTCATACGACAACACTGGAGGCCATGTATGAAGAAAGTAGTAGCAGATTTTGTCTCTCGATGCCTCATTTGTCAGTAAGTGAAGGCAAAGCACTAGGTTCTAGCATGCTTGGTTCAACCCTTAGAGGTTCTAGAGTGGAAGAGGGATGGGATATCCATGGATTTCATGACGGGGATTCCACGTAAATCCAGGGGATATGACTCTATCGGGGTGATCGTTGACCGACTCACCAAGTCGACCCACTTCCTACCGATTAGAGATCACGGATTGATAGAGATATTGGGACGCATCTATAGTCAGGAGATTGTACGGATTCATGGTGTGCCATCGATGATCATCTTTGATCGAGATGGTTGATTCAATTCCAAGCTATGAAAGGGGTTGCAGGAGGCTTTCGGGACGCAGCTTCGCTTAAGCACTTCCTTCCATCCTCAGACGGATGGTCAGACTGGGAGGACCATTCAAACACTCAAGGACATGCTCAATGCATGTGTCCTTGTATTTGGTCACAGCTGGGAGGATCACTTTCCATTGGTTGAGTTGTCATATAGCAACAACTACCACTTTACCATCAGGATGACACATTACGAGGCACCGTACGACTGACCATGCAGATCACTACTGTGTTGGACTGACCCAGGGGAGTCAGCACTTTTAGGACTAGAGACGGTACAGGCTATGACGGAGAAGGTGTAGATCGTCCAGAAGTGGATGAAGACTGCACATACCAGACAGAAGTCCTACGCTGATAGAAGATGGAGACCACTGGAGTTCGAGGATAGCGACCATGTCTTCTTACAGGTATCACCTTGACGAGGTCTATGGAGATCTGGTAGAGGCGGAAAGTTATCTTCACAATTCATCGGACCATTCTAGGTCCTTAGAAAAGTTGGTGAGGGGGATTACCACATGGACCTTCCAAATCAGTTGAACTGGGTGCACGACGTCTTCCACATATCTCTGTGGAGGAGATACGTGCATGACACATCCCACATCATTGACCACGTGGAGATGGGCATCGATGAGGGGGAAACTTTCATTGTGGTTCCTATAGAGATTGAGGATCGACAGGAGCGTGTCCTACATGGACATTAAATTCCTCTAGTGCGCGTTCGCTGGTAGCACAAGAACCTATAGGAGAGAACATTGGAGCGGGAGGCTCAGATGCGTGCCCAGTGCCCCCATTTGTTTCCCTAGTGTGTGTTAAAGCTTTACAGGGACGTAAATCCATGAGATGGGGGTATTATAAAGACCGGATAATTTCAATGAATTTTTTTTCTTAATTTTTTTGAAATTTTACAAGTCTGTAGTTTCAGACAGCGCCTGATTCTGAGTCCCGGTGTGCCCGAAATCAATTTCTGATGTTTTTTTCAGGTACGTTCAGTAAACGTACGTGCAGTTTTTTCTATCTTTTGAACCGGTGCTCGGAATTGAAATATGAGGACACTTATTAACTCCCAGCGCTAGTATTCACTTAATGATAGCTTCACCAAAGTTGTGTTTTATCAGGAGTGGAATTTTTTGGGGGCATTTCTAAATTTAATAAAAAATATGCATAGCGTATATTTTTTAAAATGTGTGGTCTTTAATTCCTCCAAAGAGACGTTGGAGGTGGGGTCCATCCCCAAATAACCTCCCATGAGAGGATATTATGTGGTGTGGCCCACATGAGCACCTAACCCCTCAACTCCCCTTGAACCCCTTTAACTGCTGTTGATTTTATTTTTCCAACCTATTCTTCATTCATTTTTGGGTGAACTCTCCACCTTTCATCACCCTTAATTGTGAAAACACAACTAATTAATGCCATAATTAATTAATTTGTTGTGTGATGAATTCTTTTGAATTCATTTTCAATTTCCATCCAATTTGAAGGTGATTTCGTGATTTGATGATGGCGAGGTTAAAGTTTGAATCTCTTGTTGGACAATGCATGTGGTCTTCGGAAGGTGGTGCTGAGGCATGGAGGATGTTGTACTTGATGATGCGATGTCATTATCGGGCGGTATGGTTTTTTTATGGATTTTCGTGGTGGATTGGATGATGGAGATGCAGTTTAGACAGATGCAGTCAGTGTAGTTTTCTCAATCAGCTCACCTGATATGCAGTGATGATGGTTTAAATTTTGAAACAGGTGCGTGATGACGGTCTTGGAACAATGATTTGGTTCTGTTTTATAATTTGTATATTTGAATTCTATAATGTTGGTTTTGTGACTATGTGAATTGAAGCATATGTACTAGTTTTTAGGTTATCACTTACCCTCAAAGTGATTTTTCAATAAATTATGAAAATGGATTGTGTGGTCAAGGAATCTTTAAAATATGAGGGAGCCTATTATTTTATTGGTTTGGAAAATATTCTGTTGCGGAGGCTTTGGGAGAATTAAAAAGAAAGTGTTATTCCACTAAGAACATCCTCTCCACTTCTTCAACTGAGGCAATAACGTGAGGCGACGTCCACAAGGAATTCCCTTCTTACTTCCTTTTTCTCTGCATCAAGGTAGAAGACAACTCCCATGAAGAACATCTCCAACAACAACGCTTCATCCCCAGATGCACCCCAACGTCAACGAATCGATGTCGTCATCAATTAACGAACATAGAATCTAGGTAGGGTGAATTTGGTTAATTTATTCGAATGTGTGAACTATACCCTCATACATGGTGATTATATTTGGACTGAAGGTGGCCAATTATTATGTTATCACATAACGTGGAAGGCGTGGGCTGAACAAACATGGCCCAAAGACACCCCATTGATTATTGATTGTGTTAAAAATGTAGGAGGAGCTGGAAGGGTGCGGTGTTGTCACACCGCACCAGAGGAAGAAGACCACGGCCATGAGGTGGCGGCAACCGAAGCCCGCGGCTAGGCCGGGCCGAGGCGGTGGTGGACCGGAGCCATCGCGCCGGCCGCGTGGAGGAAAACTGTGGCCCACATCCACAGGCTGCTCAGGCTGGAGAAGAACCGACCGTCTTCATGCTGACTCGGCTAGAAGAACTGGCCGACTACGGTAGGCCAGGCTGGAGGTTCAAGGTGCCCACATGTGCCAAATGGTGGAGGAACCGTGGCCCTCAACCGTGGTCCGCTAGAAGGGAGAACCGGTCGGCCACCAACCGGACGGGCTGAAGAACTATGGCGCTACATGGTAGGAATAGAGGCCCGCTATGCGGGCTGCTCGCATAGGATAGAAACGACCGGCTTCACCCGGCCGGGCAGGGAGAGGTGGCGCAGCCGGGCAAAGCAGAATGGCCTGCTCCGCAGGCCAGGTGGGCAAGTGGGCCGCTCCCCACCGGGCCATGCCGACCCCCTACCCGGTTCGGACCCTCCAAATAAGACTGGGCCAACCCCTAGCCTGGTCGGACCTGCCGAATCGGGTTGGGCCGACCTGCCAGCCCACTGGGCTTGACAGGCCGGGCCCGACATCGCCTAAATGCGAATTTCTCCAAGCCCGGGCACCCAAAAGATGCACCGACTGTGGTATTGGGACCCTTGCAATGAGGTGATTATTTTCGAGATACTATAAATGAGTTTTGGATGAATTTAGAAAACGACCTGGTTTGGATCGAGCATAAATCCAACCGAGCCCCTGGAACGGAAAATCCAATAACTCTCAAACCGGTCATCATATTGACACATCGTCTGCTGTGTTGGGTTTCTTTTGATGAGACGGAACTTTGTGATACATAAAATCAGGAAATTTTTATAGTTGATGTATCTTCCCCTTTTCAAGATGAGTGGACCCTACTGGAATTGAGCGTATTGTGTGCGAGAACCCTAGAGCTGGCTGTGATAGAGTTGACGGAATCCTCCGTGGGTTCGCCAGTGATGACTACTATACCGGATTCCTATATGGGATCGGCTGCGATGGCTACTGTACTGGAATCCTCCATGGGTTCAACGACGATGACTACTATACTGGAATCAGGTGTGGGATTGACTGTTATGACATATGTTCCTGTATCGTGTGTGGGTCCGATAGAATAGCTGGTCCTGCAGCCTGTGTGGGTCCGACTGCTCTGATTAATTATAGCTAGTCCAGTATACTATTTGGGTCTGACAACCTAGAAAATATTGTTTGCCATGTATCCTGTGTGGGTCCGATAGCTTAGCTAGTCCTGTATCCTGTATGGGTCTGAAATATTAGATGATCTAGTGGCTTCATCTTGTCATCTATAACTTTCTACAATTGAGGAATACCTATGTAAGATGGGTCACGTCTTTCAAAGATTATCATCATGGTGATTGAGTTTACATAACATGTGGAATTGGTTTGTTCTTGGGCTAGAGATTTAGAGCCGAACGTAGATTGGTAACTTAGATATATGTAAGGGCATATACCTATGTAGGGTTGGTTGATACTTTATGATTGTATCATTCTTCTTTTGTTTATACTTAGCAGATATTGTGGGACCTTGTGGGTCTAGATTTCCATACTGAGTATCGTTATACACACCCCTGCATGGGTTATGCCCGCACCTCCTTGTGTAGGATGCAGAAGACAGACAACGTTGACGGAGGTCGAGAGCGCCATGACTGGACAGTACCCGAAGGTGGACCTTGCAACAAGTCGGCACATGGAGGAGACTGACGGACGTGAGTTCTAAGGTGGCCATCTATACCTACCCATCAGGTTGGAATCTCCGAAGGTCGATCAAGGAGATGCACTTTACATTCAATTGTTTGTCCCTTCTTACTTGTACATGTTGTTCAGTTGGGATTGTATACTGGCCCATATAATTTCCAGCACACTCTTTTGTATTCAGTTTTACTTAGTGTTTACTTCATGTTGTGTACTCTGTTGTGTTTGTTCACTTTTATAATGGCAATGCCTTCCCAGCTTAGCGATTTACGCCTTTGGTGGTAGTCGCCAGCCCATGGTCGATGGAAGGCGGGCATGGTGTAGTAATCACATGGGCCCTGAGGAGGAGTCGTGACAACAGTAAATGATAAAATTTTGTAAAATGGTTAAATTAGGGGATAATGTCACAACATATCAAACCATATTCTCTACATTTCAACATGATCGTATTCTTAGACATACCTTAACTTATCCTCCTGAAATTTCATTTGTTGATCCTCTTGTCTTCAATTTGACATTTTTTTTATATTAATAAATTAATAGTTTGAAAAATATCACCCCACTCACTTATAAAAGGATCCCCCAAAACCAATTCACATACACAATTAAAATTAAATTTTTTCTTTATGCACTTCCAATTTCCTTCCCTAATAATCCTCCATAACACTTGTTGACTTCCCGTATCATGATAATTTTCTAATTCCATCAAATCCAATTATCCTTCCAAAAGAATATATGTATTCTTTTTTATTTTAAATTATATATGGGGAAAATAATGAATCCACATTATGTATTTTTTTCATGATTTCCATTTATTGATGTATATTTAAAATTATTCAATTGTTATTCTTTTCCATTCTATCTTGATTCATATATTTCAAAAAATATTAATGGGTAACTAAACTCAATTTCATTCATTGAATTATATCCCCTCTTTAGTTATTTTTTATTTTCTTGGATTATGTGAAACATATCACTTGGTTATTTATTGTATTTATATTCTTCTATTGTATTGGATTTAAATTTCTTTCACATAATCTATTACTTGATATATTTTATCTTCATATTTTATAATCATGGTTTTGGTTTCCTTTATAATTCTCTATTATTTTTATATTTTTTCCATCCACTTCAAATTATCTTTGGTATGACAAAAAATAATGCTCATGGAAGTTTACATTACTATTTAATTCAATTTTTGATGAGTTAATTAACTTAATTCCACACATATATATATTTATATTTAATACCAAAAATCATTTATATGCGTTTTCTTTTTTCTCTCCCATTTAATTTGAGTTTTTCTTACTGGATCCAAATATGATGAAATTGAAATTTTTGTATGTAAAACACACAATTTATTTTATTCTCGTTAATTATTTTGGGTTTTACATGTTTAACCTCACCATGATACAAAAATTATATAATTTATCATACATTAATGATTCAAATTTTATATTTGGTGTATGGTATATAGATACCATTCACATTATCTATCTTGATGGAATATAATGATATATTGTGGTATTTTTTATGAAACACATATCTTCACCATGGGTTAATTATTCGATGATTAAATTTTAATTTTTTTTATATATAACACATAAAAATGTTTTTCATAATATAAGGGAGGTCCCAAAATATTATATCCCTCCAGTGAATTTGGTTATGCTTTTTATCTCATGTGATGAAATATTTGGTACAATGGAGTAAACCCAATCCACTTTTGGACCCTATCCACAATGCAATGATACTCTGGGTAGTAATCTAGGGAATTTGAAAATATTTTTAATTATTATGTAAGTGCCTAATTATTTTTCATTTGTCATGTTTTCATGTCTTGTGATTGTTGAATCAAGTTTCCAAACACATAAGTTCAATTTTTATATAATGTCTAAAATTATTTTTTCAGTGAATTGTGATTTATCATTAATGTTTTGTTTACTATAATTATCTTTTTTATGTAAATGAACAATGATTATTTTATCATAGACACATGTTTAACATTTTATCACTTTTGATCTTCAATTGATATCACTAATTGTTACCATTATTTAGTGTTTGAGCTCACCCATAATTACGTTTACATTGCCCAGGATGATAATAAAGAGTAATATGTATGATGTGTCTAGAATTTTATTATTTATAGTAAAATTTATGGGAGTTTTTTATGTATAATTTTGTATAATTATAGTTTTAGTTTGGTGTAAAAATAAAGTCCTTTTAGTGGGATAAGTATAGGATTTAATATATAATTTCATTTCTAAATTTCTAAAATTATAAAGGTAAAAGGTCATGGGTATGTATGTGATGAAATATATGATATAAATCCTATAATTATATGATATTAATTTCATTGAATTAATTTTTGTTGTAATGGTTGGCATGTAGATCCGGGAATGGTCCCTAATATTGGAGAGAAGTTTAAGTGAGTTTAAACACAACAACCTCAACATATAACACTCAAAAAAGACTTGGGCCATATATCCACTATACATAGGAATGTAATCCCATATTATAGAGGCCACTAATAAGTTTCAAAGATCATTAAGGTGATATTTGAAAGACTATACCCACTGTATAAATTAACAAAAGTTATTACATAGCTCTTTTTCTCCCTTCTCCAATCCTGATCTCCTCTCATATTTTCCCCATATCTGGTATTGTCCAAAAGTCCTTGAGATATTATATGGTTTCCCTCACCAATAAATATAACCTATATAATTTAATAAAGCATAATATATCTTAAATCATAATCTCATCACTTGTTTTAATCAATGACACACTTCAGTAGATGCATTCAACATGCATGTTTTCAGTTTTTGGTTCTTACAAGACTCTGAACCATTGCATTTATTAGATAATAAAAATAACATGATTTGGTTTGAAATAGTGATAAACCTAATCAAGGCATGGTCTAGTGCTCCCCACATCTCCAATAGATATAGTTTCTCTCATTTCAGGTAGTCCTTTGACTTCCATTTAATGTTCCATGTCCCAAAAATGGAAATTTGGAATAGTTTTATTGATAATCATTTAGGGTTCCAAAATCCTTTTCTTTTCAAAATGATTTAATATTTGTTGGGAAGATATATGTGTTCAATAATTAGAAATAGGTCACTATTTCATATTTTCTCGTCCGGAATTTTTATAGTGGTGGGTGGTTCTATAAGGATAGTTGATCTTGGTTGGCTTTCTATTGTGGAGGAATTCCGAGAAAGAAACATGTTATCATCTAGTCATGAAATGATTTTTTCCAATCATGCAAGAAGTTGGGTCATGTAGTAACAAATTATAGGCATGTGAGTTAGATAGATATAGGCTTTGAGGGTAGTTGCAAAAGTATAGTCGATGGCTCTGGTGAAGGCCGGATGGAGAAAACATTTATTGGTTCCTCCAATGATCATTAAAGGGCATAGATGTTGAAGGACAAGAGACCAGAGGGAAATACTAAGGTGGAAGATGTTTTTGATCACCTATGTATATGATATAAGAGGTCTTAGAGATGATCAACATCCTCATGTGGGTATAGTTCTAACTGGTGAATTATATGTCAATTCCAATGTGGTCTCAAACGCTTGCACTTATGTTATGGTTCGACGTCTAAGAAGAAGTACCAATCCAAAAGGGATAACTTTAACAACAATTGAGGGTAGTTATAAAAATTTTCAGGATAGATAGGATCTAAGGAAAGGTTTGTGGAATCATATGAATCCCAATTTGGGGTCTAATCCAGGAAGGACTATGTCAAGTCTCAATCTGAACAATAACTTTGATGGATTGAGTGACAATGGAGGGGTAGAGAGAAACACCAAATTCTCATCAGGAGAATATTACGAGGGAGAAATACAATCCTCATATGACAATAAAATATGATTATATGATAAATGTATACATAGAAAATGTAGAAAGAAGGTATATAAATAAAAAAGGTGCATGTGGAGCTGCATTGTCACCAAGAAGAAAAAATCAAATGGACCTAAAGACTACTCTTATCTACCTATGTAAATGGAGAATAAATCATCCAAAAAATGTTGTAAATCCTAAGTATATGATACCCTAAGAGTATAAGGAAGGAATTGTGATCATTGTATTGGATACACCAGGACTTCAGAAATGACAATGAGTTTTTGAAGTTTAAGGCTATCTCTAATGTTTTGGAGGTTTCTCTGGGGGATGCAGAATACAAGAATGAGGAACAAAATGGGAATATAATACTCTAATTCAAGGATTCACGATTGGATAATGAGGTTTTCATACCCTCATTGATAGAAGCGAGAGACATATTCATGTTTTGAGAAATACATGGAATGACTCATGCCCTCAAGGGTGTGAATTAATGGGATATTTTCTTCTAATTAATGACACTCAAGTGGTTTGAGAGGTGTCTATAGAATATTATGCAATCCCCCCCAAAGAGACTATATATGGCCCTCATCGTGAGAAATATATGGTTTTGGAGGAAAATCAATAACTTCTAAATCACTCGGTTGAATAAATGGTGGATGACTTTCTCATGATTAAGGACAAAAATGAAGATGCTAAACAATTGATGTGACACTTCCTTCGAGTGGACACTACTAGTGAGTAATGAGATTGGATTGTAAAAAAATACAATATTTTGATTATAGGATTCCAAATGAGGAAGAGAAATAAAGAGGAATTCATGAAATTTTGGGACCATTTGGAATATCATTATGAAGACCTCTTAGAGGACGATCTAGACACAGAAGTATGTTTTATTCCCTGGAATGTTTTCAGGGAGATCGATTCAAAACAACCTAAACATTCCATTAAAATTTTAGTAGTTTATTTCAAAGTTTTATATGGTTAATATGGGAGGTTTATCACTTTTCCCATAAAACTATTTGATAATAAAAACTTACACTGAGAGAGATATAGTTCACATGATCATATTATGAGAGATTTTACATCACCACCTAGCGCTTTTCAAAATGTTAATAAGATAGGACATCTCCATTATTATTTCCACAGTTCTCTAAGGTTTTGTACTAGAGATACATCTCATGTTACACAATCATCATATGATTCACTAAAAAGGGAGTAGAATAATATATATCCTAATAATAATGAAAGATAATGTAATTCTATGTGCACCATTACACCACAACCTATGAAATCATAATAACATAATAAATAGTGGATAATTTAAGAAAATATATAGATTTGAGAATCTGATAATGGATGATAAATAAATACTTTTTATGGTGGTGGTAAAATTACTTCTAATTCTGACTATTTTAATGCTTTGTTTGATATGCGTGTGTCCCAGTCATTTAGTTCGTCATGTGTTTTGGATCATATGGATTTTTATGTTGAGATGATCTATTTTGTTTTGAAACATAATATTATTCTGGAAAAATATAGTGTAGATCCTTTATATGTAATTATTTTTCTATAATTATCAGTGGGATTGAGTTGATTTGGAATTTCTCAATTATTTAGATGGATGTATATGAATGTTTTTTGGGTATGTCCTGGTGTACATCTTTCAACTACCTCATTGAATATTGTATCTATAAAGTTATATTAACAACTCTTGATGGTATCGAGCATCTATTTAAGTGATACGTAGATAAAAAATAATGCCGATAATAAATTTTGGAACCATTTATTGGAAATATCTTTTTTCAGTTGGAAGCAATGACCATTTTATTTTTACAGAATATTAGGAATAAGTCATTTTAAAAAAATTATTGAATCATTTCATGATTTTTTTATAAAAATTTATCATGGTTTCAAACCTAAATATATTTGGATTTTTTAAATGATCTTATATTATGGAATAATTATATTTTACTTCCTTCATATATGTTTTATCCAAAAAAATGAGTGAATTAAAATTTCTATTTGAAGAGTTGGAATAATGTCGTTCATTCAAATAAGCATGTCTCTATGGGAACTGTAGGTTATTTTTTTTGAAAAGGAGGATGGAACTATAAGTATTTTGGTAGATTATAGAATTCTTAACCAAGTTATTATAAAGAACTTTTATCCACATCCTTCTTTTGATAACCCATTTTATCAATTGAGGTGGTTGGGTTATTTAACATTTAATAGTGTTTGAGATATCACCATCAATGAGTTCAAAAGAAATATATTCCAAAGAAAACATTCAGAGGTACATATAACTATTAAGAATTTTTCATCATGCATTTTCGCCTACAAATTCTCCAGATATCTTTATGGAATTGATGAATTTAAATTTTCAAAGGTATATAGATTCCTTTATGGAGGTGTTTTTTGGTGATAATTCGGTGTATTAAACAAAAAACATTGACCATGAACAAT
This sequence comes from Viscum album, assembly GCA_963277665.1. NCBI lineage: Eukaryota > Viridiplantae > Streptophyta > Magnoliopsida > Santalales > Viscaceae > Viscum > Viscum album. The sequence goes on along the minus strand of OY728126.1, from coordinate 249,579,624 downwards.
ACTGTGTTATAATGGGGGTATCCTATGGGTGAATTTCCTCAATGATAATCTATCATAATGGGATTTCTAGATACAATAGATCAGTTTCATTATCTATTCCGTTAGTTAAAAAGGTATTTCAATTGATAAAATAATGATATAAGATTTTATCTCTTTAATATAAATTATGAATGTCATTAAGATATGAAGATTAAATGGATTATAAGGCTACTTCATATGCATTGGCATTGATTTTTCACATTCGGTATCAATGGAGATATCTTTGAAGAGGAAATTAATTCATTTCTATGATTTTTATGAGTGTCAAAAATCCATTAAAGAACATAAGTTTAGACTAACATGAACACCTATCATAATGATTTTAGATTATGGATAGGGATATATATTCTATTATGGTGCATTAAGATTTGGGTTGGGATGTGTTATCATGAAGGGAGATCATGTTGTTGCATATAGTTCATGATAGTTACGTGTGCATGAGAAGAACTACCCAACACACTATTTGGAATTAGCTATTGTGGTCTATGGTTCGATTACATTGAATCATTACAAATTTGGTGAGAAATTTACATTATCAAAGGATCATTATAGTTTGAATCATATTTTATCATAAATGGAATTGAATATACAAAAGCACACATGGATTGATTTTATGTAGATGTTTGACATCGAATTGATGAATAAACTGAGTAAAGGGACCCCTGTTGTTGATTAATTAGTATGTAATTACAATGATTAGTTTGATAAAGAGGATTTCGACCAGTTGAACCCAATTTTGATCATTGGGGATATGCATCTAGATTATTTTGACCAAGTTACATAGTCATTTTTTTTCTCTTATTCATGATATGGTTAAAAAGGATATAATGGTTTGAAAAACTAATCCCAAATGTGTTACTATGTGGTCAAAAATAAATTAATGGGATGTCTTTAATGGATGAAAGATGTATAAGAGTTCAATGTTGCCATTTAGAGATCATATGGTTGTCCCTTGGGATTATTAAAAATATCATTTTTATTCCAACCACTATTGGAGAAGGGTTTTCCATCTAGAAATTCACAAATATTATAATTTTATGAATTTATTATTTACGTATGTTCTCATGGAAGGATTTATAGATGATTTTTTATTGAGGTAACTGACATGTTAGCATGTCAATGTAGAGCATGAATGTCCATTTTGTATGTTTTATTCCTTAACAATTACCATGTGTAAATGAAAGAATATATCCATAGAATTTGTAATTGTTCAACCATGGACAGTCAGGAAGCATAATTTTATATGGCTGATTGATGATTGACTCACAAAGTTAGATCAAATCATCCCTATTCATGAAACATGTAAGATGGAAGACATTTTGAAACTATAATTTTGGTAAAATACTAGTATGTAGGTCACCCTAGTCTAAAATGTATATGACCAATGCCCCAGGTTCACCTATTTCATTTTTTGGAAATACTTGTAGAAAGAACTTGGAACTCCATTGACTATGATCATGGATTATCCATACCAAAAATAAATACTATCTTGAAGGATGATTCAAATAAAGCAGAACATTATTTGGGCTTGTGTAATGGATTTTATCAGCTCACGGTAGGATAATTTACCATTATTAGAGTTATTATATAGTAATAGGTATCATGTCTTGATACATATAGATCATTTTCAATTTTGTGTATGGGATTCTTTATCGTTATCCACTTTTATGGGAGTAAATAGGTGAGAATTCAATGATTCGGTCCAGTCTTGATAATGATATAGTATATAATATTCATCTGAGCTGAAATAGTATGTATATGGATTAGATACACCATAATATGTATGTAGCTCATCTTTAGTGACCATTTTAATTTGAGGGGAGTGATCAGTTATTCCTTAGAATTGCTCTAATACTTTTTCACGATAAATTTTCCAAGAAGGGAAATATATATCCACAGTATATTGGCCCATTTAGATACATTAATGAGTTAGTGAGTTGGAATAGTAGTATTATTTTTCACCAAGATTTATCTTAGTGAAAAATGTGTTTCATCTATTTAATTAAAAGAAGTTCCAACCAAATCTAGACCATTTTATTATTTGGTATCATTGTTTCTTAAATCCATATGAGTCATTGTTTAATATGTAAGTATGAATTTTTTATTTCATAATAAATATCTTAAATGGTAAGATAATCAATATTGTATGAGTTTTATAGAATCATGGTAAGATTCAAGAAGAAATATTGGTGCGATAAATTGAATTGTTAGAGAAGTGGCCCAAAATATGTCATGACACTGCTGGTTTTCAACTTTTATTCGATGAATATAACAATGGTGGGGAGAACCCCCCCCCCCCCACTTTATTATGTACATAACCCTTTATTTATATATTGTGATTCTATGTAATGTTTAGGTATGGTTTCAGGACACTATGAGGGGGTTTTATAGTTTTTAGAGGCCTTTATAGAGGTGTATAGTGTAAACATGATTTGTATAAACTATGTTCAATTTATAATAAAATACATAAGGGAGGATAATGATCAGTAAAAAGGAACATATCCAGTGCATATTTTGGCAAGACCATATAAATTCCAAAGGGAAATCAACCATGTCGGTAGAGTGGGGAAAAGAATGGTTGTCACAGAGTTTGTCTAACCATTCAAGACCACCACACGATGTGTGTCTATAAGGTAGTAGCATTGAAAATTTTATTCATGGTTTTATAAACTGTGTGGCATACAGGTAGAACACCACATTTTTTGGATATATTCTAAATTAAGTCTCCAATCCCACATCAATCCCATTTTCACTCATGATCTTGAATACCCTTTCCTCAAAAGGCTTGAAAGACAATACCCATTGATTTAGAACTGATATTTAGGTGAATCAAAGTGCATTGGAGATCCAGAGTCAGTGGTAAGTACAAGTTATACATTTTTCTACCTAGATCAATTATTCTTTTCCATCATAGAACCGTAGATCTAGTCATTTATGGGTAGATTTATTTTGTGTTATGTTAATCAATAAATGTTTTTATTTGAAAAAGTGAATGATGAGTTTTTAGTGATCAGATCAATATGTTAGAATTTCCATTATTAAATTTTTCCAACTGTTGATAGGTAGGAGTATTCTCTATCTCCTCCACATGACATAAAACATTGTGGATTTTTTTAATTAAAATGATTTATTTATTTATTTTGGGGAAATATGTGCTTGAATATTTATGGAATTCAATTCGGTTTTATGGATTTGAAATTGTTGAAATTGGTTAGTTTCATAAAATATTCTCTTTATAAATTTTAATTTTTAATTCTATGATTATCGATTCTTTTGATGTGAGAAAAGTGCTTGATGAAATGATTTAAATAAAAAAATTGTTATATAGAATGGGTTTTCCCATGGGGTTTTGCATTCATGTTTGTAGTGAGTGCATTTAAATATGATACCATATGGAATGTGCATGTGACACTGAGGAACCTCGTATTGGAGACCTTGTGACAACATGGTGGATCAACAAGAGACCACTCATGTATTTGAAATTTTCACCTAGGAATGCAGGGGCATGTGTGTGGTGACATGGTTATGTGTATTCAAAATGACATGAATAGAATTTAGAACATAAAAAACTAAATTCCTATGGAAATTATTGATGTTTTTTATATAAATTTATTAATATTAATTTAAACTTTATTAAATAATTTGCGATGACATGTTTTATGCTACTAGAATGAGTGGTAAATTCATTTGGTAAATATCACTAAGATTATAATAACATAATATTGTGAACATCAGTAGGTTTTCATATTTTTTCAATTGAGACAGAGTTAGAGTAATGGTATCTCAGTTCATTAGTGATTTATATTTATATTGTTGAAGAGGTATGTAGTGTTGGATTGTAGAGATGATTGGGATTTATTTTTCGTATTTTCATGGACTTTTATTTTGGTTTCTGGTTTTTTATCATATATTTCAATTGTAACTATTATATGGTTTTTAATTTTATATTATACCTTTTATTTTATAATTTTATTCATTCCTCGTTTAATATTTTGGTTGTTTTTAAGGAAATAGCATCCCCATATATTCCTGGAATCCTTTTGCATTTATCACCAGCCTTCAGTGAATTGGGTTTTCCATCAAAGGCCTAGTATCACGACATCCAATTTTTTATCCAATGATAAGTGGTGGTATTTTACATGTTTTTTTATTTTTCTCAAATATCATATTTTTTTGAATAGTGAATAATGTAGGTTTTACCAAAATTGCATCTTTTATGAATTTATAATTACATAAGAATGACCGATAAGTATATAAACAGATTTTAATTCACCAAATATTAAATTAAGGAGTAATAATTTATATTTATCAATACCATTTTAAATTTATTAAACCTATGTATAACCCTTTAGGAAAATATGTATAAATTTCCATTAAAATAAACTAATTTTCTATTTTCTTTTAATTACATGTTATTTGGGTAATTTTCTGATTTTTATTTTAATAAACTCGACATAAATTTTATTTATTTATAACAAACATATTTCTTTTATTAACACCAAATTTACTGATAATTTAATCATACACATAAATGATTGTCTTTAAAATATTCTTTTTTAATAATTAGGTTTTTAAGCTTTACATTCACTAGTTCTATTTTTTTATTTCATATATAAATTTTATTTGGAATGTCAATTTAACAACTAGAATCATAAGCTGAAAATTCTGAGAACTATATTACATTTATGAATTAAAATTAACAACATTTTTAAAAACAAGTCATCAGTATAAAACCAAAAATAATAAAATTAGATATTCTATGAGAGAAACACATTAAAATAGTGTAAGAATGAAGGTTTTTTGGATTATAAACCTTATCAAATCGCTTAATAAATTATTTTCCATTTTTATATATGTATTAGTCGTAAAAATGTTATCTATTTATATTTAATTTAAATATTTATATAAATTGCATTCTAACCACTAGTGAGAGGGGCCTCTCACCACCCCTGCAATACCACTAAAAAATTCAGTTTCTTATTGAAAAAATACACTTTTTCATAACCAAATAAATATATATAAATTTATTGGGATTCTATTTGCCGTATGTCATCCAATGATATCATTTCATAATAATTCCTAAAAGAGAAATAAAAATTCCTTAATGTGAGTACTACTTTTTCCTAATTTATTTTCTTTTCAATATTACTTTTAGAAATAGTTTTTCCATTCATATATAAAAAATTAGTTTTTTATACAAACAATTATTATTCTAATTTAATAATTATTATAAACCTTATTTATTTTCCCCTATCATATTTGAGCATGTGTGGAGATCAACACCACCATGAAGTGTCAGGTTTTGATTTCCATAACCACCATACATGACATTCACTAATTTATAATTTAATAAAAAACAATTTATGTAAAACAATTTTTTTTCCGAAATTATAAAACATATTATACATTTCTCTCATTTCATGAAAAATGAAATCATCAACCATGAATAAGTGCGTACTACTGCATCCTTGGAATGATTAATTTCTATTTGTTTTTAGTCACCAATTTTCATGGATGATCATAATAATAGGTTTAATGGATGAATATGATTTTTATGATGTTATTATGATTTTTTAAGTTAAATTTGAAAAAAAATTAAAAATATGTGCAATAAAGAATGGTGGTAAATTTAACCATAATAAAGAGCATCATAGTGGTTAAAAATTATATCATTATACTATATAATAAAATCATACATGTTGTTTCTCTCATGATGGATTCTAACTATTATATATCAAACTATATAACAATATATTACATAATTATGATTCTATTATAATGATAACATAACTAAATAACATTATAATCATCCATTGAATATGGTGAGTTCATGTTTGTGCCGGTTTAACAAACTACATAAACAATTTTATAAATTTAAATCATAGATGACTTTGGGGATTTTGTTTTTGGTAATATAAGATATAAATAATTAAATAATTATTTTATATTAGTTATTTAATGATAACAATAATTTTAAACATGGTATTTCTGACATAAATGTTCATTCATGCTAAATCTTATAAAATGATCATCATCTATTTATAAATCAGGATCATAAAAATAAACCATATAATTAAAATATAACCGTATAAATGATCATATTAAATTATTTAAAATACCTTTTATAACCTGGTAATAATTATTTTTTGGTGAATAATGACTAATTATGTCATTATTAGGAAACCATTTGACAAAGACAACGCACACCCAATATCAAAAATAGAAAATAAATAACTAATATAAACATAGTTAATAATAGAAAACAGTGTTCATAAATGGTTTTAGATATGAAAAACTTTTGAAAATTTGTGAATAACATATTCATTTATTGTATATAGGTGGTTAAATTACATTTTGATTCATGATGAGTTAAGGTAAAGAGTTTTTCTAACACAATTTTATTCATTTAGAAACTAAATTTAATTTTGAAAATCTATTGTAAAAAGAGTTATTTAGTATAAATATTGAATTATTGATATTTAATATCTTTTTAGTTTTTGGGGTTCTATATTTCATCTATATATCCCCATTATAAAATTTTTATTAACTAAATGATTATGTAACATTTAAATGAATCTTGTCTAAAATTTTCACCCCTTGATAGATATTTCTTATTATGAAACGTTATTTATTTGGAATATTGTACCTAAATCCCTTTAAATATTCTTAACAAGATCCTATCATTTTTCATGATATAATATTTTTCATTTGAAATCATATCCTTTGAGTATTTTATTCAAAAGTCACTAATGTATTTGGGATATCATTGTCTCATATTCAATTCAATGAGACCTATTTGATATTACATTACATGTTTTCATTATTATGTTGTATTAAATAACATATTTAATTAATCTATAATTAATATTTTTCATTTCATTATAACATATTATTATGTAATCCCTCCATGGTTCTTTTTTCATATAACAATTACAACGAGTGATTTTTCATCTCAATTCTGATTCATTGAGATAGGATTCATATTTAGAACATATTTTCAGGATGTGCTGTATATATTGGGCATGGATTATCTTCTAAATCAAATCATCGTATTTCATTTTTTGGTAATGAACTCATAAAAATCCTTTATTTTAACTGTATTTCAAAATCATCCTCTATTACATGAATAATTTTCTACCAATGCTTTTCCTATGTGAACATATTATATATAATTCCATTGATTGAGGATTTTTCAGCAACATTTGATATGTAAAATGAGTGGGGAAATTATTTTATTTCCTATATATCCATAACTTATCTATATAATGTGTTTTTTTTATGGATGTTTACAAAGAAAGATATTCCGTTGATTTATTGAGGAAATATTGAACATTTGTATACTCGTTATTTCAATATGGATGTATATTTATTATTATGGAAAGTTGAATTGGAATTATATTTATATTCATTTCTGTCATCATTTAAACTAATATTAATTATAGTAGTTATGAATGGAGCCTTGTAATATATAGCCACTCGATGCGTCAATATGTATCATGAGACAAACATGCATGGTTATATTAGTGCATGTCTACCAAGAATGATATAGAAACTAAACACGTATCCTTTATAATAATATCATTTTTTCTAAGATCATGATATATTTTTATAGGAATTTTAATTAGATTAATAACATTATGAATTTCATTTTTTAGGAACCCAGTCTTATTTTCCATGTGATTTTTTATTTGTATTTTAACTATTGATATGGTATTATAACTATTTCTTAGGATTATTGAGTTATATTGTTTATATATTCCTTCCATATTATTTATGCTCGTATTATTCTCACTTATGATCTTTGTTTATTTTCTCTATTGTTTACACCTATGAAGAATTTCAAATAACCTGTTATTGTGTTACCGTATCCCCAAGTAATTAAAAAAATTTTAATAAAAGATATGCCCACTAAAATGATTTATGTGTATAATTTTTTTGGATATTATTAATAATTATTTAAGATGACATATTTTTATATTTAGTAGAAATATGTTTCCATTTTTTGAGATAGAAATATTAATTTTTAGTTAACTGATTTTTTATATATCAAAATATTTATACCTAAAAGGTCATTCTAATGTTAGTGACTGAATAATTTTTAGTGATATTATAACTTTTTATCATAAAAATTGGGTCTCTTTGGTAAATTTAAAATATGAAATTTAAAGAAAGATTACATAAGCATTAAATCCCATGAGAATAGGTCTATGGAATCACAGTTAGTATCCAATGGTTTTTTAGAAAACATATGATATAGGAATGGAATTATTTTAATATGATTAATGAATTATAATTTCCATTAAGGGTTTATAAGTTTTGGTAGAAAATAGTTTCAAAAATATAGATTACTATTTAGGTTAGTTTAGGTAAAAATAAAACTTTTAGGGTTTAGTATAATTTAAATTTATTGAAAAAACCTTTTCATATGTCTATGAGATATGTCTATGTGCAAGATAATGTTGTGATGTTTTTATAATGTTGAGATTGTGATTTTTTTACATGAAATTAATTCTTTGTCTATACACTATATATTCGATGTTTTTATATCACACATACACCTTGAAATAATCTCCATAAAAAGTGTGCTTGATTATTAACTCAATATTCACTCAGGTGCATGATGAGTGATCCAAAGACTACACAGCCTTATAGACACTCCCATGAGATATATATTTTTTTTAATCATTTTTTTTTCAGGACATTATGAATTATTTTTTATGGTGTGGAATATGACAGAATATAACACAATGAAACCTATATTGAATTTATAGTGATTTTGGTTAAATAGAAATCAAATAAAATAATGTCTAAGATAAAGTCATTTTGATGTTGAATTTGTCATGTAATTATCATAAAATAATTCTTTTATGGATTTAATCACTCAAAATTAACTAATTTTTCTAATATTAATGGTTTTATCATCAATGATACAAGTTATCAATGGATGTGGATTTCTTGTTGAGAGTTATTATTTCTATTAAGTTTAATCAATTATCATAAACTATGAAATTAAATCAAAAAAATTCTTATTAAATTGTTTTAGAAAAATATATGGTTCAAGATTAATCCCAGGAGACAATGAAAATGGATTTTATACATATTTAATTTTTTAATTGATTTATTGATTGACATTGATAATGAATAAATAATTCGGTTTTTATCAATATAAGGATGTGTTATACATTTTTTAAATTCTGATTTCATGCATGGGTGAAATATATACATTTAATTTATTTTACATGGTTTCTAATAGAGTCGAGACAAAGAAATATTCTCAATCATGTTATCCTCTATTTAACCCAAAACTTCATTTTTCATATGCCCAATAATATAGGTTTATTAATGAATTAATCATCTTGATACCATTTTAAACAATATTTGTCTAATTTTAATAATATTCATGTGAAATTAAGGATAATCAGTTATTTCATTATAATTTACACATTCTTCATGATGTTATAAATTCCAAATAAATTAAAAAAATGAAATATTGGAATAATTAAGGATTAATGCAATAACCACAACATGGATACAATTTAAAAATAATAATTCACATACAATACCCATCATTGTTTACATCGCCTGATATAATATAGGAATTACCCCCTCATTATATTGATTTTAGGGTTATAAGAGATGATAGAATGAATTTAATTCGATAAAATATATACGGATTTTTGGGTTTGATGATCTATTTAAGGAAACCCAATACTTTATGAATGATGTTTAAGGAGAACTTAAGGCTTGTATTTATAGGTGTAAAGGCACATCTGATGGATTAAATATTATGAAATCATTAATCAAATTATTCCATGTACACCATGGGAGTTAAAAATTAATTAGATGAGAGATTAAATACTATTTTCAAAATAAAAATTAATAAATTCTAATCAACATGCTTCATGTCATGATGTCTTATATCATGTCATGAATTCTTAGGTTTAATCATCGAGTGTAGTTTTTCTTCATTTATTCTCCCATATTAAATTTACAAATAATTTCACATTATGAGTAGGTGTTTTAAGAAATGAATAGTATCTTACAAGGTATGATGATTCATTTCTACATTAATATTTAATTCTCAACATTGGATATGAGACTTCACTTATCTAAAGACGTTACAAATCATTTTTATAATAAATTCCATCTCTATGTGTTTATTTATATTCCAAATTGAAACATAAAGATTCCTACCTACATGAATAAAAATATATTTATTTGAATAATTAATCAACTAAATTCCAAAATAAAAAATTTAATATTTTAAATTATATGTTACAAATGTTGTAAGAAAATCAACCCACATATAAATCCATTGATTTCCTCAAGAATGAAATCTCAATATATTACAAAGGATAACAATTAAATCAATATTTAATTATTAATATCAATAAAATCATGTGAAAAAAGTTATAATTATATTTACATGAATCATAAAAAAAATTATCCAACTACTCATTTTCCAAATAAACAAGTCAATAATGTATTTTAATTTTCTATATTTGAATTTTACCTTTCCGTTCGACATATTGTATTTATATAATTCAATATATTTTAAATATATATGAAACATCTGATTTACCCCAATTTAAATTATTTGAATCATCAAAAAATGTGAAAATGTAAATATATTTTTTCTCATACCTCAAATCAAGCACATTTTCATAGTCTTATAATGAATCTACATTATCCACCCCATGGAGAAAAAATAACAGTTAATCATGATGGATTCAACATCAGATTAAAATTAACCTAAATCATTAGGTTAGTTAGATAGATTATTTAAAAATAATTAAATCTCAAAAACAAGTTATTATCTTGGCATATTTTCATGATAGTAAAAATTAACTCAACTAAGAGACTACCTTAAAAACAATATATATATGTTTCCCAAAACTCAATGAAATCATCATGAATTGATGAAAATAATTAATGATTCACCATCCCATGTTTTTCTTTGAATATTGAATTTGGAAAAGCTTCACATCCACCACTGAAACCCCAATGAAAAAAATATAATTGGATAAATAAATTTTTATTTTTTACTTCCTAAGACACAAACCATTAAATTTAATTATTTATCTATTTATTTTAGTATTATAATATTTAGAAATTTTTATGTGGGTATGAAATTATGTAAAATAAATGATAAATCATAAAATTTCATAATATCCAATTGAAACACCCCCACATATATCCATTCAAATAAATACATACCTTACTCATTGTCTTCATCTCACCCACAATCATTTTTTTGATAATGGTGCAAATTAAATATAGTGGGGTTTGAATGGATAAAATTGTTTTTAAATGTGGTTCTTCCCAAAAAAATAATAATGGGTTTTTCAAAATTAAGATTGATTAAATCTATGGTATGTCTCAATACAAGTTAATAAAAAATTATCAAAATAATTTTAAATGTGAATTTTAATAATTATTGATTCAAAAATAAAAAAACAATTTTATGGAGAAAGAATTACTGATTGTGTCAATAAATATTCTAATGAAAATAAACTAATATTAGGCTTATAAATTTGTTCCGGAATAAAAATATATAATTGGGATAATTTCTCATGGAAATTAAAATCTAGAAAAACAATTCTTAATTACATAATATTTTCATGGAATGGAAAAAAACAAAAAAAAACATCCTTCAAAAAATTAACTAATCAACAAAATTTATATTTTTCCAATCAGAATTTATATGTTTATCTTTTGTAATTCATTTCCCCATTTTATCGATCAATTTATTAACATATAAATATAAAAACGTGGCTTGAAGAATATCCTAAAGGAGTTTTGGTATCGTAGAAGAATGATAAAATTGAAAATTCAAGTATACATAAATCATTTTAATTTTTAATTTTTTTATACATAAATGTTCTTATGAAGATAAAATTGTTTGAATTTAAACATTAACTCCCTTATTGTGTTTCGTGATCCAAATTGAGGAAAACCCCATTATTTTAACATTCTTACACATTCATTCAGACCAAATAATTATGATAAACAAAATAATATACCCTTTTAATTTAAAATTAATAAATATTGGGGATATGGCGTCTTACTAATAAAAAAATTACAAAATAACTTCACTTTCCTCCCGAAATAACTTTTTTTTAAATTCCATTAGCTTAAACATACCATTTCATAGGTCTACATATTGGATGATGGAAAGATGTTAATTTGTATGGATTGATGAATGACCAAATATGGATCATCTCAATGAATATGGTCCACCTTCCATTCTAAGAAATTATATTTACACTTCTAATGGGGATCACCTACTCTCCCTCCATAAGTAAAATCCATCAATTCACTATAATATAATAAAAACATATATTATTATTTTTAACTATCCATGACTACTAAAATTATTCATACATTTCATTTCTATATGTTCCACCATTTTCAGTCATCATTTTCTACAATATCCAATGTTTATTATAATACTTAGAACCATAATTATTAATATAGGTGATATCGTATTTTTCTGGGTTGGGCATGATGTCCTCATTATATTTTTCATCATTCATATCATAATGATTCATTTACAAATGAATTTTGAATCTAGCCTAATGATTTTTTTTCATATATAACTAAAGAATTTAGATATTGTTTAATGCACTTCCACCTTCTCCAAATGGTATCCGTAGAATAATTTGTGGAATATCCTCATCCATTCTCAACATAAGAAATTAAGTCTATAATTAAAACTTTCTCACCTTCATTAGATTTTTTTTAACGATCCCCGAATGGTATATTTTTGGATGAGTATTCAATTTATAGAATTACCTATGAGGCCTTTATTTAATCAATTCTTAGTCCGTTTATTGTATTTTTAGAATTTATGATCATTATGGAACCTAAGTCACCCAAAACATCTAAGAATCATTAGACCAGATATTTATTGGAATTGAGATGCTACAGAGGTCTAGTAGATTCTTTATAAGATAGTTTATCATATCATTTGAATAATCCCATGTGAGTGGGATTGTACTGATTTCCTCTTGACTATTCTTGTTAGATACCAGCACCATCATGAACATCTCATATGTCTTCATATAGTGAAATAATTATATAAAGGAAATATTAATGTATACATTTATTATATTTTAAATAATTATACATCATTATATATCTAATTTTCCTTTCATCAGATTCTCTGTAAATGGTAGTCTAGAATTTAGTAGAGGGGTTTATTTCCTTAATCTATAACTATGTTTTCTTTTTTCCATTCCACTTTTCAATTTATTATTATTATAAATTTCTCAGTTATGGGTTTTATGGAATCAACTTTCAAATTATAATTATTAAATACATAAAATGGATATGGGTGATGACTTCTGGGTGCCCTGATAGAACAAATTACAACCACTCTTGAAGTTGTTCTAAAATTTCCCTATCATTAAATTATAGGTTTCAAAGACATAAATTTTGGTCTCTTAATTAATCATTCATTTTAATGATTTATACTCCCTGGTATATGTAGTGGGATATTAATTATTTAATTTAATCTCATATGGTTTCATGAATGAAGACACTATCTCTTCTATTGGGAGAATTAAGCTCAAGAGAGATGGTTAATGTTGTTTTTGAAAAACAAAAACACTTTATTAAAAATATTAAATTTGTTTTTGTGACCTCCAGTCCTAATATTTATTAACATTACTATAATAAAACATATTTATATTCATAAAAATATATATTAATTTTGTTTTTGGATTATCATAGTGTATCATTTTTTTTATTTAGTGCTTTATTCTGCATCGCTATCCATTCATTTTTGGTGACCATGTCGATAATTCTCCCTTTTATCCCTTTACCGTGAAAATGTAGGTAGTGTTTTTCCATCCCATTGAGTATATTTTATCATTACTTAACTAATATTTCCTTAGGTATGCTCCTAATACATTAGTGACAATAAATATGTTTCCCTATGAAAAACCTTTTATGAATGTTTGAATTAACAAACACATCTCAAAACATTGATGAAAGAATTTCCAAATCATTTATCTGAAACACTATCATTCATTGTATATTGAATCATTTTAAAAATAATTAAGAGTTTCAATAATAAACTAATTTTATATTGATTTATATGTAGGGAAGAATTAATTGATAATCATTCTATCCAACTTATCCCACATGGTGATTGAATTGGCTTTAAAACATTTTATACATTCTATTTTGCAATATTTTAATGAAAATATAAATTTACAGAGTCTTTCTACATCACAAGAAATGACATGAAATTAAAATATATCACAGAGTTCATGAAATATCTCCATGATACTATTTGGATTTTTATATGATTTTACAAAATACTAAATGATGTTAGGGTCATGTGGAATATTGTCAACTTGATTTTGAAATGATTCACTATAACGAGTGGGAATAGTATTCATTATTGTAGTATTCTCTTATAGGGTCACCCATATTCCAAATGTTTCCATATCCTTGGAAATCCTGGTGGTACCCCATAAATTTGTTTTGTTTTATACACCAACCATGGTCATATGCACTATATTTTTCCTCATTAAACATTTTTCATGATTGAGATTATATTTGAAATTTTATTTTCATTTCCATAGTATGTAATGTTCATGAATTAAAAAAGAAAATATAAAATTAAATAATGAGAACTAAGTCATAAATTGGAAAATAAAGTAGAAAAATGATACACAAAATTATTTTCTAGAATATATTTTGTAATTGTTCTTGATAATAGTGAAAAAAACTGATTTCTTATAATTTTTTGCGAATTCCATTTGGGATAATAAATTATATTAATTTATAAAATAAAAAATAAAAAAATTTATGTATTAAATTGATGTATAATAATGGTGTGTCCAAGTTATTTACCAAGAGATGATGAAAATAGATTTTAGTAATTTTAAAATGAATGATTGATTGATTTGAAATGAAAATACATAAAAAATGTTTTTTAACAATATAGGAAAACAATCCTTGTTTATAAAACCACCAATATATTATGGTATCATTATCATAAATACAATGTATTAATATTTTAAAATTCAAAAAGCACTATGTTACTTTGAAAAAAAACTTGGTTATTAAGGATATTGTCATATCTTATCCATTGAACATATGTTTTCCACATCTATGTTTTGAATTTTGGAAAACGACCATCTAGAGTTGTGACTAGTAAGTCATTTGGAGTATGATAGAACAAACTTGACTTTTTGATGAATAGTATCAATCCCATATGAATAGTAATATGAATAGTAATGTTACCCTTATAAATAGTAAATAATGATTATATTTAATTTTGTTAAGTTAATAAGACAATGGGATGAAAAATTATTTTTCAATTTCATATAAAACTAAATAGACCTTTCGAATTGTTATTTTAAAAACTATGATTTTTAAAAAAAAATTAAATTAAACATAATTTTGAATTTGTTTTCAAAAAATAGAGTTCATTTTTGAATTCTACACATGAATGAATGGATATGCTGAATTATTGGGATTTCTCTAAAATACATGAATTTTTCAGTCATAATAAAATTGTAGTTTTGAGTTTTCAATAGTATAATGAAATCATAATGATATAATAATTAGTATAAAAGGCTGGTAGAATTTTTTACATTAACATATTACATGAGGTGTTCCATGTTGCAAAAACCATGGGAAACTACCATGTGCAAGCATATGGTTTTGCAAAAACCACTTATGAGGTGTCCCTTTTAATTAATAAAAACTCCCTCTCATTTAATATAAATACCCACCCACCTCCTTTATTTTCATTCATTACAAACTAATTATCCTCTAATATCTGGTAGTATTACTTCTCTGGGAATCCTCAAAAGGTGTCCTAAAACCCCCAAGGTCCCATCCTTCATTTTTTCGGAGTTACTCTACAAGGTAAGAGCATCAACCACCCTTCTCTTTTCTTAAAGGTTACATTTTATGTTTTCTCTTTTATTTTCAATTGTTTTATATTAGGATATGTAATACATATTCCCCTTACTTCCCAAATTTTGTATGAGTGATGAGATAACCCCTTTATCTTATAAAACGATTTATGAAATTTTTAAGTGACTTCATTAGGCTGCAGAATTTTTGTGAGATATTTCTCAATTTTTATTGTATTGTGAGCTTCTTTCTTTTATACTTATTTCCTCATATCTCCTCGTCCAAATGCTATTATAATTACCATAAAGTAAAAGATCTTGAATTATATTATTCTAACGGAATATTTAATCATCATATCTCTTTCCTCTGCCTATTATACTAAAAATGAAAACATCATCTAAGATGTGTTAATTTATGACTTTCATGGATGATGATGTCTAAATTTCCATTACCATATTCATTTATAGTCGTGAAGCCATTTATATTTTTGAACCAAATAAAAATTTATTTATTTCATCTCATTATTTTTCTGGAATCCGTACACACTCATAATATACCATAATAATACAAAACATGTTCGTTATGAACAAAACCACCAAGTTAACCCAATCATTTGTAATTAACTTTTAACTATGGAATCATCATCATGGTATATAACCCAAAATCATTATACGATCAGTTATATCAATGTAATTTTATTACAATTATATATTAACAATTCTAGATGTTTATCCAAATTTCAAATGAACTTCTATTCATTAATACAAGTAAATAGATCATGAAAACCAAGGAAGAGAATGCTTGCAAAACAATAAAATTGAACCACTTAAACCCAGGAAAGGGCCTTGAATGAACCTAATATGGTTATAATAAATAAATTAAATGTATATTTGTTTTCATTAAATATTAATTAATGAAGCTAAATATTATTATTCAGGTCATTAAAACAATTTAAGAACACACTCGAGCATAAGGTTAGGGGTTTCTCATCTAATATTCATTTCTTTTAGATTTCCATTTTTTCTCCACTTATTTCATGTGTGTGGTATATGTGTATATCATTATAATATATATATTCATGATTATATATATTAATATATATATATATATATTCATGGTATTTTGTGATTCCTTTGGTGGTTAACTATTTTTGGTCATACAACTCGAGTGATTACATTGTGGTAAAGGACATCGTCACAATTTTCCCTTTTCATTGTGACTTACATTGTATTGTGCACCTAATAATTCTTATTTTGTGTAACTAACAACCATTTGAGATCTATATTCATTATAAATTATATTTTTATTAAATATCTATATCCTCATATTAGGGATATGATTATTCTCTAGGTCGTATGCCATTTTACATATGGCGTTAATTTTTAATATTGTTTTATCTTTGGAAGTATTTGATGAATACATATACTCTAATTGATATGGATATTTAAAAGGAATATTTATATTTTATTAAATCAATTGATAAAAAAATCTTTGAATATGCAGTGGAGGTCGGGGCCTGCTATAGCCCCTCGATGTATCGATAGGTCTCATTAGACAAATCAGTTGGTGAAAAACCATTCGTGTTTGTTTCCAATAAATTCAGGTAGGTTTCTTCCCACAGAACTAAATAATTTTATTAGTATTATGGTGTCATTTTCTAGATACATGGTGTGAAATTAATAATAATTCTCCTTATTCATTATCATTTATTAATATCCATGATGTTTTCATAATGAAAAACACTATAGATGCAGTTTTATTCTTAGTTTTTTAATGGTGTGAGTTTTTTATTTATTCTCTATGCCATATTAATTATGTAAAATTTTTTATAGTTCACTTATTATTGAATTGTTTCTTCTGTTATTTTTTACCCCTAATGATCATTGGATCTCACCACTTTCATATGTTTACCTTCAACTGGTTCTGAACAGGAGATCATTTATTGAGTTTCTATAGAAGTTGTTTTTATTTTTTTGTCATGTATTGTATTTTTTTACATTTTCCAATGTAATTTAAGATACATCTATATATCTAGTTTCTTCAAGACTACTAAACGGATCATTCCTTAGGAATTTCATTCCATCAAACCGTTACAATATATCACGGAATACACTGGATCTAGTCTAAAGGGTTCGAGGTGTTACAGTTGGTATCAATGAAATTTTAGTAATAACCTTGGGAAGATGAATAGAAAAAAAAGATTAGGGAAGAAATACCTAAGGTAGTATTTTAGGATAAAAATAGAAGATCATCCTAGTATTTTGGTATGGAATAGATTATTTGAATATTTCTATAAAATACATCCATGTATGGCAATTTCCAGGGTCCTTCTTGCTGACAGTTAACAGCTAGGTGCCCTTCTCTTCCACACTTGAAGCATTTTCTTGTCCCCCTAAGGCAATTTCCAGGTTGCTTTTTTCCACACTTTTGGCAAGTGGGGTGCTGGAATTTCTTAGCGCCGTTGGATTTATCCATCGGACCACCAGCATTGAAGTCCACCTTCCGCATCATGTCCCCATGATACCCCTGTGATTCTCCGATCTCCATTTCAACCTTGAGGGCACATCGGACAATTTCCTCACAGCTGTCGAAGTCACGGATCACTAATGCTTTCCGCAAGCTTGGATTCAGCCCACCAAAGAAGCGGTCAACCTTGAATTCGGGGTAACGACAAAGCCAGAAGCGTATCGTGCAAGCCTTGTGAAGTTTGCCTCATACGCTCCCACAGATTCCTCATCTTTCTGCTTGAGGGAAAGGAAGTCCATTTCCATCTTAAGACGGAGGGTGCGTGGAAAATATTTATCGAAAAAAATCTTCTGGAATACCTTCCATTCCAGAGCCTCGATCTCCTCCTCAGGCTTCGTATTTTTGATCAACGTCCACCATTGATCAGCTTCACCCTCTATACGATAAGCCTCCAGGAGAACCTTCTCTTTTTCAGAGCATTGGAGGATGGAGAATATCGTTTCAATGGAGTTGATCCATTGTTCAGCAATCGTGGGATCGGATGATCCACTAAAAGTAGGAGGCCTTTGTCTCATGAAGCTTTCAATAGAGACTTGTTCTTTCTTAGGGGGGGTTGAACGTTCCTCTTGACCAGTGTTTCTATTCAAAACTTGAGTTAGCTGAGAGAGAAGCGTGACAAAGTTCGCGATTGCCGCTCCCATTGGATTGGGAATCTCATAAGTACAATCATCACACTGATCTTCACAACGGTTGTTAGCCCGAGTTCTCCTATTACCGGCCATTGGCTGGAATAAAAGGAAAGTTAGGGGTAACACATAAAGGGTAATCCAAAGACAAAAGTTGATGACTTATAAATAAACTTTAATCTCTTTAACTCACGAGTCTATAGGATTCAATCCAGGCTTTTCATGATCTTCCTTCTAACATATATTCTTAGGGGCATTTTTCCCTTAATAAGGGTTCATACTAAGATTGTGAATTTATCAAAACATATCCCCCGGGAGTGTCATAACCATGAGTGCAACATGGCCCGTTGTCGTGCACCAGTTCCCGTTCGAGTCTAGCTCAAAGCGGTGTTTTCGGGTTTTACCCCTAGGATACATTTGTGCCAGAGCCGCCTCTACCTGCTCGTATCCAGACAGGGATGTATTTTTTTAATAAAACACTTACTTAGTATTTACCAAAACTTAGGGATGTTTTTATTATGCTTAGTCTTGTATCTAAGGCTTTACTAGGGTTTCCTAATCCCAAAAATAACTAAACCTATCCTCTGATACCAACTATGACAACCCTGCTTTTTATTACAACTTAAACATGCTTTATTACATAAAACTTCACTTGATACAACAAAGAAGATCGAGAGGTTTAGTGTCTTTGGGGCTTAGGATCATTACATAAAAACTTTAAACTTTCAATACAACATCCTTATTGAAAACATCCTTTACATGACCACTACATTCCTTCGTACTTAGCATTGCATGGGATAACCTGAGGACATGCATAAGAAAAGGGTGAGCTATAAAGCCCAGTAAGGGAGTACACGATGAATAACATGAGGAGTACAAAACATGTTAGGCAATAGGCATATCAATAGAGCATAAGAGAGACATGAACATAAAGGCATGATAAAGCATGATAATCATAACATGGAAATGTGGCAACAACACTTAACATTGAATTAGCATGAGCCAAGGCTCATTGCACATGGAGCATGAGTAAACCCTCATTGCACTTGAAGCACGAGTAAACCCTAGTTTCACTTGAATTATCATGAGTCAACACTCATTGCACATGACGTATCATGATACTATACTTTACCCAATGCATTGGAGCGCTATCAGGGCGCACCCTTCTTAAACATTTCATTTCATGCATAAGTGTGCCACATGGATCATAAAACATGGATTCATAAAACATAATAATTTATTCCACGATAAAGGAATGTGGAATTCATAAATGAAACATTACAATCAATAAGTAAACGTGCATAAAGGTGAATACCCTTGATGGAGAAATGGGCATGGTATTCACTACACAATGATATTGGCTTAGAAAATCGGTGTAATTTCGGCAGCGTAACGACGTGACATAAGAATTCATAAAAAAGGATGATGAGAGAGAAAGGGGTTACTCATCATATTTACATGTAATGGACAGTAATAAGGTCATATAGATACATGTCCCAACAATTGAAAAGGAATTTAGATTCATGATACAAAAGTATTGCTTGAATATAGAAGAGGAGAAAAAGGTTCCTTTCGGAATTTCGGCATAGTAACGGGTGTACATGGGAGGCATTTAATGAGAGAGAAAGGGGTCTCCCATCATTCAAACAATAAGAGGGCAGTATGGGAGAGGTGCGAAACCATACCCCAACATTCATAAATGAAATTAAAAGGGCAATACAACTTAAAGAAAATTGACAAAAATGAGAAAGGAAGAAAAACCCTTACTTGGAAGTGTGCTTCCAAAGCCTAGAGAGAGGCTTGTGAGAGGCTTCTTGGGAGCTTGGAGCACCTTGGGAGGATTCTAGAGAGAGTAGGGCAGAGGTTGGACGAACTTTAAGGGCTTTGAGTGAGGAGGAAGTGGGAGCTTGGGTGGGTTTATATAGGAAAGGTGAGAGAATTCTTTATTATTTATGTTTGGGACCCCTTATATTAAAATAATCCAAACCACAAACCATCCCATGGTATTTGCCCATGGTTTCTGGAAAAGGAAGGAGGAAAACAATATTTTACAAGGCCAAGGTCCGAACTTATTAAAAAATTAGGGTTGCTTATGTGGAGGTGAGTCACACTCCCATGGAAATTAATTTGAAAAGGGAAAGTGTTGAATAAGTCTTGAGGGCTCCATTAATGCTTTGAAAAGTGAGTCAAACAAAACCAAAACCTCATTATTTTAATGATAAAACACATATTTGCCGAACATAAGGATTATGGTATTTTATTACATCACTATTGGGTCATTATGATGTCATAAAACACATTATATATTTAAATGGTATTTAATTTTTACCCAAAAATTTGACTGTCTCAGAAAATTATGAAAAATTCACCGTTGGATAATTTCGACGTCCTGATTCCAAAAATAATATTTATTTTATCTAAATAATTTTCTAAATATGTGAATTTTCACTTTTAAAATAAAAACCGACATTTATAAAAAATTCACGGGTTTTGACAGAAATGGCTTTCAAACCGTAATAAAAATTTTAATTGCATTCATAAAATTATAAGATCATTTATATTTAATAAAAATTAATTTAATATTAATAATAATATTTTATTAAAATATTATTTAATTCAAAAATCCTTTAATTTAATAAAATATAATTCTTAATTAAATAATAACTAAAAACATCATTTGTACTTTAAAAACTAATTACCATGCATCAAAAATGACTAGAAATTATATTCATTATTATATAAAAAAATAATGTACATGAACATGGTGCTACTTATTTGTTACATAACCACTTAAAATAGCTGCATAAGACCTAAGGGTAAGGTGTGCGATGGTGACAGACTCTTGGGGTTTCTCGGATAACATCACTCGAGTGGTGATCTCTATCAACTTCCATTTTTCCCGTAGACGATCACGTTCGAGCTTGAATTGATGAAGCTCAGCTTGGGATTGGTCAAGGGCAATGCCCAAAGACGCCACCTCCTTTCTGAGCTCCGACAAATGGGCTTCGTAAGGGGCAATTCTACTGGATGAGGCCATCGCTTCCTTTGTCTGAGTAGAAAATTGGTTCGTTAAAGCCTTATATTTAAACTACCCAGATGATCACTGTTCAACGACTATAAAAGTAACGGTCACAAATCTTAACATAAAACTTAAAGAAGTTGACATCTTATAAAAACATTTTTCATAAAGAAACATTTAACTGGATCAAGAGGGATTTTCCATTAATGAAATTTCGGGTCGTTACAACATTCCTTCCTTAAGAAATTTCGCCCTCGAAATTTTCCTTTTCCCACACTAAAACAAATGTGGGTAACTTAGCTTCATCATATCCTCTAACTCCCAAGTTGCTTCTTCAAACTTGTGGTTTCTCCACAACACCTTGATGAGGGGCATTGTCTTATTTCGTAGAACTTTTTCTCTACGATCTAAGATCTTCACTGGTTTCTCCTCATAAGAAAGATCGTCTTCTAAATGTACCACCTCGGAAGAGAGTACATGTGAAGGGTCTGGTATGTACTTCCTTAAGAGGGATACATGGAAGACATCATGCACCTTGGCCATAGTAGGTGGAAGTGCTAGTCGATAGGCCACAGCCCCAACACGATCAAGAATCTCGAATGGGCCGATGTACCTTGGACTTAACTTCCCTTTCTTTCCAAACCTCATGACCTTCTTCCACGGAGATATGCATAAAAACACCATGTCTCCGACTTTAAACTCAAGGTCTCGTCGACGATTATCTGCATAACTCTTCTGTCGACTTTGGGCTGCCTTGATATGCTGCTGAATGGTTTTCACCTTCTCCACCATTTCTTCGACCATTTCTGGTCCATGTAGCTTACGTTCACCGACCTCATCCCAACATGCCGGTGTTATACACCTTTTCCCATACAGGGCTTCATATGGTGCCATTTGGATGCTCGAGTGGAAACTATTATTATAAGAGAACTCAACTAGAGGAAGATGTTGATCCCATCCTCCTTTAAAGTCCATTGAGCGCGCTCTCAACATATCCTCAAGTGTTTGGATAGTCCGCTCGGATTGGCCATCAGTTTGAGGATGATAGGCCGTACTGAAGTTCAGTTCAGTATTCAGAGCATGTTGAAGACTCTTCCAAAACTTAGAGGTAAATCTTGGATCTTGGTCAGACACAATAGATAGTGGTACTCCATGCAACCATACCACTTCCCTGATATATATCTGTTCCAGTTGATCCAATGAGAAATCCTCTCGAATAGCAATGAATGTGCAGTCTTTGTAAGACGATCCACAATAACCCAGATTGCATTGTTGCTTTGGGATGTCCTTGGAAGTCCAGTGACGAAGTCCATGGTGATGTTCTCCCATTTCCATTCTGGTATGGGCAATGGTTTCATCATCCCCTTAGACTTCTGCCTCTCTGCCTTCACTTGCAGACACACAAGGCACTTTGATGTATATTCGGCGATCTCCTTCTTCATATTATCCCACCAAAAGTTTTCTCGGAGATCTCGATACATCTTTGTGCTCCCTGGGTGAATAGAGAAATTTGAACTATGTGCATCATCCAAAAGTTCCTTCTTCAGCTCCGAACTTGATGGGACACATAGTCTTTTCCCAAACCGCACAATTCCTTCTTCATTAACATTAAACTCTGAGGATTTTCCCTTTTTTATAGCTTCCACTTTTTCTTGGATTCCCGCATCATCCTTTTGAGCATCCTTTAACCTTTCCAAAAGAGATGGTTGAGCAATCATTTGTGAAAGGATTGATGATGTTCCCTCCTTTATGATTCCCACGTCCATCTTCATCAAGTCTAAGAAGATTGGATCCTTCTCAATTCTCATCATTGATAGAATTGCTGGATCCTTTCTACTTAGGGCATCCGCTTCCTTGTTCTCCTTCCCAGGGAGGTAATGTATTGAACAGTCATATTCCTTTATGAGCTCTATCCATCTTCTCTGGCGCATATTAAGTTCTTTCTGTGTGAATATATATTTAAGACTCTTGTGGTCAGTATATATCTCACATTTCTCTCCATAGAGATAATGCCGCCAGATTTTCAAGGCAAAGATCACCGCCGCCAACTCCAGATCATGCGTTGGATAGTTTTGCTCATGGATTTTCAACTGTCTTGAGGCATAGGATATCACTTTATCATTCTGCATCAGCACACATCCTAAGCCCTTCTTCGAAGCATCACTGAATACCACAAAAAGCTCCCCACTTGTGGGTAAAGTGAGCACAGGTGCAGTGATAAGCCTCCTTTTCAACTCCTTGAAGCTTTCTTCGCATTCATCACTCCAAGCAAACTTTACTCCCTTTCGAGTTAGCTTGGTAAGAGGGTTGGACAATCATGAGATGTTTCTCACAAATCATCGATAATATCCAGCTAACCCCAAGAAGCTACGGATATCAGTTACCGATGTTGGCCTCGGTCATCCCTCAATTGCATCTGTTTTGGAGGGGTCCACAGATATCCCATTTCTTGTGATGATATGGCCCAAGAATGATACCTCCTTCAACCAGAACTCACACTTGCTGTACTTGGCATAGAGAATCTCCTTGCGCAAAGTCTCCAGTACAGTTCTTAAATGCTCCTCATGGTCCTCCTTGGTTTTGGAGTATATTAGAATATCATCTATAAAGGCTACCACAAATTTATCTAGGTAATCTCTAAAGACTCTATTCATCAAGTCCATGAATATTGCTGGAGCATTGGTGAGTCCAAAAAGCATTACTATGAATTCATAGTGCCCGTACCTTGTACGAAAAGCAGTCTTGGGGATATCTTCCTTCTTCACCCTTACTTGATAATATCCCGACCGCAAGTCGACCTTGGAGAAGTATTGTGCTCCACGCAGCTAATCAAACAAGTCATCGATTCTTGGGAGAGGATACTTGTTCTTTATCGTGATTTTGTTAAGTTCACGATAATCGATGCAAAGCCGCATTGACCCATCCTTCTTCTTGACGAAGAGGACTGGTGCACCCCATGGTGATGCACTTGGGCGTATAAACCCTTTATCCAGATTCTCCTGTAGTTGTTTCTTCAGTTCTTCAAGCTCAACCACAGCCATTCTATATGGAGTCTT
This sequence comes from Viscum album, assembly GCA_963277665.1. Taxonomy (NCBI): domain Eukaryota; kingdom Viridiplantae; phylum Streptophyta; class Magnoliopsida; order Santalales; family Viscaceae; genus Viscum; species Viscum album. The sequence continues at coordinate 249,554,479 of OY728126.1, read as the reverse complement.
GGATATTGGTAGCGCCCCATGTATAAGTTCAATTGAGAACTCAACATCTCTTCTTGGAGGAAGACCAGGAAGTTCCTCGGGAAATACTTCAGCGAATTCCCTCACAATAGGAATTTCTTCAAGGGTGGTTTCTTCCTTGGACTCAATCATCTGAGCCAGATATGCGTGCTCATAAGGCAGTAATATCCATTCTTGAGATGATGGAGCTAAAGGATATTCATCTTCCTCTTGACACTTGTAATGAATCGGGGGTCGATTCTCCATATGGAGTGTGATTTCCCTCTCCCGACAATTTATGTTGGCTCTATATAAGGAAAGCCAATCCATGCCAAGAATTGCATCAAATTCCATCAAAGGGAGTATGACGAGGTTCGCCGGGAAATTCAATCCACAGATTATAACAGGGGAGGACTTATACTCATGGGATGCAATGATTGCCCCATTTGCCGTACTCACCGACATCTTTACTTCCATGATTTGTGGTGGTGCAGGGATTGTTCTACTAAACTTTTGAGATATAAAAGAATGCGTAGAACCTGAGTCAAAAAGTATGTTCGCTATTCTTGAATGAATAACTAGCGTACCTGTCACCACTTCGTTGTCGGGGTTCACTTCGGCAGAAGTGATGGCAAAAGCTCTTCCTTGCTGTCTTGGAGGTTGTTGATTGCCTCTGATAACCCTTGGATTAGGGCACTGATTCGCAAAATGACCCGGTTCTTTGCATTTGAAGCATTGAACAACGCGTTGAGGTTCGAACGGAGCATTCCTCCCCTCCGTCGCAGCCGCGGGTCCTTCTTGCTGACAGTTAACAGCTAGGTGCCCTTCTCTTCCACACTTGAAGCATTTTCTTGTCCCCCTAAGGCAATTTCCAGGGTTCTTTTTTCCACACTTTTGGCAAGTGGGGTGCTGGAATTTCTTAGCGCCGTTGGATTTATCCATCGGACCACTAGCATTGAAGTCCACCTTCCGCTTCTTGTCCCCATGATACCCCTGTGATTCTCCGATCTCCATTTCAACCTTGAGGGCACATCGGACAATTTCCTCATAGCTGTCGAAGTCACGGATCGCTAATGCTTTCCGCAAGCTAGGCTTCAGCCCACCAAAGAAGCGGTCAACCTTGCATTCGGGGGTAACGACAAAGCCGGAAGCGTATCGTGCAAGCCTTGTGAAGTTTGCCTCGTACGCTCCCACAGATTCCTCATCTTTCTGCTTGAGGGAAAGGAAGTCCCTTTCCATCTTAAGACGGAGGGTGCATGGAAAATATTTATCGAAAAACATCTTCCGGAATACCTTCCATTCCAAAGCCTCGATATCCTCCTCAGGCTTTATATTTTTGATCAACGTCCACCATTGATCAGCTTCACCCTCCATACGATAAGCCGCTAGGAGAACCTTCTCTTTTTCAGAGCATTGGAGGATGGAGAATATCTTTTCAATGGAGTTGATCCATTGTTCAGCAATCGTGGGATCGGATGATCCACTAAAAGTAGGAGGCCTTTGTCTCATGAAGCTTTCAATAGCGACTTGTTCTTTCTTAGGGGGGTTGAACGTTCCTCTTGACCAGTGTTTCTATTCAAAACTTGAGTTAGCTGAGAGAGAAGCGTGACAAAGTTCGCGATTCCCGCTCCCATTGGATTGGGCATCTCATAAGTACAATCATCACACTGATCTTCACAACGGTTGTTAGCCCGAGTTCTCATATTACCGGCCATTGGCTGGAATAAAAGGAAAGTTAGGGGTAACACATAAAGGGTAATCCAAAGGCAAAAGTTGATGACTTATAAATAAACTTTAATCTCTTTAACTCATGAGTCTATAGGATTCAATCCAGGCTTTTCATGATCTTCCTTCTAACATATATTCTTAGGGGCATTTTTCCCTTAATAAGGGTTCATACTAAGATTGTGAATTTATCAAAACATATCCCCCGGGAGTGTCGTAACCAAGAGTGCAGCAAGGCCCGTTGTCGTGCAGCAGTTCCCGTTCGAGTCTAGCTCAAAGCGGTGTTTTCGGGTTTTACCCCTAGGATACATCTGTGCCAGAGCCGCCTCTACCTGCTCGTATCCAGACAGGGATGTATTTGTTTAATAAAACACTTACATAGTATTTACCAAAACTTAGGGATGTTTTTATTATGCTTAGTCTTGTATCTAAGGCTTTACTAGGGTTTCCTAATCCCAAAAATAACTAAACCTATCCTCTGATACCAACTATGACTACCCTGCTTTTTATTACAACTTAAACATGGTTTATTACATAAATCTTCAATTGATACAACAAAGAAGATCGAGAGGTTTAGTGTCTTTGGGGCTTAGGATCATTACATAAAAACTTTAAACTTGCAATACAATATCCTTATTGAAAACTTCCTTTACATGACCACTACATTCCTTCGTACTTAGCATTGCATGGGATAACCTGAGGACATGCATAAGAAAAGGGTGAGCTATAAAGCCCAATAAGGGAGTACACGATGAATAACATGAGGAGTAAAAAACATGTTAGGCAATAGGCATATCAATAGAGAATAAGAGAGACATGAACATAAAGGCATGATAAAGCATGATAATCATAACATGGAAATGTGGCAACAACACTTAACATTGAATTAGCATGAGCCAAGGCTCATTGCACATGGAGCATGAGTAAACCCTCATTGCACTTGAAGCACGAGTAAACCCTCGTTTCACTTGAATTAGCATGAGTCAACACTCATTGCACATGACGTATCATGATACTATACTTTACCCAATGCATTGGAGCGCTATCAGGGCGCACCCTTCTTAAACATTTCATTTCATGCATAAGTGTGCCACATGGATCATAAAACATGGATTCATAAAACATAATCATTTATTCCACGATAAAGGAATGTGGAATTCATACATGAAACTTTACAATCAATAAGTAAACGTGCATAAAGGTGAATACCCTTGATGGATAAATGGGCATGGTATTCACTACACAATGATATTGGCTTAGAAAATCGGTGTGATTTCGGCAGCGTAACGGCGTGACATAAGAATTCATAAAAAAGGCTGATGAGAGAGAAAGGGGTTCCTCATCATATTTACATGTAATGGACAGTAAGAAGGTCATATAGATACATGTCCCAACAATTGAAAAGGAATTTAGATTCATGATACAAAAGTATTGCTTGAATATAGAAGAGGAGAAAAAGGTTCCTTTCGGAATTTCGGCATAGTAACGGGTGTACATGGGAGGCATTTAATGAGAGAGAAAGGGGTCTCCCATCATTCAAACAATAAGAGGGCAGTATGGGAGAGGTGAGAAACCATACCCCAACATTCATAAATGAAATTAAAAGGTCAATACAACTTAAAGAAAATTGACAAAAATGAGAAAGGAAGAAAAACCCTTACTTGGAAGTGTGCTTCCAAAGCCTAGAGAGAGGCTTGTGAGAGGCTTCTTGGGAGCGTGGGGCACCTTGGGAGGATTCTAGAGAGAGTAGGGCAGAGGTTGGACGAACTTTAAGGGCTTTGAGTGAGGAGTAAGTGGGAGCTTGGGTGGGTTTATATAGGAAAGGTGAGAGAATTCTTTATTATTTAGGTTTGGGACCCCTTATATTAAAATAATCCAAACCACAAACCATCCCATGGTATTTGCCCATGGTTTCTGGAAAATGAAGGAGGAAAACAATATTTTACAAGGCCAAGGTCCGAACTTATTAAAAAATTAGGGTTGCTTATGTGGAGGTGAGTCACACTCCCATGGAAATTAATTTAAAAAGGCAAAGTGTTGAATAAGTCTTGAGGGCTCCATTAATGCTTTGAAAAGTGAGTCAAACAAAACCAAAACCTCATTATTTTAATGATAAAACACATATTGGCCGAATATAAGGATTATGGTATTTTATTACATCACTATTGGGTCATTATGATGTCATAAAACACATTATATATTTAAATGGTATTTAATTTTTACCCAAAAATTTGACTGTCTCAGAAAATTATGAAAAATTCACCGTTGGATAATTTTGACGTCCTGATTCCAAAAATAATATTTATTTTATCTAAATAATTTTCTAAATATGTGAATTTTCACTTTTAAAATAAAAACCGACATTTATAAAAAATTCACGGGTTTTGACAGAAATGGCTTTCAAACCGTAATAAAAATTTTAATTGCATTCATAAAATTATAAGATCATTTATATTTAATAAAAATTAATTTAATATTAATAATAATATTTTATTAAAATATTATTTAATTCAAAAATCCTTTAATTTAATAAAATATAATTCTTAATTAAATAATAACTAAAAACATCATTTGTACTTTAAAAACTAATTACCATGCATCAAAAATGACTAGAAATTATATTCATTATTATATAAAAAAATAATGTACATGAACATGGTGCTACTTATTTGTTACATAACCCCTTAAAATAGCCGCATAAGACCTAAGGGTAAGGTGTGCGATGGTGACAGACTCTTGGGGTTCCTCGGATAACATCGCTCGAGTGGTGATCTCTATCAAATTCCATTTTTCCCGTAGACTATCACGTTCGAGCTTGACTTGATGAAGCTCAGCTTGGGCTTGGTCAAGGGCAAAGCCCAAAGACGCCACCTCCTTTCCGAGCTCCGACAAATGGGCTTCGTAAGGGGCAATTCTACTGGATGAGGCCATCGCTTCCTTTGTCTGAGTAGAAAATTGGTTCGTTAAAGCCTTATATTTAAACTACCCAGATGATCACTGTTCAACGGCTATAAAAGTAACGGTCACAAATCTTAACGTAAAACTTAAAGAAGTTGACATCATATAAAAACATTTTTCATAAAGAAAAATTTAACTGGATCAAGAGGGATTTTCCATTAATGAAACTTCGGGTCGTTACAACATTCCCCCCTTAAGAAATTTCGCCCTCGAAATTTTCCTTTTCCCACACTAAAACAAATGTGGGTAACTTAGCTTCATCATATCCTCTGACTCCCAAGTTGCTTCTTCAAACTTGTGGTTTCTCCACAACACCTTGATGAGGGGCATTGTCTTATTTCGTAGAACTTTTTCTCTACGATCTAAGATCTTCACTGGTTGCTCCTCATAAGAAAGATCGTCTTCTAATTGTACCACCTCGGAAGAGAGTACATGTGAAGGGTCTGGTATGTACTTCCTTAAGAGGGATACATGGAAGACATCATGCACCTTGGCCATAGTAGGTGGAAGTTCTAGTCGATAGGCCACAGCCCCAACACGATCAAGAATCTCGAATGGGCCGATGTACCTTGGACTTAACTTCCCTTTCTTTCCAAACCTCATGACCTTCTTCCACGGAGATATGCGTAAAAACACCATGTCTCCGACTTTAAACTTAAGGTCTCGTCGACGATTATCTGCATAACTCTTCTATCGACTTTGGGCTGCCTTGATATGCTGCTGAATGGTTTTCACCTTCTCCACCATTTCTTCGACCATTTCTAGTCCAAGCAGCTTACGTTCACCGACCTCATCCCAACATGCCGGTGTTCTACACCTTTTCCCATACAGGGCTTCATATGGTGCCATTTGGATGCTCGAGTGGAAACTATTATTATAAGAGAACTCAACTAGAGGATGATGTTGATCCCATCCTCCTTTAAAGTCCATTGAGCACGCTCTCAACATATCCTCAAGTGTTTGGATAGTCCGCTCGGATTGGCCATCAGTTTGAGGATGATAGGCCGTACTGAAGTTCAGTTCAGTATTCAGAGCATGTTGAAGACTCTTCCAAAACTTAGAGGTAAATCTTGGATCTTGGTCAGACACAATAGAAAGTGGTACTCCATGCAACCGTACCACTTCCCTGATATATATCCGTGCCAGTTGATCCAAAGATAAATCCTCTCAAATAGAAATGAAGTGTGCAGTCTTTGTAAGACGATCCACAATAACCCAGATTGCATTGTTGATTTTGGATGTCCTTGGAAGTCCAGTGACGAAGTCCAAGGTGATGTTCTCCCATTTCCATTCTGGTATGGGCAATGGTTGCATCATCCCCTTAGACTTCTGCCTCTCTGCCTTCACTTGCTGACACACAAGGCACTTTGATGTATATTCGGCGATCTCCTTCTTCATATTATCCCCCCAAAAGTTTTCTCGGAGATCTCGATACATCTTTGTGCTCCCTGGGTGAATAGAGAAATTTGAACTATGTGCATCATCCAAAAGTTCCTTCTTCAGCTCCGAACTTGATGGGACACATAGTCTTTTCCCAAACCGCACAATTCATTCTTCATTAACATTAAACTCTGAGGATTTTCCCTTTTTTATAGCTTCCACTTTTTCTTGGATTCTCGCATCATCCTTTTGAGCATCCTTTAACCTTTCCAAAAGAGATGGTTGAGCAATCATTTGTGAAAGGATTGATGATGTTCCCTCCTTTATGATTCCCACATCCATCTTCATCAAGTCTAAGAAGATTGGATCCTTCTCAATTCTCATCATTGATAGAATTGCTGGATCCTTTCTACTTAGGGCATCCTCTACCTTGTTCGCCTTCCAGGGTGGTAATGTATTGAACAGTCATAATCCTTTATGAGCTCTAACCATCTTCTCTGGCGCATATTAAGTTCTTTCTGTGTGAATATATATTTAAGACTCTTGTGGTCAGTATATATCTCACATTTCTCTCCATATAGATAATGCCGCCAGATTTTCAAGGCAAAGATCACCGCCGCCAACTCCAGATCATGCGTTGGATAGTTTCGCTCATGGATTTTCAACTGTCTTGAGGCATAGGATATCACTTTATCATTCTGCATCAGCACACATCCTAAGCCCTTCTTCGAAGCATCACTGAATACCACAAAAAGCTCCCCACTTGTTGGTAAAGTGAGCACAGGTGCAGTGATAAGCCTCCTTTTCAACTCCTTGAAGCTTTCTTCGCATTCATCACTCCAAGCAAACTTTACTCCCTTTCAAGTTAGCTTGGTAAGAGGGATGGACAATCGTGAGAAGTTTCTCACAAATCGTCGATAATATCCAGCTAACCCCAAGAAGCTACGGATATCAGTTACCGATGTTGGCCTCGGTCATCCCTCAATTGCATCTGTTTTGGAGGGGTCCACAGATATCCCATTGCTTGTGATGATATGGCCCAAGAATGATACCTCCATCAACCAGAACTCACACTTGCTGTACTTGGCATAGAGCTTCTCCTTGCGCAAAGTCTCCAGTACAGTTCTTAAATGCTCCTCATGGTCCTCCTTGGTTTTGGAGTATATTAGAATATCATCTATAAAGACTACCACAAATTTATCTAGGTAATCACTAAAGACTCTATTCATCAAGTCCATGAATATTGCTGGAGCATTGGTGAGTCCAAAAGGCATTACTATGAATTCATAGTGCCCGTACCTTGTACGAAAAGCAGTCTTGGGGATATCTTCCTTCTTCACCCTTACTTGATAATATCCCGACCGCAAGTCGACCATGGAGAAGTATTGTGCTCCACGCAGCTGATCAAACAAGTCATCAATTCTTGGGAGAGGATACTTGTTCTTAATCGTGATTTTGTTAAGTTCACGATAATCGATGCAAAGCCGCATTGACCCATCCTTCTTCTTGACGAAGAGGACTCGTGCACCCCATGGTGATGCACTTGGGCGTATAAACCCTTTATCCAGATTCTCCTATAGTTGTTTCTTCAGTTCCTCAAGCTCAACCACAGCCATTCTATATGGAGTCATGGATATTGGTAGCGCCCCAGGTATAAGTTCAATTGAGAACTCAACATCTCTTCTTGGAGGAAGACCAGGAAGTTCCTTGGGAAATACTTCAGCGAATTCCCTCACAATAGGCAATTCTTCAAGGGTGGTTTCTTCCTTGGACTCAATCATCTGAGCCAGATATGCGTGCTCATAAGGCAGTAATATCCATGCTTGAGATGATGGAGCTAAAGGATATTCATCTTCCTCCTGACACTTGTAAAGAATCGGGGGTCGATTCTCCATATGGAGTGTGATTTCCCTCTCCCGACAATTTATGTTGGCTCTATATAAGGAAAGCCATTCTATGCCAAGAATTGCATCAAATTCCACCAAAGGGAGTATGACGAGGTTCGCCGGGAAATTCAATCCATAGATTATAACAGGGGAGGACTTATACTCATGGGATGCAATGATTTCCCCATTTGCCGTACTCACCGACATCTTTACTTCCATGATTTGTGGTGGTGCAGGGATTGTTCTTCTAAACTTTTGAGATATAAAAGAATGCGTAGAACCTGAATCAAAAAGTAAGTTCGCTATTCTTGAATGAATAACTAGCGTACCTGTCGCCACTTCGTTGTCGGGGTTCACTTCGGCAGAAGTGATGGCAAAATCTCTTCCTTGCTGTCTTGGAGGTTGTTGATTGCCTCCGATAACCCTTGGATTAGGGCACTGATTCGCAAAATGACCCGGTTATTTGCATTTGAAGCATTGAACAATGCGTTGAGGTTCGAACGGAGCGTTCCTCCCCTCCGTCACAGCCGCGGGTCCTTCTTGCTGACAGTTAACAGCTAGGTGCCCTTCTCTTCCACACTTGAAGCATTTTCTTGTCCCCCTAAGGCAATTTCCAGGGTGCTTTTTTCCACACTTTTGGCAAGTGGGGTGCTGGAATTTCTTAGCGTCGTTGGATTTATCCATCGGACCACCAGCATTGAAGTCCACCTTCCGCTTCTTGTCCCCATGATACCCCTGTGATTCTCCGATCTCCATTTCAACCTTGAGGGCACATCGGACAATTTCCTCATAGCTGTCGAAGTCACGGATCGTTAATGCTTTCCGCAAGCTAGGCTTCAGCCCACCAAAGAAGCGGTCAACCTTGCATTCGGGGTAACGACAAAGCCGAAAGCGTATCGTGCAAGCCTTGTGAAGTTTGCCTCGTACGCTCCCACAGATTCCTCATCTTTCTGCTTGAGGGAAAGGAAGTCCCTTTCCATCTTAAGACGGAGGGTGCGTGGAAAATATTTATCGAAAAACATCTTCTGGAATACCTTCCATTCCAAAGCCTCGATCTCCTCCTCAGGCTTCGTATTTTTGATCAACGTCCACCATTGATCAGCTTCACCCTCCATACGATAAGCCGCCAGGAGAACCTTCTCTTTTTCAGAGCATTGGAGGATGGAGAATATCATTTCAATGGAGTTGATCCATTGTTCAGCAATCGTGGGATCGGATGATCCACTAAAAGTAGGAGGCCTTTGTCTCATGAAGCTTTCAATAGCGACTTGTTCTTTCATAGGGGGGTTGAACGTTCCTCTTGACTAGTGTTTCTATTCAAAACTTGAGTTAGCTGAGAGAGAAGCGTGACAAAGTTCGCGATTCCCGCTCCCATTGGATTGGGAATCTCATAAGTACAATCATCACACTGATCTTCACAACGGTTGTTAGCCCGAGTTCTCCTATTACCGGCCATTGGCTGGAATAAAAGGAATGTTAGGGGTAACACATAAAGGGTAATCCAAAGACAAAAGTTGATGACTTATAAATAAACTTTAATCTCTTTAACTCATGAGTCTATAGGATTCAATCCAGGCTTTTCATGATCTTTCTTCTAACATATATTCTTAGGGGAATTTTTCCCTTAATAAGGGTTCATACTAAGATTGTGAATTTATCAAAACATATCCCCCGGGAGTGTCGTAACCAAGAGTGCAGCAAAGCCCGTTGTCGTGCACCAGTTCCCGTTCGAGTCTAGCTCAAAGCGGTGTTTTCGGGTTTTACCCCTAGGATACATCTGTGCCAGAGCCGCCTCTACCTGCTCGTATCCAGACAGGGATGTATTTGTTTAATAAAACACTTACTTAGTATTTACCAAAACTTAGGGATGTTTTTATTATGCTTATTCTTGTATCTAAGGCTTTACTAGGGTTTCCTAATCCCAAAAATAACTAAACCTATCCTCTGATACCAACTATGACAACCCTGCTTTTTATTACAACTTAAACATGCTTTATTACATAAAACTTCACTTGATACAACAAAGAAGATCGAGAGGTTTAGTGTCTTTGGGGCTTAGTATCATTACATAAAAACATTAAACTTGCAATACAACATCCTTATTGAAAACTTCCTTTACATGACCACTACATTCCTTCGTACTTAGCATTGCATGGGATAACCTGAGGACACGCATAAGAAAAGGGTGAGCTATAAAGCCCAGTAAGGGAGTACACGATGAATAACATGAGGAGTACAAAACATGATAGGCAATAGGCATATCAATAGATCATAAGAGAGACATGAACATAAAGGCATGATAAAGCATGATAATCATAACATGGAAATGTGGCAACAACACTAAACATTGAATTAGCATGAGCCAAGGCTCATTGCACATGGAGCATGAGTAAACCCTCATTGCACTTGAAGCACGAGTAAACCCTCGTTTCACTTGAATTAGGATGAGTCAACACTCATTGCACATGACGTATCATGATACTATACTTTACCCAATGCATTGGAGCGCTATCAGGGCGCACCCTTCTTAAACATTTCATTTCATGCATAAGTGTGCCACATGGATCATAAAACATGGATTCATAAAACATAATCATTTATTCCACGATAAAGGAATGTGGAATTCATACATGAAACTTTACAATCAATAAGTAAACATGCATAAAGGTGAATACCCTTGATGGAGAAATGGGCATGATATTCACTACACAAAGATATTGGCTTAGAAAATCAGTGTGATTTCGGCAGCGTAACGGCGTGACATAAGAATACATAAAAAAGGCTGATGAGAGAGAAAGGGGTTACTCATCATATTTACATGTAATGGACAGTAAGAAGGTCATATAGATACATGTCCCAACAATTGAAAAGGAATTTAGATTCATGATACAAAAGTATTGCTTGAATATAGAAGAGGAGAAAAAGGTTCCTTTCGGAATTTCGGCATAGTAACGGGTGTACATGGGAGGAATTTAATGAGAGAGAAAGGGGTATCCCATCATTCAAACAATAAGAGGGCAGTATGGGAGAGGTGCGAAACCATACCCCAACAATCATAAATGAAATTAAAAGGGCAATACAACTTAAAGAAAATTGACAAAAATGAGAAAGGAAGAAAAACCCTTACTTGGATGTGTGCTTCCAAAGCCTAGAGAGAGGCTTGTGAGAGGCTTCTTGGGAGCTTGGGGCACCTTGGGAGGATTCTAGAGAGAGTAGGGCAGAGGTTGGACGAACTTTAAGGGCTTTGAGTGAGGAGGAAGTGGGAGCTTGGGTGGGTTTATATAGGAAAGGTGAGAGAATTCTTTATTATTTAGGTTTGGGACCCCTTATATTAAAATAATCCAAACCACAAACCATCCCATGGTATTTGCCCATGGTTTCTGGAAAAGGAAGAGGAAAACAATATTTTACAAGGACAAGGTCCGAACTTATTAAAAAATTAGGGTTGCTTATGTGGAGGTGAGTCACACTCCCATGGAAATTAATTTAAAAAGGCAAAGTGTTGAATAAGTCTTGAGGGCTCCATTAATGCTTTGAAAAGTGAGTCAAACAAAACCAAAACCTCATTATTTTAATGATAAAACACATATTGGCCGAACATAAGGATTCTGGTATTTTATTATATCACTATTGGGTCATTATGATGTCATAAAACACATTATATATTTAAATGGTATTTAATTTTTACCCAAAAATTTGACTGTCTCAGAAAATTATGAAAAATTCACCGTTGGATAATTTCGACGTCCTGATTCCAAAAATAATATTTATTTTATCTAAATAATTTTCTAAATATGTGAATTTTCACTTTTAAAATAAAAACCGACATTTATAAAAAATTCACGGGTTTTGACAGAAATGGCTTTCAAACCGTAATAAAAATTTTAATTGCATTCATAAAATTATAAGATCATTTATATTTAATAAAAATTAATTTAATATTAATAATAATATTTTATTAAAATATTATTTAATTCAAAAATCCTTTAATTTAATAAAATATAATTCTTAATTAAATAATAACTAAAAACATCATTTGTGCTTTAAAAACTAATTACCATGCCTCAAAAATGACTAGAAATTATATTCATTATTATATAAAAAAATAATGTACATGAACATGGTGCTACTTATTTGTTACATAACCCCTTAAAATAGCCGCATAAGACCTAAGGGTAAGGTGTGAGATGGTGACAGACTCTTGGGGTTGCTCGGATAACATCGCTCGAGTGGTGATCTCTATCAACTTCCATTTTTCCCGTAGACGATCACGTTCGAGCTTGACTTGATGAAGCTCAGATTGGGGTTGGTCAAGGGAAAAGCCCAAAGACGCCACATCCTTTCCAAGCTCCGACAAATGGGCTTCGTAAGGGGAAATTCTACTGGATGAGGCCATCGCTTCCTTTGTCTGAGTAGAAAATTGGTTCGTTAAAGCCTTATATTTAAACTACCCAGATGATCACTGTTCAACGGCTATAAAAGTAACGGTCACAAATCTTAACGTAAAACATAAAGAATTTGACATCTTATAAAAACATTTTTCATAAAGAAACATTTAACTGGATCAAGAGGGATTTTCCATTAATGAAACTTCGGGTCGTTACACTAGTGCCAAAACTACAAAAATGATTTTGTGAAGGCCTTGTTCCAAGACACTAGTTTGACTCATGAGACTGACCAATGCATCGAGGAGCTATAGTGGTCTCCACCCATAACTTATTATGTCCAATTCATTCCTCATATGAACAGGTTTAAACATAACATAATCATTTGTATTAAAACTATCATACAAAATGTCACTAATTTCTCCATAAACCCTGAATGTTATAAAAATAACACATCCATAGTCAAATATATCACAAAACATTCAATACAATATATATGCTTTATATCATAATAAATCATCTTCAAATAAGATTAAAATCAATCAATGGGTGTTGACATAGATGAAAAAACTATTTTAGAGAAAAATTTATTTTTTTTAAATAATTTAAAAGTCACATAATTATAAAAGGAAACACTTACATTGAAAATATTATTATAATCTTGTAAGTTAAGGTTCGACAATTTTATTACAGCAGAAAATAACCACACTCACCGTATAAGTTAAAAAAGACACTCTTACCTTAATTATTTTGAAAAGGATAAAAAGGTCCTTGTTTGGAAAACAACAGAAAGATTCCTTTGTAAACATCTTATAAAAATTAAAACAGTGGTATAAATGACTTTAACCCCTAGACTATACAATAGTAAGAATGTTTTGAAATACATTTATATGAAACATGGATGTGGATGATAAAGAGGTCCGAGTAGATACTTGCATAAAAATAATATCGGATAATGAAGAGATTGTAAATAAACCCTTACCTTGTACTTTTCCATGGTCAAGGGTAGTTTCACCTCCTGTATAATGGTGATATAATTGTTATTAAATTACACAAGAATAATATACATTAATATAATATCATATATGATCTTTTTACATTTCTTTGTTAATAATATCTTAGTATTATCGTCGTTTCGGGTGTTAACTTATATGTTTTGTTACATAGGCCATGTTTCTTATGGATAGGTTGTATATTATTAATATATATAATGATATCAAGTCCTTAAACATTATTTTTAATCATCATATGAGAATTATACTTCAATAGGAATGATGGGGAATGAATCTCATCGCGTTTGTGGAGACGGTAGTCCGTACGTAAGCACAAGTGACAATGTCATTCTTATGATATTAAAATAATATATAAATCGATGTTATATCATATATATAGAATAATTATAATGTCATATTTATTATTTACTTCAATTACACATCATTATCATACCCATCCAAATAATAATGTTTTCAATAATAATTACACCACGACGTAGGGACTGTAATCCATACGTACGCACGTATGGTGACATGTCATTCAAAGGATGGATAGAATACTGAATATGGATATACCATATTTATAATAACATCATAGTATATAGAAGATAATGGAGTTATTATTTTATAATGGAAATACAAAAGAATTAATATGTTGAAGAAAAAAAGGATCATTAAAGAGGGTGGTGAAAACATTACCTCTTCTTTAGGCTCTTCTTTTTTATTTGATCCAAATGGATCCTTAGGTTGGATTTCTGATCAAACTAACGCCTCTAGGTTGAATTTAGGGAAGTTGATAGAATATTTTTTTAGGGTTTGGAAAAGCCAAAATTCTTCGAATGTGTGAATTATAGAGAAGGGTGAGTGCCCTTTTATAAGAGGGGTGAGAGGCACCTTTGGAAAAGCAAAAAATATTATTTTAAAATAAATTCATATTCGGTTTCAAAGGGCTCAAAAGTAGATTACTTAAAGATTATGGTGGAGAATGGTCTAAAACTACTAATCCAATAGGTTTTAGATATGTTGGGTTCACTATATTAACATTATCTTATTGATTTTTCTTTTAGTTAAATAGTTGGACATTTACCACGTCTCTATGTATTTTTATATTAAATAGTTAATAAACATTCTATATACTTAAAAGCAACCCCAAGTGGTCCATTACTGATAAACTATCATTATATACATAATTTGGCGGAATAATATATTTTTAGTAATATAATATCAATTAATAATATATTATTTTTCTTAAAAACTTATTTATGTGAATTTTGACACTATTTAATAACTGATTTTTGATAAAGTCTTAACAACTTTATTAATTTGAACCAAATTCATATACGTAATCCTAAAAAGTCATTTTAACCAATAAAATTTGTGTATGTCATCTAAACATCCAAATTATATTTATTTTAACATTTATAATACCAATTATTTGATTCTTTCATTAATAAGGAAAATACTGCATCATTATTGTGTCAGAAATAAATTTAATTATTCATTGTCTAAAAATTATAAATAAAATAACATTATGTATGAAATCTATGTATCTTTATAATTAATATTTACAGTCTAAAATAAAACAAATAAAACCTTATGTAAATTATTTTCTGAATGATATATGCATATGTCATTTTTGTATTTATTTTAGCTTAATTAATATAAAGTGTCAATTTCACTAACATGTGGCTCCATGGGGTCCCAAAATCGACCAATAAATTCCCATGGTCGGAAATGTATCAAAAAATTGGTTTAAGACACGTTTTAGGGTAATTTAATATTATTATAATATTATTTTTTTAACATTATTTTCCCGATTTACTCTTTAGCCATGGTAAATAAAATATTTACCAAAGTAATTATTCAAATTGTCTACAAATTAAAGTTACCTATTTACACAATTTAGATATACTAATTCTAAATATAGAATCCATTTTTCTGAATTCAAAACATATAAGTGGAATAAATTAATTTAAAATAAATTCTGTTTGTCAAAACAAAAAGAGTGTTTTTATGAAATTATAACTATCAAAAGATTGACACTTGCTTTTGTCTATTTTAAATGTAAAATTACATAAACTGAAAAAAATTGGATTAAATGGTAAATATATAATCAAATTATACTTTAAAATCACCCAAATACATAATTTATCACTATCAATTATTTTGATTTAAAAAAAATTAATTAAAATTAATTAATTTTCACTATTAATCAAAATATAAATGTTATCAGAAAAGTTCAAAAATTTCATCCTAAGATAATTTCAATATTCTGGATACAAAAATGAAGTACATTTTGAATTATAAAATGTATACAATTTCAAAATGTGTGTATTTCAATTCATAACGGCTAGTTGATTTGTTGTGGTGTGTGTTATAACTTGAAGTTGCGTACAACACATGCTACTGTATTATATAAAGAGAAGCGTACCATGGAATATTGGGGTGTTACATTCTTCCCTCCATCAAATAATTTAATCTTTGAAATTTATATATTACTACAGAAAGAAATGACTCGGGTGGTTCTTCATCATAAGTTCCTCGGGTTCCCACATTGCCTCTTCCATCTTATGGTTTCTCCATAGAAATTTTATCAGACGAGTCGTCCAGTTTCTCAGCACTTGTTCACTGGTATCATGAATCCTGATGGTCTCTTTGCAATAAGAAAGATCGGGTTCTAGTTCTACTTACTCATAGGTGATTACATGCTTCGGCTTAGGCATGTATTTTCTCAACAGTGATACATGGAACACAACCCGAACTTTGGAGAGACATGGAGGCATTTCCAAAAGGTAAGCAACAACCCCTATTAGTTCTAGGATTTAGAAATGTCTGATGTACCATGGAATCAATTTACCTTTCCTACCGAAATGTATAACTCCCTTTCATTGAGATACCTTCACGAAAACATGATCTCTTAACTGAAAATCCAAATCCTTCCTTCAGTTATCGGCATAGATCTTCTTCATACTTTGAGATGCTTCGATGTCGGTTTGTATTACCTTCACCATTTCCGTTATTTCCTCTACAAGTTCTCAGCCTACAAGATTTCTTTGACAAACATCATCCCAACAGGTTGGTGTGATACATCTCTTTCCCTATAATGATTCATATGGTGCCATCAGAATACTTGAATGGAAGCTATTGTTATAGGAAAATTCCACTAGAGGTAAATATTTATCCCACATACCCTGAATGTCTAGTAAGAAAGATCTCAACATGTCTTCTAAGGTTTGAATAGTTCGTTCTGATTTTCCATCAGTTTGGGGGAAGTAGGATGTTCTCAAACAAAGTTCATTATCCAGGTTTTTCTGAATACTTTTCCAGAATCTTCAAGTAAAACATGGGTCACAATCTAAAAAATCGATAGGGGTACTCTATGAAGTCTAACTACTTTATTAATATATAGTATTTCTAGACGTTCAAGTGGTAGATCTTCTCTTATAGCAAGTAAATGTGCTAACCTAGTAAGATAACAAAAAATGACCCATAATGCATCATTCCTACTTGGAGTATTTTGTAGCCCCATGACAATGTCCATCAACATATAATCCAATTTCCACACCAGTATGGGAAGAGGTTGCATGACTCCTCTAGGATGTTTCAATCCACCTTTCACTTGTTGAAAAACCATACATCTTGACATAAAATCAACATTTTCCCTCTTCATGTTGTCCCACCAAAAATGTTCCGTCAAATCTCTATACATTTTTGTGCTCCCTGGGTATATAGGGAAATTTGGACTATGAGCATCATCCAACAATTCCCTTTTAGATCAGTTTTATCAGGAACAGAAAGTCTCTTCCCAATTTTCAAAATTCCCCCTTCATACGCAAAAGTCACTCAATCTCCCATCATTCACAACTTTAATTTTCTTTGTAAATTCTTCTTCATTGGTCTGATAACTCTATATCATTTCTAGTAAAGATGTTTTGACAAACATTTGAAAAAGTATCGATGTTTCACCTTCCATGGTAATTTCCATATCCATATTCACATGATCTATGAAAATAGGATCCCTTTCAATTCTCATCTTGTTCAAACCTCCATGATTCTTTCTTTTCAAAGCATCTTCCACCTTGTTTCCCTTCCACGGGTGGTATTGTATCATGCAATCATAATCCTTAAGTAGTTTATGACATCACCTTTGCCTAATGTTGAGTTCTTTCTGTGAGAATATATACTTCAATCACTTGTGATCTGTATAAATTGAACATTTTTCACCATAGAGACAGTGTCTCCAAATCATCAAAGGAAATATTATTGCAGCTAACTCAGGACCATGAGTAGGATAGTTTTTCTAATGAATTCTCAGGTGTCGTGATGCATAGGTATAACCCTATCATTCTGCATAAGGACCCATCCATGTCCTTTCTTCAAGGCATCACTATAAATAACGAACACATCAATTCCTGATGGTAATTCCATTACAAGAGCACTAACTAATATTCTCTTTAGTTCTTCAAAACATTCTTCAAAATCTTTTGTCCAAACAAATTTAACAAATTTTAGTTTCAGTTTTGTTAATGGGTTAGCCATTCAAGAAAAATTCTGGACAAAACGTCGATAATAACATGGTAAACCAATAAAATTATGAAGTTCAGTTATACATGGTGGTGTTGGCCATTCTTGGATTGCACTTCTCTTAGAAGGATCAATAGAGATTCCATCCTTAGAAATAATATGGCCATGAAAAGCGATCTCATGATTCTATAATTCACACTTTCTAAACTTCCTATATAACTCATGTCTTCTTAGAGTCTTCTGGATAATACGTAAGTGATTTTAATGATCTTGGAAGCTTTTGGAATATACCAAGATATCATCAATAAATACCACTACTAAATCATTGAGATATTCCTTGAAAACTATATTCATTAAATCCCGGAAAATAGAGGGTGCATTAGTTAGCCCAAAAGGCATTACTGTAAACTCATAATTCTCATACCTGGTTCAAAATGTTGTCCTGGGAATTTCTTTCTTCTTTACACACAACTGATGGTATCCGGAAAAATATTCAATCTTTGAAATGTATTGAGCTCCATGCAGTTGGTCAAATAAATCATCAATGCGGGGTATTTGATACTTTTTCTTTATTGTTATAGCATTGATTTCCTTGTAATCGATACATAATCTCATAGATCCATCTTTTATTTTAACCAAAAGGACAGGGGATCCCCCTGGAGAAACACTTGGGTGAATAAATCCTTTATTACTCAATTCCTCTTCTTTTTTCTTTAGTTCCACTAATTCCACAATATCCATTCTATAAGGGGTCTTCGGTATGGGCCTTGATCCAGGAATTAAATCAATGTAAAACTCAATTTCTCATTCTGGAGGGTGTCCAGGTAAATCCACTGGAAAAACGTCAACATATTCTCTCCCAATAGGTAATTCCTCTATTTGAACATTACATTCCACACCCATAATAATTTCATCATATTCCTACCAAATAAGTGAATTTAGTTGAGCAACTAGGGTTAGATCTTGATTAGAATTAGGTGGTGGGGATTGTGCTCTAAAAATAAGCTGCTCTTTATCATCATCATCAAGAATATTAACCTCCTTCTTCTTATAATAAATCTTCAAATCATGGTCGGAATGGAATTCCATACTGAGGATTATATCAAATTTAATCATGGGTATGACGATGAGATCAGCAGACAAAGAAAATTTATGCACTCTATTGGGGACTTATTCACAAAACATTATTGCAATGATACTTCGCTTAGGAGTTTTAACTGACAACTCCCTTATTATATCAAATTGGAAATATCTAATTTTCTTAGAAAACTGGGAAGATATGAAACAATGCGATGATCAAGAATCCAATAAAGCATTTGATAAACTTGAGGAAACCATTAAATTACCTGCCACCATATCTTTTGGAGCTTCTACCTCAGTAGTAGTGATATCATAATCTTGGCCTTGATCCCTTGGCCTTTTCTGTGGTAAGTTCCCTTAACTCATAAGACATTCATTTACATAATGTCCCAATTCCCTAGATTTTTAACATTGAACATTGGTATCTTCTTTCTTCCCCTTGAAATCACGTGCTTGGTGGAATTCTTCACCACACTAGTAACAGACTCCCATTCCCTTTAAGCATATACTAGGGTGTTTCTTCCCACATTTAATACGGGTTGGATATTCAAATTTTTCCTTCTTCCCCTTATTTCCATACCTAGAGTGATCGACAGATCTCTTCTTCTCATGCATTGCTTTAAAGCCATAAGACATAGAAAATTCCTTTACTATCTTGATAGCAGATGAGAAAATATATTCGTACGATGAGAAGTATTGTGAGTTTAATTTTTGATGGAGAAATGGTATTAACCCATAAATGAAATGATAAATATTACTCCATGGGTTGTGTATATAACCTGCCGCATGCATCACTATCCTTGTAATGTTAGCCTTATACTTTGCGACATTCACATCATCCTTTTGTCTCAGACTCAGAAATTTTCATTCCATATCTGCTCGATGGTTATGAGGAAAGTATTTTTCTAAGAAAATATCGTTAAATTATATCCATTCCATATTTGATACTTCATAATCTTCCCTTTTGTTTTGAATCAATTACCACCATTAATCATCACCTTCAGTGAGGCAATAAACTGCCATGATAAATTTTTCTCTTTCACTTCTCCCCAAGGAATGGAATATTTTTTATAAGTAATTTATTCATTAATCAGCTACTAGTGGATTTGTACCCCCATTGAAATTTGGTGGTTGTTACCTGATGAAGAAATCTGACATTGATACTCCACGCTGCAGATCAGGGTGCTCCATATGGGTAAGGTTATTATTCATAAACTGAGTGAGTTGTCCAAGTATGGTGATTAGCTGATCAGCACCAGTTGCATCACCAGCTCCACTATAATTATTATAAACAGGAGGGAAATACCGACATGTATTTCATGCATTGATAAAGTTTCCTTTCATTCCACTAGGTTCCATTTCTAAACAATGGCATAAACTAGATTAGTTTATGAATCGAAATACATAATTCCAAACTTGTAAAACAATTAACAAAAATTGAACATTTTATGGATATAATCCATAATCATAAAAACTATTTTCTTTGAGGAAGTATATACTCATAAACCGTTGATACTTGTTTGTATATAAAATGAGAATTATCCCAAGCATATCCCTCGGGAGTGTCATAACCAAGAGTGCAGCAAGGCCCGCTATCGTGCGCCATTTCCCGTTCGAGTCTAGCTCAAAGTAGTGTTTTCGGGTTTTACCCCTAGGTATATCTGTGCCAGAGCAGCCTCTACCTGCTCGTATCCTGACAAGGATGTATTTCTCGGAAAACTCACAAAATATCTATGATAAAAAATTCAAGGAAATTCTTATATACTAATCCTAAAATTCTATCTTAGGGATATGTGCTCTAATCAGAGTTTATCTAAATTTTGCTTCCAAGTTTTGTTCTAAACATTATTTTATACCAACTGTAATGCCCTCACCCCAGTTACGCAGTGTCGGTGCAATATTACATAACATTTTCATGATCACAAAAGATCATGTATCAAAAGACTGATTATTTTAGTAGCCTTGGATTCACTAGATACATTCATAAAGTTTACATTACATTATAAAATGAAAAACTACAACAACATGTTGTCTTCATAGACCACAGTCATATCCCCTCATACAATCCCTACAGTTCATTCATAAAATACTTTTTCACATCCTTGGAAAATTAATACATAGAATGGTGTGAGCTCAGATACCCAGTAAGGATAACAATATAGCGGAAACTTTCATAAATAAGCATAAACATTTAAGGCAATGTGTAACTAAAATAGAAGACATTTAAAATTGAACTTCAACATAATATGGAGGAAATAAAATGAAATAATTCCATTTAATTCTTCTCATATATATTCTACTAATATAATAATCATATGCAATATCAATAACCACATTCATAATAATGGAATGCATAATGCCAGACTATCATAACCAAATATTCAAAGCCTTATTCCAAGAATACAAATAATATTTTATCAAGGTCTTGTGCTAAGACACTAGTTTTCCTTGGGAGAGCTTCCAATGCATCTAGGAGCTATACTGGGCTCCACCTATCACTCATTAAGTCCAATGCATTCCTCATTTGAACAGGTTTAAACATAACATAAACATTCATATTAAAACTAGAATACGAAATGTCAATAATTTCTCCATAAACCGTGAATGGTATAAAAATAACACATCTACAGTCAAACATATCACAATAACTTCAATACAATATTTATGTTTTGTATCATAATAAATCAACTTCAAATAAGCTTAAAATCCATCAAAGGATGTTGATATAGATGAAAACAAAACTATTTGACAGAAATATCTCTTGTTTTAAATCATTTAAAAGTCACGTAATTATAAAAGGAATCATTTACATTAAAAATATTATTATAATCTTTTAATGGATGCTTCGACTATTTTATAACAGTAGAAAATTGTTGCACTTGTTGTATAAGTTAAAAAATACATTCTTACATTAATTCTGTCAAAAATGTTAAAAAGCACCTTGTTTGGAAAAAGACGGAAACATTCCTTTATAAACATCGTATAAAAATACAAAAAGGGTATAAATGACTTTAACATATAGTCTATAAAATAGTAATAATGTTTTTATATACATTTCTAAGAAACATGTTTATGGATGATAATGAGGTCCCAGTAGATACTTACTTAAAAACAACCTCAAATAATGAAGATATTGTAAAATAAACACTTACCTTGTACTTTTCCTTGGTCGAGGGTAGTTTAACCTCCTGTATAATTGTTAAATAATTGTAATAAATTATACTAGAATAATATACATTAATATGATATCATATATGATATTTTAACATTGTTTTGTTAATAATATCTTAGTATTATTGTCGTTTCGGGTGTTAACTTATATTTTTGTTACATAAGCCATATTTGTTATATATAGGTTGTATCTTATTCATATACAGAATTCTATAAAGTTTGTAATCATTATATTTAATCATCTAATCAGAATTATACTTGAATGGATATGATTGGGAATGAATCTTATCACGTTCATGGAGACAGTAGTCCATACGTACGCACGAGCGACAATATCATTATTTTGTTATTAAAATAATATATAATTGGATGGTATATCATATATAAATAATCATTGTAATGTTATATTTATTATTACTTCGATTACACATCATTATCATACCCATCCAAATAATAATGTTTTGAATAATAATTACACCACGACTTGGAGACGGTAAGCCGTACTTACGCAGGTATGGTGACATATCATTCAAAGGATTGATTGAATACTGAATATCGTTGTACCATATTTATAATAACATTACAGTATATAGATGACACTATAGTTAATATTTTAGAATGGTAACATCAAGGAATGAAGAAGTGGAAGAAGAAAGGAACATGAAAGAGATTGGGGAGAACATTACCTCTTCTTCGGGCTCTTCATTTTGATTTGATAAATAGGGCTATTTAGTTTGGCTTTCTTATCAAACTATGTCCTATAGGTTGATTTGAGGGAAGTTGAGAGAATATTTGGGATGGGATTTTCTGAGCCGAAAGGCTTTGAAGGTGTGAATTAGAGAGAAGTGGGAGTACCCTTTTATAAGAGGGGTGTGCGACACCTTTGGAAAATCTATAAATATTATTTTATAACAAATTCTTATTAGGTTTATAATGGCTCCAAAGTAGATTATTTAAAGGCCAAGGTGTGTATTGATTGGAAACCACTCAACAAATAGGTTTTAGACAGGTTTGGTTCACTATATTGACTTTATATTTTTTATTAAACTCTTAGTTAAATAGTTTGACATTTACCATGTCTCTTTATATTTTTATATTATATAGTTAATAAACAGAATACATACTTTCAAAAGTCACCTAAGTGGTCCTTTAATTACATACCTATCTTCATATAAGTCCTCTATCTGAACCTTAGATATTTAAGAATAGAATATCAATTAATAATATAATATTTGTTTTAAAAACTCCTTTATGTCAATTTTGATAGTATTTAATAATAGATTTTTTTTAAGTCTTAACAACATTATTAATTCAAACCAAATTCATTTAAGTAATAATAACATGTCATATTAACCAATATAATTTTTGTATGTCATCAAAAATTTCAATTTGTATTTATTTTTACATTTATAATACCAATTATTTAATTTTTTTATCAACAAGGAAAATATTGCATCATTATTGTGTCATAAATAAATTTAATTATTCAAATTATAAAAATTATAAATAAAATAAAATTTTTATAAAATATTTTTATCTTTCTATTTTATATTTATAATATAAAATTTAACATATATATCTATATGTAAAAATTGGTTTTTTAAAAGATACAGGTTTAGGTCATTTTCATATTTACTTTAGCTTAATTAATATAAGCTGTCTTTATCACTTACAAGTGGCTCCATGGGGACCCAAAATCGACCCAAAGATTGCCATGGTCGGAAATGTATCAACCAATAGGGTTAGGACATGTTTTTGGGTAATTTAATATTATTATAATATTATTTTTTTACCTTTATTTACCAGATTTACTCTTTAACCCTGATAAATAAAATATTTAACGAAGTAATTACTCAAAATGTCTAAAAATAAAAGTTACATATTTACTCAATTTGGACCTCTTAATTATAAATATGGAATCCATTTTTCTGAATTCAAAACACATAAGTGGCAGAAATTAATTTAAAATTAATTCCCATTGTCAAAACAAAATGCGTGTTTTTTGGAAATAATAACTATCAAAAGATTGACACTTGATTATATCCAGTTTAAATGAGAAATTACGTCCAATGAACTGCATTAGATTAAATGGTAAAAATATAATCAAATTATACTTTAAAATCACTCAAATTAATAATTTATCACTATTAATTATTTCGAGTAAAGAAGTTGTTTTTAGTTAAAATTTAGTAATTTTCACTATTAATCAAAATATGGAAGTTATCAGAAATGAACAAAAAATTTAACCCTAAGCTAATTTCAATATTCTAAATCCAAAAATATAGTCAATTTTGATAGATAAAATGTAATAAATTTCAAAAACTTGTTATTACTATTCATAATGGCTAGTTGATTTTTTGTGGTGTGTGTTAGTAATCGAAGTTGCATACAACACACACTACTGTATTATTCAAAGAGAAGCGTACCGTGGAAGCTTGGGGTGTTAAACTAACAAGGATTTTCGGGCTTGACCCATGGTATACTGGTACATGAAAAAGGGACTTGCTTCACTTTTGGTATTGACTGTCCTAGTGGATATGCTTAGGATATTTCACATTATCTTTACTATCCATTATGAATGAATCTAATATAAATTTTTACACATAGAAACCTTGTTTACGTGATTATTTAAGTATTGAATTTAAATATATATTAAGTGATTTTCTATTTGAGATTTAATAACCTAATCTAGTGTATTCAATTATTTAGAAATGGACCCCAATGGAAGAAGGGGAATAAATTCTCATGGGAAATGTATAGATTTCCCCACATAGCAAGTCAACACATTCAATGTTGGAGTAGATTAGATCATGAACATATTGGGACAACATACTCATGTAATAAAGAATAACCATTCTACACAAGTGTTGGATCATTTTAGGCAGAAGAAGCCACCATATTTTAATGGGACTAATAATACAGTGGTTACTGATCAGTGGATCATGTCCCATCAAACGATATTCATGGCATTAAGATGCAATGAAAATGAAAAGTTATTAATTGATGTATATTTCCTCAAGGGAGATTCTGATCATTGGTGGTCTTTGATTCCAAATACCTTGGAAGAAGAAAAAATAGATGATATGGAATGAATACATTTAAGGGAATTTTATTTGACAAATATTTCCCTCATGAGAAACAAACATAAATGAAGTGGAAATTATTTGGATTAATGTAAAGGAAATTATACAGTGTTATAGAGTATGAGGATACCTTCAAAAGTCTATCCATGTATTCCATGTATTAAGTACATTAATCAATAGAAAAAATTGATCATTTCCTTTATGTTCATTAGCCATGTCTTCGATGGGCACTATCATCTCAAAAATTTTCATCATATGATGAAATTGTATCATATCCCATCAAAACAGAGAAGTAATTTTACAGAACATGATTGTTCATGGGAAACCAAGATAAGAAGTAGTGCTATGATAACCAAGGAAAAGATGAAGCATAAATTAAGAACAAGGTAATGAAAAAAATACCCCTTATGTGGGAACTGTGGAAGGAATCATCCCAAGAAATTCTTGAAAGGCATGGGAGTCTTCTCCATTTATGGAGAAAATGGTCATCGATCTAGTAAATGCAGGTGGAAGAATAAAGTCAATGAATGTAAATTCTTCAATTATAGATATATGGGACACTATGAAAATGAGTGTACTATGTTCCAAGAAAACATTCCTAAAAAAGTACATGAGAGGAAGAAATATCTTATTCTATTACAATCAAAGAGGTTGAAGTTCCTAATAAAATTATGGCAGGTACATAAATTGTTTCCTTAAATTTGGCCAATTAATTATTGGATTCTAGGTCGTCACATTCATTTATATCTTTCCAGTTTCGATCAAAATTAGATATGTCTAATTTTATTTAATAATGGTTTTTTCAGTCAAAACTCTTAGGGGGTGTATCATTGCATTAAAAGTGTGTCAATCAGTCCCCTTTATAGAACCTAAACCTGATTCTGTTACTAAACTTACCATCATACCAATGACTAACTTTGATATAATTCTTGGTATGAAATGGCAGTCAAATTAGGATGTGAATATCTATTGAAAGAATAAGGGATTTACAATATTGGAAAATGGTGTTGAATCCCTTATATTTATAGTAGATACCTCGCCATCTGATTCTTATCTAGATCCACCCCGAGTGGATCTACTTAATGAAATTCATAGATAGGAAGGGAACCTAATATCTTTCAGTGAGGATGGAAATCCTCAAATTGAGGATATGCATATAGTGCAAGAATATGAAGATGTATTTTTAGAGGATTTAGCTGGATATTATCTTGTGCAAGAAGTTGAGTTTTCTATTTATTTAATTCAGTGTGTAAGACCTATATCAATGAATCCCTATAGAATTTGCATCATGGAGTTAGTGGAGATATAGAATCAACTATAGGAATTGAGTGACAATGGATTTATTTAACCTTGTGTTTCTCCATGGGAATCCCTTAACCTCTTTGTCATGAAGAAAGATGGATCCATGCGGATATGTATTGATTACATAGAAATTAATGATTTTAAAATAAATAATAAGTATCCTGTACCACAAATTGATGATTTATTTGATCAAAATCATAGAGAAAAATACTTTTCTATGATTTACCCTCGATCCAGATATCATCTGCTGCTTGTGAGGAAGGAAGATATTCCTGAGACAACATTTTGAACCGAGAATGGGCATTATTAGTTTAGAGTAATTCCCATTGGACTGACTAATGAACCCTCTATTTTCATGGATTTAATGAATATACTTTTCAAGTGATATCTTTATAACAATTTTGTTTTATTCATACATGATATCCTAGTATACATAGAAAGATATTAAGACCAAGAAAAGTACTTAAGGATTTTTTTGAAAACATT
The DNA here is from genome assembly GCA_963277665.1 of Viscum album. Lineage (NCBI taxonomy): Eukaryota > Viridiplantae > Streptophyta > Magnoliopsida > Santalales > Viscaceae > Viscum > Viscum album. Next base: position 249,527,510 of record OY728126.1, on the reverse strand, counting down.
TAGATGAAAAGAATTATATGGTAATTTTACTAACTTCCAATTCTGGCTTTAATCAGTTTCTTTTCTAGTCCATATTTTCTCTATGGATGTAATAATATTTTATCCAATGAAGAATAGGGCAATACATGAATGGGCCAAGATAACGAACATAACTGAGTTACTCATTTTTATTGGCTTAGTAGGTTACTATCAGCATTTCATTCAGAGATTCCCTCGATTGGATAACCCTCTAACCATGATCACATGTAAAGGAGGTAAGTTTGTTTGGAAGAAAGAGTATACACAATGATTTGAATAATTGAAAAGAAGATTATTCAGTGCTCCAATTTTGACTCTTCAATCTGGAATTGATGGATTTGTAATATACTATTATTCATCAATGAATAGGATGGGTTGCATCATTATGAAAAATGATAACGTTATTGCATATGCATCAAGGCCGTTAAGACTCACAAGAAAAATTATCTAACTCATGATCTTGAGTTAGAAGCTTTAATATTTTCTATGAAAATATAGAGACATTTTTTTATAGTGAAAACGTGAGATATACACAGATCAAAATAGTTTGAAATACATTTTCACACCAAGATAACTCAACATGAGGTAAATTAGATGGATCATGTTACACAACGATTATGATTGTTCAATACACTACCACCCAAAATAGGCCAATAAGGTTGCAGATGCATTAAGAAGGAATGATCATGGACTTCTGACTCAAATGAATATTGGGAGAGATCCTAATGATAGATATTGGAATTGTTAAGGATGGTTAATCATCATTCCTATCTCATAATATTGATAAATTATATCTACTAGAGAAGATTACAAGATCTCAATCTGATGATGAAAATCTACACAAGAAAATTAATGCTATTAAGGATGGGAGATAGGAAGACTTTGTGTATAAGGAAGGAGTTCTGAAAGTTGGGAAATGATTATACATTTAATTGGTACCTAAGATAAAGAATTAATTATTATATGATGATCGTAGCTCAAATATATCTATACACCCATGTAGCACAATGATGTATAAAGATCTGATGGAACATTTTTGGTGGGATAATTTGATGTAGGACATTGCTGACTACGTGTCAAGGTGCCTAGTTTTTAAACAAGTGTACGTAGGGAGAAAACATCCTAGAGGGGTGATGAATCCTTTATATATTCCTATGTTGAAGTGGGATGACATTACAATGGTCTTTTTCAATAGAAAACCCAGGAAACCTTTTGGAAATGATGCAATAAGGGTAATTGATGATTGTGTTACAAAATTAGCACATTTCCTTACTATAATAGAGGATTTACAACATTAGCGCCAAGGAAAACATTATATTAATGAAGTTATAGTACATCATGGTGCACCGAAATAAATTGTGTTCAATTAATATCCATGGTTTACATCAAAATTCTGGAAAGGTCTTTAGAAGGATTTGAATACTAAGCTTCGTTTGAGTACTGCTTATCACCCCCAAACTGAAGGATAGTTTGAAATAACTGTTCAAACATTAGAAGACACACCGAGATCATGGTCTCTTAACTTTCATGGTGTGTGGCATCAATACATGCCATTGGTGTAATTTCCTATAACAATAGTTTCCATTCTAGTATTCAAATGGATCCATATGAAGCATTATATGGAATGAAATTTTTAACTCCTACATGATGGGATGAAGTTGGTGAGAGGAAACATATTGGTCCATAACCTATTGAAGAGACCACTACAAAGGTAATGGTAATCCAAGACCATATTAATGTATCCCAATGTAGGTATAAGTGTTATAAAAACTACTAAAGAGAGTATTTGGAATTCCAAGTGGTAGATCATGTCATTATGATAGTAACACCAAGGAACAATGTCATAAAGTTTGATAGGAATGGGAAACTATAACCCTAGTATATTGGACCATTTTATTTTCTGGAAAGAATCGGGGTTGTAGCATACAATTTAGCAATGACGCCAAGTCTCTCTGAAGTTCATAATGTGTTCAATGTGCCATTGAGGAAGAAATACTTTCTAGGTCCAATGCATGTACTCACCTATGAAGAAATATAACTTGAACCTGATTTTTCATACTATGAAGATCCTATCTGGATTATTCCTAGATGGGAGAAGGTATTGAGAAATTAGATAACTTGTCTTGTAATGGTTATTCGGAGAAACCATAATATGGTGGAAGAAATTTGGGAACCTGAGTTTGTTATGAAGAAGAACCACCAAAATATTTTTCAAGGTATTTTTTCACAAAAAATTTCTAGAAAAAAATTTCTTAAGGAGGGAACAATATAACACCCAAAAAAATTTATGGTATTCTTCTCTTAAATACATTTTATTCATAGACTATATTAAATAAAACATTCTATTACACTGAATCAAAACATGGTTATTTAATAGATAGTCATAACCTACCCTTTGAACATAATTTTTCCTCTTCTATGTTTTTAATTTTGGAAAATAGTCAGCTAGAGTAGTGAACAGTAAGTCATTTACAGTCTGATAGAACCAACATGTTTTTTTGATGAATAGTAACATACCCTTATGAATAGTGGTATGACCCTTATGAATAGTAAATAATTAAATTATTTTATTTTCTTAATGTAAAAAGATAATGAGATCTTAATTAATTTTTCAATGTGATATAAAACTAATTATACCTTTAGAATTGTTATTTTTATTATTAACTATGATTATATTTAAAATTTAAATTAAATAAAATTTTAAAATTATTTTCAGAAAATGGAGATCATTTTTTTGTTATACATGTTGAAAAATGGTTGGAGTAAACTTTTTGGTTTTTTCTAAAATCCATGATTTTTTTGTGAATAGTAAAAATACAGTTTTGAGTTTTCAGATGTTTAATGACATCATAAAGATATAATAACTCATATACAGGGATGGATGACTTGTGTACAGTATAATATGACATGATGTGTCCCATGTTTCTAATATCCTTGGAAAATACCATGGGAAAGTCCATCGTTTTTCTATGACCAATAATGAGGTGTCCCTTTTAATTAATAAAAAACACCCTCTCATTTACTATAAATACCCACTCACCCCCTTCATTTTATTTCATTACAAACTCATTTTACTCATATATCTAGTATTATTACCTCTGTTGGAGTCCTCCAAAGGTGTCTTAAAACCCCCCAATGTCTCAACCCTCACGTTTAAGAAGTTACTCTACAAGGTAAGAGAATCAACCACCCTTCTCTTTTCTTAAAGCATTCATTTTTTATTTTCTCTTTTATTTTCAATTGATTTATTTTGGGATATTTCATTAAATATTATCCATAATACCCATATTCTTTATGAGTGATAAGATACTCCAACTATCTCATTAGTCTAGTTTATAAAATATTTATGTGACGTCGTTAGGCTACTGATTTTTCGGGAGACATTTCTCAATTTTTCTTCTATTTTGATGTCAATTCTTCTATACTTCTTTCCTCATCTCCCATCATCCATATTCTATGATAATTCCATTAACATATATGATCTAGAATTATATTATTATAATATAATATTTCCTCATCATATCTCTTTTCATCTCCTCTTATACTAAACATGAATACACCTTCCAATATGTGTTAATTTATTACATTCTAGGACGAAGTGGTCTCAATTTTCCTCACTATATTCAATTATTTTCATGAAACAATTTTTTTATATGAACCAGTTCACAATATATGTATTTTTCCTCATTATTGTTCTGTAATCCTTACACACAAATTATATAAAATGATAATACAAAACATGATCATTATAACCAAAACCGCCATGTTAATCCAAACCTTTGTTATAAACATTTAACCTATGAATATTCATCATGGTATATAACCCAAAATAATTATAAGATAATTTATATCTATGTAGATTCATTATTAAAATATATTAAAAATTATGTATATTGACCCACATTTCAAACGAACTTCCATTCATGAATACAAGTAAATGTATCATGAAAACCAGGGAAGATAATGCTTCCAAACAAAAAAATCACACCTCTTAAACCCATAAAATAGATATGAATATACATAATAAGGTTATAATAAATCAATTAAACGTATAGGAGGTTATTGAATTATTAATTAATGAAGATAAATTTTATTATTCAGTTCATTAAAACAAACTATGAACATACTCAAGCATAAGTTAATGGGTTTCTGATCCCGCATCCATTTCTACAAGATATATATTTTGACCACTTATTTCTTGTACGTGGTATATGTGTTCTGACATTTGATATATATATTATAATTATTCTCTATATATTTCTTTTTTATTTTGTGATTCATTTTGTGGTTTTTAGTTTTTAGTCATACGAATTGATTGATTACATTGTGGTAAGGGGATTTGTCTCAATTTTCCATTTTCATTGTGAATTACTCTGTATTGTGCACCTAATAATTCTTCTGTGGTGTACCAACGTCCCATTTGAGATAAATATTCATTTTAAATTATATTTTTACTAAATATCCATTTTCTCATATCAAGGATATGATTATTTTCTATGTAGTTAAACATTTTACATATAATGTTTATTTTGAAAGTTGTTTTAACTGTGGAAATGTTGATGAATCTATTTCCTCTACTCTATAAAGATATTGAAGAAGAAATTGATATTGCATTAAATCCAGGTTTAAATAATTATTTGGACTTGCTATAGCGGGGGGTTCCCACTATAACCACTTGATGAATTGAAATGTCTCATGAGACAAATCAGTTGGAGACATACTCCTGTAAGGGTTCCCCCTCATCCCATGAAAGGGGGGTTATCAGAAATCAATAAAAATGAAGGCCTTCAGGCCATTCAGGCAGTTTTTTCAAAAAAATTCAGATGGGTCTCTAAACACTGATCAATACCATTATAACGATATTATGGTATCATGTTCTAGACACATGAAGTTCAATAAATAAGAATTATCTTTATTCATTATCAGTTATTACTATCTATGAGTTTTTCACTCTAACAAAATCTATGGATGCAGTTTCACTCTCAATTTGTTAATGGCGTGAGTTTTTCATTCATTCATTTTTCCATATTAATTATATAAAATCTTTTATAACTCAATTATTAATGAATTCATGCTTCCACTATTTTTAACCCTTACTGAGAATTTGATCTCACCCCTCTCATGTAGTTTACCTTCAATAGGTTTTGTAGAGGAGATCAGTTATTGAGTTTATGTGGATGTAGTTTTTAGTTTTTGGTATGTGATGTATTTTCTAACCTCTTCTATTTAAATTTGAGTTACATATTTGTATCTAGTTTCTTAAATACTACTAATATGATCATTCCATCAGGATTTCATTTCTTTTAACCATGCGAATATAATAAGTAATGCACCAGCTCTGGTCATTAGGGGTCGGGGTGTTACAATGTTTTTTAAATTAATTGTTAATGTATGGATGAATTAATTAAATTGTACTTAATCAATATTTTTATAACCATATTATAGAAAGATAAATATATTTGGTCTTTGTATCCTCTCCTTAATGAAATTATTTCTCTTTTAATATGGTCAATTTCTTAGTGTAATTAATGATTTAATTGTATCGATATCATTTTAAACATTATTGTCCAAAATATCAAAATTATCATGGGAGATTCAGGATAATCAGTTTCCACAATATATATTTTAATTTAATAATCATGATATCAATGAGAATGAAATAAAAAAGAGAAATCTTGGAGGAATTGAAGAAGATTTTGACAATAGAAACCTGAAAAGAATGAGAAATACAATTCACAAGCACACTCCCCATTTTTATATATCACTTGGAACAAGATAGAAAATTCCCCTCATAAATTTCATGAGAGTGTTATAGGGTATTAACTATGTAATTGAATCATATGTAATGGAGGATGATTCTATTGTTTAAAAAATTTTACATGGAAAACCTTCTCCCGATTAACGATGTTGGGGGAGAAATTGATCCCTGTATATATAGGTATAAAGACTCTTAAACTATCATAAATTTAGAATAAACATCTACTGAATGTGGATATTTCAACCATATGATTTATTGGATATTTTAATTTTTCGATGGGTAAATACTCTTTGAATATCCAAATTAAAAAATAAAATTTGTCACGTGTCACAACGGGACATATAGTGTCACACCCCGAATTTTCTAGTTCCTTACAAAGTGTTTATTTTCATAATTCCTTCCTAAATTATGACTGTATGATGAATTTCACATCCTGGACATGTGTTTTAGGATGTTAACACTTTGATTACACTATATCTAATTTTAGTTCTTCTATAATAATAAATTCTGATATTTAGCTATGAGCCTTGTCATATCTGAGTTCATAGTGGATAATTTTAACATTGAATTCCACATACATATTTACTTAATAATTTAAATTTAAACTTAATTTTCCTTCCATAATAGGTGATTACATTAAATATGTTGATAATATTTATCAATTAAATTAAAAATAATAAATTTTATATTAAAATTTATATACAAGAAATGAAACTACTTGATTCAAGGGAAACATTAAGAATCATCTCAACTAGAAAAATTGGGATAATTTATAGTGTGAAAAATATTATATAACACCCAATTATTTTATTTATGTATTTACTTGGATGATAACATAGAGTATTCTGTATATTTATTTATATGGTATGAAAAGTGTAATGAATGAAAATATAGTATATTGTTATAATCAAGTCGTTTAACTAGAAGCATGAAGAGGAATAAATATATGTTGATAAAATATTTATTTAGTAATGAGATAATTTATATATATATATATAATAGAATTTATACGATTCAATATATGATTTAAAAATAAATTTTCCTCAAAATTGGTTTTTGTTTATTTTTTATCAAATAAATTAATGTATTTCTACCAATTTTAGAAAAATTATGTTGAAAAATTAACTAATTTATTTAATTAATCAAGTTAAAGACTTCTTAGAGTTACTTTTTGATATGTTCTTGAAAATATTTATTTTTCGATGAAATTTGGAAAAAAATACTTTTTACTAAAAACTATATTTTTATATAAATGATATTCAAAATTAAATTTTGTTTTAATATATTTTCAAGATAATATAAGATTATTTATTTTATTAATAATTTAATTAATGTATCTAAAATTGATATTATGTTTCATTTTGGTATTAACACGTTTTACACATAAGAAAACAATTTTTTGGAAAATCGCTTTTCATCACGTATAGTGGGATTTATATAAACATAAATTATAACTCTTCTTCTAATTAAATTTGATAAAATTGAATATAAATTTATAATAAGTGTAATTAATATTTTTTAATATTTTTAACTAATTTTTTTTATAATTAGTATTAAATACAATAAAACATTGTTACCACGGATAAGGGTAAGGTAAATTTACCATGGGGTTAAACGAAGTAATAAGTGTAATACTTCTAATTAAACATTTATAAATCCCATTAAATAGTATTTTTTAAAAACTATATTGTCCTACATTTTAATCCATTCCATTATGGATTTTTCTCTTTTTTGAGAAATTTTTATATTTTAATCATTTAAGAAATTCAAAGTGTGCCCTCTCACCAACCTATAAATGGACCACCATAATTTCTCTTCATTAAAAAACTATGATCAAACTAGAACTAGAAAATCCTAACAAATTAACTTTTAAACTTTACTATCCATTAATTATAGGTGATGATATTTTTAAAAGTCTTTTTCCTTGGCCCCTTAAGAATGGATCTATTGGAGGTATGTTCTATAAGAGACAATCATTCTACTCCATTTCGTTTAAATTATTTGTTCTTATATATCCTATAAATATGTTTTATTCATAAAAAAATTGTAAATTTAGTATCATAAATATAATAAAATGTTATTATGATTATTTTACCATCATTACTCATCCATTTTCTAATAAATTGGAAGTGAATTATCGATCATGTGTGCCTTTGGACTATGGCCTCCATATAGATATATATTTCATTTTTCTATTACCGTCATTCATTGTTGATTTTTAGGGTGAATTTAATATTTATATATTTTATTTATGATAGAATTATGGTTTATGATGATAAAATATAATTTATATATCACCCATTTCTTTCATTAGATAATAAAAACAATTCTCTCGCAAATATATGACCTAGTATATCAATCAACTTTGTAAATTTTTTTCTATCATTGTTTTTTTATAATTATAAGTTACGTAACTAATGATTATATTTTATATTTATATCACTATAGTTATTCTAGATAATATAGAACCATGATCAAATATTTTGTATAATAACTTCCAAACTTATTCGTTAATGAAAAAGAAACGTTTTCTATCGGGAAATAAAGATTATAATATAGAGTTATTAATAAATGGATGTTAAAATGGTATAACATTAAATTATATGTTTTTATATGTATGTTCATGATTACTTTATAATTGTATAATAAATTTAGTTTATTATACATAATGTTTCACTACATTCTATGAAATTTGATTTTTAGGTAATAGATTTATGTTTTAGTCTAATTTTGATAAGTATTTTTTTCAAAAATTTATTTAGAGTGAAATTATAAAATCATTACATAATAAAAATATTAAGTTTTATTTTTCTTTGTAAAATTTAAAGTATTTAATAAAATTCATTTAATATTATATTATGATTCATTAAAATAATTTTTTTACAATGACATAATTTCATGAAATAGTTTTCAAGGAAATAACAATTTGATTTTTTAAATGAGGATATTTTGTCTTTTTACGAAAAATTTTAATTGGATATTTGATTTAACAAACTCTTAGTCAATATAATTTCATATATATATGATAAATCAATGTTTTAATGCTTCCTTTAAATTTTTTCATTGTTTTATTAAATGAAAAAATAATTCTTCATATTATAAAAATTCATTCATTTTGATAAATTGTTTTCAAAATTAAATGTTTATGTTCTGCATGGAATATTCTAGTGATATTTTAAAAGATTTTATCATCTATATAACATTCATTGTAATAGAATATTATTTTATGTGGATATGATTCTATGATACCATCTATATTCTTTTCTCTAATTTTTTATGACTGCAATGATGTTAATTTTGCCAAAAACATATATTCTAATGGGTTATGGTATGATGAAATGATAAAATTTTTATAGAACATATTTCATTTTTACTGGTTTTGATATGATGATATTATACTTTATTTATGTTTTTTGGGAACAAATATGTATGATTTTAACTATATAATGGGTGATCCATAAATTATATATCACTTCAATACAATGGGAAATGATGGGTGTCTAATGAGAAAATAAATATTGGAATGGGGAGTGAACCTAGTTTAGTAAGGGACTCTGTCTAATGTGATTATATTCGAAGTGGTCCTTGCATGAGGATAATATGGAATGGGTAAAGAACCTAATCAATTGTGATAGTTTTAAAAGTGATCCTTTTTTTAATTATTTGTTATGATTATGTGTATGACATGAAATTCTTCCTTATTCTAATGTTATTATCTCATGGATCATGTTCTTTTATTATTTTATGATTCATTTCATATGAACTACCGAGATTTATGTTATGAATCGTTATTATTATAAATCATATAATGTTATTATTATAAATCATTAATCTCATGTTCCCAAACTGTTATGATTATGTTAAAGATAAATAATTCTGGATATCTCTGTTATTTATCATTTTTCAGAATTTGAAATCATATTTTCTTATGTTTAGTTTCCTTGGGTTGAAAAAGAATGTTTTTCTGTATGCTATGTCAATTACAGGTTATAATTTTGAATAAAATAATACGAAATGATGAAATAATTTATGTACTTGTTTTTTATGTATCCATGTTTCCCAAGACACCAATCCTTTATAGTTATAGAAAATATCATGTTATTATGTAACAAATATTCATATAAAATGATGTCATATATTTGTATCAAATGTATGGAACACTCTTTTTGATATCCTAAAAATTTTTAGGTATTTTTTGGAAATTATGATGATAAAAAATTAATGATAACACATTGGATAATGCTAATTATAGGAGGACATCAAATGTTATTGTGAAAAAAGAAGTGTGGTTTTAATTGAAAATAAATATCAATTTAAAAACTAGAATATAGATGATGTTTTTTCACAGATTCACCTAGGCATAAGAACACCGAATCAAAAATATTGGGTATAAAATTTATCATCAATAGTTCATGATGAATGGGGCTTATACTTTAAACCAAGCTAGAAACTCAATGGGGATATTAATATTTTAATTCTCATATATTGAGAAGTTTTTTTAAAGTATTTTAATATATATTTACCATTGATGAACTAGATTAATCTTTTGGAATCATTAAGTGAAATTAATTTATCAATAATTATATATCCTATAAATTAATTTCATTATTATATGATTCCAACTCAAATTATTTTTCATCATATTACATTTTCTTGTTTGAGTCAATGGTTTGATGAAGACGGAATTGTGTTAAGGATGAATGCGATAGAAAAGGAAAATTTTCATCATAGGAAAAAAAAATTATACATATATAATAAAAAATATTTTTCGTATACTTATGCTACTTTTGAAACCCATAAATCATATCTATGTTCTTAAAGTGAAAAGGGAGAACAACTTACTATTGTGTCCTTGATGAGGAAACATCTTGTTATGTTTAAGTGGGGCCCCAAATACAAAAGTTGCTGAAAAATTTATCTATAACACTAAAATTTTATTATCTATTCTCTAGGGTTTAGAACCAGAAAATTTATTTTTGTTATCCTTTCATTAGAAATGTAAAGTATATAAATGGTAGACTCATATCAAGAAAATGAGGAAATTTAAAAATTGACTCCCTGAAGTGGGATAAATTTATAATGTTCTTTTTATAATAAGTACGTAAATATTATACATTGTATAAAAATAGAGAAGAAATTTCATGTGCTAAAACAAATTGATGATAAATCCATATCCACATACGAGTCAGATTTTATCAAACTTTTGGGGTTTGATTTTTGTTTTTTCTTCCAACTCGAAATTAAAATTGGTCACTTATTTAGTGGATTCAAACTATGAATTTGAGAGGGTGTTATCCATAAATATGTTTCGTATATATGAATAAATTATTTTATATGATATCAAAGTTGAAATAATGATTTATGTAACAAGTAAATATCATGGATTTGATAAGAAAATAATGACAGAATTTAAACAAAATTATAATATTATAAATCATAGAGGTTATAATATGAGTTTTCTTTTTTTTTCTAGATGTTTGAAATTAATCATGAAGGGTATATTCTTAAGGTGAATTCAAAATGTATTATTTTAGGTAAATATGGATAATGACAAAAACGAAATATAATGTGATGATAAGAGTCCAGTCATTGAATGGAATGATGAAAAATATCTACATAGTGCACCACCCACACTACAATTTTTAAATTAAAATAGTATGGGAATTATGCTAACTAGTGTTCCAATCATAAGGTTAATTATGATGAATCTTTTCATCTACCTATTATGCCAAAAAATAAGGGGAAATATCATGTGATCGCTATTTCTAAATAGGGGGATAATACAGATGTGTTGAAATTTATATTTATGATCCAATATGGAATGAATAATGTCATATTTGATTATGGTTCTACTGACTCATTTACATTTTCATAATTTGATACATGTATCCTAATACATTATCAATTATTAGATTATGAATTAACATTGAAAAATATTATTGTTACAATGATCACATCTCAAGTGAAGTAATCTTATTTGATTTAACATTGTCGGAATAGACAACCAGTAAATTTTATTGTTAACCCTCTAGTAAAATTTAATGTTATTTTCTGTATAGACTCGATTTATTTATATAAAACCATTATTAATTTCCAAGAAATAAAATTAAGAGATTATATTTCAACCCAACCGATAATAGTTTACCATTGTAATGAAAAATGTGAAATTATAGTATAAATTTGATCCATTGTATGGGTCATGATTCATATTCAAAGAGGGTATTTATCTCATATGGTTGGAGAGAAACACAATATCAATGATATGCCTATTATACCAGAATATGTTGATGTATTTCCCAAAAAATTACTTTTTTCATCCTAAAAATAACAAATTTTATTTTTCAATATAACTTATACCAAGTAATAAAGCTATTTGAAAGAATCCAAAGAGAATATCCCCAACGATGTTACATGAATTGAAAAACAAAATCTACGAGAATTTTGATGAAGGCTTCATTCATCTAAGTGTATAACTATGGGGCACACCTATTAATTTTTTAATGTAAAAATATTTATCAATAGTAATTCTCATTTATTATACGTAAATTATCAATATCAAAATATATAATAAGTAAATGCATCCCTATATTGATAATTTTTTTGATAAATTACAAAAAAAAATTGTTTTATATGAATTTTTTAAATCTAGATACTATAAATTAAGGCTCAAAAATGAATACATAAATCATTATATATAAGGTATGGACACTATGAGTTTGATATTCCATTTTTCCATACTAATTCCCCTATTATATTATTGGATTTGATTAAAAGATTCTTTAGAGATCGTCTTGATCAATTTATGGTGGTATTTATAGAATGAATTATTATGTATTTAATGACTATTAAAGACCATTAATATCACATGAGTATTGTACAAAAGCACATAATAAAGGGTAATATGTATAAAAATTTACCAATTGTAAATTTTTGATATATATTTAAGTCATATATTCTTATGTGAGAGTGTATCAATTGATCAATAAATGATATTTGTTATTTATCATTGGCTTAGACAAACTATGGTTTCTGATATGTATATTTTTCCTGATTTTTATTGATATTATCAAGGATGTTTGAATAATTTCTTACAAATATCTAGTTAAATCACTATATAATCATTGAAATAAGTTATGCTATTTTGTACTAATGAATGTAATGAAAATTTAAAAGAGAAAAAGTGAAGTTTGGTCATCAGACATATACTAACAATACCATCCAATGGATAAGGGTTTGTGATATATTGTGATGTTACACGGAAGGGACATAGATTAATCCTAATGATAAATGATATGTTGATAGACTATGCTCTACACTGTTGGAAAATTCAACAGAAAAATTTTCTCACTTGTGATTTTGTGTTAGCTATTGTGGTTTCTTCCTTAATGATTCGGATTAATTATATATATATAGAAAGGTATGATATTTATACTGATCATAAAATTTTAAATTATATTTTCAATCATAAGAGATGAATATTCTCCATATAATATTATTAGAGTTGACTAATGATTATGAATAATCAATACATTAACACTCTATGAATGAAACAAAATATGGACGATGCTTTGAGTCGAATGGATCGTGCTATATTATCTACAATGAAGATTTTTGAAGATCCAGTAATTTTGGATTTTAAATGTATAGATCTATAAATACTAAATTATGTTTTTAAAGGGTATCTTTCTTAATTTATTTTTGAAGAATTTATCCAATTTATATTAAATAAGTGTGTAAGGATGATGTAGAGATGCAGAAGAAGGTGATAAATGTTCAATATTTCGACAATTATTATAATTGAATGATAATTTTTTAAAAGAAAATGTGTGTCTCACCCAACCCTCATTTAGGGTTGAAATTGTATGAAGCACATAGTTTATCTTTTTCTATTCATCCTTCAATTAAGAATATGAATAAATATTTGAGATATTATTTTAGTGGGAATTATCGATGACTGATATTGAAGAGTATATATCTCAGTTCTTGGTATGTCTGAAAGATAAGTCAAAGAGATATAATTCTAAGGGGATGCTATAATCACTTTAAATAACTAAATGGAAATGAGAAAACATCACCATTGATTTTTTCACTGGAGTCCCCAAAATTTCTAAAGTCCATAATTCTATTTGGGTTGTAGTTGATTCTCTTATAAATTAAAAACAATTAATTTAAATAATAAAATATTTCTAGGTTTAGTATCTTTCCAAAATATATACTGATGATGTGCTAAGGTTTCATGGATTTCCATATTCTATTGTAACTGAATGAAATCCTAGGTTTACAAGTATGTTCAAGATAATTCTTTAGTTAAACATGGATTTAATGTTGGAATTCAATACTTCTTACCATTCTCAGATGGATTCTTAGTCAATGATTTCCATTAAAACACAAGGGAATATATTTCTATCTTGTTTTATGGATTTCAATGGTTCTTTGGATAAACTCATTATTATTATTGAATTATAATATAATAATTGTGTACACTCAATCATTCAAATGGATCATTATGAATACAAATATGGAATGATGTTTATAACAATAATGTGATGTGATGGAGTTGGAGGAAGAATGTTATTAGAACCGAAGCAAGGTGAAAAAATAGTAGAGAATATTTTATCCATTCAATATCATATCATGAATATAAGGCCCCAGCCTTAAACCTTACTTAATCTTGAGTTATTACAAGATTACACATTGAGGATCTTTTCGGGTTTAGATTTTTAGAGAATTAGATCATAAAACTTTCATTACATTCCACATATAAACAAAGTGGTTACATAAAGATAGTATTCTTCATTCCCATCAATGGAAACACATTTAAAATAAAACATGGATTGTTTCTTGACACATCCTTGACTCTATCATCTTATCATGTACCTTTCCCTTGACCTGTGAAAAACATTTCAAAAACTTGGGATGAGCATAAAAACTCAGTATGGGTTATATAAAAAAAACATGGAAAGGAAACATGAGTTCATATATACATAAGAATGAAATCATAATTTACCCATAAAACATAGGCACTTTAACATACCTCATAAAATCATGAATAAATCATAGAAATCATAAGACATAAAGGTAACTTGAGGCATTCATAACATTCTTACGTAGGGAGTAACCCTCTTGGTTACGTTTGGAATACCTATCATAGTATATTCCCTAAAATCTATTCGGAGAAACCTTAATGTTTCACTCCTTCGCGTTACCCAATGCATTGGAGAGCTATATCGGGCTCACCTGCCCTTAGTTTATCACGGAACCACCCGTCTTCTTAATAATGCCCAAGAGCCATAACATAATCATATCACATAAAACATGCATAAAGGAAACATAAAATTTCCACATTTAGATCACGAGATATCAATACAACACATTGATATAAAAACATTATGAAAACCATTTTCAATACCAAAATAAAAGAAAAGTAAAACATGGTATTTATTTTTCTTTTAAAAAGAAGGTTTGGCTTGTAGAAGAAGCCGAAACTCAAATAATGGTCACGACGGCGGAGAAGTCGTTGTCGCCGCATACGTATGACAAAAACATTCCCTTTTGTTGTTTAGTAAAAGCTACATATAAAAAGATTCCTTTTGAAAAAGTCAAAGGGGTTTATACACCGTATAAAATAAAGTTGTGTATAAAATAAAATATGCCTCAATGAAAGGAGATTGAGACGAAGTCCCATACCTCGTATCCGACTTGACCCGACCGTTCTTTAATCTCCTGAATAATAAACTTGAGTTAATCTCTACTTGCTTATGAATCATTTTCAAGTTCATTATTCCTTTTATACCATGTTATGTACATCATGTAATCAGTTAAGTTAATAATGTTCATTTTGTCGGTATTTGGTTCTTAAGTCAAAAATAGACTTCTTACACTTACATGTTGTTAATTTGGTCATAGTTTCGTTATATCCAGAATGATATTAATGATTTGGATAACATATATATCATATATATTCATCATATACTTGTATTTATAATATTATATCACATTTTAGAGGTAAGAAATGAAATGCACCGTTCATGGAGACGGTATGTCGTACGTACGCATGAACGCTACTTCCATTTCTATTTCATATTTTCTGCAATGGAATCATAATGATATAAGAGTATATTATAATTCCAGTATAATAACATATATAATATCATTAACTTTATCCTTTACACATCCCACATATGGTATTAACGAATCAAATCATTTTCAGGGGGCGGTAGTCCGCACTTCCTAAAATGAATATATCGTGTTTACCCCTAATGGGAACCATAAAGGTATGCCCAAAATGAAAAAAACAGAAGCTTAAGGAAAAAATAAACATATTATATATCATATATAAAAATAGTGACATCATAATGTCCACCTTTGAAGGTGTTAAATGAATATTGAACAATCATCGTTTCGGGAGGCAGAATTTCACCATCCACGGAAACCGTATGTTCTTTAACCATTTGATGCAGTTATGTGAGAGTGTAGCTCAAATAAATCTTATAACAAAATCCTAGTATATTGAAGATACTGGTGTTGTTACAAAAGAAGTAAATAAAAAGATTTTAGGGGGTTGGAGAAGCAAAATAAAACAAATGAACATGAGAGAATGAATTACCTTTAAAAGTGTAACTCCTTTTGATTTGAGCCTAAAGGCTTCCTCTGAAAGGATTCTGCCCAAATGGAATCCTCTAGGATGAGGATAGGGATATGGAGAGTGTAAATGGGCAGGGGTTGGCAGAGTCAAAGGCTTGAGTAGTGTGTGAAATGAGGTAGAGGTGGGGGCCTTTTATAAGAGGAGAGGAGGGGCACTTTTGGAAAGTAAAGAAATATTACTTTATTTGAAAATGTGTTTCGGTTTCAAAAGGTCCCACATTGATATAATTCGTGGATAAGGTGATAAGGGTTTTAAATCCACTCATACAATTGGTTTTGGCCATGTGTAGTTCATATATGTTACATTATCTTTCCATTTTATTTAAATCGTCAAATACTGATGTCATCGCTGCATCATTATTATGTCATAAATAATTTAATTTATTTAATGTCTAAAAATCATAAAAAAAATACTATGAGGTAGGAAATATTTTTATCTTTCCAATGACTATTTATAATCAAATATCCGATCTTTATAACCCCATGTAAAAATTGTTTTCGTAATACATCTCTTGTTTGTGTCATTTTTACTTTAACATTTAATAAAAAGTAATTTATGTCATTTCCAAACCAAAGTGTCTCCATGGGGTCCCCAAGATGACCCATGGCATTTCTTGGTCGGCCATGACACAACCAATAAGGGTAGTACATGTGTCAAAGTCATCTTATTTTATTAAAACATTATTTTTACCTTAAACTACACTAATTACCACTAATCGCGATTAAGAACTTAATAAGTTACTGTTCACCAAAAAATTATTATAATCTCATTGAACCACATTTTACTTCTTAATGAAAACTATGTATGTCGGATTTTTAAAATTCAATACACATTAGTGGTAAACTTTTATTTAACTGAAAAATCTGTTTTCTTGATTACCACTTAGTGGTTTCACTATTCATCAAAAATTGAAGTTTTTCAGAAAATTACCAAAAATTCACCCTAAGCTATATTTGATATTCCGAATTCAAAAATGAAGTCTATTTTACAAAATTCAAATAATATAAGTCACATTAATTAATTTAATAATTAATTCCCACTGCCAGAGAAAAAAGTGTGTTTTTACAAAACAATAAGTATCAAAAGATTGACACCAGTTTAAGTCCAATTTCAAAGTGAAATTGATTCCAATGACCACCATTAGATAAAATGGTATAAATATATTCTAATTTCACTTCAAAACCCATTCAAAACATAATCTAATCATATAAATAAATTATATTAAAAAGTAGTTTTGATGTAAAATGCAGTATTTTTCACTATTCATTAAAAAATGAACATTGTCAGAAAAATACCAAAAATTCACACAAGGTAAATTTTGATGTCCCAATCATAAAGAATTAGTTTATTTTGACAAACATAGTTTATAAAATTGTCAAAAGATAGATTCAAAAATGGTTTGCCATCAAAAGGCAGTAAAACAATCTTTTAAGAATATTAGTGTATTCAATGCATAAGATTGTATTTATTTTCATTTTAAGCCTCTATAACAGTATCTTAATCATTAATAGACATAGATAAAAATATCTATTATTCATTACTTACTTGGGATGTTACAATGATGTTTTAGATTTGATATAAAATTAGGCTGGAAATGTTGATTAAATATTGAATTCATAACTAGTGATAAGCTATTCCATTGAATTTTGCAAACAAATAAGGTTAGCATATTCATAATAAATTGATACCTAATCCCAATGTATATTTTCCCCTTTTGTATTCTTAAAATAGTAGGGATGGTATCTTATCACTTGTGACATCACTGAACCTCTATAATTATCACGATTCATTCCTTTTATCTCTCCGGAGGAAGTATATACTTGATCCTCCATGGGTAATGAACTCAGAGGTTGTAGTAACAGAGAATGAAAAACCATATAAATAAAATTGGCTTGAGATATTCGATCATAGAGATAAAGTGAAATGAAACAATAAAACTCACCATGAAAAAGTTATCTGGAGGAATTTTAAATTTAAGGAAGCTACATATAAATACTAGGATGTTATGAAATATATATACACAAAATTTCATTTATTTGAGTGATGTAATTTTTAGGGATAATTGCATTTTAATTTGGTAGAATGTAAGACGATTATATTTTGTATATGAATTTCCTTTGAAATTAATGTTAGGTATTGAATAATATTCTTTATATAAGTACTCACATTTAAACGGTATGTAATATAGAATATCATTATAACCTAGTGAATAAATTGGATCTATGAATATGAATTATCACTGTAGGGAAAATATGTAAAAAAATTTCAAAAAAAATAAAATATATTGATACTTTTGTATTCATTTTTTAGTTATGTCATTATATGATTAAAAAATATATTTTCCCTCTAATTTTTTTTAATTTCCAATTTTTAAAAAATAATATAATTACTCTCAACTGATATTATAAATATATATATGAAAACCCGAATGTCATTTTTAAAATCAACATGTAAAAATTATCTTACATTGACTTTTTTTAGTATTTTCAGAAAATAATGACTTTTTTGTAGAATAGTGAAATTATTGATTTTTATCGACAACTATTTTTTTTAATCATTTTTTAAGAAACATTTTTTTAAATGGTTTTAATATACTTTTTTGAATTCTTGGATCCAGCGTCCACCTTTCTTGTGCCACAATCCCAGTTGGATTTATGACCCCTGGTGTGAGTCCCCATATTCTAGGGGATACTAACTAGTTGTGGGGGTGTGTAGGTATTATAGAGGGGAGGGTATACCATCATGGAAGAGTAACACAGTGGATAAAATAAATGTAAACAGAATCAAAAGCATAATCCAATTTATATATATAGTATGTAGTGGATCTTAAATATATGCAGTGGAATATTGATGAACATAATGACATAAGAAAACCTCAAAGGCAGTGTTTTATACAAAATGGATACATGGAATTCTAGTACAAAAGAAAAATGGGATAAATCAAACTTGTATGCAAAAAAAAAGTAAAAAAATTTAACAAAATAGAAAAGCTTCTTTATATCATCTTGAGCATAATCCTAGTCCATTTTTCCTAACTCCATATAAGAAATATGAATCAATAGCCTAAAATGTCGTGTTTCCCTTATACATGTAGGTATAGGAAAACAATATTCTCAAGTTCCGAAGGCATCCTATGGAGGGTGTGAGATAAAAATCTATGTAGGCCACCACCAACTGTTCTTTCATGTAATCTGAATAGGCACTCATATGTAAATAGTGTACACCTAATAGAAGTAAAGTAAAACAACAACTAATAAATTATTAACATTATTATGATGTTCCTAATGGATACATAGATTGTCAACCAGCTTCCAGTCAAGGCTGATATGTTAGATTATATTACCATGCATATATATATATATATAGATTATCACTTTCATGGGGTAAGAATTCCTCTCATCCATACATGTATATTGATATTGTAACTGGTGTGGGGTAATAATGTCTCCAAACTATATGTATATAGTGATTATAACTGGCATGGAGTAAAAACGCCTCCCACCCATACACTTATATAATAGATGGAATGGTATAAGAGTACCCCTAACCAGTATATTTATTTCATAACTCATTAGGATAGCAGTGAAATAAGCATTTATATCATATATGGTAGGGAAAAAAAGCTTACATCATTTAAATTTCAAAAAACAAACCATTTTATTCAATTCATTTTTAATAAATCATAAAATGGTCAAGGCTATTAAAATCATTGAAACCAGTCCATTAAATCTAATTCAACTTTGAGGATTAATCAATCTCAACATAGCTAACCAAGAAAGCCCACAATCTAATTTGAATTCCCTGGAAAATTAATTTCAATGAAAGGTTTCAATCCCAATGGGATATTTTTAGTTACTCCCATTTACATTTTCATAGTTAAAATTTAAAAAGGGCTAAGCACTATTGAAGCACCTTAGTATTAAAAAATTACACATGCTAAAATTTCTATTTAAACATAAAACAATAGTTTAATCGAAATTGGGGAACATGTGTTTTCAACCATTTGGCCAAAAATCCATTTTCATGGTGGCACTCCATTGGTTGTCTATTTGGAGTATGGGTGGTCTCTAAACCGCTAAACAAACCCCAATTCACTAACATCAAGACACTAGGGTCATTTAGACCTGAAGAAACCAACACCTCGAGGGAGTTCGACAAAGGTTGGCTCATGAAATAGTTAATTAAATACAAAATGAGCAATATGCAAATGAAAAAACTTTGTGACCCCCAACCATTATCGGGTTAGGCAAAGCGTATCTTTATATAGGCCTCATATTCGAAGATGTTTGGAAGAGATCTGAGTTTCTCTCAAATGACATGGAAATAGAGAATATGATCCAAAATAAAAATAGCCCAATATAGGAAATTAATAACAGAGATAGGAATATATAGCTTATGGATCCTAACCATAGGGGTTCAAATGACTCAGAAAGATTGTTTTTTGGTCACCAGATGATGGAGTTATGAAGAATCCAAAGAGGGATGAGGGTTTGAGATCAAGGAGGAGTAGAACCCTGGTCCTATCTATGGAAGGGAAGAATAAAAAATAATATTTAGGTAAGACTATTATAGGGGGAATGGTAATTTGTTACCAAGACAACTTACACATGGTTTATGTGCATAGTTTACAAACATTTAGAAAATACTGTGTGATGACTCTGTCCCATTTTTACAGTAGTTTACACGGACATGGATCAAGTCTGCATGATTGCAGAAAAACCAAACAGACTTGTAGGTTTTCCTCTCTATAGCCTCATCGTTCTCACAAAAATCGAGGCCTATATCCTATGGATTTCATTATCCATGAGGTCAATCTTGTAGCCCATTTATCCAGACCACTGGGCTCTAATCTATCATGGAACGCTCCTCGGTTATTTTCTAAGCCATAGAAAACCTTTACCATCACAAAAGGAAATATTCAAACTTAAAGACATTGATCATTACCATGGTCAAATGAAAGGTCATTACGACATCCCCTCCTTATAGAAACTCATCCCTGAGTTATCCTTCGAAGGGTAAAGACATACATTCAGTAAAGAGTTCTTTATACTAAAGTTGAATATCAACATCCCGCTCCTATGTATCATATTGTACTCAGTCATGCTACCATAGAACCTATATAATAGAAACATGTCTTCTTATGAGTCTCTTCATGCTCCAATCAATAATATGCAAAATATACTACTCAAAGAAAAAATCCACATACAGCTCAACCTCATCGGGCTGAAATACATGAGTCAAATCTTAATTAGCTGAGCTGACATTCATGAAAGTCATCATAGATGGATATATATCTCTAAAGAAGGGTGATCTGGTAATCCATAGGTCTGATCTTCTTGACCACCCTGATGTGTCCAACAAACCTTAAAATTTATTTACCTACTTCAAAATACGTCTATGCCTTAGCATAGATGAGACTATCAGGAAAATTCAGCCTCTGACCATGAACTAAAGAGGACTCCAACAACTGTTGGAATAATAATTCTATTTATATTAAGATTTCAACATTTGATTTCTGATCAAATGGACCTACTCTGATGTCTCCTACACAAGGAAAGGCCTAAGCACTTCTGGTTCACTTTCCACTATCTAGCATAGAGGTGAGCGACAAGGCCTAGCATTAAAAAATACATTGGGATCCATCTTAATAGTAACATTGAAGATTTTATTATATGAAATCATGAAAAGGGTATCATGTTTCCCCATGAACTCCCAATGTCAAGAATGCACAAATGGAGTATATCCTCTTTCACATGTCTTGTATGATCCATTTTTTCCTCAGTATGAGGGTGATAGGAAATCCTCAAAAGTTCCAAAATACCCAAGGACTTATGCAACAAGTTCTATAACCATGATGTAAAGTGAGAGTCTCTGTCAGAAATGGTAGAATGTGGTGCTCCATGAAGATGTAACACCTATTTGACATTAAACATTACTAGGCCATCTATTAAGAATGTTTCTCGTACGCGTATAAAGTGTGCAACCTTCTTTAGATGATCAATGAAACCCCATACCGCTTCATTTCCATGAGAAGACCAAGATAAATTATTCACAAAGTCCATTTAAACATCATTACATTTCCACATAGGAATGGACATCGACTGAAGAAACCCCATTAGACCCTAATGTTCCACATTCACCTATGGACAAGTAGAATATCATGTGACGAATCTAGTTATCTCCGGTTTAATGTTGGGCCACCAATATTAGTGTCATATATACTAATACATCTTGTTGAAACTGAGGTTATCTATACATTTTGAGGTGTGGAAATCCATCATAATCTCTTCTCTCAAGTCAGCTGGGACTGATAAAAATCTACCAGACAATAGAGTGTCATCCTTGTAGACTATCCAACCAGACGTAGCATCATTATCAAAGACATTTTCATGTAGGATAAGGTATTAAGTATTATATACTAGCCTCATCCTTACCCATTCCAGATTATTTAATGTAAAAAATATGGATGAGAGGATAGTTCATCCACTTTCCTCTTGAACCTCAATATGCATCTCTGAGAATAGGGCCAGAAGATTTCAATCATCATTGGACTCCTGAACCGCCAGTGTCTAAGTATTTTTTATCAAGGAATAAGCTATTGAATTACCATTACATTGAGTATAGTCACGATCAAAATCAAAATATTATATCTACTCGACCAACCTATGCTACCTGATATTTATATCCCATTGAGTGAAGATGTATTTATGGATTTTGTGGTTTGTGAACACCACAAAACACTTTCCCAAAATATAGTTTATCTAACAACATATTGTATACACAAGTGTAGTGATCACGAGGTCATTCTTAGGGTAATTATATTCATGAGGTATCTGCTGATAATAACTATATAAAACGACTCACATGTTCTACATCAGAAGTGCTCCAAGACTAATACTAGATATATTATAGTAGACCGTATAAGCCCTACCAAGACCTAGAAGAATCAATATATGTTCTGAAGTAAGCCTCCCCTTCAGCTATTAAATTCTTGATTCAAAAGCTTCAGACCATTCAAATTTCATAGCATTCTTTGTTAAGAACATATGAAGACATGCAAGGCTTGAGAAAACCAAAAATAAAGTGTTTGTAAAATTCGGATTTCCCTAAACAAATATGAATATTAATGAAAATCATGGGATACTCTCAAGAAACTATAGATCTCACTTTCTCTGGGTTGACAAAAAATTCATTACATTAAGTTGATGTGATCCAAGAAGTGGACTTCATCGATTTAGAATTCACATTTACTAAGCATATAAAAGAGCTGATTCTCTCTTACCATATTCATATTAATATCAAGATGGGTTCCATGGTCATATATGGAGTGAGAATATACTAATACGTCATCAAAAAATAAAACGACAAATGAATCTAGATATGGGTGGAAGTCCCAATTCATAAGAAACATAAATACAGTAGGTGTGTTCATGTGTCCAAACAACATAACCAGGTACTCATAGAGACCATACCATTTACAAAAAGTTTTGTGAGTTATGTATGAAGTCTTGATAGGAAACTAATGATAGACTGACCTCAGATCTATTTTTTAAAACACCATAAATCCTCAAATATGATCCAATATGTTTTATATTCTAGGTATTGGATACCGAATCATAATATTTAGTAGATTTAATTGATGGAAATCCATACAAATAAAAATGTTACCATTCTAATTCTTGGTAGATATGACATGTGATCCCCAAGGATATGTTTGGGTGTGTATAAATCATTTTTCTTTAAGATCCTCCAACTGCTTCTTAAGAACCGAAATATCTTTAGGTTGTATGTTATAAGGAGGAATGGTCATAGGTATGACTCATGACACAAGATCAATAGTAAAATCTACCTCTCGCATGGGTGGTATACCAGAGATTTCATTAGGAAAATGTTCTATGATGTGGTACACTATAGGAGGAATGACAATAGATTTTAACCCATAATAATCAATGTAATTACTGGTGACATGTGTTATAATAGTACTCAACATCAGGTGTTGGATTCTTGATCATGTCACACTTGCATCCCATTGACCCTTTTTAATCTGCGTAATTCCCTTTGGTGATTTAAATATCACCCTCCAATGATAGCAATCGATATGGGCTTTGTAATGAACTGAACAATCTCTCACAACCATTTTAATGAAAACAATCAAGTTTGGAATGTAAAGTATCCATTCGAAAAGGTAACCACCTATCTCAAGAGGAAATTATGACAATGGCGAAGGCACTCAGAATATATACCTCAGGGTTTATCTATCTTAATAACACAATGATATTACTCACTATCGAGGCCAAAATTTTTAGCAACTACCTCATGAATGATTGAGTGGGAAGCATGTATCAATCAAAGAAGACCCTAGGGTGGAGGTTACTAGAATAGTGCCTCATAAAGTAGATGGTATGACATGCTAATACTACATTATTGTATAGATAACATGTAACTAGGATGTACTAGGGCCTTGAGCTACTTCCTGACTACCCTGAGAAGGCCTTCTCTACTAGCACTGAAATTCATAAATCGGGTTTACCTCTACCTCACTAACCCTGTTGTCCTGAACAATGAATGGTATTTTAGCTTCCTTATTGTTGTGATCCTACTGACCCAACTTTTTGTCTATGAGTATATGTAGATCCCTATTCGCTAGAAACAGGATGGAATGATCTAAGAAAAAGGCAGAGGTGACCCAACCCACCACTATCTCTACACTCAAATGGAATCCATGTAAGCATCCTCCTTAAATGTGTTGGCTCCCAATACAAGTGACAGATAAGAGAACTAACTGTCAAAGGATACTAATCATTTCTACATCTAAGAGGCTCTTCAAATATTTTCATTTGTCTAGAAGAAGACCCACTAGAATCCTTAGGTACTGAACCACCCTATATGGCACTATCAACATCCCACAAATTTTTCTCTGTAATTAGGGTATAGTTGACAATCTCAATAAATTTCATCATCCTGAACACATTGAATTTCAATCGGATGTCGTAACACATCCCATAATCAAATGTCATAGAATCCAGTATATCATCAGGAAATAGGGAAGGATCAAAACTCAAAATATTAGTGAAATGGGACTAGTAATCCTTAACTGATATGGTCCCTGACTATAGATTCATGACCTCTCTCGATATGACAGCCCACAATGTCTTGGGAAAGAAGTAATTATAGGAGATTGTGAAGAATATTTCCCAACCCAACCCTCTATATTTCTTGCATTGGTGTTGGAATCCCACCATCTCATGGATGATTTGTGTAACATATAAGCTGGTCGTTTGAGTGTAACAGCCCGAGATTTTATAAAAAATATTCTTTTTTATTTCACTAATGTCTTGTGTTGTACACTACACCAAAAGGAGCTTGCACAACACGCATCCTTGACTTGCCTTGCATTACACGCAATCACAACCTTCCTCGATAGCGTGTGTGGTACGTAATACTGAGTTTTACGAAACAATGATATGCTATTAAAATATTATTAAAACTAGCCGTTATGAATAGTAATAACCACTTTTTGAAATTTTATAAATTTTATTTTTCAAAATGGACTTCATTTTTGGACTCAGAATATCGAAATTAGCCTAGGGTGAAATTTTGGTATTTTTCTGAAAACTTTCAATTTTTGATGAATAGTGAAACCACTAAGTGGTAGGTTAAAAAATGAATTTTGCATAAAACATAATTTTACCGCTTCTGTGATTGGAATTTCAAAAATCCGAGAGACACGGTTAATATCAAGGACTAAAATGTGGTTCAATGAGATGAAAATAATTTTTTGGTGAATAGTAACTTTTTACTATTTTTACCGAGGTTAATAGTAAATAGGGTAACTAAGGGTAAATATGATATCAATATTACCCTAACACATGTCCTAATTCTATTGGACAAGTGTAATTCGACCAAAAACAAACTTAGGAATAAAATATGACCATTTAGGCCCACTTGGATTAGATTAGGACAATTATTATTAATTTATTTAAAGAAGGGTTAAAATAGTTAAAATCAAAGTTTAATAAGTAAATCATTTTTAATATGGGGTTATACATAAGATAAATTCGATTGTAAATATTCATTAGAAAGCTAAAACGATTTCCTACATGATGGTATTTTATTTGTAATTTTTAGACATCAAATAATTTAATTTATTTATGACACAAAGATGATGCAGTAATTATCTTATTAATGAAATATTGACATAATTGATAATATAAATACCAAAATAAATGTAATTTAAGACTTTCTATGAATTCCACTAATTTTCAAGGTTACTATGATATATTAGTGTTGATTTAATCAACTTTTTTCGAACATATAATTCTGTTATGACTTTCACAAAAATCATATATCAAATAGTGTCAAAATTGACACAAAATAGTTTTTAAATCAAATATTATATTATTAATTGTTATTTTATTCCTAAAAATCTAAGGTTCGGCCAAATGACTTAGATAAGGATATATGTATTAATAATAAACAATTTGGGGTTCTTTTGGCTTGATATAGTAAGTTTATTAACCTTATAGTATAAGAACACAAGAAGACACGGTAAAAGTAAAATTATTTAACTTAATGTTAAATCTAAATGATAAGGTTAAAATAGGAACCTAAACTTGTCCAAATTCTATTTGATGAGAGGATTTCGACCCATCCCCACTTTAGCTTCGAAATAAGACCCTTTGGAACCATTATAAACCGATTTTGACTTTAATATAAAATAATATTTTGAGATATTCCTAAGGTGCCCCTCTCCTCCCCTATAAAAGGACACCTCCTCCCCCTCCTCCTCACACCAATTTGAGCACTCAATCTCGGCCAACCCCTGCCAAAATCTCTTCTACACTTCCCTAGAAACATCCTAGAGGTTCTGGTCTTCCTCAAAGACCAATTCTAGTGCCCTAAGAGGAGATCTCAAAGAGGCACTTCAAAGAAGAGGTAATTACCGTTACCAATTCTTTCATCTTTATTTCTTCTTCCACTTCTTCTTCTTAGGTTGTTTCATTATGAAGTAATAACATCAGTATCACTCATATACTGATATGTTATTATAAGTATGAAACAACCCTATTTCACCATCTATGCATCCTACGGAAAAAGAAATCACCGCGCGTGCGTACGTACGGAATACCGTCTCCACGCCGTGGTGTAATCTATTTTCCACCACCACCTTACATGGATGTGTATAATGGTGTAAAGAATAACTATACATAGTTATTAAAACATCATATTGATTCTGATATATTGTATAATCCACTCCAATTCAATTCAATATTTATAGAAATGATATCATCGCTCGTGCGTACGTACGGACTACCGTCTCCACGACGCGATGAGATTCATTCTCCATGTTAACAATTTATGAATGATTATAATGTATATATAAGAAATAATAATGAAATATATGACATTATAAAGCTACTGGATTTATGTATATATATACATATGTATGTCATCTACTTACTTCCATTTCAAGACAATAAGGAAAGGAAAACAGCGTTCATGCGTACGTACGGACTACCGTCTCCATGAACGGTGTTTTTCATTTTATTTATCTACCTATTATATATATATATATATACTGAATATATATGATATATAAATCATATTTTATATTCTGGAAGTGAGTAAATCATGATATAAGTAATAATGATGTCAAGAACAACAAGTCAAAACACCTACGATAAATGAAACAATTTTACCCAAAACGCTTCTTTAACATGGAATTTACAAAAGAACGGGTAATATAATGTCATAAGTGAACCATATATGATATCATAAAAATTAATATGATTCTGTAATAAGTCAATAACATGATTTAAATCATTATACAGGAGGTTCAGACACTTACAAAGCAAGTCGGACCTAAGGTAAGGGAAATATCACAATCTCATTTTTATCTGAGATTGTTTATTCGTAAGTATTTACTGGGGTGTATTTTATCATCCACATCCATGTTTACTCAATATGTAATATTATTTCCATCCACCTAAAATTGTTTAAATCCATTTTTACCCTTTAGTGAGTTTTTAGTAATACGTATGAAAGAAATCTTTTGTCGTTTTTCGTACGAGGTACTTTTTGACTTTTCCGACAAAAGTACGAAGAATGTTTTTTTAACTTATACGGCACGAACGGATTTCTACTGTTTTATAAAGCCTTATTTTAATGAAGCTTCCTCTAAAAGATTTCATGACTATTTTCAATAAAATCACTTTCTTTTAAAATTGCATGATGTTTTGTGAAAAGAAATTGATTTTGAAGAAGAAAGGATATTTTCCTCAAGAATTCAATTCAAGTGTTTTATCAAAATTATTTTCCATCTAAGATAATAAAGGGTTCTGTTTCTATCCATATTTTTACATTGATTTGACTATATTGTGATGGAATTATGTTTATGAATTCCTTTATCTTATATGAATTGATTTATGATGTCATGATGTTTCAAGAATCCCATTTTTGTTACATGTGTTATGCGATGATGTATGTTTTATGATTATGTGGAACACATAAGAAAGGATTCATTATAAGATGGGTGGGACCTATATCTCCCTCCAATGCATTGGGTAAAGATTTTATATCTCATGAGATAGACATGGCTGGAACGGAAGGTTATTTCGGTTCAGTGATACAGGACTGAAACGAGGAGTGAACTCGGT
Source organism: Viscum album (assembly GCA_963277665.1). Taxonomy (NCBI): domain Eukaryota; kingdom Viridiplantae; phylum Streptophyta; class Magnoliopsida; order Santalales; family Viscaceae; genus Viscum; species Viscum album. Next base: position 249,498,433 of record OY728126.1, on the reverse strand, counting down.
TCAGAAAGGGACTTTGTCCACTAAGATAGTCTTGGCAATGAGTCATGACTAACAAGAAATGATTTTCCATGATTATGTGTGCATGCCACAATGTTTCAAGTTTTATGTTATGATTATGGGGATCTCATTTTCACTTCTATGATTTGTTCCATGTTATGATATTATACTCTCTTTTGCAGGTTAAGATTTCCAAAAAGTTATGTTCTTATGAATATGATGTGATTGATTTTTCTTTTGTATACCCTTACTGAGCATTTGAGCTCACCCTTTTATGTTTTCTTTTCCCCAGGATATAAAGAAAGGTTTTAGGTAAAAAAAAGGGAAGAACTTTATGGGAGATATTGAAGATCTTTCACCACGATTAGAAGATTATAGTCCGAGTTTCCAAAGACACTAAACTATTACGGTCCTTGTGTGTGTGTTTTTGTAAGGTACTAAGTATTCCGCAAAAGTAATGTAATGTCAATGTACGTCAGGCTTCGGGTCTCTACAGTTGGTATCAGAGGAAAGGTTTAGTCAACCTTTGGAAACTAGGATGCGAAAACGTTAGTGAGATCCCTAGAGTTATTTCTAAGGTATGTCTAGGGATGTCCCTAAGGATAAGTATACATATAGGATATATTCCTAGAACTATGGTAATAATATTAGAATAAACCTAAGAAGTTAGGTATTGAGGATACTTTCCCTTTACTATGTTGTTTTCTCTTGCATGATTTTTGATTCTCACAAAATTATTTTTGTGTTTTAGTTAATGGAGGGAACCAAAAGGAATTCAGTTAACATTGAATCCAATGGACAAATTGGTGACTATGAGCAACAAAATTGTGTAATGCCTAGAGAGAAAGATGTTGTGATTATGCCGAATCAATCATCGCGATATATTATTAACAAGGTGAAATTTAGTGGTATGCCTAATTCATCAAAGAAGAGGAAGATAGACTATTATGCATGTTCGCATGTTGTGGAGCATAAAGAAAGGAAGATTGAGATTTCTAAAGAAGGGAAGAAGAACCTTGAGGAATACCTCAAATGGAGGGAACGATGTTATTTGTGTGGAGAAAAGGGTCATAGAGTGACAGACTATTATAGAGTTCAATGTATTATTTGTGGAGAACATGGGCATTACCCAACTCAATGCCCTGACCTAAAAAGTTACTTCTAAATCAAGGAAGGAATTATTCCAGGAAAATAATTTAAGAGGATGGATTGAAGTGTTTATGTATTGGTATTCAAGAATAATGTTGTTGAGGTACTTTTATTGTATTATTGTGGTTTTCAATAATTTTAAGGTATCGGTAACCATGAAAAGTGATTCAAATATTTTGGAAAGCAGATGATATGCGCATAATGAAGGGATAAGGAGAAAATGAAATGTTTGACAGTATTCATGAGCTCATGATTGATATAAGGACTAAGTGATATCATGGTTTGAGTATATAGAATTTTGAGGATTTTGGTATGTGGAAAGTATTAACTTTTAATTGCACTCATGTCTTCACTAAGGTATTCAAGAGAATACACGATTAAGGACTTTGAATGTTTGGAATGTGACCAACAAGACATATCTTATGATATGTGGGGATCAACGACAGTATTAAATCTCTGGTAATCGTTGTCACTATATTATGAGAGTGGACTGCAGTATTATTTATAAGCCTAAAGATTAGACTGGATTATGTTGGACATAAGTTAGTATTGTTTAAGGATAGAAGATTTTCGATATTATTGATGGGATGTTATAGTAACGTAGTTTTAGAAAAAGGACAACCTGCAGGATTGGCGACAGCCCATCGCTTCGGACAAGGCTGTAGGAATCGAACCCACAACCGAAGTGCGACTGGCCTTTATCGCCTACCACTGACCTACATGAAGTCCCTGTTTAGTAGAAACTAGTTTTATTAAGCAGTATGATATATGAAGTATAAGTCCATTTTAGGAACCATATATGATTAATCCTACTATAGATCGACTTATGTATATAAATTTTGCTAACCTTTTGAGACAGATGGAATGACCCGTCATTCTATCACATGATCTGCTAACACTTCACGAATAACAAATTCAACTTCATTTATTTAAGAGATGAAGTGGAAATTGTTAAAGGCACGAACAACAGTGAGATTGTACCAAAATAAATTAAGTATTTATTCTAATTCAAATTCTTTAACTTTAGGGAAATGATCTTGAAAACCAAAAATGTTGTCCTAGTTCTCATATACCTGATGAATCAGATGGTACCTTAGATCGTCACAAATTTATGGATTTGTGATTACTGTCTTTTCCATAGCCATGTTCTCTACCACTCTCCATCAGAACATGATGGTTAGATTTCTCTTCCATATCCATATTTTCACCTTTGTGGAAACCCAGTGATTAGTTTATTTGGGTAATCGTTACATTTCATACTTTAGTTTTTAAAGCCAAGTTTTGGTATTCCTTTTTATGATGTGGGTTTCTATTAAAGAAACTTTCGAATAGTAAACCATTTATAACCCCGACGAATTTCGAGGGCGAAATTCATTTTAAGGGGGGTAGAATGTAACAACCCGAGATTTTATGAAAAATATTCTTTTTTATTTCACTAATGTCTTGTGTTGTACACTACACCAAAAAGAGCTTGCACAACACGCATCCTTGACTTGCCTTGCATTACACGCAATCACAACCTTCCTCGATAGCGTGTGTGGTACGTAATACTGAGTTTTACGAAACAATGATATGCTATTAAAATATTATTAAAACTAGCCGTTATGAATAGTAATAACCACTTTTTGAAATTTTATAAATATTATTTTTTAAAATGGACTTCATTTTTGGACTCAGAATATCGAAATTAGCCTAGGGTGAAATTTTGGTATTTTTCTGAAAACTTTCAATTTTTGATGAATAGTGAAACCACTAAGTGGTAGGTTAAAAAAAAAATTTTGCATAAAACTTAATTTTACCGCTTCTGTGATTGGAATTTCAAAAATCCGAGAGACACGGTTAATATCAAGGACTAAAATGTGGTTCAATGAGATGAAAATAATTTTTTGGTGAATAGTAACTTTTTACTATTTTTACCGCGGTTAATAGTAAATAGGGTAACTAAGGGTAAATATGATATCAATATTACCCTAACACATGTCCTAATTCTATTGGACAAGTGTAATTCGACCAAAAACAAACTTAGGAATAAAATATGACCATTTAGGCCCACTTGGATTAGATTAGGACAATTATTATTAATTTATTTAAAGAAGGGTTAAAATAGTTAAAATCAAAGTTTAATAAGTAAATCATTTTTAATATGGGGTTATACATAAGATCAATTCGATTGTAAATATTCATTAGAAAGCTAAAAAGATTTCCTACATGATGGTATTTTATTTGTAATTTTTAGACATCAAATAATTTAATTTATTTATGACACAAAGATGATGCAGTAATTATCTTATTAATGAAATATTGACATAATTGATAATATAAATACCAAAATAAATGTAATTTAAGACTTTTTATGAATTCCACTAATTTTCAAGGTTACTATGATATATTAGTGTTGATTTAATTAACTTTGTTCGAACATATAATTCTGTTATGACTTTCACAAAAATCATATATCAAATAGTGTCAAAATTGACACAAAATAGTTTTTAAATCAAATATTATATTATTAATTGTTATTTTATTCCTAAAAATCTGAGGTTCGGCCAAATGACTTAGATAAGGATATATGTATTAATAATAAACAATTTGGGGTTATTTTGGCTTGATATAGTAAGTTTATTAACCTTATAGTATAAGAACACAAGAAGACACGGTAAAAGTAAAATTATTTAACTTAATGTTAAATCTAAATGATAAGGTTAAAATAGGAACCTAAACTTGTCCAAATTCTATTTGATGAGCGGATTTCGACCCATCCCCACTTTATCTTCGAAATAAGACCCTTTGGAACCATTATAAACCGATTTTGACTTTAATATAAAATAATATTTTGAGATATTCCTAAGGTGCCCCTCTCCTCCCCTATAAAAGGACACCTCCTCCCCCTCCTCCTCACACCAATTTGAGCACTCAAGCTCGGCCAACCCCTACCAAAATCTCTTCTCCACTTCCCTAGCAACATCCTATAGGTTCTGGTCTTCCTCAAAGACCAATTCTAGTGCCCTAAGAGGAGATCTCAAAGAGGCACTTCAAAGAAGAGGTAATTACCGTTACCAATTCTTTCATCTTTATTTCTTCTTCCACTTCTTCTTCTTAGGTTGTTTCATTATGAAGTAATAACATCAGTATCACTCATATACTGATATGTTATTATAAGTATGAAACAACCCTATTTCACCATCTATCCATCCTACGGAAAAAGAAATCACCGCGCGTGCGTACGTACGGAATACCGTCTCCACGCCGTGGTGTAATCTATTTTCCACCACCACCTTACATGGATGTGTATAATGGTGTAAAGAATAACTATACATAGTTATTAAAACATCATATTGATTCTGATATATTGTATAATCCACTCCAATTCAATTCAATATTTATAGAAATGATATCATCGCTCGTGCGTACGTACGGACTACCGTCTCCACGACGCGATGAGATTCATTCTCCATGTTAACCATTTAAGAATGATTATAATGTATATATAAGAAATAATAATGAAATATATGACATTATAAAGCTACTGGATTTATGTATATATATACATATGTATGTCGTCTACTTACTTCCATTTCAAGACAATAAGGAAAGGAAAACAGCATTCATGCGTACGTACGGACTACCGTCTCCATGAACGGTGTTTTTCATTTTATTTATCTACCTATTATATATATATATATACTGAATATATATGATATATAAATCATATTTTATATTCTGGAAGTGAGTAAATCATGATATAAGTAATAATGATGTCAAGAACAACAAGTCAAAACACCTACGATAAATGAAACGATTTTACCCAAAACGCTTCTTTAACATGGAATTTACAAAAGAACGGGTAATATAATGTCTTAAGTGAACCATATATGATATCATAAAAATTAATATGATTCTGTAATAAGTCAATAACATGATTTAAATCATTATACAGGAGGTTCGGACACTTACAAAGCAAGTCGGACCTAAGGTAAGGGAAATATCACAATCTCATTTTTATCCGAGATTGTTTATTCGTAAGTATTTACTGGGGTGTATTTTATCATCCACATCCATGTTTACTCAATATGTAATATTATTTCCATCCACCTAAAATTGTTTAAATCCATTTTTACCCTTTAGTGAGTTTTTAGTAATACGTATGAACGAAATCTTTTGTCGTTTTTCGTACGAGGTACTTTTTGACTTTTCCGACAAAAGTACGAAGAATGTTTTTTTTAACTTATACGGCACGAACGGATTTCTACTGTTTTATAAAGCCTTATTTTAATGAAGCTTCCTCTAAAAGATTTCATGACTATTTTCAATAAAATCTCTTTCTATTAAAATTTCATGATGTTTTGTGAAAAGAAATTGATTTTGAAGAAGAAAGGATATTTTCCTCAAGAATTCAATTCAAGTGTTTTATCAAAATTATTTTCCATCTAAGATAATAAAGGGTTCTGTTTCTATCCATATTTTTACATTGATTTGACTATGTTGTGATGGAATTATGTTTATGAATTCCTTTATCTTATATGAATTGATTTATGATGTCATGATGTTTCAAGAATCCCATTTTTGTTACATGTGTTATGCGATGATGTATGTTTTATGATTATGTGGCACACATAAGAAAGGATTCATTATAAGATGGGTGGGACCTATATCTCCCTCCAATGCATTGGGTAAAGATTTTATATCTCATGAGATAGACATGGCTGGAATGGAAGGTTATTTCGGTTCAGTGATACAGGACTGAAACGAGGAGTGAACTCGGTTCAGAAAGGGACTTTGTCCACTAAAATAGTCTTGGCAATGAGTCATGACTAACAAGAAATGATTTTCCATGATTATGTGTGCATGCCACAAAGTTTCAAGTTTTATGTTATGATTATGGGGATCTCATTTTCACTTCTATGATTTGTTCCATGTTAAGATATTATACTCTCTTTTGCAGGTTAAGATTTCCAAAAAGTTATGTTCTTATGAATATGATGTGATTGATTTCTCTTTTGTATACCCTTACTGAGCATTTGAGCTCACCCTTTTATGTTTTCTTTTCCCCATGATATAAAGAAAGGTTTTAGGTAAAAAAAAGGGAAGAACTTTATGGGAGATATTGAAGATCTTTCACCACGATTAGAAGATTATAGTCCGAGTTTCCAAAGACACTAAACTATTACGGTCCTTGTGTGTGTGTTTTTGTAAGGTACTAAGTATTCCGCAAAAGTAATGTAATGTCAATGTACGTCAGGCTTCGGGTCTCTACATTGAGCCTCTACTATAGAGGCATCTTTAGGTTCATTATGATATGTAGAATCACCTTGATCCAAGAATCTATGGAATGTTGTCTTCTATCCTCAGAGGATGTATGAAGATGATACTACAGAAACTCGTGAGTCAACTCTTCCATAATCAGAGTAGGATTCTCTATGTCTTGCTTACTCTACATCATATGAATAAACCCCTCTAGGAGATGGGTATCAGTACCCATATCTAGAATAGACAGTGGATCCACAAGTGTCTTGTCTGAAAGAATAACTGGAAGCTCAAGGCCCATCACCTTATAAATAATATTGTTGTTACATTTATGGTGTGCGGATGAAGGATACCATAGTGGAATAATGCTACATTGCAAGAAGAAGATCTCATAATAGATTCAAGCTATCCAGATGACTGAATTCAAGAATCAAGGATAGATTCTAAATCCACCATGGGTTGATGAAAACGTCTCACTATCATCTTCAAAATCTAGGACTAGATGATAGGAAATACCATAATAATGAATAAACAACCACTAACCAATTCTAAGTCTAGGTTCAGGTCAATGTTTTCATTAGTATTTCGCAATTTGGGTGTTCTCAAGTTAAAATTGATTTCCCTTTTGAAATTGAACTCTTTAAAACATTTTATGATTATTTAAAAATCAACTTATTCCATTGATATTACATTTTCTTGGCCATAATGTCCCCTACGCCTTATGAATTAAAAGTTGACATAGAATTGGGTTTCATTTTAATTTAAATTGTGCTTATCCATGAGATTATATCAATTCTAAGACTATTGGGCTAGTTGGTTTAACATCTTATGATCCATAAGGGCTAATAAAACATATAAGTCAGCGAGTGGAACCCACTAAACTCACACCATAGAATGATTCAGACCCTTCAAGAAGTTTCAACACAAATGTATAAATGTATCAAGGCACAATAGATATGAAACAATAAATTCTTGCTAAAAATTTAAACATGACATGGAAAAATGTATGGACTATTCATTTTTCCCCATCATGATAAATATTCTAATATATATCCCTCATTTAATCTAGTTAAATAGTGTAATCATAGTCCTAATATTATCAATATCAATAACATCACAAAACATGTGAATCAACCAATGATGAAATTGTATCAATAGTGCCCAGAGGATCAATAATACTCATAAATAAGGAATCATGGTCATTAACACATACATGGGGTTTCAATTCACATGAATGGATTATGAATACATCCCAATGTATTCCCAGTCTCCACTCTGTTGTCTACAAATATTCATGCAATAAAGGAATCACCTCTTATACCACATTGTGACGTCCAAGAAACAGCTTCCCCTTATTCCGTTCCTTGAGCCCAGTTGGCCACATGACCTCTAGTATGGATCCCCATAAGCCAGTGGTCATCGACTAATAATAGAGGTGAATATGTAGTATATTGGGGAGAATATACCCCCATGATAGAGTAACATAATAGATTTAACAAAAATGACCATCAATAGAATCATAATCCAATATGGAGATAATGTAAATATTAGAGCTTAAACAGATATAGCCAAAGACTGAATAACAAAATAACATCACCCTTTCCATAATCTCCATCTCTGAAATATGAATCAACCACCAAAAGTGTAGTGTTTTCCCCTTTCTATAATTGCAGTAAAACAATATTCCTGTTTTTTAATTGTTTCCCAAGTAGTATGTGTGATAAGCATCTCAGTAGGGAATCACCTATGGAGTCTATGAGTAATCCGAGTAATCCAACGTATGTAAAAAAATATCCACAAATAGTTGGAATGTAAAATAAATATAACAAATAATTATCCTCCCACTCCGGTTCTGAAAGGATACCTGGAGGGTCTGTATGCTTCATCTCCAGGTTGGTATGTCTGATCAGGTTACCATATATATATATATATAGTATCACTGGAATGGGGTAATAATTATTCTCATATATAAATTTATATATAGATTATATCTTTATTGGGGTAACCATGCCTCCAACCCATACACATATATGTATTTTAACTCGTATGGAGTAAAGATTCCACCAACCCATAGGCATATAATTACTATAATTGGAGTGGGTTAAAAAATCCTCCCACCAATAGATGTATATCATAGTTATTATGGGGTAAGAATTACACCCATCCATATATTTATATCATAACTGATAAGCATAGAAGTGACATAAAAATTCATATCAAATAACATAATTCAAAATCATCTTACATCATTTCAATTTAAAATAATAATCCATTTTTTTCAATTCATTTATAATAAATCATAACCTAGGAAATTCCATGAACATACTAAAAACCATTCCATTAAAGCTAAATCATCTTTATGTTTTAATCCATCTCATTATAACTATCTTAAAAATCCAACCATCCAATTTTCAATATACATAAAATTCCTTTTTGGGAATGGTGTCAATGCCTCCTAGACATTTTAAAATTTCTATTTCAAAAGGGGCTAAACACCATTGAGGAACAATTGTATAAATAAATTACACATGAGAAAATTCATATTTCAATTAAAATCCAAGCTAGAAGACCAATTGGGTTCCATGTGTTTAAACCTATTTGTCCCAAAAGTCCATTTTCAAGGTGGCACACCTCTAGGTGTCCATTTCGAGTAAGGGTAGTCTCTAAACCCCTAAAAAACCGAAATCGTCTACATCAAGGCGTTGTGTTCATTTAGACATGATGGAACCAATCCCACAATGAAGATTGGAAAAGGATGGATCATAGCATAGCAGATTAAATAATAAATGACCAAAACTCAGATGGAAACCTACATGACGAACTAACAGAGGTCTTTAAATGACACATCACTTCATATCAAATTAGGATTCAAAACATGTTGGGATAGATCTTATTTTTAGTCCAACACTATATAAATCATCTATATGAGCCTAAATTCAAAAGGCACAATAGATGGCAAGAAGATCAGAGATAGTGTTATAAAGACAGGGGAGACATACCAAAAGGGTTCCAATGACACCGGCGGATTGAAGATATTCACCTTATTGGATGAGTTATCAAGAATCGAACTAGGGAGGAGGGTTTGAGCTCAATTTGTATAAAACAATGTGGTTTGGTCCATGGGATGGAGTAAAAATAAGGTTAGATAGGATAAATTTATATTGGTAAAAATGATAATTTTCCCCATGACCCCCAGTGTATAGTTTATGTGCACAAATTACAAACTATCAGAAAACCATGTGTGGATCACCTATCAAATTTCTAAAATAGGTTGCACGACCATGCATCTGCTCTGCATAGTTGCAGAAAACACATGCAGACATGTAGGTGAGTCTGTGTGTAGCCATATGATTTACAAAAATTGTGTTTCCTAGGTCGCATGGTTTATAATAAGCATGCATCTCAGCCTGCAGCCTATTTATCCTGACCTTTGGGCTCCAAACTATCCTCAGATGCTCCTCGAGACTTCCCTAGGCCGCAACATACCCTTATCATGATTAATGGAATGATTCAAACAAAAAAACCAATTATCATATCATATACCAAACTGTGGTTCATTGAAAAGAATAGTTAATTGAAATTATTAATAATTCAATTAAGCTAATTGGAACCAATTTTATGATATATTTAGGTATATAAACTTATTAAAATTAAAAAAAAAATTGGAAATAATATTTCGTCTTGTTTTGTGGATTTAATTTAAACTAAACTATATAAATTTTTGTAATTGAAATTGATAAAATGGATTAAATATTTTTAAATATAATAATGAATATTAGGTAACAAAAGTTTATATATTTTTTTCAAAATGAATTGTAATTTTTTTCCACGACTATGTTTAAAACATGTTTTCAGAGGGGATTAATCCATGTGAAAATGGTATTAATAAATATTAAACCTTTTTAATTACACAATTGTAGCCATATTTTGAACCTATATTATCTTCAGTTATTGTTTTTAGCTATTTGGAATAATTTTTATTGAATAATATGTTATTATATTTTAATCTTTTATGAAATTCATAGTGTGCATGCACCCATGATTATTAAAGGACAACCCTCTTTTTTCTTCTACACACCAAATTAATCCAATAAAATCAAAAAAACATATCCGATGTTATTATAAACATAACTATTAAGTATTTATAGATTTTTTTTCATAATAAACCATTCCAATGTAAATAATGAGTGGATCTAAAGTAATTCTTCCAAAAAATGTTATAATACTACCTAGATGCTTTAAATATGTTTCATCTTATACCACATCTATTTCCATGTTATTCACCATAAAATATTTAATTTTGTACCATAAATATACTAAAATGATATTATGATTATATAACTATCATTATTCACAATAATTTATATCAAATGATAATAGAAAGTATCTCTCGTGCATATGTGTGGACTATCACCTATGCATACCGATATAATTAATATTACATTTAATAAGATTCATAATTTATTATTTCTTGATCATTTATGCTGTTGAATATTTTAATTAAAAAATGATTTAATTCTCCCACATTTTGTTCTAATTGATGATTTTATCAATATTTTCAATTGAGTAATAAATTTGAAAATTCATTGAGAATTCCAGTGTCTCCAATTCTAATACTTTTCAGTAATTTCATTATAAAATTTAAGTTTTTATATTTAAATTTGAAAAATCATTGAGGTATTATTATCCCATTTTTCTACATATATTATTTGGAACATTGATTTTGGACCATAGGTAGGACATGCATGCAGTGGCCCTGAAATCAAAACAGATGCGGATCCAATGGGATGGATCCTACCGTAATATGTTAGCCATAACATTATATACAATACATTTATTTATAGAAAATTATAAATTATTTTAGAGGAAATTATTTGAATCAATTCAACCAGCTATAGTAATTTTGTTTTTGAAATAGAATATGGTCAAATGATATTATAGAATTAATTTAATCTGATTAATTGAATCTTCCATTATGAAAATATTATAATTAATAATTGAAATGTAATCAAATCATCATGAAAATGATATATCTTTTTATGGTGGAAGAATAAGGAATCCGGGAACAATTCTAAAGAGGATGAAATTCTTGTATTTTTCTATTACAATGTTTAGAAATTCATTTACATTCTATACATTGATTTTTAATGGTTTATTAGGACATAATAAAATTCATTAATAATTCATCCATTTATCCTTCAATATGAAACTAATGGAGATTAATTTTTTTTTTGAACTCCAATGATATACATTGTAACACCCCAAGATTTCATAGGGTGTTATTTCTTCAAAATAATTCAATAACTTGCACTACACGCAACACCGAGTTCAAGCGCACCATGACTTACCAAACAAGCCGTTCAAAAGAGGTTATGAATAGTATTAAATAAATTTTAAACTTTATATACTCCTTATAATTTTAGAATTCATATTATGAGTTTCTTAGACATAATAAAGGAACAAATTCATTCTCAGTATTGCACTTTTACCAAATTTTAAAAGTGAACCCTTTTTAAATAAAATATTTTAACCTTTTTGACTAAATGGGGACATCAAAAATTTAAAATGAAGCACCCCAAGCTTCTACGGTATGCTTCTCTTTGAATAATGTGATAGTGTGTGTTGTACGCAACATCGAGTTCTAACACACCATAACCAATCAAACTAGCCGTTATGAATAATAATACCTACATTTTGAAATTATATATATTTTATTTTTTAAAATGGACTTCATTTTTGGATTCATAATATCGAATTTAGCCTAAGGTAAAATTTTGGTACTTTTCGGATAACTTTAATATTTTGATGAATAGTAAAAATTACTAAATATTAATTAAAAAAAACTTTTTAAATAAAAATAATTAATAGTGATAAATTATGAATTTGAGTGGTATTAAAGTATATTTAGAATATAATTTTACCATTTAATATAATGTTGGTCATTGGACATAATTTTACAGTTAAACCGGACATAAACAAGTGTCAATATTTTGATAGTTATTATCTCTTAAAAACACGCTTTTTGTTTTAACAATGAGAATTAATTTTAATTTAATTTCTGCCACTTTTGTGCTTTTAATTTGGAAAAATTGATTCCATATTTGGAATCAGGATGTTCAAATTGTGTAAATAGGTAAATTTTATTTTTAGACATTTTGAATAATTATTTCAGTAAATATTTTATTTACCATGGTTAAGGGAAAATCCGGTAAATAAGGGATACAAAATAATATTATAATAATAGTAAATTACCCAAAAACGTGTCCTAGCCTTATTGGTTGATACATGTTCGACCATAGGCATCTTTGGGTCGATTTAGGGACCCCATGGAGCCACTTGTAGGTGATAGGGACACTTAATTTTAATTAAGTTAAAATTAATACAAAAATGACACAAGCATATATCTTTTTGAAAAACAATTTTTACATAGGATTATATATGTTGTAATTTCGACTATAAATATTCATTAAAAATATAAAATGATTTCATACATAATTATATTTTATTTATAATTTTTAGAGATTACATAATTTAATTTATTTATGACACAATGATGATGCAGTAATTAACATAATAGTGAAACTTTAAAATAATTGATATTATAAATACCCAAATAAATATAATTTGAGACTTTTAATTTATTAAAATAATTTTCTAGGATAATATGACATATTAGGATTGATTTAAGTAACTTTTTTTGAAGTAATAATTCTGTTATGATTTTCACAAAAATCAACTATTGAATAGTGTCTAAATTGACATAAAAGGGTTTTTAAAACAAATATTATATTATTAATTGATATTAAATTCCTAAAAATATAAGGTTCGGCCAAGAGACATATATCATGATATTTGTATCATTAATGGACCACATGGGGATCTCTTTGATGTATATAGTATGTTAATTAACAATATAATATAAAAATACAAATTTACATGGTAAATGTCAAACTAATTAACTAAGAGTTAATACTTAAAGATAAGGTTAATATAGTAACCCAACCCGGAATAAATTCTGTTTTTTGAATGGTTTTAGACCTATACCCACCTAAAAATTTAAATAATCAACTTTGGGGCAATTAGAAACCGAATTTGAATTTATTCTAAGTTAATATTTCTAGCTTTTCCAAAAGTGCCCCTCACCCCTCTTATAAAAGGGAACTCCTCCTTCTCATTTCTTCAAACATTCAAAGCCTTTTGGTTCGTCCAAACTCTGCCCAAATACTCTTCCAACTTACCTCACTAAAACCTAGTGGCCTTATTTTGATCCGAAAGCCAACCTAAGGACCCCTTTTGATCAAATCAAAAAGAAGAACCCGAAGAAGAGGTAATGATTTCACCACCCTTTTCCAAGTTCCTTTCTTCTTCCACTTATTCTTCCTTTGTTATTACCATTCTAAAATAATATATCCTATATCATATATATATTGTGAATTTATTATAAATATGGTACAACCATATTCAGTATTCTATCCACCCTTTGAATAAAATGTCACCATACGTGCGTACGTACGGCTTACCATCTCCACGTCGTGGTGTAATTGTTATTCAATATATTATTATTTGGATGGGTATAATAATGATGTGTAACTCATGTAAATAATAAATATAACATGTTAATGATTCTGTATATATGATATACCATACATTTTTATATTATTTTAATATAAAAAGAATGATATTGTCGCTCGTGCGTACGTACGGACTACAGTCTCCACGAACGCGATGAGATTCATTCTCCATCATATCCATTCATGTATAATTATCATTTGATGATTTAAAAATAATTTTTGAGGACTTGATATCATTCTGTATATGAATAATATACAACCTATCCATGAAAAACATGGCTTATGTAACAAAACATATAAAAGAAAACGAGTAAGTTAACACCCGAAACGACGATAATACTAAGATATTATTAACAAATCAATGTTAAAAGATCATATATGATATCATATTAATATATATGATTATATTATAATTTAATAAAACTTATTTCACTATTATACATGAGGTTAATCTACCCCAACCAAGGAAAAGTAGAAGGTAAGGGTTTATTTCGCAATCTCTCCATTATCCGAGGTTGTTTATACGTAATAATCTACTGGGATTTCATTATCATCCACATCCATGTTTCTTCAAAATGTATTTCAAAATATATTCACCATTTACATGAATATGGGTTAAAGTTATTTATACCCTTGTTTGAATTTTTATAAGTTTTTTATAAAGGAATCATTCCGTCGTATTCCAAACAAGGTGCTTTTTAACCTTTTCGACAAGATTAAGGTAAGAATGTTTTTTTAACTTATACAACGGGTGCGGATATTTTCCACCATTATAAATTCGTCAAAGCTTCCCTTACAATCTTAGAAGAATATTTTCAATGTAAATGTTTTATTTTATAATTATGTGACTTTTAAATGATTTCAAAATGAATATTTTAAGAATTTGTGAAAGGTACTCTTTATCATGATCATAATTTTAAATGTTTTAAAGATTTATCTTTCTAAATATTTTTAATTAATGTCCAGGTTTTAAAAAGGGTTTTAAGGATTTATTTATATGGAAATTAAAGTTTTAAAATTAAAACTCCTTTTAAAATGTTTCAAAGTAGTATGGGACACTTTGATTCAAAAATCTATTTTTAAATAGATTCTTGACAACTACTATGACTTTTAAATGATTTCAAGAAAAAGGGGGATATTTCTCTCAAATATTTTTGATGATTATTTTCATCTATGTCAACATCCTTCATTATTCTTGATTTAGGTTAATGTGATACAATACAATCTTCCATATTGTATTGAATGATTATGTTTGACTGTGGATGTGCTATTTTTATACCATTAATGGTTTGTGGTTAAAGTATTGACATCTAGTATGATAGTTTTAACAAGAATGTTTATGTTATGTTTATACCTATTCATATGAGGAATGCATTGGACTTAATAAGTGACAGGTGGATCCCGCTATAGCTCCTCGATGCATCGGTTGGTCTCATGAGACAAACCAGAGTCTTGGCACAAGGCCTAGACAAAATATTATTTGTTGTCTTGGAACGAGGCCTTGGCTATGTGGTTATGATAGTCTGTCATTATGCATTCCATCATTAAGAAAGTGGTTATTGATATTGCATGTGATTATTCGATTAATATAATATCCATGTGAATAAGTAAATGGAATTATTTCATTTTACTTTTTCCATATTATGTTGAAGATCATGTTTAAAAGGCTGTTGTTTTAGTTATACATTGCCTTAAATGTTAATTCTTATTAATGAAAGATTCCGCTATATTTTTATCCATACTGGGAATTTGAGCTCACCCCTTTTCTATGTTTTATTTTTCCTAGGGTACGAAGAAGTAAATTATGAATGACCTGTAGGGATATTATGTGGGGATATGAGTGTGGAATATGGAGACAATATGTTGTTGTAGTAGTTTTTCACTTTCTGATGTAATGTAAGACTTATGAATATATCTAGTGTTTCAAAGGCTACTAATGTAAAGACCTATAAATTCCAAGAAAATTTTTTTTTATTAATTTTCTTAGGAATTTTACAAGAACGCAGTTTTTGACGGCGCCTGATTCCGAGGGCCGGTGTGCCCAAAATCAATTTCCGAAGATTGGCTCGGGTACGTTCAGTGAACGGACGAGTGGGTTTTTCTAACTTTTGAACCGGTGCTTGGAATCAAATTCTGAGGGCACTGATGGAATCGCAGCGCCGGTAATTGCTTAGAAACTCCTCTCCGGGAGTTGCGTTTTCTCAGGTGTGGTTTTTAATTTTCGGGCGTAAAGTTAAGAAATAAAATAATTGTACAACAAACTTTATTTTATTTCACATAAGCCACTTGGAAGCCACCTGAAAGCCACTTAATGCTGCTTAAGTGGAGTTGTTATAGTTAGGGTGCTATCCTAAAATATCCTATCCTCTTGGTAGGATATTTGTGAGGTGGGACCCGCACGAGCCCCACCGTTTCTTTTCCGCTAAGTAACGCACCCGCGAAAACACGTCATTATGAAAGTCAACTGATGCGTTTTCTTAAATTATAAACGCACCATTTAATTGGGCGGTTTTATTCGTGAATTAAACGGGCAGTTTCTTTCGTTAAATTAATTCTATGAATTGATGGGTCGTTACCACTTTTTCGTTTGTTGGTGCAATAATAAAAAAAGACCAACACGACTTTTGGGAGGATTACACTTTGAGAGGTTTTTGACAGAAGTTCTTGTGCCATCACCATACTTCGCGAAAAACACAAAGAACGCGATGAACGCAAAGAACGACGGCCTCCGACGAAGAATATCAAACCCGCCGAAATCGACGACGCGACGCCGTTTTCCGCCACACTGACGTTTCCTCTCCTGTAACTTTCTTCGGCGACGTTCCTTCCTCCATGACAAAAACCTTCAATCATCCGTTGAGGTGAGTGTTTGCGATTCAATAAATTCCTTTTTGGTTTTTGACTCAAGAAGGATTTAATTATTATTAATTAAATCTTTTTGTTCTTGAACCTCGGAGTTCGTCGACGCGACACCCTTCCGCGACGACGCGATGTCGGATACCGCGATGACGGGACGATCCCCTCTTTCCGCAAAGAAGGCAAGCGCGACGAATTGACGAGGTAGGGGTTGTTGTGAATAATTCCTTTATATTCCTATGAACGTTTCTTTAAAATTAAATAACCGGATTCCTATGAACAATTTTAATTTATTAAAATTGTTGCTTCATGTGTTGAATAATTTCTCCCGTTGTTATTATTCTAACGCAGAGGGTGCGAGCCAAATGAACACGGCCCGACAACCCTCCTCTGTTCTTCGTGGTTGTGCGGATTAGGTGGGAGATGGAAAATCATGACGCAAGGGCGATTTGGTGATCCCGCAGTGAAGAACGTGACCCGGGAGGAACAATGGCACAGACGGGAAGGAAAACGGACCACCGGAGCAACTCCGGTGGCACACGGAAGCGGCCAGCGGTGCCCCGGCGTGCCATCGGACAAAGCCGCCACGGCTGAAGCCGCAGCGGCGGCGGCCAGCGGAACCGCGACCACGCGGGTCAGGCTCACCCGCACGGGATGTGGCGACATTCCGCGTCCGTTCAATCAGCACGGCCCCACGCGGGGCCGCGGCACCTCTAGACTGCGGGGGCAGCGCCTTGCGGCGCTCGGCCGCTCAGCCGCGCGGCCGAACCGAGCCAGGCTAGTCCGACCGGATCCGGTCAACTCAGTTCTGGTCGACCCGGTTCGGTCGACCCAGGGGGGGTCGGCCCAGGCCCGGACCCCACTTCTTCAGACCACTTTTGGTCAAATGCCCATAACGTGTGGTACAGGCCTCCAAACGACTCACCGTCAGTTGCAATGAAATCCTTGGATCGAGATGGTCGTTTCGGTATATCGTACTCATGGTTTCGGATTAGTTTAGGTTCGTCCAGGTTGGTTCGGATACAAAACCAACCGGGCCCTCGGAGCGGAAACGCTTATATCTTAAGCTCCGGACGTCCAATTGACGTGCCGTTGACTTCGATGGATTCCTCCAAGTGAGACAGATCTGTTGGCTTACTCCGCTCGAGGTTTGGATGTCGTCGGAGTGTGGTCGGGTTCGTTCGGTCACGCAACCAACCGGGCCCCTGGAACGAAAAAAGCCAATAACTCACCGACCGTGCGTTCGATTGATGCGCCGTCTGTCTCGTTGCGTTCCTGTTGAAGATACGGAATTTTTGGCATCCTCCTCCCGAGTTTGGGACGCAGTTGGGTTATAGCCGGGTTGGATTGTACCCGAAATCCAACCTGGCCACTCGAACAGAAAAAGATGATATCTTTCAGACAGGACGTCCATTTGATGAACCGTCAGCGGCGTTGTTGATCTCGTCGAGAAACGGCCCCTATGAGTATAACCTATGGGAGTTCGGGGTACAGTTGAGATACGGCCGGGTTGGTTCGCTTACGAAACCAACTGGGCCCCTGGGATGAAAATGCTAATAAATCACAGACCGGGCGTCCGATTGACGCGCCGTCTGTTGCGTTGAGACCGCTATGATGAGGAAGTCCTTTGAGATTCATCTTCGTGGGACTTTGAGATACGTGGAGTATCAACTTGTAGCTCGTGGAGCGGACCCTCCCAGAGATGAGCGTACGGAGTACGGAGACCGTGTAGCCGGCAGAGACATGAAGACTGCTTGTCCGATTCGATTCGGAGTGACTTACGTAGCCCAGTGGGGAGCACTACATTTTGAGGTGGTAGACCCACAGCGGAGGAGCACTACAATGTGAGGTGGCAGTCCCATGGTACTCGACAGGAGGAGTACCTCTGTAGGCTATGAGGGGGGAGAACTACTATGTTTGGGTGGCAGACCCCGGCGGGAAGCACTATTGTGTGAGGTGGTAGGCCCACGGTACTCGGCAGGAGGAGTATCTCAACAGTCTTAGGTCAGTGAGCAGTACCTCGGAGTCATGACAGGACCACTGTACACTCCAGAGACGGAGCTTTTCAGCAGTTACAGTTTCGATAATGAAAATCCTGGTTGAGCTGAGACTTTTGACCTTTGTGTTTATCTCATGATTGAGATGGGTCACTTGATAACTTAGGTATATGTATGGGCATATACCTGGGTAGTGGTTATCCGTTGATTTCCCAATCCTTGTGTTTTCTCATGATTGAGATGGGTTACTTGATAACTTAGGTATATGTATGGGCATATATCTAAGTAGAGGATATCTGTTGAGATCTTCTTGTGGTTATCCTTGTTAGTTTAGTGATACCTTAAGGATCTCGGGGTCCCTACTGAGTATCGTTATACTCACCCCTGCACGGGCTATGCCCGCACCTCGTTGTGTTGGTTGCAGATGACGAGCAGTACTGACGGAGGCCGAGTTTTCGAGGACTGGTTGGTACCCGGAGGTGGACTACACGACGAGTCAGTACCCGGAGGTGGACTACATTATGAGTCAGTACCCGAAGGTGGACTACATGACGAGTCAGTACCCAGAGGTGGACTATACGACATGAAGACTCACAGAGGAGGTTGATGGACGAGAGCGTGGAGGAGGCTATCTATACCTAACCTTCAGGTAGGATCCGTGGTGGACGACTAGGAGCTGCGCTATCTGTACCTACCCTTCAGGTAGGATCTGAGGAGGAAGACCCAGGAGTTGCTTCCTTCTTCCAGCAGTTTGTCTTTTTTCTATTGTACCTTGTTCAGTTGTAGTCATACATTCTTTTGGGTTTGTATTCTGGCCCATTTACTTTTCAGCATTTCTTTTGTACTTAGTGTTTTGCTTCCGTTTTTACTCTATGGTGCTTGTTTTCTTTTGTAAAGGAAATGACTTCCCAGTTATCGGGATTTTACGCCTTTGGTGCTAGTCGCCAGCCCCTGGCCTATGTAAGGTGGGCTTGGGGTAGTCACGGCACGGGCCCCGAGGATGGGTCGTGACAAATTGGTATCAGAGGAGTTCGGTTCTACAGCAGAACTTATAACTCAGTTGTTTCTTTCTGTGAAGCAATAGTGTTAAGAGTACAGAGTGTGGTTTTCAGTTTAGGGAGTCCAGTGTTGGTGCGGGCGGCCGACGTATCCATACACCAGGACCCTGACAACTGGTTTCCGACATTGTGCATGAAAAAACCGATTGTGTGTGTGTTTCCAGAAGTTTTTAAATGTCATCTCAAACCAGGTCAGCTCACCAGGTATAATCTTTTGACCGTGTCGCGTTGTTTCTTTCAGGATCCCTCCTCGTGGACGACCAGCTAGAGCCCCGAGATTGGGGCGTACTGACAGCCCGTCGAGCGACGAGGCCTCAGTACAAGGCCCTATCCCAGTTGAGGCACCAGCGCAGGCACCAGCGGTACTACTACCCGATGGGCCACCGATGCCACCAGCCCTAGCAGCAGAGGATGCACGTCGCTAGAGCGCACTGCATGAGTTCCAGTGCCAGAGGCCACCCAGGTTTCATGGAGGGACAGACCCGCAGGCGGCTGAGGATTGGCTGGAGGCTGTGATGAGAGTCTTCAAGCTAGTGGGGATGCCGATAGATTTCATAGTGATCCTTTCTTCCAGCCTTCTTCATGCAGCAACGGGAAGATGGTGGAGCCTGATGCTTCAGATGCATGACGAGACGACACTTCTATGGGCAGACTTTGAGAGCCTGTTTCGGGCAGAGTTTGTACCAGCCACCCTTCGAGCTGTGCGTATACATGAGCTACTTCAGCTGCGGCAGGGCAGCATGTCAGTGGCGCAGTACTCAGTGAGATTCACAAACCTCTCGTGCTACTCCACAGATATGGTACGAGACCCGTTCTTTAGGGCCAGAACCTTCGAGCAGGGCCTCAGGAAGGAGATCAGAGCTTCAGTTGTATGGAACAACATTCCGACGCAGACATGAGTGTTTGAGCGAGCTCTCTTAGTGGAGAGTTTCCATGATGTGCAGTCTCTAGAAGTAGGACCCACCACTAGCCGGCATGTGGTAGAGTCTTCTATAGCGGGCAGAAGACAGATGACGCAGCGGTTCAAGAGGACCAGACCTACAGGTGGTCGACCGCGTGACTCAGGGTCGGTAGTGCGAGGCACCAAGGGATGTGATAGAGCCAGACCTTCCATGAAGTGTTACTCCTGTGGCGGAATTGGTCACATAGCACGTGACTGTCCAACCCTCCATGAAGATGACCAGCTGTTAAATGAAGAACCTCTGAGGCAGAGGCAGAGGTTCGATCAGGGCGGACCGCAAGGAGCAGGCGGCCATGGAAGAGGAGCTGGCCGTGCAGCTGGAGGTGGACGACACTTCAGGATGTTTCCCCCACCACCAGGAGGCCCACCCCGACCGCAGGGGACAGGTGGACATGGGAGAGCTCAGCTTCAGGAAGATGAGGCCTATGGTCATGGAGCTCCAGAAGCAGATAGACAGGAGCAGGACTAGCTTCTGACCTGGAGGCTATTGATCCTGTTGCTTCTGGTTTTTTTGATGTTTGTCTATAGTTGCTTTTTGTCTTGTACATTGAGCTGCAATAATAAAAAGACACTTATCTTTGTTTGCTTTCCTGTCCTTTTGTTTGGTTGATACTGAGTTGTCCCGGTTAAACTGTTGACTTGACCCTCACATTCGAGATTTCTACTGAAGGAGACCTAGTGACCAAACACTGATGCCTACAGTGTGACTCGACCCTTGGAGGCGAGAGTGACAGTTGGATCTCTTGGTAGTTACGTCGAGGCCTTACGACGCCATCCATGGCATGAATGTATCATTCATGTCAGGATTGACTGTATTAGGCAACGAATGTGGTTCATCCAGGGGATGATACCAGATTTCTCTTATCGGAAAAGAAGAAATCATAGCAGCTCTTGTGATACTAGAGAAGGTCCAGGTCATCCAAGTGCGGATGAGGACATCACAGGGCCGATATAAGCCTTATGCTGACAGGAATTGGAGGACTCTATAGTTTGAGGATGACAATCACGTACTTATACGAGTCTCACCTTGATGAGGTTTACAGAGATATGGCTAGGGAGGCAAGTTATCTCCAAGGTTCAACGGACCTTTCTAGGTCCTTAGATGGGTAGGTGAGGTGGTTTACCGCTTGACCCATCCACCTCAGTTGCACTAGGTTCACGATGTTTTCCAGGTATCTCAATTGAGGAGATACATGCTCGACCCTTCGCATATCATCGACCATCAGGAGCATGACAATGGCGAAGGGGTTAATTCCACGGAGGTTCTAGTGAGGATCAAGGATCGATAGGAGCAGATCCTACGGGGACGATCGATTCCTCCGGTAAACTTTCTTTGATAGCACAGGAACCTCTAGATGAGCACATGGGAGCGGAAGGCTCAGATGCGTGCTCAGTACCGCCGTTGTATCCCTAAGTTTGTGGTGAAACTTTACGGGGACGTAAAGCCCTGTGGTGTGAGTAAGGTAAAGACCCGTAAATTCCAATGAAATTTTTTTTCTTAATTTTCTTTGAAATTTTACAAGAACGCAGTTTTTGACGGCACCTGATTCCGAGGCCCGGTGTGCCCGAAATCAATTTCCGAAGATTGGCTCGGGTACGTTTAGTGAACGGACGAGCAGGTTTTTCTAACTTTTTAACTGGTGCACAGAATCGAATTCTGAGGGCACCGATGGAATAGCAATGCCGGTAATTTCTTAGAAACACCTCTTCTAGAGTTGCATTTTCTAGGGTGTGGTTTTTAATTTTCAGTCTTAAAGTTAAGAAATAAAATAATTGTACGATAAACTTTATTTTATTTCACTTAAGCCACTTAGAAGCCACCTGAAAGCCACTTAAAGCTGCTTAAGTGGAGTTGTTACGGTTAGGGTGCTATACAAAAATATCCTACCCTCTTGGTAGGATATTTGTGAGGTGGGACCCGCACGAGCCCCACCGTTTCTTTTCTGCTAAGTAACGCACCCGCGAAAACCTGTCATTATGAAAGTCAACTGACGCATTTTCTTAAATTATTAACGCACCATTTAATTGGGCGGTTTTATTCGTGAATTAAATGGGCAGTTTCTTTAGTTAAATTAATTCTACGAATTGATGGGTCGTTACTTATATCTTTTTCATTTGTTGGCGTAATAATAAAATAAGACCAACATGACTTTTGGGAGGATTACACCTTGAGAGGTTTTTGATAGAAGTTCTTGTGCCTTAAACCTTCTTCATGAAGAACACGAAGAACGCGAAGAACGCCGGCCTCCGACGAAGAACGCCAAACCCACGGAAATTGACGACGCGACGCCGTGTGCCGCGACACCGACGTTTCCTCTCGTGCAACGTTCTTCGGTGACGTTCCTTCCTCCATGACAATAACCTTCGATCATCTATTGAGGTGAGTGTTTTGGTTCTTTAAATTCCTTTGTGGTTTTTGACTCAAGAAGGATTTAATTATTTTTAATTAAATCATTTTGTTCTTGAACCTCGGAGTTCATCGACGCGACACCCTTCCGCGATAACGCGACGCCGGATACTACAACGACGTGACGATCCCCACTTTCCGCGAAGAATGCACGTGCGACGACTTGACGAGGTAGGGGTTGTTGTGAATAATTCCTTTATATTACCGTGAATGTTTCTTTAAAATTAAAGAACCAGATTCCTATGAACAATTTTAATTTATTAAAATTGTTGTTTCATGTGTTGAATAATTTCTCCCGTTGTTATTATACTAACGTGGAGGGTGCGGGCCAAATGAACACAGCCCGACAACCCTCCGCTGTTCTTCGTGGTTGTGCGGATTTGGTGAGTGATGGAAAATCGTGACGCAAGGGCGATTTGGTGATCCCGCAGTGAAGAATGGAAACCAGGAGGAACAATGGCGCAAACGGGAAGGAAAACGGACCACCGGAGCAACTCCGGTGGCCCGCAGAAGAGGTCGGCGGCGCCGACAGCCGGAGGCGGTGTCCCCCCGGCGCGCCGCCAGATAGAGCCATCGTGGCTGAAGCTGTGGCCGCGCGGGTCCGGATCGCCCGCACGGGGCCACGACACCTCCAGACCGCGGGGGCATCGCCCCGCGGTGCTCGGCCAGTCGGCCGCTCGGCCGAACCGAGCCAGTCCTGTCGGACCGGCCGGGCCACGCCTTGGCCGGACCGGACCGGGTCGGCCCGGGCCCGGACCCCGTCTTCGGACCATTTTCGGTCAAATGCCTATAACATGAGCTACGAGACTCCAAATGACTCTCCATTTGCGGAAACACGATCCTTGGATCGAGACGGGTGTTTCGGTATATCGCCCTGAAGGTTTCGGATTACTTTGGGATCATCCGGGTTGGTTCGGATACAAAACCAACCGGGCCATCGGAGCAGAAACGCTTATATCTTAAGCTCTGGACGTCCGATTGACATGTCATCGACATTTATGGATTACTTTAAGTGAGACAGATCTTTTGGCTTACTCCGCTCAAGGTTTGGATGTCGTCGGAGTGCGGTCGGGTTGGTTCGCTCACGAAACCAACCGGGCCCCTAGAACAAAAAAAGCCATTAACTCACAGACCGGGTGTCCGATTGACGCGTTGTCTATCTCGTTGAATTCCTGTTAACAATACAGAACTTTTGGCATCCTCCGCCCAAGTTTTGGATGCATTTGGGTTATAGCCAGGTTGGATTGTACCTAAAATCCAACCTGGCCCCTGGAACGGAAAAAGATGATATCTTTCATACAGGACGTCCGTTTGATGAACCGTCAGCGGCGTTGTTGATCTCGTTGAAAAATTGTCCCTATGAGTATAACCTATGATAGTTCAGGGTATAGTTGAGATACGGCTGGGTTGGTTCACATATGAAACCAACTGGGCCCCTAGGACGAAAAGGCTAATAACTCACAGACCGGGTGCCCGATTGACGCGCTGTCTGTTGCGTTGTGACCCCTATGATGAGGCGGTAATTTGAGATACTTATTAGTGGGAAATTGAGATACTTGGAGTATTGAATTGTAGCTCGTGGAGCGGACCCTCCTAGAGACGAGCATACGGAGTATGGAGACCGTGTAGCCGGCACAGACCTGAAGACTGCTTGTCCGATTCGATTCGGAGTGACTGATGTAGCCCAGTGGGGAGCACTACTTTTTGAGGTGGCAGACCCACAGCGGAGGAGCACTACTATGTGAGGTGGAAGACCCGCGGTACTCGACAGGATGAGTACCTCTGTAGGCTATGAGGGGGGATCACTACTGTGTTTGGGTGGGAGACCCCGGCGGGAAGCACTACTATGTGAGGTGGCAGGCCCGCGGTACTCGACAGGAGGAGTACCTCAGTAGTCTTAGGTTAGTGAGCAGTACCTTGGAGTCGTGACAGGACCACTGTACACTCCAGAGACGGAGCTTTTCAGAAGTTACGGTTTCGATAATGAAAATCCTGGTTGATCTGAGACTTTTGACCTTTGTGTTTACCTCGTGATTGAGATGGGTCACTTGATAACTTAGGTATCTGTATGGGCATATACCTGGGTAGTGGTTATCCATTGATTTCACAATCCTTGTGATTCCTCATGATTGAGATGGGTTACTTGATAACTTAGGTATATGTATGGTCATATATCTAAGTAGAGGTTATCTGTTGAGATCTTCTTGTGGTTATCCTTGTTGGTTTAGTGAGACCTTGAGGGTCTCTGGGTCCCTACTGAGTATCGTTATACTCACACCTGCACGGGCTATGCCCGCACCTCGTTGTGTTGGTTGCAGACGACGGGCAGTGCTGACGAAGGCCGAGTGTTCGAGGACTGGTCGGTACCCAGAGGTGGACTACACGACGTGACGACTCACAGAGGAGGTTGACGGACGAGAGCGTGGAGGAGGCTATCTGTACCTACCCATCAGGTAGGATCCATGGTGGACGACCAGGATCTATGCTATCTTTACCTACCCTTTAGTTAGGATCCGAGGAGGATGACCCAGGAGCTGCTTCCTTCTTCCAGATATTTTTCTTTTTGCTGTTGTACCTTGTTCAGTTGTAGTTGTACTTTCTTTTGGGATTGTATTCTGGCCCATTTACTTTTTACAATTTCTTTTGTACTTAGTGTTTTGCTTCCGTTTGAACTCTGTGGTTCTTGTTTTCTTTTGTAATGGCAATGCCTTCCCAGTTATGGGGATTTTACGCCTTTGGTGCTAGTTTCCAGCCCCTGGCCTATGGAAGGCAGGCTTGTGGTAGTCACGACACGAGCCCCAAGGACGGGTCGTGACAACTAATCTAATCGGTCTTCCGAGATTTGATCTTTCTTGTGATTATGCCAGTGTTATGTAATAAGGCACCGACTCTAGGTAACTGGGGTCGGGGCGTTACATACATTAATAACATTTTATACAAAAAGACATCCAAATTCTTGTATTTAATTTTTTTAAAATATCTGCACTTCCATAGTATATAACTGATGAAATTATTTTTATGCACCTTTGTCTATATACAAGATCCTCCTTTTCAATGATTAACACCCTTCAAAAATAAAATAAAATAATCTTATTTTCTATTAAATTTTTTTTAATTCATTTTTATTTTTTTATTCTAATTATTTTTGTACCATAAGAGTTGAGATGAGATTAAATCATTCAAATCTATATCTAATACTTAAGAAAAACATATATTTAATGAATAGTTCACCAATGGAATACAAATTTCAATTTTATATAACTCATTACACAATAATAAATTAATTACTTTGAATTTATTAAAATATTTTAATTTAATAAAATTTCATCCATTAATTAATTATTTACAAAAGGATTTAGAGTCTCATTTGAAAAACACTTAACACACTAAGTGATGTTTATGTAAATTATGAGAGTGAATATAAAATGTTTATTTCAATCAACCAGGATTGAGTTTTAGGAAAAAAATATATTCCCATGAATCAAATAATTTTTATTTATAGTTTTTAAAATTTTTCTTAATTGGAACTAGAACATAATTTAAACATTATAATGGTTATCAGAGTACGGATCCATGTTATGATGTTCTAATATTTATCTATGTTTTGAACACTGATTTTAATACTATGTAAAATTTCCATCAGGATATTGGATTGAAAAAACTCATTGATAATACTTTAATAAACATAATAATTTTATATAATGATAAATAATTAATTTAATGGATTAGTATGATTGATTGCGATTTTATAAAGCACATTTTCTTAAAAAAAATAACACTTCTGATCCACTAATTTATTTTCACATCATCATCATATATATTTTATTATTAATATTTCATTCACGTATTCATTTAATAATATTAAACTATGATCCCCCCCCCCCCGAAATTTTTATTTTCCAAGTCATTTATTTTTGAAAATGTTATATTTTAAACTCATGGAAGGGTAGTTTATTTTACATTCATTTCAATTGAAATGTCCTAGGTAATACATTGGGGTGAACTTAGTAAAACATTCAAATTATTTTAGAGTTATCATGATAATCACAATAAAATTAGATCCATTTATACAGAGAATAGTGATTTAATGAACACCATTTATGTTATTTTTGTATTTATTATTTTCAATTCCATTAATAAATTAAATATAAAATATTGAAATAGAAAATAAATAAAAGTAATACTGACATAACGATATTAAATAAATAAATAGACAACCAAAAAAGGTGAAAATCTAATGAAAAATATCACGAGTTCTCTAGATTGATTTTTTTTACTAATTGCAATATAATATTTGAGCCATGTAATCTCTCTTGAAGAGGAAGTGAGTTAAAATTCAATTTAAGGAATTTAAAAGTACAAAAATTAATAAATAATAATAAATGGGATAAGTTAATTGGTGGGGTTATTTGAATTTCCATGACTTAATCATTTAATGAAAAAATAATATATATTTTGTGATGATGTGAAAAGAAATTAGTTGATGAAGAAGAGTTATTTTTATTTGTATTTGTGTTATAAAATATTTATCTATCTTACCCGCCACATCATTTAATAATTTATCATTATTTGAAATTGTATTACTAATTAATGTTTTATCTACAGATTGTTTCAATCCATTAACCCTATAAAAATATTAAAGGATCAAAAAAATTGAGGTTTTTGATCCTTTTAAAAATTTGAGAGCATCATATTTTCACACACTACATAGATAATTTTTCCTAGGATTAATTTATGGTCAATAGAAAATTATGAAAAATATTAAGCTTTGTTAATGTGAATTAATTAATTTTTTTGATTATATTTGAACCGTAAAATTCTTCCTAGCTAATTCGAATAAATAATTTACATGTTCTCTCATGATTCAAAAAAACTTGATCTCACGTGTTATTTTTTCATCGGCTAAGATTATTAACAAATTTATTATTCAATAAATTTTTTGATAATATTTTAATGAATTAAATTATGTTCATAAACTAAAAATAATAAATTGAATATGGTTTAATTAAATCGATTACAAAGTATTGTGCTTGAATTTGTGATAGGGAATCAGATATATGTTTTTTATATACATTTTTCATACATTTCTATTTATTTATTGTCCATACCATATAATAAAATGGAAAAAAATCTAATATAATAAATTTAATATAGAAGATGATAAATTTACTTGATTAATTAATGGCCTTAATCATAGAATAAGAGGAACATAATTATATTAATCATAGTTGGGAAATATTTTCTCTAATTCTATCCATGAAATGTGTTTGAGCTTTTTGACTATTAAATAGTTTACTCATGACATGCTGTCTTTTAAAACAATTCTGCTTTATCTTTTGTTTCAACCCACAAAAATATTTCTCCCTCAAACTCATATTGAAGGAGATATGACTAAATTATTAATGAAACTATTTATATAAAGACATACCATAGAGTTTCAATGTGTTGAATGTCTATGCTTTTTTGGATGACTTAATGGAGCAATAAAATAATGTTCCATTATATATACTTGTTCCTAAATTACTTTTTCGTATCACATAAAAAATTTATCCATTTTCATGATGTTTTTATGGAATTATTGTCAAATAAAAGATTATAATATTTACATAATTGCTGATTCATTGATTATGGATTTATTTAAATCACTTTAACTTTTTACCATGATTATGTTTGTACCATAACAGACTCATGTTTTACAGAACAATCAAAATAAATAATTCAAATGTGATTTAAAACATTATAAAAAATACATCCGTGAAAGAATGCGAGGGAAGAATTATTTTTTGGGGATCCAGTCTTGTTAGATAGACATCAACAATGATATAATGGAATCTTATTTCACCTCA
Source organism: Viscum album (assembly GCA_963277665.1). NCBI lineage: Eukaryota > Viridiplantae > Streptophyta > Magnoliopsida > Santalales > Viscaceae > Viscum > Viscum album. The sequence continues at coordinate 249,469,347 of OY728126.1, read as the reverse complement.
AGTATTGGTTCAAGATCTAATGCTCAAAATATAAATTTAGAAATATTATTATAGAACACGTCTAAGAAATTTTAAATTTGGATAATGTAACGTCTTATTTTTGAACAAGATGAAAATGTGAAAGATTTTAAGGTTTTTTCATTAGTTGGACATAGTATTTCCCCAAAATTGACTGTACAGTCATTTTATATAAATTGAATGGGAAATTAATAATAATGGATTTAATAATAATAAAAATTTTGTAATTGTTATTATTTTTAATTCCATTTTAAGTATTATGTTTATTTATTTTTATTATTATTATTATTATAAGATTTAAATTAGGTTTAAGATAAATTGAATGGAAGTCCTCTCTTTTCACCCCTTCTGGGGGCATGACGCACCCCCTCCCTTATTGCGTAAAGGCTCTTCTCTAGTGAACCCTCCATGGAAGTGACCTCCCTCCTCATGAGTTCCCTTGGTCAGACACCCTACAGTGGGACCCCTCCTTGGTCATGACCACCCCGTGGTGCAACAACACCCCATTTATGTGCCCTTGTAGTGTGAACCACCATATCATAATCCCTAATTCTGTTGTGGATTTCTACTTGTTTCTTCAAAAATTCCCTTCAATTCATCAATGTATGGTCCTCAGATCCATTCTCTTCCATCGCTTTGGCAGTTTTCTTCTATTTCAGCACCTACTGAGGTATAGTTGAAGCCGTATGATAGGGTTTGATCCAAGTTTTTGTGGTTTCTTCTAGTTTTTGGGTATGTGAATGGTCTCTTGAGTCTTGTTCATTATTGTTGTAGTAGCCCCTGCTGAAAGTGAATCCCTTCAGGATGTTTCATTTCACCATTTCCATGAAATGTGAGGTATTATTCATGTTCCACAGTTTTTGACCATCCAAATTATATCCCATAATTGTTTTAAAGTACCTAGTCATTTAACTTATAGTGCATTGCATAAAGGATATATATAAAAATAAGAAGGTGTGTGCATGCGACTATGAGCTAGTTACGGGTGGTAACTGCCTTTTCTATCAAGTGAAGGGTATTAAATAAGTTACACATTATGTAAATGTACCTTTTATTTTCTCTTTAATTTTAATAATACATTAATTAATATCTTATGACATCATTTATAGTTTTTAAAATAATTCATTTTGGTTTTTAGATTATATTTTTAATTTTATGATGTTGATAAAATGATTAAATTTGATAAATGTAAGTTTGATAAGAAAAGTAATGATTGTATAATAAAACCCCACTATTGAGTTGTTCTACATTCAATATAAAAATAACCGAGTATACTTTGAAAGTTTCCTACTTTCTTTCATTGATTTTCATTGATGACATGATGTTATGTTGGTTATATTCCTCGTGAAACCTGTTCTTCATTAATGTTATAATAGAATTTTCCCATTTTTATTTTTAAATGTTTATGTAACTAGATCACTATATAAGTGTATAGATTCACATGTCTATTAAATAATGTGACCCTTGTCTCTTTAGGGTTCTAATGAACCTAAAACAACCTATGGTAGTTTGGTCCACCTAGTCTTATTATTACCCAAGAGTTTAATTATGTTATTGTTAAAACCCTTTCTTTGAACATTACCCTTGGTCTTTGTGTGTGGTGGTGCCACCTCATGAATGAGACAATACATTGGTTAACGGATTTGGATTTTTAGAATGTATTTTGAATGATGGTAGAATCCTTTGTGTGAAATGACCATGACCCATCACTTTTACACTTGTACATATAAAAAATTTGTCATGTTGAGGAAAATTTAATGAATCCTTGAGTATGATAAGTCACCCAAATGGCATACCATGAATATATTTTCTAATAATAATGAATTTATTAATGGTATTAAATAAATTAAAAGTAATTTAACATGACTAGTGGTATGGATATGATGTATTTCCCAAGGAATTATTTTATAATATTAATGTGATGGTTTTAATCGAATTCCAAACTTGAAAAATCTTTGTAGATTCTATAATTTAATGTCATCGATAACCTGTGGTTCGAGGCATATTGATGCCATGAAATGTTTTTCATATTCTATTTCTCATGAAAGTGGCTATTTCTTATTCCCTGTTTTAGTGGATTGATCTATATTCAAATTGTTAACATTGACTTGTAATTGTTAGGTTCTTACAATTGTGATAAATGCCTTATTCCATGTTGATGGCTTGGATTGTTTTACTTGATAGCTTGAATAGATTGTGGCTTATGGTGCTTATCAGATAGCATGTTTTATCAACATTATTTCCATGTGATATATGTATTTATGTCTACATTGAAATTTCTTTTGGCTAATATGGTTCACCAAATACAAGTCTAGTGAGTACCTGAGTTCCATATTAAGAACTCTTATAAGGACTCCATTGAACTAGTGGTTATACCACAATGCATTGGGGATGTGATATTTTAGGCTAACCAGAAAAGGTATTCCCCTAGGATAATTATAATATTATTTGGTTTTAGTAGTTACTTAAGGGTGACACATGAATGGTTCCTCTTTTGAGATGTTTACACTGTGCCTCAGTAGATACTTGGCCCCCTTACGTATGATACCAGGGCTAGAATCATAATTTTCAATACCACTAGAGATACATTGACTCCCTAAAGGATTTACTTCGATAAGAACATGAGATTGGATCTAAATGAATGGATGTACTAATGATATGCCTTGGTAAATTGCTCATACTCCAACTATAGATTTATTTGACATGTATTGATTGTCTGATTGGGATCAATTGCTCATGATATACTTGTTTTTTATATTTATATTAGAGAACATACTTGTGACTTTCTCTCTTTCTTCATGTCATACTTCTGCAATAACATGTTAATTATACCCCAAGCATAATAAAATTATTTGGGGTGCATCTTTTTGAGTTACCTTGTTATTCTTAGCACCAATATTCATACATTTCTTGTGAAATTTCCCCCTCTCTAAAATCTGACATTGGCTAAAGTAGGTGCGGTTAGATATGTGTCTGTAGGAACTTAGAAAATGTTTTTATTATTATTTTTTTAATAACTATAAATTTATTTAATATAGTGAACTTTGTAATTTACATTTCACTGTCTAGATTAGGCTAGAAACCATGGGTACCAACATATAGAGATTTATATCTCACACCCTTCTCAGGAACCATTAATACCTGAGTAGATATAATATCTATAAGATATAGGTTGATTGTGCACTACTTATAACTGGGAGCTAGGAGTAAAGGATCAAGTTAGATCACAAGATACTCATAGAGATCACCTTAAGGGATTTTCTATTCTTTCTTTATTATTGTACTATTATCAACCATGATCTATTATTTACTATTTCCAGTTAGGTATCATCACCATGACATTTATTCATCTCTTGTATAATTTTTCAGTGTCCAAATTTGTTAAATTTTTAAATATTGTCTTCCTCTTCATTGTAAGTTATTTATTAATGTTTCTACAGTTGTCATTCATTTATATTTTACCATTACTATTGTCTTATATTTAGTTTTTATATACCAGTTTGAAACTCAAAAAATAGTGTATTGTATACCCACTATCACCTCCTGAGATCCTCCCTGTATGATGGTTGCCTCTAGAATATGGGGAGACACAACTAAGGTCATGTGACTCACCATTATGGCCACCGTCTTAGAGGTGATCCATGTCAGGATGTTACATAGTGGTATCAGATGAAGTTTTTTTACTTTGTCTTACTATTTGGGGATGGTTTATAAGCGACTATTAATGTTTAAGAACATGGTTTATAGTTGTTATTATGTTATATCACCCCACATATGGGAAATGAACAAGTGTCTAGGGATGAGAATTTATTTTTATGCTTTTGATATTCTAGTTGATATGATTTCACATTTTGTGATTTGTGTACCTTTTGTTGGTTATTGATTTATAGAATTTTAGGACTTTCACCCTCGACATGAAATATTTAGGGAGTTTCCTTTCATTCATCATTTAAAAACCTAGAAATTCGAAATCCAGGCTTAGTTTTCTATTTGTAGTTGCATTTTATTTTTCATATTAATTAGAACTATGTACCTTAAATATATCCCATGCCTTATATATATATTTCATGTCTATTTACATACCATGTTTCAATGATATATTTAGAATGCTATCATATTATCATCATAATTTTCTACTAGCATGTTTTTCTTATATCATTCATCTATTCCTATTAGCATGTCTGTATGATTAAAATCCATGCCTCTCTAATTACAGCTTGTCTCTCTCTATTTGAAACTTATAGTGATGTGCTTTATTGATTGTTATGTAATTGTTTTATTTTTCTAAATTTTATTGGTTTCAATTAAATGGGATCCAAATTCTACCTGTAATGTGTATGGTAACATTATGGATTGGTTGATGGCCACCAATGTAGCTAGGAAGTTAGTTATTTGAGTATGTTATATTTTGAAATGAATTAGATATATTCATAAAAACTCATCTTAACCCACGTAGGCCACTAGGATGAACTTTTCATATGATATGGACCTCAAAAAGAATTAATGTGATAAATTGATTATTTAATGATGGGATTTCAATAATATTGTTTTTTTAGGATGTATGTTTTAAGGGACTTGCCCATTTTTATTTAGTTGTTTGTTAACTATCAAGTTCCTAGTAAGAAACTGATTCTAAAAGGGTACATGATGTCTTAAATTAAATCATTTAATTTGTATAAAATATTAAATATTAATAAATGTAAACATCTTGGGAACGGAACATGTAATGGTGTCCTCTATTTAAGACTCTTGTTTAAGGGTAGTTTGAGTTTCTCCTTAAGTTTCCTGGAAACAATATTGTTTGTGTGTTGTTGTTCCTAGTGCGATCCCCTTGTATAAAATGAAATCATTGTTTGGGTGAGTGCTTATGTTTTTTTCTTTTGATATGTGTGTGAGTGCCGATTGATTTTATCTTTTTGATGGTTAGACAGGCCTTGGGAATGGACATCAGCTTTGTATTTTCTTGACCCGTTCATTTCTATTGTGGCAATTGACTTGATATAGAATTGTCCAGGTTAATGGTCACATGGGGATATATGTTGATGGATTAATTCCCTTGTTAAAACCATTTGATACTAGAATGCATAATGTGTGCATGCTATGGATATTAATCAAGATGTTCTAGTTTTTCATGAAATAGTACGGTGGTAGGTGTTAGAATATGTGATTACTGTCAGGTGTTATATGTTTTGATGAACCCGTTCAGTTTGGGGGAATAATTATCTTTTTCCTATTAAATACGTATTGTGTAATCATCGTTGAAAAGTGGCTTGTGAATTAAATGAATCAATATTTTCTCAGTGATGCAGATGAATTCTATAGACTCAGGTGCTATCACTTACTGATCCTTTTTATTTTGGTTTTCATTCCATTTTTTTACATATTTTAGTTATTGGTAGTTTTGATTTAGTGTTCATATGAGAGGATAGTTTATCTTTTCCATTCGAAAATTATGTCACTCCTTAGGTTGGTAGGGTCATATTAGTTCTATTAAATACATTTCCTTTAGGATTAGAGGATCACAACCAATGAGTACCATTGGAGAATGGTTAGTATATATTAAAAACCTTGAGGCTAGTGAAATTTTAATCAAGTTGGTGCTTGCTTGGCAACAAGAAGTTTGAGTGGTTGGTGGTATTTGAAACATTTGAGTAATTCTCTTGGTCATGGGTGGACTACGTTGTTTAAGTACGAACGATCACGGGATGCCTCAATTGATAAAGGCATTCTGATTGATTGATCACAACGCATCAGCCGGTGGAGTTTAGATTCTACTTTAACGTCGACTTGGTTTGGTACAACCATTTTTATTTATTGCACACTAGTATGTTCGAATAAAATCCATTTAAATCATCTTAGTGTATCATTATTAGCAACGAGCATGTCCTCTATCTTAACATTGTCTAGGTACACTAACATAGTGTTAGTCTATTGTTGTACTATATTTTTAAATGTTATCGGGTAGTCTATATCTAGTTATACGCTAAAAACATGGTACATATTAAATATTGGTATTTCTTGAGTGACCCTAGAATTCACATGGAATAATTCCACTGATGAACTCTTGTAAAACATCCATTTCTTCTTACCTAACTGCCATACCCATTCTGCTCTTGACTCAATCCATTCTCTAATGTGGATACTGTGACTTTTAACAATTTTATCACTCATAAACATGAAATGTGGCCTAACTTAACATTGTTCCATATGATAATTTCATTTTAATAAGAGGTTATCCCAAACTTATTATCAAGCCATATGATAATTAAATCAAGGAACCTCACCGAATGTTAGTTCTATAATTCTATGGATGTGTTCATGGTGAATGTGAGATACCATTAAAGAAGATCTCATAGATTGGTTCATAAAATGATGTCGTTTATGTTGAGAATATCTAGGGATGGTGGGCTTGAGTGGCTGGACTAGTTATCTCTCCTTTTCAATGGAGCAGGCAGTAAATGACCATTTCTAGAACGATTTCGGATGGGATGAGGGTGATTTGTTTTGGACATGGATTTTAATGAAAATATTGCTCGAACTAGGTATTGAGATTGACGGGGAATCATCCAATCTATTTGTTTCAAAAATAAATTGAGAAGCATCACTAGAATAATAAAGAGTGTATCCTGTGGGAAATTCTATTGGTGGAAGGTGTTGTGGCTTGTATTTTTTCCCATTTTCTAACATTAAGAGTTAAGGTGGGAGGTAAAATTGGTTATATGTTTAATGAGATTAAAGCATGGCCATTTATCTAGATATATGGGTTTGGATATGTACTATGTATTTGATCATTTATATAATGAACATTGACTTAGATCATAATTTATTATATGACGTTTGCATAACCAATTCTTGAATGTGCATTGAGAATTTGGAAATGTAACATGATCATTCAAAAAATAATTCATGACCCTTGTAGATCATGTGAGGGTTACATTGTTTTTGATGAATTCATGGGGATGAGAAGATCTATGGTGGTAAGGTTGTAATGTCCCGTGTTTTGAACCAGAAGAAAAAGTGAAGGAATTTAATATTTTTTTCTCATTATTTAGGCACACCTTTTAAAAAATATGAGTTTCTTAACTTTTAATTTTGATTAAATGGGAAAATAATAATAAGAATTTTAATAATAATAATAATTTAATTAATATTATGATTTCCATTATAATTATTCTGTTTATTATTATTTTGTATTTTGATTATTCTTATTAATATATGTTTTAAATTAGTTTTAAGAAAAATTAATGGAGATCCTCCGTTATCTCCCCATATTAGAGTGTGATAGACCAGACCCCCCATAGTTTTCAAGATCCTATCTAGTGCACCCACCATGTCCGCAAACTCCCTCCTCATGAGATCCATCAATTAGACCCCCTATAGTGAGTCCCCTGCTTGGTTGCAACCTCCTTATAGTGCGACACGACCCCCTGGTCGATCCCATATAGTGTAATCATCCCTCTCACAGACCCTCCTTCTATAACCGATTCATTATGGTTTCTTCATGGATTCCTTTTGATTTTTTGTGGTATATTCCGTAGATTGCTTATCCTCCATTTCATTGGTGGTTTTCATCAATTTTTTGCACCCAGTAAGGTTTGGTTGAAGACCTAGGTTACTTTTGGATTCTGTTTGTTTCTTCAAGTTGTAGTGTTTTTGAATGGCCTCTTGGGTCTTTTTAGTTCATGTTTTGGAAACCAATAGTGATATATAATCTATTTAGGATGTTTCCGTTCACCGCCACAATCTTTGGTGAGGTATCATTCATGTCTCCTATTTTTTCACCAACAATATTTTAGGGATTTAATTGTCTTAAGGCCATTATTAATTTCATTTTTAGTTCATTGGATTAAGGATATATATATTTACATGAAGGTGAGTGTGTGTGACTCCGGGAAGGTTATGGGTGGTCCGCACTTTTTCTATCATGTGATGGGTATTAAATAAATTCCACCATTATCTCAGTTCCCTTGCCTTTCCACTTTTATTTTAGTAATTAAATAATGATTTTCTTAATGTACCATTCATTGTTTTTAAATTAATGAATTATGGATTTTAGATTAAAAGATTTATTTAATAAATTTGATAAAATGATTTAATGTGATAAATGATTATTTTATATGAAAACTCATTGTTTTATAATAAAACCCCTATACCGAGGTATGTTTCCTTCAATTTAAAATACATCAAGTAGGCCTTAATTCTTTCCTGACTTCTTTCCATGGTTTTCTTTCCCTCCTTCATTTTGTGTTTCATATATTACATGTGAATTCTTTCCTTTTTCTATTTTAATGAATGAGTTTTCTCAGTTTTGTAAATGTTTCTGTAATCGATTCACATTATATGGTAATAGATTAATATGTATTTTAAATAAAGTGACCTATGTCTCAAAGGTGTCCCAATGAACCCAAGTCACCACGTGGGAGTTTGGTCCGCTTAATCATAGAATTACCAAAGAGGTTAGTTGAGTTGTTTCTAAGACCCATTCATTGAACATGACAGTTGGGTTTTGTGTTTGTTGCTTCCACCACATGAGTGAGCTAATTTTTTGGTTGATGGATTTAGAATGGATATAATAGATTATGAAATATGGTGTCATTCTTTCTTGATAATGGACAAGATCCTTTAATTTGACACATATACCTTAAATAAATTTTCCATATTGAGGGAAAATGGATGAGACATTGAGTTACATAGCTCAGCGAAAAGGAATACTATGAAAAAATGGTATAGTCAAGATGAATTTATTATTTTTCTTAAATGGAATAAATGTAATAGAATACTACTATGAAGGTTCTGGGTGCAGCGAAATCACATGATGGGAATGCACCCTACTTTTCAAATTTATATAATCAATGATTAAACAAAAATAAATATAATGATTAATGCATGTATCCATGGAATTGAATCAACGATAAAGGGAAGAGGATATAACACATAACTGATAAAAGTGGGTCGACATATTTTGTTTATAATTAATTTAACTAATTTATAGAATTTCTTCCGAGATGATTATTTCTTCATTGATGTGTTTGACCATGGGTATGAGGTATGGCTTTGTTGTGATTTATAATCCAAGGATAATATTCCTCAAGCGGTGATCCACATGTGCTCCATGCATATTTAGATGTCTCTGAAATAGTCTTTGGGTTCTAGCATAGAAGATCGTTAAACTGGCGATGTCCCCCATTGATCACATTGAGAATCACTTCCAAATCATTATCCTATATCATGTGGAAGAGGATTACTCTCATTATTGATATCGTTATTAGAGTGGGAATTGTTCTCTTTCCATTAGAGCCTTTCTCTGAGGATTTCGTGCACACAACCACTAGTTAGTCAGTCGAATGGACCCTTGGATAATTAGACAATAATAACATAATGGGGAATTTAATTCTGTAGGTAATAATAAATAATTATCACCTGTTGAATTAATTAATTTATTATTCAATGTGAAACCCCATGTCAAATAATAACAGAAATGATATTATTTTCATGACATGTTCTTCACATGAAAATTAAATTTAAATATTATTCAACCAAATAATATTTAATATTATTTCTCACCAGACCAATAACATGGCCTTTCAACGCAACTCAATCTTTACTAGGCCATTAATAATGAATATTTATTTATTAAATAAATATAGCTTCATTATTCTATGATAAATAAATATTTCATCTAAAATATATTATATTGAATAACCGGAGTCGAAATAAATGTGATGATTAATACTTGAATAATTATTAAACCACAATTGGGAATAATATTTATTATACTTCTTAAATAAAAAATTACTTAACTGATATACTAGCTACACTTATTGTGTGACCCTCTAGGCTTCATTCACATTGGAATTCGGAGGGCATGCTTAATGTCCATGATTCATGTCTAGCAATTGGTCATAACACCCTATAGAGAGACGTTGATGTCACAATGACATGTCATCTCATACGATCAGTTAAAGTGTAATATAGTCTCTTTTTCCTGATATCACCAATCATGTGGGTTTCATGAAAGTGACATCATCCCAGGTGCTCTATTTCTCATTCTTTGAATTCCTGGAATTGAAATTTCAACGAAAACACCATGGCCATGGATTTAGATAGGATATATCATTTCCATTGAAGGGCCTGATATATCTAATTTTTTAGAAGTGAAAAATACTTTCCAACATTATTTATTAATGCAGAATTACTCGTGACACACCCAACATATCTTACATCACTGCAAACATCTATTGTCACAATTTACATCAATACATCAATGTGAGTGAGTCATAATACCCATTAATAATTATCTCTAAGACTAAGGGAAAAAAATGTCTAAAGATAAGAACAACTAACGACACTTATGAATTTGGATTTCTTACTGGTGAGTGTTTTTCTAATAATATCCTACTGGATATTATCAAATGATCAAACCATGATAAAGAGCCTCAAAGTTTAATTAGTCCCCATCTTTGATAGCCTGTATCATTTGTGTCCCTTCAAATGATATCATCTAGCCATAAAACATATATTCACGAATGTTGTCATGGAACTTATGGGTTCTCATTATATAACGTTCTTCTATGAAAATTTAATTAAACATATATTCTTAAAAATTTATCATATACCATGTCATGCTGAAGAACAATCATAACATTATTAAGATATTACATATATTTATCCAATGATTATAGGTTTATCATAAAGTAAAAATATGTTGGTTTCTATGGCAACAACTTCAACATACTCCGACTTTAACTAGATCCAACTACTAACAACCATTAATCTGCTAGCTCTCACATGATATTCATTGTTATTCTAATATAGGACATTAGTCGAGGGGTCCACCACATTCTCTTCCACTAAAACCATTCTCATTGTAACTTCACCCCTTTGATTGAAATCCCTCAAGAGACAGTACATTTAGATTATGTTATTTATCGATTTATGTGGCCATGGATCCTTTTCAAAATCCACCGCTAAAGTATTATTATAATACAATATAATGTGGTCCTTACATCTTGGTACCAAATCTAACACATAGACAATATTCCAATCCAAGACGGCATCCTTGGCTGCATCAAAAGTGTCTATATATCTAGACTCCATTATAGACTCAACAACAAATGTATGCAATAAACTCTTATAGATCACACCTCCTCGGTTGAGATAGAAAGCATATCCTGATTGCGAATTAATATCAATTTCATCTGTATGAAAACCAGCGTTATCATACCATGTTATGACAAGCTACCCATCTCCTATATAAAGCAGGAATATATCCTTAGTTCATCTCAGATACTTAATGATAGTCTTGATAATAGTTTATGGTTTTTCTCATAGATAGGCTTGATATATTATTACAATGGTTATTGCATATGTAACATTAAGTCTGATACATAACATGGCACACATTATTGATTATATCACTGAAGAATATGGAAACATACTCATCCTATCTTTATGATGTTGTGTCTAGGGACACATTTTCTTGGAATGATGTATACCATGTGACACTAGAACCAATTCCACCTTGTATTGTTTCATATTAAATATCTTTAGTATTTGGTCAATGTATGTACTTTGACAAAGTCCCTGAAGCCTCCTATATACATCATGAATGATCATGATCCCTAGAATGTTGGATTCTTTGACTAATTTTTCATGAAGAAGCACTTGTTTAACCAGTCCTTGACTGACTATAAGATTAGTATTTCATTTCCAAAAATTGTTATGTTGTCAGAAAACACTTCTAGTAAAAGGACTACATTCCCATTAAATAACTTGTAAACTTATGCCTCACATTCATTCTTAATTAATCCAAGATCTCTTATGGATTCATTGAATCAAATTTTCCTTGACCTGGATGATTTCTTTAATCCAAAAATGGTATTTTGAAAATTGTGTACCCTTTTAGCATCACATGGTGTGACAAACCCTTTTGTTTGTGTCATATAGACATCTTCTTGAAGGTTCCTATTAAGGAATGTAGTTTTGAAATCCATCATTCAAATCTCATAGTCATGTAAATCAGCTGTGGGAAGTATGATTGTTATGGATTTAAAAATGGAAATTGGAAAAAAGGCCCCATCATAGTCAATAACTTTATGTTTTTTAAAACCCTTAGCCACTAGATGTTCGTTAGAGGTACTAACATTACCTTCCATGTCTTGTATCTTATTGAATACCCATTTTCATCCAACATGATTTACATTGACTGGAGCATTGAACAAAACTCAGACTTGGTTTGGATACATGGAATCAATCTCAGAATTCATTGCCTCTAACCATCTTATAGCATGTGAGCTAAATACTTATTCCTTGTTATATAGAGATTTATCAATTTCCAAAAATAATGATTACCCATCTTCAATGACAAGGGAACCATATAAATATAGTTCTCATACCTCTCTTGTACTCTTACATAGTAATTTTTTAAGAACTAACTCATTCACAGTGACCTATAGAACTCATTATTATACCAACTCATGTGTATCTTGAGCATCAAAATCATCAAAGGCAGTAGTTCTCTCACTATCCTTTTTGATTATTTTCTCCTTCTAAAGAATGACAATATCTCTGGAAATAGTAACATTCTTATTTGAGGGGTTTTGAAGGTTGTATCCCTTTTTTCCTTACATTACCCTATAATGATACGCATCATTCCCTAGGGTGCTATTTTGTTTCCTGAGAAATCATTATCAAATGACTTGCATCCCCATATATGTGTACGAAACAACGTGGGTTCCTTCCACTCCATAGCTCGAAGGGAATCCCATTTTCTGTCTTAGATAGTACTTGGTTTAAGGTTTATGGAGTTGTTTTCAAGGAATATCACCAAAAGGATAATGGAAGATCTCCATGACTCATCATCGACCATAATGTGTACAAAAGGTACATTTCCTCCTTTTAGTAGCACCATTCCACCTTGGTGTATAATCTGGACTGAGTTGAGGTAGCATTACATACTCCATTATAAGGTTGATAGTCTGTTAGTTAATATATTATCCACCTCGATCTAATCAATTTTTTTTTCTTCTTACAAAGATGATTCTCTAGTTCATTCATGAACTCCTTTAATTTCATAAGGGACTTCGACTTATACCTCATTAAGTAGACATGGCCATGTACATATATTCTAAATTTATATGTAAAAGTAATGGCTTATGAATATCAACCTCTTGATTCTACTAGAATGATTTCACACACATTAGTGTGTACCAGTACTAAAATCTTTCTATCCCTTTCACTCTTTCCTCCAAAAAGTGGTTTGGAAAATTTCCCATGTAAACAAGTGTGGCATATATCATGTGATTTTATCTTGGATATGTCTAAAAAACCATCATGATAGTGCTTTGTTAGGGGATTCTCATTTACATAAGCAAGGTAGTGATTCCACAACTAGGTGTTGTATGAGTCATGGGAACTTGGTTCATTATCAATTTCGAACACTTGGTAATCATAATTTAATACATACATACCATTATTTTAAAGGCTTATACTATAACATTTGTTTCCCATATAAATGTAACAACAGCTTTTCTGAACATAAAAATAAATCAATCTGTATAAATTATGTTATTGGAAACACTAGGTACATAATAACATCCATGTAAAAAAATTATTCACTTTGGCAATATGAGTTGGTAGTTCCCAATGTAAAGAATAGCTGGCCTCACACAATTGGCTACTAACATATCCTCCTCTCCTCTAGAAATTTTTTGAAATCTACTTTGTTCTTTCTTTTAAATATAGATGTGATCCCTAAAAGCTATATCCAATACCCAAGGTGTAAAAATTAAAATATTTCACTCGATATGGAACACACCTTTGACTTATTTATTCCTCTCAGGGTAGTTCAACATCCAGTGGCCTAAATTTCTATATGCTAAGAATATTGCCTCTTATTCTTTGACCTATATTTAGACCATCTTCTTCTTGCTTGGATGGTGCTTGGAGGATTTATATTTTTTATAAATATTAGACCACATTTACTTTTCCTTCATCTTCATATTGACCATAAGGATTATGGGTTTTTCACACCCCTTCCCCTTATCTACTTGGAAAATCATGGTATAATGCCCCGATATACTCATCACATTATTCCTCGTATTATTATTCACAATAGAACATTATATGGTCTTGGTATGTGATGATAGTACAAGATCTGTATTCAAATTATTTGGGAATTTAATTACTCAGATGTCTAGATGCTCAGTGTAGACAATAAGCTTGACGACATGTGGTCCAGTTATCATAGACTCTCCAAGAATAGCCGTGAACAAATATTTGGATATCTCATTCCTATATTATCTCTCCATCTATTGATAGATATCCCAAAGGTGATACATAATGCAATAAGCATTTATTTCTTCATGTTTCATTATGATTTCAATATTCAAGGATGATAGCATAAGGAATTAAACATCCATAGTGTCATTCAGATGTTTCTCAAACATACAGAGTTCCTCAACACTCACCTCATTTCCAGGGGTTACTGTTAAAGTCTCTTTCAACACATAATGTTTTATATCATAGTAAAAGATAACATGAAGTTGCCATTTCGAATCTTGGAAATTAGTGTCATTGAGATGGTTCTTCATTTTCAGTTATGATCGAATTGATATGTTTAATGTCATTTTAATTGATGTTCCTAAAAATTAAGAATAATAGATTTTTAGTAAATTAATTTGTTAAATATAGTAAATAAATTAATTAATATCAATTAGTCTCCCACTGTTTTTTGAAACCCAATATCCCTCACCATTGGCTTCGGAATGGCATGTTTGTTGGACATTCTAGTACTAAGGTTCCATATTTCCCCTTGCATTACCCATTCTTGGGTCGGTTAAGAAACATAAAAGGTATTTTATAGGCATTATAAATTCCAAGTGCATTAACTCAATAATCTGTGTTATGTTGAGTGGACTCCCCAATCCTGAATCCTTAATTTTGGAATTCTTAAACCATTACCTCTTAGTTACACCATGTCTAGCTTGGATATTCAAACATTAATTTTAACTGACTTATGTCAACCCAAAAACACAAATTAAAATTCCATGATAATTGAAATCACTCCAACTAGGGTTGGTTACTCACTTTAATCTAAGGATATATTCTGACCAAATTAATGTAAGGATTAGCAAACTTAATATTTAATTTGTGTATTTTATCCTTTATGCAATAAATTTCAATTATTATCATTTCAGAATCTTGTTAATATTTAGTGGGTTATAATTATGTGATCAACCATGACTGGATAATATTTATGCATAAGCTGTTTTATTTTAGTTCTACCCTGCATGCTTGTTAAATCATTAATTATTTGATCACGACAATACATCCATAATGAATAAACATGAATGCGACAAAAATAAAACAAATGATATGATCACGAGATTTTCTATTGGTAATTTTATCTATAGATTGATAAACTATCCCTAAATAAGGGTGAAAACCATGACGCTTTTATGGTTTGTGTTTAATTCGTTCCACCTGTCCACATTTGTATCTCTTTAGATTGGTTTCACCACAACTCCTATCTTATATCGCCTCCACTATCTTGGGATCTCCATACACTACATATTATTTTAACCCACATGCATGTGATGGGTAAAATTGGTTTCATATAAAAGAAATCATGGGAACACAAGCCCTATATATTAATGAGGAGTAGGATTTCATGCCAACAATTTTAATATAACATATATATTAAAAGGAAACCAATCGCCTAAAAAGGTTTGTCCTTTATCATGATTATCCACAAACATGCAATGAATTACGCATTTAATAAAACTAGCATTCAATTATTTAATTTTTCTTATTAGGATAAATAATTCTTGAATCGATTAATAATTATAGTTTAATTAATCAATCTTTTTATCCTAATCATTTTTATGAATTACCATGAGATTGTCATCGATTATAATTTTAAACAGATAAATAAATTCATTTAAATTTATCAATGTACATAACTTTTACCTTCGATGAAACCCTGGGAATACTCATCCAAAACTATCAATAATGTATTTATTCATATATACACATTATTCTTTATAAAATGTGGAATGTACACATAATTATATTTATAATGAATCTCATACATGATTTTAAAATCATTAAACATTACAGTGATGATAATTGAACACACACACAAACATATATATATATATATATATATCAAACACCTTTCACATGTTATTCATCATCTTTACACCCACATGACGGTACATGCCTCAAGGGTAAGATAATATAATAATAAAATTTTAAATCTACGAAATCTGGAAAAAATACACTATGTTTAAATTTTACTACGCAGTGAGTACACTCCTCAGTGTCCATCTTATGGACACGCTGAGGGAAATGGCATGTGAGGTGTACTTCAGAAATATTTAGAGTACACGACATGTCCTGTAGGCCACATGCCCTGATACTTTTCATTACATGGTTACCATCCAGGAAAACTGTGTATGGGATACATGAATTGACCCTACCCGAAAAGACTACACACTGTCTTTAGTGGGCTACACGACATGTGGTACAGCTAACCATGCACATGTCTTTCCAATTCAAAATGTAGTGTATGAATTGGATACACCACATGTCATTAATGCACACAGATTAAGTAATTTCCAAATTAATCTTGAAGCATTGAATACGAATACATGACATGTATATCAGACTACATGACATGTGCTATTATGTTATATAGTGAGAATTGTTGGTGACTCATGATGAGATTCTTGACGTAATTTCATTCATAAAATTATTAATGTTTTTTATATCCATGAGAAACAAAAAGGTTAAAAAATATCTCAAAATTATGATGACGCAAATGTTAAAAAATTGAATTGAAAATCTAAATTCTTAAAGTGTAATTAATATATGAATTATTTATATAATTATAAAAAAAATAACCACTATGATAAAACTTGAGTTTTTTGGGTACATCAAAAGTACAAGTTGGGCATGTACCCAATTTCACAAATTTCCATAACTGATGATTAATATGGGATCAATACGATGATAAATGCTAATATCTAAAGAATATAATCAATGATAAAAGTAAAAGGGGGTATCCCAGAACATAGAAAAGGGAATGGACATATTTTTTCTATAAATAATTTAATGAAATTATAGAACTACCTCCAAGGTTATTCGTTCTTCATTGATTCATCCGACCACAGGTTCGAGGTGCAACTTCATTGATATGTAGAATAGAAGGATAATATTAATCTAGATGAGATCTAAATCTTTTCCAAATATCTACATTCATAGTCGAAAGAGTCTTTGTGCCCTAGCATGAAAATTCCATTCAGTTGTGATGTCTGCCTTTGATTTCCTTGAGAAACACTTCCAAAGTGTTCACCTAGATCTAGTTAAGGAGGATTGATCTCAATCATGAGACTGTTCTTAGAGATGGAATAGTATTCTAGGTTTTAGTGCTTTCCTCCAATTATGTTATACATAGAACTGTTGGTTATCCGATCGAATTACCCCATGGCTAAATGGAGAATAATAAAATGATGGTGAATTTAATTCACTAGTTAATAATAAAAAATTACTACAGGTTCTGTTAATAAAATTATTATTCTATGTGAAACCCCATATTTAATAATAATATAAATGATATTATTTTCATGACATGTACATAACTTTCTCGTTATATTTGAATTTTGTTTAACCAAATAATATTTAATATTATTTATCACTAGACAAAAAACAGGGTATGCCAAACATATTCAATATTACCAGGCCTTTAATAATTTCAATTTATTTATAAAATAAATATAACTACATTATTCATTGATAAATATATTCTCAATCAACAATATATTCTAAAGAATAACTTGGAAAAAAATAAATGTGATCATGCATACTTTAATAATTATTAAATCACAACCAATAAAAAGATTTATTCCAAAATTCAAATAATAAATTATTTAACTGAGATACTAGCTACACATTGTGTGTGACCCTCTTGGCCTCATTCTCATTAGCATTAGATGGACTTCCATAAATTTCATGATCACTGTCTAGCAAGGGGTCAAGTTATCCAAGAGAAAGAAGTCGATGTCACAACAAAATGCCACCTCATATAAACATATACCATGAAATATAATCCCTTTGTCCTAATATCTGAAATCAAGAGGGACACACACAATTTCTATCAACCCATGTTTTCAATTTCTTATTCTTTGACTTCCCCAAATGGAAATTTCCTAGTGAACATCATGGCCATGGATTTATTTAGGCTATATAATTTACATAAAAGGGACAACAATATTTAATTCTGTTGAAGTGAAAAATCATTTCATGCATTATTCATTAATTTATTATTACTCGTGATTTCCCAAACACAACCTAACTCATTAAAAAATTTATAATCATGGTTTTCATCAATACATCAATATTCGTGAGTCATAATACTCAATAATAAAAATCTTAATGTCTATGTACCAATAAACACATCAGCAGATAGGAACATCCCATGACAGTTCTGAATGTGGATTTCTGACTAGCAAGATATTTTGTCATAAAATTCTACTAGATATTACCAAGGGTTAAAATGAATAGAATGTTCCTGAAAGTTTCATGAGTCCCCACCCATGATAACAAATATCATTTGTGTGCCTTCAAATGATATCATTCGGCCATAGAAACATATATTCAAGAGTAGTTTCATTGCACTTCTGGGTCCCCATCATAGATCAATCATTATGTGATAAAGATTTAATAGATATTCATCCAAGGAATACAGGTTTAACAAAATGTACAACAAAGTTGGTTTCAAGGGAACCACTTCCAATAGTCTAGTGGTATGTATAAGAGGTATTTCCTTATGCATTTGATTATAATTAAAATGTGGTGGTTTGAATTTAATTCCATGATTGAACTTGATTTTCAGCTTGTATGATTTATTTTTATTGATAAACTATAGTTCAACGCATATTGATTCGAAGTGAATTCATGTATATTCTACCAGTAATTCCAGTTCCATATTATTAGGCCCTATTTTTTCATCTTGATCTTTTTTAAAAATGCTGACATTGTCTTGTAATTGTTATGTGATTACTTTTGTGGTAAATTCCTTATGCCATGTTCATTTCATGGATTTTTTATTTGATAGCTCGAATAGCTTGTGGCTCACCATGATTATCTGATGGGAACATTTAGTTGTGTTCATTCCATGTGATATATGTATTAATGGGTTCATTAACCACTACATTTGATACTTTAGTTCATTAAATATCGGTCGGGTGAAAACATTAGTTCTATATATAGGAATCATAGATGGAATACCATTCAAAAGTGGTTATCCCATGATGCTCTAGAGAATCAGTGTTTTATGATCTCCATAGAAGGGATTCCCTGGGATTTTTAAAATACAATTGGGTGAAATCTGTTCTCTAAGGAACAACTGAGGAGGGCCCCATTAGTGAGATGTCTACACCAAGCCTTAGAAGAAACATAGTCCCCTTATGTGTGATACATAGGATGTACATATAGTTTTCCATACCACGAGTAATACTAGGACACCAAATATAATCTTATTAGATGGTCTCATGGAATTTGACATAATTGATTGGATGTATCGAAGTGACACCACAGGGATGGGATCAGACTCCAACTCTAGATTTATTTTAATTTCCTTGTTTTTTTGTTTGGGTTCAATTTCTTGTGCTATACTTGTTGCTTCAATTTATTTTAGAGAACATAATAGTGAGTTTCTCTCTTTCTTCAATAAAATCACGGCTAATAACTCCCCCTCCACACCCCTTTTCAATCATGGGAAATGATTATTCAATATAAATGTAAAAATCACCCCAAAATCATTAATGATAATATTTAAATTGATCTTATACAGAATAGTATTTAGTATGTATAATTGATGGAAGGAAATTTACATTAATTGTCTTCTCTTAAATTCAAATTTTTTCAACCTTAAGTATAACTAAAACACCCAAAAACAACATAGCTAGAATTATCTTTTTACTATTAACTCATGATATATATAATTTATACTTATTCTAAATCATTATGCACAATTTACTCACCATAGGATTTCAATACATTTATCTTCTACACCTCTCAAATAAAAATATCACAGTAAATCATGGTAAATTTCCAATATGGATTGAATGACTCTGTGGATTTGTGTTGGAGAGAAATGATTTGAAAGGGAAAAAAATAAGGCTGATAAAAGGAGTTTTAACACTTGTGTACAAAAAATGATAATACGGACTTAATGGTAATTAAAATAATCCTCTCAAGATGATAATTCTATCTACCAACTAATGGAAAATGAAAATGGTTCATGAAAAATTGAAAACATGATTTATGAATCAACCATTTTTAAAGTCATTCATTGAAATGATATAACATCCAACAGCTAAATATGTATGATCTTTGGAACCTTAGTGTGGTAATATTGATATTTGTTCTATCAATAAAATAACCCCATTTTTTATTTTCTATTTTTTTATTTTATTTTTTCAGAGGGGTGAATATCAATGTACAATGAATGATAAATCATGGACACTACTAAATCCAATGAAAACACCACACATACCCTCCTCAATATAAAACATCCATTTTAACAATAAAAAGCTATCCTATACAATTATTCTAAGGAATATCATATAATAATACCAAAATTTTGATAGAGAGATAAAATTATCATTTAATGTGGATTTTTAGTATCAAATTTCATTCATGTATCTTGTAGGATAATTTGAATTCTATGTTCGGGTAGGTCTACTGATAATGATCTAAACAATATAATATATCAATAATTTTAAAAATGACTCTTTTCAATCATATATTAGGCAATATGATACGAATGTTACGGATGAAAACAAGATTGAGTGTCTCATTAGAAATCGGTATTAGAATGAATACGAAAAATTTGGTTTTATAATACATCATAATAGAGGGAAAATATTTATTTTCAGTTTGTTTCTAAACATGTAATACCAAATTTGTTCAATTTGAAATAAATTTTTTGAAAATAAAATTAATGGATAATTTATATGACATCCACATTCATATTAATAAAATTATTTTAAATATCAGTTTTTTTAAAATAATTTTATCAGTGAAAAATGAAAATTCATGTTCATTTAGGAAAAGATACACTAAACAAACACATAGAAAATAACAAGAAAAGAAATCCTTTAAAAATAAACATAAAATTTAATCCCCACCCCAACCCATAACATGTTTCATTTTCCCCATTGTGACCTCATGAAATTGTGTGTGGACATGATATAAATATTTTTCATAACCAAAAATTCCATAAAAAGTGGGAGGATAATGGACACCGTGATATCCTCAAATTCTTATGGGCCCATAAAGTGTGATGCAATCAACATCATCTGTTGAGAATACCATGAAGTATTTATTTAATCAATAGTTATTGACATTAAATCTCTTTCCTATTGACTCATTTAGGATCTCTACTACACCAAATTTAGAAACATGAGATATGACATAAGGTCATAGACATAGAGAATGGAACTTACGAGATATCATTTTCAATCATGATTTTTAGAAGGGATTATTATCTGACATAAAACTCTAGTTTTTGGATTTTTTATCATTGGACAATTTAGTTATTTCATTGTCTGACCTTCAGTTATCATATTAAAATAATTATATCTCCTTTGAAATTATAATTTTCAATATTATTTTCGCTCCCTCATGGGATAAATACATTTTTTAATTGATTATTATACAATTAATTTTGATGATTGACCTATTTTTAAATATGACATGTTTTCCTAAAAAAAATTCTATGTAGTGGAATGTCAATGTGTGTTTTTAAATCCATACAATCATATCATAGTGTACAATCCAAATTATTTCCCTCATCATCCTTAATTTGTAGAATAGTTTCCCCATAATTTATTAAAACACAATATTTGAGATTTTAGCTACCCCGTTTTTTTGGGTGGTAATGTGTTGAGGTTTTGTGTGTCACCATATATTACTGAATGATGGAACAAAAATTTTGATTTCATAAGTGTGATAATATTCACTAATGATATCTTTTGGAACTGCAAACCAACAAAACACCTGATCCTTGAAAAATCCACTACAATGAGAGAATAATCATTCATGGGGGATTAGGCCTCAACCCGTTTTCTAAAATAATCAAATAAAACTAAAATTATCTTGAATCAAAAATAATTATGACTAGGAAACAACAAATAAATTCCTAAAACATAAAAAAATATCATGTAATAATTAGTGTATTTATAGTGGATCAGGTCTCATAGAAAAATATCTACTGTATCAATGTGGACATGAATTATAAAAAACATGGAAATCATATAATAAACATGTTAAATATAATCCTATTCCTAAGACATTCCTAGCTATTAGTTGGTTTCCAAATTATCCTCCATATGAATTTTTATGATATAAATTGTATCTCCCTGACACCAGTTACCTAGAGTCGGTGAATTATTACTTAACATGGGATTTATCACAAGAAAAATCAAATCTCGAAAGGTCGATTAGTTTAGTATCCTTGGAAAGACTAGATATATTCATAAAGTTTTACATTACATCATAAAATGAAAACTACAACAATATAGTCTCCATAGTCCACACTCTTATCCCCTCATACTATCCCTCCAGGTCATTCAAAATTACTTCATCACATCCTGGGAAAAATAAAACATAGAAAAGGGGTGAGCTCAAATGCCCAGTAAGGATAACAATATAGTGGATACTTTCATAAATAAGAATAATCATTTAAGGCAATGTATAACTAAAACAAAAGCCTTTTAAACTTGAAATTCAACATAGTGTGGCAAAACTAAAATGAAATAATTCCAATTAATTATTCACATGGTTATTCTACTAACTGAATATTCACATGCAATATAAATAACTACTTTCATAATGATGGAACGCATAATGACAGACTATCATAACCACATAGCCAAGGCCTCGTCCCAAGACTACAAATATGATTTTTCCAAGGCTTTGTGCCAAGACACTAGTTTGTCTCATGAGACCTACCGATGCATCGAGGAGCTATGGCGAGCTCCACCCGTCACTTATTATGTCTAATGAATTCCTCATATGAACAGGTTTGAACATAACATAAACATTCGTATTAAAACTAGCATTCAAAATGTCAGTACATTCACCATAAACCATGAAGGGTATAAAAATAACACATCCATAGTAAAACATATCACAAAACCTTCAATACATTATGGAATTTTTGTTTCATAATAAATTAACATCAAATAAGCTTAAAATCCATCAAAGGATGTTGACATAGATGAAATGAAAACTGTTTGAGAGAAATATCTCTTTTTTTAAAACCATTTATAAGTCACATAATTATAAAAGAAAAAATTTACTTTTAAAATATTCTTATAATCTTGTAAGGGAAGCTTCAACGATTTTATAATGGAGGAAAATAGCAGCACCCGCCGTATAAGTTAAAAAAATACATTCTTTGCTTATTTCTGTTGAAAAGGTTAAAAGGGACCTTGTTTGGAAAACGACATAAATATTCCTTTATAAACATCTTATAAAAAGTCAAATAGGGGTATAAATGACTTTAACCCATATTCTGTAAAATAGTAATAATGTTTTGAATTTTTTTTAAGAAACATGGATGGGGATGATAAAGAGATCCCGGTAGATTATTACGTATAAACAAACTCAGATAATGAAGAGATTTAGAAATAAACCATTACCTTGTACATTTACTTGGATGGGGATGGATTAACCTCCTGTATAATGGTGAAATAATTGTTATTAAATTATACATGAATCATATACATTATTATGTTATCATATATGTTCTTTCAATATTGCTTTGTTAATAATGTCAAAGTATTATCGTTGTTTCATGTTTTCACTTACTCATTTTCTTTTATATGTTTTGTTATGTAAGCCATGTTTTTTATGGATAGGTTGTATCTTATTAATATTCAAAATGATATCAAGTCCTTAAAAATTATTTGAAATCATCAAATGAGAATTATACTTGAATGGATACGATGGAGAATGAATCTCATCACGTTCGTGGAGACGGTAGTCCATACGTACGCACGAGCGACAATATCATTCTTTTGATATTAAAATAATATTTAATTCTATGGTATATAATATATACAGAATCATTATCATGTTATATTTATTATTTACATGAATTACACATCATTATTATAACCATCCAAATAACAATGTTTTGAATAACAATTACACCCCAACGTGGAGATGGTAAGCCGTACGTACGCACGTATGGTGACATGTCATTCATAGGATGGATAGAATACTGAAATATGGTTGTACCATTTTTATAATAATATTAAAGTATATATGAGATACTGGATTCATTATTTTAGTATGGTAATAACAAAGAAAGAAAAAGTTGAAGAATAAATGAATTTGAAAAAGGGTGGTGAAAACATTATCTCTTCTTCGGGTTCTTCCTTTTGATATGATAAAAAGGGCTCCTTAGGATGGCTTTCTGATCAAACTAAGGACTCTAGGATGTAGTTAGGGAAGTTGAGTGAGTATTTGGGCCGGTTTTGGCCGAACTGAAAGGCTTTGAAGGTGTGAATTAATGATAAGGGGGAGTGCCCTTTTATAAGAGGGGTGAGAGGAACCTTTGGAAAAGCCAGAAATATTATTTTATAATAAATTCAAATTCAGTTTCTAATGGCTCCAAATTGGATCATTTAAATTTTATGGTGGGAATGGGTTGAAAACCACTCAACCAATATAATTTAGATAGGTTTGGGTTATTATATTAACCTTATCATTACGTATTAACTCTTAGTTAATTAGTTTCACTTTTACAATGTCTCTCTATATTTTTATATTATATGGTTAATAAACATACTATATACATCCAAGAGAACCGAAAGTGGTCCATTAATGATACAACTACCATGAAATAAGTCACTTGGCCAATCCTTATATTATTAGTAATTTAATATCAACTAATAATATAATATTTGTTTTAAAAACTCTTTTACGTCAATTTTGACAATATTCAATAATTGATTTTTGTAAAAATCATAACAGAATGATTATTTAAAAAAAAGTTAATTAAATCAATCCTAACATGTCATATTAACCTATAAAATTATTTTTATTTATAAAAATACTCATATTACATTTATTTGGGTATTTATAATATCAAATATTCTAATTTTTCATCAATTAGGTAATTACTGCATCACCATTGTGTCATAAATAAATTAAATTATATAATTTCTACAAATTATAAATAAAATAAAATTATGTAGGAAATCTTTTTTTCTTTCTAATTAATATTTACAATCGAATTTATCTTATTTATAAACTATATTAAAAATGTTTTATTAAATAAACTTTGAATTTAACTCTTTTAACTCTTCTTTTAATTAAATAATAATAAAAGTCCTAATATAATACCAGTGGACCTAAATGACAATATGTTACACCTAAGGATGTTTTCGGTCGAGATACACTTGTCTAATAGAATTAAGAGATGTGTTACGGTAATATTAATATCATTTCTACCCTTAATTACCCTATTTATGATTAACCGTGGTAAATGGAAGTAAAAAGTTATTATTCACCAACAAAAATTTCATCTCATTGAACCAAATTTTGCTCCTTGATATTAACCATGTATCTACGATTTTCTAAATTCCACTCATAGAAGCGGTAAACTTATTTTTAGGAAAAATTCAGTTTTTTAACTACCACTTAGTGGTTTCACTATTTATCAAAAAATGAATGTTTCCAGAAAAATACCAAAAATTAGGCCGAAGCTATATTTGATATTATTAATTCAAAATTCATTTATATTTTACCAAATTTAAAACATATCAGTTTCATTAATTAATTTAAAAATTAATTCCCGTCGTCAAAACAAATAGCGTGTTTTCGAGAGATAATAACTATCAAAAGATTGACACTTGTTTATGTCCGGTTTAATTGTGAAATTATGTAAAATGTCCGACATTCTATTCAATGGTGAAAATATATTCTAAATATACTTTAAACCCACTCAAATTCATAATTTATCAATATAAATTATTTTTATTAAAAAAGTTGTTTTAATTAAAATTTAGTAATTTTCACTATTCATCAAAATAAAAATGTTATCCGAAAAGTTCCAAAATTTCACCTTAGGAAAAATTTGATACTCTGAATACAAAAATGAAGTCCATTTTTAGAGCTTAAATTTATAAAATTTTAAAAATTATGTATTACTATTCATAGCGGTTAGTTTGATTGGTTGTGGTGTGTGTTAGAACTCAAAGTTGCATACAACACACGCTACTGTATTATTCAATGGAAAGAATACCGTGGAAGCTTGGGATGTTTCATTGTAAATTTTTGATTTCCCCATTCTAAAAAGTAAATTTATTTAGTCAAATTGAATATATATTAGTTTAAAATATTGGATTTAAAAAGGGTTCACTTTTAAAAGTTGGTAAAAGTTCAATATTGAAAATTAATTTGTTCTTACATTATGTCTAAGAAACTCATAATATGGATTCTAAAATTATAAAGATTATATAAAGTTTAAAATTTAGTTAATACTATACATAATCTATTTTTAACGGCATGTTTGGTAAGTCACGGTGCGCTTGAACTCGGTGTTGCATGTAGTGCATGTTATTGAATTATTTTGAAGAAATAACACACTATGAAATCTTGGGGTGTTAAATTCACCCCTCCTTCAATAAATTGTATCTTCGTAATTTGAAATTGTTCTTCAAAAATAAAAGGTTGAATATATAAAGAATCTTTGTGGGAAAACCCACATCAGAAATTGGGTTAATAAAATTTATTCTTAATAAGAGGAAAAGAGAAATGAATGGGTCACCACCAAATTATGATCTCTATTCGGAGAACATTGGTGGGAATTTGAGACATATAATTGGAGGAAAAATGTAAATATTTATAGGTAGTGATTGAGGTCATCAATCACAAACAAGTGTAAAATTTAGGGCCTTAAATTCATCAATCTATGATGATTTAAAATACCATTGGTTCAGCAAAGCATATGGGTTTAGGATAACACATTTTGTTGTCTTAATATCCCTTCACTAATGTATAAGAATTAATTTCTTTATTGAATAAGTGAAGAAGAAAAATATATACTTGGAAATTAGAGTCTCATCCATTAACTAAGTTCTACCACAAACTAATCTTTCATCTAAAAGATAATAGAACTTAAAAATAATATTCTATTTATCCTATTCTTATAGGGTTAAAAAATGAATTTATAATTAATCTAGCAGAACTATTAAAAAACTACATTATTCAATCCAGGACATCATGTGGGTTAGTGGTAGGTGATACACCCTTGTCTCCCTTCAGTTGTGGGTTAAAGTCTCACGGCCTTTCCGGACACGACGGGTTGCCACCCGACCTCCGGGTTGTCCTTTTATGAAAATCCAAGACAATCCAAACTAGAACTATCCAAAATACTTCAGTCCAAAAATTTAATGGAAGGTAAACACAATAAAGATCCTTTTTGCCTCATAATAACATGTGAACACCTTCATCGTGTATTATTTTAAAACACTGAATCATCCTGAATTATCATAAAACCTTATTGATTACAGTCATGATCCGTTATTCCTTTAATAATAATAGATATACTAATTCAATCCAAAAATGTTTTAAACTCCAACAATGATGGAATATACAAATCATTGATCCATTTCAAGGTAGTCAAGAATATCCAATATTATTTATCCAAATCAATCTTGTATTATTCTAAAATCACTACCTCGATATCAAAACCATATTATGGTTTATCTTTGTCCCAGTAATATATTTTCCAAAAAATTAACCTGCTATTGAGTCACTTTTCATTTTTCCACACAATCTCAAGTCCTTAATGAAATAGTACTCTAGTACAATCCTTATATACTCCATAATTATTATAACAAGTACACTGTTGATACAACACTCAAATGACATAATAAACATAAGAACTCTAATCTTTCCTCTTCATCTTTGGTAGTATCATAAATGGATTATTATCCAATAGCATAATTTGTGTCATAGTATGATGACTGAGACATAGGATTGTGTAGTGTCCAAACTCCTTGCAAATGAATCATTGTGCATTTGAAAACATTTTCTTACCCTTGAAATCATGTAATTTGTTCCCTTTTCTTCCACACTTATAAAAAACTCCCATTCCTTTCAGGCAAGTTCCAGGGTGTTTCTTCCCACAGTTATCACATATGGTAAAATTATTATTTTCCCTCTTCCCTTTATCCATCATTCTCTCTTCAATCCTTTTATTCTATTGATTCCCTTCAAATCCATAGGACTCTGTAAAATCTTTACTTATCTTATCAACATAAGATACTATTTCATCATATGATGATAATACATGGGAGGCTATTTCTCTTAAAAATTCTGGCTTAAGACCATGAAAGATATTATCCTTCTTTCTCTTTGGATCATGTGCATTGCTGGAGTTCGCATTCCTTCTACTGGGAACCATTTCTAAACAATAGAATATACTAGATTATTTTATGAATAACAATACATAATCCAAAACTTGTAAAACACATAACATAAATTAAATAGTTTATGGATATAATCCATAATAATAAAGATGTCTCCTTTGAGGAATTATATACTCATAAACCCTTCATAATGGTTTGTAAAAAAATTAGAATTATCATAAGAATATCCCCCAGGAGTGTCGTAACCAAGAGTGCAGGAAGGCCTATTGTCGTGCCCCAATTCTTGTTCGAGTCTAGATCAAAGCAGTGTTTTCGGGTTTTACCCCTAGGTTCATCTGTGCTAGAGCTGCCTCTACCTGCTTGTATCCAGACATGGATGTATTTCTTGGAAAACTCACAAAATTTCTACAATACCAAAATTTTAGGATGTTCTACTATACTAATCCTCAAAGTCCATCTTAAATCTATGTTCTCTAATCAGAGTTTATCTAAATATATCTTCCAAGGTTTGTACTAAACTTCATCTGATAACAACTTTAACGCCCCGAACCCAGTTACCCAAAGTCGGTGAATTATTACTTAACATTCGCATGATCACAAGAAATATCAAATATCGAATGAGCGATTAGTTTACTATCCTTGTAAACACTAGATATATTCATAAATTTTTTCATTACATCATAAAATAAAAACTACAAAAATATAGTATTCATAGTCCACACTCTTATCCCCTCATACTATCCCTATAGGTCATTCATAAATTACTTCTTCACAACCTGGGAAAAATAAAACATAGAAAAGGGGTGAGCTCAAATGCCCGGAATGGATAACAATATAGAGGAAACTTTCATAAATAAGAATAAACATTTAAGGAAATGTATAACTAAAACAAAAGTCTTTTAAACCTGAACTTCAACATAGTATGGAAAAAATAAAATGAACTAATTCTATTTACTTATTCACATGGATATTCTACTAGTGGAATATTCACATGCAATATCAATAAGCACTTTCATAATGATGGAACACATAATTCCATACGATCATAACCACATAGCCAAGGCCTCATACTAAGACTACAAATAAGATTTCGCCAAGAAATTGTTCCATGAAACTAGTTTCTCTCATGAGACCTACCTATGAATCGAGGAGCTATAGCGGGCTCCACCCATCACTTATTAAGTCCAATTCATTCCTCTTACGAACAGGTTTAAACATAACATAAACATTTGTATTAAAACTATCCTAGAAAATGTCGGTACATTCACCATAAACTCTGAATGGTATAAAAATAACACATCCACAGTAAAATATATCACAAAACCTTCAATACAATATAGAAGTTTTTTTTATAATAAATAAACATCAAATACGCTTAAAATCCATCAAAGGATGTTGACATAGATGAAATCAAAACTGTTTGAGAGAAATATCTCTTTTTTTGAAATCATTTAAAAGTCACATAATTATAAAATAACACATTTACATTGAAAATTTTCTTATAATCTTGTAAGGGAAGCTTGAATGATTTTATAACAGCGGAAAATAGCCACACCTGCTGTATAAGTTAAAAAAAGACATTTTTACCTTAATTCTGTCGAAAAGGTTAAAAGGGACCTTGTTTGGAAAATGACAGAATGATTCCTTTATAAAAATCTTATAAAAAGTCAAACAAGGGTATAAATGAATTTAAACCATATTCTGTAAAATAGTAATAATGTTTTTAAAAACATTTTTAAGAAACATGGATGTGGATTATAAAGACATCCCAGTAGATTATTACGTATAATCAACCTCAGATAATGAAGAGATTGCGAAATAAACCATTACCTTGTACTTTTCCTTGGTTGGGGGGTAAATTAACCTCTTGTATAATGGTGAAATAATTTTTATTAAATTATACAAGAATCATATACATTATTATGTTATCATATATGATCTTTTAACATTTCATTGTTAATAATATGTTAGTATTATCGTTGTTTCGGGTGTTAACATACTCGTTTTCTTTTATATTTTTTGTTACATAAGACGTGTTTTTCATGGATAGATTGAATCTTATTAATATCCATAATGATATCAAGTCCTTAAAAATTATTTTTAATCATCAAATGAGAATTATAATTGAATTGATACGATGGAGAATGAATCTCATCGCGTTCGTGGAGACGGTAGTCCGTACGTACGCCCGAGCGACAATATCATTATTTTGATATTAAAATAAAATTTAATTGGATGTTATATCATATATAGAAAATAATTATCATGTTATATTTATTATTTACATGAATTACATAGCATTATTATAACCATCCTAATAATAATGTTTTGAACAACAATTATACCACGACGTGGAGACGGTAAGCCGTACCTACACACGTATGGTGACATGTCATTCAAAGGATAGATAGAATACTGCAATATGGTGGTACCGTGTTTATAATAACATTACATTATATAGTAGATACTGGATTAATTATTTTATAATGGTAATAACAAATAATGAAATGTTGAAGAAGAAATGAATTTGAAAAAGGGTTGTGAAAACATTACCTCTTCTTCAGGTTCTTACTTTTGATTTGATCAAAAGGGCTCTTTAATATGGATTTATGATCAAAATAAGGACTCTAAGTTGTAGTGAAGGGAATTTGAGAAAGTATTTGGGCAGGGATTTTCCGTACCAAAAGGCTTTGAAGGTGTGAATTAATGAGAAGGTGGAGTGCCCTTTTATAAGAGGGGTGAGAGGCACCTTTGCAAAAGCTAGAAATATTATTTTATAATAAATTTCAATTAGGTTTATAATGTCTCTAAAGTATATCATTTAATGTTTTAGGTGGGTATGGGTAGAAAACCACTCAACCAATAGAATTTAGACAGGTTTGGGTTATTATATTAACCATAACTTTTTGTATTAACTCTTAGTTAATTAGTTTCACTTTACAATGTCTCGTTGTATTTTTATTTTATATGGTTAATAAACATACTATATACATCCAAGAGACCCTAAAGTGATCCATTAATGATAAACCTATCATGATATAAGTCTCTTGGCCGAACCTTAGATTTTTAAGAATTTAATATCAATTAATAATATAATATTTGTTTTCAAAACTCTTTTATGTCAATTTTGACACTATTCAATAATTGATTTTTATAAAACTTATAACAGAATTATTAATTCAAAAAAAATTAATTAAATCAATCTCAACATGTCATATTAACCTAGAAAATTATTTTTATCTATAAAAAGTCTCAAATTACATTTTTTTGGTATTTATAATATCAATTATTCTAAATTTTCATTAATTAGGTAATTATTGTATCACCATTGTGTCCTAAATAGATTAAATTATTTAATATCTAAAAATTATAAATAAAATACCATTATGGAGGAAATCGTTTTATCTTTATAATGAATATTTACAATAGAATTTATCTTATGTATAACCTATATTAAAAATGTATTAGTAAATAAACATTGATTTTAACTCTTTTAACTCTTCTTTGAATTAAATAATAATAAATGTCCTAATCTAATACAAGTGGACCTAAATGATAATATTTTACTCCTAAGATTGTTTTTGTCTGAGATACACTTGTCAAATAGAATTAGGACTTGTGTTAGGGTAAGATTAATATCATTTTTACACTAAATTACCCTATTTACTTTTAACTGTGGTAAATAAAAGTAAAAAGTTATTATTCACCAAAAATTATTTTCACCTCATTGAACAACATTTTACTCCTTGATATTAAACGTGTCTCTCGGATTTTGGAAATTCCACTCACAGAAGCGGTAAAATTATGTTTTATGAAAGATTTAGTTTTTTAACTACCACTTAGTGGTTTCACTATTCATCAAAAAATGAAAGCTTTCAGAAAAATACCAAAAATTTGGCTTAAGCTATATTGGATATAATTAGTATAAAAATGATGTCTATTTTACCAAATTTAAAAAATATCGGTTTCATTAATTAATTTAAAAATTAATTCCCGTCGTCAAAACAAATAGCGTGTTTTTTAGAGATAATAAATATCAAAACATGGACACTTGTTTTTGTCTATTTTAATTGTGAAATTATGTACAATGACAATTATTGTATTAAATGGTAAAAATATATTCTAAATATACTTTAAAACAAGTCAAATTCATAATTTAAAAATATATTTTATTTTGATTAAAAAAGTTGTTTTTAATTAAAATTTAGTAGTTTTCACTATTCATCAAAATATTAATGTTATCCGAAAAGTTCCAAAATTTCACATTATGATAAATTTGATACTCCGAATAAAAAAATGAAGTGCATTTTGAGAGATAAAATTTAAAAAAATTCAAAAAGTAGGTATTACTATTCATAACGGCTAGTTTCATTGGTTGTGGTGTGTGTTAGAACTCGAAGTTGCGTACAACACACGCTACTGTATTATTCAAAGGAAAGTGTTTCGTGGAAGCTTGGGATTTTTCATTATAAATTTTTGATGTCCCCATTCTAAAAAGTAAATTTATTTAGTCAAATTGAATCTATTAAAGTTTAAAATATTGGATTTAAAAAGGGTTCAGTATTAAAAGTTGGTAAAAGTGGAATACTGAAAATGAATTTGTTCTTACATTATGTCTAAGAAACTCATAATATGGATTCTAAAATTATAAGGATTATATAATGTTTAAAATTTAGTTAATACTATTCATAACATCTTTTGAACGACTTGTTTGGAAAGTCATGGTGAGCTGGAACTCGGTGTGGCATGCAGTGCAAGTTATTGACTTATTTTGAAGAAATAACACACTATGAAATCTTGTGGGGTTACATAAATAAATATAATATTCATGTTAATTATTTAGAATACATATCATAAAGACTTGGTCTCTATATATTTAATAAATATATGGGTCACCCAACACATAATACATATATTAATTTTTCAACTTTTCAACTTTGTATTATTTTGGTTTATAATAATTTCATAGCAAACCATGTAATTCAGTATGTAATCATACCAAGAATTTGTTCTTAATAGATCATAGTATGTTCATTGGGAAATGTTCCCCAGGTAGGAACCTGTTCTGGTGTATCATTTTCATCCATATGAGTGATCCTGTTAATGTTTTCAATCACCTAATATTCATATCTTTATTATCCTTTAACTGAATTTCAAAATCTTAAAGATGTTTCATCCGATTAATTATTCTCAAAAGTTCATCTGGAATCTAAGAATTGTATCTGAGAGACTCATGGTCAATGAAAAAATATATATTTTTGAAACCAACAAATAATAATGAAATTTTTATAATGAAAATATGATAGTGAAAAACCATTTTAACATTTTTGTTCAGTTTTCTTGGGCTGAATAAAATTTCCTGAATGTATATAAAATTTCGTGGGCATTACCTTCCACATATTGTTATAACTCATCCAATAGTGATGTTTTAAGCCTCACACGGAAGCTCCAATGGGAGCTCCAACTGTGGAATATATATTATTAGTGGTGTGGTGAGATATTTCACCACTAGAAATATGACATATACCAATGGTATGACCGAAACCATTGGTATATGACAATTATAAGGATTTATACCAACAATTTTGGTTAAAACTATTAGAATAGGTTCATTATATTGACCTTATACAAACGGTTTTTGACAAACCATTGGTATAAGTCCACCTTATGCCAACTGTTTCACCAAAACCACTAGTATTTATCCAAATATCAAATAACTTAAAACAATTTTTCTCAAAACCACTACTATAGGATGATATGAATGGTTTTGAGAACCCTTGGTATAGGAACACATATTTCTTATGTTATATTTCATAAAATAAAGTTAAATAAATCAAATATTAAAATAATTTTGAATATACACATATATATATAAGAAATTATGATAACAAACGTCATGTTAGGATTCTGGTTAGGTCATTGGATTATAAAAATGAGTTGTTGGGATCAAAACCAAGCTGGATTTTTTTAATTACCTATACATATAGTTTTATGAAACCATTGGTATAGGATTTTAATATAACCTATACCACAGTTTTCCCAGAACCATTGGTATAGACCAATCCCAATTCCAAACCAAGATGTATTTTTTTAACTACCTATAGGTTATTTTTATATTAGTGTTTCGTTATTTTATCAAATGAAGACAAAAAATAATCATTAGTAAAAAATCAAAATATTTTTAAGGAAAATGAAATATTGGTTGAGAAATCTTATTAAATTATCTGAAGAAGAATAGATAAAAATTTACATGACCTAGGAAATAACTAACATCACACACACATATAAGATAATGTAATATAGAATTTTATTTATCTTTAGATCTATATTCTTCAAAAATATTATTAGAAAATACATTCCCTTTTACATTCTTTTATCTTCCATGAATTTACTATTTACAAAATTCATAACCATATATTTTCATATATAATAGTGGATAACATTTCCAAATCAACAAAGGCACTAATAAAATAATGAAAAAAATAATTAAATTAATTCTTAAAAATATCCATACATTTCTCATGTTGATTAGAAAATATATGTACCATAAAAATATGGAAGATTATTACAGAATTAAAAATTCTAAATAGTGTCCTTTGATAATCGAATTATAACACCCTGATATTTTATCAATTATTATTTTTAATTGATTTAATCTTTTTGAAATTTTTCATTTCACATAACAATTAATATAAATTGTTTTATATGATAGAACGAAGTTATTCATTGATTCAAAGAAAAATCAAGTTAATAATTCCCTAAATGCAACACTTATATTATATTTCATTATATTCAACATTATGTTGGGCTATGTTATGCACATTATTGAGTTCCTTCGATAGCTTTCATTATACGCAACAATGAGTTTCACCAAATTTCACTATACTATTAATATTGTTATTAAAATATGATTATAGTTACCACCTAACTGTTGGAATAATAGTTATGAATAAGAGTAATTTAGTTATGAAAATATGGTTTATAAATTTATATAGAATGGGTCAATTTATTTTCTATTAGTTAGAAATGAATTTAAGAACTGTTGGAAAATATTGATATTATTTTACAAATAAAACTATATACAAAGTCCATTTTTAAATAAATACTACAATAAACTATTAGTGAATTATTAAAAAAATTATATATTTCATAATCTATATAATTTTTTTAATCTCATCAAATAGTTTTTTTGTCATAATATAAGACTAAATCCAATTTTATAAATAAAAATATATAATTTTTTAAGAAAATTTTACGATCTTTTAATGGTGAACCCATTTAAAATATAATTTTTGATACTATTAAAATTATTATTATAAAAAATAGATATTTTTTTCAAATAATAATATCAAAATTTACACTGGTTAATATTTTGGTACTTTTCATAAAAAACTAATTTTTGGAACACGTCTATGGGATTAATATTAAATTTTTTTATGACACATATGTGATTATAATTTCATAAAATATATTACATATTTGAATTAATAATAATTTATGATTTATAACCTGGTGAAATATGTTGTTAAAAAAAATTATTAGTTGATGTGATTAAAATTAATTGCAGCGTTTATGGTAAAAATTAGTTTACTTAATGGAGAAAGATTAATCATAAAGGGCCAAGTGACCTACAAACAAGTTAAAAATCAATTTCATGGACATATTTATCCCATTAAAATATTATATCTAATTTTTAAAATTATTTTATTCCCATGATATAAGGTATCTCTATCTTAGGTGTTTATATTTTTATATTTACACAACTATCACTCCTCCTCCACTACAAATGGGAGGTCAGATCCCTTACATACTTACACCTCTAAAAAAACTTTGGATCATAAAAAACAAAACCATATAATCTCAAAAATTCACTCCTATCAACATATTCCATAATTGTTGGTAGAAAAAGACCCATGTTAGTAATTTGGTGCAAACAAAAAAGAATTACCCAATGAAGAGGTGACATCCTTTGACAAACTCATTTATTTCATATTCATTCTTAAAAGCATAAAATATTATTATTACATGATTATAAAATAACCAGAGTAATTTAAGAAAATATATTTTTATATATTATTGTTTATACCTAAACTTACACACACTTACATCTAATGGGTAATAAACTTTCAATTCTTGTGAATGATGAACTATTGCCTCACAAAATGAAGTCGTTTGTTTTTTACCACTTCTAATGATTGAGAATTATGACGAGAACAATATTTTTATATTATGTTTAAATATATATATATATATATATATATATATGATATTTATGATGTATTTATGCTTTTGGAATTGTAATATATCAGATACCTTCATTCTCTCTATTTTGTGTTAATATAATAACATCATTTTTGGATGTGTGGAAAGCCACCTCCTTAATGTGATGCGATTCATTAATACATTACATTGAATATATTAAGGATGTATTTACATAGATTATATGATATATATGAAATAATTATTATAATATAACAATATTATATATATAACTCACTTATTCTATTTCTTTCAATATGACAGGAAAATGGAAACCACGTTCTTGTTTACGTACTGCCTACCATCTCAATGAACAATGTATTATATATCATAATTCTATATTTAATATATTATTATAAATACCAATATAATAAAAATATATAATATATATATAATTTTTGACATTATATTTAATTTAAAGCATGGTGTAAGTAATAAGATCAAGAATAACATGTGGAAACATATACGGAAAACAATGTGGATATTACCAAAACGTTACATTAACAAGGAATTATTAAAAAAAATTCAATATAAAGTCATAATAAAATTATATATGGTATTTGATATAAAAATATTTTTCTATGGTATGTTTATTATATAATTAATTTATTATTTAGCAGGTTTTGACATGTATGAGGAAATTCAAGAATTAAGGTAAGGGAATCCCATC
Source organism: Viscum album (assembly GCA_963277665.1). NCBI lineage: Eukaryota > Viridiplantae > Streptophyta > Magnoliopsida > Santalales > Viscaceae > Viscum > Viscum album. The sequence continues at coordinate 249,431,946 of OY728126.1, read as the reverse complement.
TCAGTATTTATTTCCATAAGATTCATTCCATATTCACCACTCAGTTATTTTTTGTTCTGTATATAATTCCTTGTGACATGTTATGCCACAAATTTAATTTATTTAATTATAATAAAATCATTAATATATTTCATTCTTTCATGATTGTCATGATTCTATAGTTACCATACTTTTAAGGATTTTCTCATATCACTTTTCATATCTTGAAGATACATGTCTAATTCACTAGTAATTTTTTGAGGGGTATATATACCACACATGAGGGTATTATATGATTATTATACATAAATTTATGAGTATTTACATATCAATTTTTGATCTTTAATTCATGGGGTTAATGATTGAAAACCTAACAAATTGGTTATGTAATTTTTGTCTCAACTTGCCTTCTTTAAAATTCATGTAATGTAATGCCTATATATTTTTTATTGGAGTGTATATAATACCCTTTGACATGTTATATAATTAATATACATATTTAATGATATTTTAATATTCATTTAATTCTATTCTATCATGTATAATATGAGTAAATGTTATAAAAGTGGTAGTAGTTTATTTCTCTGATCTCTAAATTTAAAGAGATTGTTTATTATTATGCTTTCGTTGATAAACGATTATGGTCCTTATATAAAGAACACTCATGAATTATCTTATTCTTTGGTTATTACGATTACTTCATGTAGTGTTACTATTTTGCCTCTATTTTGTACTTATGATAATTAAGAAAGTGTTTTTAATTACATCAGATATTTATTCTCTCTTCCATGGGGAATGTATATTCCTTCAAAACCATGTTTTCTAAAAAAAGGATAATGTTTTTTATTATTAAAAATTGTTTTTAATATTTTCAATTATCTTATTTATGATTTTATGAACCAAAAGAAATTAATCCAAGCATTCTTTATATATTTTCAATGCATTTTTAAGATGTTTTTTTAAAAAATTAGCATTATTTATGTGTTTTCAAGGACTTTTCAAAGAACGAATTTTTAAAAATATTATCAAAAATCCATTATTTTTTATCAGCTATTTTAAATGAAAATTAATTTCAAAATTCTATATATTTTAAAAATTGTTTTTATGTAAGAAAATCTATATTTCCTCTTGAAATGTTCTTCATGAAACCGTAAATACTTATTTGTTAAAAAATGATTTTCGGAATGGTTTTATGAAAATGGTTTTGAAAGAAATGATATTTTCCTTAAAAAATGTTCTCTGGGATATTAAAATATTATTATCTATCTTAGATGACATAATTTTTTATAGTTTAAGCTTTACTGGGTATATGATACAAGAATAAAATTTAGATTATTTCTTCAATGGATTATGTATTAATGTAATGATGTTTAGGAAAATCATTTATATTCTATGAGTTATATACTTTTGAAAAACTAGTATTTTCTTAGGATATAATTTGACGAAATTATTATTACACCTATCAACTTTCCAAAGATATCCATAATATGAACGGATTATGATACACATTTCATTTCTTGGATTATGAAATGATGTTTACAAGCCATGTATTTTTTATGGTTCATGATGTGATGAATGTTTTATTATCTTAATGCACGTGTATGAATGATTTTATTATGTGATGGGTTGAACCATTATATCCCTAAAATTAATTGGGAAAATATTTATAACTCTTGAGATAATGATGGTAAACAAGTCGATGGGCTTGATCCGCAATGAGAAAGTGGTTTCTCCAAATCCAAATTGGGAAACTTTTGTTTCCTGGATCACTATGGTATGATGGGGAAACCCAATACACTATTGGAAATAATTGTTTCCTCGTCCAATATGTTAAACAAGTGTGTATTGACCCAAAAAAGTGGAAATTGGGGTGTCCAGATCCACTATATTGATGATATTGGTAGTTATCCTTGACACATGAAATGGTTTTCTATATTTTTAATGGTGCCATGATTATAAAAATCAATATTATTTTCCATTATTGATTTATGATGGTTTATCAACCTTATGATTCATTTCTTTTGAACTGCCAGTATTTATTTCAGGACTATTGGTTATGATTTTTGATATTTAGGGTATGATCTTCAAATGTTAAAATCATGCTCTCATACCCTTATACTCATTTAATGGTTACATATCTCCCATTTCTACACTTACTAAGAATCTATGAACATCACGTTATTATGGTTCTCTCTAATATGCTATAATGAAAGGTTTTATGTAGTATTGATATTGAGTAAGATATTTATGGGACATGTTGATGATCTGTCACGAAGGTAGAATATTATATTTTCAAATTATTAAAGACACTAAACTATATCAGTCCCCAAGAATGTATTTTTGTAATTTCTTGGATATTATTCTAATATGTTGTAAAATCCATATATGTTTATCCTAAATCTCTATAGTTGGTATCAAATGAAAGGTTTATTAAGCCTTTATAATCTAGGATGAGAAAAAATTAGTGAGATACCTAGGGATATATCTAGGGATATGTATAGGGATGTTTGTAACAATAGGCTTATGGTGTTTTATATTTAATGAAATTTGTCATAAATTTGAAGAAATATAAGTTATTTGTCCAGATTTGTTATTTTTTCTCAATGATAAGTTATTTTAACACTATGTTTTCTTGATTATGTTAGTGGAAGGAACCAAAATAAACGGAGTAAACGTTGAATGTGACATAAAATTTATTGATGAGATGTTAAATGGGATAATCACAACAGTGAAGGATGTTGTATTCATTCCTAATTAGATTTCATAGAACATGATTTAGAATTTGTACCTTAACCAACTCTCAAACTCACCAAATAAGAGAAGGAAAGAGTTTCCTGAGAGTTTATGTAACACAGACAATTAAATAGTGAAAATTTGATTTCCTTTGTGTTATGAATGTGTGAAGAAGAACCCAAGTGAATGTATTAGAGGAAGATAATATTGTTTTGAATTTCAAAATGTACAGAAACTATGTAACCAAAAAGGAAAAATGTGAAGTTTAGTTAACAAAATGGATTGGAATATTATCTTCCATATTATATATCAATTGATGATATCTTTAAATGTGGAAATTATGTGCATTATGATAATCGGTTTCCTATTTGGAAGGCTCATGAAGATAATTAGAAAGTTGGTACAAGTAATGGTTTTTCTTTTGATGATGAAGAGATCATGAATGATTATGATAGGTATGTGTTGTTATTATAATATTTTTTAGTTGAATGATTAAATTGAGTTGGGTAAAAGTAAATGTATGATTTTTGTTTCATATTTTATGAATGTAGTATAAAGGAATAAGATGATTTTTCCATTTTAATGTCCTAAGGTTGACATGAAATAATCAATTTGTTTATGTTTTTTGGACTAAATAATTATGAATAATGAAATATATAAGGATTGTTCAATATATGTTTTTAGATAACAATTTTCAATAATATATTATATGGTTTTTAGGTTCTAGAAATCTGATTTAAGAGAAATGTGATATTCTTGAAAAACACATTATTAATGGATGTATAGCCCTTAACATCTTCATAATGTTGAGATAAATATGATTGGATAAGTGATATGTAATATATGAATAAATAAATAGGATGAATCAATTTACCTAGGAACTGATTAATGATTTTTTTATAAAGTGGTCTATTCTGACATGGTTGAAATTTACAATTATTTTTGATTTAATGAATATTTCCAATAATTTTCTAAATAAGGAAACACGTATGTTTTTAATATGGGTGTAGGGTAATTCAGGTTATTTCCACATTTTAAGAGAATATATGATAAAAATATTCACATATTTGGAATGTGACAACAAAGAGCTTCCATAATATATATGGGGTATCAGTGTTAATTTAATTAATGAACTTCTTTCTAATATTTTGGGTTTTAATCTTTTGGAAGGATTATAAGGTTAAATTTTTTTGGAATTGTTTATATTAATAATTAAATGAGGTTTGAGAGATTAAAGTATTATCTCTCCATATTAGAATTTATGTATATTGTGAAACTTATACAAATTTTTTGTTGTGATGAAAACTAAAGAAAAAAAGGAATGACTTATCAATCTACCTTGTGATAAATTAGAACATTTGGAATGTGAAATTAACCATTATTTCATTGAATAAGGGATGAAGATGAAATTCATTAAGGAATAAGAAAGGTTGATATTTTAATGAAGTTTAGTAAGTATATCTTGTCATAAAAAAGCATCAACTTTAAGAATATGTCAACAAAATAATTTTTTTTTATATTATCATCATTTATTATGATATCAATAACCTCTATCATGATTATTCAGGGTATGGGTTTGTGATTGGTAAATTTAACTAGAGAACTCTTTTTCTTGTAATCAGTTATCTTTATCAATCTCTATGATTATTTGCACTTTTCTGCATGTCCATGTTTTCACTTCAATCCTATTTTTTCCAATATGGAAACCCAGTTTTGTGTAATTTTGGGTAACCGTTTTGTTCCCAACTTTCCATTCTTAAATGATGTTTTGGTATTAATTTTTTTTATTTGGGTTTCTATTATTAAAAATTTCTTGTATTAACCCTTTGATAATCCAAATTAATTTAATGGTAAAAATTAATTTTTTTGGAGGGTAATGTAAAATCCTGATATTTTGTGAATTATTATTTTTCAAATTAATTTAATATTTTTTTATATTTTTCATTTCACACGACACGAAATATGTCTGACGTTATATGGATGAAGCAAGTTATTATTTATGTGTAGGCTAAAAGAAGATAAACTTGCACTAAACTCAACACATACATTAGATAGTAATGCACACATCATCGTGTCATTCTTGTGTTACACACACTTTCAAGTTCCTCTAATAGCTTTTGTTACGTGTAAGGACACTTTTTACCAGAAATGAAATGTACTATTAATATTGTTATCAAATAAACATTATCATTACAACCTAAGTGTTGTAAAATAGTTATTAATATGATTATTATAATTATGAAAATAGGGTTTACGCATGTATATATAAGTAATCCATTTAGTATCAATTATTTATAAATGAAAGTATGAACTATTTGAAAATAATGATATTATTTTTCAATGAAAAATATTTTCAAACACCATTATATCTCAATAATTGTAAAAAACAACTATTGATGAATAACTTTAATATATATATATATTATAATCAATTAAAATTTTAAAACTCATAAAATAGTTTTTATAGTCAAAATGTAAAAATAAATCTAATATAATGAATAAAAATATGTATAGTTTTGAAAGGTAATTTTACCACCTTTTAATTAAAAACCCATTTTGAATTTAATTTTTCAAACATTTATGTTTTTGTTATAAAAATTTAAATTTTTTAATCACGAATATCCAAATTTAATTTCTAATTTCTTGGTATTTTTTAGAGATGTTTAATATTTTGATGAATAATAAAAGAACAATTAATTTAAATCAATATATTATTTTTTCCATAAAAATAATTTAAGGGTATAAACTATATTATAAATGTTTAATGATTTATTTGATAAATATTATTTATATTAATCCAATTTAAATAATTTTAACCAATTTCACATGGAAATTGGTTACAAAAACATCCCATACTTTTAAAAAACTTTACTTAAAAACCCACTATCACCACTTGTCTGAGAGATTAACTTTAAATTAATTTATTCCAATTATATTATTACAATTTTATAAAATGGATTCAATATTTTATACCATAATAAATTATAATTTCTAAAAATTTCAACTTAATTTTTAACCAAAAATATTAGTGTAAGTAAAATTAATTACCGTGATAAAGGTAAAAATTAATTTCCTTAATGGTTAAGAATTAATATTAAAGGAAAAAATAACCTAGATACATGTAAAAAATCTATCTTTAAACATATTTATACCAACAACCATAGTTTCATAAATTTGGAAACTTATTAGATTTCAATGTTGTATGGGAGACCTTTCAATGGTGTTTATGTTTTCAGATATACAAGAATTTCATTCCAATATTAAAGGGAACACACCCCCTCACTTCCTCACACCTATAAAGTCAATATGGATATAGAAAAAACTTTCAAAATAATCTCGTAAATTACCTTCTATAAACATATATTTTTCACTTTCGGCATAAAGCATCCCAATTTTTTAATTTGAGGAAAACCAAAATAAAATAAAAAACAAAAGGTAACAACCTTCCACAAGATCCATTATTTTGTTTTCATTCTCTAGACCCTAAAATATAATTATTACATGCTTATATAATAAGATAATAATCATGAATATTCTGATATTTTATTTTTCTAAGGATTTAACCTACACTGACTCACACTTCCCTCTAAGGGGTAAGGAACCTACCATACTTTTATATAGTGAACTACCGCCACACGAAACGATGTTGTTTATTTTTCCATTATCACTTATCATATTAGAAAATTATTATTTAAACTCTATTTTAATAAGATATATATGATAATTATGAATTATTTATTCTTATTCAATTATTAATTATTATATACCATCATTTCTTCCATTTTTTGTAAATAGGTGAACTTTGTTTGTGGAAATATTGACTACTGCCTCCACAATGTGATGTGATTCATTCTCACATTACATGGATTATATTAAATATAGTTTTAGTGTACTTATAAGATATATATGAGATAATAGTCATAATATAATGTAATTATATAATAATTTATTCACTCTCTTTCTTTAAATATGATAAGAAAACAAAGACATCATTCATCCCTATATAAAACCTACTGTCAAATTGTATAGTGTATTCTATTTTATATTTATATATTTTATATATTTTTATAAATACTTATATATTAAATATATATGATATTTGATTAATTTTTCAAATTTTTTAAATTATTAAATCATGATATAATTAATTGGATTAAGAAGAACATGTCCAAACATAAACAAAAAATAACTCGTTATTACCTGAAACATAAAATTAAAAAGGAATTGTTGACAAACAGTTGTTATAAAGTCATAGTAAAATCATATGTGGTGTTAGATACAACAGTATATTTTTTTATATTTATAATGAACATATATTTATTATACATGAGTTTTTAATTTGTATGAATAAATTTAAGACATAAAGTACAAGAATTTCATCTCACATTTTATTTCTATGAGATACATGCCATATTCACCACTCACTTATTTCGTATGATGTATAAAATTCTATATGACATGTTATATCCTTAACTTTTTTATTTAATGATATTAAAATTTTTAATTGATGTTATTATTTCAATAGGTTCACAATTATATAGTTAATCACATTGTAAGGATTTTCTCATCTCACTTTTTATATCTTTGAGATACATGTTTTATTCACCGCTCATTTATTTTCTGTGGTGTATATACTGCACATGAATGTATTATATTATTATTATACATAAATTTATGGGTATTAAAATATCCATTTTTTTATCATTCTTTCATCGTGTTTAGGGTTAAAATCTTACCACACATGTATAATATCTTTGGTCTCAATATTCCTTCTCAGACACCTATATTATACTCTGGGGTGTATATACAGCCATTTGACATTTCAAATCATAAATATCCTTATTTAATTTTATTTTATGATTCATTTAATGTTATATTATTTTGTATAGTATTATTCATTGTTACCAATGATGTAATATATTACAGTTGCAGTCTCATCATTTATTGGGATTATTTTCAATTATTGTAACATCCTAGATAAATAAATAATAATACATATTTCTTAATTGTTAAAATTTGTGAATAAAATAATAATTTTACTTTAAAGGGGTTACTATGTTCGATAGCATACCTAATACGCAACAACAATTTTTCTTTGAAATCTTACATTGCACTCTAATAATATAATATTATTAATTTTAAAAGGTAGTTATCTCCTAGCCATTGTATTTTCAGGAATGAATAAAAACCAACTAAAATATGATTATTCATGATTGTTAAAAGTATTTACTTTTATCCATTAAAAAGTTAGAGGCTAAAAATGTGAATGAATATAATTTTAAGAATAATTTACAATAAACGGTCGATTTACCACTTTGTAACAGATAACCCTATTTAAATATAGAATTTCTCACATTAATACATTATATTTGACGAAATAAAATCTATCATTAAAATGGGAATATCAAATTTTACTTTCTGTGAATTTTTTGAATTTTTCTGATAAAGTTTGTTTTTAATGAAAAGTGAAAATATTGTATTTTAATTCAAAACTATGATTAATATAATTTATTTCTATGTTTATATTATAATTTTAATTGGTTTTAATGTGTAATTAAAATATATTTTTATCATTTAATCCAATGTTGGTCAATGAAATTAATTTCACTTTAAAATTGGGCATAAACAAGTGTCAATCTTTTTATAGTTATTATTTCATAAAAACATCCTCTTTGTTTTAACAACAGGAATTAATTTTAAATTAATTAATCCCAATTATGTGTTTTTAGTTATGAATATCAAATATAGATTAGGCTGAATTTTTTTTCGCTTTTTGAAAAAAATTATTTTTTATTGAATAGTGAAACCACTTAATTGTAGTTAAAAATTTACATTTTCAATTAAATGAAAATTTATAACATCTGCGAATTTTATTTTGAAAATAAAACATACATGGTTATTATTAGAAAGTAAAATGAGGTTTAATAAGATAAAAAATATTTTTTTGTGAATAGTAACTTTGGACTTTTATTTACCATGGTTAATGGTAAATAGGGTAATTCTAGGTAAAAAGTATATTATAATAATTCAAAATTACCTGAACACATTTCCAAACCTTATTGGTTCAGTCATTTATGACTATGGTCATCTTTGGGACGATTTTGGGACCCCATTGAGCCATTTGGGAGTGATAACGACACTTTAGATTAATTAACTTAACGTAAAGGCAAAAATGACAAAAACAAATATGTTTTAGTGAATTAATTTTTATAGGGGTTATTTAAACTATAATTATTACTATAAATATTAATTAAAAATATAAAAATATTTCCTACATCATGGTATTTTTTTATATTTTTTAGGAATCTAATAAATTAAATTATTTATGAAAAAATAATGATGCAGTATTTACCTCATTAATAAATGATTTAAGTAAATAAGATTATAAATATTAAAACAATATAGAAAAACTGGTCCATTTCTTCTTGGATGATTATATTTAGACCATGTGTCATCCTATATTCTACTTTAATTAGTTTTGGTCCTTTTTAAACCGAATATCATTATATAATAAAATAATATTCTCACACTTTCTTGAAGAGACCCTCCCCCTCCCCCCTTATAAAAACCCCTCACTTCTAACCAATTATCACACATATAATGTCTTTTTTGTCATAAAAAATCTTCACAATAAAGCTACCTACATTTCTCTCCTCCTACTAGAAGCCTTGCCTTAGGAAGAATTCACTTCAAGTAGTCCTTTTGGATCAAAACAAACGAAGTTTCCCAAATTCAAGATAATAGTTTCTCTTACCTTCTTTTCGTCAAATTTACTTCACCAAAACCTATACTCTCTATATTAATTTCTTTTATAACAACACCAGTATCCCCAATATACTAGTATATTGTTATGAGAAGGATTCTTACTACACATACAGACACCTCCATCTAATCGGTGAAGAACATACAATTTCTGTGGATGGAAAACTAACGCCTCAAGAGACGATGATTGTTCAATTATCTTCAACCACTTATCAAGGTGGCCATTAAGATGACACTATATTTATATATGATATATATTTTTGTTTTTGTTTTTTTTATGCTTCTATATTTTTTATCATACATTTATGGTTTCCATTATGGTAAAAGATTCTAATATCATTTGAGGATGTGCGGACTACCACTTCCTCAAAGTCAAATGACTCATTAATGCCATATGTGGGATGCATAAAGGATGGAGTTAATGATATTACATATGATATTATAGTGATATTATAATATATCTATGTATTATTATGTTTTAATTCTACTAAAATATGAAATAGAAATGAAAGTAGTGTTCATGCGTCAATACGGCATACTGTCTCCATGAACAGTGCATTTCACTTCATACCTCTAAATGATTTGCATTGTGATAAATATATTTATATACTGGATATATATTTTATATTTTATATCTAAATAATTAATATCATTATGTATATAGTTTACTATTGACCGTATGGAAAACTTGTAAATATAAAGTGTTCATTTTTGACTCAAGTACCAAATATCGAAAAAATGAACATGATTAACATAAATGATGAAATAATGTTAATAAAATGGTAATAAGTGATATAAAAGGAATAATAAACATGAAAAGGGTTCTTTAGCAAGTAGAATGTAACTTTAGTTTATTATTCAAGAGATTAAATTATAAACGGGTAAAGTCAGATAGAAGGTAAGGGACTTCGTCTCAATCTCATTTCATTGAGGCATATTTTGTTCTATTACAAGAAATTTTTTATACAATGTAAAAACACATTAGACATTTCATTTCATTCAATGGGAATCGTTTTCTACGAAGTGCTTTACTAAACGACAAAATAGAATTTTTCTTTTTAACGAAAGCGGTGACAACGACTTTTCCACCACCCCGAGTATTATTTTATCATTGACTTCCATAACAAGCCGTAATGTTTTTAAAATGAAAATAAACACCATATAATATTTTATGTTTTTTTTTTGAAAATGGTTTTGATAATGGATTGGATAAATTAATATATTGAAATGTTATATTGTTATTTCCATTTGGAAATGTTATCCTTCCTTTATGATTATGTTATGTGTTATGCTCTTGTTGTGGTTCATGGGAATTATTTACATATACGGGTGGTTCTGTAATAAACATATGGAAGGTAAGCCAGAGATAGCTCTCTAGTGAATTAGGTAATGTGACGGAGGTAATCATGGATGTTTATCCCAAGAGATTTAGGGAGAATTTTGTGATGGGTATTTCAAGGTAACTCCATATGTAGTTGTGATAGCTACAATGTAAGTATGTTATGGATTCCACAAGTTACCTTTATGATTTATAATTTCTATGTGCTATTCATAAAACTTATGATTTCAGGAGGTAATTAAAAGAGTCTATGTTCAGTATGAATTTATGAACTATTCTTTTCTTTAATTTTTTTATAACCCTTTCTGCGTTTTTTATACTCATCCCATGTTTTGAAATGTTTCCAAATAACTAAAAGGTGAATAGGGTCAAGGATGGAATCAAGGAAAAGGCGTGCTATCTAAAACATGGAACTAGACATGACTATTTTTTAAATAGTTATTATTTTATGAGAAAATTGAAACTGAGTAGAAGTGTCTACTTTGTAATCTTTTGAGATGTAATAGTTATGTCCTAATTCTCTAAAACTCAAAACCTGAATAAATCCTCAATGTGAATTGTTTGTTTAATTCCGTATTATGTAATGTTTTAAGGCCGAGTCCTTATAGTTGGAATCAGTTGTTGTTTTAGATAACTTTAAGAGTCAGGGAATTGTTAAATTAATATCCACAAAGTAATTTATTTTTATATTGAAATCTTATAGGAGTTACAGATTACCATGTTCTTTCACCTAAGATATTTTGTGTTCAGAATGGTTTTCCATAGAGGAAACATGGAATCTATGTTTAGAAAACATTAGAAGGAAGACAACCTTCCAAATCATCAACATGAGATGGTTATATTCGGAACTAAACATTTTTTTGCAGTGATGGCACAGTTGACTTAGGCTATAAATGGTGGTGGTATCCTTATATGAGATTAGCCAGATCAACCACAGAGAAACATGTTAGTAGTGGAGCATTTCCTAAGGAAATTTCCCATATTATTCAGATGATCATCTAACCCTATTCTAGTGGATGGGTGGATTAAATCACTAGAAAAGATTTTGGATGTCCCGAGTTGTTCAAGAACATCAAAAGGTTAGTCTCACTGTTTACCATTTTGATGGTGAAGATGATCACTGGTGGTAAAAGGTGAAAAATATCAGGGATAGTGAGGAGATTTATGCTCTCGATTGGGATGAATTCAATGGTATGTTTCTTGTGAAATATATTCCTAAGGTGGTTCATCTTAGAATCGAAATTTTTTTTCTAGAATTGAGGTAGGAGGACGACTCAGGGGCTGCTTATGAAGCAAAATTCACTAAACTGGCATGGTATTCTCTATATTTACTAGATCTTGATTATCAAATAAACTATTTTAATTATAAATAAATCCATATTATTGAAGATATTTAGCATCTCAGGAGTTCAACTGTTATGAAAAACTTGTTCGTTGTGCGGAGAAGGTGGAAATGGAGTCTACTGAGGAACATGTGTTCTTTAAAAAACAACAAAATAAGAGTTCGATGTGGCAAGAGAAAGGCAAGAACTATTCAAAAAGGAATGATGATAAGAAATATAATATTACAATTTGTGAAAATTATGGTAATAACCATGATGGGGAATGTCTTTTGAATTCTGTTAAGTGATACCGATGTGGTGAAATGGGACATAAGGTTTGTAATTTCATTGAAAAAGATCAAGGGAATGGTTAGAAAAAATCTGATTTACAGTTAGTAAAATGATTCAAGTGGAATGAAATGGGTAATTATGCCAATGAGTTTCCAAGAAGGAACTCAACTGAGGAAAAGAAACCAGACTACAAGCAGAAAGGTGTGGTGAAATCCTTTGAAACTACTTCAGCACATGTTGGGCCACCAAATAAAGTAGTATCATGTACACTGTTTGTTTGTTCAGATTATGCCAATGTGTTGTTTGATTCAGGGTTTACACACTCTTTAATTTCTGAGAAGATTTCTAGTAATCCAGAAATTCCATATCAAGATATGAGTATATAACCTATGGTAGAGTAAATGTTGAGACAAAAAGAAAACATAAGAATATTTTTGTCCTTGTGTGCAGATAGAATCTACCTGCTAACCTTATTGTTTTTCCTCTAGTAGAGTTTGATGTTAATTTGGGTATTGATTGACTTTTTTTATATCATGCTAAGATTTATTGCAGAGCTAAGGTGGTTTATTTTCAAAATGATTTTTAGTTTGTATACGAGAATGAACCCTCAAGTTTGATAACATATCCGGAAGATGAGAAACTAGTAAAATAGAGAATGGAATTTTTCCATGAACATATTATTGAAAATAAATGAACTGTTCAGATTAATGATGTGCCAATGGTAAATGAGTACCTTTATGTTTTTCCTGATACGTTTCCAGGTATTATACCTATTCAAAAATTTGAATTTATTTTTGACTTAGTTTTTGATGCTAATCCAATTTCAAAAACCCCTTATAAAATGATAAAATTGAACTTTTAGAGTTAAAGGAGAAATTGCTTGAGTTATTAGATAAATGTTTTATTCGACCTAGAATATCCCCATGGGGTGCTCCTATCTTATTTGTTAAAAATAAATATGGATTAATGAGACTTTTCATTGATTATAGAGCATTGAATAACATCACTATTATGAACAAGTATCCTTTTCCTCATATTAATGATTTGTTTGATCATCTCCAGGGAGCCCAGTATTTTTCGAAGATTGATTTGAGTTCAGGGTACCATCAGTTGAAAGTAAAGGAAGAGTACATTCTGAAGACCACATTTCAAACTAGATCTGACCATTATGAATTTGTAGTTATGCCTTTTGGTTTAACCAATGTACCTACTGTATTCATGGATCTTATGAATATAATTTTCTGTGAGTTCTTGGATAAGTTTGTGGTGGTGTTCTGTGATGATATATTGGTTTATTCCGAATTTAAATAGTAGCATGAAATTCATTTTAAGGGTTGTCTTGAAAACCTTAAAAGAAAAGGAACTATATGTGAAATTCAGAAAGTGTGAGTTTTGGTTGCAACAAATTTCTTTCCATGGTCACATTGTTTAAAAAATTGGCATGACGATTGATCTATCTAAAACAAAAGTTGTTGAATAATGTCCTAGAACCACAAATATTACTGATATTTGTGGTTTTAGTGGTTTGGAAGGTTATTACCCGAGGTTTGTTGAAACTCTTTCACAGTTATCTTGTCCAATGACTAAGTTAACTCGAAATGGTGTTAAGATCATCTGGACAAAAGAATGTGATCATTGTTTTCATGAATTGAAAAGAAGATTGTTGAATGCTCCAGTTTTGGATGTTCCATCCAGAAATGGTGAGTTTTTTCTCTAGAGTGATGCTTCGTTGAAAGGACTTGGTTGTGCCTTAATGCAGAATGATCAGGTAATTGCTTATTCATCATTTTAGTAGAAAACACATGAGTTAAATTACCCTACACATGATATAGAATTATCTACTGTTGATTTTGATTTAAAATTTGGAGGCATCATTTGTATGGAGTAAAATGTGAAATATATACTGATCACAAAAGATTACAGTATATATTCACTCAAAAATAATTGAACATGAGACAGAGTAGATGGTTGGAATTAATTAATTATTATGATGGTCCAATCCATTACCAACCAGTAAATGCAAATAATGTGGCATATACGTTGAGTCGAAAAATAATTCTTCATTAACCATGATATGTTTGGAACAAAATACATTGGTTTTTGATTTGATAAACTTTTTCATAGATTTTTTTGGTGCAGAAAATTCTTCTGTTTCGTATCAGCTGTCAGTGAGATAATCTCTATCAGACAGAATTAAGAAAGCACATAATGAATACAATGAGTTACATAAAAAGGAACAGATGGTTCAGAAGGGTAAGTTTCCTGAATTTAATATTGATAATGATTGTGTTTTGGGATTTGGAAAGAGATTATGTGTTCCTTGTAATACACAATTCAAGAATGAGTTGTTATGTGAAGCTCATAGTTTCTATTTTTTTAGTTCATACTATCATTACTAATATGTACAAAGATCTTTGAGAGTATTACTTGTGGGATGGAATGAAAAAAGAGATATTTCATATTTTACTGTGAAGTGTTTGACTTGTCAGCAGGTTAATGTAGAGGGTCATTTACCAAAAGGGATGATTCAGCCTTTACCTGTGCGAGAGTGGAAATGGGAAAATATATCCATGGACATTGTTGTGGGATTACCAAAGACATCTCAAGTTAATAATGAAATATGTGGTATTATTGATTGATTGACTAAATCTGTTCTTTTCAATCCTATTAGAGATACTTCGTCTCTAGATAAATTTTCTCAGTTCTATATTAAAGATATTTTCAGGTTTCATGGAGTTCCCCAATCCATTGTATCTGATCGTGATCCCTGGATTACTTTTAACTTTTGGAAAGGCATTCAGAAGTAGTTGTGTACTTAATTAAATATTAGTATTGCTTTTCATCTTCAATTAGATGGGAAATCAGAGTGAAAAATTCATACATTTTAAGATATGTTATGTGATTTCTCTATGGATTATCATGGAATTTGGGACCAACATCTTTTTTGGATGAATTTTCTTATAATAACAGTTTTTATTCCAGCATATAGATGGCTCTATTAAGGGAATTATATGGAAATCGTTGTCAAACTCGAAATTTTTTGGATGAAGTAGGTGAATGGAAGATGATAGGACCACAATTGGTAGAAGTGATGGCAGAGAAAGTTGAGTTGATTCAAAATCACATGAGAACAACTCCGAGTGGATAGAAAATTTATGAAGATAACCGAAGTAAGGATCTTTATTTTGAGGTAGGTGATCATGTCTTTCACAAAGATTCTCTATGGAAAAGTATGATGCGTTTTGGTAAGAAGGGAAAAGTGAGTCTGAGGTTCATTGAACCTTATGAAATCCTTGAGAAAGTTGGATCAGTTGCGTACAGAGTGGATTTACCTCTAATATTATCCCAGGTACACAATGTTTTTCATGTTTCAATGGTGAGAAAGTATATGCCTGATCCATCTCATGCTTTGAGCCCAGATGTAGTTCAACTGGAAGAGAATATCTCTTCTGAGGAACAATCAGTCCAGATTCTTGACCGAAGAGAGAAAGTGTTGCGGAATAAGGTAATTCACCAGGTAAATGTTTTGTGGAAAAACGATATGGTTGAAGAGGCAACATGGGAATATAAAAATGTTATGAGAGATAAATACCCCCACTTATTTTGATAAGTATAATTTCAACGACGCAATTCCCAAAAGGGGGGAAGGATGTAACATCCTTGGTAAATAAAGATTGAGACATATTTCCAATTTATTAAAATTTGTGAATTAAATTTTAAATTTACTTTAACGGGGTGGCTATGTTCGATAGCGTACCCAATACGCAGCAACAGGTTTCTTTGAAATCTTTTGTTGCACACTAATTATATAATAATATTATTTTTAAATGGTAGTTAATGCCTAACCATTGTTTTGGTGGGAATGAAAAAAACTAACTACAATATGATTATACATATTTTTTAAATATATTTAATTTTATCCAATAAAATGTTAGAGGCTTAAAATGTGAATGAATCTAATTTTAAGCATAATTAACATTAAAAGGTCGATTTAACACCTTTTAATAGTGAAACCTATTTAAATATAGTTTTGGTCACATTAATACACTTTATTTGACCTAATAAAATCCTTCTTTAGAATGGAGACATCAAAATTTACTTTGTGTAAATTTTTGTAATATTTCCTATAAGGATCAATTTTTACGAAATAGTGAAAAATATTGTATTTTAATTCAAAATGGTGTTTAATATAATATATTTATATGGTCATATTCTCATTTGAATTGGTTTTAAATTTTAATTAGAATATATTTTTACCATTTAATTCAATTTTGGTCAATGGAATTAATTTCACTTTGAAATTGGACATAAACAAGAGTCATTCTTTTGATAGTTATTGTTTCTTAAAAAATGCTATTTGTTTTAACAACGGATAATTAATTTTAAATTAATTAATTCCACTTCTATGTTTTGAATTTTGGAAAATAGACAACATTTTTGAATTTGTAATATCAAATATATCTTAGGCTTATTTTTTGGTAGTTTTCTGAAAAACATCAATTATTTTTGAATAGTGAAACAACTTATTAGTAGATAAAAAACATAATTTTTCATTTAAATGAAATTTCACCACATATGTGAATTGAATTTCGAAAATATGACATACATTATTGTTTCTAGTAAGTAAAATATGGTTCAATAAGAAAAAAATATTTTTGATGAATAGTAACTTTTGACTTTTATTTACTGTGGATAAAGGTAAATAGGGTAATTCAAGTTAAAAAGATTATTATAGTAACTCAAAATTTCCTTAAAACATGTCCAACCATTATTAGATGAGTCATTTAAGACCATGGGCCTATTTGGGTCGATTTTGGGACCCCATTTAGACACTTGGGAGTGATAATGAAACCTCTGATTAACTAACTTAATGTAATTGCAAAAATGACAAAAACTAATATCTTTTAGTAAATTAATTTTTACAAGGGGTTATATAAATTATCTTTTAGAGCATAAATATTGATCATAAATCAAAAAATTGTTCATACATCATTGTATTTGTTTGAAAATTTTTATACATTTAATAAATTAAATTATTTATGACATAATAATGATGCAGTATTTACCTCATTAATAAAAGATTTAAATAAATAAGATTATAAATATTAAAAAAATATCCAAAACGATTACATTTCTTATTCGATGACTTTATTTAAACCATGAGTCATCCTATCTTGGACATTAAATAGATTTGAACCTTTAGAAACCGAATATCATTATATAATAAAATAATATTATAACACTTTCCTAAAGGGCCCCTCCTCCCCTTATAAAAATCCCTCACTTCTAAAAAATTCCTCACACCTATAAAGACTTTTGGATCATCCAAAATCTAAGTAATTAATCTCCCTACATATGTATCCTCCTCTTAGAAGACTTACCGTAGGCATAAGGCATTTTAAAAATCTATTTTTCTTCAATTCAAAGGAAGTTACCCAAATTAAAGGTCCTAGTTTCTCTAAACTTTTTTTATTCTATTTTACTTATGAAACCCCTAAAATCTTTTTATTCCATTATTTTATAACAACACTAGTATCCCAAATATAGTATGATGTTGTTATGAAAATTATACGAACAACACTTACACACACCTCCATCTAATGTGTGATGAACATACTGTTTTTGTGGATGGAAAACTAACGCCTCACGAGATGATGATTGTTCGATTGTATCCTACCGCCTATCAAGGTGGCCATTAAGAATACACTATATTTATATATTATATTTGTTATTTTTAAGTTTTTTTTATGCTTCTGTATTTTTATTTTATATCATACCTTTATGGTTTTCATTATGGATAAATGCAATAATTTCATTTGAGGAAGTGCGGACTACCGACCCCTAAATGTGATATGACTCATTTATTCCATATGTAGGAAGTATAAAGTGTTGAGTTAATGATATTATATATGTGTAGACGCTGGAAAAGTCCGTTGTTCCCAAACGAAGCTCCGGATGCGGAAAGCGAGGTCATATTTGGAGTCGGAAGAATGTTTCGGAGGGCCCGGAGGCCTTGCGCGGAATTTCAGAGGTCTGCGCGCGAAGATGATGATCCGCGCGCAAAACCCCCGGGATGCGCGCAACTCCCTTGCGCGCCGTGCCCGATTCCGCGCCCGCGAGGAGAATTCCGCGCTCGCGCCTTGGATTCCGCGCCCGGGGTTGCCTATAAATACTAGGCGACCCCCAACGTTTCAAAGGTTGCTGGAAGTCGAATGGTCTCCCGCGCGCGCAATTCAACCCCTTCCGCGCGCAATGCCGATCTTCAGGTAACCTACTTTCTTTCGCGCAATAGAGCCTTGGGGTCCGCCTTCGCGCGCAATCCCCTTGGCTCATTTCCTTTGAATAAATTTCAACCCGAAGGCCTTTGCGCGCAAAAGAAGCCTCTTGCGCGCAATTGCCCCCGGGTGCGCGCAATCCAACCCGATTGCGCCCACCCCCCATCTTCAAAGTGGCCATTCGTTAGAGAATGAGCCGTTGCCCCCGCGCGCTACCCGAAGCCCGGTGCACGCAATCCCCATCATCCGCGCGCGAAGCGCTGGCCCAATTGCGCGCCAGCCCGCCATTTTGCGCGCCGATCCGCGGTTTTGCGCGCAAAGCTCCTCTTTTGCGCGCAATCCGCCAGGGTCACCTCCCTTGACCCCCTGCGGGTACCCGCCTGCGTGGCGCTCGATGATCCTCATCCTGGGTGCCCGCACCGTGCGCTGTCTTCCCGTGCAGCCTTCCAGGCTCGTGCGAAGTGACACGGACCCGTCGGCGGCAATCAATCGTCCAGCATGACGTTAAACTGCACATTCGTCCTACATGACGTTAAACTGCACATATGTCCAGCATGACGCTAAACTGCACTACGTCCGAGCTACAAGACGTTAAACTGTTCAGCATTCGTCCAGCATGACGCTAAACTGCACTACGTCCGAGCTACAAGACGTTAAACTGTTCAACATTCGTCCTGCATGACGCTAAACTGCACCACGTCCTGCACGACGTTAAACTGTATACGTCCAGGCTGCACGACGTTAAACTGCCTAGCCCCCATTGTCCGCGCTGCAAGACGTTAAACTGCCAAGTGTTTCGTCCTCAACACACGACGTTAAACTGTACTTCGTCCGGCAAGACGTTAAACCGTCCGTTTCGTCCTCAACACACGACGTTAAACTGTACTTCGTCCGGCAAGACGTTAAACCGTCCGCATCATTCGATCCCGTGCTTCGCACGCAGGGTCTCCCCCAGTTTGGACGTGGCCCCCACCCGCTCGTCTCTGCAGGGATGTCGGGATTGTCCCCCTTTTGGGACGATTTAATGGGAGTGGCTTTTCCCTACGGGGGCAGGGTATTACAAACCCCTAGTTTCTCGTGGGAGGCTGCACATGTGTATCTCCATTGCACCTCCCCACTGCCGAAGCCAGTAGAGGGTGTGACTGGGATCGAGGTGTCTTCTGCTATTGGTCCAAGTCCCTTCCAACAGAGTTTTGCCGCATCCGGGCTGCCCCAAGTGCGTAAGTCCTGACAGAATGAACTACGTGGACTTTGATCCCTGTCTTCTATACAGGGTACGTAGGAAGCCTCCCTGAGGTCCAAGCCCGCCACCTGGTCGTCCCGGTCGTATTTACGTCGGTTCGTCCATCAGTGGACCCCTCCAGGGTTCATGCTTTCGTCGATTCACCTATGAATCCGCCCCTGTGGGAGACTGCCCGTGTGTATCTCCACTGTGCCTCCCCACAGCCCCTTTTTCCATTTCTCTTTTTATCGTCCAGCATGACGTGAAACTGTGATCCACCCGGCCGTTCCATCCCCCTCTGTGCGAGGTGGTTCGGTTCAATCCTCCGCCCGACGGCCTAGACCTCTTCGTGAGTCGGCTTGCCGACGTCCAGCATGACGTTAAACTGTATACCCGAACTATGTCGACTTTGATCCGTGCTAACGCGCGGTACGTAGGAAGCCTCTAAGGGGTCCAAGCTCTTCACTCCATCATCCATCCTGATCCTTACCCGGGCCGCCACATCCCGGTGGGGTCATGCCACTTCACTCCACTC
Source organism: Viscum album (assembly GCA_963277665.1). Lineage (NCBI taxonomy): Eukaryota > Viridiplantae > Streptophyta > Magnoliopsida > Santalales > Viscaceae > Viscum > Viscum album. Next base: position 249,411,488 of record OY728126.1, on the reverse strand, counting down.
CACATCATTTGGGAAGCCGCCCATGTGCTGGCCCCAGCGTCGGAGGTTCCCCGCAAGGGGTTCTGTCATCCGATCCACTTCTCGTGTTGATCGGTCCGATGCCGTCCCCGCTGGACGTTAAACTCGCGGCATACCCCGTGTTAAACATGGGAAGCTGAGGAAAACCTCAGGTGACACAGTTCCCCGCACCTAGTACGGGATGCCTCAGGCCATCATGCCTTCGAGAAGCCCTATTAGGGACGGAAGACAGACGTGCAGAGCCGCAGTGCTACGACACGCCCCGAGCACCCCGAGCCACCCGGCCTTCTCACCGCAGGTTGCTGCCCCGCCCAGACTCCTTGGAGCGTCCGGGCGGAAGCAGCGTAATTAACCGGTGTCCATGAAGATATGGCGCCGGGAAAGAGATTCACGAACATTCTTAAGTCTATGAGGGAGACCCGGATTAGGCGACGAGTTCCAAGGAGACGTCCAAGGAAGGAGGAGCCGACATCCCATCATCCCGGTTTCGATCAAGGAGCAGACGCCCCTGAATAAGGGACGAATGCCGCCCGCCCTTGGAAAGCGGGACTGCAGGACCACAAGCCGCGCGCCCATCCCCTCGGGTTAACGGGTGCACGCGCGAACGCGTCCTGGCGGAACAGCGTAACCCGACGCACATCCGCACCGAAACAGAAAAATGGTGAACCCGACGTGAATCTCTTCTCCTCGATACGAAGACCGATGGCTTTCAGAGGTGTTGGAAGACCGGCGTGTTGCCCGGCCAAGCATTCAGTCTTACCCGCCGGGGGCTGGGGAAGGGAAATCGGGCACTCCGTCTCACGACGTCGATGGCCTGGGTTCCCCCCCATGTATGACTGGTATTGGGTACGCTTCGGTTAATACCGTCGATCTGGTAAATCCCTTTTCGGTTCCCGACGTTGAAGAACACCAGGTGGACCTCCCTAGTGTCCCCGGTCGTCGCTACCGTCGGAAGAACCGCAGCAGCAGGAGTCGCCGGGGCACAGCCGTTGGTACCTCCAGCCAGGCCGTGCACGCCACTGAGACTAGGCAGCAGGCTCAAAACCGAGCTCAGCGCGCGTAGCCCCCCCATCCGGGGATGACGGATTCGCCTCCGCCACTGCTTGTGGTGTGGGACCAGGCAGAACCGCCTCAGCCGCGTCGCGACCAGCTCCGCCCTGCCACAAGTCCATCCCGGCCTCCTGACTCCAGTACGGTGACCATTTCCCGGACTGCGACCAGTGAACAGCGAGATGCGCCAAGTACCAGTCGGCCGCCGATCCAACCGGCAAGGCCCGTCATGCCACCAACCGCAGAGCAACCTCCTGCAACCAGGGGCTCACGCTTGGCCAAAAAGTATGATGTCCTGAAGCACTTGGTCGACATCCCAGCAAGGCTCTCCATCCTTGAGGCTCTGCGCATGTCATCTGAGATGCGCGAGGCACTCGCTGAAGCCCTGAAAAGCCCCCTCCAGTTTGAGACAGAGGTTGCGGCTGCAGAGGCCTTTCACGCCGAAACGATCGAGGACGCCGAATGTCAGGCAGTTATCTCGTTCTCTGGTAAGGATGAAGACCCTCCTATACAGGGACACATTCGTCCGCTGTATGTCACTGGCCAGTTCAATGGCCTTGAAGTCCGGCACTGTCTTGTCGACACGAGGTCCGGGATTAACCTGATTCCAACTCGGACGCTCCGGAGATTGGGGTTGTCTGAGGATGACTTGATTCCCTCCGACCTCAGGATCCAGGGGTACGATCGCACCGAGCAAACCCCGGTCGGCAAGATACGTTTGAAGACCCAGTTCGGTGACTTGGTTGCCAACACCGAATTCATGGTAGTCTCTCAGGACACTGCGTACAACGCATTGATGGGCAGGCCATGGCTCCATCTTCACGCGGCGGTTCCCTCGTCATACCACCAGTGCCTCAAATACTCCCTTAATGGTCGAGTAGGTGTGCTTCAAGGAGATGCCTCTCCTTTTGCCTCATGTGAAGCCCGCTATCTGGACGCGGACTATTACAAGAGAAAGGATAAGCAGATCCTGGCAGGTGAGGTTGAGCCTGTCGCTGTTGCAAGTGATCCCTGGGCAAGTCTGGATGACGCTTACGTCCTCCCGATTCAACGGTTGGACGTCGCCATGGTCTTGACGGTCCGCGAGTCTCCTGATGAGATGGCCGCGACCGCCCGCGCCAGCACCAGTGGCCCAGCAGGATCTGGTATCCCCAATGCAGTTGCCAACGCAGTCTCTCCCGTGGACGATCCCTCCCCGAGTGGAGAGGATATGGAAGACGCACCCCCAGCCTTCGAGGAGGGCGTCCCCGCCACGGTCGATGAGTTAATATAGGTGAACCTTGGAACCGAGGCCGATCCAAGACCCACATTGGTTAGTGCCGCCATGCCCTCTGAGGAGCGGCAGCAGTACGTGGACTTTCTCAGGCAGCACCGTGATGTATTCGCTTGGGGCTATGACGAGATGCCGGGGCTGGATCCTCAGGTAGCCGTCCACCGCCTTGGTCTCCCGGCGAACCATCGCGGGTTCAAGAAGCCTCCCAGGAAGATGCACCCATCCCACGGTGCCATGGTTGAGGCCGAAGTTGACAAGCTTATCAAAGCCAACTTCGTGAGGGAAGTTCAGTACCCCAAATGGCTGGCCAACATTGTGCCGGTCAGGAAGAAGAACGGGCAGATCAGAGTCTGCATCGACTTCCGCGATCTCAACCGCCACTGCCCGAAGGATGATTTTCCCCTTCCAGTGACAGAGCTGTTGATTGATGCCACGGCAGGGTTCCAAGCCCTCTCCTTCATGGATGGATACTCCGGATACAACCAAATTCGGATGGCCCCTGAGGATGAGGAGTTCACTGCCTTCAGGGCCCCCCAAGGTACCTTTTGCTACCGGGTCATGCCTTTCGGCCTGAAGAATGCAGGTGCCACCTATCAACGGGCGATGCACCGCATATTCAAGCCAATCCTCGGCACACTGGTGGAATGCTACGTCGACGACTTGGTTGTCAAATCGCGCCAGCGTCAGGACCATCTCAAAGATCTTGAGAAAGTGTTCAGCTTCCTCCGGTCTCGCTGCCTGAAGATGAACCCATTGAAGTGTGCCTTTGGGGTCACCTCCGGAAAGTTCCTTGGATTTGTGGTAAGATACCGGGGTATTGAGATCGACCCAGAGAAAATCAGGGCGATTAGCCAGATGCCTCCCCCAGGTACCGTCCGGGAACTGCAAGGGTTCCAAGGCCACTTAGCCTATATACGCCGATTCATCGCGAATCTGGCCGGCAAGTGTAAGCCCTTTTCTCGGCTCATGAAGAAAGGTACCACCTATGTATGGGATAAAGAGTGTCAGACCGCTTTCGAGGAGATCAAGCAGTACCTGCTTCAACCTCTGGTCCTGATGCCGCCCATATCCGGAAAGCCGCTGGTCCTTTATGTGACCGCCCTGGAACGGTCCTTGGGTGCCCTTCTCGCCCAGAAGAACAACGAGGGAACGGAGAATAGCCTCTATTACCTCAGTCGCATGCTCCTCGATGCGGAAGTTAGGTATTCCCCCATCGAGAAGAGCTGCCTGGCGCTCGTATTTGCCGTACAGAAATTACGGCACTACTTGCAGCACCATGAGGTACAGTTGGTTTCTCGGGTAGACCCGTTGAAATATATCCTGAGCCGACCTATGTTGACTGGCCGTCTGGCGCGGTGGGCTGTGATTCTCCAGCAGTTCGACATCAGGTATGTGTCTCAGAAGGCCATCAAAGGGCAAGCATTGGCAGACTTTCTGGCAGCTCACCCGACCTCCGCGGATCAGCCGCTGGATCTAGGCTTTCCTGATGAGACCATTCTCTCGGTTGATCGAGCCGATCCATGCTGGCAGATGCACTTTGACGGTGCCTCCCGGAGCCCCACCGGTAGAAGACTCGATAATCCTAAGCTCAACAGAGTAGGCTTGGGTATCGTCTTCATTACCCCGGAGCGAGCCGTGCTGCCATACTCTTTCCTGTTGTCAGAGGGCTGTACCAACAATGAGGCGGAATACCATGCCCTCATCACCGGCCTCGAGTTGGCTCTCGAGATCGACGTGCCCCGTCTGTGCGTGAAAGGGGACTCCGAGGTGGTCGTTAAGCAGATCAATGGCGACTACGTTGTCAGGAAGCCGGAACTTGTGCCATTGTTGGAGTGTACCCTCCTTCTGATGGCCCGGTTCCCTTCTCGGCCGGAAATTGTCCATGTTCCCCGGTCGCAGAACGGTCGAGCAGATGCTTTGGCCAGCCTCGCTGCGTCACTTGCGGAGCCTGAACAGGACAACCTGATCGTCCGCGTGACGTGCCGCAGGCTCATCGCTCCCGTTATCCCGGAAGAAGATCGCGGCCCGTTGGTAAATAACCTCACCACGGTTTCCCCTATGCCCGGAGCCCCGAGTACCCCAGATATGACAGTCGGATCAGCCCCTGATTGGAGGACGCCTTTGGTTGAGTACCTCCAACATGGCATTCTTCCATCGGATCGGGCCGAGAACGAGCGAGTTCGACGCCGCGCATCGCAGTTCGTCCTCCAGAGCAGTCCCGGCCTGGAGCAGATCCTCTACAAACGCGGATTTGATGGTGTTCTCCTCCGTTTCCTTCAGGGAGTTGAGATCCCACGAGTCATGCAAGAGGTTCATGCTGGTTCATGCGGCGCCCACCAGACTGGGCCGAAGCTGTCCCACCAGATTCGGAGGTTAGGATACTTCTGGCCCTCCATGATCCATGACTGCATCGAGTATGCCAGGAGGTGCCATGCGTGCCAGGTTCATGCGAACTTTGTGCATCGGCCGCCGGAGCCTCTCCATACCACAAGGTATTCCTGGCCCTTTGCAGTCTGGGGACTGGACGTTGTGGGACCTTACCCACCGGCGACAGCTCGCCAGTGCCGGTTCATTCTGACCGCTACGGGCTTCTTCTCCAAATGGGCAGAGGCGATTCCGCTCAGAGAGGTCAAATCCTGTTCGATCGCTGACTTCGTGACCTCCAACATCGTCCATCGATTTGGAGTGCCTCACGCTATCCTCACGGATAACAGAACCAATTTCCGAGCAGCCGAGTTGAAGAAGTTGTACGCCAAGTATAACATTCGCTCGAACCATACATCTCGCTATCATGCGCAGGCGAATGGACAGATCGAGGCGTTTAACAAAACCCTCTCTAACATTCTGCAAAAGATGGTTGGTCAGAACAAGAAGAGTTGGCCGGACAAGCTCCCCAACGCCCTCTGGGCTTATCGGACGACGACTCGCAATTCCACCCAGATGACCCCTTATTCCCTGGTGTGTGGAGCTGAGGCCGTCCTGCCCATCGAGATCCAGTTACCGTCCTTGCGCACTGCGGTCTACGACCAGCAAGCGCTGGACAGAGTTGCTGAAGCCCGTCTAGTCGAGTTGGAAGCACTGGATGAGAATAGACTTCGCGCTTTGCACAACTTGGAGAGGCATCAAAGCAGAATGGCTCGAGCTTTCAATAAGAAGGTTCGCCTCCGCTCCTTCCTGCAGGGTGATCTAGTGCTAGCCCTAAGAGCGCCGATGATCCCCGGCAGGAAGCCACCCAAGTTGGAGCCCAAGTGGGAGGGACCGTTTGTTGTCCACAAGGTCTATCCCAATGGCGCATACTCCCTAGCGACTATGGATGGTGAGCGTGTCACTCCTCCCACCAACGCTAGGTTCCTCAAGCAATACTTTGCCTGAGTGTTCATTCGTCCCGCATGACGCTAAACTGCACTTCGTCCTGCATGACGTTAAACTGCACCACGTCCTGCACGACGTTAAACTACATTCGTCCAGGCTACAAGACGTTAAACTGTTCAGCATTCGTCCGCGCTGCAAGACGTTAAACTGCCAAGTGCTTCGTCCCGCATGACGCTAAACTGCACTACGTCCGAGCTACAAGACGTTAAACTGTTCAGCATTCGTCCTGCATGACGTAAAACTGCCCCTCAAGAACTACGTGCGGCTTGATTCCCATCCTTATGGGATACGTAGGACCGCCTGAACCTTCATGTTTCAGGCCCAGCCCCATCCTTCGGGAATTTCCATCCCATCTCGGGCCCTTGGCCCAGTTGCCCCCGGGTGTGCGGCGTATGGTGTGAGTGCGGGGCTATGCCCTCATTCACGTCGGTTTGCTCGTCACGCTGTACGCCCCCCCACGTTTGGGGATGCCTTCTGCTCCCCCCTTCTTTTTTCCTCATCGTCCTGCATGACGTTAAACTGCACTTCAAGAACTACGTATGGCTTGATTCCCATCCTTATGGGATACGTATGACCGCCTGGACATTCATGTTTCAGGCCCAGCCCCATTTCCCAGGAATCTCTATCCCGCGTTGGGCCTCTGGCCCCAGTTCCCCTCCTTTTTGTGCGAGGCGTATCGCGTGAGCGGGGGATTATGTCCTCATTCACGTTGGTCTACTGGCCGCGCCGTACGCCTCCCCCCGTGTGTGGGACTACCTCACACCCCTCATCGTCCTGCATGACGTTAAACTGCCTCTCAAGAACTATGTATGGCTTGATTCCTATCCTTATGGGATACGTAGGACCGCCTGGACGCTTGTGTTTCAGGTCCAGCCCCGTCTCTTGGTTGATCACGGGGATCTGCCCTCTTTTGGTTGCTCTCAGGGTGAGTCCTCCGACCCTTTCCGGAGATCTGTTAACATGTTTTGGGTACTTCGGTCTATGACTCGTAGTGTCAGATTCAATCCCGACAAGTCCTGTGTTGCTTGTCAGGCCTCGCGCTTCCTCTTATTCGAGACTTCACTCAAAGGGATCCTCGTTAGCGGTTTGGGTACGATGCCTCAGTGCTCTCCCACCGCTCCGGGTCGATTTACCGGCGGGTCTTGGGCCGCAAATCGATATGAATCCTGCGATTGAGCGGTTGATGCTCGTTTGCTTGCCCCGTCTTAGGCTGACGCGATCGGATGTTGTGTTGCGAATGCGTCAGCAACATCCTTGATCGCCATGTCGGCTCTTTCAGGCTCTGAACATTGGTTGCGCAGTCCTCATCACACTCCGCCTTTATGCGTTGTAGTGGAATCTGGACACTATTTTCATACTGACCTTCAGTACACCTTTACACGTTAGGCAGACCAACCAAGGTAATGATGTCGTTCGAGGCTCCCATGATCTGAGCACCAAGGATATATGCGGATGTTCTCCCCAAGGGCCATGCGTAGCTGGACCCTCGTCCCCATAAGGAGGGAGGAGTCGCTCGAACAATCGCGTTCTGAGCCCAGTATGTCTGGAGGCTAGCATCTCTGCCCCTCGGGTGATGGACATACGCAGACCCCCATCCCAAGACTCTTCTCCTGGAATCGTGCGTGACCGCAGGGCTGGGTATGCTCCCACCTCCGCCGTGTCCGCCGTACCGCGGTAAGCGGATTCCTCCATGGTCCGAACCACACGACCTTAAACTGTGTTGTCTGGTCCTACCAGACGACCGTAAACTGTGATCGTCTTGGCCGCCCGACGAGAAAACGGCACTGCATCGTGATGTTCCCCTCAGGGTACACTCATGTTGGGCGCTGGTTAATAACCACGCCATTCATCAATTCCTTCCGTGGCTTGATTATTGTGGCGACGCCAGAGATTTCTCAATCACAGGCATGTCGCCGCACAAAGAAAAACCATTCATCTTTAAGGACAAACAAGAAATATCAAATGCCGCTTCTTTTGTGTGCGAGGGTCAGACCCGCACTCTTCCCCGCGCTGGTGCCCGATTGTGTTGCGCCGCGCTTCAAGAACTACATGCGGCTTGATTCCCATCCTTATGGGATACGTAGGAACGCCCGGATGTTTGAAACTTCGGGTCCAGCCCCCCACCTCTTAGAGATTCCCCCTTCTCTGGGGAATCCGCCGCCTTCAGGTCACCCTCAAGGCGTGTTCCCCGACCCCTTGCAGTGGTCCACCAGTGTCAAGAGTACTCTGGTTTATTGCCAGGAGGGTCAGGATCCGCTTGGTCAGGTTTCCTCCGCTTTTCAGGCTTCGTGCTCCCTTTCATTCGGACCCATCGTCTACGCCCTGGGTGGAGCCCCCGTGAACAGTTCGGACACAATGCCTCAGTGCTCTCCCACCGACTCGGGCCGGTACCCCCAATGGCCTCGGGCAGCAAATCGATATGAATCCTGCGATTGAGCGGTCGATGCTCGTTTGCTGCCTCATTCCACCAACGGTTAGTGCGATGTTGATGCTGCTTTTCCGCCACGGTCGGCAGTACTCTCATATCGTCACGCCGGTGCTCCCGGTCCTCGAGTGAATGGCCGCATGATTCACATTTCCCACCTCCCATTCTGACCAGGCGAAAACTCGACACTCTTGACACTATCCCTCAGTGCATCTTCGCATATCCAGGGGATATGACCAGATGCGGCGTACTTTGAGGTCCTTATGGTCCGAGCTCTAAGACCTTAAACTAAGATCTCTCCTTATGGTCCGAGCTCTAAGACCTTAAACTAAGATCTCTCCTTATGGTCCGAGCTCTAACACCTTAAACTAAGATCTAGCCCTTATGGTCCGAGCTCTAAGACCTTAAACTAAGATCTAGCCCTTATGGTCCGAGCTCTAAGACCTTAAACTAAGATCTATCCCTTATGGTCCGAGCTCTAAGACCTTAAACTAAGATCTCCCCTTATGGTCCGAGCTCTAAGACCTTAAACTAAGATCTCTCCTTATGGTCCGAGCTCTAAGACCTTAAACTAAGATCTAGCCCTTATGGTCCGAGCTCTAAGACCTTAAACTAAGATCTCCCCTTATGGTCCGAGCTCTAAGACCTTAAACTAAGATCTACCCTTATAGTCCGAGCTCTAAGACCGTAAACTAAGATCTAACCCTTATGGTCCGAGCACTACGACCTTAAACTAAGATCTCCCCTAAACGGGATTCTACGTCCTGCATGACGTTAAACTGCACTCTCAGAACTACGTGTGGCTTGATCTCCAGCCTGATGGAGTACGTAGGAACGCCCGGGCATCTCAACTCGGGTCCAGCCTCAGGGATCGTTAAGTCCCGCCCCTCCTCGTCGCCGGCCGTCTGGCCTGACTTCGGGTAGAGTGGTGCAGTTGTGATATTCTCCCCGATTCAGCTCGGGATGCCCCATCGCAAGGATGGGAAGCGACAGTTTCCTCGTCAGAGAGGTGCTGTCTGAGAATTGAGGTGACTCACGGCCAGATTAGTGCATCCGCCTAATACGTTTTCCCCACGGTGGCGCAATTTTGAGAGCGTTGGATTCTGTCCGAACAAATCGTCACTTCGCCCCACGCTTCGCATGCCCTGTTGATCTGGATTTTCCACCCTTGTGTCTGAAGGAACCCCAAAGCGGTATTCATGATGACATGTGGTCCGCCTCCTGCAATATGAATGATGGCCTTTTTCGGTCCGTCTATTGCAGTTGTTATGGTCGATCCACTGTCCGCCTACCGTCATGGGCATTTCCTGGAAGGCCGACCGTTGTGGATGTCTGGATTCGGGACACGCGATTCACCCTTTCTCATTTCCCTATGTTCGGATAAAATCTCAACGCCCCTAGCATTGTCCCGCTCGTGTGTTGGAACAGGTTGGGGGAATGGTACATTGATTAGGTCTGAGGTCTCCTTTCCTAGGAATGACCTCCCTCTTTTCTCCAGAAATCCAGGCCCAATTATGGATGCCTGATGCATGGTTAACACTCCCGCAAGACAGTGAATTGTGGTTGAGCATGTTAAACCAAAAGATGCAGATAAATATATTGATTCATACAGATGGATCAAAGTAGCGGAAGCAAATGTTTTGGGAATGGAAAAACAAAGCCCTTAGGGATTAGCGTGCTGAATGAGTCTTTCTAATGCCGCTACCCTTTGGCTGGTGGCCTCCAGAGCTGCTTCTCGCTCTCTGCGTGCCCTCTCTTCGTCGGCGGTCGCAACACGCAGTTCGTCGATTCTGGCCTGTGCACGCTCCCGCTCGACTTGAATTGTGACCATCTGTTGGCCCGCCTCCGTCAGCTGTACTTGGGCGTCAACCAGCTGAGCTGCTAGTTGCTCCACAAGCTCGGTACACGTCGCGATGAAGGCCTCCTTCTCTGCCGCCTGCCCTTCGAGGCGCCGGACTTCCTGCTCCGCCGCGAGGAGCGCCCGCGTGCTCTCCGACATGTCCCGACTTTGTGTGACGTCGGCACGCCGGCAGCTCTCGCGCATCTTTTCGGCAATGAAATCACGGACCGTCAGATGGAGGCGTTGAGCATCAGCTCCCCCGGCACACAGGAAGCGCAGCCAGGTTTGAAGTGATCCCATGCGCCCCAGCCACTCCGACGGGTCTCGCTTGAGGAAGCGCTGGATGCACTTCCACCCCCTGCGGCGCGTTATCCGGCTCTCCTCGACCGCCTCCGCGTCCGAGTCGTCCATCTCCTCGGGATCGGCAGGCCGGTAGGCAGGGAAGGCAGCCAGCAGGTCTGCTGCAGGGTCCGCCCCTGGGAGGTCCCCACGATGGATAGGTTCCCCGACATCCGGGCGACCTTCTTCTCTCTCCCCAGTGGCGCTGACATCCTTGTCAGCCCCCAACCTCTCTCCGATGTCAGCACCGCCGATGTCCGGAGCCCCCTGATCAGCAGTTGGTGGGGCCGGCTCGGTTTGGGAAGTCTGTTCCGGGGCAGGCGGCATGTCCACCACTGGTCCACTCATAGATGGCCCGGGTTCGGCAACCCGACGAGCCTCCAATGTTGAGATCACTGCGCGGGGCATGCCATGGTTAGTCACGGATCGTCAATGGCAAGCACCAGCAGTAAAGTAGGGAGACTTACGGGAGTTCGGAGCGTCATCTTCCGCTACCCCGGTCGCCGCAGGAACAGTTGCAGCAGGGGACCCTTCCACGCTTGTCAATTCAATGATAGGTGTCTGGCCCCCGCCTTGTCCTGCTGGCGCCCCTCCTACACCCACTGAGGATGCCTGACCAACATCCGTGCGCTCCTGAGAAAGATGGAGAAATGGGTTAGAAGCTGCATAAGAGAGTGGATGAAGCAGATTGAGTAGGGATAGAAGCGGACCTCGAGGAGCTCAGTGACATCAACGTTGTCAGAGCCGGCCACCTCGCCGCTCTCCCGTGGGCTCCCCTGATGGGATCTTCCCTCGGAGCCTTCATCCTCCCCCATTTCCTCCTCTTCTTCGGAGTCGTTGCTACTGTCGTCTTCTTCCGGCGGCATCTGTTCCGGAGCGGGCTCGAGACCGAGCATCACCTTCACCAGAAGGGATGGCTCCGCGCGCTGACCACGTTGGCGCGCGTACTCGTCCATGGCCGTCAGATACGCATACTGCCGGTTGAAGTCCACCCTGTCGGCAATGTGGAGGTGCCCGACCTCTGGCAGATAGATTCCTTCTCTGAGAATCTTTCGCCAGATGGCGTCGGTCCCCAGTGACTGCCGCAGGGTCATCCAGGCTGACCACAGCGCCGGGAAGAATGCATCGTGGGAGGGTTCGAGCAGACGTCTCACCTGCTTCCCGGGACGCTCTTCGACCGCCGCATGTGCCCCCTCTCTGGGCGCCGAGGTCGTAGCAGCAGCCTGCGATGTGCCCGCCGCCGAAGTCCCTGCCCGCGCCGGCTCCGCTGCTTGGCGCGCCTCCGTTCTCCCCCGTGTGGCGGCGCCCCGCCTCCTTCCTTGACGCCAAGTCTCCGCACGAGTAACCTCGAGCCGCCGAACTAGCTTCCGCAAAAGCCCCTCAGGGTACGCGATGGCCCAGTGTTCGGCGTACTCGGTTGCCAAGCCTGCGTCAACTCCGGTAGGAGGGAGAGTGATGACGTCGCCAGAGCCGAAAGCGGCAAACATCAGCCACATCTGGCGAAGGACGCCAGGGTTCGTCTCCTCCCGGAAAGCAGTGAATACCCTCTTCGGCATCCGTTGAAGGCACCCGAACTGCCTGGCGAAACGGGTCGGCACGTAAGGCTCGCAGATCACCTTCCCCTCGATCCGAGCCACGAGCACCCCGCCCCGCATGTTCAGGAAGTATTCATGCTGCTCCAGCGGACCCTGCCCATTGTCGATCATCTGGCCGACGGGAGTGGGGAACGGACTGAAGTTGAAGTTGGCATGATTGCCAATCCAGATCCGCACGCCCTCCTCACTTAGGGTCATCGGAGCGACCCCCGCGATGTTCAGCAGGGAGGTTCGCAGGCCGTTGCCCGGAGGAATGATGGCGTTCGGAAACGTGTACCCACCGAGGTGAGCAGCCACTCAGCCGTGGAAGAACTGAAAGGGCCCACAGATCCTTAATGGTGACCCCCCTCGTGAGATGCGTCCCAGGATGGCATACAGCCTCGCCAGCACTGGGACCCCGAGGTTGTATCTCTTGTTGGCGGCCATAGCGCCCGCCACCGCCAGTGTCGCCGGGCGAACGCCCATTCTCGCGTCCCGCACTGGTAGGAGCCACCCACTCAGAAAGGCGGCCAGGAACGCCGCGTACCGGACATTTGGGTCCTGGGCCTCGATGACGCGGTACCCCCATGAGCGGTAGTCGCCCGTCTCCAGGACCCGCCAGTACGACCCGTTCCGACTCCTCTGAGCTGCGGTCGGGCACCGCTTCCCCCTGCCTGGCATCTTGACCGCCGGGTCATGCTCCAAGAACTAGCCGAACCATTCCTTGTAGGCTATGTCCTTCTGGAAGTCTTTGATCCCAAGCCGCTGCGTAGCCAGGTCAAGCAGATGCCAGGTCAGGATGGGAGTCCGTGACCTGTCCTCCCAGATGTTCTTCGGTGGCAGGAACTCATCGTATTGGTATCCCTCCAGCGGGATACCTCCGATGCAGTGGATGTCCCAGAGACCGATTCCGACCTCCCCATGGTGAAGATGGAAGGTGTTGGTATCCGGAGACCATCGGGTGAACAGCTCCGGCCCGAGCTCGGACTGCTGGTAGAAGTGGAACTGCGACGTCCACACCGCCTCGAACAGGCCGATGTACCGCAGCTCCTCTGCGAAGTGATCACAAGTGTGGCGTACCCAGAACGCCCAGGCCCACTCACTGGTGAAGTTGCCCCCAGACCGCAAGTCCCAGTCCTTCAGCCAGCCCTTGGTGTCGTCCGTGACGCTCTGGCGATATATGCTCGAGTAGAGGGCTGGAGAATTCTCCGCAGTAGGCTCACCCCCATCAATGGTTCGCGTCCTCGGGTTCAGGACATAGACATCCAAGTGTCTGGTCTCCCTGGCAGGATGCCCATTGTTGGTGATGTTATAGCGGAGAAGCTCGTCCTCCCGGGTCACCCAGGTCTGCGGCGCATCAATCTCGAACCCTGGCACCGGATCCTCATCTAGGATGCCGAAGTTCCAGAGCGGCAGGTTGTCCGACAGTGGATATGTCTTCTGGGCCGGCGTCAGTAAGTCGAACAAGGATTGATTGTTGGAAACAATCTCCTTGGCTCCGTAAACCTCCTCGTTCGTCGCCATCTCAGCCCTGCGAGTGGCGGCATCCCCCTCATTTCCTCTGTGCGCGGCCATCTCAGAAGTTTCGGGAGTCGTGTGGGTTAAGGGATGAAGTGTGCGGAATCGGACGAGGCTGGTAGAGAAGTTTGAAGGTTGGCGCGCAATCCAAGTGGGCGGCGCGCAATTGGGAAGACTGTCGCGCAAAGTTCCGGGTTTTCGCGCAAAGACAGGTGGAATCCGTACGGTTTTGCGCGACGAGCGGGCGAATTCTGCGCCGGAAAAGGCAATTTCGCGCACGAGAGCAGAGATGCTTATCGCGCGGAAGGCCAGTGTACGGCACGGAGGGACCCAGTGCCCCTATTTATAGGTGAGGCCGGGGTCCGCGCTGCGCGGAAAGCGCTTTGCGCGACCGCAGCGGCGAATTTCGCGACCGGCGCCCCTTTTTGCGCGCCTAAGTCCCGCGCCGCCCAGGACTTCGGCATTCCGGCGTCTCCCTCGGAACCCGATCGTTGCGACCTCTCGCCGATCAGATTCCGAGGGGGGGCTTTTGTAGACGCCGGAAAAGTCCGTTGTTCCCAAACGAAGCTCCGGATGCGGAAAGCGAGGTCATATTTGGAGTCGGAAAAATGTTTCGGAGGGCCCGGAGGCCTTGCGCGGAATTTCAGAGGTCTGCGCGCAAAGATGATGATCCGCGCGCAAAACCCCCGGGATGCGCGCAACTCCCTTGCGCGCCGTGCCCGATTCCGCGCCCGCGAGGAGAATTCCGCGCTCGCGCCTTGGATTCCGCGCCCGGGGTTGCCTATAAATACTAGGAGACCCCCAACGTTTCAAAGGTTGCTGGAAGTCGAACGGTCTCCCGCGCGCGCAATTCAACCCCTTCCGCGCGCAATGCCGATCTTCAGGTAACCTCCTTTCTTTCGCGCAATAGAGCCTTGGGGTCCGCCTTCGCGCGCAATCCCCTTGGCTCATTTCTTTTGAATAAATTTCAACCCGAAGGCCTTTGCGCGCAAAAGAAGCCTCTTGCGCGCAATTGCCCCCGGGTGCGCGCAATCCAACCCGATTGCGTGCACCCCCCATCTTCAAAGTGGCCATTCGTTAGAGAATGATCTGTTGCCCCCGCGCGCTACCCGAAGCCCGGTGCGCGCAATCCCCATCATCCGCGCGTGAAGCGCTGGCCCAATTGCGCGCCAGCCCGCCATTTTTCGCGTCGATCCGTGGTTTTGCGCGCAAAGCTCCTCTTTTGCGCGCAATCCGCCAGGGTCGCCTCCCTTGACCCCCTGCGGGTACCCGCCTGCGTGGCGCTCGATGATCCTCATCCTGGGTGCCCGCACCGTGCGCTGTCTTCCCGTGCAGCCTTCCAGGCTCGTGCGAAGTGACACGGACCCGTCGGCGGCAATCAATCGTCCAGCATGACGTTAAACTGCACATTCGTCCTGCATGACGTTAAACTGCACATATGTCCAGCATGATGCTAAACTGCACTACGTCCGAGCTACAAGACGTTAAACTGTTCAGCATTCGTCCAGCATGACGCTAAACTGCACTACGTCCGAGCTACAAGACGTTAAACTGTTCAGCATTCGTCCTGCATGACGCTAAACTGCACCACGTCCTGCACGACGTTAAACTATATACGTCCAGGCTGCACGACGTTAAACTGCCTAGCCCCCATCGTCCACGCTGCAAGACGTTAAACTGCCAAGTGTTTCGTCCTCAACACACGACGTTAAACTGTACTTCGTCCGGCAAGACGTTAAACCGTCCGTTTCGTCCTCAACACACGACGTTAAACTGTACTTCGTCCGGCAAGACGTTAAACCGTCCGCATCATTCGATCCCGTGCTTCGCACGCAGGGTCTCCCCCGGTTTGGACGTGGCCCCCACCCGCTCGTCTCTGCAGGGATGTCGGGATTTTCCCCCTTTTGGGACGATTTAATGGGAGTGGCTTTTCCCTACGGGGGCAGGGTATTACAAACCCCTAGTTTCTCGTGGGAGGCTGCACATGTGTATCTCCATTGCGCCTCCCCACTGCCGAAGCCAGTAGAGGGTGTGACTGGGATCGAGGTGTCTTCTGCTTTCGGTCCAAGTCCCTTCCAACTGAGTTTTGCCGCATCCGGGCTGCCCCAAGTGCGTAAGTCCTGACAGAATGAACTACGTGGACTTTGATCCCTGTCTTCTATACAGGGTACGTAGGAAGCCTCCCTGAGGTCCAAGCCCGCCACCTGGTCGTCCCGGTCGTATTTACGTCGGTTCGTCCATCAGTGGACCCCTCCAGGGTTCACGCTTGCGTCGATTCACCTATGAATCCGCCCCTGTGGGAGACTGCCCGTGTGTATCTCCACTGTGCCTCCCCACAGCCCCTTTTTCCATTTCTCTTTTTATCGTCCAGCATGACGTGAAACTGTGATCCACCCGGCCGTTCCATCCCCCTATGTGCGAGGTGGTTCGGTTCAATCCTCCGCCCGGCGGCCTAGACCTCTTCGTGAGTCGGCTTGCCGACGTCCAGCATGACGTTAAACTGTATACCCGAACTACGTCGACTTTGATCCGTGCTAACGCGCGGTACGTAGGAAGCCTCTAAGGGGTCCAAGCTCTTCACTCCATCATCCATCCTGATCCTTACCCGGGCCGCCACATCCCGGTGGGGTCATGCCACTTCACTCCACTCCACATCATTTGGGAAGCCGCCCATGTGCTGGCCCCAGCGTCGGAGGTTCCCCGCAAGGGGTTCTGTCATCCGATCCACTTCTCGTGTTGATCGGTCCGATGCCGTCCCCGCTGGACGTTAAACTCGCCGCATACCCCGTGTTAAACATGGGAAGCTGAGGAAAACCTCAGGTGACACAGTTCCCCGCACCTAGTACGGGATGCCTCTGGCCATCATGCCTTCGAGAAGACCTATTAGGGACGGAAGACAGACGTGCAGAGCCGCAGTGCTACGACACGCCCCCAGCACCCCGAGCCACCCGGCCTTCTCACCGCAGGTTGCTGCCCCGCCCAGACTCCTTGGAGCGTCCGGGCGGAAGCAGCGTAATTAACCGGTGTCCATGAAGATATGGCGCCGGGAACGAGATTCACGAACATTCTTAAGTCTATGAGGGAGACCCGGATTAGGCGACGAGTTCCAAGGAGACATCCAAGGAAGGAGGAGCCGACATCCCATCATCCCGGTTTCGATCAAGGAGCAGACGCCCCTGAATAAGGGACGAATGCCGCCCGCCCTTGGAAAGCGGGACTGCGGGACCACAAGCCGCGCGCCCATCCCCTCGGGTTGACGGGTGCACGCGCGAACGCGTCCTGGCGGAACAGCGTAACCCGACGCACATCCGCACCAAAACAATATGATATTATACTGGAATTATAATATACCTATGTATCATTATGCTTTAATTCCTTTAAAATAGGAAATAAAAATGAATGTACCGTTCATGCGTACGTTTGACGTACCGTCTCCATTAACGGTGCATTTCATTTATTACCTCCAAATGACATGTTATATTATAAATACTTATATACTGGATATATATTTTATATATGATATCTAAATAATTAATATAATTTTGGATATAATGGACTATTGACCGCATGAACAACTTGTAAATATAAGGTGTTCATTTTTTACTCAAGTACCAAATATCAACAAAATGAATGTTATTAACATAAATCATGACATAATGTTTATACCATGGTAACAAGTGATATAAAAGGAATAATAAACTTGAAAAAGGTTCATAAGAATGTAGAAATTAACTTTTGTTTATTATTCAAGAGATTAAAGATTGAATGGGTCAAGTTAGACACGAGGTAAGGGCTTCGTATAAATATTCTTTCATTGAGGCATATTTTGTTCTAATACACGAAATTCTTTTTTACGATGTATAAACACCTTTGAACTTTCATTTCATTCAAAGGGAATCTTCTTCTACGAACTGGTTTACTAAATGATAAAAAAGAATGTTTCTTTGTTAATATAAGAGATTACAACAACCTTTCCACCATCGTGAGTATTATATGATCTTTGGCTTCCATAACAAGCCATAATGTTTTTAAAAGGAAAATAAATATCATATACTATTTTATCAATTATATGTTTTAAAAATGGTTTTTATAATTTCTTTGATACGATGATATATTGAAATGTTATATTGATAATTCCATTGGGAAATTTTATCTTTCCTTTATGCATACGTTATGTGTTATGATCTTGTTATGGTTCTTGGGCATTATTTACGTATATGGGTGGTTCTGTAATAAACCTAAGGCAGGTGAGTCTGAGATTCCTCTCCAATGCATTGGGTAATAGAGGTAAACGTGGATGTTTCTCCTTAGAGATTTAGGGAATATACTATGATGGGTATTCCAAAGAAACTCCCTATATAGTTGTGATACCTACAATGTAAGTATGTTATGGATGCCAAAGGTAACATTTCCGATATATGATTTCTATGTGTTATTCATAAATCTTATCATTTAATGAGGTAAGTAAATAAGTTAATGTTCAGTAAGTATTTATGAACTAATGTTTTATTTATTTGTATTATAACCCTTATTGAGCTTTTTATGCTCATCCCAGGTTTTGAATTTTTTTTCACATGACTTAATGATGAATTGGGTCAAGGATGGAATAAAGGAAAAGTCATGCTGTCTAAAACATGGATCTAAAATTGAATCATTTTTTGAGGAGATTTTATTTTATGAAAAAAATGGATACTGAGTAGAATTGTTTACTTTATAATATTTTGAGATGTAATAGTTTTGTCTTAATTATCTAAACCTATATACCTAAAAAGATCCGCAATGTGTATTATTCATTTAATTCAATATTAGTTATTATATTAAGGTCTAGTCCTTATAATTATCTATCCATTGATGAAATATTATGGTCAATCTCTGAATAACCCTGGAGAATTATATTATCCTCTAATTAGTAATGATTTTTAAGGTATTGGTCTCATTTTTAGTCTCATTGTTAATAAATTTCATTAAAAAAATTTATGAAAATTTGAAATTTTCGTTCTCATTAGTCATTTTTTTGTGTTATTTAAAAATCATGATATCTAAAATAGGCTTACAAATTTTTTTTTTAAAAAACAGTTCTAATTAATTTAATTCTTCTTTTACAAATTTTGTAGAAATTTGATTCCATATGATTTCCATCATATTTTTATTTTTTTGATGTATTTTCAAAGAAAAATGTTTCCAAAATTTATTAAAGCTTATAGTATGAGTTTTAACAATGATTTTAAAGAAAGTAGATTCAAAAATAATTTCCAACATCCATTATAAGATTTCCAAAAAATAAGAAATATAAAAAGATTATCAAGTTTCTATATGTTTTAAATATAATTTTCTAAATATAAATGATATTTTTAGTCAATAAATGTTCTAAATTAAATAGTAAAGACTTCCTTATATAGAAATAAATTTTAAAAAGGTTTTATGAATATAATTTCCAAAGAGTTGATATTTTCCTTAAAAATTGTTTCTTTTGATCTTTCAAACTCATTCTCTATAAAAGATGACAGTCTTTTTATAATTTATTATTTAGTGGGTATGTGATCTAAAAATTCCATTCATATTCTTTCGTGAATGATCAATGTATTGATGGAATTATGATTATGATAATAATTTCAATTCCATAGGTAATATTATTTTGAAACTCGCTTCTTTTTCGGGGTTATGATTTGATGAAATTATTCTGAACCCTATATCTTTTCACTAGGTAGTTATATTATTAAAGTTTTGTAATACCTATTTTATTTCATGTGTTATGATAGGATTATTATGAAACACATCCCTTTTATGGGTCATGATAGAATGAAATATTTATTATCTTGTAAAACACGTGTGTATCATTCTATTATGTGATTGGTTAAACGTATATCTACCTCCAATTTATTAGTTAATGACTTATATATCATGATATTATTATGGGAAACAAGTAGACATGCTTAATCCAGGATGGAAAACAGGTGTTCCCTAATTAAAAAAGGGAAACGAGTGTGCTTTAATCCAATTTGGGAAGATGTGGAATCTAGGTCCACTATGGGAAATAGGTTTGTTTTGATACACTATGGGAAATAGGTGAATCGTGATCTAAAATGGGAAACAATTGTGTCCTGATGCACTATGTTGATGTTCTTTGTAGATATCCTAGACACATGAAAAGTTTTTCTATATTTATAATGATGTCAAACTTATTTGACAAGATCGTGTGGTTCATGATTGATTTATGATGATTTATAACCATTGTGATATATGTTTTATGAAAACATAAACATTGTTCCATTACTCTTAATCATGATATATTATATGTATGGTATGATATTCTAAAATTAATATCATGTTCTCTTACACTTTCTCATTTTATGCTTACATCCATTACTGACCATCAAATATTACCCCTATATTATGTTTCATCTCCCCTAATATAAATGAATTTTTTTGGGTGTGGGTAATAAAGGGGAAGATCATTATATGAGATGTTGATGATCTTTCACCATGTTAATTGATTTTGTATCCATGTTTCTAATGGGACTAAAATGTTATGGTCCTCGGGCCTGTATCTTTTTAATGTGATTAATATTAATCTTAAATGATGTAATATAAATGTATGTTAATCATGGGTCTCTAAAAAATGTACCAAATAGCCATGTGAATGTAATCTTCTCCTAAATCTCCAGATAAATAATTACCTGAAAATATACAAAAAAAACCAATAAAAATAGTGCATCATGCCTTAAAGCATATCAATTATATGATTGATGGATGGAATAGGGAAACAATAATTGGGAGTGGATTAATTTAGTTTAATTGATTTCATAAATTCACACCAACTATTATATACACCTATCAAATCTTACTCCCCCTCTCATTATTTAAAAATGTTAATATAGTTTTCTTTGATGCAACCTGGATATGGATAATCCATTAAGAATCAGATGTTGGATAAATAATACATGAATCAATTAATTTTTCCACTTATTTCATTAGAACCAATATTAAGACTGGATTAAGCCTCCATTATGGATTTCTTACTAGTTTTTTCTCATCCCCTAACTGAATACTCTTTGTGAAAATAGAAGGGATAATTATTAGTATGTCAACAAGTATCCACCTAATATCCTAATTTTTCTCCATAAAAATATCTAAAATATGCACCTATTATTCCAGAATAATATTTTTCGAAATAATAACTTGTTATTTCTCGGAACCCAATATGTAATAGTATTTCAGATTTTGTGATAAAGGATTTAGTTCCAAGGTGGGCGGGTGTTGTATGGATTGAATAATAGAATTGACCGATATTTTTTGAACAAATGAAAATTACATAAAAACAGACTTTAAAAATAACATAATAATTCATGAAATATATTATAATACCAAATTACCATATATTTATTAGAGATAAAATTCTCAGAATCCTAATAAGAATCTATATTTAATAAAATCAATGTTAGGTGCTCCTGAGAATGATAGTTGTGGAAATACACATTGACATCCAAATAGACCGAATATTCATAATTTACTTATGAATAAAACAATAAAAATATATTGGGTTATTAAAATATGGGTCTAAATAAGAGATAATAAAATCATAATGATCCTCGAGGGGAACAATATATTTTCATAAACATTAAATATATCAACATCAACATTATATTATATGGAAAGCGTACCCCCATTCACATTTTTGATTGGTTAGGTAGTTTTTAGGAAGGTAATTCCTATGATAATGGGATCATTGGACCATACCTAATCATCCACCATGTAAATTACCCAAAATCCACTGGCAAATCTTGTCTCTAACTTAAATATATACATATTCTTGTTCACCTAAAAGAAAAATCATAACTCAATTTTATAATTGTTCCACCACCCTTGTCAGATTTATCTCACCAATATGTAAAGATGATAAAATTGAGTGACGAATCACATTAATATAATCACGTAGATCACCAAAAGAATATGAGAAATGTAAATCCCCTAGAGTTCATGCTATAGTGAATTTCCATGGGTCCAATCACTTTTTATGTATCAGCATGTTAGGTGTGTTGAATGTATATATTTATCCCAATATTGATACTCACATTTCCCATGAGTCCTATTTGATTGGTACATAGTTTTTTTTAAGAATTTCACATGCCATGGGATTTTCTTAACAAAACCAGGAAGTGGATTATTGATCTCAACCTTAATGAATGTGACTAGTACCTCTGTTTTCATTACTTCTTATCGAATATGATGGGTTTGTACAACCTTGTTTAGAAATGGAAGGTGTTTTGGAGGAACATCATAGATCTTATGAATTCCATTATATTTATCATTTAGTTTCACATCAGTCGGTCATGAATGGGGGTTCTATAGAGTTGAGGTGAATAGAGAGGCATAAATAAGAAAGAAAGCATTAACTATTTCATCCCACATCATTATGTGGTGTAATTGGCATTCTCTTTAGGATTTTTATTATGATATGTTGTAACATCTAAATAGTTCATTCATACCAGCTAATTGAGGGATATAGAAATTTGAATCCTTTATGTTTTAAATCAATTATATATTTTCATTGATACTTTTTTGATTCTATTGGTTAAGAACAATTTTCTTTATATTTTCATCTATGGAAGTGTCTACCTTGGGTTAGGAATTCCCTTGTTGTTGCTATATTATAGATTGTTGGGAAAAAATCTACATTCTAGTTGTTGAAAACCAATTTGGAAAGGTAACCACAATTTTATTTTTTTAACTGTAGACATTATTGATGTATAGAAAGATACATGACCCCTAGATGATCCTTCAACCATGTATTGTATATTAGAGAGAATAGGTCATGTATTAGACGTCATGGTATTTACTACTTCTGATATGGATTTCCCGGAAACACCCAATCAGAATCACCTGACTCATGTATTTCTAAGAATGAATTAATGAGGTTATCTAGTGTGGTAAAAATTATAAAAACCCTTGTGGGAATGGTTTGTTCTATAATTTAGGCCAATGAAACATTCCTCTTTATAGTTTTCAAATAAACCAAATTATTTTCAAGTAATTGATTATTCATATTTGGGGAAAAAACTAAAATACAACACTTCATGCAGGGGTACCTTGATCACTAAATTTTGGTGGGTTCTGTTCTATTTTATCTATCAATGATAGTGCTAGTGGCTGTGTTTTGTCAACCAATTCCCCTCATACTAAGGTATCCACCAAGAACCAATGAATCTTTGTGATTCCTTCATTTAAGTGTGGGTCGAGGAGTTTCCCATCAATGTAGTGGTGTGGGATAATTTTGCATATATTATATAATTCCACCGAGTAGTTATTGAATGATTCCCCATAGACTTGTTTAATGATCAATATCTTCTTTCAAATTTCCATGGTTCTTAATGGTGGAAATAAAATAATTAAGAAAATACATTTAAAATAATTATATCAGCATAAGTAATTAGATTGAAAATAATACATCCATTACTTTATGGATCCATCCAGTGAAAAGGGGAATTCATTTAGATTTATTTTTTCATCAAGAACATTTCATGGTTTCATTATTGAATGGAAAACATTGTATTAATTAAAATTATTATTTTAGTCCCCTGTAGAAATATCATGAAATTTTGATCTAATATTTACAAATACATATTCAAATTGAATATCGTATTCATTTTTTAGGTGTGAAATTCATATTGGTTGATAGTTAATATTTGGTGAAGTTAATTCTTGAATGGATTGATTACATTCATTATTATTATTATTTATCTTTGTTTCATAATTTCGAGAAATATTCAGAACTGCTTCCAAATTTAGTTTTTTCCATAATTTATGAAAACATCATATTGAATAATTTCAACACATCCCAATATTTCTGAATTTCTGATAAAAGCTCGAATGATATGATGATCCTCAGTGTCTGGTTCAAAAAGTATATTGTTTTGGGAATACGTCATTAAGGGAAGAAAAAATCAAAATCAAAATGTTTGACCAAAATATAATGAAAAAAGTTCAATTTAATTTAAAAATGAAATAGTTTGCAATAAAAAATATATTAAAATAAATAGGGGAATTTAGAAATAAAAAAAAGAAAATAATGATGGAATAGACATAAAAATAAGGTGCCAAAATTTGTTGAATGAATCAGTAGCCCACCTAAAAATGATTCCAATTTGATGAAAACTATTTTGGGTTATCTTAAATGAATTAATTATTTTTTTTGGAATAATGGAAAACCTAGTTCATCTATAATAATGATTAAGTGAATTAAAAACAATTTTAGTAATTTAAAATTAAATAAAATGAATAAATAAATAAAAATGAAAACAGATTTTGGTTGAGATTTTTATTTGAATATCACTATTATGATAGATTTAATGAATATATATAAAAAATTATAGTTTTATTATGGTTTTATTATGAAAAAAATAGTATTTAACATTCTCTCATTATTTTCATTTGGTATGGAAAAGGAAGTACATGAGTATATACGTCCTTTTGGGTTTATAAACATTGTAAATAATAATTCGATCTCTAAATGTTTTAAATGATAAAAACTATATATATAATGAATATATATAATATTTAAATCATAATTAATATTTTATATATGAGTGGATCATGTTCAAGGAACATATACACAAACTACTGAACCAAAACATCCATGAAAAAAAATAGTTAACACCCAAAAACGATGATTTTAATATGAAATTACAAATAAATTATTGTTGAAATGTAATAAGTGTATCGTGTATGATATTATAAGTATGTTAATTATTATTTTATATAACGATAATAAATAGAAATTTATTATACAAGTTGTGAGATATAGTTATATGATAATATTACATTTGGAAAGTGATTTATATTTCAATCTCAATTTAATCAGGACTACTTATTCTTGAATTTACATTAAGGTAATTTATATGATCCTGACATAATAAAACCCTTTATCTTTTTTCGACTAAGGTTATTAGTGTAATTATGAATTAATATGAACATTTTCCCCTCCTTGGTACATAAATTATCACGAAACAGTTTTTAATAAATACTGACATTATTTTTGATTTGGTTGAGAATATGTCTCTTCTATGTCTATGATTTCATCAAAATGTTTTCAACAATATTTGGAACATTTTTTTATGATTATAAAATTTCATTTTTTCCTACATATTAATTTCAATAAATATTTTTCAATGGAATGTTCTTTTTATCTTGTGAAATATGTACTGTTGATTTAATACCAAGAATGTGGAAGGTTATATTATTTTAATGCACTCAGTGTGAATAAATTTTAACACATTAATGTCATCTTAATTACATAAATAATCATTTATAAGTTAACATGGTAATTTTAAAAAGGAATTATTTCAATTATATTTCCATTTTAAATAAGTTATTTGAAAATTAAAAGGGTGTTTTTTATAAAAAATATAATTGAAATCTTTTACATGTATTTTTCATATATGATAACATATATTGATGTTAATTATTCTGTATTTAGCATATAATAGACTAATATGATCCTTGTTATTTATTTTTATGGTTAATTAAATTAATAATGAGAAGTATATATAACCAATTTATTTTCTATAGGTTATGCTATGACAAAATAATGAAATTTTTTTGAAACCCATTTCATTTCTATGGGTTATGATATGTAAATATAATGATTGTTTAATGATCATGTGCCACAAATGTATAATAATTCTTCCTTGTTAAGCATGGGACTATAATTATATATATTTTGAATTCATTAGGTAATGATTTATATATAATAATAATATAAGGACTAGAATAAGGATTGAACATAGTTTAATAAGGGACCCAGTCCCCTATGATAGTCATGTGAGTGAAACTATATTAATAATACAATGAAATTGGTAGTAAATAATATCCACAATGATAATATATGCAATGGTACTTTTCTAAATAAATTATTTTCTATAATAATGTGTGTGACACAAACATATGTATTACACAAATGTTATGTTCATATAAATTGTGTTATTTGAAAACATATTGACTCGCGTATTATGATATTACATGATTTATTCTATGACACAAGATTATGATATATGATAAGATGGATATGGTTTCCACATGTTATTCTCAGGTTTTTATAACCTTATTCTCATATTTTTATTAAATGAACATTCATATATACCATTTTAACCCTTACTGAGCATCTAATCTCATCCTTTTTTAGTTTTCTATTCCCAAGAGTGTGAAGAAATATTTTAAGTATGTTTAGGGGCCCATGTCATATGAACATAGATGGGTTGGGGTGGGGGAATCAGAGGTATAATCTTTTCTAATTAATTACTTTCAATTCATCCTCTTGAACATGTTACGGTTCTGTAGCCACTCTGTGATATCTCATAGTCTCAATATGTTTTCTGAAATAATAAGAGAGATCATATCACAAAAAATTTACAATGTTATGTCTAAATACCTAGTCATATTCATATTGGTTATTATTCACAACATGGATTCTCCACTATAATATTTTTATCAATTACAATGTTCGATAATGAGTCACACTGTATCTCTCATGAATCTACATAGGTGGTTCATTATACTGTATCACATAGTGTTTCCAAAATTCATATCAGCCTTCTCTAGGATATGCACTACAAACATGTTCTCCTATGTCGCACTAGAAAATTTCTACACCTACTCCAACTAAGTGGATTATTCCTTTAATCATTTAATCATCCATTTATGGTTGAACTATTGATCTTACTCCATGATCTTACTAGATCAAACAATTTTGTGTACAATTTAAGAACCATTGATGTTTTTTTTGTCTTGACCAAAGATCAGTAGTCACCTATATTTGATCAATGACCTCAGTGCATCAATGATTGGGATTTGATTCATTACATAAGATGAATTACTAACCTCAATAATATGTGTGCATGTGTTTCACCCAACTTCTTATAGAATATTATTTGTATGAAAGATCATTCACAATATTATTTGAGTTTATCTTCTTAAATTCCCAAACACTATCAACTCAAATTAATATCTTATGATATTTTTACTTGCTTCAAAATCAAATTAAACACTATTTATACATGCATTTTATATAATCTGAACCCTTAACGCATTTATCAATATGTTATTATTACATTTCATTTTATTAAAACATTTTTGTGGGTATCTCGACTATTCAAGAATATAATTCAGGGAAATGGATGTCTATCCCACACAATATCATGTTAATTGCATGTTTTTTCTAGATTTATGTGATTTTTTCAATTCCTTGTCATAATCAAAGTGTTCCACAAACATTATCCTCCTCCATGAACACTTGTTATTTTAAAATCCTAGAATGGCTTGCATGTTCTGTAGCTTCATTGCATGAAGAGATCTTCTAATATAATTACCTCATTCTCAAGCATTCACATGAACTAATATTCTCCAATCACACTGCCTTCACAGAAGGAAATCACTTGAAAGGTTTTAATGTATTTATTTTATCCTAAATATGTTTTAGGGACCTAGATTTTTTGTAGGTTATTTCATTATGAGACGATGGTTTTCCAAGCGTCGTCAGAATTTCATTGGTAATGAATTCTAAATATTTACACATGAACCCTTCTTACCTTCAGGTGACAAAGATGGTGTATATAGGTTCCTTCCTGAGACAAGAGATTTTTCCATGGATTATTTATAGAATTACTTTGTGATATCAAAAATATCTTATGTAACACATTCACATGATTGAATCAAGTATTAAAAAACTTCTTTTTCAGGTATAGATATTTTGGATTCTTTGTTATTGATGTGAGATATATATATATATATATATATATATCTCATTCTATTGAAGTTACATCATCAAAAAAGTATGGTTGAGCCATATTTTATATATTTTTATGTTGATATGATTTTAAATGAATGATACAGGATTTATTAAATATAAAAGATTTCAGGTTCTCAAGAAGGTCAAAACATTCAAACTCTCCATGAACTATTGAGGTTATCACGAGATCACAATATCACATCACCTGATCATGAAACATATCATTACCTTGCGTAATCCTATTTTACTCTTGAGACACCTCTCTAGATAGTCAATTGGAAAAAAATGTTTCTAAATAATCCATGAAAAATACATAATCTTCTCAAGAATGAATATACATTGTTCTTTATAATATTGATTCAATTATTAAATTCATTCCATCATTTGATTCACTTTATCTTGGCCTTTTGTTAATATAATTTTTTCTGATTTTTTGATCATCACATGATGTCACTAAAGTCTTTACATTATTTATACATGTACCCATGTGATGATACCGGTTCTGATGACCGCTAGGATTATCCTCGACTGAATCCTTATTCAAATCAATAAATGCATGAAAGTGCTTGGTATAATCAATTTGTTCTCAATTTCTTATGGTGGCCAGTTCATTGGCCCTCATATAGACAGTATCTATATTTAGTGGTAGGAGACAACATCACATGTTTAATTTTCCAGGAATTGAAGATCAGGCATCTCAGATTGATCCCATCCAGAAGCCCGTTTTATATTTGAATATATTTAACACATGAATAATGGCACAAAAAACCACATCCCATATAATTAATTCACTGGAACATCACTCTGGTATATTAGTTATGTCATTCTACAACATCTCCAAGTTGGATAAAATGGATCAGCACCAGTCACGCTCACACACACAGCACTAAGATGTGTTCCTACTGAATTTTGTCCCATACTATATTAACCCATGGCACACGAACTCTACAAGACTTATACAGGGGCCCACCTGTATAATGGGTGATCTATAACCCCTCTACAAACTAGGGGTTTTCTTGGGATGCTTCATTGAGAATAGATGACTATAGGGTCCCAAAATGTTGAGGTTAATCGTGGCCTATGCTATCTAGTGGGATGGACATATTTTTTTAATGAAATATAAAAATATACCTAGTAATTTCTATTTATCAAATAGAATTCCACTCTAAATCCATACAGAACCCATTTAAAAACCTGTAGTCCTAAAATTTTCTCCATGAGATATATGTACGAATGCATTATTACATGAGATTATTCACATCAAAATTATTATGTAATAAAAGATATTTCATTTCCTTAAATTAGATAACAGACCTTTCTACATGTATATAAATATTGTCCATGTGTTCCATTATGTTATGCATTTTAAATCTCATTAAAATGGATTTTTCACATGACTTTTACAATGAATATAACTTCAACAATCATTATGATATCATGTCGAATTTTCCAATCATGACATCCAATGCCATTAGTTGAATTGACAACAATTATTACAGCATAATGACTTTATCCACCAAATAATATTGACTAATTGGCAATAAATTTAATATATAATCAATATTATATTATAATAACTTAGGGTTATAGTTTTAATAAACATAATTGAAAATTATATAGATAATTTATATAATAATTTTTTATATATCCATGTTTCCATAGATAATAAAAAAATAATGTTATACCATGGATTGTTTTTTTATTGTTGAATATTAATCTAAAAATATTCAATATCTCTATAGAATGTATGGAATTGTAAATTAAATTGAATGTAGACTTATACATATTATATTATATTATTTTTAACGTAAACATCCATGTAATTCAACCCAAACACCATGAGGGATTGATTATTTAGATGGATAATTTCAAAATACATAAAAAACAAATAGAGAATGTCATTATATTAATCTCTCTAATGATATCCTAAATCTTATTAGCCTCTACAAACTTTATAGGATAATATGGGGGAAATATATAAGATAAGGGTTAGATAAAAACCCAAATAAGGGAATAAAAATTATTTAATTTCATAAAATGTAATTAATATAGATTAACATGCTATCATAAAATCCATGTATCATGTATAATGAAATGGAAGGATACTATAATGTAAATGGTAGAATAATATCATAGAAATATAGGAATGTGGTGTAAATATAAAACTTGATATACACATATGTTATTTCTAAATATTAAGACAACATCACAAGGTGAAAAGTGACCGTTAATGGATTATGATCACTCCGTAATCCCATATATACCATTTTACGAAAGAAAAACATTACCTAATTATTTGGTGTATAATCAAGGTGCACCCATTTGAACATGAATAGGCTTATGGGTTCCACAAAAGGAAATAAAACACAATGAAAAAAAAATGAATTGCACATGGAATAAAATGGGTTTCATAACAATGTCATAAAGAATGAATAGATGTAATTTCTAATGGTTTAAATGAAATTAGTTATTTAATCTATATTTTATTTTTATAATAGTAATTCATGATAAATTAAGTCCATGAAAATGAAGTATTAAAAATATGATGTGAAATTTATTGGGAAATGTTCCTCTTAAGAGGGGCTCTAGGAAAAAGGGTAACAATTATTTAATGTTGGTAAGGGAATAATAATAACCAAGAAACATAAATGAAATTATATAGGCCTCAATGATAAAATGAGTTATTATAGAAAAAATTATTTCTATTAAACATTATAAGGGGTAATACTTGAGAAAGTGTATGAAAAAGAAAGATGTTCCCTTTAATCAGGTTTCTCTATTGTGGGAAATTGACAGGGTGACCTCTTAAAACATGTATATCTATATAATGGAATGTTTAATTAAACTTTGTATATATGTGTGGAATAAATAAATAATATTTAATAAATATAAAATAATGTTAATTTAAGAAGTTGAGTTAAGTGAGAGAAAGTTCATAACCCAAATAAAAAGGTTGGTTCAAAGAGATCTATTTCCTTAAGATAGGATATGTTCAACACATGAACATAAAATCATGAATAATATAATAATATTAACTAATTATTATTTAATATAGTTTTCCATATATTTTTATTGAATATAATTTTATTATATTCATTTATAAGCATTTTAATGATATATATTGTTTTATTTTCTTGTTTTGAGAGAGTTTGATTTGAGGTTCCATGGTTAGATCACTAGTGTATAATTTATGAGCTCCTTGTAATATGGGTGAAACATTATATAAGTGAAGTAAAATTTTATTCATTTCTAAACATAAATTGAAATAGTATCAATTTATTATTATGGAATTAGGGATGACTTATCTATTAAAATCATTAACATTGTATGGTTAGTTCATTTAGGTGTCTCTACCAACCATCATTAAGGAAAGTCATTTCTATTTAATATTACATATATTTATTCATTAAATAATATGAAATAAGTTAAAATATATTTTATTATCACATTATATAATAATAATAATATTTTTAGGTCCTTCCTTGAAGCCAGTCGAGAAGAATAATGTGTGTTGCTCATGGAGGTAGTGAACCAACCATATTCTAAACTATGTTTTCAATTAGATTAACTTGATGGAAGGAGAAGAGGGTGGATGGTATATATTCCATTAACAGAATAACATTATAGTATATTTGAGATACTATAATTATTATTAATTATTGGATAGTTTAATTTGTATACTTGGGAGAAATAAAAATTTAAATAATTTTTTGAGGGAATTACAATCTCATTTGGATGTCTTCCCTTGGGATTCCACAAAAGTAAAATGGTAATGGGCATTGGGATACACCAGAATCAATTGTACATGTGGGAGTGTATTGGTAATTTAATTGGGTTTAAATTTCGCATGAACTAATAATTTGAAGCTATGTGTTGAAGGGGCAGTGGGGGTCATATTTATAAGTGGGTGAGAGGGGTGTCTTTGAATAATAAATTCATTATTTTATTATGTTTTGTTCAAGACTATCTATAAAATTTATTCTTATTACAATATACAAAAACTGATGAATGTTATTTTAAACTGGTGGGTTCTTATATAATAAATGACTAAATAATTCATTTATTCATCTTATAATTTAAAATAGCATATTTTTTTATTTCACTATTCACCAAAAAATTACACTATATCCCAAAAAATAAACCTTCTATATATCAAAATTTTTATTAAACAAATAAAAAAACTTTATAAAAAAACTTTTTTAAATATATAATTATTAATTCTTATATAAAATAGTCATTTACTTGATAAATTCCAATAAAAATATTATGAGAAACATTCTAACAGTTTTTAAAATTATTTAACTTTTCCAAAAATTATATTATAATTACAATACAACATTATATTAATTTATATCCTCATTTTATGAAAATAAAACTTGATTCAAATAATTATAATTTTTACTAAATTTAAATAGACACATAAATGTTTTAAAAAAATGAAAACACTTATATTATAATTTTAAAAACATTAATTTATTTTTATCATGGTATAAATATGCCATATTTTTATTTTCTAAGATATATAAAAAATAATTTAAATATCTATAGGTTAAAATTCTATTTTAATGATATGATTACTATCTGTAATGGCCATATTAATATTTATACAATCATGTTACTTTTTTGATAGTTATATTACAATTCCAAAAATCAGGTAAATATTCTAGGGGTAAAAATTTTAATTGTCAAATATGATCCCCACTACGTATAAATATCTCATATGTCATGAATTCGTTATTCAAAATTATTTTCATTCTGGGTTATAGATTTTTATTTTAAAATTACATTTACATTACTGATATTATAATTCCTTTGTACATTTTTTTCATATAATATTCTTCATTCACATCGTATTATTATTATCATCATATATTCTATTTGTCATTCTATTATTACACTTTTAACTCTTATAGAAATTTATATTCTCTACATGTAATTTTAAAATTGATATAATATTATTTTTTTTATTTTATGAAGTGAATTATGTGTGTTTTATAATATTGTATTACTAAATATAACATAATTATATATTAAATGGAAAATTACATCAGTTAATATTCAAGGTTTTCATATTTTTCCCCATGGAAGTAATTTCATCTTTGAAATTTTATTTTACATACTAAGGTCAAACATGATGTGGGTACCTCTTATTCATGGTTTCTTCTGGTTCCAATGTCACGTCCTCATATATATAGTATTTTATAGAACATTAACTAGTTCAGTTTTTATAATATAAAATAATATCATTACCATCAAACATCATTTTAGGTTTCTTCTTATAAGAGATTTCATTTAATAGTTGTATCCAATATGAATTTTGTACATTTTATGGAATTGGTATGTTCTTCTATAAGAGGTATATGTGGAATAAAACAAATACATGATAATGGGTTTCTTGGAGTTCAAGTTAATAGGAAAAAAATCTGAAGCAAACAATAGTCTCAAAGGGGTCGATGTATCTGGGACATAAGATTCTATTCTTCTAAAATATCATGACTCAATTCAGTGGAGATATGTAGTGGTAAAGATTATCACTAACTCAAAACTCCATGTCTCATTGATAATTCTCATATTAGATCTTTTGTTTATTTTGAGTATCCAAGATGCATTATTAAATTATCTTGAAATTTTCTACCATTTCCTCAACAATTTTATATCCTAAAAACTTGTGTTCACGAATTTCATCCCAACACATTGTTTTTCTTCATATCTTCCAATAAAGGGATTCATATAGAGCCTTTTTGATGAATACATGGAAATAATTATTTAAAGATATATTCAGTAGTAGAAGATGATGATCCCAACCTATTTTGATGTCTATAAAAAGTGATCAACACATTTCATCAAATGTATCAATAGTTCTATCAGATTGGCTGAAATTTTGGGGTTAAAAATCCTTACTAATATATAATTCGGTGTTTACATATTGTTGGATTACATTCTAGAACATGGATGTATATCATGGATTGTGATCAGATATTTTCGACAATGGTTTTCAATATACCCTCACAATTTATATATTGTACATACTTTAATTTTTATAGAGTAATAATTCCTCTCGAATTTAAATGAATTGAGAAGTCTTTATAAGATAATCCAAAATAATCCATATTGGATTATTTCCTCTTAATGTCTTCATAAGACAAGTCTAAAATTATACAGTGTTTCATTTCCATTTTAATCAAGATATGTTTAATTTATTTTTTACCATCATAGACTTTTTCCTTTAAACATTTACATACTAATGTACGAGAAATTTTGACATATATTTTGATATCACCTTATTCATATTGACCAACCAATATTTATCTCATAGATTTAGATACATATTTATGATGCTTGGGTGGATAGATATGTTTAATCAATGAGAATAATTTTTATAACTCATTCTATTTGGATTTTATGGTACACATAGTCATGACCCTAAAAATTACGACTCCTTATTTATAAATATTGAACATTGATGGTTTTAATTTTCTTTTATCATCCACCTTCTTTTGTATCTATATATATTCTCTTCAATAATCCTTCATCTTCTGTTTATTGTATGGTTGAATGATAATTTTATAATGGAATGATGTTACTACTTCCCTTTTGATTCCCATGTCCATCCTCTTCAAGACTAATAATATTGGATCCTTCTCAATCCACAACATTGATAATGTTTCTCGATCATTTCTACTCAGGGCATTGTCTACTTCATTTTCATTCCTATAATGGTAGTGGATTTTGAAATCATTGTCCTTGATCAGATTTAATAATCTTCATTGGAACATATTAATATCCTCTTATGTGAATATATAATTCATCTTCTTATGGTACTTATATATTTAAAAATTCTGTCTGTAGATATAATTACACAATCTTTGCAATGTGTAGATAATTATAGAAAACTCTAGATCCTTCATTGGATAGATCATCCAATGAACATTCAACTGCCTTGAGGCTTAGGCTATCACTTTGTAATTCGTTGTTAGTAAAACTCCCAAACCATTATTTGATGCATCGTTTTATACTATGATAATTTAATCACTTAATGGAAGTGTCAGGGATGTTGCTATGATAACACTATTTTTTCAATTCCTTGAAAATCTATTTGAATTCATCTTTGTAACTAAACATTAATCCCTTATGATTCATCCATGTT
The DNA here is from genome assembly GCA_963277665.1 of Viscum album. Classification (NCBI taxonomy): domain Eukaryota; kingdom Viridiplantae; phylum Streptophyta; class Magnoliopsida; order Santalales; family Viscaceae; genus Viscum; species Viscum album. The sequence continues at coordinate 249,377,152 of OY728126.1, read as the reverse complement.
AGTTGGTTTTAAAATAACAATATGTTTCTCAAAAATAATCTTCATTACCCAAGAACTCTAAGAAAACTATGGATCTCCATAATAAATGCTTCTATAGAACACTCATAAATCTTCTTTGTCTTATAAGGATCTATAAATGTCCATTTATTGGTTATAGAATTCCCCATTAATGACATTTGGTCCATCCAAAACATACATTTATTTTATGCTTCATATAGCTTCTAATTTTGTGTTGTCTTTATCACAGTATTCAAATAATGATCATACTCCATTACGTCAAAGTATATCATAATATCATCTATAGTTATAGACAAAAGTTTTTCAATATAATATTAATGTAAAATAATCATTACGTATATAATTAGTTTTTCATAATTAGTGAGTTTTAAAAGCATTAATTTGGACTCATTGTTTCCACACACTGTCTAAAAAATAATGGGAATATATTCATTCCATGCCTTTAATTAGTCGTATCCCAATTGATGTTACACTATATTGTATTAATGGTCCACATGTAATTGATAAAATTGTTCATCTATTCCTTGTAGGGGATAATTTTCCTATATCATGATTTTTTTAAGATTAGAATAATCAATGAAGTGGTGCATTGACCCATACGTCTTCTCGATTTCGTCACCCATCAAACCACATGGTAAAGCACACATGTGTATAAAACCAATTTTCATTATTTTATTGAAAATATGTTTTAGATATTCAAATAAAAGGGTGACTATTCTATAAGGTGTATTCAATACGGTTAGAGATCCATGTAATATTTCAATTGAGAACTCAAAAACATGGTCATGTGGAAGATTAAGAAAAATTTTAGGGAATAAAATTGTTTATTCATTAATAGTTGGAATGTATTAGAGCATGATTCTTGTATTTATATTAATTATTTGAGATATATATCCAGACTCATAATTAAATAATATCCACACAAGAGATCAATATTTAATAGAAGATTTATCCTCCTCATTACACTTGTACATCATTAGAGGATGACTTAGGGTGTGAAGAGTGATCTCTGTATTCCTACAGTTGATGTTGTATTTATAGAAAGTAATATATTTCATTCCCAATAAAACATAAAACATCACTATTGGATGGAGGATAATATTATTTGGGAGTTTAATTCCACCAATATTAAATGGTGATGAGTTCAATATATGGGAAACATTAATTGATCTGTTTTATATTCTCACAGTTAGATCAAGCCCAATATCTTGATGTGGTGTTGGAAAAGTTTTAATAAGCTTTCAAGATATGAAATAATTTTTATAAGTGTATTCATATAGGAATATTAAAGGATAATTAGAATTATATTCCCTAATTTATTATCGATTTAGTTAATTATGATATTGAAAATAAACATATAGAAAATAATACTATAATTAAAAATTATATAAAAAAGGAAACTAGGAGCTTATTAGTAATAAAATATAAAATATTTTATATACTAATTTATGAATCTATAGGTTATAAATATTGTTTATCCATTGTAATATCCCTATTATATTTTTTATCTTAACAACTTTTTCTTGTACTTCATAATGGTTTGTAAATACCATGTTAATTTCTAAATATTATTCTGAAGGAATGTCAAACCGAGTGTATAGGATGGCCTCTTTATTTTGGTACAAGTGACGTTCGAGTTAAAAAAAATGTTTACTTTTGGGTGTTATTAACCCTATATAGAACTATTTAAAATACACATCCACTTTTACTATCAAAACATGTGTGTAATTTGTTATAATTTACTCACTCTATACCTCACAAAAAATCCACTATAAATTTCTATATATAGAATTACCCCTATAGTTATCACTAAGTAATTAGTGTACTAATCACAAAAATTGACAAGATCTTTCTTTAATTACAACAATAGTTACATAAGACTCTTACACATATTATTACATTTTATTTGACGTAAATATCCATATAATAGAACCCAATGATCTTGAGGCATAATGTCTTTAGAAGGCTAAGTTCACAATACACCAAAAATAAATAAAAACAATGTCTTTATTTTAATCATCATAATGAGATCTGAAATCCATTTCAGCTTATATAAATTCAAGGTACATCATTGGAAATACATAAAATAAATTGGATAGATAAAATTCCCAGTAAGGGTATAAATATGATAATAAGGCATAACATGTAATTCATATGAAAAAACATGATGTCATAAAATGAAAGATTCTTAAGTAAACACATGAGGGAATCAACTAAATATCATAGTGTCATAAGATATTGATAAAATAAGAAATTTGTAGCGACATAAAACATTTCAATAATATATGTCAAGGTTTGCCTCTAAGAAAACATCACATGGTCGATAGATTCCTATTTTGGTTATGGATCACTTCTTATTCTAATACATGCCATCTTAAAAGGAAAGAAATTCCTTAATTCATTATAAAACTATCAGGTCACACCCATAAAAGCATTTACATGCTTATGTGTGACACAAATGGAAATGGTTCATAAGTTATAAACATAATAATTACCCATGGATAGAAATGGGTGGCATAACCATGTCGTAAATCATAAACAGATGTAATATATTAACTACTTCCATTAAAGAAGAACATTAATAATTCATAGACATTAATATTAATAATTCTTGAGAGATTATGACCAAGTTTATTAAAGTCTTAAAAATAGTATAGAAATCCATTTTGAAATGTTCCTCTATTGTGGGGATTTAGGATAATTGGTAACAAGTATTTAAAGTGGGTAAGGGCATGAAATATTATATAAAAACAAAACTGGACTAAAAATGGTAACCATTATAATGTGAGTAATATTAGAAAATAGTATTCGTTTAAAACCTTATATATTGTGTTACTTTACCGGGTTTCAGAATCACATGATTTCCCAGTAATTGGTTTTAGTAATTGGGAGAAACTGGGAAGGGATCCGATTAAAAAAATTATATAACCATCAAGTAATGATGATTTAATATATATATATATATATATTGAGTGATATAAAAATAATATATGATACTTTAATAATAATATTAGCATCATAATGTGAGGTAATAAATTGAGAATTCATAACCTAAATAAATGGGGTTGTTCAAAGAGATCTCTTAACTTATGTCTGAATCCATTCAGAACATGCACATAATATCATGAATAATAAAATTAGATTCATTAATTAAATAATTTAAATCCCTTTAATTATATATTTTATTTAATAAAATTTTGTTATTTTTATTTATAACTATTTGAATGAGATATGGGGTTTTATTGAGTTTTTAAAAGAGAATTCATTATATTATTTCATTATCGGATAACTTGTGTATAATAATTAATATCATTTGGAAATGGGACTAAAACTCAAAATGTGAGATAAAATTTTATTAATGGTACTAAATTAATTTACATGGTCCCAAATATAATATTTTTTGAAATTGGGATGACTCATTTTGTAATAACATTAACATTACATTGTTGATCCTTTTTGGTTGTGTTACCAACAATCAAGAACTTGTTTTGTTTTATTTAATATAGGGTCTATATATTCATTAAAATATAATAAATAATTTATAATATAAAAATTGTAATCATTTATAACCATATTAGTATTTTTAGTAATATAATTTTAGAATTTGGAGGAAGATAAAGGGAGTTGTTCTTCGACGATTTGAACTGACAATATTATAATCTATGTTTTCATTTAGAATAAATTGATGGAAATACTGGGGAATTATTCGTATTATTCAATTTGAAAAATAATATTACAAAATATATAAGATACTATATTTATTATTCAATTTTAAAAATATTTTTTGTTGTAGTGTGAGGAGGAAGAAAAATTAAAAGATTCATATCAAGGAATTATGTTCTCTCTTGGATGTCTCAAATTGGGATTAAACATAAGGGACCACTGATCGAAATGTTGGTGAGAAATAAAACACTAATTAATATGGGAGTATTGGTTTGTTAATTGGGTTGAAATATGTAATTATTCATGGCTTATATGTTTTGAGGAGAATGGGTTGTGAATTGTGGTATTTATAAGGAGAGAAGACGGGTGTTTCATAATATTATATTTATTTCTTTGTTATTTTGGATCAAGAATGTTAATAGAACTTATTATTCTGATTATAAAAATTAATTAGATCATTATATTTTTAAATATTGAGTTCGTAAGACAACCATGGCTTCAAAATTCGTTTATTTATATTTTAATGTAAAACAATATATTTTAGTATATTTCACTGTTCACCGAAAGATTAACTATTTCAAAAAAATATCGATGATTTATACTAACCATTTTTAAATATTTAAATTAAAAAAATGAATTCCTTTATAAGAAAATAATTTTTTAAATATGATAAATTTATTTCTTAATTATAATCCACATTTATTTGAAAAATTAAAATTTTAATATTATGACCAATTATTCAATACTTTGAAAAATTAATTAATGTATCTTAATGTTTTATTATAATTATAATGAAACATAATATCAAATTATAATACCTTTTATTATATTATTATTTCATTAAAATTGTTTTACTTTTTATAAAAATTAAAATAAAATATATATGTTTTAAAAAAATATGAACAAATATTTATTCAATTTGAAATAATTTATTTAGTTATATCATTATGTGATCCATAAATATTTTCATTTTATAAGATACATAAATGTTATTTTACAAATTCAAAGGTGTGCATGATTCCTAATATTCATATTTCGATTCAAATAGCCACATTAATATTCCAATGGCCAGATTACTCTTCCAACAATGAGATTTATAGAGGCCATATGGGATCCCTACATCAAATAAATACATCACATTTAATTCCTTCTTCATTCACATATAATTTAACTCAATGTTATATATTTTCATTTCCAAAATTCATATTCCATTACTGATATTCTTATTCCTTTCAATAGTTTTGTTTAAGGCAGTGAATACTCTATGGGATCATGTATATCCTATTTTTCTATTGTTATTGTCTAACATTATATTTTTAATCCCATTATAAAAATTTTAATAACTATGGCCATTTTTATCCTCCATATTCTATGTTTACATTACTACAATAAAATGTTATAGGTTTGATCATGTTATATATCTAAGTTATATAATATTATATTACAAAATATGACACAAATATATATTGCAAAGGGAAATTCCATTGCATAAATTTTTTGGTAGTTACATGTATCTTGTGTCTATGAAAAATTGCCTATCACGAATTATGATTAATAATATAAACCTGATTGGTACAAAAATACACAATATAAGAAAATTTTTCTCTCTCAAGAATGTTTGGGTGGAAATGATGATAATGAAATGAATATTAATTTTCATATTGTCAAGAATGTGGGAAGAAACACCGCATTTATTTTACAAAGGGAATAATAATTCATTATATGATTTAAAATAAAGGTTATCAAGATCATGAGTTTAACAGAAAGAGAGAATATTATAATTAATTTTTTCAATTCCAATAAAAATAGTGACATTGAAAAACAAGGCACTAATACAATGGAAAATGAGAAAAATATTCACCATGAAATGCCTAGACCGTGGAGATAACGAAAATCCTATATAATGATTAAATTGAACATCGTACTGATTTTTGACTCTAGATTTTTCATTGTCATCTGAAAAGTATGTTTCACCATGTATTGGATAATGAGTTATAAATAAAAGGAAATTGTGGTATGATGATTATTAAATCATTTTCATTTCTTGAAAGAAGTTACATAATGTAAATCTAGTTTTTTCATTAATTTTATATGGTATTAGGAATGGATTATCTTTCTTTATAAAGGTACCATATGAATTTTAATATTTGGAAATCCCATTTTATGTACTAAATCATCCCATGAAAATCTATCAATGTTTAACAATAAATTCCTAGGTAATTAAAATTTATCACATAGTAGTTGATACAAAATCATCATTTCCATAGTATCTAAACTAAAATTTAAAATTCTCATTAGATATTAAAACATGGATATTTTTCCATTATTCTGGATACACTTAACAAATTTTCGAAGATAAAAAAATAAATAAATTTGAGGATAAAATTTATTAAATGATGGAAGAATGTAACACCCAAACATCATAGATTATTTATTTTTTTATTTTATACCCTAATGTATTTGATATCCTATTATGCATGCAACACCAATCCAAATAGAACCACTAAATAAAAGATATCCATTAAACGATAGTCTTAGATTTTTAAAGTAAAAATAGGTTTATGAAAATTATGAAATATTTGTTTATATATAATAATGGCCATTATGAACGCTAAGTAATTAATTAATTAAATTTTTATTCATAAAAAACTAATAAGACTGATTTATTCATTAAAATGAAACATTTCTAAAATTTTATTTTTTATGTATTTTATAAGAAACTAAATAATTTAAGAGTAAAATATATTTTTGATATGAATAATATATTAACTAAATTTTCATTAGTAATTGATAGGGAACTAGATATGGTAATAGTTAATATTTCTAAAAACTGTTATTTTTCTAAGAAAATTTTTTTCATCAAAATTTTTCTATTTAAATGTTAAATAATAAAATTTAAAAAATTTAAATTTATATGATAAATTTTTTTATTGATCATGAAAATATTATCTAATGATTAATTTTTTTTGTTTTATAAAATAGCTGATTATTAGGTGAATTGTAAAAAATGGTTTTTACAGAAATTGTAACTTTTATGATGTGATTGATATATAGGAATGTCCTAAAATATTATAAAAACTTTTAATCCACTATATAAGGATTTAATAAGTAATATGATAAATTTTTTATTATTTCATAAACCATATATTTAATGTTTTATCAATATAATTAATATTTTCCATTAAAAGAAAATGTTTTAATCATTTATATTAATTGAATATTATTATAAAACATGGTATTTTAATTAATATAAAATACAAATAATTTTTTTTATTAAAAACCAATTATTATCTTGAACACCAATGACATTGAATTTTTTTTCTGACACATCAAATGTAAACTTTAAAATATACTTTTTCCAAAAATTGTTCTTTACTTGTTATATGTGCTGATATAAAAATTGATTTTTATTGGAGATATAATGTTTATTTTATTAATTGGATTTCATATTTTTAATGAGTAATAAATTTTTAAATATTGTAAATTCAATTTTTTGGAATTGAAAATAAATTAAATTTGTAAAAACTGCCTACCATGAATTAACAAAAGATAATAAAACTAAAATTCTAGGAAAAAAGAATTAAAAACAAGATTAAAAATTAGTAAAAATGAATGTTTCTAGTATTGAAGAACTTATGTAATGTTAAACATAGTGGTTATCCAGTTTAAAAAAATTGATATGTAATACATGTCACATCCCAACATTTGAAATTTAATTATTTTTTCTTTTCTTGATCTTGGATATTTTTGTTGAGGGTCGAGTTGAGCCTTGTTTAATTTTTTTTTGATTTTAGGATGTTTTGGGTGAGTTTTTGGCCTATCCATAGTTTATACATGATTTACCTAAACCGTACACCCTCGCCCAGAAAACTGTCTATCCTTTCATATGGTCCATGGGTATAGAATATGGGTTACACAAGGTTTGGGAAACATTTTGGAAGTTATGTGTGATGTTATATCCATTTGGATAGTGGTTTTTGCACGATATAGGTATTGTTTGTCAAACCCTGCAAACTAACCATATGAGATGCCTAGTTTCATAAAATTTCAAAATAACCTTTTTTAAATTTGTTTTTTAACCCCATTTTGGGTTTCTCATCTCTCCTCCAACCTTGCAACACTAGGGGGCATAGAGACCCTCATCCCTTGCTCCAAATCATCCATGGATGCATCTACTTCGAATATATGGTAAGATCCATTGATTTGTGGTCGATTTTGTCATCTATATCCCTTCCTCTACTGATTTATGGTTCTTCCTATATGAGGTTCTTATTTGGATGATCCCTAGATATCATGCTTAATATGTTACCATGTGTTTCCTTCAGATTGTGTTGTAGGGATTGATCGTTGGGGAATACTCTTCCTTCATTTGATGTTTCATCGCATTCACATTCTGTTGATATAGGTGTCTCTATAAAATTCCTTTCTGGAATATTATATTTGATGCTTGTGTTTCCGTAAATGATTAATAAATGATATCTTCTTGCTTTTTATGCATTGGTATAATTTTTCATTATATTTTATTGATGATATATGGGTGAAAAATATTTTAAAAAATGGTTTTCTTTTATTTTTCCTTTTTTAAATGCCCACTTGATGTTTAATAAAATTTCAATTGATCTTTAAATGAGATAATGGAAATATTAAGTGGTGTTTAACATGTATTTGGTTATTATATCAATTATAGATTTTGAATATGGTATTTTCTATGTGAATTACTGAATTTTATGGAATTTCTCATATATATGGATTGTTGTGTTTGTTGGAATGATTGTGGTGTTACATTAAAAATAATTCCTTGGTTTTGGAGATGATATGATGTTACATTGGATGTTGGACATCCCTAAATTCATAGAGTGCGAGCATGGATGTTATAACTAATGATAATTTCCTTTCTCAACATAGAGGCATGGTTTCTAAAAAAAATCTTTTTTTCCTATTTCATTCTTAAGATAAGGCCTAGATGATTTCTAAATGATTCCATGGTTCCAAAATTAATTGATTACAGTTTCAAGTGTCATGTTAAAAATTATGGAACATTTCATACCTTTGTAAAGATAATTATTTTTAAATGGTGTGATAGACCATTTGGAACCTTTTAACATGTTATATGTTTTCATCATGGATTTAAATGGAATGAGAAATATGATTTAACATGGACGGTAATGGTGTATTTGGAACATTTACTATTGTTTAATATTTTACATTACATTGGATATGGTTTTTTAAATCTATTTTGAATTGATAGTCTTTAAGGACTGGTTGGATCATTATATTTTTTTACAAATAGAGGAGGTTTTTTGAAATAAAATCACCCAGTTGGAATCTTAGAATGTTTTAAGAAATGATTTGAATGATTATATGATGTCATGACTTGTTTGGAACCTATGAATAAATTTTTATATAATAGGAACATGTATAGAGATATTTCTATATATGGGTTATCATATTGGTGGTATTAGTGTTTGGGGTAAGCCTGTGCGGTGATGAAAGGTTAGGAGATTCATGATTTTGGGGGCCTCATAATTACATAGTGTATTTTTACCATGGTTTCATGGGCGTATTTTATTGGGTCAGGTGATGATTTATTATCAACCCTAAAATATGTGTTGATACCCATTGGATATATTTAAGTCTAGGTGAGTTGTTCCACTGGTGATGCTAGTTTAGAGAAGCTAGATGGTTATTGGATATGGAGTTGGACCTTACAATGGAAATTGAGTCAAGACTGAGTACATCCAAGGATTAATATTGGGATGTAAAAAAATTACCGTGGTTTTCTATCAAAATTTGTTTACTAATTTTTACTTTTTTTATTATTATAATACTTGTATAATTGATTAATTACATGGTATTTGGTTTTTTGGGATTTTTATTTGGGTTTGGGTTTATGAAATGTTAAACTATTTTCATTAATAGAGGTGTGGAATGTGGTATTTTTAAATGTGGTGGATGAGTTGTTTATTTAAAATAAGAATGAAATATTTCTATAACTGTATTTCAAAATACTGTTAGTTTACTATTTTTATGAAAGTATATGTATGACATTTTTGTGGTTTCCTACAGAGCTATAATGCTCAAACCTTACCTATGACTTTTTGTATCAGAAGACTTGAGAATTTATATAGGATTAGGATACTAGTTTGATGGATTTTTGTTGAATAATTTTGGGTCTTATTGTTGGAGGTGACCAAGAGGTCACATAGATATCTCTATATCACCATATTGTTTTAGTTTTGAATTTATTTTTTATTTTTTCCCCTCAATTGGTATTTGTATTTGAATCTATTTGTGTAATTATTTATGATCATTTTTTTGTTATTAGTTCTTTGTCAGTTTGATTATTTTGTTTATATGATATTGGATCTTTAAGAAAAATCATTCCCATATTGATTACTTTTCATCCCAACACTATTTTCATACAAGTGGGGATCAGGACTGCCCATCGGGGAAAGCCATGGACTTGGTTTGGTGTTGGGTCAGATAAAATCCCATCCTGGATTATGAGAAAATTATATCAGAGCCTGGTTCATTGTTATTTAGGTTGTGAGGTAGATTAGAGACTAAGCTTTCCATGGATCAAGAGGAAGGTCATGGGTTGGTGTCTGATCATCACCACTAATTAAGATTCCTATGTTTCCATTGGTTGTCTTGAAATTTATTTCATATATTGATTTGAATTGTTCTAGATTAAGTACTGAAATTGATATGATCTCTTGTCATATCATGATCCCACATAGAGGAGTGACTCATGTAGAGTATGGGTGCACAGTTCAAGGCACTCTTAGTTCAAATGCATACCTAGGGCATGAAACACTTCCATTTCATTGGGTTATATGTCATGGATCACATTATACGAGATTAAGGATAGATAATGCCCACTAAGTCCAACATTTATAGGACCTTGAGTGGCACCAGCACCATGGGTATAGAATCTAACATAAATAGAAGGAATTACCCTTTTTATAGAAGAATATCTGGAGAAAAGATGGTAAATTCTAGAAACACTGAGGAATAAATGTAAAACTATATCCAATAATCCATTTCCACATGCATGTTAAAATGTAAAACAGATACAATATAAGACAAAACTCCAAAATAATGTACCAATGAAATGAAACTAAATAGCAACAACAATTATCCCGACACCTAATCTAGTAAGGTCTATCATAATCATCAAATTCCTCATGGAAACCGGAAAATAGTTTTATATGTGTAGGGTGAGCATACATGTATAATTAGTAGGGAAAACAAATATACTCATGCACAAGTGAGTGAATATACAAATTCCCGTATGAGAACACAATCGAACCTTAGGCACCTACTAAGAAATCATAACTAAACCTACCTCACCATGGCACCCTCAACCAACTAACATAGGTCATGTAATATAAAAAATATAAGATCATCAATGTTTGGGTACCCTATAACACATTATTATTGGTTAACTACATATTTCATACAATCTAACGTTATGACAATGCCACTCTTCCCACATAGAATCCCACTGTTGCAACCTACCTGCACACATTGGGGCCCCAAAATGCACACAACCACTCCCACAAACACCAGGGCCACAACAAACCCACACCATGCCCGAACGCATGAGGGCCTCATCCTAATGATAATGGGTTTTACAAACCCAAAGTGATAATACTTACTCCTATATTCCGAAATAAAGACTCTCTCGACGAATCTTGTACTATGGAATGACTCAAGCCATTACAGCCAGCTTAGATACTCTCGAGCAACATGATCCAAAAGAGGGTTAGAGGAAGAATGTTAGTAACCGGCCATCCATCCTCTCACAGGGATGTTGGGAAAGATACCCTCCACCATTAAATGGGGGTGATCAGAACGTAATTCACAATAATGTTGGGTTTTATATATAAATCATTGGGAACTACAATTTATATATATATACATATATAGGTAATCAAACACTCAACTCAATCCTATGAGTTTCACAAGGAAAAATAATAAACCGACACCAACAATGCTTTTGCTGCTACCCCTATATGCACAACAATTCAACAACCACTGTCAAGTATTAACCCAAACACTATGTGTTCAAATTCCACTTTTTGGGGGTTCACATTAAATTATTCGATCATCACCGAGAAACTAAAAAATGTAACCATAATAAGAAACAAACAAAACCATACTACAGTTCCACTACAAAATATTAAAAAATAACTTTCAGTCCCAGTGCACATTCCTGCTCAAATATTACCAACTACAATTCATGAAATTGATGTCGCCTATTCCTTCTCTCACAACCCAACCATGCATCCTTGCAACCCAAAAAATTCCAAAATATAGTCCCACAACATAATGAATCCATAACCATGTCACAGTCTCACTTCTTGATGTTACTTCATTATTACAACACAACATAAAGGTAGTTTCGCCTCCTACAAGGTCATTAATTCCACAATAAAGGATTCTCTCAGACTGAGACACTAATTCACCCCCTTGTACCTCCCAATATACCAAGCCCACATAACCCATATCTGATCACATAGCACATAGCCATCTCCATCAAACCACGTATATTCAAATTTAACCAAGAGTGGTTATTTAATTTCCACTAGAATATAACCAGGTTGATTACAGAAAAATTTTGATCCTGGGGAATCTGTTAATATAACCTATTGTACATGATTAATCATATTTCATGTTACATCGGTACATAAAAACACCACAATGATATAGAAAAACTCAAGTGCACAATAAAAGGCCAGTAATGACCCTAATTTTTTGATGTAATACATCCAAAACATCCATAAAAGAATTAATGATATCAAAATAAAACGAACGAACAACATCAAACAATTCCATTCCCATTATTTTATTTACATGTCTTATCTTCTTATCATATTAAATTCTGGTTTAATTATATTTTCAAGAATAGAATCCAATCGTTCCTTAAAATTATCCATTAAGAAACCCACCCCCCTGATGCATAATTAATGAGAAGAAATAGAAAATAGCTACATGGATGCTCAAATAATGAAGTTCATTCTGGACTAAGTACAAGTTATGACATGAATTATAAGAAGAACTCCACAAAGGCTGAGAGGGATGCGCTCCAGAAAGAGTTCATGACTCCTCTTAAGATGAATTTTCTAGGTGCACTAAGAGAAACAAAAATTATTAAGGAAGAACAGATCTTTGCTTAAGAAGATTCCATGTCCTAAAATCAGGTGAACTATTTCTGAGTACATAAATGATGGATTGGGGTTCCACCACATGGCTTGAAAGTTTCACATTTTATAAATAATTGAGAATTAATAATTCCCCATGGAAATGGCAGAGAGAAACCAACCAAAATCTATGATTTGATAGATTAACTATAAATTCACAAAATCATGTAACATGGTCAAAACGGGTGAAACTCATAAAATAGAAATGAGTCCCCGATGGGTGAGTCACCGTTTTGTGAGCTACCGACGCTGAGCTACCAATGGTCAGTTGCTGATGCCACTTCCTACCAACAGAAGGACCTACTGACATTCCGGCCCACCGACGCCATGTCCAATGAATGCAACAACCTACTGACACCGTATCCTATTGACTCCATGACCACCCAATACAGACACCCCTAACTCAAAGGTGGTGACACCCCTAACTCACTGATGTCGATGCCCCTGAATAACAAATTTTGATTCTCCTAATGTGTCGATGCACTGAAATGTCAGCATAGTATCATTCTAACACATTGACATGCATACATAATAAGATGTTGATGAACTAACATGTTGATGCACTGACATCCCGACACAATAACATGATGATGAAAAAACTTGTAATTTTGGAAAACTCTCGATGTGAGCCACCAAAAGCTCCCAAAACACCTCAACACTAGATTTTTATAAAGGGAAAGACTGGAAAAAAACTCAAGTAGTTACATACAATACCTCTCAAACTATTCTCATCTTCAATAATTTAAATCTAACCTAGAATAAAAGAGGTCCGAATAACCTTCCCTTTAGATACCTCCAAGGAGAAAACCACTATGTGTGGAAAACTGGAGGGGAAACTGCAGTATCCCAGAACACCTATTTGACATCTATTTCTTGAAAAACTAGGGAGACACTAGGGCTCCACTATCCCATAAAATAATAAAAAAACCAAAGATAACATTATCTAGACATTTTGTATTAGGGTGTTTCTCCCTCCTTGTCATAACACAATCCGCTTTAGGTGGCAATGACTCTTCAACATGGGCTTAATCACATAGGCATTAATTTGTCTTGATTTGGGATCATGTTCTCTCTTCCCAAACTTCCAAAATGTGTACACACATTCAGAGAAAATGGAATGAATCTAATCTCATTGCCCACAAAGTCATGCAATCATCACAGAAAAGGAACAAAAGGAAAACATATGAGAAGATTTTAATATTGTTTCTGGTATCGGGCATGCATCTTCCATTGTCTCTCTTGTATAATCTCCTCGAGGAAACCATGCCTCTAGAGAACAAGAAACAATGGAATGGTTCATCAACAAAGCACATTCTCTTCAAGATCATCAATTCTAACTTTCTGATCCATGAACGTTGCATCATCCTTAACATCAAACTTTCCCCAGTCAAAAATATTGGATTCATCATGTATATATTATTGGAGTTGAGAGACATGGGAGATGTCATGGATCCTCCTGAACTACGGTGGCAATTCTAGTTAACATGACCTCTCAATGACTTATCCCAACACCTCAAAGGGTCTAATAAACTTAGGATAAATCATTCTCCCTTTTCCAAAACATTGATGCCCATGCCGAAGGGAAATATTTAAGAAGACGCGGTCCCCAATATTGAACACCAATGGCCTCCTCATATGATATGCATATGACTTCTTCCAGTCCTGAACTTCCTTCATCATTTCACGCATTTGATGAACCTTTATGTCATTCCCTACACCATTTATGGGCTAAAAACACCTACCTCCCAAACATATGTCCAACACACTAGTGAATGACATGGTCTTCTGTAGAAGGCTTCAAATGGTTCCATACCAACGGTAGAGTGTTATATATTAATGTAGGAAAACTCTAATAGGGGAATGTGTGGTATCCATGATCCTCCGAATTACAAAACACACCGTCCCAGCATATCCTCCAACGTCTGTATGGTCCTCTCTATCTGTCCATTTTCCTAAGGGGGGAAAGTAGTGTTATGGTGTAACTGGATGCCAATAGAACATTGTAATCCCCTCCAGACCTATAAGGTATAGCGTGTATACTAATCTGAAATGATGGATATTAGACCTTTATGATGTCACACCACTTCACACATGTACATATGTGTTAAGGAATCCATTGCACTTGACTCCTTAATCACTATGATGTGAGAACATTTTATCCATAGATCTACCACAACCTAGATGGATTCATAACCAACCTTAATGCTTTTTAGTCTTGTGGAAAAATCCATTGAGACTTCATCTGACTTCAACTCGGGAACTTATAAGTGATACAATAGATTGTCCACAACATGGTCACCAACTATCACCTACTGAAACACGACGCACCTTTCGACAACCTCAGCCACTGCCTTCTCCACTCCGGGCCTCCAAAATAGACGTCTCAGGCCCCAAAAAAATCATGGAGACTCTTGCATGTACCACCAATGGTGATTTATGGAACTCACCAAGAACTCCCTCATGCATTACCAGCTGTAAAAAC
This sequence comes from Viscum album, assembly GCA_963277665.1. Lineage (NCBI taxonomy): Eukaryota > Viridiplantae > Streptophyta > Magnoliopsida > Santalales > Viscaceae > Viscum > Viscum album. The sequence goes on along the minus strand of OY728126.1, from coordinate 249,361,783 downwards.
CGCTTCCCATAGAACAACATCTAATTCTGACTATCCTCATACCACCCCTTGAGCGAATCACCCACAAAAAGGCGATCACATATCACTTCAGCCTCTGGGACTCCCAACTAATACTCCTAGACATTATGTACTATGGAAGACTACAATGTCATCTGAAATAGACATCCTATACAATCCTCCACTCTCATTCACTAATGTAAAGTATCCAGCTCCTCCATTTCCTTCCAAGCATCTGTAGGCTCCAGAACTACATCCTTATTTGAATTCCTTCTTAAGGAATCGGCCTTCTAGTTCCCCTTTCTTGAGGTGTAGGAAATTTAAAATTTGTAGTCCTAATGAAAACACCATCCACTTCCACTGTCACATGTTAAGGTATCGTTGGGAGATGACTTACCTCAAGCTATTGTCATCCATGAGGACCACAAAGTGTTACTATATGAGGTAATTATACCACTACATCAGTGAAAAAATGGCCACTGAAAGTTCCAGTTCGTGGGTGGCATAGTCAAGTTCATGAAGATGTAACATCCTATACCAATAAGAGATCACTCCCTACTGATGCATAATCACACATCCCAAGCCAATACCAGAAGCATCACCGAACACATTGAACATCACCCCTCTTTTGATAGCCTAAGAAATGGGGATCTGACCAGTATCCCCTTTAGGTAGCTAAAAGACACTAGAAAATTTTCACTCAACACAAAGGCCCAAGCCTAACTAGTCAATACTGTCAATAGAGCAGCAACTCGAGAGAAGTCAGGTACCAACCTTCAGTAGTAACCTGTGAGACATATGAAACTAGGAAACTATTTCACATTCTTATGTTCTACCCAAGAAATAAAGGATTTGACCATTTATGGTCCACATTTATTCTCTACTGGGACACCACATGTCCAAGTAAGTGCATCTCTCGTGTCCATAACTATCACTTGCACAACTTCTCGTAGAGCTTGTGGTGTTAGAGGACCTTGAAAAATGTCCTAAGATGCTCATCGTGGTCCTTATCCTGTCATGAGTAGATCAAAATTTCATCAATGAAAATCACATGGAACCAGTCTAGATACTGATGGAAAATTGTGTTCATGATCCCCATGGACACAACAGGTGCTTTTGAAATGCCAAACGACATGACCACAAACTCAAAGTGATAATACCTACACCTGAAATCAGTTTTTAGGATGCCACATCTTTCATAGTCAACTATTGATATCCTGACCGCAGTTCGATCTTAGAGAATGAACACGCTCCCTACAAATGGTAAAAAATCTCGTCGATCCATCAGAGGCAGTAACGGTTCTAGAACGTCACCTGATTCCGCCTAAGGAAGTCAATGCACAACCTGAGTGCACAGTCTTCCTTCTTCATGAACATGACTGGATTACCCCATGGAGAAACGTTTGGTTGGTTATATCCCCTCTTTATCATGTCATCAACCTGAATTTTCAACACCCACAACTTAGAAGGCACCATCTGATAGGAATCCATTGAAATCGGTCAAGCACTATGTTGTAATTCTATCTTGAACTCAACATCACATCGAGGGGGTTGAGTCACAAACTCATACGGGAAGATTTACAGGAAGATACTAATAATCCCCAAAACACCCACCTTCACAGTGACTAATGATTCCACTGGTAGCACAGTTGACAATGAAAAAAGGGGCTCCACACGCTGGCTACCCTACTAGAAACTTTGCTCGCCATTGAACACTACATGATGGATAACTATACCTGTGAACAAAAACCTTTTCGCAATGAAGTTGACATCTGTGAATTGAAGATAGCTAATCAATTCCTACAATGACATGGTATGGCTGTATTTTTAGAAGAAGGTGATCTCCACTAGACTTATGTTGCCCTTACATCAGTATATATCCTCAAAAAAAATGTCAAAGAAGATGGTCTGACGTCCAATTGGAATAATCAACACCAGAGGAATGGAATTTCTCTATACATATAGACCTAATATGGGGCTTCACTAGGTGGAAAAAGATGTACAATTCTTCTATATCAAACAATAAATAAAACTTTGTACTAAACAGACTGATTATACCTCAAACAACTTTCGCCGCACTAAAAGTTATACCATTATGGTGTGAAAATACCCACGCCCATCCCCTCTACCCCTCGGTTGTCAACCACCTCCCCAACCGTGCCATAGCCAAGGACCCTAAGGATAACCTTGAGGTCTTCCTCCTCTAGAATCATCCACCCTAGGTGGATCATGAGCTCGCTTCCCCGATAACTAGAATGGCCTGGATGGAAAATAATTCTACTGAGGTGGGAGATGAAATTTCCCACCCCCACTGTATTACACTCGAACATGGCACTAATTCCAAAGATTCCCAATGCCACCACAGATAAGGAACATTGTTCATATTCCCATGCACAAAGGGAGAGGATTGGGGGATTAGAACTAGAACAATTGAGGCCTACATCCTGCTGGTCAACACCTACAAGGCCCTAATGCCGAAGACCTACTGTTGATGGCCTTCCCCTTTGATGAAATCAACTGGCTCCCCTATTGTGGAACACCTCCAAGCATGTGAATCCTCTCTACTACTTTAACCTTCTTCTAAACCTCCAGGTACATTGGTAGAGTGAAGCGAGTTACAAAATACTGAAGAGAATGCCAAAGTTCATCTTCCAGGATTCTTCCCATGACTCCTCATCTCGAATGAGGATTAGAGAAAAATGAAAGAGATCCTTGAACTTGATCCCCAGTTACATTATCGACATACTCTCATGATGAAGTGAGAGAAGCTACTTCATACTCTCGGAATTCATTGTTGAAGAGTGGAATTCCACCCATAATTCCTTTTAAATGTGAGAACATGAGACATCAGTCTCCTACGAATTCCCAAGGTAATGAAACCACCACTGACATGAAATTCCTTGCATCTGGATCATTACTAGAAGAACCGAGTACTCTATCAGAGATCAGATAAAGCTGAAATAAATCAATGAATCCTTTAGTCTTCTCTCTGTCTCCATGTCTGAGAGGCTTCCCTCATACATTCCAAGGGTCTGCCACTACAAGGCATGAAGTGGCTTCTGCCATTGATTGTACTCCTCCTCTCGATCCACCCTCTGATGATCAACTAGATCAACCTATTGGGCCCCAATTTCTCATACCACTCGTGGATGGTTTCTGAGGTTTATACATGAGAAAGAAAACAAGAAACTCCTAATCCCGAGAAGAGAAATAATTTTATTTTAAATTGTATTTGATTTTTTATTTATTTTTATTTTCCAAAACACCCAAGACACACAAGAAAACAAGTTATTATGATGCATGTAACATTTCTAGGGTCTCTATCATGCAACCAGTATAGTATCACTTCATCATTTGGTAGGTCTAGTTCCCTTGAATCGGATCATGGGAGGCCTAAAAATATAATGTCCTATCTAGTCATCCCTATCCAACTTCACATACCACGATTTCCAAACACTATTTCCAACCATCCCATACAATCCTCACTATGCCTAAATTTGATCCCCATTCTATCTCTCAACCATATGCCTTTGATACCATTCATTCATGACCCGCCTTCTTCAAGATGATGGAGAGATAATGACCCCAGTGTCCCGCCTTTAGTTGGCCCCAGAGTGGCGACAAACACTATTGGTTTAGAATCTCACCTAAATGTATGACATTACCCATTTTATAGAAAATGATTGGGAGATAATATGGTAAATCCCAACAACACCAATGACTAATGCTATAGTAAAATTCAACAATCCATTCCCACATGCATGTTAAAAGTAAAAGTGATACAATTTAAGATAAAAATACCAAATAATTTTCCAATGAAAATAATCTAAACAACAACAGAAACTATCCCAATTTCCAAGGTAGTAATGTCCAAAACAGACCAAAAAAACCCTCCTAGAAACATAAAAATCGTTTTATATATTTAGGGTGATAATACATGTAAACTCAGTAGGGAATGAAAAGCTACTTTTGCAAAATTGAGGGAACATACGGACGCCCCAATTATAAAATAGTATAACCTCAAGCACCTACCAAGGAATACTAACCAGCCCATCCTCACCAAGGCACCCTCACCCAAGAAACCCAATTCATGTAAAGTAATAATAAAATCACATCGACATTTGGGTACCCAAAACAACTTTCCCACTAGCTAAATGCGCATTCGAAATGATCTAACATGTTGAAACTATCACTCTTCCCACATGCATTCCCTCTGCTACCCACTTCAGGCCCAAACCTCACCCCCAAAACCGCACAAAATCATTCCTGAAGACACCTAGGCAACAACAACCACACACCATGCTCAAAAACACCTCATCCTCATCCCAGAAATACATGGAAAAACACACTTGGATCACAAACACCTAGGTCTCTCATAAAAAATAAACCCTTTACAAAACAGTAATAGAATCTGGTAAGTCTTAATCCATTACAACCACCCCAAATATGCACAAGAAGTAGGATCCAGAAGATTGTGCGAAGAATAAAGTCAGTACCCAACCATCCATCCTCCCACCAGGATGTCAGGAAAGACACCCTCCCCCATAAAATTATTGTATTCAGCACATGGTTCTCAATAAGGGTGGGGTGAGTATTGAAATCACAAAGAACTAAAATCATATATATGTATATATATTTTTGTGTGTGTGTGTATGATCAAACACTCACCCGCAACCAATGTGATTCAGATAAATAAACAACATGCCCACTCTGACTCCACTTTTGCAGGTACAAATATATGTACAACCATACAACAACCACTTCCACGTACATACCCAACCCCTCTTTTTTCAAAATTCATTTATTTATTAATGATGTATTCTACATATATTATTCTAACACAATTTGGAAATTATTAATGATAACCATAACATGCAAAAAAACCAAATTGAATTTACACTATAAAACTATATAAAACTAGACATGCAGTCCAACTACACATCCCTACTCAGCTAATTCCAAATAAAAGTTTTTAATGTTATACTACCCATTCCTTGTCTCACAACCCAGTATTCTAGCCCCATTAACCAAACAATTATCCATTGCAGTCCTAATAAATAACAAATCCAAAACCCCACTGTAGTCCCACTACTCGACATCACTTTGCCACCAAAACACAACATAAAAGCACTTCAGCTGCCTATAAGTTCACCCATTCCATAATCTATCAATATCTCAGAATGAGAAACCATTGAACCACCCCCTATACCAACCCACATACTAATCCCACATAACCCATTCCAAAACACACAACATATAACCAGAATCATCAAACGAAGCATATTAAAATTTAACCAATATGGGTTCTTTGAGTAATACGTAAATATAACTTGGGTGACCACTGAGAATGTCTGATCATGTAGAATCCATTTATTTAACTGAGTTTACATGATTAAAAAGATTTCTTGTCACATATGTACATCAAAATGTCACAACGAATCAAAACACAACCAGTGAACTAACAAAGGCCACCAACAGACTTGATTTTCAGAAGGAATATAACCACAACCACCATAAAATAATCATATATAACAAAATCAGTTAGGTATACAACATCAAACCACATCCTTCCCATTATTGTTTTACATGAGTTCCCTTTTGATCATATTAAATTATTATTTAATTAACCTTTGAAGAATATTATCTTGATGTAACTTATAAGGAACAATTGAAATTACCACCCCACATGATGGAAAATTAAAGATAAGTAGACGAAAATAACATGGTATGAAGTAGCATGTAGGAAGAACTCCATGAAGGCAGAGTGGGAATGGGTATAGGATGGGTGCATGACTCGTCTTAGGAGGAAGTCTCTATGTGGACCAGGATAAGTTAATGTGATGGAGGAAGAAAGGATCTCAGCATAAGAAGAGGTCAGATCCTAAAATCAGGGAGACCATTTCAATGTTGGTAAAAGTAGAATCATAGTTTGACCACATGATATGGTGGTTAAACACATTGGAATTAATTGTGAATTAATAATTCCCCCCTAAAATGGTGGACATAGGCCAATGCATGGTTGTGAGTTGATAGATTAACTTTAAATAGAGAAAAACATGTAACAAGGGAAGAATTGGGAAAACAAAATAAATAGAAATGAGTCATCGATCGGTGAGTCACTGATGGTTGAGTTATTGAAGTTGAGCTACAGACGCTAACATTCTAATGCCACGACCTACAAACTCAGTGATCTACCAACACTCAAACCAAATGATTCCTTATATTACTGATGCAATGACCTACTGACACTAAACCTATTGACGCCCTGACCCACTGATGTCGATGCCCCTGGCTCACAGATATCGACACCCCGAACTCACCGATGTTGATGCCCCTAAATCACTGATGATGATGCCCCTGAAATGGTGACATAATGACAAGACGACACATTTTCAGGTTGACACAAATATATTTTGATGTACTAACATGATGATTCACTGATATGCAGTCACACTAAATTACTAACAGAAAAACTGAAAATTTTGGAAAACTCTCAAATTGAGTCACAAATAGCTCATATAATACATCATCATTGGAACTTAATAAAGGAAGGGACATGGAAAAAATCGGGTTATTACATTTAAAATGGATGTTAGTTCCCCTTTCCAGAATTTTGGATTGTGTTTTGTCTTTTTTCGGTCTTGGATGATGTGAGTAATCTTTTAAAATGAAAACAGTTTTGAAATGGAAATGATTTTCTTCAAGTGGTTTTGAAATTGGATAATGGGGTTTAAAGAAAAATTCATTAGATTTATATTTTGGTTAACACTTAAGTCTAGATAATTAAATGATCAGAGTGACCCTTGATGTTCCTTATAAAAGTTTATATATATGTGGGTATGTATGGAAAGTTCATTTTGGAACATTTGGATAGAAATGGATGGCCACATATGTGATGGTTCATAGGATTTCATAGGTAACTATTTGAGATAAATTCTATGGATTGATTTATTTAAATAGGTTTTGGTTTTAGAATATAGGATTAAATTAGTGAATTTTTTTTGGATATTGGCCTTAAAATAAGGGAGTTGTTAAATTTAAATGAAAATGGTGAAATTTTGAACGGTTATTTTTCTTATGTCTGTATGTATTTTGTTGGTGAGCTATTTTTTTGGATTGAGATGTTCTTTTTTACTATTTTAGGTTTTGATGTTGGCTTCTTTCGTACTTTGCTTGGATTATGAAACCCAAAAAGGACACCTAGTGTTTCTAATGATTTACTCCCAATTTTTGGCTTCTCATTGTTTTTTATTTCTATTGTGGTGATCATGGTTTGTTAGAAGAAGTGGAATGGATTTAGGTATTCGAAGGCATCTTCAAATAATTGGGAACTCTGTAATCTCTGAGAGTGTCTGTTGTCTCAGTTTTATTCTATGTTCTAGATTTGGATCATTGGATGGTTGTTTGTACCATCATTGATAAAAGTTTGGATATCATTGGAGGTGTTTGATACCACTTAAATACAATGGTTCGTATATGAAGAGGGTATGTTGAGGAAGGTGGAAGAGCATTGAGATGTTCGGCTAGGCTAATGATCAGTGTGAACTTATGTCGAACACTATAAAGACTTTCTTTCCTTCATTATGGAGGTAGTGTTAGTGGATCAGCTGAAAGATCCCATTTTTAAAGGGACTTCATCCAGAAATTGAGAAATGAATGCTCTCATATGGTGAAACCTATTTTGAGAAGTCATTGGATGAATCCATTTTAGATGAGATGGTTCTAGGAGTATAGTATAAGGCGACTAATGAACCCAAATCTCTTGTCATTCAGGAAGGCACTTCCTCTTTCGAGAAGAATGTGCCAGAGAAACATGTTCTTAATAAGTACTTATTTCTGGCTTAAACTTCTCGTTCATCAGACTACTTGTTTATGTGCATTCATTGTGGCTGGTTCAAGCATTTGACGCCATATTATGGTAATCCTCCAATGAACATTCATAACTATTGCCATCTATTTCATTTTGAAAAATTTTATAGGAGGCATTTCTTATTGAAGATGTCCGGATCTCAGGATTTTTGTACCTAACTATGAGGTAGGATATTCTTATATCATACAGAATCCATCCACATTCCTTGAATTGAATCTCACACACATTCATGAATAGTCAAGGGAGTGTGGGAAACATTGGCCCAGCATCTTCCCCAAGTGTTGTGGTGGATACTTTTTATGTTTCCTTTTTGTAGTTTCATTTTTTGTGTATGTTCACCTTATAAGATTATGATGGTCTTGATCTATCCTAGTATGAGGAGTTAGTTTTTTAAATGTGGTCTCTAAATCATTTTTTCCTCTTTTAGTGTGTCTATCCCTCTTTTGGGATGGTCTCAGTCTTTGTTTTTATTGATTAGAGGTGCTGTAGTTTTCTATAATTGGTGGGTTATGGCCTCTTAACTATTTGGATCAAGTTCCTTTATCACATTTCCCATGTGTTTGGGGTTTGGGTAGTCTGTAAATGACACTAGTCTAACAGCTATGTTGTTTTTCTTATGCAAAAAAGTTGGGTTAGATCATGATGGGAGTTCCCTAGATCTTGGGGTCCCATTTATTTAGGTTCCCTTGTAGTGGGTTTACCATTGAAACCTTAGTTGTGGTGTTTGGGTTTTGGAGTTCTTGTTCATGTTGAGTACTTATGGTGGGGAAAATCTTCAAATTTTATCCCCCCATTCATAGGATGTAATTTATTCTTGATCGGTCAGGAGTGAGATATGGAGTAAAAGGTCACCAAGAGATTCATGGTGTATTTAAGCTCTTATCAGAAATGGACTTGAGTCATTGTCATCATTTATATGGGTGATTTTTTAGGGAAGAAATAATTTGTGGTGGGGGAATTATCACAACCCAACCATTGAAATCCATCTATTTTATTCTTTTCATTATATTTAATCACTTTGGTTATTGTTTAGGCTGATATCAATTTATGTTTTGGATTTTGTTTAATTTTGAAGTCTATTTTTTCACTATGCATGGTTTGCACATGGTTTTGGTAGTATATGAACCCTCAGCTAGGTAACTGTGAGGCCTTCCATGTAGTCCTTGGGTATGTCACATAGGTGGCACATGGTTTGGAAAACTGTGTGGAAACCAAGAATTTGGTTCTATAAATTTTGACAATGACAAACACACCGTTTGTGCCTTGTTTTTTCAAATCATACGAGCTTACCAATTTCATAAATTAAAAAATTTCACCCTTTCCCATCTCTGTTTTTATCCCCAATTTAGGTTTCTCCCTATCCTTCAAACTAGGAGCACCATGGGGACCTTAGGGACCCTCTTCCCTTTCTCCAAATCATCATTGGGTTCTTCTCTATTGAATCGAAGGTAATATCCTTTTATTTATTTTTGGATATTATCATCTCTCTCCCTTAATATTTTGGTTTAAGGATATTCCATGGTGGGGTTATTGTTTGTTCAAACCATACATATATGGGGTGGTATGTTTGATTTTGTTTTTTTTTGAGTATAGGGTGTTTGGATTGTTCCTTATGACATAGTCATCCTTTTTTTGAGGTTTCATTGAATAATATCTCTATTATGGTTGGTGTGTTTATAGATTTCCATTTCATCACGTTCAATATGATTCTTGAGATTCCTTAAATAATTTATAAATTATATTTTTTTCATGTAATGAAATGGTATAAATTATCATGGTATTTTTTTTATCATATATGAGTTATAAGTGGTTCTCAAAAGGGTTTCCTTGATTATTTGTTTTTTATATGCATGATTCAATTTATCTTTTAATTAGAAATTGGGTATTTCTAAGTGGTATTTAACCTAGATTATGTGATGATAACAATTTCTTATTGTGAATATGGTATTTGTTTTGTGAATTAGTGATTTTTATGGCATGAAAATTATATGTGGTTTGATTTGTTTGTTGAAAAGCATGTGGTGTTTCATTAAAAATGATTTTCAGTTGGTGTAGTGGATACTATTGTGTTCCCTAGGATGTCGGAACATCAATAAGTGCACAAAGTTCATGCAAAGATGTTACATAAAATGATAATGGAACTTCTCACCTTTAAGAAATGGTTTTCAGAAATAATTGTATTTTTTCTCCTCCTCATTCTTTCTTCTCTTAAGAACTCTGAGTTTTATAATTGAGTGCATGGTTCTAAAATGAATTGATTATGGATTAATGTTTTATGTTCAAAATTGATGACTATAGGGGGAAATTGAAAATATTATTAGTTTTTAAATGTAATTATGTCACGTTTGGTGCCTTTAAATATGTCATGGGTTTTCGTTTTGGTTTAAAATAGAATGAGAAATGGGATTGAATCTTTATGGTAAAGGCCAATTTGGAACATTTCATAACCATTAATATTTTATAATTTTTATAAATGGTTTGTAAAATGTGTTTGGAATAGATTTCCAATAAGTCCATGCTAGGAAATTATATTATTTTTGAAATGAAGGAGGTTTTGGAAATACCATCACCTGGTTGGAATCATAGAATTTTTTGAGAAATGTTTTGAAAGAATTTATGACGTGGTATCCAAGTTTTCAACTATGAATGTCTTATTATATGACAATAATCCCTGTAGCGGGGTTTCCCTATTTGTGTTATTGTATAGTTGGTGTCAGTGTTTGGTGTAGGAAGGTGTGGCGATAGTAGGTATGGTGAGTCACACATGTGTGGGCCTCCAACTTACATAGCATACATTTTCCATGGGTTTCAAAGGAATTTATTAGAGGTTAGAGTGATGAGTTCTTATCAACCATGATTAGACAAGTTGGTATACCATTGATGTCTTAGAGGCTGGATGTTTTGGGGCACTAGTTAGGCTATTTCAAAGCAGTGAATTGGTTATTGGCTATAGAGTTTTAACATTCATCGGTAGGTGATTCCAATCATAGTATATCCATATATCACCATAGGTATGTTCAAAAAATTCCCATTGTTTACAATCTGTATTGGTTTGTTTATACTAATATTCACTTTGTTCTTGTTTTATATTTATTTCTTAATTTTATCATTCCATGGTATTATGTAGTTGGGCTTTTAGTTTGGGTTTGGGATTGAAAAAATTTAATATTTTTTTATTAATGTAAATGTGGAATGTATTTTTTTAAAGGGGAGGCATTGTTGTTTCATTAAAATAATAAATACATATTTCTATAACTATATTTCAAACTAGTATTAATGGAATATTTTTGGGAAAGGAAATGTATGGATTCGGTGATGGATTCCTAATGACATGTCAGTATTACACCCTACTTATGCCTTTCAGTATCAGTAGACCTAAGCTATTTTTATGTTCAGGTTTCATGTTTGAATGCCTGTTGTTGGAGCATGTGGGTCTTTTGGTAGGAGGGTACCAAGAGGTCCCATAGTGATCACAATAGTGTAGTGTAGTTTTTGTTTTTTATTCATTTTTATATTTTTCCTTAGTTTTATTTGTATCTAGATATCATTGTGAAATTTATTAAGATCAGTTTTTAGTAATTGCTGCATGATGAGTTCAATTATTATTTTTATTTGATCTTGTTTTATTGGGAACACCATTCCTGTAGGGATTACATTGATTACCGACACTAGATGTCAACCTATGGGGATCGATAATTCCCTTAGGGAAATGCCACAGACAGGGTGGAGTGTCGGGTCAGATGAAATCACTTCATGGTTCATGAAAAAAAATATACTCTCATATATTAGGTTGATATATTTTCCAAAATTCCATTTAAACCACCTAGAATAGGGACCTCATCCTATCTATTAAGGATTAATAAAAAATTATGTTTACTCTAGAAAATATACATTTATTCCATTCTCTAAAGTACTTTTTCACAATATCAATCTTTTGATGTTACTATATTATCATAATTATCTTATTTCCTTAGAGTTATAAGGGATAACCCTTATCCTCAATGAAAGTACTAATTTTTATGAACTTCTTTTATTTTATATATAACATTTACAAATTCATTTTTATAAATGCATTTTAATTAAAATGGTTTTTTTTAAATATTACTATTCTAATGGGACAACTTTTAAACACCATTTCACTTTTTCCTTAGTATATTCGTACATGTGTGTGGATTGCCACATTGATGAAGCATCATTTATAATTTTCTATAACCACCTCAAATAGTTGTTATAAAATATTAATTACATAAATATGTGTAATATTTATAACATCTTTTCTATTCATTAATGATAAAAAAATTATAAATTTCTCTCATTACATGTAAAACTAAATCACAATCTATGTATAAGTGTAGGCTATCACCTCCATGTAATGATCGATTTTCATTTTTTATTTTCATGGAAAAATGTTATGGATGGTCATGAGAATGGAATTAATGGATACTTATTATTTTAAATAAATTATTATGGTTCTGGTATGAAAATTGGAAAACCTATTAATAATATGAGAACCAAAAAACTATGGTACATTAAATTATCCAGAACACCATTCTAAGAGAAATCAGTTATATCTTCATACTGTGTAATAACATTTTATATGTAATACTTTTATTCTAAATCATTAAAAATAATTTATATATCACTAATAAACACTGAATAATATCATTATTCTATTTTTTAATTATATGGAAACTAAATCAATTCTTACTTGTCAACTAATAATGTTATATTCTTATTTCATTTAGTTTAACCACCTACTTTTAAAATTCCATTTTTTCATGTATGAAAATAGGGATTTAATTTTAGTTACTATATGATATAAATAAGAAAATAGTTTTTTTATTTTAGTTCATTTAATTGTGTAATTAATATAAAAAATATTAGTTCAAATACCAATGTCTGTTCAAGAAAAATCATTATATCATGCTCATCGTTGAATAGATATTTACAGATTATATATTCAACTCCAATAGAATGAACATTAATTATTATAAATAATTATAAAAACAAATTATTTTTTTTTAATTTATAAATGATGAACATTGTATGAAAAATGAATAGAAATACAACTATTATGAAACTAGATTTAAACCACCAAGATTACACAGAGACGATATCAAAAAAAAATATATGTAGAAAATAATTATAGATGAATTTATTAAAATGTTATATATATTTAAAATGTTCTGAAATGGGTTATTAAGATATTTATTTTTTATAAAATATTTTTTATCATGTTTTTATGCATCTAAAACTAAGTTATGTGTTTAAGCTAACTCAATTATCTTCCATTGAGTTTCAATCATTCTTATTGAAACTATATTTTTCAAATATTTATTTATTCTGAATAATGAATACTATATTTTTTATTTCATGTTTATTATCTACATTTCTACAATTCATCTTTATAACCTCATTTTCATCTTAATGTTTCCTCAATTATTATTTTACAAGTATGGTTTTTTTGTCTCATATTTTCAACAATTGAGGGAATTTTTTATTATTCACTATGTTATATTTTTAATGGTGTATATATTTTAAATTTAAAATTTTTGACCTGGTCCTCTCATTATTCATGATATTATGTTTTTTATTTGAAATAAATTATTCTATTGGTTTTGAATCAAAATTTTCTGATGTTTTAATAATTTCATTGAATCATTTTCAATTCCAATAGTCTTGTTTGATATTTCCCAAAATGTTATCATTTATATTTTTTTCATGTCCCTATTTCATTCTAGAGTGATATATATAAATTATGTTATATTATTTAGTATTATTTAATCCCTCTCATGTTATTTTTAATCTTACATTACCATTACCATGAGATTTTTTTCAACATAATTTTTCTACATTGAGAAATGATTCATATTCATATCTTTTTTTATTTTGTGGAGTATATATTACTTAAGGGTTACATTATACACACTCTAATAGTATTTTCATTTGAGAGATTGAACTAATATAAACCCATTACTACATTTTTCAGGTAAAATCATCTTCTGTAATAGGCATAATTTTTTTCCCGTGTTTTTCCATTTTAATTTCTATATATTTATTTACACTGATTAAATAAAATTCAACGATGTCATATATGGTCATTGAAAGGATAAATTATTTACATAACTGTATTCCCATTAGACTATATATTGTTAGTTTGATGTATTTATATATTGAAAATTTTCCCATTTATTAATTGTAGAAATATTGAAAATATATCTACTTTTTATGTTAATAGATATGTTTATTAATTTAAAAGGAATGTTTATTAAAAATTATATTTATATTAATATCCTTCATATGAATAATGAATTTAACAAAATGAAGTTATGGTTAGGAGATGGTATTGTATAGCCCACTGATTCATTGATAGGTCTTAATATATGAACTATATTTGGAATTTTGTTGTATTATATCCAAAATCTAAATATTCCCTAAACATAGGGTTTTAATGTTACAGTCATGACGTATACAATCATGATGAGATGTATTAGAGATGTAATTAGTTGGTCACTGTTATTAATTTCATTTCTACAGAACCATTAATTGTTTTCTATCTGTTTATTTATTGATATGTCAACATTTTATAGGTTATTATCACAGTATCATCTGATTATACCATCATTTTGATTATTTATTCATGGAATGATATTTACGATAATATTATACTACTTGTGATCATTGATTTTTGTCAGCAATGTTTACCCATATAGTGTTTCTAATCTCACCCCTTCATTTATTTGTATTTCCTAAGGTTATATAGACTTTTGTTACATAAGATATATATTACCAAATAACATGATTGGATTACTTTGAAGGAGATATTGAAGACTTATTGTGGGTTAAATAGTTTCTTATATAGTGGAATTATTTACCATTTGGTGATATATAAATATCCTTTTTTAGTTAAATGTTTTATTAACTCTTTAAAACAGTAAACCTAAATGTTCCATCGAATGAATGAGAAAATTGTTTTTCGGATTTTGTAATTTTTTATTATTAAAACTGGGTCAATTCATTTCATTTCAAAACCACAACATAAATAAGTTATTTATGAGTACTGGATCCTAGGAGCATGGGTCCAAGGGATCACCTTTTATTATAGAATTGAGATGTCACTGTGAAAAGGATTTTATTATTTTAAATTTTCATAATCATCATATATTTTGTTGAATTTTATATATTCAAACATTATTCTATAATAAAAACAAATTGGTTCACAATTTTTTCTATCAGCTATATATTCCATTTATTTATTTATTCTAATATTACATTCTCGATGGTCTTTTCCACTTACAAAATTCACCATATTTAACCCACATAAATAATTTACAATATTATTTATTAGTAAATTCTCTAGGGTTAACATTATATATTTATTCTCATGTTATCCCCTTTTGCTGTTAATTAAAAAAATTAGATATAATTGTTGAAATATATATTTTTAGTTTTTAATTATTATTAACTATTAAATTATTTCTTCTATTAATAAATTATGATTCAATTTTTTTCTTTTATTTTTCTAATACATATTTTATTCATTATAATCTTGATATTTTTCTAATAAATTTTAATATTTAGAGGTTCTTGGTCTATTCTTTAACTTGAAGATTCTTCAAAGAAAAAATATCATGTTGAATTTTATTAATTTATTAAATTGGTTTACATAAGTAAATCTATTTCCTTTTAATCATAATAGATAATTCTTTATCTAATTTTATTTTTGTTTTTCACTCAAAAAATTTTAACCTAGACTATGCACTCCATAATTGACAATATAACATGTGTCTTGAATCCCACTCCTTACAACCTAAGATATGATAATCAAAAAATAAACATTTGATTATATAAAATAAAATATGAAATCAAAAGTCATACATTGATCACTAATTCAAAACATCTTTACCTTTATAATGTATATAAAATATTCGAACATATGAAAAAAATGATAGAAGCTTCATCGAAATCAATATAACACCAATTGAAATTTTTTCATTTACATGTTCATCTTGATTGAATTAATTTATTTAATATTTAATTCATTATCTTTAATATTTGTTAATTGGAATATAAATAAAAATGAGATTTTATTTTATTCCATCACTTATAGTGACCCATTTCGTATGTAAAATTTTAGAAAAAATCAACCTATATCTCGCATGGAGAGAGAATCTCTATTTCAAACCACATCTTATAAAATTATTCATCAAAATGTAAACTCATTCTTAGTAAATGAAAGAAAAGAGAAATTATATATGTTTCTGTATATGCCATGAATTTATTTATATGATATACTATTTGGAATATAATTTTATTTTTTATTTATAATTTGATCTATATTTTCAAAAATTATTCATTGTTTAAAATCCTCAATAATTCATTACATTATTGTAAGTAATCACATTTTCGTTATTTCATTATGAAAGTTGAGTTAAATTGAAAATGGAATAAATTTAATATTTTATTTGTATGTTATTTTTTTATTCAATTTAAATATATCTTGATAAACATTAAGAATACAATTTATTTTATTTTTTGAACAAGTTATACCATGTGAATAAAAATGTTAATAATAGTTGGAAAAAATTAATCTCAACCACTTAAACATAAACCTAATTTCATAGATATTCAATAGTTCATTGAAAAGGGGGATATGATGTTCCATATCATAAAAAAATTATACAACTCACAAATTTTTATTTACCGGTTCTTTATGCCAAATATTTTTAATTGATGGCCAACCTATACACAATTTTGACGTGGGATACTCTATGCTATTTTAAAAAAATAAAACATGTTTGGAATTTCATGATAAGAGTACAGGGGAACAGATGACTACCTGAACAATAAGATGATATATTGGATGGGATAAAACATTTTTGGGGTAATAGGAAATTATTGGATATATAAAGCAATGTCCCACCCAAATAATCCCTCAAAAATCTTCTGGAATCACCCATATAAATTACAATCAAAACCCCAATCACTACATTAACCAATGCACCGCATAATCCAGGACACCTTGTAACTGATGTACAATATCACTCTAGAAACATATAATCCACATAAGGAACTTGATGAAGGATCATAGAAATTTTCTATAATCTAAAAATAACCAAAATATTTCTATAATCATATCTAGGTTCTACACATCATGAATTCATACATTCAAATTACCATACCTGAAAATTATATCAGAGGAGATCTCATATAGTGTAAATGACCTTCATTTGAATATAGTTATACATAGGTTTTTAAAAATTATCGACAAAAGAGAGTTTGGATTTTATATTAATGATTTTAATGGTGTGCATATGGGATTTGATGAAAAATATATTTTTATATTTATTTTTTGATATGGTTTTTCATAAAAAATAAATTCCACATAAGAATTTTTTTACTCCTCTATTGAAAGATGTTTTCAAAGTGAAGGAATGGATAATTAGATACAAATTATGGCATGCATAATGGATTCTCTGCTGGTAGTTGTTTAATTTTTGGTTGTTAAATGTTTATTATTGTGTTTTAATAGGTTAAAAAGTGATCTTACAAGATGATATTTCAACATTTATGGGTAAAAATATTTCATAAGCCAATTATTATAGAGAAGGAAAAGTTATATTCGGGTGTATTTCTCATAAATGTTTGTTCATGATGTCATTATAGTTCATATTTAGGAATTTAATTAGATTTTATACTCCCCAAATTATAACATAATTTTTTAGACATTCCCCATGGTTTTGAATTCTCAGCATTGGAGAGTTTTTCTTAATTAAAAATACATTTTTATTTATTTATTTATTTTCCTACGTTATTTATTTATATTTTAATTGTAGATTAAAAAAATTAATTTATTATTTATTGTAAAACTAATTTGTTCATCCCTGTCAAGGGGAATAAAAATGAGTTAATCCATTATTCTTTATTATTTGATATGGTTGATTTATATTAAAAAATATTTTTTCACATCTAACTATTTAATGGAAAAAATATTTTTACTCTATGGAAAAAATGTGTAAAAATATTATGAATACTAAGAATCCAGTGAGGGAATTGAATAAAAATTTTCATATGAAATAGAAGATTAACATTGATTATTGATAAAACATTAGAGAGTTAGTAATAATAACAATTTAAATACATTTTGATAAAAATAAATTATGAGAGGATATGAATATAAAGGATCCAAAGAAGATCGTAGTGAACCAAGAAAAAAGGAATAAATCCAAAACCCTACCAAATCATATATATTTTAAAAACCATTATATCATTTGGGAATTCTATGAAATTGATATTAAACAATCCATCATGATACATTCATAAAACATTGTATGGATCAATATTTAGTGGTGATTAAGATCATTGATAAGGGTAATATGGTACCTATCAAAATTGATAAAATTTAAATGGGTTTATTTTATTATATTCATTATAGATTCATGTGATTAAGTTATAAATACATTAAAATTTTGGATAAACAATAATATTATAGATGATGTGATTTCATCACTATTGATGAAAAAAAATTACGAAAATAATAAGGCTCATGAATCAATAGGTTATAATGTTGTTTTAAAATTGAAGAATGAATGTGGTAATTAGTTCTGTTTATTAGAAGAAACCATAAATTTCAAGTTATTATATAGTGATGAAGAGGGTGATGCACATATGTTCTATAATATATGAAATATATTATCAAAGAAGTGAAAAAGATATAGGAAACTGATTCTTGGGATACCAACTTATGTCTTATAAATTGGGTGGAAATTTTATTTTTAGTTAGAAGTGATTATCATGTGATATATTTTATAAATGAAAGAGATATTTATTCATCATCCTTATAACATGATAAATTGATAACAGATTCATTTTATTCATAGCATGAATGTTAATTTTGTATAATTATAATGGGAAAATGATAGTTTTCTGGTTTCATTTGTGTTTGTGGTATTTATTTCACTAAAAACACATTTTGGACCCTAATATTGAGGAATATGTGGAATGATCTAGGTATACAATAATATTTTTATCTTCTTGTAATCTTGATAATAATAGGTTTGGGAGAATATTTGAAATTAAAAGATTATATATGGTATATACATGAGGTAGAATGATTGAAAATTTGTTAAATGACCAATGTAAAGTTGTGAAATTAAGTGATGAATGTAGATGAACAGTGTAATTTGAAACATTTTTTTGGAATGGGTAATCATTTATCATTAGTTAGTGTCTACAAACATAGATAAAAATTATTAGAATACATAGATGGTCATGTATAATATTATAGGTCATACAACTAATCATTTTTCTTTTCAGGGTTCCACTAGTGAGGATAAGGATAAAATTAATTATTAAGTTGACACATATACAATTTCATATTTATAAGGGGATGTAGAGTATGGGATGTTAATTTTTATAGTTTTAATAGATTATGTGGTGATCACTATTATGGTGGAAAAATGTTTTATTGTTTGTAGTACCTTCTCTTAAATAAATGTAGCAACATATATGATGAATACTTTATCATTTCAATTTATTTTTTAGGGGATTTATTATGTTTATAACTTATGTCCATAATGGTGATTCCCTTTTTTTATAGATTTTGATGGTTGGTGTGATACCAACTAGTTTTATAACCAACTAATATTATTTGATAGGATATCTTTATATTTCTATATGAGGTTGTATTTATAGGGTCTATAGAATATTTTTTAATTCATAAGAATAGAGAGTCGGAAATTATTTTTTCTGTACTATCACATGGATATAAACTTGGGAATTGAAATGATATATATTTTTATATATATTCTATGATAAATTTATAATTCAAAAATTCAAATAAATTGATTTTTAACTCCTCTCTTAAATGAGTTCTCCATGGGGAAGAAGATGTAAAGTAAATTAAAATGGTAGGGTGAATAGTGGTAGTGTGGTGGGATGTAGAGGCAGATCAAGTTGTGAAAAGGAATTTGGAAGTTTTTTTAGTGGTAAAATAATTAAACAATATGATTTGATTTAATTTTAGTGGAGTGATGTTTTGTTATGAGATGATAATTAGTGGGAATACAATAGAGTATCAGGGTGTGGATTTAAAACTCATTTTTCTATACTGTTGTAGTAATTCATGTTCGAGTATTTACATATGTTTGGTACTATTTGATTTATAGTTTAATTTTTCAATTTTACCCCATGGTTTTTTAATCCTTACCATGGGGGGATTTTACACCTTAAAAATATGTATGATAATTTTATTTATTTGACTCTAGTTCAAAAAAAATGGAGAAACATAAAAATAATGTAACAATTTATTTTAGATGATGGGTAAAATCCATTTTATTCCAAAATTCAACCAATATCTTCACTAATATATCAAAATCACACTAGGTTAAGGGATTTTGGGAATATTTAAGAGGATTCAATGTTTCATGAAAAAAAAGCAATAAAATTCATTTGTTGAATCACACTCTCAACTGATAATCAATATGATGAGTCTATTATGTTGAAATTTTAATGTTCAATAAACTATGATCTTACATCCACTTTTGTATTAAATATAAATCCCACTAATTATTTTTAGGTTCCATATTAATTATTTAGGTTTTATAGGTTTTATTTGGTGTTTTATTATTTTTTATTTTTTTCACTATTGTTTTCAATTATAGGAAGACTCTTTTCATCACAATTTTTCTAATTCATCAACTAATTTACATGAATTCCCCCTCATAGTTTCATCTACAAATATGTATAAATGTATCAAAAGACCATAGTTTATTGGATTACATGAAGGTCTACTCGTGTTCCAATATTCAATTAATTATTTTATATTATCCAATGTGTGATGATAGTGATTTAAGTGTCATAAAATGGTTTTATCTCACATTTTTTATTATTTGAAACCATCCACACTAACCATAAAATTATTTTAGGTCACTTATCTCACTTCACATCCCATATGGATTATCATTGTTTATTGATAGTTAAGTAACCCTAAAGATATATTTATGGGTTTAAGTGATATCATTTAGTAAAGAGAGGTTTATCTTCATTCACTCACCAAGAATAATGTGAGTGGTTATGTTTAGAGAGGTTTCAATTTCTTCCAATAACTAATTTTTTGGAATATGAATGGTGATTAGGATTATGATATGTAACACTTTCATAGAATTATAATAATTTAAACATTAACAATTGATAATAGTGGACAGTATTTATTTCTATTTTATCTAGTATTCTGTTTCTATTTATTTTATTTTCTTATTCCAATAATATATATTTTTCCTATTATTAGTATTTTACAACGAAAAATTTACTTTTTCCCATTAATTAAAAACTCCTAATAAATATTAATATTTAACAAAACCCTATAAAGGAAAATATTCATTTCAATTTTTCTCAAGAGACATCATAGGATTGTACATTATAAAATACCATTCATGGTTTTATAAATACTCCATCATAGATTCCTAATGGCAAATAATTATAACAATTTTTATCCTTACATAAATATATCACATGATCCATTAATTCTACATTCTCTTTTATATGTAGTTTTTAATTTTTTTTGTTAATTAAATTTTTCTTCTCTTCTATTATTACTCAATTCAGAAATTCATTCATGTTTTTTTCACTACTTCAATAAATTATTTAAAATTGTATTTCTATATTAAATTATGTAAATTAGACAGTTCAATTTTAGGAGATTAAGCATTAAACCAACATATATACGCCACTTCAAACTTCTCACATATTCTTGAACATCAACAATGTTTATGGACACGACAACAACAATTAATGTGAAAAAGTACATGGGTGGATGTATGTTTCTACAATAATGAATCTATTAGATAATAATTTCAAATTCCCTCATTGGTATAAGAATAAGAAAATATAAATGCTTTTGAGATTTTAATGGTTTGGGTCAAATACAATAAGAATCAATGATAGATTTATGAGGTGATAGAAACTGATAAAAAGAAAAATTCCACCTTATAATAATTCATGGAGTGAAGAACACACCTAGAAAAAGAAGGAATTATTCTAATTATA
The DNA here is from genome assembly GCA_963277665.1 of Viscum album. NCBI lineage: Eukaryota > Viridiplantae > Streptophyta > Magnoliopsida > Santalales > Viscaceae > Viscum > Viscum album. The sequence continues at coordinate 249,339,870 of OY728126.1, read as the reverse complement.
TTGATTGATAAGAACATAATTAGATATGAATAATAATTTCATAATCATAAACTACCTAAAAATTATATTATTCTTTTCTAGCTCATTTAAAAAGAATAAATATTTCAATCTAAAAATTTACATGGAGTTGATCACACTTTGGATTCAATTAAATATGACATTAATAAAACATTAAAGATTACTAAACCCAAAAAAATTGAATTCTTTGTTTTTATATTTTTTACAAGACTTGGATGGTGAAGGAACTTTAGGGGTAATTTATTTGGATAAGAAATGTGTGTATCTATTTATCAACCATATTGATCCTTTCTTATAAGAACTTCAACGTGAACATTTGTATCCTCTAAAACATTAATTGGAGTAATCCATTACTCAGAATCAATTTCACAAAACCACTGATTATATAAAATGATTTATAAATCCCATTAATATTTTAAATTATAAAATAATAAGCCATTTATGACTTTGGTGTGTAATGAAGAATATGATGATGAAACCTTGGAGGAAAATATTGTATAAGAGATTAACAAAAACAATTCTACCATAGGTGATGTAGTAATATCTGAATAAGAACCAATTCTACCTGAATTTTAGTAACTGCCTCCTCGATAATGATAACAATTTCTTCTAGGCAATGATTAAATAACATCAATATATCAACCCTTCTTACTCTTTCTACTTATAAATATTCAAAAATATTTGGGGGTGGTTTATTTATACATGATTTTAGGGTACTATAAACTCAGTGTTACCTTATAAATAGTGGGAAACAAAATATGTGGTGTTTTATCTAAATTGAACAATAATTAATATCTATATTAATGATTTAACATCCAATTTATATGTAGTACATTTTCAATGAAACTATGATAGAAACATGATAATTATTTCATTCTCAAGCTATTTTGATCGGTTTTTCAAACAATTTATTTTTTTCTTGTTATAATTTCATTGATTAATTTTTAAATGTTCGGGGGGATCTTACATGTATCATATCCAACAAAGTATCTTACGATATTCCTTTTTGTAATATGAGTGAATTTTTTATTTTGAATACCATTTTATGAATTACATAGATATCATATAAATGTTAAATTATTTATATTGTAACAAAGAATTTTAGGTGGATTGAAACAATATTTTTATATGTTATGAAAAATTTTGATGTGTTTTTGTTTGTTTTATTTCCATTTACATTAGTATTTTTATGTTTTTCTACCACATTAAGCTGAATTTAATATTTATAATACATTATTATTTATAAATATATTTCAATATTTATTTCATTGTTTTTTACATGAAATGTTTAAAATGTTTCATCATATGTATGGTTATTCATTAGTATATATTTTTAATCATTTTCATGATTTTTAATGGATTTTAAAATTTAAACCCACAAGCAGTTGACCTAAACATTTATTCCCATCCTTTGTGGTTTTTTAAAGATATCATCAAAAATTTCCTATAATATCAAATTTTTCATGATATAAATATTGTTTTATTATATTTATAACATTTATTAATTATCTATTAATTATTTTTAATATATTAAATGTTTATAAAATTATTTAGTCACTTCATTGGCTAGTCCATATTTTCCTAGAGAGTTAACTTTTACTTTAACCTTTGATAATCCCTTTCCAAATAATGAATTGAATTTTAAATAAAATAAATATTTAATTATAATATTAAACTAACCAACCTTTTTTGTAAATATATTTTCATTATTATTACCATTTAGAGTTTTAGGGAGGTCTATACCCTGTGTTTTATTTGAGAGAAAGTTCATTATATAAGTGATTGTGAGGGTGATTTTATCAATTTTTGGTATTTAAAAATCCATGACCATGAGTCACATTAATTATCTATATATATAATACAAATATCAATGAATGTATATATATATATGATTCTAAAAAATTAAAAATATGTACATATGAATAAATGATAAAAAAATATTAATAAAGAATGGGAATGATGATAGAAAGTGTTCATTAGTATTACTCAAGAATCACATGAAAAAATGTATTTGTGGGAGAAATAATGTAAAAGGGAAATTAAGTTAGTTGAATTAAATTTCTTAGAATTATTTATCATGTTTTGATTTTATGATTAGAAACTCCCCTTTATAGCTTTTATTATTAAACACTTACCCGATAACCATAATCCATAGAAATTTTATTTTCAAGACCTAAGGATTGATTAAATTTTATACATCAATGAGGGTCAATAAATTATAAATTTCTATATATTATGGTGATACGTGCATTTTCTATTTATAATCATAAGTCTAAAGTCTCTTTCTTGATCACAAATAATGTTTCCTAATTTTATTTAGTTGAAAATTTGAAATGAGTAAATAATTAATCTTAATTTTTTTATGAATGTAAGGGACAATATCATCGAACAAAATCCTAAAATAGGGTTGATGAATGATTTTTTGTGAAATTTGAAATCCCCACATGCTTGATTTTTGATGTTGGTATGGCATGATATATTTTTTTCAAAGATCAAAATTTATGTATGGTGAGTTATGAGAGACATATTTTCATAAATTTTTCATTAATTTTCATTGTCTAAATCTCTAATTTTTTAAATATTCTATTTCAATTAATAACATATTCAAATTTTTCAAAATAATTGAAGATAAATTTAATATTTTCTAAATTTTGAATTATTTTAGTGTAAATAATTTTTTTTTAAATATAAATGATCAAAATTTGATATTTTAAATTCTAATTATTTATTTCATTTCTTCCATGTAATGAAAAATATAAATTTATTGCAAACAAAAATCTCATCACCTCTTCCATTTTTATGTACCTGGCCAATGATATGGCTAGAGGGCATATAGGTAAAGTATGGGCGGTGGTAAAGTGGATCATGAATATTTCATATAATGCATTGATGCTCATGTGGTGGCTTGGTATGATTTGGCATGTCAACTATAAATTTTTAGGTACAATTTTGATGTGGGAAAAACTATGTTATTTTAAAAAATTTAATTGTGTTTCATGTTATAAAGATGTATTATAAGTGAATCAAGGACAAGTAAAATAATAATTTTATAGGTAGTGTGGGTTCGAAATTTTATATTTGTTAAAAGTTGTAACCAATATATAGATCAATTCTCCCACTAAATCCTAAAATTTATGTGGTATGATCATTAATGATAGCTTGTTGTAAGAAAATTAAATACCAAGGACCATATTACTAAATTAATAATAGCAATAATACATCTATAGTGGCATTGACATCTCCAAAATTTATCACTTCCCCAATTGATAGAATTATTTTCATTTAAAATAAGCATACATAATTCTTCTTGAAGGAATCATAATAAGGTTGATCCTAACTACCACCTCCATGCATAACAACTCGCCATGTGAGACAATCCACCTTAAAAATTAAGAACCACATCACTTCAGTTTTATGGGTACAAGTTGAAATATATAACTAATTATTAGGGTAATCCCAAATTTCAAGGAAATCCCAATATATATCACTGATTGCATTCATGTTCCACATTCGATATATGAATTATTTTGAATAATCATACATAACGTGTGTATTGTAGGTGTTAAATGACTAATTAAATTGAATATATAAAATCTATACAATTATAGATCAAATTCATTCTCATTTTAGGGATTCTAGGAATATAAAAGAGGATCCAATGTCAGAGGAAAGTAGAAACTAGAATTAACTGTGTGTAATAATCCTCTCTGCATACTATTTACCTGTGAAAAAATGGGCTAGAGTGGTTATGTACAATATCCTCCCATTAAAGGGATTGAATTTTACACTAAATTACCTACTAAAGAATTATTTTTTTGATCCCATCATGGTTTACCTTTGAAAAACCCGTGAAATGGTTAGTGTTACCATACCAGTGTGAATTATATGAAAATTATTTTATTATAATGATAATTATTAGATTATCTAACATCTTTAAATACAACTATAATATTATATTATGTCATTATGTATTGAGTATTAATGGTGTTTAAGTATCTAGAATTATCATTTTGATGTTAAAATATTATTCTTGTAATTGGCCATTATTTTATATGGATTGCTAACATTTGATCATTTTTAAAACATACCATTTATATAGATGAGTATTTAAATTACAAATAGGGTCTCTAAATGGTCAAATAAATATAATTAATCCTCATAAAAGGGTGTTAATTTATTATATATAAACTCCATAACTAAATAATTATCTTTTTCCCTGACTCTATAATCCTTTAACATGAATTTTTTAGTTGACCATGTATAAGGGAGGATCATTCCCAAGAGTTGGGATGTTCCCATAACTAATGAACCCCATATAAAGGAGAAAACTTTTTTTCAACTCAATTATATCAATAATATTTCTATTTTATTCTTTTACCAGCTATATTTTCATGATTAAAGGATAATATTTTATTTTTTTATTATTCATTTGAAACGTACATATTGATTCTTATATTACTTGTGTTTTATAATTTCTCTCCTACTATGATTTAGATGTTTTAAGTCCATATAACCCAATTAATTGGATTCAGAGCTGATCAATTATTATTAGGATTTATTTTATAAAGAACAATCAAACTGTAGAATGAATTTTCTATGCTTCAACACATTACACATTAAAAATAGTTATTTTGGTTTTAATTTTTGTGACCATGAAATAGTGTATTGAAAAATGGGTATAGTCCATATAAATGTAAATGAAAATTTAATATAACATCAAATATGGATGTTATATATGTATTATAATTTTGAGGAAAATATATAATCGTAAAATATTTCACCATAACATGGTTTTTAGGTTTCTTCTACCTGGTAGATGGTATAATTATTATCAAAAAAGAACCCAGATAGCTTACCTAAACAGCACCTGATATAATCCTAAGATGACCGAAAGTGTGTTCCTAGTACCCTTGGCCTAGAAAAAAGTTCATTGGAAACAATATGAGTATGGATGGACTTATTTCACCATAAGAGTAATGATACAATGAAAAGAAACAGATAAGAACCAAAAAAAATATTCAATATGAAAAATACTCAATAAGATTAAATGTTCCAAATTTCCATTGAAAAGAGTCTCAAAAATAGTAATTTGAACATAAAATAATTGGTGGATCATAAACTTAATCATATTATACAAACTCAATAGTTTATTCATGGCAGGTACACAATTTATCTTCTAGGGGTGATTTCCCTTTCCCATAAAATTACATAAAAATAATAAACCCCTGAATGAAAATGTAGGGTGTGATATATAATCCCAATATTATGTAACCAATCATTCTATAAGAGAGACATATAAAAACCCATTTAGGAATAAATGTCAAAAAACATAGATATAGAAATATTTTTTAAATTCGTATCAGAAAAATAATGGAGAAATATTTCATAGGCTAATAATATAACTGGTAAAAATAGATCTTCCATCAATGAATGCATGAATATAACATTTTCACATATGTTTTATTATTAATAATTTCTTTCAAAACATTAATGATTAACATATTTTATAGAATGGGTATATATTATTACTTATAATTATAAATCCATGGTTAATAAACTCAGGGGTAGGCTAACTAGGATTGTCACACATCTTGGTGATGTATGGTTCTCAGTGTGCACAAGGAGAATCCAACGGAATAATATGAGATGATTCATAAGGATAATCTCATTTCCCTATAGTAAGTTATTTTGATTTTTTATCATCAATCCAATTATCAGTAAATCTAATACATTTTTATCTTGTATCCTTCATACATAAAATTGTACTCTTCAATGTTAATAAAGGTAAATCAAGCATTAAAAGAGTTCATATTTCATTAAATAATTCTTAAAAAAAATTCAATAATAACTTAAATTTTCCCTAATTTCACCATCCAAAATAATTCATTCAATTAAATAACTAACAGAAAATGATTTTTAACATAAAACTGTGTTATTTAATTTAATAAATCCATGAATAAAGGTTTTTAATGAAAATACCTACAGATTATTTTAAAACTTGCCACAAAATGGTTTTCAATATAATTTAATGAAAAAAATACATTTTTTGTCATAAAAGATCAACTAAATTTTAATTTTATCAAAATCATACCAATAGACATTATTTTAATTCCTACACAATTTTCTATAAATCAGCAAAAAATTGTCATCAAATAGTATCAAGAATTCTCATCACACACACCATTTTCATCCTATGACAAAGATTATATTTTGAAAATAAATTTGATGTCATATTTATATTATGTAATAAGGGGTGATTAAAAATAATAGATATTTAATTTGAAATAACCTACATTAAAGAATATATTAAAAAATCCTAATGAGTGATTTGTAGGAAGAAATATGTGAAATTACTGCCACCATAATGAAATGAAAGCATAAAACACCCTTATATTAATCATTAATAGCCAGAACCCTTAAACACTACTCAATGGCTTAATGAAAATGATTTAACATATGTTCTTTTATCTTTAAGTATATCATACCACTTTGGTTCATAGTAATAAAACCATGAATTATAACATTATTTTATTCACTATTTTCAAATTATTATTCACTGTATATGGTTCTAAAACATTATTAATAGGAATGACGACATGTATTAGTTCAGAATAATATAAACTGGTGTTTCATATCTTTTGAGTTAACCAAATTGGTGTTAAAGGAGTTCTGGAAGAAGAAAAATAGAAATCAGATTTTAAAAACGTATTTTTCATTAGAAGGGAACTACATAAGGGTAACATGTTTACCCTTGTGCAGCCCATTTATATTGTTTAAGGGTAAGGGCATATAAAATTACACATGTCACTCATCCTAACTAACCTTATATATCTTTTGTATTAAACTTTGGCATCCTATTCAAATTAGGGGTTATCCTTTTTCAAGACCATTATGAAGCTGCTCTAACAGTAAGCAATGTATCTTAAACCTTACATGAGATTGTTGTGTAGTTTATATCGACTTTTATATTGTATGATTACTCTTAAATATGACCCTTACCCAGTTTTTCCATTAGACATACAATCCATCCCTTACATAGTGCTTTGGAATTTAATCCAAACCTTATTTAGTGGATTAAATTCCTTTAAGAAACCTTAATCAATTCAAGGTTAGCATTATGCTACACCCCAAAAATATAAGTAGAATTGTCTTATGCTTAAACATAACCCATTATCTAAATAAGATTAATATTTAACATGAAAATTACTAAATTTATATTTAAAATAATTTATAAAACTAAACCAAAAAAGGGATCCAATGAGTATATAAATTATTGAAAACATCATAAAATTAAAGAAATGTCAAGAATAAAGTAATGTTCCAAATATAAAAGACTATAATATTATAATTCTCCAAACTAAAAATTATTTATCACATATAAATCTGTTCATAAAGACACTATATCAAGAAGATGTGACCATTATTCTCTTATTAGTCACACACACTCCCAACTCTTCTGTAAATTAAACCCATGTTTCCATAACACCTAAATTAAGGGAATGCATTTTCCATAGAGAACCACTATTTGAGAATCAACCTCCTGAACCATTTGCTCAATCATGGATAAATCATGTCCAAACTCATGATCCTCTCAACTCAAGGCATGAGAAGGATCAGAGAGATACCATATAATATGTGACACGTGTAGACTATTATTTAAGCATGTCCTATTTGGTGGAAAAATAAAATTGTAATCCACCTTAAAAATACAAACAATACCCAAAAATAGTTCCACATATCATGTTGAAAGCATTCCTTATTTTCTAATTCATTGATGAAATAACCACGGTAAACTCTAAGAAAAACTAGGTCACTAACTCTATACTTAAAATGGAATAAACAAGGATATTCCTGTGATTTTTAATGGATTTATGTCATTATAATTATCATATGAATTAATTGAATATGTTTTTGAAATATTATAAGTAACTATTTTCCACCAAGGAAGATTACAAATCCCTCTACCATCAAAGAAATTATATTCATGGTCATTCATACCGAGCATCAAAGGGTACCATCGTTATGGGTGAGTGGTCTCATTTATTATATAAAAACAAATCTAGTCCCAAATTTCTTTTTTTATGAACATACAATGTCAAGGACATATGAATTTAGAATGTCCTTGATAATATATATAAATCATTCTCTGGCAACATTTATGAGGATGTCATGCCGGCCTTAACTAACCTAAGATCATGTCACTTACTAAAGGCCCTTTCAAAATGGTATGTGATCTTTATATCCATATAAAAATGATATCCAAAAATAGTAGAAAATGTATTATATCTTGGATATAAATACTTTTTAGCTCCTCAAATTTGGTTATATTACAAATATGAATAATGTTAATATATTTCTCCAATCAAGAAATCACCACCCATATCACATTTTTTCCTTGAGGTGCACATAGAAACCCAACCTCAAAGTCTATTGATATCTCCTCCCAACTCCACATCAATACTGGAATGGAATGAAGAAGACATAAATGATTCTAATTTCTATTAAAATATTGATAGGTATACCAATCAGAATAAAAAACATCAATATCTAATTTCGTACCTAGAAACTAGAAATGTCTCCTCATATCATAAAGCATCATTGTGGTTGCAGGGTGGTTAGACCACCAGGAATTGTGGAAATCTGCCATTACAGCCTTCCATAATTTTATGGGAAGTAAAACATGATACCAGGCGCGTATAATGCCCTATAATGATAAAAATAACTCATTGATAGTCTCCACACTATATAAAGAATCCCAAATTCTCTATAACACGTTATTGAGGCATTATTCCTAAATAATCATCATAAGTGTTAAGGATGGAAACTGAACAGTCACCAATGTTATCCTGGTCAAATCCTCATGGACACTAAAATGTGTATATGCAATGTGGTACATCACCTTTCACTCCCATGATGATTTCATCATGGAAACATATACATGTTTCCTACTAAAATCATGAGAAATGAAAATCCCTTTACAAGTATTGTAGGAAATGATGAAATCAAATTCTTAATGGAACTCCACCCACTATCTTAATAGAAAATGAAAATCACATAAAGTGAAGTTATAAATAGTGTTTTTTTATTTTAGAAAATGGTAAACCATTCAACAAGAGGGTAATTCTACTAAATATGTATGGTATGCACCATCCCTACGTTTTCATGATCATTTGAGGGATATTTCACTTCATGAGGATTAAGTTGATGAGAACCATATGCTACTAAATGATCACACTAAAGAGGAAAAAAACCCAAACCTCAATTAAATATATCAAATAAGACCATATATCCCAACACATATTGTAAAAGAGATAATAAAATCGTAATCTATCAAAATTTCAAATCATAAATGGAATAATGAAATTTAAAATCGGAATAAAAATTTACTACCTTATGGGTAAGAGAACTAATAATACAAGACAAGTTAGAATAATACATAAAAAACATCAATAATTTGGTTTTTAATAATAAGATTATATAAATATCAACGACATTATGTGATTCCTACTACTTTATTAAGTCATTCAACTTATCAGGATCAATTAAAAATGTATGTTTAGAAACCACATGTCCATATGAAATTTACATTCCACATCCATATGTTTAATTTATAAATATTATCATAAAGGTACTAATTTATCAAGACTTATGATACTTTCATTAGATGGTGTACATATTCAACCATTATTTTATCGAATATCAATATATCGACCAAACATACCAAAACAATGGAATTGAGGTACTCATGGAAAATTATTTTCATCAGCTCCATGATTACTATAGGATCAGTGGTTTTACCAAAAGGCATAACATGGTAATAATAATGGAAATAATTACTCATAATAGTTTACATAGGAATGATAGACTCTTTGATCCTATGCTATTGATAACCCAACTGAATATCAATCATTAAGAATCACTTTTCCCTTTTCAACCTGTTAAACTAATAATCAATCTGAGAAAAAATACTTATAATTAACTATGAATAGATTAACATTTTTATAGTCAATATAAAAAAGAAGGGTTACATCAAACTCAATAGAAAAACCATATATGAGGACCATGTAGACACACTAGGATGGATGGATCCCATTGATAATAAATCATTATAAATATTATTTCCTCCCTTAGTTCAGCAAGTTTCATATAGTATTAAAAAATAGAAAAAGTAGTAGTACGTAGAAACAAATTTATAGATTATTATACCTCTCACACAGGTGGGGAACTAGAAATGTAAGATGATAAAACATTGAGAAACATAATGAACATTAAAGTAATATCTGGACCTGAGGGTTACTAATCTAGTACAATGGTAAACATAGATATTGTCTTATGAAACAATAAAAGAGGTGGTTTGGCTGATCATAACCTTGGTTCCCATTCTCCCTAAAAGTGAAAACTCACTACATCAAAGAAAATAATGAGAAGATGATTATTATATAATTCAATTAATGATTTATGAGAGATATTCCTATCCTTCTGAGACATGTCTTCCAAAGGATTCATATCTAGAAAGAAAAAGACCAAAGTAAGAATTATTTCTAAAAAATATAAGGTGAACGAAGTGGATTAGAGGTAATTCCCTCTCTTATTTATAAGATGTGTAAAAATAACCATAATATAATGCACATTATCCCACAAAAGATTCAAAAACTCCATGGAACCTATATATATAGAGGAATTAGAGGTTCCAATATCAAATAAATTACGATTAATGATGAATCCATGTTATTAATAACTCTCACTATTTTAGGACACCAAATAAGCTTCCACCTAAGACTCGTCCACTTTCTCAAGAAGATTCATTCATGATTACTATATAAGGAGAAAATTTATTCTTGAATCATATGATTGTGCCACAAATTATATCTTTACCAATGAGCTCTTACGAATAAATTTTATAACTGAAAAATGGTAAAACATCAAGAGATTTAATAAGAATCCACATGATATATTGATCTTCAGTTCCTCTGGGAATGTAAACTATTTGTTCCCACCTATACCACAACAAAATTTTGTAAGGGGGCCTTTATGGGAAATAAAAAATGAATAATTAAGTGTGTTATATGAAGATCCACCACAATATTTTCTTTCACGATACCAATCATATATCCTATTCAAATTAAAGGGACCATAAAAACTACCAACATGAAGAAAATTAACTCCCATTTAACTTGAATTCCATGTGACATCAAGTTCCTTCATCAATGATTTGTCCAATACATTAGCTTACGAGATGATCATTAATAAAAAACCAGAGATTGAATATCTTGTTGAAGAACAGTATCAAATCTGTAGACATGAAATTTATAATTTTCTACCACCACATGTGAGAATTTAACACGATTGGAAAGGATGTTGACACATTGGTTACTAGTTTTATAAAATTTCTTGAGTTTATATTAATCTGTGAATTTCTACGACACCATTGACTCCCAATAGAACTAATATGGGAAAATATGCCTATTTTTTCCACAAATAATACTCATTCATACATATATAAAAAGTTAAGTTCAACAATATTCTTTATGGACCACCAATATTGGAGGAATAAAATTTCACATTAATGATGTTTGGTGTCTCTAGGAACACAATGAGATGCTCTACATTATTTAACCACAATTATACATCCTAAAAAACATAATTACATTGAAAAGATGGTTTTTTTGATGAAGAAACTCCTTGGAATGATCTTTATTAAATTTATTATTGGGTAAAACTTCTACATCATGAGGAGGAGTAGGTTCCACTACATGGAACATATCATAGACCAGCTTCAAAACAACTATAATAATGATTTGATCAACTGGATTGCTTTCTTGATTTGGATAATTAGTATGTACCTCATTAAGTCTATCAATATGTATTCATGGGGGAATGATAGTACACATCATAAAAAGTCTATATTAAAATCATAATTCAAGAGACATGATATCATAAGAAATATCCTTAATAATTCAATAGGGAAAATAAAATCTCCAAGAAAACCCCATGAAAATATAGACTCAAAAAAATTATATCAATGAATATTATCCCACAACTACTTAAAGATATTTACAATGATAACTATCTATAAATTTACTCATGACATACCCCTTAAGTCATACACTACATACCAACATCAAAGAATTTGTTTGATCCGCACTAACACAAATGTTTAACATACCAACCAAGATTAACATCCCAAATGGAACTTTATCCATACCATACATGACACTAAGAGTGTTCTTAATCATCATGAGAAAGAGATAAACACCGTCACACCAATACTAGTAATGTGGTACCAATTGTTTTATAATCATTATAATCAAAATAAAATAAAAATATAAGAATCATCAAAATTATTAGTATGATAATCATTGCAGATGAGTAATATTTCCACAATAACAATAGAAAAAGTCTCAAGAAGATAAATTCAAACGTCACACAATATATGAATCACAAACTCTATAATATGCTTCTAAATAAAATTTTTCTGCAAGTTAGGTACACTCTCCGCCTCTTATAGGTACAATCCTTTTCCATGTAAAATGTATACGAAAATATACTAATACCCAATGGAAAGGGTAAGGTGTGAGTTACATGCCTGGTAGGATTTCACTATTCATTTTAAAAGAATCAAATAAGAAAAAAAATCATTTATTCATAAATTTAAATAAAACATGAAATGAAAATATTTTCATTTTCCATATAAAAACATGTTTGAAGAAATATTTAAATGGATAATAATAAATAAATACAATGAGATTTTCATTCAAAGGAGGCATGAATATATCATTTTATTCAATTAAGGCATTAATAATAATTTCATTCAGTACTAATATAAGAATAATTTATTTTGTATATTTTATACAAAGTCATTTTAAATCAAATCACCAAGATAAAAAGACATAGGGGTATGTTAATTGGGATTCCCACACATCATGGTGATGTATGGATTTAGGTGTGCACAAAGAGAATCCAAATAGATAAATAGGATAAGATACATATATACTAATCTCCCAGAACATAAGATGTTTAGTTTTCATTATAACCATCAATTAATATCCAGGTAGAGTTAAAACATTCCAATTATGTGTTCTTCTTAACTAACTACCAAGTCTCCCATGTGGCCCATTTTAAATTAAACAAAACAAGGTGTTATACTTCAATCAATTATTCTTATAATTTTTCAGTAAACATTTAATTTAACCATAATTTAATTTTTGAACACCTGACTTTCATTTTAAAAAACAATATCAAATGGATATCACCAAAAAATTAAGTGATTTATTTCAATAAAACTAATATCAATGGGTTTTAATGAAAAATAATTCCTCCTATTCTAAAAAAATTTGTAATTATTTTTGATAAAATGTTATTGAATTACCATAGATCAAATCATAAAATATCAAATTCATTTTTATATCATAAAAATATTTCCTATAATTAATAATTAAATTCAAGACATTTTTTTAAGAAAATAAATAATTTTCATCAGACACATTCTTGAATTTTCAACACACACACACTATGTCATTAGAAACAAAAAAATTTATATTTTTTGATATAATGTTTCAATACATTGTAGTTAATGTAAGCCTAAATGGATTAAAATAATTGATATTTATTTTGAAACCACCTAATTTAATGAAAATATTGAAAAAATCCTATCGAGGGGTTTTATTTGGGTAAACTCTATTAATTCCGACCCAAAAAATAAACAAAATCCAAAAATGTAGCCTTATGGTATTCACTATTTTATGGAATCCATAAAAAAATATAAATAGGGAATAAAAAAAGAAGTAAAAATTGTTCATTTATTTTTTAAAATATTCCAGATATGATAGTTCCTAGAAATAAATCCCCAAATTAAAAAATTATAAAATTTTCCATTTCCAAATAAATCATGAATATGGAGGGTTTAAAAATTAATTATATTAGTTATAAGTTTTATTGGGTTAAAATAATTAAAATCCCATGTTTTCCATCATTTTAATTAAACAAAATTGTATTACATGTGTTATGGATGAAGAAGTAGAGAAACTATATTTTAAAAACCAAATTTTCATTAAAATGTAACTACATAAGTATATCATGGTTCACCCTTACACAGCCCTTGGATATCTCGTAAGGGTAAGGTTTTGTACCCTTACGTAGGTTACTAGCAAAAATAACCCTAACATAGCTACTGGATTACCCTTACACATCCTTTAGTAATTAATGGATTCCCTTACATAAGACCCATACAAAGCTTGTCGAACCTTATTTTGAATAGGTTTACCCTTATGTGAGACCCTTACATTGCCGCTCAACACTTACATAGAATAAGTTTACCCATAAAAAAAACCTTTACATGGTTGATAACCATATGCAATACACTTACACATCCAAACCTACTATTATGTAGCACATAAGACATTCCCCTATCTTTTATTTAGTGGGTGATGTACCATTATCTACACCATATAAATTAAAGACAATGCTTACACAAATCTCACAAAATATACCTTATAAGGTTTCAACCTTATGCAAATCCCATTCCTTAAAAAAGAGAATATTTTAACTTATAAATTATTATTATTTTATTTAAATTAATTTATTAAACTAAACCAAAAAGGGATCTCGAGAGTATAAAATGTTCCTAAAACGTACAAAAATGAAATAAACCTAAATAACCAAATAGCATACCGTAAAAAATGATTGATATGTTACAATGATGACTAACCATGTCATAATGAAGGTTAACAAGCTGTTATGAGATTTTAAAGTCTTACCTAATATAGATTCACTAATTATTGACACATAACATAAAACAACATGATAAAAACCAAATTATTAGAACCAAATTCTTTTGGGAAAATGCCAAATTAGACAAATGGATTCAATGGATTACAAAATCATTTTTGAAGACGTGATATTGGTTAAAACTATATTTACAAGGATAAAATTATGTTGATAAAATTTATATTGATTTTGAATTATATCCGTAATGAAAATATAAAATATCTATACTAGAAACATTATTTGAATGTAAATGGTTACATTATTTATGAAATGTTCAGTATTTTATAACAAAATAATTCATAGATTTCATTTATTGCTGAAATATAGAAATGTATGTATTAATACATTATGAATGAATGAAAAGTAGATATTAGATTAAATTGAAGCGTTTGTATTTATTTATAGATAAATTGTTAATTGATTATATTTTTTAAAGAATAATTCCGAAATGATTATTTCGTATTTAAATATTTTAATGGTTAAATGTTTTGGTTGGTTCCCTACATTATTATTCAAGAATATAAATTTTATATTATTAATCAAGATGTCTAGTTTGGTTTTAAGACATAAACTATTTCTATTTGACCATAAATTCATATAAGGAGTTATATTTATTGTATGTAAATTGATTTTTCTCTTCAACCGTTAGTTTTTATTAATCATATGTCATGTAAAGAGACACATGTCAATAAGGATTTTAAATATTTATTTTGATGACATAAAATTTATTCCAAAAAAATATTTTAATGTATATATAAATGAATTGGGAATAAATTATAGTAAATGATGAGATTAAATCCCATTTACAAATACAAAGTTTTATATTCCTTCAAAAAAATAAATTTTTCAATACCTCGATCATCCATCTAGGAAACTCATACTAATGGAGGGTTCCCATGTATTATTTTTTGTAAAAAATGGAAATAAATGGTGAGACTAATATGATTATTTTTTCATTTTAAGTGTTTACATAGGGTTTCAATTTGATAGGAAAAAATAATATGATTCAGATAGGAGAGGAACAGTGTAGAGTTCTCCCATTTGGGGGATTAGATAAAAAGTTATCCACTAAACCATCCATTTGTAATAAATGATATTATTGGAATGATGACATTATCTAATATTTATGTGAAGGTAGAAATGTTAAAAAGTCTAAAATACTATTAAAATTTGGTTCTTCTCCCACTGAGGGATATGATGTTTAAAATGGGGGGATTATTAATTGAATTAGTGAATGGTTAAAATGAAATTTTTTAATTGAAGGTAAAAAATTATAATCCCCTAATAAAATATTATATTATAGATAATATGGTATCATCATCATCAACTGTGGATATGAGATCAATATTTGAAAATAAAATATTAATACATTAAAAATATTATTTAATATATGTGACCAAAATACAAATCCTTTACATGGATCATGCCATCATAAATATTTAGGCACACCTCATAGTCTATATAGTCTATTGAAAATACTGAGGGTTTAATAAAATATAAATGGGTTGAAATTTTCTCCTTTATAATAAAAAAATCCCCAATATAGATTTACTAAAAATTCAACGTAACCATACGGTTCATCAGAATTAAGTACCCAAAACACTATCCTTTTATACATTTATTCATAGAAAAAGACTAAAATTACAAAAATCAAAAGAAACAGAAATTTGATTAATGCATCCATATCACACCCAAAAAATCGATGATTAGGTTCTAAATTAATGATTTGTAAATACATTAGTATTATTAATTTATTAATTAAAATTAACATAAATAGAAAAATAGAATTATAAAAGGAATTTAAATTTTAAATCATTACATCAAAATAACATAATGATGAAGTTTTTTATAATATTATGAGTATCAATTTTTAGGTACAAAATAAAATATGCCATAAATATATGGTAAGTATTATGACATAATAATTACATAATAATGATTAACTAAGTAACATAAATAATTTTTGACTCAAAATGAGTAAATTTAATAAAATATTTTATTTTAAAGTAAAAATATTAATATTCCAAACCTATTAATAGTCGTCCACAACCTAAATTATATTTTAATATGTTTTAAAAAAATATTTTTTAATAACAATTTTTCCCTTATCCAAAATATTATATTTTAATGTATTTTACATCTCAATTAATTGGAAGCCAAGAAAATAGGCTCTATTTGTCAAATATCGTGGGATAAAACCATGGTAAGGCTATTTTTTTATCAAAATAGTTTCCACAGACCGTGCTATGAAACTAACAAAAACTTCATCCTCAATTTCTATAAATAGTCACTCATAATCCAAATAGTATTATCTCCAAAAATTTTAGGATGATTTCCTATCATCTTTTCTCTCACCAGCCTCAGCAATAAGTTTTTAAAACCTTAAGGTGATCTTCCATGAATTTAAGAATTCAATATTCCAGGAAAGGGTTCTTAATCCTCATTTTCCCTTATATATGAAATCCTACTATTATGATATATTTTGAAATTCATTTTTTCATATATTTATATCTTTAAATTTTTTTGGTATTATCATCCATTTGATATAATTTAAATGGGAGATTACTTCTTTCCTCTCTTTATAGCGTTTTCATAATGTGTTATTTTATTGATATAGGGTTCCATAAACCCTTTTTATCGCTTATTTGTTTATTCATATCCAATGCATTTTTTTTTGAATATGATATTTTACTATAAATCATTGTGAGGAATTAGTTATAGTATAATCAATGACGGACCACCAGTTCCTCTTATTATGTTATCTTCAAAAAACTTATAGGGATAAAACATTACTGAAATCCTAAAATTAAATTCTAAATCATCTTTTTTTTTTGTAAATTAATGAGTGTGGTATACTATAAATAAAAAACCTATTTAGATATTACATGTGGATTAATGATTTTTCTAAGAAGCACACATGTTTGATAACCACGATAAATGTTGGTTCGGTATTAACATGATTTCTACTCAATACCTATCAAATAGAAATAAATGTATACCTAGTTTAATTAACCCAAGAAATGTGATTTGGATAATTCATGAACTATTTAAAAATCATAACAAAGGATTTTAATCTATTATAAAAAACTAATTACAAGTGATAATATTGAAATAATAAAGAACACTAATCCATTGTTTGATTATAATTCCATAAATAAATATAAATTCCATTATAATTTGAATATCATATAGTTTATTACTTATTTATAATATATTCACCTAGAAATTGATATTATTCCATTCAAAAAGGACACATTTACGATCCATATATTTTTTATTTCTATATATATTATTGATTACATTAAAAAACATTATTTAGGAATTTACATAGGAAACATTATGATATGTATTTTTTTCCATTCATATCATATGATGGATGCATTATACATGTTATGTGTTGAGTGGGACCCAAAGTTTTATATCCCATTAAATAATTAGTAGGTCTAATGAGACAAACTAGATTGGTATTTGGTATAAAACATAATTTTTTAATTATGATGTCTTAAAATGATCCCTTACTGATACGGTTATGATGTATGAAATTATTCATCCCATCACTATGTGAGGAGTTATTTTTTATAGAAAATGATTTATTATTATATAATACATTAGAATATTGTCCTCACAGTTCCATTTTTTGTGGAATTTATTTATTACCATCATTTAAAGGATCCCATGATTACATATGATCGTTTCTACTATAGGTTACACCTTACTAACCATATGATCTTATTCATTTACATTGTTTCCCATTACTGTATGATACTAATAAGATTATTATGCATTAATTTTTTTTCATGAAAAAATAATAAATTTTTGTATATTCCATCATTGTTTCATAGCTTTTTATTATAATGTAATTATTATTTATATTTCTAGATTCCTAAAACTCATAAAGTTCTATAACCTATAAATTGTGATTTTTGTGTTTTATACCATTATAATAAAATAACAAATGGATCTGATTTGCTGGATACTAGGTTTAATAGTTGGTATTAATGAATTTTTTAAATAAACCATATTAAATATATTTATAATAACATAGTTATTAAACATTACTCTATGAAAACAATATAAAATACAATGGTAATATTTCAAGATTAAATGAGAATTATTTTTAATAAATACTTTTTAATTATATAAAGTGATTTATAATTAATAGTTTTATTCATGGAAAAATTAAGTAAATGGAATTTTATTAACATAGATCCAAATAAAATAAAAAAAATGTTTCAACCCCCATAACCAAAGGGGATGTTTCCCTCATGTTCACATTAATTAAACGACTATTTGATCACATCATATTATAGTTATATTATGTATGTTGATTCTGGTTCAATCCAATTACGTTTCCTTTACATTGTAAAATTTTTACACAAAAGAATGTAATTTTTTTTACCAATTCATGATGTTGAAACCTATAACCTTTAATGGAACCACATATCTATTAGTATCTTAATAATCGACTATATCTTTAGGGAAGGTATTCCTTGTATTGGTATGTAGTGACGGTATATGGAATTCATGGATTTATTTTATCTAATAAAATCGATTCATAAATGGAGGCCTATGATTAAAAACCCCAGTAAGGAATTGGAGATAGATAATATGGAATATAATTATTTTATGGTGAAATTATTGGTAATTTTATTTCCGCAATTGAGACAATAATACATGGAATGAAAATTCATTAATTTAATACAAAAGGAAAAGAAATTTGTTCAATAGTATGAAGATAAATTTATAATGTTATCAATACATTCCATGAAATATGTATGTACTATAGAAATAAATATTGATCTATTATTTTATAGATTTAATAAAATCCCTTAAATTTCATTAGTCTCTTGAGAATTGTCCTAAAATTGGGATATATCGACAAGATCCATCAAGATTGAGAAATAAATATCAAATAATTCTACATTAAAATGGAAAAAGGTGTTTAAGAGGTCCTTTGAGAATTATGTTGAAATAAATTTGTATATGAAAAATAAAGGATGTGTATCATTATGAACATGAAATAACTATTGGAAGAAACTTCATATGAGATTATTGATGGGATGGGGATTTATCCAAATGATTAGAGATAAAATCCAGCAATCTAATGAGTTATAGGGAAATAAATTATTCAAAAGTATTCAGTAAATCAATTAAAATGATATGGGAAACTATTAAAATCAATTCACCAATAATCAAGGTAATCTACCCAAAATTATTATAAGAGATAATTTTCGAGCTTATTCAATATAAATAAAAAACTAGAGGAAACAAATTATGATATAATAAGTACTTTGATAATAAACATAATTTTTTATAATACATTACTTGATTCTAGGTCAATTAACTGTTTTATATCATTCATGTTTTGAAATCACCCTCTGATAATGTAAATAATTGGTTATTAGTTAATAATAATTTTGGAAATCTTATCGCAATGATGTTGTATTGGCCTCTCTTTCTTAAAACATAAGGAGGTTACTTAGTAGAAAACTAGATAGTAATACTACTATTTGAATTTGATATAATCCCTAAGATTGACTTCATTTGAAATTGTAAATCAATAATTCATTTTCATGAGAAGGTGATTACAATATCTACAGATGTAATATAATCAATTATTTTTATAGGATAGAGTTTAATTCATTATTCTTGTTCTTGGAACCTACCACCACTCATTATGATGAAATTCTAGGTGAATTTGAAACAATGAATGGGATGAATATCCTAATAATATAAGATGTATCTATTTTGAGTGATTATATTGATGTAGTTATCAAGGAACTACCAAGATATACACTTGAATATGAAATATAATTATCTATTGAACTTATCTATGATTAAAAACTAACATATGTTCCTCCCCATAGAATTAATCTTCTAGAATATGTATAATTAAAATAAATATAGGAGTTATGTTTTATGGAAATAATATTCCCTAGTGATTTACCTTAGGTATCACGGATCATATATTTGAAATTGATGGATAGGAGTATGATTTTTTTAATCTATTATAGAGAAGTAAATTACATTACTATAAAGAACAAGTATGATTTACCTTGAATTGATGATATCATTGACTAGATTAATGAGGATTAATTATTCTCAAATATTGATATTTTTTATGTTATTATTTATTAAATGAAATTAACGATATTATACAAAAGGTGAAATTTTGTACAAGGTATGGGAAATCTGTGTTCATCGTAATGCCTTTTAGGATAAAAAATACATCATCAGAGTTGATGGAGATAATGAATATACCTTCCCAGTATTATCATGGTAATTTTATGTGGGTTTTATTGATTATAACATAATATAATCTATGTGATATGAAGAGTGCGATGACCATTTGAAGATTATCCTTAGTACTCAAATAGATAATAATCTATAAGTAATATTCATTAGTTATATAGTTTTGGATTTAGTGTGTTTATTTTCATAGATATATTGTCACTATTTATATAATATCAAACCACTATGAAAAGACATTTTTTGTTAAGGAATAGCCAATTCAAATAAATATATTTTAAAAACATAGTTTCTCTATTTTATCTCATTAATATTGATGATTTATTGAATTTGTTTACAAAATTAACTAATTAGTTATATAAGATGACAGAAAAATCTATCAAATTCACATGATCTATGGAATATGAAGAAATATTTAGGGAATTAATGAAAATATTGATCAATACATTGATATTAACCTTACCATATAGAAAGGAATTAATTTTTATAGATATTAATTTTTCAAATAATAGACTATAGTGTGCCCTTATATAAAATAAAAGTGATCATTCTTCAAAATTGAGGCCACTAATTACCGTTTAATAGAACCAATCTACTCATAATCTGATGTTAGAATATATAATTGTAACATTGTAAAATTTTCAATTGTATTTATATTAAATAAATGAATGAATTTAAAATCTTTTTATGAACTCAACGATATGTTTATGTTAATAATTATTATACATTATAAAATGAATAATATTATATAGAATTTAGAATTTATTGTAATTGTCAAAAATAATTTCAAAATCACATAGGAATATCTATCAATCCTAAATAACTCTTTCGAAATATATTTCTTATGTGCATTGTCTTTTAATATGTGTTTATTTAAAAATATAATAAATTTATATATCATATGAAAAAATATGGTTCACAATTATAAAATGCAATCATTAGTGGTAAATATTTCTTAAATTAAAATTGAATCATTTTATGGAAAATAAAGATATTTTTATAAAAACATACTATTTTTTACACTAAGTGTTTTTAAATTTATTATTCATATTAGTCACTATTTATGTATTAATTATTAAAATGTAGATAATTTATTCAATAAATTTTTGTAAAATGCAATTATGTTATGTTATTATAAAATAATTGAGAATAAAATCTTTTTATGAACAAAATACATTTTTATAAAAACTATTTATTATGTGTTTTTCATGATAATTTTAAAATTAGTTCCTAGAAAATTATATAAATTTAATTAATAAAATTATTTATATATTTTAAATCACCATTTCCAAAAATTTTAACCTAGCCATTTTCATTTTTGGATATAATGAATAGTAATTGTGGAAAAAAATTACATTAGTTAATGATATGAACGGTGAAAGAGAGGGTTAAACTAAATGATCAAGTTTAAAATGTACCTAAATCTTCTACATATTTCATTGGATGAATTTATTTAAAATATACCTTATTATATATTCATTCAATTTTTTACATGGTTCCACTTTCACATTAATATAATGTCATTATATTGTAATGTTTTATGTATTTATATAAGTTACTACAACATCACATTTAATAGGGAACCTCCATTATTTACATGTATTAAAAAAGATACATCCATCAATGACATAAAATCCCTACCCAAAAATCATCCTAACATCTCTCTCAATGTATATTGTATTTTTCTCTTCACAAAATACATAAGAATGAAGGGTTACTGTTTAATCTAATGGAGGTTTCTGTAATAACATGTAATTATCATTACGAATAATTGTCAAGATTAATTTTTATTTAAACACATATAAATCATTTATGACTACATTTACACGATTAAATCATTATAATTACTAAACTAACATGTTTTAGTTTTAATTTTGAATCCATTTTCGATCTCATTTCCATCACATGAGAAATGATAACATTGTTTATGCGTACATGGGAAATGTCATGTAACATCCCAAGTATGTAATGAATAATAGATATTTTTATCTATGTCTATTAATGATTATGATAGTGTTTTAGAGGCTTAAAATGAAAATAAATCCAATCTTAAGCATGGAATACACTAATATTCTGAAAAGATTGTTTTACTGCCTTATGATGGAAAACCCTTTTTAAATCTATCTTTTCACAATTTTATAAGCTATGTTTGTCAAAATAAACTTATTCTTTATGATTGGGACATCAAAATTTACTTTGTGTGAATTTTTGGTATTTTTCTGACAAAGTTCATTTTTTAATGAATAGTGAAAAATACTGCATTTTACATCAAAACTGCTTTTTAATCTATTTTATTTATATGATTAGATTATCTTTTTAATTGGTCTTAATGTGTAATATGAATATATTTTTACCATTTAATCCAATGATGGTCATTGAAATCAATTTCACTTTGAAATTAGACTTAAACTGGTGTCAATATTTTGATACTTATTGTTTTATAAAAACACGCTATTTGCTCTGACAGAGGGAATTAATTATTAAATTAATTAATGTGACTTATATGTTTTGAATTTTGTAAAATAGACTTCATTTTTGAATTTTTAATATCAAATATAGCTTAGGGTGAATTTTTGATGAATAGTGAAACCACTAAGTAGTACTTATAAAAACTAATTTTTTCGTTTAAATGGAATTTTCCCATCATTGTGTTTTGAATTTTAAAAATCCGACATACATGGTTGTCATTAAGAAGTAAAATTTGGTTCAATGAGATTATAATAATTTATTGGTGAAGAGTAACTTATTAAGTTCTTAATCGCGATTAGTGGTAATTAGTGTAGTTTAAGGTAAAAATAATGCTTTAATAAAATAAAATGAGCTTGACACATGTCCTACCCTCATTGTTTGTGTCATGGACGACCAAGAAAAGACATGGTTCAACTTGGGGACCCCAGGGATTCACTTTGGTTGGAAAATGACATAAATTACTTTTTATTTAATGTAAAAGTAAAAATGACACAAACATAATATGTTTTACGAAAACAATTTTTACATGGGGTTATAACGATCAGAGTTTTGATTTTAAATAGTCATTGGAAAGCTAAAACGATTTACTACATCATAGTATTTTTTTTATAATTTTTAGACATTAAATAAATTAAATTATTTATGACATAATAATGATGCTGCGATGACATCATTATTTGACGATTTAAATAAAATGGAATGATAATGTATAATCTATGAACTACACATGTCCAAAACCAATTTGATGAGTGTATTTCGAACCCTTATCACCTTATACATGAATTATATCAATGTGGGACCTTTTAAAACCGAAAAACTTTTTGAAATAAAGTAATATTTCATTAATTTCCAAAAGTGACCCTCTTCTCCTCTTATAAAAGGCCCCCACCTCTACCTCATTTCACCCACTCCTCAAGCCTTTGGCTCGGCCACACCCTGCCCATTTAATCTATCCACATCCCTCTACTCATCCTAGAGGATTCCCTTTGGGCAGAATCCTTTCAAAGAAAGCCTTTAGGATCAAATCAAAAGCAGTTACACTTTTAAAGGTAATTCATTCTCTCATGTTCATTTGTTTTATTTTGCTTCTCCAACCCCCTAAACTCTTTTTATTTACTTCTTTTGTAACAAAAACAGTATCTTCAATATAATAGGATGTTTTTAGAAGATTTATTTGAGCTACACTCTCACACAACTACATCAAATGGTTAATGAACATACGGTTTCCGTGGATGGCGAAATTCTGCCTCCCGAAAAGATGATTGTTCAATACTCATTTAACACCTTCAAAGGTAGCCATTATGATGTCACTATTTTTATATATGATATATAATATGTTTATGTTTTCTTTAAGCTTCTGTTTTTTTCATTTTGGGCATACCTTTATGGTTTCCATTATGGGTAAACACGATATCTTCATTTTAGGAAGTGCGGACTACCGCCCTCTGAAAGTGATTTGATTCGTTAATACCATATGTGGGATGTGTAAAGGATAAAGTTAATGATATTATATATGTTATTATACTGGAATTATAATGTACTCTTATATAATTATGATTCCATTCCAGAAATACGAAATAGAAATGGAAGTAGCGTTCATGCGTACGTATGGCCTACCGTCTCCATGAACGGGGAATTTCATTTCATACCTCTAAATGTGATGTAATATTATAAATACATGTATATTATGAATATATATGTTATCCAAATCATTAATATCATTCTGGATTTAACGAACCTTTGACCAAATTAAAAACATGTAAGTGTAAGAAGTCTATTTTTGACTTAAGAACCAAATACCGACAAAATGAAGACTATTAACTTAAATGATTACATGATGTTCATAACATGGTATAAAAGGAATAATGAACTTGAAAAAGGTTCATAAGCAAGTATATATTAACTCAATTTTATTATTCAGGAGATTAAAGAAAGGTCGGGTCAAGTCGGATACGAGGTATGGGACTTCGTCTCAATCTTCTTTCATTGAGGCATATTTTATTTTATACACAACTTTATTTTATACGGTGTATAATCCCCTTTGAATTTTACGTTTATTCAAAAGGAATCTTTTTTTATACGAAGCGTTAACTAAACGACAAAAGGGAATGTTTTTGTCGTACGTATGCGGTGACAACGACTTCTCCGTCGTCGTGACAGTTATTTGAGTTTCGGCTTCCTCTACAAGCCATAACTTCTTTTTAAAAGAAAAATAAATACCATGTTTTACTTTTCATTTATTTTGGTATTGAAAATGGTTTTCACAATTTTTTTTGTGTTGTTTTGATATATTGTGATTGACATGTGGAAATGTTATGTTTACTTTATGCATGTTTTATGTGATACGATTGTGTTATGGTTCTTGTGAATTATTATGAAGATGGGTGGTTCCGTGATAAACTAAAGGCGGGTGAGCCCGATATATCTCTCCAATGCATTGGGTAACGCGAAGGAGTGAAACGTTAAGGTTTCTCCGAAGAAATTTTAGGGAATATACTGTGATGGGTATTCCAAACGTAACCAAGAGGGTTACTCCCTACGTAAGAATGTTATTAATGCCTCAAGTTACCTTTATGTCTTATTATTTCTATGATTTATTCATGATTTTATGAGGTATGTTAAAGTGCCTATGTTATATGGGTAAAGTATGATTTCATTCTTATGTATATATGAACTCATGTTTCCATTCCATGTTTTTATAACCCATACTGAGATTTTTATGCTCATCCCAAGTTTTTTTTGAAATTTTTTTCACAAGTAAAGGGAAAGGTACATGATATGATGATAGTGTCAAGTAAGTGTCAAGAAATAATCCATGTTTTATTTTAAATGTATTTCCATTGATGGGAATGTAGAATACTATCTTTATATAACCACTTTTTTTCTATGTGGGATGTAATGAAAGTTTTATGATCTAATTCTCTAAAACTATAAACTCGAAAAGATCCTCAATGTGTAATCTTGTAATAACTCAAGATTAAGTAAGGTTTAAGGATGGGGACTTATAGTTGGTATCAAAGGTCGGTTTAGATAACTTTAGGAGTTAGAATTCTATTAAATCATTATCCAAAAAAAATTCTTTGAAATGATATAGAATTTGAAGATTACCATATCTCTTCATCTAAGACATGTTTGTTCAGAATGGTTTTCCGCAGAGGAAACATGGAAGAAGTTCTAGGAAGGCATACAGAAGGAAATAACCTTCTAAATCAGCATCCAGAAATGGTCGGAATTTGAACTGAATTGTTTGTTGCAGTAATGGCGCAGTTGAATCAAGCGATAAATGGTGGTGGTATCCATGCACGAGATCAGCCAGATCAACCGCATAGGAACATGTCAGTGGTGGAACATTTCATGAGGCAACATCCACCATCATTCAGAGGATCATCTGACCCTGTGCTAGCTGAAGGGTAGATTAAAGCACTGGAGAAGATTTTTGATGTCATTGGGTGTTCAGACAATCAAAAGGTTAGTCTTGCTATTTACCGTTTGGAGGGTGAAGCAGATCAGTGGTGGTCTATGGTTAAAAATATCAGGGACGCCGATGAGATTGATTCTCTTGACTGGGATGAATACAAAGGTATGTTTCTTGAGAAGTATTTTCCTAAGGCTGTTCGACTTAGGATGGAAAAGTAATTCTTGGAATTGAGGCAATAAGAAGACTCAGTGGCTGCCTATGAAGAAAGTTTCACTTGATTGGCAAGGTATGCTCCAAATTTTATCCGAGACCTTAATAGTAAAATCAATCGTTTTTACTTAGGATTAAAGCCAAAATATCGAAGGGCATTAGCTTCTCGTGAGTTTAAAAGTTATGAAAAGCTTTTTCAATGTGCTGAGAAGGTGGAAATAGAGTTTGCTGATGACCAAGTGTTCTATAACAACCAGCAGAAGAAGAGACCGAGGTGGCAGGAGAAAGGTAAGAATTCTTCAAAAAAGTCTTATGGTAAGAGAACTAAGTTTCCAGTTTTTGATAAATGTGGCAAAAGGCATGCTGGGGAATGTCTTCTGAATTCTGGAAAGTGCTACCGATGTGGTAAGATGGTACATAAGGCTCGTGATTTCACTGAAAAGGATCAAGGTGAAGGTAAGAACAAATTTGATTTATAGTTAGTCAAATGTTATAAGTTCAATGAGATGGGTAACTATGCAAACGAGTGTCCGGCAATGATCTTGAGTGATGGGAAGCAGTTAGACTACAAGCAGAAAGGGGTGGTGAAATCCTTTGCAACTACATCAGCAGATGTCGGGCCAACAAATGAAGTTGTATCAGGTACTTTGTTTGTTTTTTCAGATTATGCCAGCGTGTTGTTTGATTCGGGGTCTACACATTCTTTCATCTCTAAAAACATTTCTAGTAAAATGGGAATACCATCTCAAGAAATGACTCTTGAACTTTTGGTAAAAACACATGGAGAAATTTTTGAGGCAAAAAGAATTTATAAGAATCTTCCTATCCTTATCTGGGGAAAGAACCTACTTGAAAACCTTATTGTTCTACCTCTAGTTGAGTTTGATGTTATCCTGGGTATGGATTGGCTCTCTATTTACCATGCTAAGATTGACTGTAGAGCTAAAGAAGTTTCTTTTCAGAAAGACTTTCAGTTTGTTTACATGAATGAACCCTTACTTTTGATAACATATCAAGAGGCCGAGAAACTTGTAAAAGATGGAAATGAATGTTACCTTGCACACATCGTTGAAAATAAAGTAACTATTCAGATTAATGATGTGCCAGTGGTAAATGAGTATCCTGATGTTTTTCCTGATGAGTTGACTGGAATAATACCAGATCGGGAAGTTGAGTTTATTGTTGACTTAGTTCCTGATGCTAAGCCAATTTCAAAACCCCCTTATCGAATGGCACAAATTGAACTTTTAGAGTTGAAGGAGCAATTGCAAGATTTATTAGAGAAAGGTTTCATTAGACCCAGCACATCACCATGTGGTTCTCCTGTTTTATTTGTTAAAAAGAAATATGGTTCTATGAGAATTTTCATTGATTATATAGACTTGAATAATATCACTGTTAAGAACAAATATCCTTTGCCTCATATCGATGATTTGTTTGATCAGCTCCAGGGAGCTCAGTTTTTTTCAAAGATTGACCTGAGATCGGGGTACCATCAGCTGAAGGTAAAGGAGGCAGATATTCCGAAGACCGCATTCCGTACGAGATATGGCCATTATGAATTTTTAGTAATGCCTTTTGGGCAAACCAATGCACCTGCTGTATTCATGGACTTAATGAATAGAATTTTCCATGAGTTCTTGGATAAGTTTGTGGTGGTTTTAATTGATGATATTTTGGTGTTTTCTAAAAGTAAAGACGATCATGAAAGACATTTAAGGGTTATCTTGCAAACCTTAAAATAAAAGAAACTATATGGGAAATTTACTAAGTGTGAGTTTTGGTTGCAACAAATTTCTTTCCTTGGTCACATTGTTTCTAAAGATGGAATAACGGTTGATACTCCAAAAACAAAAGTTGTAGAAGAATGGCCAAGACCCACAAATGTAACCGAGATTCGTAGCTTCCTTGGTTTGGAGGGCTATTACCAAAGGTTTGTTAGAAATTTTTCACGGTTATCTAGTCCAATGACTAAGCTAACTCGGAAGGGTGTTAAGTTTATCTGGACAAAAGAATGTGATGATTGTTTTCAGGAATTGAAAAGAAGATTGGTGAATGCTCTAGTTTTGGCACTACCTTCCAGGAATGGTGAGTTTACTATATATAGTGATGCTTCATTGAAAGGACTTGGTTGCGTCCTAATGCATAATGATCAGGTAATTGCTTATGCTTCACTACAGTTGAAAACTCATGAGGTAAATTACCCTACACATGATTTGGAATTAGCTGCTGTTGTTTTTGCTTTAAAAATTTGGAGGCATCATTTGTATGGAGTAAAGTGTGAAATATATACCGATCACAAAAGTTTAAAGTATATATTCACTCAGAAAGAGTTAAAATGAGACAGAGGAGATGGCTAGAATTAATCAAGGATTATGATTGTACAATTCATTACCATCCAGGAAAAGCAAATAAAGTGGCTGATGCTTTGAGTCGAAAAAGTAATGCTTCATTAACAATGCTGCGTTTGGAACGTCATCCTTTGGTTAAGGATTTGATGAACTTTGGAATAAAAGTTGTTGGTGCAGGAAGTCCTTCTGTTTTGTTTCAGGTATCAGTGAGATCTTCTCTATCAGATAGAATCAAGCAAACATAGAAGCAAGACAGTGAGTTGCAGAAAAAGGTAGAGCTGGTTCAGAAAGGTAAGTTTCCCGAATTCAACATTGATAATGATTGTGTTTTGAGATTTGGGAAGAGATTGTG
The DNA here is from genome assembly GCA_963277665.1 of Viscum album. Classification (NCBI taxonomy): domain Eukaryota; kingdom Viridiplantae; phylum Streptophyta; class Magnoliopsida; order Santalales; family Viscaceae; genus Viscum; species Viscum album. Next base: position 249,310,037 of record OY728126.1, on the reverse strand, counting down.
TGTGACTTGTGATTCACAGTTGAAGAGAGAGTTGTAATGTGAAGCTCATAGTTCTCCGTTTTCAGTTCATCCGGGCAGTACTAAGATGTATAGAGATCTGCAGGAGTATTATAGGTGGGATGGAATGAAAAGAGACATTGCTGATTTTACTGTGAAGTGTTTGACATGTCAATAGGTTAATGAAGAGGGGAAGTTACCGAAAGGGATGCTTCATCTTTTACCAGTGCCAGAGTGGAAATGGGAGAATATATCCATGGACTTTGTTGTTGGATTACCGAAGACATATCGAGGTAATAATGAAATCTAGGTTATTGTTGATCGCTTGACCAAATCTGCTCATTTCCTTGCTATACGAGATACTTTCTCTCTTGATCAACTTTCCCGTTTGTATCTTAAAGAAATAGTCAGGTTACATGGAGTTTCTCTCTCCATTGTATCGGATCGTGATCCCAGGTTTACTTCTAACTTTAGGAAAGTCTTTCAGAAGTCGTTGGGTACTGAATTAAATTTTAGTACAGCTTTTCATCCTCAACCAGATGGGCATTCAGAACAAACAATCCAGACATTGGAGGATATGCTACGAGCTTGTTCAATGGATTATCAGGGAAGTTGGGACCAACATCTTTCTTTGGTTGAATTTTCATATAATAACAGTTTTCATTCCTGTATACAGATGGCACCATTTCAAGCATTATATGGGAAGCGGTGTCGAACTACAGCTTTCTGGGATGAAGTGGGTGAAAGGAAGTTGATGGGACCAGAATTGGTAGAAGAGATGGCAGAAAAAGTTCAGCTGATTCAGAAACACATGATAACAGCTCAGAGCAGGCATAAGAGTTATGCGGATAACAGGAGGAAGGATCTATCTTTCTAGGTAGGTGATCATGTTTTTCTCAAGGTTTCTCCTTGGAAAAGTGTGATGAGATTTGGTAAGAAAGGAAAGTTGAGTCCAAGGTTCATTGGACCATACGAAAATTTGGAGAAAGTTGGATCAGTTTCATACTGAGTGGCTTTACCTCCGAGTTTATCTCAGGTACACAATGTTTTTCACGTTTCGATGTTGAGAAAGTATATGCCAGATCCATCTCATGTTTTGAGTCCAGAGGTAGTTCAGCTGGAAGAGAACCCATCTTATGAGGAACAACCGGTCCAGATTCTTGACCATAGGGAGAAAGTGTTACGGAATAAGGTGATTCACCAGGTAAAGGTTTTGTGGAAAACCCACATGATTGAAGAGGCAACAAGGAAATCTTAAAATGCAATGAGGGATAAGTACCCCCATATATTCGATAAGTAAATAAATTGCGAGAAAGAAATTTTCTAAAGGGGGGAAGGATGTAACATCCCAAGTAAGTAATGAATAATATATATTTTTATCTATGTCTATTAATGATTAAGATAGTGTTTTGGAGGCTAAAAATGAAAATAAATCCAATCTTAAGCATGGAATACACTAATATTCTTAAAAGATTGTTTTACTGCCTTATGATGGAAAACCCTTTTTAAATCTATCTTTTGATAATTTTATAAGCTATTTTTTTCAAAATAAACTTATTCTTTATGATTGAGACATCAAAATTTACTTTGTGTGATTTTTTGGTATTTTTTTGACAATGTTCATTTCTTAAGGAATAGTGAAAAATACTGCATTTTACAGCAAAACTGCTTTTTAATCTAACATTTTTATATGATTAGATTATCTTTTGAATTGTTCTTAATGTGTAATCTGAATATATTTTTACCCTTTAATCCAATGGTGGTCATTGGAATCAATTTCACTTTGAAATTATACTTAAAATGGTGTCAATATTTTGATACTTATTGTTTTATAAAAACACGCTATTTGCTCTGATAGCGGGAATTAATTATTAAATTAATTAACATGACTTATATGTTTTGAATTTTGTAAAATAGAATTCATTTTTGAATTTGTAATATCAAATATAGCTTAGGGTGAATTTTTGGTAATTTTCTGAAAAACTTCAATTTTTGATGAATAGTGAATCCACTAAGTAGTACTTATAAAAACTGATTTTTCCGTTTTAATGGAATTTTTCCATCATTGTGTTTTGAATTTCAAAAATCTGACATAAATGGTTGTCATTAATAAGTAAAATGTGGTTCAATGAGATTATAATAATTTTTTGGTGAATAGTAACTTATTAAGTTCTTAATCGCGATTAGTGGTAATTAGTGTAGTTTAAGGTAAAAATAATGCTTTAATTAAATAAAATGAGATTGACACATATCCTAACCTCATTGGTTGTGTAATGGCCGACCAAGACAAGCCATGGGTCAACTTGGGGACCCCATGGATCCACTTTGGTTGGAAAATGACATAAATTACTTTTTATTTAATGTAAAAGTAAAAATGACACAAACATAATTTGTTTTACGAAAACAATTTTTACATGGGGTTATAACGATCCGATTTTTGATTAGAAATAGTAATTGGAAAGATAAAACTATTTCCTACATCATAGTATTTTTTTATAATTTTTAGAAATTAAATAAATTAAATTATTTATGACATAATAATGATGCAGTGATGACATCATTATTTGACGATTTAAATAAAATGGAATCATAATGTAAAATCTATGAACTAAATATGTCCAAAACCAATTGGATGAGTGGATTTCGAACCCTTATCACCTTATCCACGAATTATATCAATGTGGGACCTTTTAAAACTGAAAAATATTTTCAAATAAAGTAATATTTCTTTACTTTCCAATAGTGACCCTCTTCTCCTCTTATAAAAGGCCCCCAACTCTACCTCATTTCACACACTCCTCAAGCCTTTGGCTCAGCCACACCCTGCCCATTTACTCTCTCCACATCCCTCTCCTCATCCTAGAGGATTCCCTTTGGGACGAATCTTTTCAAATGAAGCCTTTAGGATCAAATCAAAAGGAGTTACACTTTTAAAGGTAATTCATTCTCTCATGTTCATTTGTTTTATATTGCTTCTCCAACCCACAAAACTCTTTTTATTTACTTCTTTTGTAACAACACCAGTATATTCAATATACTAGGATGTTTTTATAAGATTTGTTTGTGCTACACTCTCACAAAACTACATCAATTGGTTAAAGAACATACGGTTTCCGTGGATGGAGAAATTCTGCCTCCCGAAACAATGATTGTTCAATACTCATTTAACACCGTCAAAGGTGGCCATTATGATGTAACTATTTTTATATATGATATATAATATGTTTATGTTTTCCTTAAGCTTCTGTTTTTTCCATTTTGGGCATACCTTTATGGTTTCCATTATGGGTAAACACGATATCTTCATTTTAGGAAGTGCGGACTACCGCCCCCTGAAAGTGATTTGATTAGTTAATACCATATGTGGGATGTGTAAAGGATAAAGTTAATGATATTATATATGTTATTATACTGGAATTATAATATACTCTTATATAATTATGATTCCATTCCATAAATACGAAATAGAAATGGAAGTAGCGTTCATGCGTACGTACGGCCTACCGTCTCCATGAACGGTGCATTTCATTTCTTACCTCTAAATGTTATGTAATATTATAAATACATGTATATTCTGAATATATGTAACACCCCATGCTTCCACGGTACGTTTCCCTTCGAATAATGTGGTAGCGTGTGTTGTACGCAACCTCGAGTTCTAACACACACCACAACTAATTAAACTAGCCATTGTAAATAGTAATACATACTTTTTGAAATCATATATATTTTATATTTCAAAATGGACTTCATTTTTGGATTCGGAATATCTATTTTAGCCTAAGGTGAAATTTTGGTACTTTTTGGATAACTTTCATATTTTGATGAATAGTGAAAATTACTAAATTTTAATTAAAAACAACTTTTTTAATCAAAATAATTAATAGTGATAAATTATGAATTTTAGTAGTTTTAAAGTATATTTAGAATATATTTTTACCATTTAATTTAATGTTTGTCATTGGACATAATTTCACAATTAAACCAGACATAAACAAGTGTCAATCTTTTGATAGTTATTATTTCTTAAAAACACGCTTTTTATTTTAACAACGGGAATTAATTTTAAATTAATTTCTGCCACTTCTGTGTTTTGAATTTGGAAAAATGGATTACATATTTGGAATCAGGATGTCCATATTATGTAAATAGGTTACTTTTATTTTTACACATTTTGAATAATTACTGCGGTAAATATTTTATTTACCATGGTTAAAAGTTAAATCCGGTAAATAAGGGTTAACAAATAATATTATAATAATACAAAATTACCCTAAAACATGTCCTAACCTTATTGGTGGACACATACCCGACCATGGGCATCCTTGGGTCGATTTGGGGACCCCTTAGAGCCACATGTATGTGGTAGGGACACATTATATTAATAAAGTTAAAATAAAAATAAAAATGGCATAAGCTTACATCTTTTGGAAGTACAATTTTTACATAGGGTTATACATGTTGGATTTTCGATTATAAATATTCATTATAAATATAAAAAAATTTCCTACATAATGATATTTTATTTATAATTTTTAGACATCAGATAATTTAAATTATTAATGACACAATAATGATGCAATGTTTACCTCAGTAATAAATCATTTAAATAAATAAAATTATAATGATTAAAATATTATATAAAACCTGTCAAATTCTTATTGGATGATGTTATTAAGAAAATGAGTCATCGTATCTTCGACCTCAATGATTTTTGGACCATTATAAACCGAATATAATTATATTAAAATGTAATACTTTCACTCTTTCCTATAGAGCCCCTCCTCTCCCTTATAAAAGGAGACCACTCCTTCTCATTTCTTCACACCTTCAAAGCCTTTTGGATCGGCCAAAATCTGCCCAAATACTCTTCCAACTTCCCTCACTACAACCTAGAGGCCTTAGTTTGATAAGAAAGCCAACCTAAGGAGCTCTTTTGATCAAATCAAAAGGAAGAACCCGAAGAAGAGGTAATGTTTTCACAACACCTTTTCAAGTTCCTTTCTTCTTCTGCTTCATCGTTCTTTGTTCTTACCATTCTAAAATAATAACTCCAGTATCTCACATATACTGTGATGTTATTATAAATATGTTACAATCATATTCAGTATTCTATCCACCCTTTGAATAACATGTCACCATACGTGTGTACGTACGGCTTACCGTCTCCACGTCGTGGTGTAATTGTTATTCAATATAATATTATTTGGATGGGTATAATAATGATGTGTAACTCATGTTAATAATAAATATATCATGTTAATGATTCTTTATATATGATATACCATCCATTTATATACTATTTTAATATCAAAAGAATGATATTGTCGCTCGTGTGTACGTACGGACTACCGTCTCCACGAATGCGATGAGATTCATTCTCCATCGTATCCATTCAAGTATAATTATCATTTGATAATTTAAAAATGATGTATAAAGACTTGATATCATTATGGATATGAATAATATACAACCTATCCTTTACAAACATGTCTTACGTAACAAAACATAAAAAAGAAAACAAGTAAGTTCACACCCGAAACAACGATAATACTAAGATATTATTATCAAATCAATATTAAAAGATCATATATGATATCATAATAATGTATATGATTATTTTATAATTTAATAACAATTATTTCACCATTATACAGGAGGTTAACCTACCCCAACCAAGGAAAAGTACAAGGTAAGGGTTTATTTCGCAATCTCTTCATTATCCGAGGTTGTTTATACGTAATTTTCTACTGGGACCTCGTTATAATCCACGTCCATGTTTCTTTAAAATGTATTTCAAAACATTTTTAATATTTAAAATAATATGGGTTAAAGTCATGTATACCCTTGTTTGACTTTTTATAAGAGGTTTATAAGGGAATCTTTCCGTCGTTTTCCAAACAAGGTGCTTTTTAACCTTTTCGACAGAATTAAGATAAGAATGTTTTTTTAACTTATACGGCGGGTGCGGTTATTTTCCGCCGTAATAAAATCGTCAAAGCTTCCCTTACAAGATTATAAGAATATTTTCAAATAAAATTTTTTATTTTATATGGATCTTAAATGATTTCAAAATAAAAAGAGATATTTCTTTAAAATGAATTTTGATTTCATCTATGTCAACATCCTTTGATGGATTTTACACTTAGTTAAAGTTGATTTGTTATGATACAAAACTTCTATATTATATTGAAGGTTTTGTGATTTTTTTGACTGTGGATGTTCTATTTTTATACCATTCATGGTTTATGGTGAAAGTATTGACATTTCGTATGATAGTTTTAATACGAATGTTTATGTTATGTTTAAACCTTTTCATATGGGAATGCATTGGACTTAATATGTGATGGGTGGAGCCCGCTATAGCTCCTCGATGCATCGGTATGTCTCATGAGAAAAACTAGTGTCTTGGCACAAGGCCTTGGCAAAATCTTATTTGTAGTCTTGGCACGAGGCCTTGGCTATGTGGTTATGACTGTCTAGCATTATGCATTCCATCATTATGAAAGTGGTTATTGATATTGCATGTGATTATTCGATTAGTAGAATATTCATGTGAATAAGTAAATGGCATTATTTCATTTTATTTATGCCATACTATGTTGACGTTAAAGTTTAAAAGGCTTTTGTTTTAGTTATACATTGCCTTAAATGTTTATTCTTATTAATGAAAGTTTCCGCAATACTGTTATCCTTACTAGGCATTTGAGCTCACCCCTTTTCTATGTTTTATTTTCCCAGGATGTGAAGAAGTAAATTATGAATAACTTGCAGGGATATTATGAGGGGTTAATAGTGTGGACTATGGAGACAATATGTTGTTGTAGTAGTTCTTTTTTATTTTGATGATGTAATGTAAAAATTATGAATATATCTAGTGTTTCCAAGGCTACTAAACCAATCGGTCTTTCGAGATTTGATCTTTCTTGTGATCATGCCAATGTTATGTAATTAATGCACCGACTCTGGGTAACTAGGGTAGGGGCGTTACAGTTGGTATCAGAGAAGTTTAGTACAACCCTTGGAATCTAGATTTAGATAAACCTTGATTAGAGCACGTACACCTAAGATGAACTTTGAGGATTAGTATAGAAGAACTTCCTAGAATTTTGGTATTGTAGGGATTTTTTGAGTTTTCGAGCAATACATCCCTATCTGGATATGAGCAGGTAGAGGCGGCTCTGGAACAGATGTACCTAGGGGTAAAACCCGAAAACACCGCTTTGAGCTAGACTCGAACGGGAACTGGTGCACGAAAACGGGCCTTGCTGCACTCTTGGTTACGACACTCCCGAGGGATATGCTTAGGATAACTCTCATTTTCTTTACAAATCATTATGTAGGGTTTATGAGTATATACTTCCTCAAAGAAAACATTCTTATGATTATGGATTATATCCATAAATAGTTCTATTTATGTTAAGTGTTTTATAAGTATGGGATTATGTATTTTGATTCATAAACTGATCTAGTTTATGCCATTGTTTAGAAATGGCGCCTAGTGGAAGAAATGGAAACTGTATCAATGCACACACTCCATGTAGGGATTTCCCTCCTGCTCAAGATAATTATAGTGGAGCTGGTGATGCAACTGGAGCCGATCAGCTAATCACCATACTGGGACAACTTACTCAGGTTATGAATAATAACCATACCCGTATGGAGCACCCTGATCCGCAGCGTGGAGGATCAATGTTAGATAGATTCATGAGGCAACAACCACCAATGTTCAATGGGAGTAAAAATCCTTTAGTAGCCGAGCAGTGGATAAATTCTCTAGAGAAAATATTTCAGGCTTTGGGGAGCAGTGAAAGGGAAAAAGTTATCATGGCAGTTTACCGCCTCACTGGAGATGCTAATGAATGGTGGTCATTGATTCAAAATATGAAGGAAGATGATGAAGTATCAAATATGGAATGGAGGGAGTTCAAAGATCTGTTTTTAGAAAAATACTTCCCTCGCGACCATCGAGCAGATATGGAAAGGCAATTTCTAAGTCTGAGACAGAAGGAGGATGAGAATGTCGCAAAGTCTGAGGCTAACTTTACAAGGTTTTCAAGGTACACTGGTGATTATATACGTAACCAAATAAGTAAGATTGATCGTTTCTTTGACGGGTTAAAACCATTTCTCCGTCGAGCATTAGTCTCACAATCCTTTTCATCGTACGAAGACATTGTCTCATGTGCTATCAAGACTGAAAAGGAATTCTCTAAGTCTTATGACTTTAAAGCAAAGCAAGAGAAGAAGAGACCTGCTGCTCAATCTGGGAATGGAAATAAGGGGAAGAAGGGAAAGGTTGAATATCCATCCTGTGGTAAATGCGGGAAGAAACACCCTGGTACTTGATTGAAGGGAATGGGAGTCTATTACAAGTGTGGTGAAAAAGGCCACCAAGCTCGTGATTGCAAGGGGAAGAAGGAAGCTACCAACGATCAGTGCTACAATTGCAGGGAGATGAGGCATTATGCAAATGAATGTCCTAAGCTTCAGGAGAACTTACCTCAGAAAAGGCCAAGGTATCAAGGCCAGGCTTATGCTATCACTACTGCTGAGGCAGAAGCTCCGAAAGACGTGGTGGCAGGTAATTTAATGGTTTCCTCAAGTTTAGCAAATGCATTATTTGATTCTGGATCATCGCCTTGTTTCATATCTTCCCAGTTTTCTAAGAAAATTGGATATTTCCAACTTGATTTAATAAGGGAGTTGTCAGTTAAAACTCCTAAGGGAAGCATCATTGCAACAAAGTTTTGTGAATCAGTCCCCATTATAGCACATAAATTTTCTTTATCTGCTGATCTCATCGTCATACCTATGATTGAGTTTGATATAATCCTCGGTATGGACTGTCTTTCGGACTATGATGTGAAGAATTATTGTAAGAAGAAAGAGGTTACGATTCTTGATGATAATGATAAGGAACACCTTATTTTTAGAGCAGAATCGTCACCACCTAATTCTTATTTAGATCCACACCCAGTAGCTCAAATTAATTCAATTATTGGGGAGGAAGAGAATGAAATAACTATTGGTGAGGAAAGGAATGTTCAAATAGAGGATGTACCTGTTGTGAAAGAATTTGTAGATGTATTTCCGGAAGATTTACCTGGACATCCTCCAGAACGAGAAGTTGAGTTTTCCATTGATTTGATTCCTGGATCAAGGCCTATATCGAAGACCCCTTATAGACTGGCCACTGTAGAGTTAGTCGAACTAAAGAAACAACTAGACGAATTGAGTAATAAGGTATTTATTCGCCCTAGTGTTTCTCCATGGGGAGCCCCTATTCTTTTTGTTAAAAAGAAAGATGGATCTATGAGGTTATGTATCGACTATAGGGAGATCAATGCTATAATGATAAAGAACAAGTATCCCCCACCTCGTATTGATGATTTATTTGACCAACTTCATGGAGCTCAATAATTTTCAAAGATTGACCTTTGATCTGGATACCATCAGTTGTGTGTGAAGAAGGAAGACATTCCGAAGACAGCATTTCAAACCAGGTACGGGCATTACGAGTTTACTGTAATTCCGTTTGGATTGACTAATGCACCCTCTGTATTCATGGATCTGATGAATAGAGTTTTCAAGGAGTATCTCGATGAATTTGTGGTGGTATTTATTGATGATATCTTGGTATACTCCAAACCCTATGAAGATCATGAAAATCACTTGCGCATTATCTTGAAGACTCTGAGGAGGCATGAATTATATGGGAAGTTTAGCAAGTGTGAATTATGGCTTCATGCGATTTCTTTTCATGGCCATATTGTCTCTAAAGATGGAATCTATGTTGATCCTTCTAAGACCAAGGAAATCCAAGAATGGCCAGCACCTACGAGTATAACTGAGGTACGTATTTTTATTGGTTTGGCAGGTTATTATCGACGTTTCGTCAAGAATTTTGCCCGATTGGCTAACCCATTAACAAAGATCACACGTAAAGGGGTTAAATTTGTTTAGACAAAAGAGTGTGAAGAATGTTTTAAAGAACTGAAGAGAATATTAGTCAATGCTCCTATATTGACTCTACCATCGGGGAATGATGGGTTAGTTATTTATAGTGATGCATCAAAGAAAGGACTTGGTTGTGTCCTTATGCAGAATGATAGAGTTATTGCCTATGCATCACGAAAGTTGAAAATTCATGAACAAAACTACCCTACTCATGATCTTGAGTTAGCAGCTGTGATCTTTGCTTTGAAGATATGGAGGCACTGCCTCTATGGTGAAAAATGTGAGATTTATACTGATCACAAGAGTTTGAAGTATATTTTCTCACAAAAAGAACTCAACATGAGGCAAAGGAGATGCCTTGAATTACTCAAGGATTATGATTGTACGATACACTACCACCCGAGGAATGCAAACAAGGTGGCAGATGCTTTGAGTAGAAAAGACCCTGGAGTTTTGAACAATATGAGAATTGAAAGGGATCCAATTTTCATGGATCTAGTAAAGATGGACATGAGAATAACCAGGGAAGGTGAAACATCAATGCTTTTTCAAATGGTTGCCAAACCATCTTTACTAGAAAGGATTAAGAGTTCTCAGACCGATGATGAAGAATTTCAGAATAAGATTAAAGCTGTGAATGATGGGAGATTGAGAGACATTGTGTATGAAGATGGAATTTTGAAATTCGGGAAGAGACTTTGTGTTCTCGATTTACCTGATCTGAAAAGGGAATTGCTGGATGATGCTCATAGTTCCAATTTCTCTATACACCCTAGGAGCACCAAAATGTATAGAGATTTGAAGGAACATTTTTGGTGGGACAACATGAAGAGGGAGATTGCTGATTTTGTGTCAAGATGTATGGTTTGTCAATAAGTGAAAGCTAGAAGGCAACAGCCTGGAGGAGTCATGCAACCTCTTCCCATACCGGAGTGGAAATGGGACAATATTACGATGGACTTTGTCATGGGGATACCAAAGACTCCTAGAAGGAACGATGCAATATGGGTTATTGTTGATCGTCTTACCAAGTCAGCACATTTTCTTGCTATAAGAGAAGATCTACCCCTGGAATGTCTAGCAAGACTATATATTAATGAAGTTTTGAGACTTCATGGAGTACCCCTATCGATTGTTTCTGATCGTGATCCCCGTTTTACTTCAAGATTTTGGAAAAGTCTTCAGAAATCTCTGTATACTGAACTTCATTTGAGCACTGCTTACCACCTTCAAACAGATGGACAATCAGAATGGACTATTCAAACCCTAGAAGACATGTTGAGATCTTACTCACTTGACTTTCAGGGTATGTGGGATCAATATTTACCACTGGTAGAATTTTCCTATAACAATAGCTTCCATTCGAGTATTCAGATGGCACCATATGAAGCGTTATACAGAAAGAGATGTCGTACACCAACCTGTTGGGATGAGGTTGGTGAAATAAAACTTGTAGGCCCAGAACTGGTGGAGGAAACGGTGGAAAAGGTGAAGGTAATCCAAAATCACATCAAAGCAGTTCAAAGTAGGCAGAAGAGATATGCCGATAATCGAAGGAAGGATTTGGAATTTCGAGTCGGTGATCATGTTTTCCTGAAGGTATCTCCATGGAAGGGAGTTATAAGTTTTGGTAAGAAAGGTAAATTGAGTTCCAGGTACATCGGACCCTTCGAAATTCTAGAACGAATCGGGGTAGTAGCTTACCGATTGGCAATGCCGCCAAGTCTCTCTAAATTTCACGATGTGTTCCACGTATCTCTATTGAGGGAATACATGCCTGACCCAACGCATGTACTCACCTATGAAGAATTAGAACTGGAACCTGATCTGTCTTATTGCGAAGATCCCGTCAGGATTCTTGATACAAGAGAACAATTACTGAGTAACCGGACGACACATCTGGTAAAAGTTTTGTGGAGAAATCATAAGATGGAAGAGGCAACGTGGGAACCCATGGAACTTATGATGAAGAACCACCCGAGTCTTTTCATGCGATAGTATTCTAGAAATTTCAAGGATGAAATTATTTGAAGGAGGGGAGAATGTAACACCCCAGGCTTCCACGGTACGTTTCCCTTCGAATAATGCGGTAGTGTGTGTTGTACGCAACCTCGAATTCTAACACACACCACAACTAATTAAACTAGCCATTGTGAATAGTAATACCTAATTTTTGAAATCATATATATTTTATATTTCAAAATGGACTTCATTTTTGGATTCGGAATATCTAATTTAGCCTAAGGTGAAATTTTGGTACTTTTTAGATAACTTTCATATTTTGATGAATAGTGAAAATTACTAAATTTTAATTAAAAATAACTTTTTTAATCAAAATAATTAATAGTGATAAATTATGAATTTTAGTAGTTTTAAAGTATATTTAGAATATATTTTTACCATTTAATTTAATGTTTGTCATTATACATAATTTCATAATTAAACCAGACATAAACAAGTGTCAATCATTTGATAGTTATTATCTCTTAAAAACATGCTTTTTATTTTAACAACGGGAATTAATTTTAAATTAATTTCTTCCACTTCAGTGTTTTGAATTTGGGAAAATGGATTACATATTTGGAATCAGGATGTCCAAATTATGTAAATAGTTAACTTTTATTTTTACACATTTTGAATAATTACTGCGGTAAATATTTTATTTACAATGGTTAAAGGGTAAATCCGGTAAATAAGGGTTAAAAAATAATATTATAATAATACAAAAATACCCAAAAACATGTCCTAACCTTATTGGTGGACACATACCCGACCATGGGCATCCTTGGGTCGATTTGGGGACCCCTTAGAGCCACTTGTATGTGGTAGGGACACATTATATTAATAAAGTTAAAATAAAAATAAAAATGGCATAAGCTTACATAATTTAGAAGAGCAATTTTTACATAGGGTTATACATGTTGGATTTTCAATTATAAATATTCATTAGAAAGATAAAAAGATTTCCTAAATAATTATAATTTATTTATAATTTTTAGACATCAAATAGTTTAAATTATTAACGACACAATAATGAAGTAATGTTTACCTCATTAATAAATCATTTAAATAAATAAGATTATAATGATTAAAATATTATCTAAAACCTGTCCAATTCTTATTGGTTTATGTTATTTAAAAAATGAGTCATCTTATCTTAGACCTCAATGATTTTTGGACCATTATAAACCGAATATAATTATATTATAAAGTAATACTTTCACTCTTTCCTAAAGAGCCCCTCCTCTCCCTTATAAAAGGAGACCACTCCTTCTCATTTCTTCACACCTTCAAAGCCTTTTGGTTCGGCCAAACTCTTCCCAAATACTCTCCCAACTTCCCTCACTACAACCTAGAGGCCTTAGTTTGATCAGAAAGCCAACCTAAGGAGCTCTTTTGATCAAATCAAAAGGAAGAACCCTAAGAAGAGGTAATGTTTTCACCACCCCTTTTCAAGTTCCTTTCTTCTTCCACTTCTTCTTTATTTGTTCTTACAATTCTAAACTAATAACTCCAGTATCTCACATATACTGTGATGTTTTTATAAATATGGTACAACCATATTCAGTATTCTATCCACCCTTTGAATAACATGTCACCATACGTGCGTACGTACGGCTTACCGTCTCCACGTCGTGGTGTAATTGTTATTCAATATAATATTATTTGGATGGGTATAATAATGATGTGTAACTAATGTTAATAATAAATATAACATGTTAATTATTCTTGTATATATTATATACCATCCATTTATATACTATTTTATTATCAAAAGAATGATATTGTCGCTCGTGTGTACGTACGGACTACCGTCTCCACGAATGTGATGAGATTCATTCTCCATCGTATCCATTCAAGTATAATTATCATTTGATAATTTAAAAATGATGTTTAAAGACATGATATCATTCTGGATATGAATAATATACAACCTATCCTTTACAAACATGTCTTATGTAACAAAACATACAAAAGAAAACAAGTAAGTCCACACCCAAAACAACGATAATACTAAGATATTATTATCAAATCTATATTAAAAGATCATATATGATATCATAACAATGTATATGATTATATTATAATTTAATAACAATTATTTCACCATTATACAGGAGGTTAACCTACCCAACCATGGAAAAGTATAAGGTAAAGGTTTATTTCGCAATCTCTTCATTATCCGAGGTTGTTTATACGTAATTATCTACTGGGACCTCATTATCATCCACGTCCATGTTTCTTCAAAATGTATTTCAAAACATTTTTAATATTTAAAAGAATATGGGTTAAAGTCATTTATACCCTTGTTTGACTTTGTATAAGAGGTTTATAAGGGAATCTTTCCGTCCTTTTCCAAATAAGGTGCTTTTTAACCTTTTTGACAGAATTAAGATAAGAATGTTTTTTTAACTTATACGGCGGGTGCGGTTATTTTCCGCCATTATAAAATCGTCAAAGCTTCCCTTACAAGCTTATAAGAATATTTTCAAATAAAATGTTTTATTTTATATGGATCTTAAATGATTTAAAAATAAAAAGAGATATTTCATTAAAATGAATTTTGATTTCATCTATGTCAACACCCTTTGATGGATATTACACTTATTTAAAGTTGATTTGTTATGATACAAAACTTCTATATTATATTTAAGGTTTTGTGATTTGTTTTACTATAGATGTTCTATTTTTATACCATTCATGGTTTATGGTGAAAGTATTGACATTTCGTATTCTAGTTTTAATATGAATGTTTATGTTATGTTTAAACCTTTTCATATGGGAATGCATTGGACTTAATATGTGACGGGTGGAGCCCGCTATAGCTCCTCGATGCATCGGTAGGTCTCATGACACAAACTAGTGTCTTGGCACAAGGCCTTGGCAAAATCTTATTTGTAGTCTTGGCACGAGGCCTTGGCTATGTGGTTATGATAGTCTTGCATTATGCATTCCATCATTATGAAAGTGGTTATTGATATTGCATGTGATTATTCGATTAGTAGAATATTCATGTGAATAAGTAAATGGCATTATTTCATTTTATTTATGCCATACTATGTTGAAGTTAAAGTTTAAAAGGCTTTTGTTTTAGTTATGCATTGCCTTAAATGTTTATTCTTATTAATGAAAGTTTCCTCTATATTGTTATCCTTACTGGGCATTTGAGCTCACCTCTTTTCTATGTTTTATTTTCCCAGGATGTGAATAAGTAAATTATGAATGACTTGTAGGGATATTATGAGGGGTTAATAGTGTGGACTATGGAGACAATATGTTGTTTTAGTAGTTCTTTTTTATTTTGATGATATAATGTAAAACTTATGAATATATCTAGTGTTTCCAAGGCTACTAAACCAATCGGTCTTTCGAGATTTGATCTTTCTTGTGATCATGCCAATGTTATGTAATTAATGCACCGACTCTGGGTAACTGGGGTCTGGGCATTACAATATATATGTTATCCAAATCATTAATATCATTCTGGATATAATGAACCTTTGACCAAATTAACAACATGTAAGTGTAAGAAGTCTATTTTTGACTTAAGAACCAAATACCGACAAAATGAAGAGTATTAACTTAAATGATTACATGATGTTCATAACATGGTATAAAAGGAATAATGAACTTGAAAAAGGTTCATAAGAAAGTAGATATTAACTCAAGTTTATTATTCATGAGATTAAAGAACGGTCGGGTCAAGTCGGATACGAGGTATGGGACTTCGTCTCAATCTCCTTTCATTGAGGCATATTTTATTTTATACACAACATTCTTTTATACGGTGTATAAAACCCTTTGACTTTTATTTTTATTCAAAAGGAATCTTTTTTTTATACGAAGCATTAACTAAATGTCAAAAGGGAATGTTTTTGTCGTACGTATGCGGCGACAACGACTTCTCCGCCGTCGTGACCGTTATTTGAGTTTTGGCTTCCTCTACAAGCCATACCTTCTTTTTAAAAGAAAAATAAATACCATGTTTTACTTTTCTTTTATTTTGGTAATGGAAATGGTTTTCACAATGTTTTTTTGTGTTGTATTGATATCTTGTGATTGAAATGTGGAAATTTTATGTTTCTTTTATGCGTGTTTTATGTGATACGATTGTGTTATGGTTGTTTGGCATTATTATGATGACGGGTGGTTCCGTGATAAACTAAGGGCGGGTGAGCCTGATATAGATCTTCAATGCATTGGGTAACGCGAAGGAGTGAAACATTAAGGTTTCTCCGAAGATATTTTAGGGAATATACTGTGATGGGTATTCCAAACGTAACCAAGATGGTTACTCCCTATGTAAGAATGTTATGAATGCCTCAAGTTACCTTTATGTCTTATGATTTCTATAATTTATTTATGATTTTATGAGGTATGTTAAAGTGCCTATGTTTTATGGGTAATGTATGATTTCATTCTTATGTATATATGAACTCATGTTTCCTTTCCATGTTTTTATAACCCATAATGAGATTTTTATGCTCATCCCATGTTTTCTTTGAAATGTTTTTCACAGGTCAAGGGAAAGGTACATGATATGATGATAGTTTCAAGGATGTGTCAAGAAATAATCAATGTTTTATTTTAAATGTGTTTCCATTGATGGGAAATGAAGAATACTATCTTTATGTAACCACTTTGTTTATATGTGGGATGTAATTAAAGTTTCATGATCTCATTCTCTAAAACTCTAAACCTGAAAAGATCTTCAATGTATAATCTTGTAATAACTCAAGATTAAGTAAGGTTTAAGGATGGGGCCTTATATGTCACCTCCCCAAAGCGATTTGATTCATTTTTCATTTTTGACGAAACATATATGGTGATATGAATTTATTTACTGAATATATATTTTATATTTAGGATATTATTGTGATATTATAAAAATATATTATTTTTTAACATTCTTTCTTTCCATTATCTAAAAAATAAAATCATTACCCATGATTATATATGGAAAACCATCACCATGATGTGATGAAAAAATTTTCCTATTATAAAATTATATAAATTGTTATATAAATATACATAGTTAATAAATAAGATAATTATTACATAATTAATAGGTTTTGATATAATGAAACAATTACCACAGTGCAAGGACCTGAACCATCGAACCGAAACATGAATGGAAAATAAACCAATTTTTAAATGAATATTGAATTTTATAAATAATTACAAATAAATTGTTATTTATTAATTATAAGAGAATGTTATATTTTTGAAATTTATTCCTACAGACTTTTTATATACTTACAATAAATCTAAATTTATGTTAATGTATTTTAAGACCACGTACTATGAATTTTAGGACCTGAGGTACGAGATTTTATTGCAATAACATTTTTATTAATAATTGTTTGTGATTTAATCTCATTTGGGAGAATTATATGATTATTATACATTAAAAACTATATTTTTTATTCTAATATAGTTATTTCTACTGGTTTTCATGTTTTTTGTTCATTTTCCTCTGTTTGGAACATAAAAAATCAAGATGTTTTTCAAAGAAGTTTACTTTATTTCCTCTTTGGAAGAACCTTTTTTCTTTCATATCTAAGTTCCTTAACAAAATTTCATGAATATTATTTTATATAATAAAATATTCATTTATACTTATTTTCTACCACTTTTTAATTATATCAAATTATTAATAGTTAATTATTTCAATTTTTTTTAACATGTTTTTATAACATTTTAGAAAAAGAATGAAAAAAATATTTGTTTCAATATTTACCAAATGAACAAATTTTTATACCATCATGATCATTATTTGGGTTGAAAAAACCTTTAAAAGTTTATATTTTTATATTAATGAAAATAATTTTCTCATTATTTGGGGACTTTTTATTTAAAATATTGTCAAAATAAAACTATATTTTCATAATTTTTTCAATGAAAGTATTTAATTTCTTTTTTTAGGATTTTTAAATCAATGATAATATCATTTTATGTTTAATATGATCAAATAGAGATATCATCTTTTGATACCAACCATGTTATTTCCCTATATGTCTTATGATTATGTGATGAGTAAATCTTGATAAAAAAATTTTTTTCACAGGTTATGCAACGATTGGATGATGAATGTTTATCTAATATATTCGATCAAATATTTATGGTTGTAATTATTTAATAGTTTATCATAGAATTATATATCCCAAAATTTATTTAGTTAATGGTTGACATCTTGTGAGATAAAATGAACGTGATTGGTAGTGAACCCATTCAAAGGATAAAAAGTGATTTGGGACAGAACCCAAACAACTATTGAAAATTATCAACATTATGATGATTGTCTTGTAATTGAACCACGAATAATAAATTTAATTCATATGATTATTATTGTTCCACAATTCCTATGAAATTTTATTATGTTTATGATATTCCATCACAGAATATGACTGATTAGTGGTGATTTTTAACTCTTTTGACTCATGTCTTTTTAAATTATGAATCATTATTCTGTGACTTTCGAGTTATGATATATGAATTATTAGATATGAAAATTTTAGTTTATGTTCATGATTACATACCATTATAATTATATTATTCTTTCATATTGTCAATAATTTATATCTATGATGTATACCCTTATAGAGAATCTATGTTCTCTGGTTCTTATGTTTCTATTTTTTCAAGGTTCTGAATAAAGTTATTAATTAATAAATGTATCATAACATTACTATAAATTAAAACAACTATGGATAATTTTTATTATCATCTATGAAATTTGTTGATTATGTATCTTGTTTATAAATACGCTAAAAATTTATAGTTATGGTCTTGTATTATTGTGAATTTTATTTAATATTCATCTCAGATAATCAAAAATGAATGTAATTAATACCTGAGAATAATCATTTTTTATTCGATAAAGTTTGAGTTATTATTAGAGATTAGTTTATGAATAATATAAGGATATAAAGTAAGAAAAAATATAATTAATGAAATGTGATATAGGGAGAACCTAAAAGTGAAACAGATTTAAAGAAAGGTTTCATAATTTGGACATCTCAAGAATTATTTTCATGATTATATTATTTCTCACTCTAATTACTATATAATTATCATATAACATTGTTTTTTTCAATGTTGCGTATGGAAATAACTAGTGGGAATCATATTAATAGAAAATGTGGATAATAATGTAATGAATTTCCCATTATAAATAGAATGATATGAGAGTTGGAATATATTATATTCATTCTATAGTCAAACAAATATCTCAATAGAAGAATCATGTTGATCATTATCATGTGAAACGTAGGGACCAATGAACTATTGAATATTTCATGATGAAATATCTACTTACCAAAATATATACTCTCATCCAATTGTGGATAACCCACGGGAAGTGCCAATAAAAATTGATTTTTCATTCTCTAGTTCTCTCTATGTTAGAAAATGTTTCTATGTAAGTATAATTTGTAAGGATAAGAATATCAATGGTTAAATCTTATAAAGAATACATGGTATGGGGAAGAAATTGAATCCATGAAATTGGATGAGTTTAAGTGGTTATTCTTCTGTAACGACATTCCCAAAAAAAATTCACATGAAAATTGAACAGAAATCCCTTGTGATTATGTAGAAGGATTATGAATCGATATGAAAATATATGGAAACTATTATAGGTATTGTGAGGTAATATTATAATATTATCATTGAATATGAATTTATAATTTATCAGCTACACATTTTCTTAAAAATAATCCACAAAATTCATTTTCTATAAGGGAATTTTGTATCGTTGAATAAATTAATTAATGATATCTTAATGGAAAAATGATGACTGGGTATTTCAATTATTATAATTTAATTTATTTGAAGAGAAATATATTGATTTGGTGAAATTATTATTATAAAAACAATGAAAGGAAAAAAATTATACTAACTTCTTCCAAAAGTATGGATAGAAGACTGAGGGAAATCATCATAAGGTGACAACTAAATTTTTTATGTGGGGAAAAGAAGGACATCAAGAAAGTTACTGTCAAAGAGATTTATAGAGGATAACAAGTGAAATGAATATGGAGAAAGATCTATCTAATGTACCTCACCCATTATAATTAAATATTTGTAATTAGTAATGGAATTATGAGAAATAATGAATAAAAATACTGGTTAATGAAGACAATTGTCTTAAAAAAACTCTTAAGGTAAGAGATAAATATAAATATCATGAGATCACAATTAAGGATGTGGGTCATGAGAACAATGTGATAAATATAGGCATATCATCCACTCAAGAATTGAATTTGTATTATTTGATTCTTAATCTACCCATTATTTTACATTTTAAGATTCATTTAATGGTATCATATCACAACCTCAATGATTATGTGTTGAATTATTAATAAAAAAATTAATGATGATTACTTCTCATTTTTAAACAACCATTCTCATATATGTGTGTATGAATGTACATTCAGTATGTATTTTGATCCTACCTCTAGTTTAATTTGATGTGATTTTAGGCATGGATTGGATTTTATTATATAAGACCTATATAATTTATAATGGAAGGGGAATCACATTTAATATAATGAATGAACCAATAATTTCCTATCAGTGTAATGATAAACATGAAAATAAAATTGAAATAAATTACATTTTATGAGTATTATTACTTACTAATTAGGGGAATCAATCTATAATGTAAAGGAAAAAAATTATCATTAACAATATTCGTATTATATTGAAATATGAAAATGTATTTCTAAAATTGTTTCATAGTCTTACCTCAAATTGTGAAGTTTTATTTTTAATTTAAATAATACATAGTTATATGCATATTTTAATGAATCTTAATATAATTTCCCCAATTTGTTTTATTAATTGGTGAGAAAATATATGTTAATATATATAGGTGGCACATTTTTTCGTGTACGTCAACATTGGGTGAACTATTTCTTCTTATCAAGAAGAATCCTAGTTTAGTGGATATTTTTATTGATTATCAAAAAATTAATAAGATTTCTATATTGAAAATGTATCTTATACCCTATGTTTATTATCTATTTGATTAAATAAGAGTAGATCAAAACATTTCAAAGATTTACCTTTTATGTAGATATCATTCATTAAGGTTCAAAAAGCATGATATTTTTATGCCACGATTCTATATGAGATATAAACAATATGAATATATATTAATTCAATTTTTACTAATCAATTCAACCATAATCTTGTAGTTTTAATTCATAAAAACTTTGGAGGTTAAATTTATAAATTATTGGTAGTATTTATAGATTATATTCTTATATATAATATATGTAAGGAAATTCAAGAAGAATATTAAATTATTGTGTTGAATAAATTAAGAAATTATAAGTTATATATCAAATTTACCATGTGTAAATTTTGGATATAGAAAGTGGCATTCATGGATCATGTAATCAAATGAAAGGGTATATTGGTACATCCTTCAATTATGGAAATTTTGAACATTATCATAGAGAAACCATAGAGATGTAGATCTATTTTTTTGACTTGGCTAGAATGTGTTGATGATTTTATAGAAATTTACCATGTTTATCAATTACACTAACCATGTTAATATAGAAGGAAGACATATTTGTAAATATAGATGAATGTGAATTGGATTTAATCTAATTGAAATGAGGGTTGGTCAATACACCTTTTTTAACACAACAATATAGTGTAAAATGGATTATGATATATATTGATGGATTAATAAAGTTAATTGGAGTGTTCACATATATAATGTCACGATAATCGCAAAGTACACATGCTAAATGATGTTTCATGACAAAAATTACATGACACGTGATTTGGTACTAGCAGTGGTAATTTTATTGATGATATAGATGATTTATCATTACAGTGATTGGTATAAAATATATACCTAATATAAAATATTTAGTTATATATTAATAAAAAACCTTAAATATACAAAAAAAAATATGGCAAAAAATGATTAATAATTATGTCTACTTAGTAAAATATCTCACTAGGATGGAGAACAAGGTGGATGGCGCTCTGATTTAGAAACACCATACTAGTTTCTCCATGATAAATATTTATTGAGATCATATAGCTAGGTATTTGCAGAGGATGGATCATGAAATCATAAATAAACTATAAAGATTGAATTTGTAAGTTTAATGATTAACCATATATGAAAAAAACTATTAAAGTGGTATAAAAAGAGGTTGTAGGGTAGAAAAATAAAATAATTTTCTTGAGTTCATTCCTAATAGTAGTTGAATTATTAGGTTAAGGAAAAAATTATTTGTCATATAAATACCATAATTTAATAATGATATTTTTAAAGAAGTGATTTTCATCATTATCTATTATTCTTATATCTATAAATATATATAGATATCTTAAATATAATTTATTGTGGTATAACATAAATGGGGATATTTTAAGTTATTTATCTTGGTTTAGGTTATTATATCAAGTTAGGTATGAGGTAAGTAAGTCTAATGAGATGTTATAAACCTTATATATACTTGAGTCTAAATGGTAAAAAATCACCAAAGAATTTATTATGGGAGAGACAAACATATCAAAATGGAATAATTATATTTAGGTTCTATTCAATCCCCTAAAAAAATAAATTCATTTTATTTCTATCAAATAATATTTCATTCTATATCATCATTCGTGGTTAAGTTTTTTGAAAGTTGTAAGGATTCGTTTTGTACCACTAAAAATCATATCCATGTAAAATATGAGTTTTTCCTCAAAGTTATGGATAAATATTATGTACTATTTGAATACAGTGTTGAGATTTAGAACTACATATAATCATAAAATAGTTGTTCAGTTTTTGAAAATCATACGGGCCCAATAATAAATGTTTGGAGCTTGATCTATGTATTTTAATAATGTTTTTTTAATATCTTACTATATTTGAATTTTCATATAATATAAGTTTTCACTCATGAATGAAAAATAATATTTAGAAAACCGTATATGAAAATAAATGCAGGAATCAAACCAGATGGGGGTAAGGATTGGGAATGACTGTTGTCGGGACCAAAGATATCAGATCAAATGGGAGAAAATTTATTTTAATTCTGAAACACATCTAGGAATATTATACTCAATAGAAAATATATACTGATGATTATTAGTGATAATTAGATTTTGGAGTGAGTGATAATGTATTTCATTGAACAACTACTTCAAATAATATTATGTGTTTTTTAAATAAGGATAATCTAAGTCACTGATATATTATTCTCATTGTCATAATTGATCTTATATGGATGGAATATTATTATTTGGTTCTTACTTCAAACTACACATGTGTTTTTTATGTGTTCCATGTACCTAATTTTGATAAAATACATACTAGATCCTTTATATGTACTAAAATCTATTATCATACAATTGGTATATGATGTTTCTTATGATGAACAACCAGTAGAAGTATTGGAACATAATGATAAAGTGTTATAGAATAAGACTACTCACAGATATTTGGTTCATTATAGTGATAAAATTTCATGGAATCAAATTGGGAACATTAATATATTATGAGGTAGAGGTACTCTCCATTTTTTATTTTAGGGTGACATAAATTTGAAGGTGAAATTATTATAATGGGAAATATGGTAACACTCTAAGCTTTTAGAATATATTTTTATTTAACATATAAGTTTTATTAATATTGTTTAAATAACTAGAAAATGAAATTATGTGAATAATTATTATAAATTATAAAACGAGTCTTCTTATATGTTATTTAAATGAAATATAATTTTCTAATATAGTATATAATTCAATTAAAAAATATAACTAATACTATACAATTGTTTTAACATATTTTGTTTATGAGTGTTGTTTGGTCATATATGTTTTACTTCAAAATTCATTGATATATTAAAAAATATTAAAAAAAAATTATTATTTACATGTATAATATAAATTTATTGGTCATTAATTCTATGAAAATGAAAATAAAATAATTTTGAGGTTAAAAGATATGTTTTTTCTTAAAAAGTCACATGTTTGCATGCAGTATTGTTTTTCATAATAAATTAAATTATAAACTATTTATGAATTATATTTATGATTTTTTTAATATATTTATTGAAAAAAATATTATGAAATTCATTTAATGGTTTTTGGTGGAGAATGAATGACATGAAATTTATTTTTATACATATTTTTTTTTCTAAAAGTAATATTCATTTAATTTTGCATGCTTATTATAAAACTAATTTGTACCTATAAAAGACAGTGAATTGGATAAAATCGTTTCCATATTTGAAACTAGAATATCCAAAATTGGTAATGAGGCCACATTCATTTTTTTTGTAATGAATAGTAACTATGGTAAAATTTATTACAGCCATTTTGTTGAAAATGGTTTAACATGGGGTTAAACTAAAAGATATGTTTAAAAACATCACTTATTCATGTTTATATATGGTTGAATAATGATATATATACCATACCATATAATATCCACTGCTATTTGTCCACATTTTTCAACATTAAATTGATTATGCCATTATTTATTTTTAATATTTGAAGTATTTACTAGATTACATCCCACCTCACTTATTACAGGGATCCTCCTCCATTCATATATTTAGAAACATTTATCCGTCATGTTTTTTTGAGAGATAACCAAATATCTTTATTACACCCATAAACAAATCCTAGAAAACCATTTATTCTCTATAGACCATCAATTAAATCCATAACATGTTTTCCAAATGAGGGTTCCAAAATAGGAGGTCATTTAATTTACTGGAATTTTTTAGTCTATTTATTGAATAACCTATTATATATCTTATATAATAACAGTAACATATATACATTGGTATAATGACTACCATTAAATGTTTTTATGAAAATATTACATCCATTTTCTCCCTTTTTCAATTCTTTGAGAAATTACAACATTGTTGGTGAGTACGTGTGTTCTACCACCTCCACAATGCAATGTGAATTTTTTAATATTCAATATACATGGATGATAATTTGGATGGATTTGGTTATTATATTTTATATTGGTGATATATTAATATTATTCAATGATAAATTATTTTTCACCAATATTTCTTTCCAAATTTAGTAAAATGAAAACATTCCTCATGCGTATGTAAAGAAATATCAGCTCCACAAAAGGATGAAATTAATTTTTCATCACAACCATATATAAATGGATATTAATGTGTTTATAATGAATAAATATGATACATATAAAATAATTGATATTTATTTTATGAACAATCCAAGACTAAGGTTCAAAAATATGAAACATCAAACCAAACCAAGCATGGAAACTATACTCGTTTTCACTTGAATTTCAGTTTTAATAAGGAATTGTAGAAAAATGGGTAATAAAAAATAACGATGTATTCTTATATTGCAGTAAAATTCTTATTATGGTGTAATTATAGGATTATATTTAAAGACATATTTTTTTTTATAAATTTCTTATTTTCTTCATGTTTTTATATTATTTTATATTCTTTGGTACTTGACACGATTGATAAATTCTATTATTAAAATTTATCATTATTTTTAATTTGGTCTACAAAATTATTCCACCATGTCTATGTTCAATAAAAAAATTAGAATTTTTTTATTTGATAAAATGGCTATTTAAATTCATTTTTATCAAATTGGTCATTCATTTCAATTTAATGAAAATGAATTTTTAAAAAAACTGAACATGTAATTTAATACTTTTATAAAATGTGTAAGAGGAATATTTTTTTAACATTTACCACATGAAAAAATGTTCGCACCCTCATGACTATTCATTGATTTTATGAATTATTTAAAAATTTACTTAGTTTTATAATGTAAATAATTTTATTAATTTATTTAGGGTTTTAATTTTTTAATTCTGTAAAATATGTTATTTTTATAATGTTTTAAAAGAACGGCTCAAATGGTATGTTAATGGAGTTTCCTGTCTAAGTTAACATAAAGTAGTCTTTATTGTGATTTACTAGGGTTATGATTCAATGGTACAAACCATTATATTTATCTACATATCTTATTTATATGTTTTGAGGAAATCAGCATGAAACCTATTGCATTTCCATGGGGTTTTCATTGATGTAATGATAAACGTTTTTATGATCTTTTGAAAATCATAATTATGGTTTTCATTAGGTTACGATTGATCCTAAAATTATATAACCCACCAAATAATATTAATATTATTTATTGCTCATGAAATAATTTGAATATGATAGAGAGTAAACCTATTCCATTGTAGAAAAGAGCATAGGTCATGACCCAAATATATTATGAGACGTTTCCCACTATGTAATGTTGGTCATTGAAGATAGTCTTGAAAAATGAAATGGTTTTATTTAGGATTTTCGAATTATTCCAATGATAGGTTATTATGACGTTAATATGATGTCATGGATAATGATTTATTATTGTGGATTCTTTACTCCATTGATTCATGTCATTAGAAATATAATGCTTTATTCTATGACACACGATTTATGATATCATATTGATTTGTTATAAAATTGATATGTTTTGATAATTATCTCAGACAAGTATTCTTATATAATTCATATATTATAATTAAATATGGTCATTTATTTTTATTTGTTATATTATTCTTATATTATCGCAATTCGAGAGTAATTCTCACTTGATAAAATTTCATGGATATACTTAAAGGAAGTGGTAAGCCATCATGGACTACCAATATCAATTGTAACTAATCGAGATTCATGATTTATCACCTTGTTTTGGAGAAGTATCCTTTTTTTGTAAACTCTTAGCTAAATTTCATTATTTCTTATCATCCTCAATCTTATTGAAAATATATGAAAAAATTTCATAAATTTGAAGACAATATGACAACATGTTTTATGTACTAAAATGGAGGATGGAAAAAATATATAACCCTAGTTTAGTTCTCTAAAAAAATAATCTCAACCCAAGAATCCAAATGTCTCCTTATGACTATCTCTATTGGAAAAGTTGTTGAACACCAATATGCTAGGATTATGTTAGTGAACGTGAGATGATAAGATCCAAAATGGTCCAAGGAATGGTAGTAATGGTAAAAAAAATTCAGTAACACATCATTCCAACCTAAATTCGATAGAGGAGTTTATCCAAGAATCAACAATGGGGAATATAGTTTAAGGATAGAATCAAGGTATTCTCATGCATATCTCCTTGGAAGAGGATTAGGATATTTGTGACGAAATGATAGCTAAGCCCAAAGTATATAGGGACATATGAGATTCTTGATCATGTCAGAGTTGTTTCCTATTTAATAGAACTTCCACTATCCATGTCCCAAGGACATGATGTAATCTATGTATCTATCATGAGGAAGTATATACCAGATACCTCGCATGGACAAAATTCAATGGTGGTATTGTTGGAAAACCATCTCTCTTATGAGGATCATCCATTGAATATCATGGGCTATAATGATATAGTTCCACGTAACCAGATTATTCACCTAGTCAAAGTATTATTGAGGAACCATAAGTATAAAGTGGCTACATGGGAATTAGAGGAAGTGTTGAAGGAGAAGGTCCATCTCTTGTCTTCACCATAGTATGATAAATGAAATTCCGTGGGTGAGATTTCTTTAAGGGGGAGGAATGTGACTCCCTTAAATTTAATCAATGGTAATTCCATTCATATAAATACATAATATAGTATAAATCGAATAAAATCATATTGATAACACAATACATACTTTATAAATGAAGAATGAATGGTTTTATAGGTATTTAATTTATTTTTTGGAACCTATACTAATGGAATAATAACAATGCTGTTTGAATAGCAGTGTAATTTTTATGAAAAGGATAAAAGAAAATAGAATAGGAACCATAACTATTGATGTGTGAATAAAAATTATATATCTTATTAATAAAAAATTTATATATTTATATCTTGAATTAAACAAATAAATGTTTTAAAAATGATAAATTAATTGTTTGAATTTTTATTATTCTTAAATAATTATTTATAATTTTATAATTAAAATAATTTTTAAAAAGAAAATTTATTTTGAGAAAATAGTTTAATAAATTAATATTTTCATAATTATTATAATAATAATATTTTATGATAGATTAATTATTCTCTCAATGTGTTATAAACTCTATAATAATTTTAAAATTATTATTTTCTAAATGAATGATAAATAAAAAAAATTTAACATAATTATAAAATTATTGTATTACAATAATTTGTATTTAATAATTCTACATGTGGATATATTTTTAGGGTTAATTTTTGATATTTTTCTAGAATTATAGATATTTTTTGAATAGTGAAATATTGTAATTTATAGTATAATATAAATACCTGATTTACTGATACATGGATGATGTATGGATAGGATAATAACAATTTTTTCAGAATTACCTAAACTCATTACTATACATAGTCACATGAATCAATAGTATTGATATTATTTATCCAAAATAATAGAAAAATTAATAAAATTAATAATAAACACCCCTCTCATGCACTATAAATACTATCCCTCACTACCACTTATCGTCACACTTTCTACACCCTAATGCGTGTCCAAATTATGATCAACCCTCATCCTAAGACATTACCCCACATCCAAGATACTTTTTTCTTAATAAAATACCAATCACAATTCCCCTAAGGAGGTTACCAAGTAGAATAAGTTCAAGAGTTATATTCTTCTTTCATTTTAATTTAATTTACTATATATTTTGTTTTCTTTTATTATCCTCTGATAACCTCCATATCCCAAAGTGTCATTGTTTCGGTGCGGATGTGCGTCGGGTTACGCTGTTCCGCCAGGACGCGTTCGCGCGTGCACCCGTCAACCCGAGGGGATGGGCGCGCGGCTTGTGGTCCCGCAGTCCCGCTTTCCAAGGGCGGGCGGCATCCGTCCCTTATTCAGGGGCGTCTGCTCCTTGATCGAAACCGGGATGATGGGATGTCGGCTTCTCCTTCCTTGGACGTCTCCTCGGAACTTGTCGCCTAATCCGGGTCTCCCTCATAGACTTAAGAATGTTCGTGAATCTCGTTCCCGGCGCCATATCTTCATGGACACCGGTTAATTACGCTGCTTCCGCCCGGACGTTCCAAGGAGTCTGGGCGGGGCAGCAACCTGCGGTGAGAAGGCCGGGTGGCTCTGGGTGCTGTGGGCGTGTTGTAACACTGCGGCTCTGCACGTCTGTCTTCCGTCCCTAATAGGGCTTCTCGAAGGCACGATGGCCTGAGGCATCCCGTACTAGGTGCGGGGAACTGTGTCACCTGAGGTTTTCCTCAGCTTCCCGTGTTTAACACGGGGTATGCCGCGAGTTTAACGTCCAGCGGGGACGGCATCGGACCGATCAACACGAAAAGTGGATCAGATGACAGAACCCCTTGCGGGGAACCTCCGACGCTGGGGCCAGCACATGGGCGGCTTCCCAAGTAACGTGGAGTTAAGTGAAGTGGCATGACCCCACCGGGATGTGGCGGCCCGGGTAAGGATCAGGATGGATGATGAAGTGAAGAGCTTGGACCCCAGAGGGGCTTCCTACGTACCGCGCGTTAACACGGATCAAAGTCAACGTAGTTCGGGCATACAGTTTAACGTCATGCTGGACGATAAAAGGGGAAATGGAAAAGGGGGGCTGTGGGGAGGCACCGTGGAGATACACACGGGCAGTCTCCCACAGGGGCGGATTCATAGGTGAATCAACGCAAGCGTGAACCCTGGAGGGGTCCACTGATGGACGAACCGACGTAAATACGACCGGGACGACCAGGTGGTGGGCTTGGACCTCAGGGAGGCTTCCTACGTACCATGTATAGAAGACAGGGATCAAAGTCCACGTAGTTCAATCTGTCAGGACTTACGCACTTGGGGCGGCCCGGATACTGCAAAACTCAGTTGGAAGGGACTTGGACCGAAAGCAAAAGACACCTCGATCCCAGTCAGACCCTCTACTGGCTTCGGCAGTGGGGAGGTGCAATGGAGATACACATGTGCAGCCTCCCACGAGAAACTAGGGGTTTGTAATACCCTGCCCCCGTAGGGAAAAGCCACTCCCATTAAATCGTCCCAAAAGGGGGACAATCCCGACATCCCTGCAGAGACGAGCGGGTGGGGGCCACGTCCAAACCGGGGGAGACCCTGCGTGCGGAGCACGGGATCAGGTTGCGGACGGTTTAGCGTCTTGCCAGACGAAGTACAGTTTAACGTCATGTGTTGAGGACGAGGCACTTGGCAGTTTAACGTCTTGCAGCACGGACGATGGGGGCTAGGCAGTTTAATGTCGTGCAGCTTGGACGGGTGTGCAGTTTAACGTCATGCTGGGCATAGGTTGCCGGACGAAGCACTTGGCAGTTTAACGTCTTGCAGCGCGGACGATGTACAGTTTAACGTCGTGCAGGACGTATATGCAGTTTAACGTCATGCTGGACGAGTATGCAGTTTAACGTCATGCTGGACATATATGCAGTTTAACGTCATGCTGGACATAGGTGCGTGTCACTTCGCGCAAGCCTGGAGGGCCGCACGGGAAGACAACGCACGGTGCGGGCACCCGGGATGAGAATCATCGGGTGCCACACAGGCGGGTAACCTTAGGAGGTCAACGGGGACGACCCTGGCAGATTGCGCGCAAAAAGGAAGCTTTGCGCGCAATACTGCGGGCCGGCGCGCAATCGGGGCGGCTGGCGCGCAATTGGGCCAGCGCCTTGCGCGCGGATGCTTGAGATTGCTCACACCGGGCTTCGGATAGCGCGCGGGGGCAACGGCTCATTCTTTAACGAATGGCCACTTGAAAGAAGGGGGGTGCGCGCAATCAGGCCGGATTGCGCGCACCCCGGGGGCAATTGCGCGCAAGCGGGTTCTTTTGCGCGCAAAGGCCTTAGGGTGAGTTTTTATTCAAATGAAAGGAGCCAGCGGGGATTGCGCGCGAAGGCGGACCCCGAGGCTTTCTTGCGCGAAAGAAAGGAGGTTACCTGAAGTTCGTCATTGCGCGCGGAAGGGGTTGAATTGCGCGCACGGGAGACGTTTCGACTTCCAGCCACCTTTGAAACGTTGGGGGTCGCCTTGTATTTATAGGCAACCCCGGGCGCGGAATCCAGGATGCGAGCACGAAATTCCCCCCGCGGGCGCGGAATCGGGCGCGGCGCGTAAGGGAGTCGCGCGGACCCGCGGCGCGCAGAATTGCGCGCCGAGCCGGCGCATTGCGCGCATCCCGGGGGTTTTCCGCGCGGGACATCACCTTTGCGCGCGGGCCTCTGAAATTCCGCGCACGGCCTCCGGGCCCTCCGAAACATCCTTCCGACTCCAAATATGACCTCGCTTTCCGCATCCGGAGCTTCGTTTGGGAGCAACGGACTTTTCCGGCGTCTACAAAAGCCCCCCCTCGGAATCTGATCGGCGAGAGGTCGCAACGATCGGGTTCCGAGGGAGACGCCGGAATGCGGAAGTCCTGGGCGGCGCGGGACTTAGGCGCGCACAAAGGGGCACCGGTCGCGAACTTCGCCGCTGCGGTCGCGCAAAGCGCTTTCCGCGCAGCGCGGGCCCGGCCTCGCCTATAAATAGGGGCGCTGGGTCCCGCGTTCCGTACTCTGGCCTTCCGCGCGATAAGCTCCCAAGCTCTCGTGCGCGAAATTGCCTCTTCCGGTCGCGAAATTCGCCCGATCGGCGCGCAAAACCGTCCGGATTTCGCCTGCTTTTGCGCGAAAACCCGGAACTTTGCGCGACAGTCTTCCCAATTGCGCGCCGTCCACTTGGATTGCGCGCCAACCTTCAAACTTTTCCACCAGCCTCGTCCGATCCCGCACTCTTCATCCCTTAACCCGCACGACTCCCGAAACTTCTGAGATGGCCGCGCACAGAGGAAATGAGGGGGATGCCGCCACTCGCAGAGCTGAGATGGCGACGAACGAGGAGGTTTACGGAGCCAAGGAGATTGTTTCCAACAATCAATCCTTGTTCGACTTACTAACGCCGGCCCAGAAGACATATCCACTGTCGGACAACCTGCCGCTCTGGAACTTCGGCATCCTCGATGAGGTTCCGGTGCCAGGGTTCGAGATTGATGCGCCGCGGACCTGGGTGACCCGGGAGGACGAGCTTCACCGCTATAACATCACCAACAATGGGCATCCTGCCAGGGAAACCAGGCACTTGGATGTCTACGTCCTGAACCCGAGGACGCGAACCATTGATGGGGGTGAGCCTACAGCGGAGAATTCTCCAGCCCTCTACTCGAGCACATACCGTCAGAGTGTCACTGACGACACCAAGGGCTGGCTGAAGGACTGGGACTTGCGATCCAGGGGCAACTTTACCAGTGAATGGGCCTGGGCGTTCTGGGTACGCCACACTTGCGATCACTTCGCAGAGGAGCTGCGGTACATCGGCCTGTTCGAGGCGGTGTGGACGTCGCAGTTCCACTTCTACCAGCAGTCTGAGCTCGGGCCGGAGCTGTTCACTCGCTGGTCCCCGGATACCAACACCTTCCATCTTCACCATGGGGAGGTCGGCATCGGTCTCTGGGACATCCACTGCATCGGAGGTATCCCGCTGGAGGGCTACCAGTACGATGAGTTCCTGCCACCGAAGAACATCTGGGAGGACAGGTCACGGACTCCCATTCTGACCTGGCATCTTCTTGACCTGGCTACGCAGCGGCTCGGGATCCAAGACTTCCAGAAGGACATAGCCTACATGGATTGGTTCGGCCAGTTCCTGGAGCATGACCCGGCGGTCAAGATGCCAGGCAGGGGGAAGCGGTGCCCGACCGCAGCTCAGAGGAGCCGGAACGGGTCGTACTGGCGGGTCCAGGAGACGGGCGATTACCGCTCATGGGGGTACCGCGTCATCGAGGCCCGGGACCCGAACGTCCGGTACGCGGCGTTCCTGGCCGCCTTTCTGAGCGGGTGGCTCCTGCCAGTGCGGGATGCGAGGATGGGCGTCCGTCCGGCGACGCTGGCGATGGCGGGCGCCATTGCTGCCAATAAGAGGTACAACCTCGGGGTCCCAGTACTGGCGAGGCTGTATGCCATTCTGGGACGCATCTCACGAGGGGGGTCGCCAC
The DNA here is from genome assembly GCA_963277665.1 of Viscum album. Classification (NCBI taxonomy): domain Eukaryota; kingdom Viridiplantae; phylum Streptophyta; class Magnoliopsida; order Santalales; family Viscaceae; genus Viscum; species Viscum album. The sequence continues at coordinate 249,277,047 of OY728126.1, read as the reverse complement.
GAAGGATCTGTGGGCCCTTTCAGTTCTTCCACGGCTGGGTGGCTGCTCACCTTGGTGGGTATACGTTCCCAAATGCCATCAGTCCTCCGGGCAACGGCCTGCGACCCTCCCTGCTGAACATTGCAGGGGTCGCTCCGATGACCCTCAGTGAGGAGGGCGTGAGGGTTCGGATTGGCAATCATGCCAATTTCAACTTCAGCCCGTTCCCCACTCCCGTCGGCCAGATGATCGACAACGGACAGGGCCCGCTGGAGCAGCATGAATACTTCCTGAACATGCGGGGCGGGGTGCTCGTGGCTCGGATCGACGGGAAGGTGATCTGCGAGCCTTACGTGCCGACCCGGTTCGCCAGGCAGTTCGGGTGCCTTCAGCGGATGCCGAAGAGGGTATTCACTGCTGCCCGGGAGGAGACGAACCCCGGCGTCCTTCGCCAGATGTGGCTGATGTTCGTCGCCTTCGGCTCTGGCGACGTCATCACCCTCCCTCCTACCGGAGTTAACGCAGGCTTGGCAACCGAGTACGCCGAACACTAGGCCATCGCGTACCCTGAGGGGCTCTTGCGGAAGCTAGTTCGGCGGCTCGAGGCTACCCGTGCGGAGACCGGGCGTCAAGGAAGGAGGCGAGGCGCCGCCACACGGGGGAGAACGGAGGCGCGCCAAGCAGCGGAGCCGGCGCGGGCAGGGACTTCGGCGGCGGGCGCATCGCAGGCTGCCGCCACGACCTCGGCGCCCAGAGAGGGGGCACATGCGGCGGTCGAGGAGCGGCCCGGGAAGCAGGTGAGACGTCTGCTCGAACCCTCCCACGATGCAGTCTTCCCGGCGCTGTAGTCGGCCTGGATGACCCTGCGGCAGTCACTGGGGACCGACGTCATCTGGCGAAAGATACTCAGAGAAGGAATCTATCTGCCAGAGGTCGGGCGCCTCCAGATCACCGACAGGGTGGACTTCAACCGGCAATATGCATATCTGACGGCCATGGACGAGTACGCGCGCCAACGTGGTCAGCGTGCGGAGCCATCCCTTCTGGTGAAAGTGATGCTCGGTCTCGAGCCCGCTCCGGAACAGATGCCGCCGGAAGAAGATGACAGTAACGACTCCGAGGAGGAGGAGGAGACGGGGGAGGATGAAGGCTCCGAGGGAAGGTCCCATCGGGGGAGCCCACGGGAGAGCGGCGAGGTGGCCGGCTCTGACAACGTTGATGTCACTGAGCTCCTCGAGGTCCGCTTCTATCCCTACTCAACTTGCTTCATCCATTCTCTTATACAGCTTCTAACCCGTTTCTCCATCCTTCTCAGGAGCACACGGACGTCGGTCAGGCGTCCTCAACAGGAGTAGGAGAGGCGCCAGCAGGACAAGGCGGGGGCCAGGCACCCATTATCGAATTGACAAGCGCTAAGGGGTCCCCTGCTGCAACTGTTCCTGCGGCGACCGGGGTAGCGGAAGATGATGCTCCGAACTCCCGTAAGTCTCCCTACTTTACTGCTGGTGCTTGCCATTGACGATCCGTGACTAACCATGGCATGACCTGCGCAGTGATCTCAACATCGGAGGCTCGTCGGGTTGCCGAACCCGGGCCATCTACGAGTGGACCAGTGGTGGACATGCCGCCTGCTCCGGAACAGGCTTCCCAAACCGAGCCGGCCCCACCAACTGCTGATCAAGGGGCTGCGGACGTCGGCGGTGCTGCCACCGGAGAGAGGCTGGGGGCTGACGAGGGTGTCAGCGCCGCTGGGGAGAGAGAAGAAGGTTGCCCGGATGTTGGGGAACCTTTCCCTCGTGAGGACCTCCCAGGGGCGGACCCTGCAGCAGACCTGCTGGCTGCCTTCCCTGCCTACCGGCCTGCCGACCCAGAGGAGATGGATGACTCGGACGCGGAGGCGGTCGAGGATAGCCGGGTAACGCGACGCAGGGGGTGGAAGTGCATCCAGCGCTTCCTCAAGCGAGACCCATCGGAATGGCTGGGGCGCATGGGATCACTTCAGACCTGGCTGCGCTTCCTGTGTGCCGGGGGAGCTGATGCTCAACGCCTCCATCTGACGGTCCATGATTTCATGGCCGAGAAGATGCGCGAGAGCCGCCGGCGTGCCGACGTCGCACAAAGTCGGGACATGTCGGAGAGCACGCAGGCGGTCATCGCGGCAGAGCAGGAAGTCCGGCGCCTCGAAGGGCAGGCGGCAGAGAAGGAGGCCTTCGTCGCAGCATGTACCGAGCTTGTGGAGCAACTATCGGCACAACTGATCGACGCTCAGGTACAGCTGACGGAGGCGGGCCAACAGATGGTCACACTCCAAGTCGAGCGGGAGCGTGCACAGGCCAGGATTGACGAACTGCGTGCTGCGACCGCCGACGAGGAGAGGGCACGCAGAGAACGAGAAGCAGCCCTGGAGGCCGCCAGCCAAAGGGTAGCGGCATTAGAAAGACTCATTCAGCACGCTAATCCCTAAGGGCTGTTTTTTGCCATTCCCAGAACATTTGCTTCCGCTACTTAATATTTGATCCACTTGTACGAATCACCATATTTATCTGCGTCTTTTGGTTTAACATGCTCAACCACAAATTGTCTCGTGGGAGCGTTAACCAAGCATCAGGCATCCATAATTGGGCCTGGGTTTCTGGAGAAAAGAGGGAGGTCATTCCTGGGAAAGGAGACCTCAGACCTAACCAATGTATCGTCCCCCAACTTGTTCCAACACACGAGCGGGACAACGCTAGGGGCGTTGAGATTTTATCCGAACATAGGGAAATGAGAAAGGGTGAATCGCGTGTCCCGAATCCAGACATCCACAACGATCGGCCTTCCAGGAAATGCCCAAGACGGTAGGCGGACAGTGGATCGACCATAACAACTGCAATAGACGGACCGAAAAAGGCCATCATTCATATTGCAGGAGGCGGACCACATGTCATCATGAATACCGCTTTGGGGTTCCTTCAGACACAAGGGTGGAAAATCCAGATCAACAGGGCATGCGAAGCGTGGGGCGAAGTGACGATTTGTTCGGACAGAATCCAACGCTCTCAAAATTGTGCCACCGTGGGGAAAGCGTATTGGGCGGATGCACTAATCTGGCCGTGAGTCACCTCAATTCTCAGACAGCACCTCTCTGACGAGGAAACTGTCGCTTCCCATCATTGCGATGGGGCATCCCGAGCTGAATCGGGGAGAATATCACAACTGCACCACTCTACCCGAAGTCAGGCCAGACGGCCGGCGATGAGGAGGGGCGGGACTTATCGATCCCTGAGGCTGGACCCGAGTCGAAATGTCCGGGCGTTCCTACGTACTCCATCAGGCTGGAGATCAAGCCACACGTAGTTCTGTGAGTGCAGTTTAACGTCATGCAGGACGTAGGACCCCATTTGGGGTAGATCTTAGTTTAGGGTCTTAGAGCTCGGACCATAAGGGCTGGATCTTAGTTTAAGGTCTTAGAGCTCGGACCATAAAGGTGGAGGATCTTAGTTTAAGGTCTTAGAGCTCGGACCATAAGGGCTAGAGGATCTTAGTTTAAGGTCTTAGAGCTCGGACCATAAGGGCTAGATCTTAGTTTAAGGTCTTAGAGCTCGGACCAGAAGGGGAGATCTTAGTTTAAGGTCTTAGAGCTCGGACCATAAAGGGGGGATCTTAGTTTAAGGTCTTAGAGCTCGGACCATAAGGGGAGATCTTAGTTTAAGGTCTTAGAGCTCGGACCATAAAGGGGGGATCTTAGTTTAAGGTCTTAGAGCTCGGACCATAAGGGGAGATCTTAGTTTAAGGTCTTAGAGCTCGGACCATAAGGGCTCAAAGCACGCCACATCGTGGTCATATCCCCTGGATATGCGAAGATGCACTGAGGGATAGTGTCAAGAGTGTCGAGGTTTCGCCTGGTCAGAATGGGAGGTGGAAAATGTGAATCATGCGGCCATTCACTCGAGGACCGGGAGCACCGGCGTGACGATATGAGAATACTGCCGACCGTGGCGGAAAAGCAGCATCAACATCGCACCAACCGTTGGTGGAATGAGGCAGCAAACGAGCATCGACCGCTCAATCGCAGGATTTATATCGATTTGCTGCCCGAGGCCATTGGGGGTACCGGCCCGAGTCGGTGGGAGAGCACTGAGGCATTGTGTCCGAACCGTTCACGGGGGCTCCACCCAGGGCGTAGACGATGGGTCCGAATGAAAGGGAGCACGAAGCCTGAAAAGTGGAGGAAACCTGACCAAGCGGATCCTGACCCTCCTGGCAATAAACCAGAGTACTCTTGACACCGGTGGACCACGGCAAGGGGTCGGGGAACACGCCTTGAGGGTGACCTGAAGGCGGCGGATTCCCCAGAGAAGGGGGAATCTCTAAGAGGTGGGGGGCTGGACCCGAAGTTTCAAACATCCGGGCGTTCCTACGTATCCCATAAGGATGGGAATCAAGCCGCACGTAGTTCTTGAAGCGCGGTGCAACACAATCGGGCACCAGCGCGGGGAAGAGTGCGGGTCTGACCCTCGCACACAAAAGGAGCGGCATTTGATATTTCTTGTTTGTCCTTAAAGATGAATGGTTTTTCTTTGTGCGACGACATGCCCGTGATTGAGAAATCTCTGGCGTCGCCACAATAATCAAGCCATGGAAGGCATTGATGAATGGCGTGGTCATTAACCAGCGCCCAACATGAGTGTCCCCTGAGGAGGACATCACGATGCAGTGCCGTTTCTCGTCGGGCGGCCAAGACGATCACAGTTTACGGTCGTGTGGTAGGACCAGACAACACAGTTTAAGGTCGTGTGGTTCGGACCATGGAGGAATCCGCTTACCGCGGTACGGCGGACACGGCGGAGGTGGGAGCATACCCAGCCCTGCGGTCACGCACGATTCCAGGAGAAGAGTCTTGGGATGGGGGTCTGCGTGTGTCCATCACCCGAGGGGCAGAGATGCTAGCCTCCAGATATACTGGGCCCAGAACGCAATTGTTCGGGCGACTCCCTCCTCCTTATGGGGACGAGGGTCCAGCTACGCATGGCCCTTAGGGAGGATATCTGCATATATCCTTGGTGCTCAGATCATGGGAGCCTCGAACGACATCATTACCCTGGTTGGTCTGCCTAACGTGTAGAGGCGTACCGGAGGTCGGTATGAAGAGAGTGTCAAGATCCCACTACAACGCACAAAGGCGGAGTGTGATGAGGACTGCGCAACCAATGTTCAGAGCCCGAGAGAGCTGACATGGCGATCAAGGACGTTGCTGACGCACTCGCAACACAACATCCGATCGCGTCAGCCTAAGACGGGGCAAGCAAACGAGCATCAACCGCTCAATCGCAGGATTCATATCGATTTGCGGCCCAAGACCCGCCGGTAAATCGACCCGGAGCGGTGGGAGAGCACTGAGGCATCGTACCCAAACCGCTAACGAGGATCCCTTTGAGTGAAGGCTCGAACAAGAGGAAGCGCGAGGCCTGACAAGCAACACAGGACTTGTCGGGATTGAATCTGACACTACGAGTCATAGACCGAAGCACCCCAAAACATGTTAACAGATCTCCGGAAAGGGTCGGAGGACTCACCCTGAGAGCAACCGAAGGGGGGCAGGTCCCCGTGATCAACCAAGAGACGGGGCTGGACCTGAGACACAAGCGTCCAGGCGGTCCTACGTATCCCATAAGGATGGGAATCAAGCCATACGTAGTTCTGGAAAGGCAGTTTAACGTCATGCAGGACGATGAGGGGTGTGAGGTAGTCCCACACACGGGGGAGGCGTACGGCGCGGCCAGTAGACCGACGCGAATGAGGACATAATCCCCCGCTCACGCGATACGCCTCGCACAAAAAGGAGGGGAACTGGGGCCAGAGGCCCAACGCGGGATAGGGATTCCCGGGAAATGGGGCTGGGCCTGAAACATGATGTCCAGGCGGTCCTACATATCCCATAAGGATGGGAATCAAGCCATACGTAGTTCTTGAAGTGCAGTTTAACGTCATGCAGGACGATGAGGAAAAAAGAAGGGGGGAGCAGAAGGCATCCCCAAACGTGGAGGGGGGCGTACAGCGTGACGAACAAACCGACGTGAATGAGGGCATAGCCCCGCACTCACACCATACGCCGCACACCCCGGGGCAACTGGGCCAAGGGCCCGAGATGGGATGGAAATTCCCGAAGGATGGGGCTGGGCCTGAAACACGAGGGTTCAGGCGGTCCTACGTATCCCATAAGGATGGGAATCAAGCCATACGTAGTTCTGGAGAGGCAGTTTAACGTCATGCAGGACGAATGCTGAACAGTTTAACGTCTTGTAGCTCGGACGTAGTGCAGTTTAGCGTCATGCGGGACGAAGCACTTGGCAGTTTAACGTCTTGCAGCGCGGACGAATGCTAAACAGTTTAACGTCTTGTAGCCTGGACGAATGCAGTTTAACGTCGTGCAGGACGTGGTGACACTCAGGCAAAGTATTGCTTGAGGAACCTAGCGTTGGTGGGAGGAGTGACACGATCACCATCCATAGTCGCTAGGGAGTACGCGCCATTGGGATAGACCTTGTGGACAACAAAAGGTCCCTCCCACTTGGGCTCCAACTTGGGCGGCTTCCTGCCGGGGATCATCGGTGCTCTTAGGGCTAGCACTAGATCACCCTGTAGGAAGGAGCGGAGGCGAACCTTCTTATTGAAAGCTCGAGCCATCCTGCTTTGATGCCTCTCCAAGTTGTGCAAAGCGCGAAGTCTATTCTCATCCAGTGCTTCCAACTCGACTAGACGGGCTTCAGCAACTCTGTCCGGCGCTTGCTGGTCGTAGACCGCAGTGCGCAAGGACGGTAACTGGATCTCGATGGGCAGGACGGCCTCATCTCCATACACCAGGGAATAAGGGGTCATCTGGGTGGAATTGCGAGTCGTCGTCCGATAAGCCCAGAGGGCGTTGGGGAGCTTGTCCGGCCAACTCTTCTTGTTCTGACCAACCATCTTTTGCAGAATGTTAGATAGGGTTTTGTTAAACGCCTCGATCTGTCCATTCGCCTGCGCATGATAGCGAGATGTATGGTTCGAGCGGATGTTATACTTGGCGTACAACTTCTTCAACTCGGCTGCTCGGAAATTGGTTCCGTTATCCGTGAGGATAGCATGAGGCACTCCAAATCGATAGATGATGTTGGAGGTCACGAAGTCAGCGATCGAACAGGATTTGACCTCTCTGAGCGGAATCGCTTCTGCCCATTTGGAGAAGAAGTCTGTGGCGGTCAGAATGAACCGGCACTGGCGAGCTGTCGCCGGCGGGTAAGGTCCCACAACGTCCAGTCCCCAGACTGCAAAGGGCCAGGAATACCTTGTGGTATGGAGAGGCTCCGGCGGCCGATGCACAAAGTTCGCGTGAACCTGGCACGCATGGCACCTCCTGGCGTACTCGATGCAGTCATGGATCATAGAGGGCCAGAAGTATCCCAACCTCCGAATCTGGTGGGACAGCTTCGGCCCAGTTTGGTGGGCGCCGCATGAACCAGCATGAACCTCTTGCATGACTCGTGGGATCTCAACTCCCTGAAGGCAACGGAGGAGAACACCATCAAATCCGCGTTTGTAGAGGATCTGCTCCAGGCCGGGACTGCTCTGGAGGACGAACTGCGATGCGCGGCGTCGAACTCGCTCGCGCTCGGCCCGATCTGACGGAAGAATGCCATGTTGGAGGTACTCAACCAAAGGCGTCCTCCAATCAGGGGCTGATCCGACTGCTATATCTGGGGTACTCGGGGCTCCGGGCATAGGGGCAACCGTGGTGAGATTACTTACCAACGGGCCGCGATCTTCTTCCGGGATAACGGGAGCGATGAGCCTGCGGCGCGTCACGCGGACGATCAGGTTGTCCTGTTCAGGTTCCGCAAGTGACGCAGCCAGGCTGGCCAAAGCATCTGCTCGACCGTTCTGCGACCGGGGAATATGGACAATTTCTGGCCGAGAAGGGAACCGGGCCATCAGAAGGAGGGTGCACTCCAACAATGGCACAAGTTCCGGCTTCCTGACAACGTAGTCGCCATTGATCTGCTTAACGACCAGCTCGGAGTCCCCTTTCACGCACAGACGGGGCACGTCGATCTCGAGAGCTAACTCGAGGCCGGTGATGAGGGCATGGTATTCCGCCTCATTGTTGGTACAGCCCTCTGACAACAGGAAAGAGTATGGCAGCACGGCTCGCTCCGGGGTAATGAAGACGATGCCCAAGCCCACTCTATTGAGCTTAGGATTATCGAGTCTTCTACCGGTGGGGCTCCGGGAGGCACCGTCAAAGTGCATCTGCCAGCATGGATCGGCTCGATCAACCGAGAGAATGGTCTCATCAGGAAAGCCTAGATCCAGCGGCTGATCCGCGTAGGTCGGGTGAGCGGCCAGAAAGTCTGCCAACGCTTGCCCTTTGATGGCCTTCTGAGACACATACCTGATGTCGAACTGCTGGAGAATCACAGCCCACCGCGCTAGACGGCCAGTCAACATAGGTCGGCTCAGGATATATTTCAACGGGTCTACCCGAGAAACCAACTGTACCTCATGGTGCTGCAAGTAGTGCCGTAATTTCTGTACGGCAAATACGAGCGCCAGGCAGCTCTTCTCGATGGGGGAATACCTAACCTCCGCATCGAGGAGCATGCGACTGAGGTAATAGAGGCTATTCTCTGTTCCCTCGTTGTTCTTCTGGGCGAGAAGGGCACCCAGGGACCGTTCCAGGGCGGTCACATAAAGGACCAGCGGCTTTCCGGATACGGGCGGCATCAGGACCGGAGGTCGAAGCAGGTACTGCTTGATTTCCTCGAAAGCGGTCTGACACTCTTTATCCCATACATAGGTGACACCCTTCTTCATAAGCCGAGAAAAGGGCTTACACTTGCCGGCCAGATTCGCGATGAATCGGCGTATATAGGCTAAGTGGCCTTGGAACCCTTGCAGTTCCCGGACGGTACCCGGGGGAGGCATCTGGCTAATCGCCCTGATTTTCTCTGGGTCGATCTCAATACCCCGGTATCTTACCACAAATCCAAGGAACTTTCCGGAGGTGACCCCAAAGGCACACTTCAACGGGTTCATCTTCAGGCAGCGAGACCGGAGGAAGCTGAACACTTTCTCAAGATCTTTGAGATGGTCCTGACGCTGGCGCGATTTGACAACCAAGTCGTCGACGTAGCATTCCACCAGTGTGCCGAGGATTGGCTTGAATATGCGGTGCATCGCCCGTTGATAGGTGGCACCTGCATTCTTCAGGCCGAAGGGCATGACCCGGTAGCAAAAGGTACCTTGGGGGGCCCTGAAGGCAGTGAACTCCTCATCCTCAGGGGCCATCCGAATTTGGTTGTATCCGGAGTATCCATCCATGAAGGAGAGGGCTTGGAACCCTGCTGTGGCATCAATCAACAGCTCTGTCACTGGAAGGGGAAAATCATCCTTCGGACAGTGGCGGTTGAGATCGCGGAAGTCGATGCAGACTCTAATCTGCCCGTTCTTCTTCCTGACCGGCACAATGTTGGCCAGCCATTTGGGGTACTGAACTTCCCTCACGAAGTTGGCTTTGATAAGCTTGTCAACTTCGGCCTCAACCATGGCACCGTGGGATGGGTGCATCTTCCTGGGAGGCTGCTTGAACCCGCGATGGTTCGCCGGGAGACCTAGGCGGTGGACGGCTACCTGAGGATCTAGCCCCGGCATCTCGTCATAGCCCCAAGCGAACACATCACGGTGCTGCCTGAGAAAGTCCACGTACTGCTGCCGCTCCTCAGAGGGCATGGCGGCACTAACCAACGTGGGTCTTGGATCGGCCTCGGTTCCAAGGTTCACCTGTATTAACTCATCGACCGTGGCGGGGACGCCCTCCTCAAAGGCTGGGGGTGCGTCTTCCATACCCTCTCCACTCGGAGAGGGATCATCCACGGGAGAGACTGCGTTGGAAACTGCATTGGGGCTACCAGATCCTGCTGGGCCACTGGTGCTGGCGCGGGCGGTCGCGGCCGTCTCATCAGGAGACTCGCGGACCGTCAAGACCATGGCGACGTCCAACCGGTGAATCGGGAGGACGTAAGCGTCATCCAGACTTGCCCAGGGATCGCTTGCAACAGCGACAGGCTCAACCTCACCTGCCAGGATCTGCTTATCCTTGCTCTTGTAATAGTCCGCGTCCAGATAGCGGGCTTCACATGAGGCAAAAGGAGAGGCATCTCCTTGAAGCACGCCTACTCGACCATTAAGGGAGTATTTGAGGCATTGGTGGTATGACGAGGGAACCGCCGCATGAAGGTGAAGCCATGGCCTGCCCATCAATGCGTTATACGCAGTGTCCTGAGAGACTACCATGAATTCGGTGTTGGCAACCAAGTCACCGAACTGGGTCTTCAAACGTATCTTGCCGACCGGGGTTTGCTCGGTGCGGTCGTACCCCTGGATCCTGAGGTCGGAGGGAATCAAGTCATCCTCAGACAACCCCAATCTCCGGAGCGTCCGAGTTGGAATCAGATTAATCCCGGACCCCGTGTCGACAAGACAGCGCCGGACTTCAAGGCCGTTGAACTGGCCGGTGACATACAGCGGACGAATGTGTCCCTGTATAGGAGGGTCTTCATCCTTACCAGAGAACGAGATAACTGCCTGACATTCGGCGTCCTCGATCGTTTCGGCGTGGAAGGCCTCTGCAGCCGCAACCTCTGTCTCGAACTGGAGGGGGCTCTTCAGGGCTTCAGCGAGTGCCTCGCGCATCTCAGATGACATGCGCAGAGCCTCAAGGATGGAGAGCCTTGCTGGGATGTCGGCCAAGTGCTTCAGGACATCATACTTTTTGGCCAAGCGCGAGCTCCTGGTTGCAGGAGATTGCTCTGCGGTTGGTGGCATGACGGGCCTTACCGGTTGGATCGGCGGCCGACTGGTACTTGGCGCATCTCGCTGTTCACTGGTCGCAGTCCGGGAAATGGTCACCGTACTGGAGTCAGGAGGCCGGGATGGACTTGTGGCAGGGCGGAGCTGGTCGCGACGCGGCTGAGGCGGTTCTGCCCGGTCCCATACCACAAACAGTGGCGGAGGCGAATCCGTCATCCCCGGATGGGGAGCCTGCGCACGTTGAGCTCGATCTTGAGCCTGCCGCCTAGTCTCAGTGGCGTGCACGGCCTGGCCGGAGGTACCGACGGCTGTGCCCCGGCGACTCCTGCTGCTGCGGTTCTTCCGACGGTGGCGACGACCGGGGACGCTAGGGAGGTCCACCTGGTGTTCTTCAACGTCGGGAACCGAAAAGGGATTTACCAGCTCGACGGTGTTAACCGAAGCGTACCCAATACCGTCATCGGACGAATCATCCATCACCGGGCGGATCCGAGGAGGGACCCCCATCCCCGGGGGCATGAAATCGCCGAGAGTACGGGATAGTGGCGGAACTGGCGGGGCGCGCTCTTCCTTCTTGCGCTGCCGCCGTTTGCTCCTCTTGGAGGAGGCAGACTGGGACGACGATGCCGAAGCAGCACCCGCAGGTTCTGGGGGCTCAGGCTGATTCAAGCGCGCACGGATGATTCCCTGGGCGCGAATGGTCGTCTTGTGGGCCATCCAGTTATTATGCTTCTGGGACCCGTGGTCGGAGACCAGCTGCCATTCGTCCTCGTTGCCACTATCGTCATCTGATCCCACGAACACGCCCGCTACCTGTGCTGGAGCTGGGCCCAACCTGATTACATTGTTGTTAATCTGGTCTTGGAGCCAGTCCTTGAACACATAGCACCGCTGGATGGTGTGCCCCAGGGCCCGATGGTAGGGGCAGTAGCGGGGGTTATCCGTGAGATGTGCCTCCTCTGGCCTCCAGCACTCAGGCAATCGCACAATCCTCTGCTCCAGGGCGCTCCGGAAATAACCGGGGACCTGATCCTCATGGAATGAGTACGTCAGGTGTCGCGGGCCCCTGGGAGCGCGGTCTTGACGAGGGGCTGGAGGGGCCTGCCGAGGAGGTGGACCCTGATTATCTCGCCTGGGTTGCGGCGGTACATTACGCGGAGGGGCTGGCCGGTTCTGAGGCTGCCGTTGCTGGGCCGGGAACTGAGCCCGTGGAGGCGGATTCCTGTGAGGCTGCGGAGCTGGCCTCACCGGCAGCAGCTCCAACGGCCTGGGAGCCTCTATCTGGGCCACAGCAGCGGGCTCAGCCCTGCTGGCTCTCCTTGCAGGAATCATAGGAGGCAGCGGGTGTGCCTGGATGGCCTGTTGCAGGGCTTCCTCAAGACGTTGAGCTTTGTCTGAGAAGTCCCTGAACCCTCCGGGGTAATTCTGAGTAATCAGGGAAGGGACCAGCTCGGTCTTGACGTTCCCGACGCACATTGTCAGCAACTGCTCCTGATTCAATGGCATGTCAAGGGAATACGTGAGACCCTTCCATCGGGCGACGAAGTCCGCGACTCGCTCATCAGGCCTCTGCTTGCACTTGAAGAGGTCTGCGATACTCGTCTTCCGGGTCGTGGAACTGAACTGGTAGAGGAACTGTCTACGGAGGTCCTCCCAGCTGGTTACCGACCCGACGGGGAGCTGGCTGTACCAGACAAATGCTGGCCCTTCCAGTGTCTGGACAAAGCAGCGAAGCTTAGCGGCCTCTTGCTGCGCCGGAGTCCCCAACATAGGCCCGCACCTCGAGTTGAAATGGGCCAAATGTTGTGGCGGATCTCCGGTCCCGTTGAAGGGGGCGAAAGTGGGATTCCCGAATCCCGGAGGCGCCGGCATGTCATCCACCCATGCTGGGTATGGCTTGCCGTCCGGTGGGATCGCCACCTGCCGAGTCTCCAAGGCTTCCAAGCGGGCAATGAGTGCCGCCATCGGATCGTCCGGACATGGGTTCCAGTCCTGGCGAGGATCTCTAACCACGAGCGCATTGCATGGCCCTTCAATCGGGTCGTCGACCGGATCGTCGAACTCGGCAGCTCGTGGGATGGCTGGCGGAGCGGCCCTTGGGGCAGCGGGAGGAATCCGAGCGGGATCTCTCGGGTAGTCGCGCTGCTCGGGAGGGTGTGGCGAAACATACCGCGCCCTCTTGCCGTAGGCAATGGCCTCTCTCCTGTCGGCGAACACGGCGTAATCACGGTTGCCCGGGAGAGTCTCATCGAGGGGTGGTTGTTCCGGTCCCTGCTGCCCTGGCCTGGGATCACCGTAGTCAGGCCGCCGTTCTGCAGCGCGCTCGGCGAGGAGCTGGTCAACCAGCCTCTTCTGTTCGGCGAGCTGCTGACGTAGCGTAGCCTTCTCGGGATCCTCCTCTGCCTTCCGCATGGAGGCAGATGGGTCGGCGGGCCTTATAGCCTCGCTGTGCTCTTTTCCTTTGCTGACGTTTCGGCTCAACGTCAGTGCTTCAGTGGGTGCGGGGAGCCCCAGGAGGTTCCTCTGATGACGAGTAACTCTCACTGATGGGTCTGACGACGGCTTGTCTTCGGGGGGGAAGCCCCCGTCGAGAAGTTCCAAGTCGTTCCCCTCTCCCGACAGGTCAGCCATATTGACTGTTCCTGTCCCTGGGGATATACCCTCAGGGCCACCCAACGAATCGGGCTGTCGGCGAATCACACTGAAGCGTAGGGCAGCGTACTGCCCCCATCCACGGATATACACGTGGGGAGTGGCTTCCTCGATAACTTTGCGGAGTACTTGAAAGCACTCAACGCATCGTTGTTGGAGGGCCTCGTGGTGCCCAAATGACCCGGGGTGCCGAACCGCGGGGAGCATGGCCAGGTCAATTTGACGGCACTGCTCACCAATATCCTCCAGGTGTAGTTGACTCCCGGGGTATGGCATTTGTAGGCAGTGAAGACGGGAGTGAGTCTCCCGGAGAGTTCGGCGGAAGCACTCGAACTCATCCGGGGTGAGCGATTCGGGTGCATCAAAGCCCGGTCCTGCGACTGGCCAAAACTTCTCAGGGAGGTGGCCCTCTGCAAGGACGGTCCAGAAGCTCCACGACTCAAACTCGGGACCCAGATCTCCTCGGTCCTCTTCCATGGCTGGGAACGGACGGGGAACTGGTAGTGGTGCCGAGGCGGGCCGTCGGGCCGACGGGCTGGCCGGCGGTGAATACGGCGAGCAGGCCGATTGGCCTCCATATCCCGGGCCTCCCCCTGAGGGTGGCGGTGCCCCAGCTACCACATCACGATAGGACGGGCCGGCGAGCGAACATCCTGCCGTAGCATCGGTGCTCGCCGAGGGCGCACCAGATCGTGGTTCGACCGTCGGTCCCCAGAAAAAGTCTCCGGCTTCTCTGATCGAGACGGAAGGCACTTCCGGAGGGGCCGGTACCAACCGCAAGTTTGATCCTTGGGGGTCTACCAGGCCCTCGTTACTCCGGATATACCTTCGGAGAGACGCGGGGATCACATCGATCTCGCTCTCGGGGAGCACGAGGCTGACGTGCCGCATTCCTACCCCTGCCCTTGACTGGCGGGATTGGGGAAGGGGCTCTGTCGCCGAATCGTACTCTGCCTCTGAGTCAGAGAAGCAAACCGGTCGGATCTCTGTCCGGAACTCCGCAACATTCTTCCCTCGGCGTCGACGCCTTGCCTTCCTGCCCCTGGGTGGTTCTTCGGGGCAGGGCTGATCTCTGTCCTGGCGTCCTCCGGCCGCACTGGTGCTGGGGCCGAGAGGACTGGGAACCAAGGTGCGAGGGGCACCGGGACAGATATCAAAGGGGACGCGGGGAGAGATGATCCCGGGCAGGACTCCGGGCCGGGATCGGGAGGTGGGATGACCCATGCCTCCTGGATCGGCCACACAGAGTAGATCCTGCCGGTGAATAGCGCTACCGCGAGGTGGTCCGCGGTGGCTACTGCCAGTGCCAGCAACCGGGAGAGTCAACCCAACCTGCCTTTGGGGCGGTCGGGGCCTCGATCCGGGTCGGGCATAGGAGTTCCCCCGCTCAGGATGCACAGAGGCCTGGCGACTGGAGCCAGCAGTGGCTTGGGCCAATGCGGCCGCTGTTGCTAGAGCCCCAAGGTGGGCATCCTCTTCCGCTCGTGCCCGACGTTGGCGTCGAGACAGACGAGCCGGGATGAGCGGCGCGGGCAGGTGGAGAGCCTGTTCCTCGACTTGAGGGGCCTGGCGGCGATGTCGCCGTGGCCTGGCGGGAGCCCTTATCGTGGATCCCTGGAGCGGACCTCGGATAGGGTGATCCTGGGCATCTTCCACTTCATCCGCATAGGGAAGGGAACTGTCAGAGTGCTCCGGGGATAAACTCCCGAAGCGATTGGACGTTGAGGTAGGCAGTGGTGCCTCCCTGCGCGGCCCTCGGGGGCGGCGGTGGTGGCGAGGCGCAGCCTCCTCAAGGTCTAGGCGAGCCATGTCCCTAGTGGGGATGACTCCCTCTTCCTCGTATCTCCGCACCAGGGTGTTGATCACCCTTCTCTGGATGACCTCCGAGGGGGAGAGAGGGCGTGGTCGTCCCGCAATTGCGGCTGCTGGGACGGCTGTGGAACGGGCGGGACCGCGCGGAGTAGCCGCGTCGGTGTTTCCCCTGTCCCTGCGCCAGTGGGCGGGTGGCGTTCGGGCACTAGATCGGGCGACCTGATTTCTGAAAGCAGGGAGAATGACCCATTAATACTGACAGGAAAAAGGAATCGACAACCAACCATTAGCGCCACGACGCCTTCCGTGGGGGGAACCCAGGCCCTCGACGTTGCGAGACGGAGTGCCCGATGTCCCTTCCCCAGCCCCTGGCGGGTAAGACTGAATGCTTGGCCGGGCAACACGCCGGTCTTCCAACACCTCTGAAAGCCATCGGTCTTCGTATCGAGGAGAAGAGATTCACGTCGGGTTCACCATTTTTCTGTTTCGGTGCGGATGTGCGTCGGGTTACGCTGTTCCGCCAGGACGCGTTCGCGCGTGCACCCGTCAACCCGAGGGGATGGGCGCGCGGCTTGTGGTCCCGCAGTCCCGCTTTCCAAGGGCGGGCGGCATCCGTCCCTTATTCCGGGGCGTCTGCTCCTTGATCGAAACCGGGATGATGGGATGTCGGCTTCTCCTTCCTTGGACGTCTCCTCGGAACTTGTCGCCTAATCCGGGTCTCCCTCATAGACTTAAGAATGTTCGTGAATCTCGTTCCCGGCGCCATATCTTCATGGACACCGGTTAATTACGCTGCTTCCGCCCGGACGTTCCAAGGAGTCTGGGCGGGGCAGCAACCTGCGGTGAGAAGGCCGGGTGGCTCTGGGTGCTGGGGGCGTGTTGTAACACTGCGGCTCTGCACGTCTGTCTTCCGTCCCTAATAGGGCTTCTCGAAGGCACGATGGCCTGAGGCATCCCGTACTAGGTGCGGGGAACTGTGTCACCTGAGGTTTTCCTCAGCTTCCCGTGTTTAACACGGGGTATGCCGCGAGTTTAACGTCCAGCGGGGACGGCATCGGACCGATCAACACGAAAAGTGGATCAGATGACAGAACCCCTTGCGGGGAACCTCCGACGCTGGGGCCAGCACATGGGCGGCTTCCCAAGTAACGTGGAGTGAAGTGAAGTGGCATGACCCCACCGGGATGTGGCGGCCCGGGTAAGGATCAGGATGGATGATGAAGTGAAGAGCTTGGACCCCAGAGGGGCTTCCTACGTACCGCGCGTTAACACGGATCAAAGTCAACGTAGTTCGGGCATACAGTTTAACGTCATGCTGGACGATAAAAGGGGAAATGGAAAAGGGGGGCTGTGGGGAGGCACCGTGGAGATACACACGGGCAGTCTCCCACAGGGGCGGATTCATAGGTGAATCAACGCAAGCGTGAACCCTGGAGGGGTCCACTGATGGACGAACCGACGTAAATACGACCGGGACGACCAGGTGGTGGGCTTGGACCTCAGGGAGGCTTCCTACGTACCCTGTATAGAAGACAGGGATCAAAGTCCACGTAGTTCAATCTGTCAGGACTTACGCACTTGGGGCGGCCCGGATACTGCAAAACTCAGTTGGAAGGGACTTGGACCGAAAGCAAAAGACACCTCGATCCCAGTCAGACCCTCTACTGGCTTCGGCAGTGGGGAGGTGCAATGGAGATACACATGTGCAGCCTCCCACGAGAAACTAGGGGTTTGTAATACCCTGCCCCCGTAGGGAAAAGCCACTCCCATTAAATCGTCCCAAAAGGGGGACAATCCCGACATCCCTGCAGAGACGAGCGGGTGGGGGCCACGTCCAAACCGGGGGAGACCCTGCGTGCGGAGCACGGGATCAGGTTGCGGACGGTTTAGCGTCTTGCCAGACGAAGTACAGTTTAACGTCATGTGTTGAGGACGAGGCACTTGGCAGTTTAACGTCTTGCAGCACGGACGATGGGGGCTAGGCAGTTTAATGTCGTGCAGCTTGGACGGGTGTGCAGTTTAACGTCATGCTGGGCATAGGTTGCCGGACGAAGCACTTGGCAGTTTAACGTCTTGCAGCGCGGACGATGTACAGTTTAACGTCGTGCAGGACGTATATGCAGTTTAACGTCATGCTGGACGAGTATGCAGTTTAACGTCATGCTGGACATATATGCAGTTTAACGTCATGCTGGACATAGGTGCGTGTCACTTCGCGCAAGCCTGGAGGGCCGCACGGGAAGACAACGCACGGTGCGGGCACCCGGGATGAGAATCATCGGGTGCCACACAGGCGGGTAACCTTAGGAGGTCAACGGGGACGACCCTGGCAGATTGCGCGCAAAAAGGAAGCTTTGCGCGCAATACTGCGGGCCGGCGCGCAATCGGGGCGGCTGGCGCGCAATTGGGCCAGCGCCTTGCGCGCGGATGCTTGAGATTGCTCACACCGGGCTTCGGATAGCGCGCGGGGGCAACGGCTCATTCTTTAACGAATGGCGACTTGAAAGAAGGGGGGTGCACGCAATCAGGCCGGATTGCGCGCACCCCGGGGGCAATTGCGCGCAAGCGGGTTCTTTTGCGCGCAAAGGCCTTAGGGTGAGTTTTTATTCAAATGAAAGGAGCCAGCGGGGATTGCGCGCGAAGGCGGACCCCGAGGCTTTCTTGCGCGAAAGAAAGGAGGTTACCTGAAGTTCGTCATTGCGCGCGGAAGGGGTTGAATTGCGCGCACGGGAGACGTTTCGACTTCCAGCCACCTTTGAAACGTTGGGGGTCGCCTTGTATTTATAGGCAACCCCGGGCGCGGAATCCAGGATGCGAGCGCGAAATTCCCCCCGCGGGCGCGGAATCGGGCGCGGCGCGTAAGGGAGTCGCGCGGACCCGCGGCGCGCAGAATTGCGCGCCGAGCCGGCGCATTGCGCGCATCCCGGGGGTTTTCCGCGCGGGACATCACCTTTGCGCGCGGGCCTCTGAAATTCCGCGCACGGCCTCCGGGCCCTCCGAAACATCCTTCCGACTCCAAATATGACCTCGCTTTCCGCATCCGGAGCTTCGTTTGGGAGCAACGGACTTTTCCGGCGTCTACAGTCATGATAACTCTTGTATCTTTTTTATACTATATTTTTTTGTATTGATGGAATAATCCATCATCTAATCTCTTCCCTCGTTTTTAAATGATAACATGGTCTGTGATGTGTCTATTTACCACCATTGTGGACGATATGTTCTCATTTCCCATTACCTTATTCTGGTCTGGTAAAAAACAATTTTTATCGTCAAAATTTTTTTTATTATGTTTATTATAACATTTTTAATGTTATTAAAATATTATGTAAATATATTTTTAAATTAAATGACTCTAAATCATGATATTCATAAAAATCACAAAATAAACGAATTCTTTTTCATCAATGATTTATCTAAGGAATCATCATCATGAAAAAATAACATTATATATAGAACAATTTAATTTTTTATATTAATTTTTATCATATAATCTCACTTCTCTAGAATTATAACAATTTTACAAGAATATCCATAATAAAACTCAAGGGAACCAATCTTGAAATCCATGAAATGAGTGCTTCTGGAATGACAAAATTAAACATGATTACCCAAAAAGATGACCCTCAATGAAACTAATAAAATTATAATTAATTAAAAATATGTAATATAGATACTGGATTAATTTTCTAATAAATTTAATTTTATTATCTTAGATATTATGTTCATGTAAATAACACTTTCATAGATAATTTATCAAATTCTCTCAGAACCCCCGTTTTTCTTTTAGGTTACACTTTCTCTTTGTATACACCAATGCAATTATTAATTATTATTATTTACTCTGCCCATATTATGTTTTTTTATGTTCAAAAATATTTACCTAGATCAATTATAAATTCATTGAGAGGTAAATACATGTTTTATAATATTCTCTTTTCAATTCCTCCCCATAAACAAAGCTAACTATTGGGAACTACCCAATTTCATGCCCATTTTCAATTACACTTCATCATTTGTTTTATTCCAGAAATAACTTTTTAAAAATATAATATTTATCAGAAAAATATAAATATACTCATTTCTCATTTTATGGAATCAATTATTCATTTCCCCTCTTTAATGAATCGTTAATATTGTCCCGTAAACCGCACTAAAGTGGATCTTTGTTAAAGATTCTTAAACACTTTTTTTAAATGTATTTAATTTAGTTGAATATAATAAATCATGATATATTCCGATTTTACATTATTAATGTCCATGTATTATTAAAATCCATTCTTTCATGGACACTTTTATGACACACCCATTTTGATGCTCCATGACATGATTTTGATACACATTCATATCCATGGCTAAACCATATATTTATTTTTGATTCTTCTCATAGAACACAAATTTATAAAAATGTTATGAATGGTGTACTTAGATAATAATCTAATGCATTGGGTAATGTTTAGTCTCATGATGATTCATGTTGTGATAGGGAGTGAATTTGATTCTTTTATGGGACTATATCCGCCCTGTATAATAGTCTTGGCAGCTAGCTTTGACTCATTCTTATTTCATGACATATATTTTTTACACACTTCCATTATGTCATGATTAAATGATCCCATAATCTACATGTTATGTTTCCATATGATTATTCATGATCCATTCCTTTTAATGTCATCTTCTTTTTCCTTCTAACCGATGTGTTATGATTTATTCCTATGTTAATTCCCATACTGGCTCTTTATCTCATCTCTTTGGGTCATGTATTTCTTAGCTTATCCTATGTAGATGTAAGAGATAAAATGAAGTTCAGATATATATATGTACATTAAATATAATATTTCATTCTTATCATGTTTTAAAATTATGCATCTATTCTTCCAAATTTATTGGAATTTTCAATTTATTTCGAATAATTGATGGTTGACTATACTTAAAATAAGGTATTAATTTGTGAAAAGTGATAGGGTATCTTTAAAAACACACTATATAAATTAAATGGAACCAAAATTAATTCATAATGGTTATAAATTACGTCTAATATATATATATCCTTGAGAGAACTGCCATAGTTTTCCCAAAGTCATCCACTTTATTCCTCAACCAGAAAATCCAAATGACAACTCTCAAGACTCAAATGTTGAAAGGATAAACTTATGAGTTAGTCATGACCAAACAAGCCACTATTGTTCCCACAAATAAAACATGTACCATAAAAGAAAAACAATAAGGGCTTCATCTCCACTTGAATATCCATGAAATGTGTAACCATATATATAGTCAGTAGAGAACCAACAATACGCCTCAAATTACTAATGAATAGTTAAGGGTATTCACTAACATGTATACAAATTTAAATAAATATAACATAAATTTCATTACATGAAACTATTGGATATGTTGTGGAGATAAAAGTAAATAGACATTAAACAACTATATTATGAATATAATTACTTACTCCATATACTATGAGGATCTATACATGAAATTTTACAAACTTAACTGCTCGAAGCATGTATCCTAATGATTCTTATCTTGAGATATTGAAATTATGTATCCCATCATAACCAAGATTTTTTTAGTTAAATATGACAACACATCCCCTATCGTTTCAGTTCAACATTATATATCTATGCTAATCTTTTGGGAAGGGTAAGGTGTATACAATGTATAGTCCTTAGTTCGTCTTGTGGAATGGGTGGAGGATTATACTCATCCAAGGCTAAAAATCTCATCCTATGAGGGTATCATATATATAAATGGACAATGGGTATACATAATAGATTATGTGTAAGGAATAAATAAAAATATATATATATATATACATATTATAACCACCTAAAATTTTTGTTTATATAAAACCCAAATAGAATCCATGTTCAAAAATAACCAACCCTAAAATTCATCATGTTCATAAATCTAAAGAAGAGTATATATTCCTAAAAACATATATTCACATTACATTAACGTAAAAAGATTTAAATAAAGGGAAATTACGTAAATAATTTGTGAGATAATGGGGATGAAAACTTATAAATTCTCATGGTATAAATATTATGTAAAACATCTCTAAAATCAAGATTTAACATGTTATTTATGGATAACATGTGAAAATACAACATTATATTTTATCATTTATAGGTTAATATTCATTATTTTACTTATATAATAGTATATTAGACTATAATAATTGCATAGATATCATTGAGAGATAAATAGGGAAATATGTTATGTTAGTATTGGTTTTGTAGAATCCCTCCTCTGATGCCACTTAATGGTACCTGAAGATGGTGGAACACAAGACCTCAAGCACACCACCCCGAATGGCATAGGATGATGAATAGAAGATAGGTCATAGGGTGATTTCATAGATATATTTTTCTCTCATGAATCATAGTATATAGAATAATTTTATATTTAACAATAAGAAATAGTATAAGTAACAATAAGATTCAGATATCAGTGGAAAAAAAATTCACAATCTTGCAAATAATGAAATAAGTTGGAGAAGTGAAATAATCAGAAGATAGAGTGTTATGTTAATGTTATTGTAATGTAACTATACATTACTTATCATGTAAAGGGGAAGGGGATATATATATATGTTCAAATAAATATATAAAAAGGGGAAAAGATGGTATGTTTGGGATCTCAATCATAGTATTGGTCCTCTGCACCAATCTCCGACCTAGAACTAACAATCAATCATGGAAATTGGATACATCATTTTGTATATAACTACAACCATAATGACTACCCATGTACCAAATCTGCTCGAGCAATGTCTAAGATACAATCTTAGTAGGTCTACACCCATGGTATCTAGGCCATTCCTTTTCACGCTACATGTAAATTAAACCGTGTTCCATATTTAATAAATAAAAAAATTCAATACATTGGACCCACTTCCACTTAAAAACCCATCCATTTTAATATATTTTTATAAATATGGTGATTCTAAACAATGGGATCCTAAAATTATATGTTTGGTGATGTAATCTATAATAGGGTGGACTTTCCCCAATATTTTGATTAGGCTTAGAGGAAACATCCTTATTTTTTTAATTCCATTAGATCTGTTCTCTATTTAAAACATTTATTCAAAATATATTAAATTATATATTAAATACAAATTATAAAATATAGCGAGACTCCATGTTCCTGCCCATAAAAATATGAAGGGAGATTTCACGTATCGCATAGGGGGATCGGTTTGTAACCATTCCATGGAGTCCATCCATGGTGACCAAAAAATGATATCTCATGTATCACTCCAATCATGGTGTGAAAAAAATTAAGTACTGAAATAAATCATAGTTCATACCTAGTTTTTAATGTAAGTTCTCAATTTTATCTTGGAATGGTACAAGAAATATTGCCATGATGCACGTCCAAGCGGTCTTCTTAGGGTACTCTTATCACTTTTCTTGAGGAAAATATGATTATGCACAGTGAAACCTTCAAGAGACATTGATGATGTTCTCCCTACATGTTTAAAAGCACTAAATATGTATTGAAATTTAAATAGTGTTCATCCAAGGGGTCCAAAAATAAGAACCCATTGTATCACCCATAACACTAAGGTGAATCAGCTAAACAAGAAACACACATATATAAATAAAATTCCTAATAAGTAATTTATCATTTCGTAAATAATTTACATTACCCGAGGTATATTGGTCAAGTCATTTGATTGGGATAAAATCTATTTATGTCATAAGGAATAAGGCACATTCACTTTACCAAATCAATTAATTTAAAAATTATTGTGTAGCGTATAGTGAAAGGCATTTTCCTTGGGTTTATCAATGTAAATAGTTAAATCTGTAGATCATGGTATATAAAATGAAGAAAAAACCCTTAGGGGTGTATATAAAACTATCAAAAAATTAATGTTATAAATTATAGGTCAAGAATTCATAATTTGATGGAATTAATCATAGTGATCAACCCATAAGGTTGATTCTCTACATGATTGGGTCCCCAAAGGCATGAAAAAGCCATCAATTAAATTTCATTTGATAAATTCTCAATGAATATTGAAAAATCGTGCTCACAGCGCAACATCACATTTTATTTAAATTAATATACAAAAGTTAATGAGTCTACACCACCTACCGTAGCCTCATATAGGTTCTCTTATCTAGGTACACACTTTGGTTTGAGATAATTTGGAAGAAATGGAAAAAAATATCCAGGGATGTGACAATGGTGGAAATGATTTTGAACCAAGATATCAAAACCAATTTGATGAAGAACATGAAATATATTAGATAGGATTGAAAAGCTTACCATGATGGATCTAATACTTGTGATTGATAGAAAAACGTGTGACAAATGGTGGAGGATTCTAGATCTCTAGCTTGAGGGAGAGGAGAGTTCCACGTGAATAGTGGAGGAGGTGTCCACTGGAAATAACAAGAGGTGGAAGAAGAAAGAATGTTAGATCATTAAATATTAGTTAAAATGTAATTTCATCCAAATTTACAAATATGTGCAGTTTGTAATCATGATTGGACAAACCAAGCGCCAACTACAAACTAGTTTCTGCTTCAAAGGGGCACTAGGCATGGTTAAGTGAATAGTTTGTCTAACCAAGTAGAAACAATGAAATATTTCTATATCCCAAAACTATGTAGTAGTACATGAACATGTTTCTAGGGTTACATAGTTGTAGAAAAACCGTATGGACACCATGTTCCCATTTTTTCATCTACATAGTTTATGGAAACTGTGTGGGCTAGGCTGCACAATTTCTTCTAACCATGAGGCCTAGTACTGTCTTCCCATTTGGGGATCTAGGCTTTGAATGAACCTGAAGAAAATTTGAATCTTCCTTTTCTTGATTTTAAATCACTATTAGGGGTGTGTTGTGGAATTTAAACCAAAAAGTAAATGGTTTGTGCCTTTGAAAAAAATTGGGACGTTAGAACCTCTCCTCGTAAAGAAAACTCATCCTGATGTTTCCATTATTAGGGTGGTACAAAAGAATATGAGAACAGCTTCATCCGCCACACAAATAAATTATATATCCACTCCCATGTATCTTTCTATATGAATCTATTTTTCTATAGCATCTAGACCAGAGGAACTGACCAACCTCAAATAACCTTCTTGCTCCAATCAATAATACATATTAGAAGCTCCTTGATGGATGCATCATATTCCTACTCAATATTGTTAGGGTCAAATGTATGAGATCAGTCAGCATGATAATGTTGAATCTATGATACATGGAAGACAACATGCATGGTGTAATACTTATGAGGTAACAGTAAATGATATGCTACTGACACAACTCTCTTCATCATATTGAATGGAATGACACTTTAAGGAAATAACTTTTCCAATCTATTAATTCATCTGTTACCCAATCATAGAGATGCATGGAGAAAGATCCAATGTACCACCCAAAACCCTAGTAGAATTCAAAAACTATCGGTATAAGGATTCATCCTAGACTCAGTAGTAACTATAAACTTCTGGAATTATCATGAGATTCTATAAATTATCATATAAAGTTATAACACCCTGTAAAGCTTCTTCACCTTCCTTTAGCCAAAAAAGAGGTGAACGATAAATCCTACTGTATATGGCCGCATACAGAGCCATCAAAATCATTTCCTTAAATCTTTTGTTGTAGGAAAACTACAGTAGAGGTATATTTTTTCGAATAAACCCCTAATATTAATGATATAGTCTTGTACCATATCCTATAACACTCATATGTTCTACTCAGATTGCCTGTCTGTCTAAGGATGATATGCAGTACTCAAGATCACCTGTGAATGAAGATCCCCTTTCAAAACATGTGAAACCCATGAAGTGAAATGAAAATCTCTATCCAAAACAATAGAATATGGAACACCATAATGTATCACTATTTTATATATGTAAATATTTTATAACTCATCAATACAAATGGAATACGAGATTGGTAAGATGTATGAAAGCTTTGTTATCCAATCAAAGACAACCATAAATCATCACTTCCTCAAAGTGATCTCTGCAATACCATAAAAAAATCTAATTAAAATCATAAACATTCTACTAAGGAATGGATATAGTTATTAGAATTCTACTATGTGACTGATGCTCTACCTTCACTTATTGACTAGTGGATCACCGAGTGATGAAATGAGTTATCTTCCACCTCATACACGACCACCAATACCAACGACGCATGGAATTATACATCTTAGTATGGTTAGGATGAACTAAAAAACATATGCATGTGATTTCCTCATCATAACTCCCTATGTATCATATGATTCCCATACATGACCATGAAATTGTAGGGTTTAACTACCATCAACAACCCAACTATGCCGAGGGTTCTATCTATAATTCTTTATCTCAAAATGAGGCCATCTGAATCATATAATTACCACATATGAAACAATTATAGAAGAGTGTATATGGGTACTAAATTTTCTATATTTGGGTTCCATACTAATCTGGAACCTCAAGATGCATCTCGTAGAATAACAACATAAACATCCATTCACTACTGGCCTACTTATTGACTAGCATCAGAGTCTTTGGGCTCAAGGAGCAAGCAACAGATTTAACATTATCAGGTTTGTATGTATGATAAATGTCGAACAACTATTTTTATTCCACCCTCATTTTCTACAACATATTTATTTCTCACTATTTGGATATTTCTTTGAGACTTTTATGGTTTTTTTAGATAATGAACTGATCACCCAAAATGTAATGCCTATAATAGCATAGCGCATGAACCATGACTATTAGTTAGATGTCATGTGTAGGGTAATTCCAGTCATGAGGCTTCAACTCGAGGTATTCATATGACATGGCTCAATCAATCTACATCATAACCACACCTAATCCAATTTCTAAAGCATCACAAATAATAGTGTATCTTCATCATATCTCAAGAAAAACTAGAATCGGCACAGAAGTAAGCCTTCCAATTAAATCCTAGAAAGATGTCTCACATGCATCGAACCAGAAGTGTTTCACCCCTTTCGTGGACAAGAACTTATGGGAACCTAGAAAATGTGATAATTAATAGGTGAAATTTATTTAATAGCTACTCATTATTAGGAAGCTACATATATCAAATACATTATTAAGATGATATTAGGAAACCACAATTCCCACCTTAACTCGATCCAATGATACTCCAACTATAGATATGATATAACAATTGAAATAAACCTTCTTGATCCAAAATTGGAATTTGTTGAGCTTCACATATAGTCAGTTATCTCTCAGTGTACTCAACAGGATCTCCATATGATTATCATGGTTATTTCTGGTGTTTGAATACACTATGATGTCATATACAAATACTACCACAATGAAATAAAGATATGGGTGAAAACCTTGATTTATTTTGTTTTGGAAGACTTCAGCACATTCATCAGAATGAATGGATTAACTAGATACTCATGTTGTCCATACCTAATTCATAATTTTGTATGCAGTATGTCTGAAGGCCGCACATGAACATGACGGAAACCCAAACTCAAATATATCTTAGAGAAAATAGTTTCTCCTTATATCTAGTCAAAGTGGTTTTCCATATGACGAAGTTAATACATATTATTCACCATTATATGGTTTAGTCTGTGGTAATCCATGAAAAATATATGGTTATTATACACCTTCTTGGTGGAAAGGACTAGTGAACCCCAATAAGATGTGTTGGGTTAGATAATACCCATAGCCACAATGTCATTAAACTGCTTATTGAGTTCATGGAGCTCTGTAGCTGTCATCTTATATGGAGTAATGGAAACTGGTATCTTACATGGAAAAAGATCAATGGAAAACACAATCTACCACTCTAATGGTAACCAAGGGAGATCTTTAGCGATGAAATCCCTAAAATGATCCCCCACTAGAAGAAATTCCTTGACCTACAATCCTTTATTGATCATGAAGAGACTCTCCATATAGGCTATCACTACACCTATCCAATTTTGCATGAGTCTTAATCGACTAACCTAGAGATCCTATTTTACCTTATTACTATACACATTTCTTTCATGTGATAATATAGTTACCAATTAACAATAACAATCCACCTAGGCTCGATAGGGAACAAGACAGTTCATATTGAGAATGAAGTGAAAACATTTCATCTTGAGGATGATGAAACTCCATTGAAAAATATACCCACCTATTTCAAGTGGTAACTCCATTAATTTGTGTACACCCTCTAAGAAAACTCCAAAATGTGTTTGATGTTTCATAACACCTCTGGTGTATACTATCACTAGTCCAAGATTTCGAATAGTGATGTAGACAAAAAGCAATATCATGAAACTGTATCAAATAAGGAAAATACTTCACTAGAGGCTACTAGAATATTTCTTCTAACTATAGAAGTTTATGGACTCTACAAAACTATCTTATGTTTTAAATCATATATAAGGCCAGATCAGTGTACTCCAGATGCTGCTTGAGTAGCATGTAGTGGTCCCCTCATATGATGATGGAACTCTAAGGCCCGACTGCATCTACCACAACCACCTGCTCAGCCTGGATAAACCATTGAAGACGATCTTCCTATATGATGATTTATCCATAATCATACACCAGAAAGTGGAATTTTCTTATAACCCCATTCACTTAACATTGTTTGGATCGATCATCAAAATTTTTTGAGGTGACCCATCCCACGACAAGCTCAGTAGTCAAAGGATTTCCTCATACACATGGTATTATTATGGAATACCACAATATTGCCACAACAAAATGATATCAATGAATTCCACCAAGCTATTATTTCACCTGTGTGTATTCTTGAAGTGTAACTTCCTGTCGGTCAATAAAACACTTCTATTCTAATAATAATAACATCCCTGGTTCATGTTGCCTGATTTCCTCATGTTTCACTCAGTTGTGAGGGCCTAGTTCATTAAAATTGAATTTGATGGTCATCCAAAAA
Source organism: Viscum album (assembly GCA_963277665.1). Taxonomy (NCBI): domain Eukaryota; kingdom Viridiplantae; phylum Streptophyta; class Magnoliopsida; order Santalales; family Viscaceae; genus Viscum; species Viscum album. The sequence continues at coordinate 249,248,855 of OY728126.1, read as the reverse complement.
ACATTCAACTATGAGTGAATGTGAAACCAGTCCCTTCCTCGAATCACCTCAAAGTATTCATATCATCACCAGTCATGGATCATGAATACTGATGTGATTTGGTGGTGTGAGAGGGACATTCTATCACATACATGGCACCTTGAAAAAGGTGTATGAATTCGTGAAACCGATCTATATTCATTGTATGAGGGAAGAAATAGTCAATGAATGCTTCCTAGATGTATGCCTATACCATACCCAGATGTCATCCAGCCTATGTCACAAATGTCCCACCAATACTTGGTAGTGTATTCTAGCATATAGGTCCTAATATTGACCTTTACTATGGAGGTGTCTCGAAGTTCTCCTAGATTGACACCATATCATTTAACCAAGACTCAACATCCTGAGGTCAACTACCCCCCATGAAGGTGGGAGGATGATTCTTCTAGATATCCTGGTTTAGTTCTTCCATAGATGGGGAAGGATGAGGAACCCCTTGCTTCAATTTGCTGAAGAAAAAGATATTATATTGAAACTGGGCATCAACACAAGTGGATGATATAGAATTGGTGTATCAAATATAAATATAGTAGGTTTCACAAGTGGATTATGGCTCATAACCTAAATATTATTTTCATCACCACTTTCCTAGAATACACCACGAGGTCTCTGTTGTGGCATAGCACTACAAATGTAAAGCCCAAACCTCAGACAATATTTATAATACACTGGGAAAGAGATAAAGATGGAAATGAAAACGGCTATCCTACTAAAGAATCCAAAATCTATTCCTACCCCATGATCCAGGTTTGGGATATATTCATGAGTAACAAAAGAAATCATAAGGGATATGGAGTACCTCCCACTACTAGTTCGGGTTAGGTCCAAGGTCTAATTTATAGTAACCATTTCATATTTAGGGGCCATGTTCATTGGATTCACTTATGAATTTTTATTTTAATTAGGTGGTTGAATTATATGAATCACCATTTCAAATATATAAGTTTCCTTACACCATAAAAATTTGATGGTGGTGTCCATTTAATCATAACCATGACGTGTTTCAGCCCATGTCTCAAAGTGCCACAATTGGCTGGATAAGGCGTTTGTTTATCCTATGCATAAAAAAATTATTAGGATAAAGTAGATGATTTCATCCCCAATTTTGTTCTCTCAATCCTGCAACTAAATTTTGACAAATTTCCATGTATTTAAATCATTTAATACAATTCATGACAAAAAAATTCAAGCATCAATCACATGGAATATAGGAAATACATGTCGAAATGTTAATATGGTATGGCAGAATGCATGGAATTTTAGATCCTATGGATCCTAGTGCGATGAATGATTATAAAGGGCCCTCATATCATCAAGATTAAATCATAAATATCCTATAAATATATTAATCAGAAATATTATGTGCATCACCTTATAGTGGGCCAGATGACCACAGGTGCGCATACCGGAATACCAAAGGCTGTCAACAAAAAACGAAGGCCCACAGTGCGTTCATAGGGATACTATTCACTTATATTTTCTAGTACAATGTATCATCTAATATATTATAATATCAAAAAATATAAGTGAAAATAACATTAATTGAGGAGTGGAAACCAAATTCATAATCATGAAAGATTATGAAATAAATGGAAAGCGTATATAATAAGAAGATAAAGTGTAATGATCATTTCATTGTAATAGATAGATATATATATATATACTTTTCTGTAAGGTGGAAGGGGATACAAGAGTATACTAAAAAATATTCAAAAAAGATAAAAGAATCTATGTCTAGTATCTCGAGCATAGGCTCTATCATCTACTTCCATGTCCATCCTAGAATTAACAATTAATCATAGGATGCTGGATTCTTCCCATTTTTTATACCTATAAGAATTATGTTTACTCAAGTGACAAAGATGCCTAATAAGTGTGTGTGATATAATCTCAGTAGGCTGACACCTATACGGTTTAGGCTATTCCATTACGTGCATCATGTAAATTTAAATGTGTCCCACATTTAATAATTGAATAAATAAATAATTAAATACATTTGATCAGGTTCCACATGGAGACCTATCAATTTTAATTTCTTCGTCCTAATATGGTGAAACTAAACCTAGGGATCCTTAAATGATAAATTTTTTGAGGTAATCTGTATAAAGGTCACTATCCCCAAGCTTATTAGTAGGTTTGGAAGACATTCCCATATATTTTTTATGTTAAGGGATCAATTCTTTCTTGAAAATATTTATATATTTTTTTTTAATTCAATGTGAAATAACTTTATAAAAAATATAAAGACACCCCCGATCCCATCCAGAACATCCAGAAGGATATTCCATGTATATCTTGAGAGGAATGTTTTGTAACCAATGCGAAGGAATCCTTCCTCAGTGACACAAGGATAAAGTCCCACATATCACTCCAAACATGGTTTAAACAACTTAAGTACTAATGAACCTTTGATTATATACCTATTATTTTACCTATGTTCAAGAGTCTCTCTTATTTCATGGTATAAACAATTGATTCATTAATCCCATCCATGTTTTATACCATAGGGAAATGGAATCACATTTCTAGAGGAAAAACGGATAACACATGGTGATCCCATCTCAGGCATAGCTAATGTCACCCATGATGTTTTTAGAATTTCTAATAAACTCTAACAAATGAATGAGAGTCGGTCTAAAGGGTCCTTAAATAGAAAACCCGTGTATCACCCCAACACTAAGGTGATACAGCTGAACATGAAACACACATATATAAATAACATTACTAGAATGTATGATTTCATTTTTTCAAGCATTAATATTACCAGAGGTATAGTGGTCTATAAATGTCATTGGTCCAAAATCCATTTGAGTCATAAGGAAAAAATCATACTCATTTGGCTAATTCAATTAATTCAACTATTTAGTAGTGGCATGGGGTGAAAGGTCTTGTCAATATGTTTATCTTCCAAAAAACATTAATGTGTATATCACAATATTTAAAATGGGTAAAACCACCTAGGGGTGTTCATATAACTAAGGAAAAATGAAAATAATGAATTATAGGTGAAGCACACCGGATTGGATGGCCTGATTCAAGGTGTTAAACCTAAGTGTTTGATTCTCCACTACCACAGGTCACCATATGCATGATAAAGATATCAATTTTATTTCATTTTAAAAATTTGGGGTAATACCAAAAGGATACGGTTCAGGGAAAAATAGAAAATTTTAGGGAAATAAATGGAAAGATAAGAAATATCTTAGAGTACTACTTTTTCCTCATAGAGCTTTCATCACACATTATCTTCCTTTGTATCGAGATAAGTTTGATGAAATTGATAAAACCGTCAAATTTGATCAAAATGGGGGAAAGGATATTGCACAAAGATATTGAAATAGATGTGATGGAAAACATTAAAAAGATTAGAGTTGTTAAAAGTTATTACTGAGAAGGATATTATGATTCTATGTGTGAGTTAAAAGGATAATGAACAGAAGAGGGGTCTTACTCCATATCTTGAAGGAGGGGAGAGTTCTACATGTTGAGTAGTAGAGGTTAATAGTAAAAATGAATAGGGGAGGAAGAGAAAATAAATAGAAATCATCAATGATGGGTGAAAATATAATTTCACTTGCATTTAAAACATCACATAGTTTTTCCTCATAGTGGGAAAACAGTGTTCTAATCGTACGCTAGTTACTTCATAAAGGTGAATCTCCACACAGTTTGTTTAACCATGTGCAAATAGGGAAAACATCTCTTTCCACAGACCCTGTAGAACAAAATGGTCAAACAACCTAGATCACATGGTTACAGTAAAATAGTATAGCCCAAACTTCCCACTATCTACAACCACGTTGTTTATGGAAATAATAGAGCCTAGGCGGCAACGTTTCTCTTAACTGTGTGTCATATTTTTTTCTTCCTAATTCGGCTTTTTAGGATATAAATGATCCTCGAACACCCATGAATACTACTTTGATCGATTATTCGTTATAATTTTGGTTGTGTTAATGAATTTAAACTAAAAATTAAAATTTACAAAACTTTAGAAAAAATGGGACAATATAGGTTTCCAAAAATATTGTCTGATTATAAATCATAGGAGGGGTGAAGTAGGAAAAATGTTTTGAATTTAGTATTCTAGAATATAATATAAATTTGTCTTCAAAAATATTTTTTATTATTTAAAACCTGATTATGAAAAAATCATCTTGAATGATGACATTTTATGTCAAGTAACAATTTACATTTTATTTTTACTATTCAATATTATAGCACAATTCAATATATGTAAAATTTAAATTTAGATATCAATAAATTGTTACAAAAAAATAAATTTTTTTTTCAAAATTATAAATAATTTAATAAAATAATAATATTATTTTCTATCTCAATGTGGTCCAAAAAAGTCTTAATTTTTTAAAGAAGATGTATGTTATTTTTGTATGTAAAACAATTATTTACAAAAAAATTAAGCAAAATAAAAACACATAAATGGTTCAAAATTTCATACCTCCTACATAACCATTATATCCTGTTAACACCAATAAAACACTTAACAAAAATTAAACATAAATCATTGACCTATACCTAAGTCATCTAATCATGAGAATAAATGTTATCTCGTTGTTTTATGTTATAAACAATCAAAACAATTGGTTCCAAACATCTTAGGATCTCACCACTTATACTTCATTCTTAAATTTTTAATTATTCTCTATATAACAACCCTTTACAACATGGAAGGTTTTTTTACAAAACTATGTAAAAATGATTATTATGATAGACCAGTTAAACAGGGTTTATAATACATATCACATTCCAATGTTCCTCACAAGAGAAATTGAATATATTATTAAAACCAATATAATATTCACATTTTATAAATTTCTAATATTTAATGTTTAGATACTAAACTAACATAAAGAGTATATTTAATTCTCTTGTGGTTTGATGGTGAGGTCATAAAATTAAAAAAGTGAAACTATACCGAACACGTAGTCTATTTTTAAACTCTCCCTTAGAGGAATTTTAAATGTTATTGAAGGAAAAAATTTAAAATTATTCATTTTAATCCTAAAAAATAATGGATTTCACAATATTATAACGTTTGTAAAATAGTGGCAGTCATGTTCAATACATAGACTAAAAATCCAATTAGAGATACGAGACCCCCCAACATTATTCATAGTTGTTATTTACATAACTCATCATATCCATGGGTAGCACATGAAAACACTAAAAAAAACCATTAACTATTTTAATAAATTTCACATAAAACTATAAAAACCAAATTAAAATATTAAATAAGAAATAAATTTCCTAGTAATCATATAAAGTAATTATTTATAAGAAACAACAAATAAAACAATATCATGATGCCATAATTAAACGTCACAAATAAATAATATCAAAAAAATTATTATAGAATAAAATATTGAAAAAATATTGAGAAATGAATTATAAATTTTCTATTTAGGTTATCGATATCGTAAAATTGGGAAATCTGTCACCCTAGATTTTATTTTACAATGATGTTTGTGAAATATAAAGATACATTGTCATTTTTTTATAACGAGTATTGTATTTATTTAGCAAATAATTTTAAGATTAATTTTTAATTAATTTATATAATTTTTTCTAAAAACATAGTTAATAATGTTAGCTGAAAAACAATTAGATGTTTTTTAAAATGTTTTTGTCTAAAAAAATTATCTGAGAAGATGAAATTCCGAAATTCAGAAAGTAAATATGTTTCTATGACTTTGTTAAAGAACATGGTAATAAAATCTAATGATGATTTATTGATCATTTATAGTTTTCATGTCATGATGAATCCATGATACTTGAGGAATCTATTTGAATAGAAGGAAAGTGCAACTAATTGTTCTTGATTTGTAAAAACTAATCCAAGAAAAACATCTAGAAATTATTTGGTAAGATAAATGTTGGAGTGATTTTTTTTAAAAAATTGTACACTGTGATCAGACAAGACAAGGAAATTTAGTATGGAGGGAAATTTTTTTGAAGCCACCAAATGAACCAAATGATAATCATCAGAAGAACAAAAGTGGAATGTGATAATGTTTTATAGAATATAGTGGGGAAATTAATAATATTGTAAGTGGATAATTGAAAAAAAAGATATCATTCAATGAAGTATACAAGACAGAGAGTTTCAAGAAGTTGTTCGCTGGTGAGTTTTTTTTGTTTTTAGAAAAATGGAAACATAGAGGGGGAATTTTTTTAGGTTGTAATATGTAGAAGAAATTAATTTTTATTTCTTAGGAACAAATGGGAGTAATATATAATGACATGAAATGTTTTTTTTAAGTATAGAGAATACAATGGTGAAATTTTTAATGGAATGAGCACGTCCCCTGACAAGGAATGTTGCATGTTCTTGGAGTATATAGAATTTGATACGATGCGATCTGTCATATATAGTAATTTAATATTAGTATACATAGGAAAATATTTTATAAAATAATAATTTTAAGATGAATTTTCAAGAGTATTGTTTTATTACAGGTTGACGTTTGTTGTTTGGGAAGTTATTATGTCTGTTGGTGAAGAATGACCATCAACTTTTATTTCGTGAAGAAGTAATTTGGATAAAATTTTCCTAGAAGTGAAAAAAATTTATTTATAAAACTTGAGATTAGGTAAAATTAATGGACAGTAAAATTTTTATTCATCATAAAAACAATCTATCCAGTTAATGAAATGTCTGAAATTGAATTTATTCCTTTATATTAATAAATTACCATCGGATGTATAATTGTAAAACAATTTATAACAAGAATTTTAGAAAAATAGTTTTTGTTGTGTAGTTATTAACAAAATTTGTTCTAAATATGTACCTTCAATTATAAATTATTTCATATTGATACAACAAAATTTTAATATTTTTTTAATTTATAAAATTAAGGAAATATGAAAAAGGATGGAAATTTCAAGATAATTATCAAAGCTTCACGAATAATATAAGAGTATTGGGAATAATCTAGAGAATTAAATATGAGTAACAGAAATTAAATTCATGTTTCAATGAGTGGAATATTGAAAAATGTTTATTTTAATATATGGTTTCTATCAAAGCCATATAAAGGGGTGAAAATGAAATTTACTTGTGTCTGATCACTGAAAAAAATATTAAGAATTGAAGAATTTATGTCACAACTCAGTCTCAAAAGAAATAAAAATATTGTGTTGAATAAAAAATCCAAAGGGTGGTTTTGAGGATAAATTATTATGGAATTTTCTATTTTATTAAACATGGTATATAAATCAGGTTTGATATTCTATGTATAGTTTTTATGTCACATAATATTTTATAAATATATAAAGTATAGATTATAAATATTGTAGCTTTAGTAAGCCACAATGTATAAACTATTCATAATGTACAAAGTGGAAGAAAAAATAAAAATATCATGATAGAGTAAAATGGATAGAGAAACCATAAAAACATTCCAGATGACACTGAGATCTGATGTTAAAAAATTTCATCCTTTGTTTGAGGAAAATGTTCTGTAAACCAAACTAAAGAATCCAACATTTCAAGAGAGGGAAGGATTATAATAGAATTTGAATCAATACTGTAGTCATGTAATCATAAAATTAAATTTCTATGGACCCTTGAGTGTGTCCCATTCAAGGATATAGGTTCTTACAACAAGGTCTACCATTTTAAATATTGTATTCATGGATTAAATTCTTGTATTTTCATGCGTCTGAGTTATTTATAAAACATAACAAATAAATAAACCTAACATGTCTTAGATGTTAAATTTCATAAATTTGGAAATTTCTAAAATTGAACCACATATTCAACCCCCCCCCACCACTCAATGGTTCAACAGTACTAAAGAAAATCAATTATTATTAGATCAAAGGCCCCCTATTAAATATTTATAAAAACAATTACAAATTCAATCAACAATAGAGGTATTATTATATTTTCTGAAAACAATTTCAATTATTGTAAACATAAAATGATATAATATCCTTTATCTCTTGTCATGTCGATTATCGATGAAGCAGTTTTTGGGTTTCCATCTATTGTGAAAATTTTTACTATGAATTTTTATCACAATAGAAATATTGAGGTTGATGGGAAATATAGAAACTATATTATTATATATTTTCCAGAAATTGTTTCATGAAAGTAATGAGTCTAAAAATGGATATAGAGACATTGTAAATACATGAAAGTATCTTTAAGTGAATCACAAAATTGAAAGAGGTATACGTGAAAACCTAGAAAGGAATTTGTGTGTATATTAGAATAAAAGATTAGAAAACTAAGCTGATTAATTTACTAGAGTTAATGATAGAGTTTTTAACATTATTGGATTTCTTTATATCTTAGATATAATGATCCTAGCCTTTTACATATGATTTTAATAATAATTACCCATCAAATAAAAACAATGGATTATAAGGTCCAGTGTAATTACAAGATTAGGTATATAAAATTTAAAAGCATGGAAATTGAATTACAAATATTTATAATAATAATAAATAATGTGTTCCTAACAAACTTTTAGATCAAACATATTCATAGGATAACCATAGTAATACATCGGCAAAATGGCTGAGCTAAAAATCCCTATAAGGTGATGTATAGAGGAATAAATCTTATCACATCGGTTAGAAGGCAAAAAATGATGTCATAAAGGGGCATGAAACAAGAATAATCATATCTAAGAAAACATATAAATCATGGGATCAGGTATTCAGGGAAATATAGTAACGTGGAAAGATTATATAACATTACATAAGAATCATTAAAGGATAACTGCCAAGACTATATCATATACTGGGAAAAGAATCATAATTTATTAGGTTTACACTCTAATATCATACATTATGTCTCATGAGAATAAACATAGCACACTTAATTTGAGATCTATAGGTGTTCCCCCCATGAAAACATGTTCATGCATATGTGTTCCTTATAAATTATCAAACATAAGTAATACACATAAGGGATATACATGAAATGATATGAGTATCTTAATCATGTCATAACGTATAACCAAAGAAAATGTCATAATGGTATTCATGAATGTACGGATTAAATTAATACGTGAACATTAATTAGGTAAAATAGGCATGTATCATGATAAATTATATCATGAAAATTTATGTCTAACTATATTTCAAACATGTAAAAATAATTTTTAAGAAACTATAGGAATGATCAACATTAGTGTGGTTTAAGAGGAAAAATTTAGGTAGTCTTCAAAGTCGAAAAAAGAATAATTATTTGTATAAAAAATAAATTAGATAAGATAGTTGTTCAGGATAAAGTGAGATATTTTATTAAATTATTTTTTTATTAAAATATTTTGTGGAGTATACATGAAAATGGGTAGGACGAAAAAATGTTTTCTTTAATCGGGTTTAGTTATCGTGAGGAATTGGGAGGGTAACCTTTTAAAAGTTATATTTCACCATCAAGGAATGATTAAATGTGATATATAAACATGTTTGATATATATAAACATAATTTATAAAAATTATATAATAAGAAAAGATAAATAAATTTTGTTAATGAGAGAGAGATAATATCCTGAAGGGAAAAAATTAGAGCTTCAGATAGACCCCTTTCCATATGTCGGAATGTGTTTTATACACTCATATAAATCCCTGGTTAAAAAAATATTTTCTTTAATAATTTTTCTAAAAACCTATCAAATATATATTTTATGTATTATAATTTTATTATGTTAATTTATGGTCATTATGATGAGTAATAATGTTTAATTTCATTGTTCTGGGAGCGTTTGTTTCATTCATTTTTGGTCGGTTCCTTTTAGTATAATTATAGAAATTCTTTTCAAATGGAAGAAAACCTATATAAGTTGAATTAAATGATATTAATATAATTATATAAATTTAAATGGTCCCATATAACATTTTTTTCATATTCTATGATGATTCATTTGATATATGTTATAGAAAAACATTTAGTTTATTTTAATAGTTTTCTAATCATCACGATCTAGTTTTTTTTTTTAAATTGTGTATATACATATTAGTTCAAGAACATGAAAAAATTCATAATTTACATTTTACAATCTGTTATAACTATTATAGGTTTTATGACCACCTTTTAAGGAGGGAATGTAAAACAATAAATCCTCATCCAGGAAGGAGGTGAATAGACATATCAGGAACGATGTTTTCATTTTGACGATAAATGGGGAAGAGAAAATTCGATGATGAATATTTTACTAATAGAATAAAATTAAATAATATATATAATATTTTATTAATCATTGTTTTTTGGATTGGGTATGTTATGATAAGTTAGAATAATGAATGAATTTAAAAGACAAATAAAAAGGATTTTACCTCTTGAATATCGTCTCCTTGAGATCCTAATCCAGGAACATGGGTATTGTATATTATTGAGAACAGTAGATCCTAGGCATGAGGAAGATTATTTTAAAATAATTTGGTATAATTTATATAATCTACAGATATTATGAGGTGTCATAAGAAGTTGTGGCGTGTGGTGGTATTTATAGGGGAGGAGTGGGGTGTTTTTTATTATTTTATTCATTTGTTATTTATTTTTGCTAATGATGATCGATAGTGTTGATTATCATGACTTAATATAGTAACTAGATAATTTTATTCCAATATAATGGTCCCTTAAGACATCCATGAATCAATCATCACTCAAAATTTCATTTAATTACTTGAAATGTTAAATATTGTAAATTGCCTTATATCACTATTGACCAAAAAATCAGCTATATTATTAAAATCCTAAAAATTCGTCCTAACTAAATTTAAAATTATAGATTTTACAAATGGACTCCATTTTGTGAAATTAAATTAAAAATATGATAAAATTTTTTTTATTTTAAATATTAATTTATTCGAAAAATACTGATTTTAATATTAAGACTAATTCCATGAAACGTTGAATAATTAATTAAGGTCTCATAAAATACTATTATAATTATAATAAAAGAAAATAATAATTTTTATTCTATTTTATGAAATTTATTTTTCTTTTAAATCATTATATTAAATATAAAATTGTAAAAAAAAAATCCATTACATTTCACAAAAATAATAACACATAATTTATCATTTTGAAAACATTCGTTTATGAATTCTTTTATTGAAAAATATAATATTTTCAATTATATAATACCTAAATTTTATTTATATTTTTATATCTGGGGTTTCTTTTCTAACAACTATATTTCTAATGGTCGTAAGGTTTTACTACTTCCTACAAATACCTGTTATTCCATTCAGGATTCACTTAAATTCACCACTGGGGTTATATATTATTTTATCTTCAAAATGAGTTTTTATTTATTAAAAATATTTTTATTTCAAAAAAAATTCATGAGTGTATTAATTTTAGTGGATGAAGAATATCGAAATTTTCATATTCTTATTATCTATTTACCTATTCTTTCACCCCATTATAATATATGGAATTCTTATTAGTTTGTTTACTAGCTAACGTATCATTATTCATAAAGGAGAATAATATTATTATTTGGTACTCTATGATGTTTATGTTTTATACTACATGAAATAATTATAATTTGGGAAATTTCATTGATAAAATTTTGGTTTATTACATTCTTCCCCAATTATGAAATTTCACACTTGAAAGATCGTTTTACATACTAATACGAAAATAATTTAGGGTATTTCTCATTCATCTCTTCCTCTGGTTCTAATGTCACCTCTTTATATTTATGGTTCCTCCATAGTACATTGACTAGGTTAGTAATCCTAATGAGTAAAACATTATCTCTATGGTCCATGATCTTCAGTAATTTTTCCTCTTAAATGACATTAGTTTCTTACTATAGCACAACTAAATTCAGTACATGTGAGGGATATGGTATTTACTTCATCAATATAGATATGTGGAATACATCATGTACTTGATACATGGTTGGTGGAAGTACTAGTTGATAGGCCAAAAATCCCGAACAATCAAGAATCGTGAAGGGGGTGACGTACCTGGGACATAGATTTCCTTTATTTCAAAATCTCATTATTCTTTTCAATAAATATATATAAGAATGCTAGTTCTCCAACTTCAAACTCTATGTCATGTCTATGATTATCTTCATTGATCTTTTGTCGACTTTGGGATTCCATCATGTGCTATAGAATGGTTTTCACCTTTTATGCTATTTGTTTGACCATTTTAGGAACCAGAAACATAAGATCACAAACTTCATCCAATCATTCCTGTGTTCTATATCTTTTACAATAAATATATTCATAAAAATATATTTTTAAATCTTGAGTGTAATCTATTATTGTCAGATAACTCTACCAGATGTAGATTTTGGTTCCATACTACTTTAAAGTCCAAAGAGCATGCTCTCAACATATTACCAAGTGTCTGAATAGTCCATTCAAATTGGACATTAGTATGAGAATGTAAGAATATATTTAATTTCATCTCAATTTTTAGGAAATGTTGGAGACTTCCCTAGATCTTGGAGGCAAATCATGGATATCAATCAGATACAATTGATAATGGTACTCCATGTTAACTCACAACATATATGATGTATATTTTTGAAATTTGATTAAGTGATATGTCCTTTTGAATTGACATAAATTGAGTTTTCCTTATATGATTATCTACAACAACACATATATAATTGTTTCCTTTATATGTCCTTGAATGTTTCGTGAAAATTATAAGGTGATGTTTTCCCATTTCTTTGTTGGTATGGGTTATGGATTCATCGTTCCATAAATATTAAATCTTCTAGGCTCCACTTATTGACATACCAGGAACATTTATGTATATTCAGTGACCCCCTTTTTCATACCATCCCACCAATAGTTATATTAGAGAACATGATACATTTTTTTCTCTCTTGGAGAATAAGGAATGTTGAGTTATGTGCATCATTAAGTATCTCTTTCTTTTTCTCCAAATTTTATGTTACACATAGTTGTGACCCAAATCATATGACTCCTTCCTCATCAAATTTAAACTATGAAAATTTCACTTTTCAGATATTATACACCTTATTTTTAATTTCCACAACATCTCTTTGAGCATCCATTGTCTTCTCTAAAAGGTAGAGTTGAGAGTTAATTTGAGAAACAATCAATGATTTTTCTTCCATAATGATTCCCATGTCTATACATTTCATTTCTAATAATATTGAATCATTTTCAATTCTCTTCATTTAAAAATTTACAGGATCCTTTTTTATTATAGAATATGCCAAAATATTTTATTTTGTAGGATAGTAATGGATTGAGTGGTCATAATCCTCGATTATCACTAACTATATTTCCTAGGGAATATTAATATCTTTATGTGTGAATTTGTATTTTAGGCTCTTATAATTAGTATATATATAACACCTCTCCCAATAAAGATATTACGAAAATATTTTCTACTCAATGATAATTGTCACCAACTCGAGATCAGTCATGGGATACTTCTTCCCGCAGAACATTCATCATCCTCAAGGCATATGATATGAATGTTATATTTTTTTTATTAAACATGCTAATAATTTATTTGAATCATCATTGTATACCATAAATATTAACATACTTATTTGTAGTTTGTGTACTAGTTTAATAATTAGCCACTTTTAAGTCCCTTTAATGCAATCTTCCCATTCAATTGGCTAGAAATTTTTTTCTCCCATTCTAGTCAACTTGGTTATTGGGTTTTAAATTCATGATAAATTTTCATAGATTCTGAGTAATTCCTAGCTAGACCCTGGAAACTATGGATATCCATTACATAAGCTGTTCTAGGCCACTCGTCGATAGAATTTATTTTAAAAGGGTATCATTTTCCGGTGACAACATTCCCCAATAATGATACTACCTCTATCAATAACTGACCTTGACTGTATTTTTCATATATTTTACACCTCTACAATGTCATTATCACAATATTTAAATTCACTTCATGTTCATCCTTACCCTTAAAGTATATCATAATATCATTTATATAGACTACCACAAATTTATTGAGTTAATATCTAAAGAATAAAATCATTAGGTCTATTAATATTTTTAAATAATTAATGACTCCAAAGAGCAGCACTATGAAGTCAATGTTTCAAAAACTAATTTAAAATGTTGTCTTGGTAATATATTCCTTCGCACCTTTAATTGAAGATAGCCTAACTAAAGGTCCACCTTAGAGAAATACATGTCCCCAAATAGTTGATCCCACAAGTCATATATCATAGGAAAGGGATACTTGTTCTTTGTCATTACTTTTTAAATCTCAAAATAATCCTTACAATGATTAATTGATCCATCCTTCTCCATGAGAAATTGGATTGGATCACTACACAGTGAAGTCATCGATCATAATAATCCCTTGTCTAGATTCCCTTGTGAATTCCTCTTTAGTTACTCTAACTCAATAGTGGATATTCTGTTAAGAGGCTTTGATATAGATAGAGATCTAAGTAAAAGATCAATTTGAAATCAAACTAACTTTTAGGAGGAATACTAGGAAATTATATAGGTACCACATCCATGTAGTCCCACAAAATGGTCATGTATTATATCTTGATCATATCGTTTGTCTCATTCATTTGATCTTGATATTATTTCTCATAAGTAAATAATATCCACAATTGAGATATTATCACTAAATCAATTCACAATCATATTTACATTTTTATAGAATTGGTGGATTCCATAGTATGTGAAGATTGATAACCATTTCCTAATACATGATGTTGTAATTTTATAGATATATCAAATCCATTGCAAATATAGTATACAAATCCACTAAAGGAATCAAGGTAAGAATTTTTTTTAGGTTCGGTCACAAAAAATGACAGAGGAGGGGTTATATTCATTGGATGAAATAATTTACCATTAATTTTTCACATAGATATATAAACTTTAATATTTTGAGGTCGTGTTTGAATAGATCTACTAAAGATAAAATATATTAAAACAAATTATTACCATAATCAAATTCTATGTTCTATATTAATGAATGAATTTCCTATATACCAATCACAAAATCCATTCTAGTATCCACCTTAGAATTAGTGATGGAATATTCTCTTATTTGGTTATTGGGAGGTTGTTGTTGTGGATATTCTTAGACAACCCTTGGCATAGAGAATTGGCTCTAATAATGCATATTTCCATAGAAAATGAAACTCAACACAATAGGTTTTGTGTTGGTCAGAACCTTCCTTTATTCTTTAAAATTAGTTGGCTTCTTCAAATCCTTTTGGCAATAATTACCCTATTGAACCTCTCTTCCAAATTTCAATAATATCATGGATCACTTTAGAAAATTCTTAATATGATTCATTTGTAACATCTAACATATAGTATGATTGGTTTTCATTACTTAAAGAGATTTATATATTGATAATATCATGTTAAACACCATTTTGAACTTTTTATCTACTGACCAATGAGATTATTGAGAGTCACTAATCTCTATTTCAACTTTAAGGAAAATCTACTAATAATTATCAAAATCTCAAATTGACAGGGATTTTAATATACTTCACATTAATCCACTAAATAAGTGATTTTATTTTCTTTATATATTCAAGAAAAATCTAGAGGATTATCATTGATATCTAGTAATTTTTTCCTCATTTTCCTCGAAAGACTCATCTTCCATTTTATTCAGTCTATGAAAATCTCTATCCATTGTAAGATGGAGAGTTTGAAGAAAATAATTTTTGAAAACTATATTCTAGAATCGTTAAAATTCCATGGAATCAATTTATCCCTTATAATTTTTTTCTTATCAGTGTCAACCATTGATAAAATTCCCCATAAAAATGATAAACATCCATAATGACATTCTCTTTTTTTAGCATTGGAGGGCAAAGATTATCATCAAAATGGAGTAAATCCATTGTTCGTGATGAAGGGATCATAAGATCAAAAAATGATAAGATTCCTTTTTCATATATTGACTGAACCAAAACATTCACCTTTTTAGGAGACAGATATTGTTCCACATGAATCCTGTAATTATTTCTAACATGATAAAATACATTCATGATGTTCTGGACTCCCATTACTATCATACTTGGCTTTTAATTGGTGAAATCAGCACATCTCCTAACATATTGATTATTGACATGAGTTATCCTATTTCCCAAAATTAACTATGAAAAGGAAAATACAATTAATAGGTTCCTGAATACTTAGTTAATATGCATATAAAAAGAAAACTTTGAACATATAATGATAAAATTATAAATGAAAATTATATCCTAACATGTGATTCCCTATGTTTCAATCTACATAATCCGCAGTGATGAAATCATCCTTAGTGTTATTAATAATGTATGATTTCCTAATCTAAAAAATAAATAGACCTTAATTTGATACCATATTTTGAAAATTTATTCTTTTTCACATGATTTAAATCATAATTATCCGTCAAATAAAAACGAAGAATCATAAAGTCTAGTGTTTTTAGACAATTGGGTAAATAATATTGAGAAAATAGAAATACGATAAACCATATTTATATTAATCTCCCATATTGATATCCTATAATTATTTGAGACCCTACATCTACATATGATAACCTGGGTAATACATAGAAAGAAGTGATGTTCTAAAAATCCAATTAAGGGAATAAATATAAAAATAAAGCAAAAAAATGGATTAGAAGGCATAACATGATGTCATAAAAATGCATTGTACATGAATAATAACATGGAATCATATAATATAGAACATGATGTAAATTATTATTAAAACATGGGAACATATAAGAAATATATAATATGACATAAACATGAGTTGAGTATAACATTCAAGACAAAATCATATGGTAGAAAAAGTTCCATAAATGATTAGGTTTACTCTCAGATCCCTTACAAGATATCACATGAGTCTAATCAATCCCCTACTAATTAGAGTGATATCAGGGAGAAAATATCTCAACATGTTCATGTATATGTGTTGCACATAAAGAATCTAATATAAGGATTACTTTTAATGGTTAATCATGCAATGAAATGGGTATCATAATCTGGTCATATGGAATTACAAAAGGGAATATCATAATTGTGTTTTTAAAAGGATATATTTAAATAATTCTTGTAAATTCTTAATTTAAAATATGAATATATCATGATAAATAATTTCCAAAAAAAATTAAATCTTTTAAGAATAGTGGTTATGTAATTTTGGATATGAGCCACCTTAGTACAATCTAATGGATAAATTTAATGAGTCATTAATGAATAAAATGGTGTAATTTATTGTAAAAACCATAAATTAACTAATATATGTTTTCATGATAAAATTATTGGCTTTATAATAAAATTTATATATTAAAAATGTTTATTTAATGTACATGAAAATTGGTAAAAAAAATAATGTTCCATCTAATCATGTTTTCTTTTCAAGAGGAATTGAAAAGGTAACCCTTAAAAATAAGGATTTTCCCATCAATGAAAAATTAATTGAGCTATATAATCATGTATGGAAAATATGTATATAATATATGAGAATTATATAATAATAAATAAGAAATTAATTGGGGGTAATATGAGAGAAATTGTAACTCGAATGAAAAATTTGACATTTAGATAGAACTCTTACCTTATATCAGGATGTGTTCTACCCATGCACATATTTTCTTGGATATTAAAATTAAATTTAATAACATAATACATTACTTCTTAAAGATATAAATTATTTATTATAATTTAATTATGTTCATTTATGTCAATTTTGATGATTTATAATGTTTAATTTTGTTTTTTCGTGTGAATTTGTTTCATGGCTTATGGTCGGTTCAATTGAGTATAATAATTAGAGTTCTTGTAAAATGGAAGGAAATTCATAGAACTGAAATGAAATGGTATAAAAAATTTATATATTTTTAAATGGCTCATATATCATTTTTTTCATATGTTATGATTATTCATTTGATAAAATGTCCGTGATAAACATGTAGTTTTTTGGGGAGGATTTTGAATCATCACAAACTAGTTTGGTTTATAATTTTATATTATGTAAATATATTTGTTTGAAAACACAAAACATGTTATAAAATATATTTTAAAAATTTTATCCACTAAAATAGTTTTATTAATATCCTAAAATGTATTAATGGAAAACAAAAAACCACAATCCATGGAGGTGATGAATCGATGTATCATGGATGATGATATCATTTTCTTAGGACAGGAAGGGAAGAGAATCGACTTGATAATTGATATTACATTAAAACAATTAAATCCCTATATATATATATGATACATGGGATAAAATTTTGTTTTGGATATGGGGTGCGGATATGGAAGAAGAAAGAAAATATTTAAAAGTGAAAGAATGAGAATTTAACCTATTCAATTTCGTCTCCTTGAAAACCTCCTTATGGAATGTGGGATTGATATTTTGTGGAAAATAAAAGATCATGGACATGGATAATAGGATAATAAAGGTAATTTGATGAATTTAGAAAATATAATAATCTTAGTAATTGGTAGGAGAAAGGAGTGGTGAGGGTGATATTTAAGGAGGGAGGATATCAGTGTTTTGGTCTATTTTATTAATTTGTTTATTATTTTGGCTCAATTATATCAATATTATTGATTACCAGGACTAAATACGGTATCTAGACCTTTCGATTTAGATATAATGGGAAATTACATCATCCATTACTCAACCATGACTCAATTTTTTTTATTTACTTATAATTACAAATATCACAATTTATCATATTTCACAATTCACAAAACAGTCAACTATTTTAGAAAATCCAAAAAAATCAACCTAACCATATTTTAAAATTTATATTTCAAAAATGGAATAAAATTTATGATATTAATTATCAAATATGATAATTTGATTTATTAATAAAAATATTCATATATTTGGAATATATTGATTATAATATTACAAAAAAAATTATGACACTATAGAAATTTAAATATGGCCTCATAAAATTATGTTATAATAAAAAAACAAAATATCAATTCATGAATATAATTTATGGAAAAAATTATTCTAAATCTTTATATTGATTATAAAATTGTAAGTAAATTTTTTTATTTCACAGAAATACCAACATTTAATTAATCATTTTTTAAACATTTATTAACTTATTAGATAATATAAAAATATCATATTTTCATTTATATGATACCTATATTATATTTATACATTTAAAGGTGAGGATACTATTATAATGACTAGTTTTTTACGGTCATAAGGGTTTTCAAATTTCTAAAAATAATTCTTATTCCATTTATTAGAAACTTCTTTTTTCTCCCATGGTTTTTTATTCTTTCTTATTCAAAATGAATATTTTATTATTAAAATTATTTTTTTGTTTCTACAACATTTTTCATGAGTGAGATCATTCTATTAGATTGAGAATATACAAATTTTTCTATTCGTAATATATTTTTTTTCTATTTATTATCACGTTGTAATATTTTTTGTTCCTGTTGGTATGTTTTATGACTAATTTTTCATTCCATATTTATGAGTATAATATTTTTATTGGGTTTTCTATGTGATATATGTGCCTTATACGAAATAGTGTAATCATAAGAAAGGGAATATCATTAATAAAATTCTAGGATATAGCATTATAATAATCTATAATTTTGATGAAACTAATGAGAAACCTCCTTGCCAAGATTGAATCTACTATTTATTTCTTCAGAAGATGAATATTTTTTTATCACTTGATCAATTCCATTACTATACTTTTTCTTATGAGATGAATAACACTCAATATTAAAAAATGATATCAAGGATGAGGTGGATTTTGATGTTGTGAGAATTATAAATTTTTACAATACATATAATGTGAACAATAGTGATTTAATTGATAATTAATATGATGAATTGAATGAAAATATCACATATCTTATCTCCAAAGACAATCAGAAATGTAGATCAATATGTGGGAAAAATATCGACGCAAATGTTTCAGGTATAATCAAATATGGAATTTTTTTATGGGTTTCCCCAAGAAGAATGTTGGAAAATATGAATATTATTCTAAAGAGAAACATATATGGAAGAAATTTAATGAAGATTATATGGAATATATTAAGCACAATATTAATAAAAAAATTTCACTAGAAATAGAATAAGTGTGTTGAGTTTGAAAGATCAATCGGAATCTACTACCAAATATTTTTCAGAAGATTATATTTCAAAAATGTTTCGAACTTTATTTTCAAATGTTAAGAAAAAGTGTGATTCCTTAAATAATGACGAAGAAGAATAAGGTGAAAAGTCTTACAAAGAATATCTGTAAAAATTTTAACTTGTATTGTTTCTTCAAATAAATAAAAACCATAAGAATGAAATTAGAATGATAAAAAATTAAAGTGTAAATAATTATGTAGGAGAAATATATTTCATTAAAAATGAAATTATTACATCATAGTGATATAAATTTTTAAATGGATGTTTATGAATAAGTAAATATGGTTTAAGATTTTCGTAAAAAATTTATATTTATTGAAGATGATGTTTGTAAAAAATTAATTGAATCTTGTTGTGGTTGAAAAACTGTAATAAAAATAAAATAGAATTTCATCAATTCTCCACGGATTAAATGTGAATCACCTCAAGCTACTAAGAAAGTCCGCTTCATGAATTTGGTGAAATCCATATCTAATAATTGGTAAAAATTAATCTGGCCTTTCTAATAATGTTTTTTTCATAAAATATATAGGAAAATATTGGATTGAAAAAAGATTGGATAAATATATCACATCTAAAAATATTTAGAACAACCTATATAAGAATGTTTCCTCATGCCAAGATGAGACAAAAACATAATTATGTTACAAAACCTCATGAAACTAATTATAGGGAGATATCATGTTAATCGATACGATTAAGATTTTGTGGATATTGTTGGCAATGAAGTGTATTTGGCCATAATTCATCAAAATTTTGGAAAAAATCCTCTTCTTAGATGTATATATGAAATTAGGGTGAGTAATAAAAGAAAAAGAGTAAGTAACACTCTTTAGCTGTAGAAATGTGGGAAAACCAAGATAATAATATTTTATAAATCATACAATAAAAAATATATTTGGATTCCTATAGTATTTTAGTTGAAGATATGATTATTTGGGTCACTTTTCTGAATAATTTTTGACAACTCGTATGGGAAATATATTGTATATATGGAAGTAAAAATTTGTTAAATATAATAACGTTGAATAAGGATCATTTTTTGTTGAGACATCTATGAATGAATTTAAAATGAAAAAAATCATGGATTCTTGATATTTTTAGTACCTCAAACATTATAGATGATATAAAAAATATTGAAATATATTGAAAATAATAATGTATGAGAAGTAACATGTGTATATGATGGTTCCATAAAAATTAGAGGAATCGTAAAAACTGATATTAAAGATGAGAATCTATAATCTATTGATGTCTTATATGTTGATAGGATAAATAAAAACATAATTGGTGTGATGTACCATTTAAATGATGGAATCATGTACTTTTTAGAAAATATTCATGCATCATTAAGTGTTTTTAGTATTGTAAATTTTTTACCATAGGAGAAGAAGAGAAAAAAAAAGTATTAAAAATTATGGAACTTGGTAACACATATAATTTTAGTACTGTAAATGAATACAAACTATGTAATCATATGATATGTAATCTGGGGAAGAAATTCATTTAAAAAAATCAAAATTATATTCTGTAATAAAATTTCCACCCTAGAAAACACAAGAAAAAGATTTTTTTTATAGGATGTGAATGAAATATTATGAGTAAATGATTTAAGAATGTCAAAATTATGTTTTCTATAACTATTGAATATATTCACTTTGATTTATGTGGATGGGTGAGATATCAATCAATGAAATGGGATATTTAATTTAATAAATTTGTTGATGATTTTTCTTATATGTCCATAATTAGTTTCATGAACCTTAAATCATAGGCTATGTAAAATGATTGGATTTTTAGAAGATATGTAGAAATTGAGTTGTGTGTTTATATATGGAAAATGAAAAAAAAATGGAAAGGATTACACATATAATCATTTATAATAATGTCTAATGATACATGGAATTAAACATTATTAAATTTCGCCTAATACCCCTAAACAAAATGATGTTACAAAAAGGAAAAATCATTGGTGTATATGGGAAGAATTATGATGGTTGAGTATACTATTTTTGTATATTTCTAGATATAATCCACAAGTACTATTGCACATGAATATAATATATGTAGTCTAATTCCGAAATAAAATATGAATTCTATTGAAATTTGGTATAACAAAATTATTTCAACTAAATATTTATGGGTTTTTTGACATCCATTCATAAGAAAAGATAAAAAACCCGGTCATGGAAATTTTGATGAAAAACATGGATAGACTATTCATGGGATAATCACCCAAAAAGATTTAATATATGTTGGAATAAATGATTATAATTTTTTGGGATTCTAATAATGTGATAGTTGTTGAAAATCCAACTTCCTTAACTAAGGTAATTGAGATTGGTATGGAAGATAAGTCAAAGACATCCAATGATAATTTCAAAAATTGAAATGAAGGTAAGAAAAATAGGTAGTGGATAATTTTGGAGAATCCATTGGAGATAAATTTAATGTTGGAAGAAAATTTATGAAATTCAAAAATATTCACAAATGAGACAAGTATGAAAACATTATAGGAATTCAAAATGCTCTTGTTTAGACGACAAGAATGTCTATATTTAGAAACCAAACATCAATAATTTCACATGTTTAATTGGAATCAGTTTCAGAAATATCTAAAAAATTGAATAGATAGATGTAATGAAATAATATTTAGAAGATACTAGTGATAATTTACACCTACGAACTTGTTCCATGGCCATAATGTAATAATATTATTAGAAAAAAAAATTCTTTAGAAAAAAGTTGAATGAACATATGGAGCCTTCAAGAAAAAAATCATGACTTGTTTATAAACAATATTTACAGGTGGAAGGTTTAGATTTTGAAGAAAATATTTCCCGAGTTTTAAAAGTTAAAACGACAATAATGACTATATCAATCGATTCAAATCATTTTTAAAAGTTTATTCGATGTATGTAAAGTCATGTTTCTTAAATTGGATGATTATTAACTGTTATTGAGAAACCATTTGGGATTATACATGATGAAGAATATTCCATGGTGTCCACATAGAAGAAATTATTTTATGGGTTGGATCAAGATCCTTGATCATGGTATACCCAAGATGATAGTTTCTTGAAAAAGTTGAATTTTTTTAATGGGAATGTTGAAAACAACTTATATGTGAATGTGATCAACTCAAATATGTTAAATTATATTATTTATGTTGATAAAACATTTTACATGGGATATACAAAATTATTGTAGTGAGTTTGTTATATAATTTATGAAAGTCATTGAAATTTCCCTGTTTGGATAATTAAAATTATTATTGGGTGTAGAAGATAAAAGTTGAGAAATATAATTTTCCATCTCATGCAAAAATATTCCCAGGAGTTATTATAAACATTTGTAATTGGGTATTCCAATTATGATTCTAAATTTGATAGGTTATATTCCATGTCATATATCATAATTTCCCAACATCTTTTTTTGTTACTTTTTATGCATGATATTAATGATATCTAAAATAATAACATATTCTAGAACCCAAAAAGTAAATTTTATTTATTTGAAAATAATATCTTTTTATGGTTTTTTGTATAAAAGTAGTGACAAAAAAATTTAGGGGTGCACAGATGCTGAATGATATCGAGATTGAAATGATTGGAATTTAAAATTAGGAGGAAACTTTTTCTAGGAAAAATTTAGATTGAGATGGCATAGAAATAAATAGTTATTAGTAAATATACATGTATTAGACATAAAATATTCTTCTACCACTCATTCGTATACAAAAAATATTTTTATGAATTTAATGATTGGATATTTGAAAATGAATGTTTCTACCCATAAATGATTATTTAAGAAAATCAATGTTCCTCTGATCTTTTATAAAAAATAGTGCAGTATTTGAGAATAAAACACCATGATATAATGAATCGCATAATCTAAGATAATATTACGGATGTTGAAATGATGTTGTAATATTCATCTTAAAATCACCAAATTGATAATGTTTTTTCTATATCAATAAGCAAAAATAATATTTTTATAATTAAAGCAACAATGCCATGTTCAGCTTCCACCAAAGGCTTACAAAATGTTATTAAAGAAATTAACAATTGTTATCTATAATTTTTTGATATAAGGAGACAAAAAGTAAAAATATTGTCGGAAAAGTTTACAGTACTATCAATATTGAACATGAATTTATTGTTATTAAAAAATCATAGAGAGACAAAAATGGTACAGTGAAAAGTGAGAGTTGAAAATTTTTAACGATATTAAAAAAGAAAAAACTGAGAGGAAGTTTATCTTGACATGGATTTTTTTTTATTCCACTATGGGATATAATTCATTAAAATAAATTACTTTATATAGTACTGTTTTTCAAGACCTAATCTATAATAAAGGATATGTTTTAATAAAAGATTCAAATTTTGAGTGATTTCTAAAAATGAGTTTTGAAAGAGATTGAGTGTTAAAAAATAATGACATTAAAAATTTCCAAAAGAATGATTCCAAATAAATAAAAAAGAGGATATTGATGTTCTATTTTTATGTTTTTCTAAAATTTTATCATTAATCCAGATTATTTTAAGAATGTTTTTTAGAAAAATTTTGTAGAATATCTTTTAAGAATCATTCTAAAGAAGTAATAGTTGAAATGATATTATAATATTTTATGAATGTTGTTGTTACGAAATTACTGGAGAACAGTAAATATAGAAAGTTATAATTTTGGAAGGTTTCCTTATCATTGTAAATAACATTATATCAAATTCTAACAGTGTTATGTTGAAAGATCTACATTTCCACATCATGAATAAGTCATGATACAAGCATAATTGTACCCAATTGAATAAAATTGAAACATATGTTTTATGATATAGACACACATATCATGAAATAACCATCGATGAAATGTTTTATAAAAAAATCGTTGTGATGATTGTTCTTGCTTTTACAATATAATTGGACAAAATAATATTGAGCTTGTATAATATAAAATTTTCATAAAGTAACTTAATCAACAAAATGATATTCATTGGATGAACCTGGGCATATTGATATATAATGGTATGAAATATAAGGGTATAAGTAATTAATATTCATAGTGTATATTGGTAACTAGAGATGGATCACTGGACACCGTCACCTAGTAGTGATTTTCAAGAAATTGGTTCTTGCTATATATTTATTAGATTTCAAAAAAAGAGAGAATGAAAATCATAAGGATGTGTTTTTAAATATATTATGAGTACCATAAATAAGTTTTTAATTAGTAATAATTTATAGATAAAAATTATTATAAAATGGAAAGGATTATCCATTTTGAGAAAAAAATTGTTAAATTGCTAACAGATTGTGCATGAAACCAAATATTGAAATTGGAACGTGCATAATGTCATTATAATTTCTAACAATAGAATTAATCATATTAATTATGTCGATATCAATGGAAGGATTCCATGATGTTCAAGGGATAAATTATTTTCAAGAATTTGAAGGGTTTCATTTTTTATAGGCATAATTTTAATATTTGTGAAGGTTGAGAGTCTATTGGTGGAGAAATATTATGAAAGCATATTTCATGAAGATTTATACCAGATGAACTTCTCTAAGATTAAAATACCATGTTATGTATAATTGTTTTATTTTGGTAAATATACAGGATGGATAAATTCACATGCCTCAAACAATGAATTTTGCAATATGGAGAAATGCCCAGAAGTGATTTTTCCACATTGTATGATGAATGATCTTGAAGATGGAGAGTTTTTAAAGATTTCTAGGAATATCATTTCAAATAGATATTTTTTTTAAGACTCACTGATTTATTTATTAAATATATTCATTAAAGTTTTATTAATTTCATATTAAAATAAGAAATGGTGAAGAAAATCAGTAATGTTTGATGTTAAGGAATTTTGTGAAAGGTTATAACTTCATAGGGAATTCACATGTCTTCATTTATGTTATATTAGTAATTATAAGAACATATTTAATTAAAAATAATTTGGTGAATTTAAAAATAATTTCCTATAATGAGTTAAGAGAAGTATGTTTCCTCTATTTTCAACATCTCGAAAAACAACATAAAGGGGTGAAAAATTCAGTGTACTTATAACAGTTCAGTATAAAAAGATGAAGTGTTGAACAATTTTATTATTTATAAGCTCCCAATTGATGTTTTATTTCATGTGCAATTTTGATTCTAGATAGTGGCATTGATCATATAATCAGATTGATTTTTCTATTTTATAGTACCAGATAATGAAATTACAAATGAATTTTGAGTTGAGTTTATGAGCTTAAATGATTTTGTTAAATAAGAAAATTTCATATTTTTAAAATATTAGTTTAAATAAGGAGAAATGGAGATAATAATCCAATGGTGGAATAGTGTTAAATTGAAAGAATTTTTTGGCATAGTAAAATGGTCGATGAAACTGGAAAAACATTCTGGATGAACACAAGGAGATAATGTTAAACGATTTTCAAAATATTGTTGTGTATAATTTTTGGTAAGACATTATTTTTAAACTATATGGATAAAGTATAATTATAAATATCTAGAGATATATTTTTTCTAATGGTAGTTTCATCAATGGTTTATTCACTTATATATAATAGTGAACATTCGTAGACATGTGGGAGTGGCCATGGAAGTAATGTATATTCTCAAACTAAGTCCAAACCATGTAATATTTTCAGGCCATTTTAAATTTCTCATATTTTCATTCATGGGATATTGTTATAAAATTTGATAAAGAAATAACTCTAACAAGTTTCAATGGTTAAATTTCATTATATTGTAAATTTATAAAAGTGAACCACTGATCATTCCCCCCTCCCATCTATCTCGTTCAATAATCCTAAGGATCATAAAAATAATTATCAATATAAGGGGAAATACATTATAAAATATTTATATAGGAATTCTTTATCTCAAGGGAGAATAAATTAAAGATTTATCTTGAATTTGATCTTGTTTTTTTGTGAAATACATAAATAGGAAACAATACTCATGTATCATGAAGAGAGATAAAACATGAGAAAGGGATGGATATGTAGAGAAAGTTTTACATATAATTTTCCCTAATATATACTCTCTAAATCTGTACATATTAATTATAATGGGTTAAATTATTATAAATAGAGATTAATTAGATACCAAGAGGGGTGATTGATCGATTGAAAATGGGTGGAAGAAAAGTGTGGTTGAGGGATTAAAGTGGAGATGAAAAATTTCCAAACTCCCTAAATGAGAAATTTAAAAAAAGTATCCATATAGAAACCAGCATTTTGGTTAAATAACCCTAGGGTTCTTGTGGAACTCTCTGGGCTTTACAACTATTGATTAACAATACAAATTTCGATGGACCTCCCCTGATGTTCTATTAAGTCTTTGGTCTCACCTTCTATATATTACCCCAAATCACCAAAAAAATATTATCCTAGACCTCATGAACATCGATGTAACATCAAATAATGAATATTAAAAATTAAAATCACATTCAAAAACTACAAAATAAATGCAAAACTAATAAATGGAACATGACCACTCATGGTAATAAAAAATTTAAAGCATCCAATTCTTAAATCACATAAAATTCATCATTATATAAATACTAACAAATTAATCACTCTTATATTGAAATTTTTCATTACATAATTGACTGGAATAGATTGTTATGAACAATACTTAAGAAAGATTTAATATTATATGCACTATGGTGACCTCTTCTTGAGAATCCATTTATTGTATCTATTCAAAAATTGAATATATAAGTTTATGTGAATCATAAATGGATTAACATGATGTTTGAATTAAATTATATTTTAGATTACTTGTTTTACCCTATTCTTCACCCATATTTAACATTTTATTGAGTATATAAATTAATTTTAGAGATTTGATTAGTCCCTAATTGTTTGATCTAATATTGAATTCATTCTACAATTATTGATAGAAATAGTTATCACAATAAAAATGAGTTCAATATATATTTACCCTCTCTCTTAAAAGTGTTGAGAATAAATGGGAATCACATTTTATGTCTAGGATTATTTGTTATGTTGACAGAATAAGTGGAGAATTTATTAGGAAAAAAATATAAATTTAGAATGTTAAATAATATTATTTTGGGTAGTTGGTTTATGTCACTAAATGTTAAATAAAAAGTCAAAGTGGTTGGAAATTTATTCCATAATATGGTATTTTCGAGAATAAATAATGGTTTTATAAAAATCCTATGAGATTCCAAGTGAGCTGATAATATTATTGAATAAATTCATAGATTTTTAAAAAATATATAACAGTGAATGCATTTTAGGAAAATTTCATACATTTATAAGAGTAAAATATGAAGGAAAGAACTATTAAATATTATATATTCTATTCAAATGATATGGAAAAGGGTTTCTGAATCATTTTTTTTGAATGAAAATTATTCTTCTACGTTTGGATGAATATTAATATAGGATGAATATTTTCTTTTAATCTAAATTATATGATAACGAATGTTATTTATTAATAAAAATTTATTGAGATGAATAATAAATGATAGTTTGTATACCCATGGTTTATGATTTAGTAAATTCTATAACACGTTTTAAATTATGAGATTGATCAACGGAGTTTTATCCAATCTAAAATAGTTTACCCAAAATAATTGGTAAAATATGAGGGAAGGAATTCCCTTTACATCTAGTGGGATATTTTAAAGGTTAATGATTACATTTCAAAATTTCACTCTAAAGACATAGAATACCATATAATATATCTATATAATGGTTTATTATATTAATTTTTCCCTTTATTTTTAACATGTATTCTTTCTTGAAACAAAAGAGTTTTCATATTATATCATGATATTCTAAGAGAGAATATACATTCTAAGGGACTACAATAAGTATATATAAACTCAAGTGATGTTCAAGAATAAAAAATAAAATATTAAACATGATAAAATTGAATGATAACTTCAATTAATTCACTATAATGGTTTATGGTTGTAAATAGTGAGAATTGAAAAGTGTTACATTTATTATCATAAAAATGTTAAACGAAAAATTATATTCTAAAATTAGTTAATAATTTTTTTTATGGAATACATTTAAGGGTAATATTAATAATCAAATTATCAAAAAGATAAATTTTAATGCAAATATTGAAAAAATGACGAGGATGATCATCTTATGATGATTTTTAAGTGGACAATCCTTAGCTACCAAATGATTTGTCTTGCCTCAAAACCAAAAAGGCCTCTATCTCTAAAAATTTTGTAGTGCACTCAGTCATCATGCACTGTAGACTAGTGGGCCAGGTAGCAACTACTTCTCTCTAGGTGGTCGTGTTGCTGGTACACCACACGAAGGTTTATCCCTGTATGTAGTGCGTGCACCATCCCCTCATTGCTCAGTGGACCATTGTGGTGATATCTCACTAGAATCCCGGTTGGCTGTCATTATGGAAGCATCATCTAGAGAAACAAATGCACCATGGTCAGGATGTTATACATGGTGAGATGATTAGAAATAGATCATGTGAAATACAATTTCAAAACATATAAAACTAGGTTTTTAGTGTACCATGTCATAAAAATATAATTCAGGGTCCTGGTGTATAGATTCATTGACCACCATACCAAAACCGGACTCCCTGGACAGAAATATGATCTCAATACCCTTAACACTATTTCCACCATTGAAAATACAGACTCGTAGTTCTTCTGGTAGAAATGACCACCCTATGATAACACTTTCTCATGAACCATCCCTTGGGGTGCATGCCGTGAACACCCCAATTCCACCTTCCACAGGCCAGGGGCTAGTGACAAGAACCAGAAAGGAATATCTCAACAAAAAAAGTTATTTCCATTAAACCTATACAAAAACATATATCGCATACTGCACAAAGAAAACCACAATGGAAAGAACATAGTAGAACCTCAAAAAAGTATCACTTCTGAGAGTAAAGTGTTTAATCTGAAATTAACGAGGCCAGAATACAAGCCCAACTAAATGGAAATTTCAGAAAAAGAAGTACAATATCTGAAGTTCATCATCCAATGATCCTAACTGAATGGAAGGTACAACCATTTGTTGGAATTCACAGTAGCACACAACGTCTATAGATACACCTCTAAGAACTATCTAGTACTGGATCCCTAATGTTTCAGTCATTGTTTTCTATCATCTACACAAGACACAATTGGTGCGGGTGAAGCTTTTGCAGGGGTGAGTATAATAATATTTAGTAGGGACCCTGAGACCCCCGAATGTCTCTCAATAATTAAAAATTAAAACACCACAATGAAAATACCACAGAGGTAATACCACCATGAAATATCTAAAAATCATAGCACAGTGTAAGATACATTGTCCACAACATGTATAACTTATTTACAGAAGTATAGATGATTAGTTGTAATGTTAGATCATCTTAATCTATTAAGAGGATCTGCTGTTGATCTATAGATGGTCACTAGGTGCGGACTCACATAAGATCTCTAGGTGTTGACCCACACAAGATCGCTAGGTGGTAACCCACAAAGGATCCCTAGGTGCTGATCCACATAGGGGAACTAGGTGTCAGCCTACACAAGATCGCTAGGTGCTTACCCACACCGGATATCTATACATTATTCATGTCACACCCAGAAACTAGATTCTCACACATAACACGCTTGATTCTGGGATGATTCAATCATTATTCCATCAAACATACCTCAACCACCACGAAGTCCCACATAGTGTAACCCCAAAGGACTGTCTCCTCGTAAGGCTCTAAAAGCAATAGACAGTGCCCCAATCGGACGCCTGGTTTGTAAGATACAGTCATTTTAGTAAAAAGGTCCCAATGGAATTTGAGTCAGATCCAACCATGTCATACAACAACTTCTATCAAAACCCACATAGAGTTTCTTAGAAATACCTCCACATCGGAACCGTCCTAATGCCAATAAAGGCGCGTCAATAGAACACCCAGTTTTAGAGATATGGTCATTTTAGTGAAACATGGTCCGGTTGGGTTCGGGTCTGATCTGACCCATTTAGATCGACCTGACCCAGCCCGTTTTAGCTTGGGCCTGGCCCGTTGGGCTGCGGGTCTACCCTATTGGGCAGCATGTTCAATAAGTACACTAGAGGAAGAAGAGCCTTCAGCGTGGTCAGGAAATGGCTGGAGGCAGCGTTTGGATCCTCTACATCCCCACAGACAGAGGTCCTCCTCTATGCCATGGTCAAGAAACCGCGGCCCACTACATACCACATCACATGATGTCTATGATGTGGTCAAGCAGCTGTGTCTTCCACATCACCTGCGTACCAATTCCGTAGATGGACTTGGTTAACGTGGTGCCAGTTTGGTGCCGTAGAACTCTAGTGCTATTGTCGAGAGACAGTGTCCTCTGTCATTCGCCAGGGCAGTACGGACGCATGCCCACATCTCTATTCCACTGCGACTAGCTTTTTGTGGCCATCTTCCATCACGATGCTCCAAAGGTCCAGCCACCTCCCTCCCCCTACAGAACCCAGCATGGGCCACCACCGACAATTTTCTTTTGCCGGC
Organism: Viscum album; assembly: GCA_963277665.1. NCBI lineage: Eukaryota > Viridiplantae > Streptophyta > Magnoliopsida > Santalales > Viscaceae > Viscum > Viscum album. The sequence goes on along the minus strand of OY728126.1, from coordinate 249,217,171 downwards.
TATCAAAGTTTCATCTTGTGGTTCGTTTCTCAATCTGTCTACATCTATGAAATATTTTTGTTGTAATCTTCACTGCAAGAGCCTCAAACTCGCTTTCCTGCCATTTCTATAAATCATCCACAATCAACACACATGCAGAGTCACCCATCCCTTGTTTGTGTCAGCCCGATACCTCTATGTTAGTAGTTTAAAAACATGGTGAGGGTTTGGGATTTTAAATCAACCAAAATAATTATAATACAATCTCGGATAGAGAAATCTCAAAAATAAGTCACCCTCATGCTAGAACACATAGTCTGTGGATTAACCTATTCATGTGGTAATGGGTGTTCATCTTTTGGAATAAGAATGGGTAACATTTAATGGTCCAAACCACTACATTTCATGAATTTTGTATCTATAACCTTCCTTCCTTGAGGTTTCATTGGGTCGACATCATTTCTGGGTTTATGACTTTGTCCTTTGAGGAAAATCAATGTTGGTGATGCTATGATGGGGTACATCATTCTTCCATAGACCGAAATCCCACCAAATGTCTATAAGAGATTTTCCAATGGTTTAATTCTCCACTCTCCAATGCATTCGTTCAATAAAAATAAACATGTATCAACCTTTCAGTTATGCTGCGATGTTGCATCATTACACCATTTCATTTATAAAAATGTGTAGCGGTTATGAATACACAATGAGCCATTGGGGAGATTATTTAATTGGGCCTCATCCTCGCGTGGTCTCTACACCATAACATTTCCACCCGCCGCTCAATGGTTCAAAAGAAAAAAAACATAGATTTTATTTTATTATTTTTGAAAAAAGCCACAAAAATTAACTTTTCCATCTGACCCTTGCTGGTCTATGTTAATTCCTTTCTAGGTGAATCCTGGCATTCTGACTTCAACAGTGCCCTTTAGTTTTAAATCTGAGCACCATTTCAATAGTTAGATTAACCTACTCTTATATTTATCGGACATATATAAAATTAAACACACTCAATACTATCATTCACTATATCAACACCTAACTCCATCATATGTTGTTTATTTATCAATAAAAAATTATCAAATAATATTCACCATAGACACAGATAAGGTTGTGAGAAATGATTGTATATATTGGAGGGTTAATCAACTCATCAGAAAGAGTAGATGAATATCATTTATCCTCCATCATCTATTTCTCTGTTGCACCATGGGTTCTATATCAGAAATTAGAGAATCAAGATTCAGATTGTCTATGTATTCTACCCATGGATAAAAACACATAGTCTAGTTCCCAATATTTATGGAGTTTTCAATATTATAATTACGCCTTGGAATTTGAGAAAAAATGAATAATTCGGGGAGAAGAACAACTTCGTAGCATATTCGAACTAAAAATAGAACTAATATTAAAATTAAAAATTTAGAAAGGAATAAAAATGTTCCTAGCTATGATTAGAAGATATTGAATACACTGCTGGTGGAGGTGGAATTATTAAAAATAAATTGACGTTATTATTCATTACATTAAAGGTTTTGAAGGGACCTTGCTTCCTTGGATGGGATCAACATGTCTCAGTGGATGGTGGAGATGTATTTAGTTACGATAATCTTTCTGGATTTTAATTCCTCCCTTGATCATTCTACTATTCCATATCGAATTTTTTGAGGGTACTATTCACTACATTGTGGGTCATATGGAATTCATGTGTCATTAATTTCCATTTCATTGGTCACCCTTATTAAATCCCATGCAGATTCTTTTGTACCAGCATCATCACCCACTCATCAATGTGATAACCCTTATGAGAGGGAACCTAGAACAATACAAATCATATATGTTAGCCAATGTCCATTTCATAGGAATAACAATATACCCTTACATAAGGGATATATCGATCATTATGTAGGTATGGGTGATTCTACCCTTACCCAACATGTTACAGCCATATTTTTGTTTTCTTTCTTTAGTCTAACATATCATTTTTCTCTTGGTTTTTCTCTTTGGTTCCAAGTGTTCGAGATTTAACTGTTTTGATTTGGAGGAATTTGGTGGTTCTTAGACCATTTACAGGGTATCATGAATGTTTTGTAGTTTATCTGGCCTGTAAAAAGATTTTTTCACACTCACAATGGAACATTTTAGGGGGTGTGTTTGTTGGATGGGTTATACCCTTATGTTAGATGAGTTTTGGGGTGAAAAGGGTAATTTTAAGGATTTTTGCCAAGTATCACAATTAAGTCACCTTGTTGGTTTAATCATAAAGGTAAGTGTGTGAAAGTTCACTTGGTTTGTAGATGGTTTAACTAGCCATTCAAATTATGTGTGAACCCTGTGAAGAACTAGACAATAGCTAATTGCTTGGTTTTCACTTGGATTGTTAAAATGTGTGAGATAAACATGCATCCCACCCAGGAAAGGGTATTCCGACCATTTATCATTCTTTTTAATATTTATTTATTCCATTATCCTCCCCCATTAAAACTCTACAACCAAAAACACCCAACGGTGTCTTTAAGCTTTTTCATGCCCCTCCATGTGTCATTTAAGGTGGTTTAGTGGTGATGCATCACCTATATTGAGTGGTTATGGATCCTTTATCCTTATCCTTTGGTTTTCATCAATTTTCACTTTCTCCTCAAACCTTAGTGGCCATGTTTGGATGATTTGGGTAACATGGGTTATGGAAAATTGGTGGTTTTTTTCATAAGGTTTCTATTGGATTATCTTACTTCTTCGGACCTTTACATGTTTGTTTTGTGTGTGTTGTTAAAGCACCATGAGTTTGAGGTACGTTTCCCTTGAAATAAAAATTTTAATTCATGAATCAATGATTTCATGCCTTTTCACCTCCATTATATGATAAATATTGATGTGTGGCCTTTAAAACGTTTTTCAGTGTGAGAAGTCATGTGTTATGCCTTATTACGTGATAAATAAAATTGTTTTTTTAAATATTTAACACTTAGTGTCTGATGAAATGACCAGTTGTATTTTTGGAGTGATTTGTTGTATGTTAAGAATCGGTGGGATTTTTTAATAAATACGTTGTGTGTAAAGTGTTGTTGTTTGGTTTTATGAAATATTTTTAAGTCGTTTTATGATTAAAATTTGTGTATATTTGGTTATAGATAATTGTTTGACATGTGATGATATACAGTGGCCCATTTGGAATATTAATAAAACTATATTTGGTTTCTAAATTATTTATGAGTAGCTTAAAATAATTTTTTTATTAATTTTTTTTAAATTGAAATGATGTGTTTACTCTATTTCCAAATATGGTTTGTTTCTTAAAAAAATAGGTTATTTTTAAATTGAGCTAGAGGCCCATTTGGAAACATTATGAATTTTGTGAATGTATATATTATGAAATAATCCATTGTATGATTCACTTTCATTTTTTATGATTATTGGACGGGATGACCTCGTTTTGTAAACCTAGTGTTGCATTATAAGTATGGTAGAACCTCAGTATGAACTCTTTTAAGATCTATTTGATCCCAGGAATGAGATAGATCATTCGGGTGACTTAGAAGATTGGTGTTGTTTAATTTCTATTATATGTGCATGTGATTGGATTCACGTTTGGAATCTGTTGAATCACCCTTTTTACATATTGAAATGGGAACCTGGAATAGTGAGTAAATTTTATAGGAACTACTGTTACACTGACTGCATTACACACTTGAGAGGGGCCCATATTATAGAGATATATTGAGTTTTATTACTATGGGATAGTTTCCCCATGTATGTACAATTTGACGGTGTTTCTAGGTGTGTTAGGGTGTTTTTGATTTCATCGAGTGTGGAATTCTTTATAGGATGATTCAACATCAATTAGTATGTTCGGGATTATTTACAATTTCATATGTTCACGGATGTCTATTAATACTTAGATTCATGTAGCGATGATTGATATAATTGGTTACTCTTGTGTGTTTATTTCATTTCCATTGTTATGTGATTATTATAGAGCTCTCAGGTGTGGTAGGTTATTTTTAATGTGATGTGTTGGAATCGAAATCATTATGAAAATAGTTTTTACATAAAGAGTGTTTTATACTCTATTGTTCAATTTTAATGTGAATGTATCAATTTCCCCTAAAAATGATAATGTCTAACTAATGTAAATGAACCTGATATTGGAATGAAATTTGGAAATGGACTATTTTTTTATAAAGAAAAAAGTGTGAAAATGATTACATTATCTAATATATTTCAAAATTGAAGTTGTTTGTAACACCCCGAGATTTTATGAAAAGTATTCTTTTCAATTTAATTAATGTCTTGTGTTGTATGCTACACCAAAAGGACCTTGCACAACACGAATCCTTGACTTTCCTTGTATTACACACAATCGCGACCTTCCTCGATAGCGTGTGTAGTACGCAATAACGAGTTTCACTAAACAACAATATGCTATTAAAATATTATTGAAACTAGCCATTATGAATAGTAATAACCACTTTTTTAAATTTTGAAAATTTTATTTTTCAAAATGGGCTTCATTTTTGGATTCGAAATATCTAAATTAGCTTAGGGTGAAATTTTGTTAATTTTCAGATAACTTTCATATATTGATGAATAGTGAAAATTACTAAATTTTAATTAAAAACAACTTTTTCATTCAAAATAATTAATAGTAATAAATTATTAATTTGAAATGTTTTAAATTATATTTAGAATATATTTTTTCAATTTAATACAATGTTGGTAATTGGATGTAATTTCACATTTAAACCAAACCTAAACAAGTGTCAATCTTTTGAGGGTTATTATCTCTTAAAAACACGCTATTTGTTTTGACGACGGGGTTTAATTGTTAAATTAATTAATGCCACAGATATGTTTTGAATTTTGTAAAATAGACATCATTTTTGAATTCATAATATCAAATATATCTTAGGACTAATTTTTTTGTATTTTTCTGGAAACATTTATTTTTTGATGAATAGTGAAACCACTAAGTGGTAGTAAAAAATTGAATTTTTCATAAAACATAATTTTTCCACTTCTGTGAGTGGAATTTCAAAAATCAGAGAGACACGGTTGATGTCAGTAAGTAAAATGTGGTTCAATGAGATGAAAATAATTTTTGTTGAATAGTAACTTTTATTTTTTTTACCACGGTTAAAAGTAAATATGGTAATTAAGGGTAAAAATGACATTATTATTACCCAAACACATGTCCTAATTCTATTGTATAAGTGTAATTCGACCAAAAACAACCTTAGGAATAACATATGACCATTTAGGCCAACTTGGATTAGATTAGGATATTTATTATTAATTTATTTAAAGAAGGTTTAAAATAATTAAAATCAATGTTTAATAAGAAAATTGTTTTTAATATAGGGATATACATAAGATAAATTTGACTATAAATATTAATTATAAATATAAAAAGATTTTCTAAATAATGATATTTATTTGTAATTTTTAGACATTAAATAATTTAATTTATTTTTGACACAAAGTTGATGCAGTAATTATCTTATTAATGAAATATTAACATAATTGATGTTATAAATACCCAAATAAATGTAATATGAGACTTTATTATGAGTTACACTAATTTTATAGGTTAATAGGACATGTTAGTATTTATTTAATTAACTTTTTTCGAACTAATCATTCTGTTATTATTTTCACAAAAATCAATTACTAAATAGTGTCAAAATTGACAGAAAATAGTTTTCAAAACAAATATTATATTATTGATTGTTATTTTATTCCTAAAAATCTAAGGTTCAGCCAAGATACATATATCATGATAGGTGTATCATTAATGGGCCACTTGGGGGTCTTTCGGATGTATATTGTATGTTTATTAACTATATAATATAAAAATACAAAGTGACATGGCAAATGTCAATCCTATTAACTAAGAGTTAAAAATAAAAGTTAAGGTTAATATAATGATCTAAACTTGTCTAAATTCTATTTTATGATAATATTTCGACCCATCCCCACCTTAACATAGAAATAAATCAATTTTGAGCTACTTAAAACCGAATTTGGCTTTATAATAAAATAATATTTTTTGTTATTCCAAAGGTGCCCCTATCCTCCCTTATAAAAGAGCACCTCCTCCCTCCCTTCCTCACACCACTTTTAGCCTTCATGCACGGCCAAACCCTGATTAATTATCTTCTACACTTCCCTAGAAACATCCTAGAGGTCCTGGTCTTCTTCAAAGGCCAATTTTAGTGCCCTATGAGGAAGACTCAAAGAGGCGCTTCAAAGAAGAGGTAATGTCTGTTACCGATTCATTCATCTTTATTTCTTCTTCCAATTATTCTTCATAAGATGTTTCATTATGAATTAATAACATCAGTATCAATCATATACTGATATGTTAATATAAGTATGAAACAACCTTATTTCACCATCTATCCATCCTACGGAAAACGAAATCACAGCGCGTGCGTACATACAGAATAACTTCTCCACGCCGTGGTGTAATCTATTTTCCACCACCACCTTACATGGATGGGTATAATGTTGTACATAATAACTATATATTATTATTGTAAAGTTATATTGATTCTGAAATAGTATACATACACTCCAATACAATTCCACGATCATGAGAACGATATCATCGCTCGTGCGTACGTACGGACTACCGTCTCCACGACGCGATAAGATTTATTCTCCATGTTACCCATACCTGAATGATTATAAAGTATATATAATAAGTAATCATAAAATTTATGACATAATAATGATACTGGATTTTTGTGTATATATATGTATTTCATCTACTTAATTCTATTCAACTCAATAAGGAAAAGAAAACAATGTTCAAGTGTACGTATGGTCTACCGTCTCCATGAGCGTTGTATATCTTTCCATTTACTGATCTATTATATATATATATATATATTCTGAATATATATTATATATAAATCATGTTTTATATTCTGGAATTAAGTAATCATGATCTAAGTAATCATATGAATAATTACAAGTCAAAACACGGACGACAAATGAAACGATTTTACCCAAAACACTCTTTAACATGGAATTTACAAAAGAACGGGTAATATAAAGCAATAAGTGAACCATATATGATAATATAACAATTAGTATGATTCTGGAATAAGTCAATGTCATTATTTAAATCATTATATAGGTGGTTTGGACACTTACGAAGAAAATCGGACCTAAGGTAAGGGATAAATATCACAATCTCATTTTTATCTGGGATTGTTTATACTTTGAAATTTACTGGGGTGTATTTTATCATCCACATCCATGTTTCCTAAATATTTAACATTATTTCTTTCCACCTACAATTGTATAAATCCAATTTTACCCTTCAGTGAGTTTTCAGTAAATGATATGAAAGGAATCTTTTGTTTTTTTTTCGTACGAGGAACTTTTTGACTTTTCTGACAAAAGGACGATAAGAATGTTTTTTTAACTTATACGACATGAATGGATTTTTAAAACATTATTTCCAAGAAGCATCCCTTACAAGTTTTCAAGTTTATTTTTGATCAACTTCTTTTAGTTTAGAATTGCATGACATGTTAAGAAAGAAAAAGTGTTTTTGAAGTAGAAAGGATATTTTCCTCATGAATGGAGTTCAAGTGATTTGTCAAAATTATTTTCCATCTAAGATAATAAACGATTCTGTTTATATCCCTATTATTACATTGATTTTATTATTTTGTGATGTAATTATTTTTACTAATTCCTTTTATCTTATATGAATTGTTTTATGATGTCATGATGTTTAAGATTCCCATTTTTATTACATGGGTTATTCTATGATGTATGGTTTATGATTTTGTGGAACACATAAGAATGGTATCATTATGAGATGGGTGGGACCTATATCTCCCTCCAATGCATTGGGTAATGATTTTATATCGCATGAGATAGACATGGCTGGAACGGCAGGTTAAACCGGTTCAGTGAAATAGGACTGAAACGAGGAATGAACTCGGTTCAGAAATGGACTTTGTCCACTAAGATAGTCTTAGCAATGAGTCTTGACTAACAAGAAATGACTGTCTATGATTATGTGTGTACTCCACAATGTTTCATATTTTAAGTTGTGATTATTGGGATTACATTTCTCTACTATGATTTATCCCATTTTATGATATTATGATCTCTTTTGCAGGTTAATATTTCCAAATTGATATGTTCTTATGGATATGATGTGATTGATATTTCGTTTTTTACCCTTACAAAGCATTTGAGTGCACCCTTTTATGTTTTTTCCCTAGGAATTAAAGAAAGGTTTTAGGTATAAAAAAGGAAGATCTTTATGGGAGATGTTGAAGATCTTTCACCACGATTAGAAGATTATATCCTGAGTTTCCAAAGACACTAAACAATTACGGTCCTTGTGTGTGTGTTTTTTTTATGTACTAAGTATTCTGCAAAAGTATTGTAATGTCCATGTACGTTAATCTTTAAGTATCTACATTTGGTATCAGATGAAAGGTTTAGTCAACCTTTGGAAACTAGGATGCGAGAACATTAGTGTGATCCCTAGAGATATTTCTATGGTATTTATAGGGATGTCCTTAAGGTTAAGTATACATTATAGTCCTAGAATTGCGCTAACCATAATAGAATTAAACCTAAGATGTTAGATATTGAAGGTACTCCCCCATTATTATATTTTTTTCCCTAGCATGATTTTTGCTTCTCACACTATTCTTTTGTGTTATAGACGATGGATGGAACCCGAAGGAACCGTGTTGATCAATGTAATGGACAATGCAATGATTGTCCCCCTAAATAAACAAATGTTATGGGATATGGAGTGAAAAATCTTATATCTATACTTACACAAGCTATGAATCATTCTGTACTTCCAAATGAGCAGAGAAGGGAACAATATTCTATTGAGTCCTTCATGAGGCAATGTCCACCTTCTTTCAGTGGGTCTTCTGATCCACTTGTTGTTGAACAATGGATCGGTACTACTGAAAAGGTATTTTCAGTTCTTCAATGTTCTGAACATGATAAAGTCAACTTAGCAGTATATCGTTTGGAAGGTGATGCTGATAAATGGTGGAATCTTATCAAGAATACGAGGCCAAGAGATGAAATTGATTCCGTGGAATAGGACGAGTTCAAGAAATTATTTTAAAATAAGTACTTCCCTCTTATTCTTCGAACAAAGATGGAGAAGGAGTTTCTTGAACTAAAGGAAAAGGATGATGAATCTTTTGGTATATATGAAGTGAATTTTACAAGGCTTTCAAGGTATGCATCTCGCATTATCATCCAACCTGAAAGTAAAGTTGATCGATTCGTCAGTGGCTTAAAACCAAGTCTTCGACAGGCATTAGCTATAAGAGACTTCAGTTGCTATGAAGAAATTGTGCGTTGTGCTATCAAGGTAGAAATGGAAGTTGGTGTTACTTATCCATATCAAAGTTTTGACAAGAAAAGAAAGATGATGTTCAAGGAGAAATCTCAGAATAATGGTGAAAAGAAGATGAATGTTTCTTTATGCTCAATGTGTGGAAAGAAGCATGGTGGAGATTTTCTTAAAGGGACTAGAAAATTTTTTAAGTGTTGAAAGAATGTTATCGAGTAGCTGAGTGTCGAAGTAATGGAAAGAGGGTTGCTAATGGTGTGAATAAAGAAAAGACTGCAGAGAACGCACCAACAACACTTCAATGCTTCATGTGCAATGAAATGAGGCATTATGCTAATCAATGCCCTAATCCAAGGGTTAATGATGATCGACATGAGAAACCACTTAAGGAAAAGGACAAAGGGAAGTCACATGCGATCACTATTGGAGATGTTGAATATGACAATGATGTGGTGGAATGAATAAGTTTTTATGTAATGGGATTCCAAAATAATGTTGTATATAGTATCCGAGAATATTGGAATATTTATGCATTGGTCTATTGTGGTTTTCAATAATTTTATGGTATCGGTAACCATGGAAAGAGATTGAGATATTTTTGGAAATAAGATGATATGCACATAATGAAGGAAAAACGAGAAAATGAAATGTTTAACAGTATTCATGAGCTCATGATTGATATAAGGACTAAGTGATATCATGGTTTGATTATAATGAATTTTGAGGATTTTGGTTTGTGGAAAGTGTTAACTTTTAATTGCATTCATGTTTACACTAAGATTCAATGGGTATTCATTCTTCAAGAGAATACATGATTAAGGTATTCACATGTTTGTAATTTGACCAACAAGATATATCTTATGGTATATCGGGGATAAATGATGGCATTCATGTGATTGTTATGTGACATTTCAAGTAATCATTTTCTTTATACTATGAGCTTGGACTGAAGTATTTTAGATAAGCCTAAATATTGGAATGGATTATATTGAACATAAGTTAGGATAGAAATTTTTTCGATATTATTGCGGGGATTTTATTTTTATATAGCTTTATAAAAATGACAACCTACAGGATGGGCAACAGCCCATCCCGTCGAAGAAGGCTGTGGGAATCGAACCCACAACCGAAGTGCGACTGGCCTTTATCGCCTACCACTGGCCTACAGGAAGTCCCTGTTTTGTATAAACTAGTTTTATTATATTATGCAGTATGATATATGAAGTATAAGTCCATTTTAGGAACCATATATGATTAATCTCACAATAGGTGAACTTATGTATTTTTTGATAACTTTTCCAACCTTTTGTTTGAGACAGATGGAATGACCCATCATTCTATCACATGATCTGCTAACACACCACAAATGAAAAATTCAACTTCATTTCTTTAAGAGATGAAGTGGAAATTGTCCAAAGAACGACTAACGTTGAGACTATACCAAAATGATGAAAGTATTTATTCTAATTCCAATTTCATCAACTTTAAGGGAAATGATCCTGAAAACCAAAAATGTTGTCCTAGTGCTCATATATCTAATGAATCAGATGGTACCTTAGATCGTCACAAATTTATGGATATGTGATTTATGGCTTTTCCATAGCTATGTTCTCTACCACTCTCCATCAGAACATGATGGTTAGGTTTCTCTTCCATATCCATATTTTCACCTATGTGGAAACCCAGTGATTAGTTTATTTGGGTAACTGTTACGTTTCATACTTTTGTTTTTAAAGATTGGTTTTGGTATTCCTTTTTACGATGTGGGTTTCTATTAAATAAACTTTCTAGTAGTAAACCATTTATAACCCTGATGAATTTTGAGGGCTAAATTCATTTTAAGTGGGGTAGAATGTAACACCCTGAGATTTTATGAAAAGTATTCTTTTTAATTTCATTAATGTCGTGTGTTGTACGCTACACCAAAAAGAGCTTGCCCAACACGCATCCTTGACTTTCCTTATATTACACGCAATCACGACCTTCCTCGATAGCGTGTGTAGTACGCAATAACGAGTTTCACTAAACAACAATATGCTATTAAAATATTATTAAAACTAGCAGTTATGAATAGTAATAACCACTTTTTGAAAATTTTTAAATCATATTTTTAAAAATGGACTTCATTTTTGGATTCGGAATATCGAAATTATCTTAGGGTGAAATTTTGGTAATTTTCGGATAACTTTCATATTTTGATGAATAGTGAAAATTACTAAATTTTAATTAAAAACAACATTTTCAATCGAAATAATTAATAGTGATAAATTATTAAATTGAGTGGTTTTAAAATATATTTAGAATATATTTTTTCAATTTAATACAATTTTGGTCATTGGATATAATTTCACATTCAAACCAGACATAAACAAGTGTCAATCTTTTGATAGTAATTATCTCTTAAAAACACACTATTTGTTTTGACGACGGGATTTAATTTTCAGATTAATTAATGAAACTGATATGTTTTTAATTTGGTAAAATAGAAATATTTTTTTAATTCATAATATAAAATATAGCTTAGGCCTAATTTTTGGTATTTTTCTGGAAACTTTCATATTTTGATGAATAGTGAAACCACTAAGTTGTAGTTAAAAAATGGAATTTTTCATAAAAAAATTGTTTTGAAACCCCTTATATTTGTGTTGTGAAAACATGGTTTTAATGTTCATTATTGGATTTTTGAAAGTTGGAAAAATAATTTTTAGAATTAAAATTGTGGAAGACTTCAGAAAAATGATTTTTTATAAAATAAACCAACAGGTTAAAGTGGAAATGATTTAATTAGATTAAATTTTTAGAATTAAAACATCTGGATTGTGGAAAATGTTTGTTTAAAAGTGGATGTTTTTTTTAATTTCATTCAAATGAAAAGTAGTGGTTATTAATAAAATTATTATGATGACATGAACTAAATTTTTTGATGGAAAATGAAGGAAATTTCTGTTTGAGTATGAACAAATATAATGATGTGTTGAAGTTGAAAATGATTTTTGATTCTCTGGTTGGAAGATTTTGATATGTTTTTCAAAATTTAAAAGGGAATTTTTTATTTGGGGCTTTGGTATTCTCATGTGTGTTCACATGCATGGTTATATATATAAGTGTAGATGAGTGCTTGGTAGGGCATGGTTTAAGGGTACCCAATGTGGCATGAAAGTGTGCATGTGAGTGAGACTCTAAGGAATACCATTGGTGAGTATGAAATCCACCAAGAATTTTTTATTTTCAAGATTGTTTTGAGAAGGAATGTTATGATGTTTTTGAAAAAAAGTATTGTGATGCTTGTTTTTATATTTTGGAAGTAATTTTTTATGTGGTGTTTTATGTTTTATAACTCTTGATAATGATTTTTTTGGATAAATCTCTTAGTTTTCTTGTTTCTCAGTGTTCAACCATATTGAGATTTTTTGAAAAATCTTTGTGTGGCTACAGTTGGTTACTTATTAGATTGCCTTCCAGGTGATAAAATGAAGAATTTTGTAATCATGTTTGAAACATTTGATCTGCATTTTTATAGGATTCTCTATCCCATTTTTTGGAGTATAGAGATATAAGGGAATTATTCAATGTGTCTTCATGTCATGAAAGTTATTTCTTTTGAAATGGGTTTTCTTGTTAGTTTTTAGAGGATTTTATTGTGTTCCTGGTTCATCGTGCTCCCCGTTCATAGTGATAGAGAACGGTTTCTACATCATCCATGTCCATTGTTGGGTAATGGTGGGTTTCTTTAGTAAATGAGTTTTATCGTGTGTCTTGAACATCTATTTTTGTGTGGAATATCAGGAGGCCACTTGTGGAACCCAAAGAATGAGTATCAATTAGGGATTAACATCTCCAAACTTTGAGTTAGTGGATGTTTCAAACATTAGTGATCCGACAAAAGGTCTCAGAGTTAAGCTGGTGTGTATTTCAGAATCATGTGGGTGTGGGGAGTTTGGATTATCTTGTGCCTCCATCGTTACAGTGAGGATGTTCCTGTATTTCTATCGTGGTCTCTCTATCGCAATAAAAAATCCTCATCTTCCAAAGAGATGATGTACTTATCCCTCACATAATATATGTGATTGTTCTTATTTGGTTTAATTTTTCTCATCAGTTTCCTTGCCTGGATTACCCATGTGAATTAGTTGTGGGTTTGGTTTGTGGTCGTCTGGAGTTGATGAGTCATGGGTAGTTGTTGGTTGTGGATTCAGTGTACTAGTCATTGGGTCCCTCCCCTCCCCTCCCCTATCGGTGGGGATTTTTGGTCTGCGTAGCTAATTTATCAATTTTTTTAATCTCATTAGTTCCTAATAATGGGGATACCCACCATGGGTCTCATTCAAGATTATTTTATGAGAAATTAGTACAACATTTATTTAAATTGTGGGGAGTATGTATGGTCCTCCCCCTATCGGTGATCAATTTTTGTTTGGTTTTGGAGCTAGTTTGGATAAAGATGATATAACACCCAAATTGTTTGAAAAAAAATATTTAATGCATGATACATTGTCCCTAAAAAACAAAAATATTTATAATATATCCATTAAACACAACTTTTCCTCTGTAATGTGTTGAATTTTAAAAAACGGTTATCTACGTTGTGATCAGTACATCATTTGGAGTCTAATAGAACCAACTTGATTTTTGATGAGTAGTAACATACCCATATTAATAGTAATATGAATAGTAATATAACCCATTTGAATAGTAAATAATGATATTATATTTTTCTCTTAAGGTAATAAGATAAAGATATCTTAGTTAATTTTTCAATGTGACATAAATCAATGTTATTTATGAAATTAACTATGATTTAATTTAAAAATTAAAATAATAAAATTTAGAAATTTTTTAAAGAATAATTTTTTTTTTGGAATTTTACACGTAGAAAAATGGTGGGGTGAATTTTTGGGATTTGCATATATTTTATAAATTTTTTATGAATAGTGAAATATGATAAAATACCATATAATCAAATTATTAGTTAAATATGCTATTTGTGACATCGTAAGTAATGTAACTCCACTTGGTTCGAACTCACATGCACTTATTACTATTACGGGTCACATGAAACAACACTATTGGATTCCTTGAGGGAAATTAAAAAATAATGAATTAAATATTCAATATTGACTCCTCTCATCCACCATAAAAAACCACCCTCACTTCGTCTTATCTTAAATTCTCTAATCTTTGAAGATCCTTAAATCGCATTAAAATACCATTCCTTAGTCACTCCTCGCGTCCTAGAATATATTGTTATTTCCAAATGATCAAAACCCCATCCATTATAGAGGTTCTCAAGAAGGGTATTTTAAAAGGTAAAGTATCCTTCTTTTTTATTCAGTTCCATTTCAATTTATCATCTTTTTTATCCTATTTCCGAATTTTCTATCCAAATAACCCTGATTAATATAGTGTCATAATTATTCAATAATTATATCGTGTCAATGGAAGAACCATACTCAATATTATTACTCTCTCCCTTGTATTTTATAAATGAAATCATCGTCCATAAGGCTCCATTTTATAACCTTCATGGACGATGAAGTAGCATTCTTCAATTTCCCCCTCGTTACTACTCCTGAAACCATTTTTATGGTTGAACTAGACTGAAATATATATATATCATAACATTATTAAAATTTAGGAACTAGTATTCGTACATATTATTAAATAATATGACCAAACTAGTTCTTAATAATCAAAATACCGCTAAAATAATCTACGTGAATGTCATTAATAATTCATCAAATGATTAATACTATTTCCATGTAACCAAATGATATAAATGACCAATAAAACTTCTACATGGTCATAAATGATATGTAATTTCAATTCTAGAGATTTACATCAATTCCACATGAACTCCACTACTTAAAACAAGTGGAACGACTATAAAAATCAAGAAAATGAACACGCCTGAATGACATAATTCAATATAATAACTTATAAATAAGGAAATAAATGATCAAAATAAACTATTATAAACTAAATACATGTAAAATTGGTTCTTAAATAAGTTATTTATAATTATAATTTGATTTTCAAAGACCTTATGTTCTTAACAGGAACACATTGATACTTAAGGTAAGGGTTTTTTCACCCGAACCACTATTTTCATTCTGGTTATTTTTATTGACTGATTACCTCATTAAAATTATTGTGTATTGTTATTTATTCTTAAAAAAATATTTTTGAGTGTTATATATATTTTTACCAACAAGAATCATACTTTCATTTAATTTTATTTATACGTTCTAAAAGGATCTTTGAAAAAATCCTTCAGGAAATAAAAGCCCGATTGGAGGGAATTTCTAAATTTCTTACCTATTTTAAATGGCACCCTATACTATGTTTTTAGAAACAATTATATTTATAAAATCACTCATTTTTTAATGAAAATATTATCTTACATCACTTCTAGTTTAATAAAAAAAATTACCAAAAGGAATCTTCTATTCAAAGATAAAAGGTATTAATGTCAGGAATTACAAGATCATTTTATAAGAGTAACTTCATCAATTTCATCACTCTTTTTTATTATTACATATTATTGGGATTAATATTTCATGTTATCATATAAAGTATTTAAATTAATGTTTTACGACTAGTTTTGTTGTGGATGTTCTATCTTAAAACCATTCACCAGTTTACTTTCAATGGTTAGTGTTTATGATTAATGTTTGGGGAATGTTATTTACATTTTATATATTAGTTTCAATATGAATTTATACGTTTTTTATATTTGACCCCATTTATATGAATAATTAAACGGACATGGAATGTGTTGGGTGGGGCCCGTTATATCCCATCGGTGCATCGATAGGTCTCATGAGACAAACAATGGTCTTGGAACAAGGCCTTGGCAACATGATTATTTATGGCCATGGAACAGGTTATTGACATTATGGTGATCATGTCCCTTATTAGAAATTACCTCATTAAGGAAATATTATTAATGGTTCATGTGGTTATTCCACTAGTAGAATACCCATGATTATCTTTTGTTATGGCATTATTTAATCATATCTTATTACTGCTATAATGTGTTCAGGTTTGTGTTAAAGGCATATTTTTTTAGCTGTTACACTTGCCTAATGTTTATATATCAGCTACTAAATTTCTCACCATTCATGGGTGTTTTACCTCACCCCTCTCTTAAGTTTTATTTTCTGAGGACATGAAAAATTTTATTAATAATAACATGATATATTAACCAAGGAGTTACGAATATTTTATAAGGAGTTTCTATTTTGTATTTATTTTAAAATTGTAATGTTGAACTTATGAATGTATCTTGATTCCATTAATAATAAACTAATCATTCCATTAGGATTATTATTACTTTTTTATATGTCAATGTAATCAAATAAGACACCGGATCCCAAAAACTGGGGTTGGGTCCTTATAGTTGGTATCAATGGATGTTTTCTAGAAAACCTAGAAACAGGATTTAGAAAATATTGGTTCAGGATCGAATCCCTATGATATTAACTGAGTATAAACGTAAAACAATCCTCAAATATTGGTGTGTAATATATTATGTGAATATTTCTAGAAAATTCATCCCTATTTGGATACATACAGGTAGTTGTGGCTCCATATTAGGTGTACCATGGAGTGAAAACTCTGAAAAGGAATTTTGAGCTTGACCTGGGGTATCTTGGTACATGACAATGGGTCTTTCTTCACTCTTGTTATTGAAGTTCCCAAGGATATGTTTAGGGTAATTCACATTTTATTTATAAGCCATTAAGAAGGATTTATATGTAATTTTTTCGTCAATTATACCATGTTTATGATTAATAGAATATCTATGTATAGAAATTCGATTTATGAGAAGTATTTTTCTTCTACATTGAGATTATACAATATTATTCATTCCCTAATATAGTGTATGAAATTATTTAGAAATGGTTACCAGTGGAATGGATGGAAAACGCATGAACACTCATATACAATGTAGGGATTTCCCTGCAAAGAAAGATAATGATGTTGGATCTAGTGCTATGACTGGTGAAAAGAAACTTATAACAATATTGAGACAACTTAATCAGATTATAAACAATAACCTTACTAGTATAAAACATCAGGATCCACCACGTGGAGGAACTATGTTAGATTTCTTTATGTGACAACAGCCTCCATCATTCAATGGTAATACAAACCCATTTTGTAGCTGAGTAGTGGATAAGTTCGGTAGAGAAGATTTCCTTTTCTTTGGGATGAAAAGAAAGAAAAATGGTTTCCATGGAAGTTTATCATCTATCAGGAGATGTGTATTAGGGGTGGTCATTAATAGAAAACACAAAGGAGGATGAAGAAATATAATAGATTTAAAGGAGGTATTTTATGGAAATATTCTTAGAAAAATATTTTGATTTTGAACAGCGAGCATATATAAAGTGGAAATTCTCGAATATGAGGCAGATGGAGGATAAAAATGATTCCATGTTTAATGACAGCTTTGCAAGGATAGAAAGACATGTCGTGGACAACATATTTAATATAAGGAGAAAAATAGATTGATTCTTTATTATTTTAAAACCATTCCTCTGAATGGCTCTAGAATCCCAATGTTTCCCATCATATTAATATATAGTCTCAAGTGCTATCAATACAGAAAAAGAATTTTATAAGTATTATGATATTAAATGGAAAAAAAATAAGAGGGTTACCAATAATTCTGTAAAAGGAAATAAGGAAATGGGGAAGATGGGATAAGTTGAATTTCCTTCCTACAGTAATTTTGGGAAGAAATAACCGGGATATTGCCTAAAGGGAATGAGAGTCTATTACAATTGAAGAGAAAAATGACACCTCTCTCAGGATTATAAGGGCAAGAAAGACGCCAGCAATGTTCAATGTTGCAATTGCAGGGTGATGGGACATTATACACCTGAATTTCTTAAGTGTCAGAAAAATCATACCCTAAGAAGGCCAATGGGGAAAGGCCACATTTATACCATCACAAATGTGGAGTTTAAATTTCTTAATGATGTAGTGGTAGCTACTTGAATCATTTCATCAAACATAAACAATGCATTATTGGATTCTGGATCATCGCATTCATTCATATCATTCTAGTTTTTCATGAAAATATGACATTTCCAATTTGATTTAATAAGAGTGTTGTGAGTCAAAACACATAAGGGAATTATCATTGCAACAGATTTGTGTCAGGAAATCCCCATTATAGGATACAAACCTAGTTTATCTAATGATTTTATTGTCATATACATGATTTAATTTGATAAAATCCCTTGTATGGATTGTCTTTCAAACCTTGATGCAAAAAATTATTGCAAGAAGAAGGAGGTTAAAATTTTTTAGGATGATATGGAATCCCATATCTTTATGGTTGAAACATCAACATTTGATTCTCTTCTAGATCCACCCACAGTAGCTCTACTGAATTAAATTATTAGAGAGTAACTGAATATAATGACTATGGGGAGGAAAATAATGTTTAAATAGAATATTTTCCTATTGTGCGATAATGTATTGATGTCTTTCCAGAGGATTTACATGGACATCCTCTAGGGTAGAAAAATAAGTTTTCCATTAACGTAATTTTGGGTTCTAGGACCATATAAACGACTCCCTATAGAATTTAACATAGGTAATTAGTGGAGCTAAAGAATCAATTATAGTAATTGATGGACAAATGATTTATTCGGAAAAATGTTTCTCCATGGGGAGCCCCTATCCTATTTTTCAAGAAGAAATATTGATCAAAGAGTCTGTGCATTGATTTTAGGGAAATCAATGCTATTACAATAAAGAATAAGTATCTTATACCATGAATTGATTATTCATTTGATCAAATTCATGGAGTACATTATTTTTCGAAGATTGATCTTCGATATGGATATCATTAGTTTCTTGTTAAGATGGAAGACATTCCAAATACAACATTTCTAACAAGGAATGGTAATTAAGAGTTTGAAGTAAGGCCTTTTGGATAGACTAATGCACAATCGGTTTTCATGGATCTAATGAATGGAGTTTTCATAGAATATGTTTACGACACTGTACTGGTGTTTATTATTGGTATATTGTAATACTCTAAAAGTTTTGAAGATCATGAAAATCACTTGCACAGTATTCTGAACACTCTTAGATGAAATGAATTATATGGTATGTTTATCAAGAGTGATTTCCAGATCCAATCAGTTACCTTTCAGTGCCACATTTTCTGCAAGGAAGGAATATATGTAGATCCTATAAATGCAATGACTATTCAAGAATAGCCTCCTCCAACAAAAATAACTGTTGTATTTAGTTCTATTGGTTTATCATGTTATTATCAGCATTTCGTTCATAAATTCTCCTTTTTTTTTCCAACCCAATAACCATGATTACCTGAAAAAGTTGTTTAATTTAGTATAGAAAAATGAATATGAAAAAAGTTTTAATAAATTGATTAAAAGATTACTAAATTCCCCGATCATGACTCTACAATCCGGGAATGATGGATTTGTGATATATAGCAATGCATCAAGGAAAGGACTTGGATATATCCTTATGCAGAATGATGGAGTTATTTCTTGCGCATCTAGGAAGGTAAAAATTCATGAACAAAACTATCATACTAATGATTTTGACATAGAAGTGGTAATATTTTCTCTGTAGTTTTGCATACATTACCAATATGGGAAAAAATGTGTGATATATACAGATCATAATATTTTTAAATATGTCTTCTTAGAAAAAGAACTAAAAATGAGACAAAGGAGTTGGATTGAGGTACTCAAAGATTGTGATTACACAATAGACTAATACATGGAGAAGGAAAATAAGGTGGCAGCCACTTTGAGAAGAAAGGGCCATAGAATTCTAAACAATATGAGACTTGAAAAGGATCTTATGTTCATGGATATAGTAAATATGGATATGGGAATTATCATGGAAGGTAACACATTAGTAATTTTTTAAATGTCAACCAAGAATTCTCTACTGGAAAGGATAATAAGTTCTTAGGAGGATGATGAAGAGTTTCAAAAAAATGATATAAATGAAGGGAATTTGACTGACTTTGTATGTGAAGGTGGTATTTTAAAATTCAAAAATTATATTTGAGTTCTTGCTATTCCTATGATATAGAGGGAACTATTTGATGTTTCTCACATCTCTAATTTCAATATACACTCTCTTAGCAGAAATATGTATATAGATTTAAAGGAATATTTTTGGGGGGAATATCTGAAGAGGTAAATTGCTGATTATGTGATGAGATGTTTTGTTTGTCAACGGGTGAAGGATGGAAGAAATCATATTGGAGGAGTCATGAAACACCTTCTTATTCATATGTAGAAATAAAATTATATTATGATGGAAATTTTTATTGGGATACCAAATACTCAAAGAAAGAGTTATGAGATAAGGGGAATTGTTGATCATCATACATAATCAGCACATTTTCTTGAAATAAGAGAATATTTACCAATTGAACATTTAGAAAGAATATAGATTAATGATGTTGTAAGACATCATGGTATACCCTTATCAATTGTTTTTGATCATGATCCCCATTTTACATCTTGATTTTGGAAATGTCTTCTGATGGTCCTAGATACTGATCTTCGTTTGAGCACTGCCTTCCACCCACAAATTGATGGACAATCTTAATGGGCTATTCCAACTATGGAAGACATGTTGAGGTTTTTTCACATGACTTTATATGTATGTGGGATCAATATTTACCTCTTGTATAATTTTACTATAACAATAACTTCCAATCCAGTATTCAAATGGAACCACATGAAGTACTGTATTGGAAGAGATGTCGTACACCAACTTCCAAGGATTATGTTGGTGAAATAAAGCTCGTAGGCCAAGAACAGGTTGAGGAAACAACAATGAAAGAGGAAGATTATCCAAACACATATCAAAACAGCTCATAGTAGGAAAAAAATCTATGTTGATAACCAAAGAATAGATTTTTTATTTCAATATGTATATCATGTTTTCTTAATGATATCTCTAGTGAAGGGTATTATATGATTTGGTAAGAAGGGAAAATTATGTCCCACATACATCAGACCCTTTAAAATTCTCTATCGAATTGGAGTCGTAACATACCATTTGGAAATTCCACCAAGTGTCTCCAATGTTCAAAAGGTGTACCACATATCAATTTTAGGGAAATACATGCTATACCCAACACATGTAATCACCTTTGATGAAATAGAACTTATACTCGATATGTCTAATTGTGAAGAGCCTATCATGATTCTAGATACCAGCGATCAAGTATTGAGAAATCGAGAAACTCATCACGTAAAGGTACATTGGAGAAATCAAAAAATCAAAGAGGCATTGTGGGACCCTAATGAGATTTTGTTGAATACATACCTGAATATTTTTATGTAACATTTAGTCAAATTCGAGGAAAAAAATTTATTAAGGAGGGGATAATGTAAAACCCCAAGGTTTTGAATTTTTTTTTGAATGAATGAAACACTATCTCCCTAAAAAACAATACCTTTTGTAATCTAGACATTAAACACAACTATTTCTCATCTATGTTTTTAATTTTGAAAAACTGTTTTCTAGAGTTCTGATTAGTATGTCATTTGAGGTCTGATATGACCCTCTTATTTTTAGGTGAATATTTACATAACCTGATAATTAGTAATATGAATAGTAGTATGACCCTATGAATAGTAAATAATGTTTTTATTTTAGTTTATTATTGTAATTAGTAATGAGATGTTAATTAATTTTTCAATGGAATATAAAACAAATTTTACCTTTAAATTTGTTTTTTAATTAACTTTGATTTTATTAAAAAAATAAATTAATAATACATAAAAATTTATTTTCTAAAAATAGAGTTCATTTTTGAATTCAACATGTTAATAAATGGTAGTAGTGAATTTTTTGGATTTTTTGAAAATTCTTGATTTTTTTATTGAATTTTGAAATACTGTAATATACCATATATAAAAATTATCAGTTAAATACTCCATTTATGACATCATAAGTGATGTAAGACCACTTGGATTGAATTCACATGAACTTATTACTATTTTGGGTCACATTAATCTACACTATTTAATGTCTTAAAGGAAATAATAAATTAATGAATTAAATATTCAAAATTCACTCCTCTCCAACATTATAAAAATCCCCCTCACATCCACTTCTCTTTTCTTTAAACCTTGAAGCTCCAAAAATATCATCCCCAATACCATTACCTTGTTACTCCCCACGTCCATGAATCCCTTGTTCTTGAAAAATGATCAACACCCCCTCCCATAAAGCGGTTCTCGAGGTTATTTCAGGTGGTAAAGCACACATATGTTTCATTTAGTTACATTTCAGTTTTTATTATTTTGTTATCCTCTACCCACCTCCTCTGTCAAAATTTCCAAGATAACTACATTATTTTTTATATAATTTAATTATATCATGTGAATAAAATAACCATCATCAATATTCTTACACTCTCCCTAGTATTTTATAAATGAAATCAATGTTCATGATGTTCCAATTTATAACCTTCGTGTATAACGAAAATTCATTCTTCATTTTCACCTTCATTACATGTCATGATACCATTTTTTTTGGTTGAAACAGACTATAATATTTGTATTATAACTTAATTAATAACCTAAATCCTGTATTCGTACATATTTCAGAATCATATGCTAAAACTAGTTCCTAATAATCACAATACTGCTAAAATAATAATAGTGAATGTCATTAATAATTCATCGATATATTATTCCTATTTACATGTAATTAAATTATATAAATTACCATTAACACTTCTATATTTTCATACATAATATGTAATTTCAATACTACTAATTTACATACATTCCAGATGATCTCCATTACATAAAGGCAAGTGAACCGATTATGAATATCAAGAAAATGAACACTCTAGAATAACAGAATTCAATATAATAACAAATCAATAAAGACAAAAAATAACTAATAATAATTTAGATAAAATAAATACATGTATACTATGTTCTTAAATAATTTATTAAAATTTCTAATTTCATATTCCAGGACCTTATGTTCAAGAGGGGAACAAATTTAGACATAAGTTAAGGGTTTTTCTACCCGAACCTCCATTTGTAGTCAGGTTATTTTTATTTTCTAACTATCTCAATAAAATTATTGTATATAATAATGTACTCAAAAAAAATTATGTTTTAGTGCTCTATATATTTTTTCCAATCATAATCCTACTTTCATTTAACGGGAGTTATATATTCTAAAATGATCTTTTCAAAATCCTTTCCAAAATAAAAGCCCGATAAAAGGGAATCTAAAAACATCTTACATATTATCAGGGGAAACCTATAATATATTTTTCTGAAACCATTATATTTATAAAATAAATCATTTTATTAACAAAATATTATCTTACTTCACTTATGTTTTTATACAAATATGTTTCCAAAAGAATTATTCTTCTAAAAGAAAAAGGGAATTTACCTCAGGAATTACATGAAGATTTTATAAGAGTATCTTCATATATTTCAAAAAATTGGTTGATGATTATGTATTATTGGGATTAATATTTCATTGTACCATCTACCATATTTTATTTAATGTTTTGTGATTATTGTTGGTTGCAGATATTCTATCTCAAAACCATTCAACAATTTACTCTAAACGGTTAGTGCTTATGCTTAATGTTCGAGGAAAGTTATTTAAATTTTATAAATTAGTTTCAATATTAATTTATATTTTGTTTATATTTATCCATGGTAATTTTAGTAATGAATTGGACATATAATTTTTTTGGTGGGGCCTGATATATCCCCTCAGTTCATCAGTAGGTATAATGAGACAAACTACAGTCTTAGACCAAGGCCTTGACAAAATGATTATTTATGGTCTTAGAACGTGGCCTTAACAGTATGGTGATGATATCCCACATTATGCATTCCATCATTATGAAAATAGTAGTGATGCTTCATGTGGTTATTTTACTTTTATAATAAACATGATTTTGTTTTATAATGGCATTACATACTCATCTCTTATTCCATCAATAATGTGTTCAGGTTTCTGTTAAAGACATATGTTTTGAGTTATTCAAATTTCATAATGCTTATATATCATCTAAGGTATTACATACCCTTACTAAGGGTTTGTGCTCACCCCATTCTTATGTTTTATTTTCTCTGGATGTAAAAATTTTATTATGAATAACAAGCTAAAATAACCAAGGTGTTATGGATGTTTTCTAAGGAGTTACTATGTGGTATTTCATATAAAATTATAATGTTAACTTATGAATGTATATTATTTCAAATAATATTAAACTACAAGGTCCTTCATGATGCTGATTACTTGTTTATATTATAATGGAATAAAATAAGGCACCGACTCTGAGGAGCATAGGTCGAGTCCTAACAGTTGGTATCATAGGAGGTTTGGTAGAAAACATGGAAATAATATTTATAAAATGTAGGTTTGAAAACAAATCCCTAATATATTCTACAAGGATAAATATACAAGAACTTCTTTCAAATTTTTGAGGAATATATTATTGGATATTTCTAGAAAATACATCCCTTCCTGGAAACAAACAGGTAGAGGTGGCTCTAGCATAAATGTACTTAGGAGAGAAAACTCCGACAATGAGTTGTGGGCTTGACCCGGGGTATCGAGGTACATGGAAATGGGCGTTGCTACAATCTTAGTATTGACACACTGGAAAGATATGATTATAATAATTCATATTTTCTTAACAATCCATTATGAAGGATTTTAGTCTAAAATCACCTCAAATATATCAGGTTCGTGATTAAGAGATTATCTATGTATAGAATTTTGTTTATTCTAAGTATTTTTTTTTACAATGAGATTATATATTATTATTTATTCCCTTATCAACTGTAGGTTATTATTTTTAAATGGGGACAAGTCGATGGAATGGAATCATAGAACATGCATATACAATGTAATAATTTTCCTCCGATGAAAGATAATGATTTTGGATCTAGTTTTGTGACTAATGAAGAATAGCTTATAACTATACTGGGACAACATACTCAGGTTATGAACAATAACCTTAAATATATGGATCATCGGAATCCACCATGTGGAAAAAGCGATGTTAGACCGCTTTATGTGACAACAACTATCGTCATTCATTTGGGACTACAAACCCATTTTTTATGAGTAGTGGATAAGGTATCTATAAGATATACTCCATGGATTAGAATGTAAATAAAGAGAGAAAGTTTTCATGGTAGCTTATTGTCTATTTGGAGATGCAGATCAGTGGTGGTCATTAATCCAAAACACAAAGGAAGAGGAAGAAATAGAAGAGATGTAATGTAAGGATTTTGAAGACATACTCCTAGTAAAATATTTTCCTCCTGAACAACGATAACATATGGAGAGGAAATTCATGAATCTGTGGTAGTAGGAGGTTCAAAATGTTTCCATGTATGAAGCCAACTTTAAAAGTCTATAAAGGAATGATTCGGACTACATACATAATCCATGGGAAAAAATTTATCAATTCTTTTATGGTTTAAAACCATTCTTCCAAAGGTATCTAGTTTCCAAAATTTTCTCATCATCTGATGATATAGTCTCATGTGCTATCAAGACTTGAAAATGAATTGTCAATGTTTTATGAAAATAATGGATAACAAGAGAAGAATAGGAATTCAAAATATTCTGGAAAATGAAATTATGAAATGGGGAATAAGGGAAGAGATGAATTTCCATCCTGTAGTAATTGTGGTATGAAATGCCCTGGCACATTCCTGAAGGGAATATGTGTCTATTACAAGTGCAGACAAAAGGCCCCCTATCATGTGATTTTATGGGGAATGAAGAAGATAATAATGTTTAATTGTACAATTACAGGGAGATAGGACATTGTCTAGATGAATGTCCATAGAGTCAGGGAAATGTTCCACATAGAAGTCCAAAGGAGAAAGGCCATGCTTACGCAATCCAAACTGCAGAGGTTGAAGTTGCAAACAATTTTTTAGTAGGTACAATAATCATTTCATGAAACATATCCATTAATTTATTTGATTCTGGATCATCGCATTCTTTCATATCTTCCCATTATTTACCGAAAATAATCTATTTCGATGTTGATTTAATATGGGTGTAGTTAGTCAAAACTCATAAGTGAAGTATCATTTTAACAAAGTTGTGTCAGTCAGTCCACATTATGGCATATAAACATGGTTTATCTTCTAATTTTATTGTCATAAACATGATTGGATTTGATATAATCCTTATTATATATTTTCATTCAAACCATGATGTGAAAATTTATTGCAATAAGAATGAGGTAACAATTTTTTGGGATGATGTGGAATCCAATATCAATATTTCGAAAACATAAACATCTAATTCTCATCTAGATCCACCAACATTAGCTCTACCGAATTAAATTATTATAGTGGAAGGTAATTGAATAACTACATGTGAGGAAAAGAATGTTCAAATAGAAGATGTACTTGTTGTGCAAGAATATATTTACGTCTATCTAGAGGATTTACCTGGACATTATCTAGAGCAGGAAATTGGGTTTTCCATTGACTTATTTCCTATTTCGAGAACCATATCAAAGTCTCCTAAAAAAATGGCCATTGTAGAATTAGTATAGCTTAATAAAAAATAAGAGGAATTTAGTGGCAAAGGATTTATTCGACCTATTATTTCTCCATGGGGACCCTAAGTCATCTTTTCTAAGAAGAAAGATGGATCCATGAGGCTTTTCATTGAATATAAGGAAATAAACACTAATACAATAAATAATAGGTATTATCTTCCATTAATTGATGAATTATGTGATAAAATTCATGGATCAAAATATTTTTTAAACATTGATCTTAGATCAAGATATCATTTGTTGCTTGAGGGGATGGAAGACATTCATAAAATAGAATTTCGAACCAGGTATGGGCATTGTGAGTTTACAATAATACATTTTGGATAGACAAATGCACCATATGTATTTATAGATCTAATTAATAGTATTTTAGAGGAATATATTGATGGATTTGTATTTTTTTATTAATTATATCCTATTATACTCTAAATTTTATGATGATCAAGAAAATCACTCATGTTATTTTTTTTAAGGGTCTTAGAAGAAATGAATTATATAGGATGTTCACCATGTGTGATTTTTGGATCTAATAGGTATCCATTCTAGGACACATTGCCACTACTTATGGAATATCTATAAATCCTATGAAGACAGAGGTTGTGCAAAAATTCCTACTCCAATGAACATAACTGAGGTATGCAGTTTTATAGGTTTAGCAGGTTATTATCAGTGTTTTGTTCATAACATCGCCTATTTAGGCTACCAAATGTCATTTAATAATAAATAATGAGTTATGTTCGTATGGAAAAAGTAATGTGAAGAATGTTTTAATGAATTTAAGAGATGATTACTGAATTCTCCAATCTAGACTCTACCATTAGTGAATGATGGATTTCTAATCTATAGAGATACATCAAGTAAAGGACATAGTTTTGTCCTTTTGCAGAATGATAGAGTAATTAAATATGCATATATGTAGCTAAAAATTCATGAACCAAACTATCCTACTCATGATCTTGAGTTTGAAATGGTAATCTTTTCTCTGAATATTTAGAGACATTACCTCTATGGAGAAAAGTGTGAGATATATACAGATCTTAAGAGTTTTAAATATATCTTTTCACCAAAAATAATAAACATGAGACAAAAAAAGATGGATTGATCTACTCAAGGATTATGATTTAAAAATATACTACCTCATGGGGATAGAAAATAAGGTGGAAGATTATTTAAGTAGAAAGGTCCATATAATTCTTAAAAAGAAGAGAGTTGAAAGGAATATTATGTTCATGGATCTAGTAATGATGGATATGGGAATTACCATGTAAGGTAACACATCAATAATTTTTAAAATGGTTTCCAAACCATCTTTACTAGAAAGATTAAAATTTTTTGCGGCAGATGATGAAGAGTTTCAATTGAAAATTAAAGGAGTAAATGATGGGATGTTCACTGAATTCTTATATGAAGGTGGCATTTTCAAAATTGGGAAGAGGATTTGTCTTGACGCTATTCATGAGCTAAATAGGGAACAATTGGATGATGCTCATAGCTCTAATTTCCCTAGACAAAATGGTAGCACAATGTTGTATATAGATCTAAAGGATCATTATTGGTGGGAAAACATGGAGAGGGTGATTTCTAATTACAACTCGACATGTTTGGTTAGTCCGTATGTGAAGGATATAAGATAACATCATGGAGGAGTCATGAAAACCCTTAACATTCCTATGTGTAAATGGGATAATATTATGATGGATTTTTTCATGGGGAAAACAAATACTCCAATAAAGAATAATGGGATATGGGTCATTGTTGATCATCTTTCAAAATCAGAACATTTTCATGATATAAGAAAATATTTACCACTTTATTGTTTAGCATGACTATATATGAATGAAGATGTGAGACTTCATGGTAAAATATAATACTTTATTTTTAATCATGATCCATGTTTTACATCACAATTCTGGGAAAGTCTTTAGAAGGACCTAGATAATGATCTTCGTTTGAGCACTGCCTACCTCCCACAAAATGATGGACAATCATAACAGACTATTCAAACATTGGAAGACATGTTGAGGAATTGTTTACATGACTTTCAAGGTGTGTGGGATCAATATTTACCTCTCGTAGAATTTTTCAGTAACACTGTATTCCACTCAATTATTCAAATAGAAGCATATGAAGCATTTTATGGGAAGATATTTCGTACAGCAACGTGCTGGGATGTTGTGGTTGAATGAAATATTGTAAGCCTTCAACTTATTGAGGAAACAATAGAAATGGTCATGATCATCAAAACCCCTAAAAAATAGTTTAATGTAAGAAAAAGAGCCATGTTGATAACTGACGGAAGGGTTTGGAATTTCAAGAATGAGATCATATTTTAATAAAGGTATCTCCATTCGGTAAGAAGGAAAATTATGTCTTGGCTACATCAAACCTTTTGAAAACATGGATCGAATTGGAGTCATAACATACCGTTTAACAATACCGCCAAGTCTCTCCAATCATCACAATAGGTTCTACATATCTATGTTAAGGAAATACATGCTAGACCCAACACATGTACTCACCTGTGAAGAAATAGAACTTGAGCCAGATTGGTCTTATTGTGAAGAACCAATCAAGATTATTCATACTAGAGAACAAGTATTTATAAATCAAAAAATTGTCTTATAAATATTGTTTAGAGGATTCAAAATATCGAAGAGGCAACATGGGAGCCTAATGAGTTTATGTTGAAGAGATACCTAATACTTTTTAAGTAACATTTTGTGAATTTCAAGGAAGAAATTTTTGTAAAGAGGGGATAATGTAACACCCCATGTTTTTGAAAATAAATATTTA
Organism: Viscum album; assembly: GCA_963277665.1. Lineage (NCBI taxonomy): Eukaryota > Viridiplantae > Streptophyta > Magnoliopsida > Santalales > Viscaceae > Viscum > Viscum album. The sequence goes on along the minus strand of OY728126.1, from coordinate 249,187,439 downwards.
ATTCATGAAACACTATGTCTCAACCAAATACACCTTTTATAATCTGTCCATCAAAATATACCTTTACCTCAACTATATTATAAATTTCAAAAAATGTTCATCTATAGTTGTGATTAGTAAGTCATTTTCTGTCTAAAAGAACCAACATTATTTTTGGTGAATAGTAACTTACCCTTATGAACAGTAATATTAATATTAATATGACCCTTATAAATAGAAAATATTGATATTAATTTATTTTCATAAGGTAATAAGATAATGAGATATTAATTAATTTATTAATGTGATATAAAACTAATTATATCTTTAAAATTTTTATATTTCAAATTTACATTAATTATATTAAAAAATTAAATTAATAATATTTAGAAATTTATTTTTGAAAAAATTAGTTCATTTTTTATTTCTATTTTTTGAAAATTTTCAAGAGTGAAATTTTGGGATTTTTCATAAAATTTTTATTTTTCGATGAACAGTGGAATTCTTTAAAATACCCTATATACAAATTATCAGTTAAATACATTATTTATGAAATCATAAGTGATGTAAGGCCACATAGTTTAAACTCACATGCACCTATTACTATTATGAGTCACATGAAAGAACACTATTTTTTGTCTTTAGGGAAATAATAAAATAATGAATTAATTATTCAAAATTCACTCCTCTCCTCCACTATAAACACCCCTCACATCCACTTAACTTCACTCCTCAATGCTTTGATTCTCCCCAAAGCTCAGAAAAAATAACCTTCCCAAGTCACTCCCTACGTCGAATAAGCTATAGGTCTTTCCAAAATATCAAAAACCCTTCCCTTAAGGGGGTTCTCAATGAGGTTATTTCAATAGGTAAAGCTCCCTCCTTTTTCATTTAGTTCCATTTCAACATATCTTCTTTTTTTATACTATCCCCACCTCCTCTATCAAAATGACCATGATAACTCCTTCATTAGATAAATACTATGATTATATCATGTTAATGGATGTTTTATAATCAATATTCTTACCCTCCCCCCAGTATTTTATAAATGTAATCAACGTCCACGGGGCTCCAATTTATATTCATCATGGACAATGAAGTTTCTTCCTTAAATTTATCCATCCTTACTAGTCATGAAAAAATTTTGGAAGTTGAAACAAACTATAATATATGTATTATGACCTAATTAATATTCCATAATCAGTATATGTATATATTATTAAATCATATGACCAAACTAGTTCCTAATAATCAATATACATCAGAAATAATGTAATTGAATGTAATTAATAATGAATATAATGATTCAACCTATTTACATTTATAAAATTATAGAAATGAACATTAAAACATCTGGATGTTCATATGTAATATTTTATTTTAATTTTGGATATTTAAATCCATTGTGCAAGAACTCCATTACTTAAAAACAAGTGACCCAATTATGAAAATAATGAAAATGAACACTCCAGAACATGAGAATTAAAAATAATAACATATCCAAAAGAATATATAGGAACCAAACATAATTATGATATACTAAATAAATGAATAATAGGTTCTTCAATAAGTTATTAATAATTATAATTTCATATTCTAGAACCTTATGTTCATGAGTAGAACACATTCGGACTTAAGGTAAGGGTTCCTTCAACTGAACCTCAATTTTCATTTAGTATATTTTTAATGACTAATTACCTCAATGAAATTCTTGTGTATTATTATGTACTACTCAAAAATTATAAGTCAGTATTTTATATACAATTACCAAAAAGAATCGTACTTTCATTTAATGTGAGTTATATTTTATAAAATTGTCATTTAAAAATCCTTCCTGAAATAAAAACCTGGTTCAAGGGTATTTCTAAAATTATTACATATTTTCAAGGGAACCCATTAATATATTTTTGGAAACCATTATATTTATAAAATAAAAACATTTATTATGAAAATATTATCTTACCTCACTTCTGGTTGTATATAAATATTTTTCAAAAGGAACTCTTCTTTTCAAAGAAAAAGGGTATTTATCTCAAAAATTACATAAACTTTTATAAGAGTATCTTCATCAATTTCAACAATCTTGTGGACTCTTATGTATTATTGGGATAACATTTCATGGTATCATCTACCATATTTAATTTAATGGTGTATAATTATTTTGTATGTGGATGTTCTATCTTAAATCCATTGACCAATTTACTCCGAATAGTTGGTGTTTATGTTTAATGTTTGAAGAATGTTATTTACATTTCATATATTAATTTCGATATGAATGATTATGTTGTTCATTTGTATCCCTCTCCATATGAGGAAAGAATTTGAGATTTAAATTTTTGGGTGGGGCCCTCTATATCCCATTTGTGCGTCAGTATGTCTATTAAGGGAAACTACGGTCTTGACATAAGGCCTTGACAAAATGATTATTTAATGTCTTGGCACGAGGCCTTGATGGTATGGTGATGATGTCTTCCATTATTAATTCCCTCAATATGAAAATATTGTTGATGTTTAATGTGGTTATTATACTAGTAGAATACCCTTGATTATTTATAATTATGGAAATACATACTCAGCTCTTATTCATTCCATGATGAGTACAATTTTTTTAAAGGAATATGATTTTAGTTATTCAATTTGCCTAATGTTTATAATGATTCCTATGTATTTATTACACATAATAAGTGTTTGATCACACCCCTTTCTTATTTTTCAATTTTTCCAGACATGAATAATTTTATTATGAATGATATTCTGAAATAACCTTGGAGTTATGGTTTTATTATTAAGATTTTCTATGTTGTATTTATTTTCAAATTGTAATATTGATCTAATGAATGTATCATGTTTCCAATAATACTAAACTACTCAGTCCTTTGGGATACTTATTCATTTTTCATATTCCAATGTAATCAAATAATACACCAGCTTCTAGAAACATGGATTAGTTACATACATTGGATTTCATTTGAAATAGTTTTAAATTTGATTTTTATTTTCAGTTTAGGTAAACATTTGGATTTTTTTGAGTGTTCCAAAGGTTCAGTTCAATGTACTCTTATGATGGTTGTGGCAATAAATTCCCATTTATTCTTAGGAATTGGTTTTGATTTGTTGATCTATTTGGGGTAAGGGTGGTAAGATATGTTTTTTTGTGGATGGGATGTTCCTGTCATGAGAGCTTAGATCTTATGGTTTTGAGAATCCTTAATCATTTATCGATATACTGAAAAATGTTATGGATTTACATGGGTATAAATAATTATGGTGGGGATAATAGTGACACCCAGATTTTGGTTTTTGAAATTTGTTCCGAAAATTATTTTCGGTCTTTGTTTTTCTCTAGGGTTAAATGTTTTCTAGATTTAAATTTTATCATGTGGAGTTTTTAGGTGGTTTTTGGAAAAATTATGGGTCATCATGAATGTTATAAGGAGGATATGAGTATGAATATGATTTTTTAACCCTCCTAGTGGAATATTTTGGTGGGTATATTATTTTGATGTATTTTTACCTTTAGTTTGATGGGTTTTAGGGTGAAAATTGAGTTTTTGGGTTCTTATTCCACGTCACACAGTTAGAGCACATGATTATATTAATCATGTGGTATGTGTGTAGGGGGTTGCATTGTTTTTTCATTGTGTAACTAAACATGCAACCTATGTGTGAGGCCCGTGTTTTACTATAAAGTGACTAATTCCATGGATTTCACATGGTTTTTTATATCATGAGAGCTAACTGTGAAACCCATTCAAGGAAGGCTATTTTGGGACTTTTCCATATTTTAATAGTGTTACCATCACATAGCCTTGCTCAATAGAACCCTACCTCTAAAACACTTCCCATAGTGATTTTTAGCTTCTATAAGAACCTAAAAGTGTGATCCAAGGTTGTTTTTTCTTGATTCTTCATCCAGATTTAATGGTTAGAGCTACTCTCTCCATCTCCATTGATTCTCTTCAATTTTCCCTTTCTCGTCAAACCATTGTGGACATGGTTGGATGATTTCGGTAACTAGTGAGGATCAAAATTGGGGGGTTTTCCTTCTTCTGGTCCTCTTGGCGGTTTTAACTTATTTGGACTTTCACATGGTTGTTTTGGGTGTGCGTTGTTAATGCCCCATGAGTTTGATGTATGTTTTCCTTGCCCACAATTTTTTAATTCAATAATTTTTTATTAAATTCCTATCACACCTCCATTATATTATAGATATTGACGTGTGACCTTTGAACTGTTTTTTGAGTGTGAAAAGTGGTTTTTATGCCTTATTAATTGATAAATAGAATTTTCTTGTTAAATACATCACAACAAATGTTCAATGCAATGCCTAATTGGATTTTGTGAGTGATTTGTTTTATATTAAGTATGATATGTCATTGTTAATAAATATTTGGCATGTGACAATATGTATTTGGGTTTCTTGAATGAGTTTCACAGGATTTTATGTTTGAATGAAATATGTATTTGGCTTCTAAAACTGGTTCGACATGTGACGATGGATTGTGAACAATTAGAATTTTAATAAAACATCATTTGGTTTGTAAATTTGGTATTAATTCCTTAAATGTACTGTTCTATAAATGGATGATAGGTAGAAAACTATGTGATTACACCTTTGGGAAATTTGTTTTGTGTGTTCTAAAAATGATGGTTTTGTGAATGGATCTTAAGGCTCGTTTCACACTTTTGTGAAAGTGGTGAATGTATTTATTCTGAAAACCTCCATTAGATTAATCTCTTGAGTTTTTTATGTTTAATGGATTGGTTAACATCATTGTGTAGTCCATGAAATCCATTATGAGAATGGGAGATCCTTCGCATGGACTCCTTCAAGATATATTTGTTACATGGAATGAGATAGATCCTTGGGGAAACTCGGGTGATGCCTGCTATTGAATTACTATTATATTTGCATGTGACTAGATACGGATTTGACATTGGTTGGATCACCCTTTGTTACATTTTGACCATGGAATCTAGAATAGTGAGTGATTTTTCTAGGAACAATTATTTCACAGGATATATTACTACTAGCCAGTGGCCCATAGCACATAGATATATTGAGTTTTGTTACTACGAGATAGTGCCCCTGTTAGTAAATTGTGATGGTGTGGTCATTTGCGTTATGATGTTTTTGGTTTTATTGAGTGTGGCATGCTTTCCGGGATGATTCAACATGTATTAGTATGATCTAGATTGTTCACTATCTCCTAGGTTCACCCATGTATATTAATACATACCTTCTTGAAGTGATGATTGAGATACGTGGTTACTCGGGTGTTTTTATTTACATCTCCCATGTTATGTGATTATGATAGTGTTATCATGTGTGGTTTATTTCATGTAATGTGATGAGTTGGCTCCCAAATATTTTTTACAATTTTTTAATAAAAAAGTGTTTTATACCCTCTCGTTCCTTTTTGAAATAAAACCACAACCTTCCCCTTGAAAATGATAATGTTTCACTAATGTAAATGAACCTCAATATGGAATTAAATTAGAATATAGACAATGTTTTTAAGTAAAAAATTGGTTAAAATCTTAATTTATATATTTTATTACAAACGTAAATTTGATGTTTATTTTATTTTAAATGATGTGCATTATGAATATATTGTATAGTCATTTCTATGGACTTTTAATAGTCATGATTTTAGTTAATAATATTTTTATCTTGTAGTATATGTCTCATCTGGGTCTTAATCACCACAGGTGATAGTGGTTCTTGGTATAGGAGTGTCACCCTCAGGGTCACATAGAGGTGGTGTGTGGTTAGGTATTAGATTGGGTTTTTTTGGTTTATTATATTCTCAATCTTTTGTAATAGATGTTTTATTGTATATTGTTGTATACATTAGGTTGTTTCATTAATCATTCCACTATCTTGTTAATTTATTTATGGTTGGGAGATATTATTTTCTTTTGTACTCTGTTGATGTATGAAACTAGATTTCATACTGTGGGGAATGAGAACGCTTTTCGAATCATGCCATGGATCGTCTTGGGTGATAAGTTCCTGATCGACACATATTGCTTTGTGACAATACATGTCTACCTTCATGAAAATTCATATTTATCTTTCTTTAATAGGTATCCTAATCTTCTTTAGCAGTATATTAGAAAATGTTTTGTGATTGGAAAGGAAATCCTAAATAAAAGGATAACCTAAAACCCCAGTAACAATTAAACTTGTCAATTTCATATTGAGGACAAAATCATAGAACAAGAAAAGGGGGAATATTGAAATATGACTCAAAGAAGAAGAACACCAGATTTAATGTGCTTTGGTCCCTTGGGGACCTATGAGCATTGAAAGAACACCACAATGTACACATGTGTTTTATTAATTCTAAAAAACAGAAAAAATATTGCAACATATAGTTTTATGGAATAAAATACATAAGCTAGGAATATGTAAACACAAATAAAAACCTGAAGCATGAATTTAAAAAAAAAACATAAATCACCAGGAGAATGGGCACGACAGTCTGGATCTCTTCTTACTGTCATCCCAAAAAATTAAAATGAATCACTATTATTGTTGAATTATGTGCCTTGTTTGGATGTAGACATTCTTCACTTGGGGACATGGCCAAACAAATTCTAGTTTGAAGGATGCCATCATTGAAGCTCCACTAGAATAAGTACACCCGTTTTGTTCACAGGAATACAGACAAATAAAAACTGCAATAAGAAATTGTAAATTAAAAGGAGGGTTTCATAACTAGAAGGAGTGCCAACACCTAAAGGTTAAGAGTAGTGAGTGAGGAAAAATGATGGGGTGTAAGGGTTATCAATTCCCTTGATAATCGGTTCTCCTAAAATATGCACAAACAGTCAACATGTTCCATGGTTCCTTACCAAAAGAAAAAAATATGAATCACTCGATAACAAGGATAAATGGATGTAATGGATTAATTGGAAGACCATATAGAAAAATGACCCATAATTAATCTATTGAAGATTGATGATTCAGCTAGGGGCAACCAGTTAACCTACCAAAGTCTAAGGCCCACTCAATAAATCCCATACGAAAAATAGATAATCCCGTGTGGATGATCTAACAATAATATATGAGCATAAAATTAAATTACAAAATAAGCATTATTTATCATTCATGAGGAATTATCAACATAAAGGGGAAGATTATAATGAATGAAACATTAATATGAAAACATAATTGAATTCTACATTTCAAAAATATACACCATTTTCAATTGAGTTTGGATGTTTTCTTGTAAATATGGTTATATAATATGGCCATATTTAACCTATATAAACAAAATGAAAACCTATAAAATACCACGACTTTAGAAAAAATATCATTTTGATTTATGTCAGTGTGTATATTATTAACACACACAGTTCCCGATTCTATAATATCACATATTAAATGCTATCTAATGTTAATATGTTTGGATTTACCATTGTATACTATGTTCTTGGATAGATAAAGTGCATACTGGTTATTTGAGTAAATACAAATTAAAGAATTAAAACGATTGAGTTTATAAGATAGGTCTTTAACATTTATGGATTCATTAATTGCCTCAGTCAAGGAAATGTAAATAGATTCAATGGATGAAAATGCAACCAACTATTGAATATTTCATTTCCAATAAATTGAATAATCGCAAGAAGTAAAAAAATAAACAAATAAGGACTTACGGGTTTCAAAATTTCAATTATAATCGGAATTATCATACTTTGAAATAATTTTACTTGTGATGATGTTTCTATCATAACAGAAATAAATTTTTTAACTACAAGAGAGGTATCCTAAATCCCAAAAAAGAACATCACAATGTGTCCTACTATGTGAATCTATAAAAAACTATGAGTGTAGATTGTATATACAATATAATGTTGGTTGTAAGTTATAGAATAAATAATGCTCTTAAAAATGTTAGTATAAGGAATTTTTAAAGTAAATTCAATATCATCCTCAGCATAAAATGGTTGTGTTAAATAATATATAAAGTGTTTTATAGGAGGTATATTTATAGGTTTGAGAGTTTTAAAATGTATCTCGTTGGATTATTTAAAATATAAGCATTTTGAGATACATAAAGATATTTATTTGCACTGTCTCTTATTATTTCAACAACTAAATTTTTTTTTATTGGAACCTAAGAATATTACATTAAAAATTCCTCTTAATTGTGTTTTTATAGATGTGATTAAATTCTTATTTTTATAAATCATAATAATGGGTCAACATAAACCGTAGGTAAAGAATAAATTTTTAGTTGATTTAAAATAAATATGTGCATTATATTGAATCATAAAGAATTTGTTATATAACATGAATGAATAAAGTATCATACATCCCTTACTAGAAGATTTTGTCAGTCTATAAAAATATTTTTTCATACAGAATAATTGATTTTATTTAAATTTCCTAGAATAACCTTTAGGAGGTTTCACAGAGATTTTATCCTTTAAATCACAATGTAAGAAGGAGGTTTTAACATAAATTTGTTCAATATTATGATCATTATAGGAAACTAAGATAGGTAAAATCCTAATAGAATAATTCTAAAAAATGATAAAAGATATCAGTAAAGTAAATATCATCACATTGAAGGTAATCTTAGTAACTAACCTTACATTGTTCTTGATTTTATTTCCATTAGTATTTTCTTCGTTTATTTTATAAATGCATTTTGACATAATTATTTAAGTGTTGGATTGTTTTTTTACAATAGATAAACCATGGTAGTTATTTAAAGAATGCATTTATTTGTTCAAGGCAGAGACCCACTACATTGATTCTTTTTCATTACATGATTTCCAATAGGTTTGAGGGTGATCATCTATAATATCACGAGCCACATAGAATTCATATAAATTTAGGACATATTAGATGATCTTAGAATGAGTTCTTAATAATTTACTTTCAATATCCTAAGTTGACAAGTAATCCCTATTGAATTTAAGAGTTTCAGATTAGGGATATAAACTAGAAAAAGACTTATAATAATCCACAACCATGGGATGTCATACAGGTGGGGTAGGTTATACAATAGTCTCAAAGTGTGTTAAAGTCTCATCTTCATCAGCCCGTTCTTAGGAATTTTCAATGCTTCCTTATTTTGAATACATATCTTTAATATAAGAATAATCATAAAAGAAGAAGTCCCTACTTAATATGCACATTTGGTATTCAGGTTTTTCAACCCATAGTTTATACCTCCTAACACTGTGGGGATACCTAATAAAAATGCACTTGAGATCTTTTTTTTCATGTTTATAAGTTTTAACATGATCATAATTTGTACAACCAAATAATATTGAGTAGGTATAAGAAGAGGGATTATTATTCACTAATTCTTTAGGTTTTTTTGAACTGATTTGATGAGGAAGGACACCTATTTAACAGTTCAATTGTATTTCTGATATCCTATTACAAAAATTATTAGGGGAGGCCTATGTATGAAATCATTAATTAGAGTCCTTCTATGATTTTATTAGTCATTCTTTCAACTAGGACATTTTTTTGGGAGTTTCACTAAAAATTATTTTTATTTTACAGCATTCATTTTCACAAAACAAAATGAATTAAGTAGAAAAATATTCAACCCCATCATTAGTTTAAGATTCTTCTTAGTTTGGATTACAACTAATGCTTCTAGGTTTTGGAAGTTTATAAAATATAAAATTCATTTCCAAGAATATAAATATCGAATTTTTGGGAATATTCATCTAAAAAAGTGAAAAAGTAGGATCCTCCCCCATGGGGATAGTCCTTGTTGGTCCCCAAATATAAGAATGGATATACCTTAAAGGAATGGAAGCATTAAACTCCAGAACTACTAAAGTTTACATTATTTCCCTTCGCCATGATGAAATATTTACAAATTAAAAAATTAGAATATATGATGTAACTCTATAGCCCCTACTTGTTGAGTTCATCAAGGACTTTAGAGCTAACATTCCACAACACTTTATGCCAAATCATAATGTTATCAATGTTATTATTATACCCACTACCCAACTACCTTGAATGGGAATTTAAAATCAAGACTTACATCTTATTGATTAATGATATTTTCAGAATGGTTCTAGATCCTTTTTAGCTTTTAAGACAACATGTTTCTGTTAGAAAAATAAAACACCTTTTGGTCTCATATCCCAACGGAAATCATGTTTCTATGTAGGTTAGTAACTCACCTTACATCACGTAAATTGATGTTGGAATGTCATATAGATCATTAAAAAAACCACTTCCCTCAACCATAAATCTATTACTATCAACTAAGAAAAAATATTATTATACCCTTTCATCCATATCTTTGAATGCCTCTCTAAAAGGGGAATTATGAGAGGAACAACCCGAGTCTTTGTCTTACTCATCATTGAGTGCATCGTTGGAAAAATTAATATCATCAACACTGTCATATCTAGAGTCCACTCAGAGGGATTGATTATGGGTTTCTTATACTAAAAATCATATTTGAGTATCCAACATTAGGGCATAAAAATCCATAGTTTTCGATAATGGAAACATGTGAATTGTCATTCCTTATATTCTGATCTATATTTTGGGAGTGTATTATTATATCATTATCTTTTGTGAATTATTTATTTTTTAATTTCTATTGAGGTCTACCCCTACTAAATAATCATTTTGTCTCACCATTATGTATATGTTTATTTCTTAGTTCTTTATAAATTAGTTCTCACTTACCATCTTCAAAACTCAATGATAAATTTCTATGTGTAATCGTCTCAACAAAAGTTGCATAAGTATTATCTAGATAAATTAAGAGGATAATTTCTTGATCTTCATCATTTATTGTACAATCAATGTTGGATAAATATAACATAACCTTGTTAAATTCATCAATATGGGTTTCAATGGAACTAACATGTTTCATTTTTAATGAAAACATGCAGTTATGTTTGTAAATACTACTAAATAATGATGAATTCAAGAATATGTTTATTAGTTTCAACTAAATAACTACATAAGTAGGCTCATAAGCAACTACGTTGAGAAATTTATCACCAAATGGAATCAGTAAAGAGATATGTTCTTTAGCTAACACATCCAAGACAACATTTAAGTATTCAGTAGTGGGTTGTCCTATTTAATTTATAGTAATAACAGGTTTCTTAGGATGACAATATAACAAATACACACAAGTTTACCTCAAACCTAGAACCCGACTCAATCCATCATATACCAGAAGGGTGTTACTGATCCCTATAGACTGAATAATGATCTCAAGCATTGGAAAAAACAAGCAGAGGGAGTGATTTATCCCATCACGATCAAACACATGCAATATACATAAAAAACCAAGAAGGAACAAAAAAATTCTAATAGATATATTCCACAAAGTGAAGAAACTATAAGAAACAAAATAGCTGTAAATGTAGCCAAAATATGTAAGTGACAAGTCTAAATAATATTGAAAAAATATAAATACCTACTCAATTTGATGGCATGAACATTCTCCAATCATCTCACCACTTTTTACCCAACTCAGATGACACTAAACCAAACCTCTTCATTATGGTGCCTTGCATTTCACTTCTTTAGAAATCATATATAGGTTTACGCACCACCTAATAGGAGCAACGTTTATGAACTAATAGGATAAATAAGATCCAATTTAGGTTTTTCAGAGAATGTTTATGTATAAGAAATTTTGAATGCTTTTTTTAAATAAAACATGGCATGATAAGAAGGAAAGTGATTTTATAGAAAATATTGTAATCATTTTCTCTTTATTATAGTACTAAAATAGATGTAGGTATATCAATTTCGATGAAAATTTTCTATATCATCTTTTACAAGAATCAACATGAATATCGTGGCTAAAATAGTAAAAATCCAAACAATACAATACAACAGTAGAATCACATGCATCACAACACAAAGGAATGCAACAGGTCAGGAAGTAGGCTAATCATTCCCAAAAATCAATAATAAGTGCACTATGGTACCTAAATCCAATTGTCCACACTCTATGACTAAGAATACACCCCAAAGGGTAAAACCCCCATATCATATATGCACCTAGGGCCTATATTCTATAATATAGGTTATTAGAAACAACTAGAATGTGAACCCCCACAATGGACAATGGCCTCATTCCAAACCTTCCACATAGTACCCCTGTTAAATCATGTGCTCATTTTCATAATCAACTCATCATTTAGAAAAAAATTGAAAACCATTTATGCATTCAACATTTAATAGGGTAACCATACCTGCTTCTTTTTAAAAAATCATTACATTCATTGAAAATATCCCTTTTCATTCAATTTATCAAAACCAAATGAAAAACAACTTTTATTAGAAACATAAATCCAACACACACGAACAATAATGCAAATTTGATACCAATTTATTTAGAAATCAATGGATAAAAACGAAACAAAACAGTTTATTAAACACAGGCATGAAAAGGAGCCACCTAACTCAAAAATCAGGTCACACATGCTTGGAATTGGAAACACCAATGAAGAAACCTAAAAAATCCAATGGCCACTAAAAAATCCAATCCACATCCAAATATTGATACACATAATAAATAAAAGGGTCAGGGGAAAGGAGTAAATCCACATGCCTAAATAACAAACACCAATCGTACCATAATAAAAAAATCCTCTAAAATGAGATCACATCATGGATCTAGAATAGGACATGAGAAAAACACAAAATTAGACGACCATTTTAGAAAACGAAACTATAGGGCATTACCATAATCGATGGAAATGAATAAGTTGAATGATCACTTACACGGAGAGATTCCCTCCAACCACAATGAAGATCAAACATCAAATGGATCGATCCGGATGGAACGGTGTCACCAAAAATCAATAGAGATAGTATTTGGTTTAAGAGAAAATGTTAAAAGCTATTAAAATTGGAACGAAAACAAGAATAGTCCCCTAAAACATCGCTTATTAGAGAATAACATGACATGTAACTCATTCACATGTCATAAAATACATGTCATTTATGTACGCTATGAAATCTTTCAACTCTGATGAAAATAATTTATTTTTAATCAATCATGACATGAAATATGTATTCTCAACATGTAACCTTTCACAGCTTGAAACCCATTCATGGGTTTCACTTAGAAATTATTACATGTCATGTAACATATTAACACAGTGTGAAATTCATATACAACCTAGAGAAACCATCGGTTTAATCTGAGAGGCCAACAAAACCAGGACGTCACCATTATAGGTATCCTCTCAATTAATTAGTAGGCCTATATAGACATTAGGAAAAATGAAAACCAATATGATGTTAAAAATGGACATGAAAGATTAGTAATGGGATTTAAAAAAAAACCCAATAAAATGGTTTTTCATCCCTGGGTAGTCATGTGGAAGATGTAATCCTTGGAAAAATTTGAGGCCACTTCTCCCTAATCAACAACTCATGTTCCCAAGTCTCGAGATAAATTGATCTGTATTTCCATCGAAATATGACTAATACATTCTAATTCCCAGGAAAAACATTCACATGATAGTAAATGATTTGAAATTGTTTCTCTAGAACTGAAATATCAAGATCTAAATCAATTTTTTCCCATCTCAGAACATGAGTGGGATATAGATGGTACTTCCTCAAATGAGATGTATGGGAAAATCAAAAAAACCTCTCAACTGAACCAATAATTATAACATATAATAAACCTCACGGATTATCATAGTGTCCTCAAATGGTCTAAAATATACCAGAGCCAGCATTCATAGATTTTTATGCTGATAGTGACTCAACCTGGGAGAAGCATTAAATAAAACACAATCACCAATGGAAAACACGAAGGGGATGTATCACTAATCTACATATGATTTCTAATGAATTTTTCTTATAACCATATGTCGATGTACATCATAAATCATCATGATAATTTCTTAAACCAAAATTGTTCCAACCAAAGATACTTCACCCACATCATCCCAACAAATATGTGATCTGCATGGGCGACCATACAAAATCTAATAGGGAAATATTTTTTTTAATGATTGATCATTGTTTCTATAAAAAAAATAAAGTATTACCATATAGATATCCCATGATCCACTAATATCCAAGACACATTCTGAAATAATATCTTCTAGGATCTGAATTACATGATCTGTCTGACCATCTTTCTATGGATGGTATGTGTAACACCCGAAGCTTCCACGGTACGTTTCCCTTTGAATAATGCATCAGTGTGTGTTGTACGCAACATCGAGATCTAACACAGCACAACCAATCAAACTAGTCGTTATCAATAGTAATAACCACATTTTTGAAAGTTTATACATTTTATCATTCAAAATGGACTTCATTTTTTGATTTGGAATATTGAAATTAGCCTAGGGTAAAATTTTGGTACTTTTCGGATAATTTTATATTTGGTGAATACTGAAAATTACTAAATTTTAATTAAAAACAACTTTTTTAATCGAAATAATTAATAGTGATAAATTATGAATTTGAGTGGTTTTAAAGTATATTAAAATATATTTTTACCATTTAATAAAAGTTTGGTCATTGGACATAATTTTACAGTTAAACCAGACATAAACAAGTGTCAATCTTATGATAGTTATTATCTCTTAAAAACACGCTTTTTGTTTTAACAACGGGAATTAATTTTAAATTAATTTCTGCCACTTCTGTGTTCTAAATTTCGAAAAATAAATTCAATATTTGGAATCAGGATTTCCAAATTGTGTAAATAGGTAACTTTTATTTTTAGATATTTTGAATAATTACTTCGGTAAATATTTAATTTACCACGGTTAAAGGGTAAATCCGGTAAATAAAGGTAAAACAATAATATTATAATAATAATAAATTACCCTAAAACGTGTCCTAACATTATTTTTTGATACTTTTCCCACCATGTGAATCTTTGGGTCTATTTTTGGGCCCCATGGAGCCACTTGTATGTGATAATGACACTTTATATTAATTAAGTAAAAATAAATACAAAAATGAAATAAACATATATATTTTAGGAATACAATTTTTGAATAAGGTTATATATGTTTTATTTTCGATTATAAATATTAATTAGAAAGATAAAATGATTTCCTAAATAATGATATTTTATTTATAATTTTTAGACATTAAATAATATAATTTATTTATGACACAATGATGATGAAGTAATTACCATAATAGTGAAAAATTAAAATAATTGATATTATAAACAACCAAATAAATATAATTTGAGACTTTTTATGAATTAAAATAATATTATAGGTTACTATGACATGTTAGTATTGATTTAATTAGCTTTTTTGAAAGTAATAATTCTTTTATTATCTTCACTAAAATCAATTATTGAATAGTGTCAAAATTGACATAAAGAGTTTTTAAAAAAAATATTATATTATTAATTGATATTAAATTTAAAAAAAATCTAAGGTTCATCCAAGATACTTATATCATGATAGTTGTATCATTAATGGATCACTTTGGAGTCTTTTGGATATATATAGTATATTTATTAATCATATAATATAAATATACAAAGAGACATTGTAATAGTGAAACTAATTAACTAACAGTTAATACATAAAGATAAGGTTAATATCGTAACCCAAACCTGTATAAATCCTATTGGTTGAGTGGTTTTTGACCTATACCCACCTTAAACTTTAAATAATACACTTTGGAGCCATTTGAAACCAAATATTTATTTATTATAGAGTAATATTTTTAACTTTTCCAAAGGTTCCCCTCACCCCTCTTATAAAAGGGCACCCCCCTTCTCAATAATTCACACATTAAAAGAATTTTTTCTCATCCAACCCCTTCCCAAATACTCTATCAAATTCCCTAACTTCAACCTAGAGGCCTTAGTTTTATCAGAAAGCCATCCTAAAGAGCCCTTTTGATCAAATCAAAAGGAAGACCCCGAAGAAAAGGTAATGTTTTCACCACCCATTTTCAAGTTCCTTTCTTCTAGAAATTCTTCTATATTTTTATTTCCATTCTAAAATAATATCTCCAGTATCTTCTCAATACTTTTATGTTATTATAAATATGTTACAACAATATTCAATATTCCATCAATCCTTTTAATGACATGTCACCATACATGTGTACGTATGGCTTACCATCTCCACGTCATGGTGTAATTGTTATTCAATATATATTATTATTTGGATGGGTATAACAATGATGTGTAATTCATTTAAATAATAAATATAACATTATAAGGATTCTTTATATATGATATAACATCCAATTAAATATTATTTTAATATAAAAAAATTGATATTGTCGCTCGTGCGTACGTACGGACTACCGTCTCCATGAACGCGATGAGATTCATTCTCCATCGTATCCATTCAAGTATAATTCTCATTTGATTATTAAAAATAATGTTTATGGGCTTGATATAATTCTGGATATTAATATGATACAAACTATCCATAACAAACACAACTTTTGTAACAAAACATATAAGATAAATGACTAAGTTTACACCCGACATGACGATAATTCTAAAATATTATTAACAAAGAAATATTAAAAGATCATATATGATATCATATTAATATATATGATTCATTTATAATTTAACAACAATTATTTCACCATTATACAGGAGGTTAACCTACCCCCAACACTGGAAAAGTACAAGGTAAGGGTTTATTTTGCAATCTCTTCATTATTTGAGGTTGTTTATACATAACAATCTACTGGGACTTCTTTATCATCCACATCCATGTTTCATAAAAATTTATTTCAAAACAATTTTTTTATTATTTACTAGAATATGGGTTAAATTCATTTATACCCTTGTTGACTTTTATAAGTGGTTTATAAAGGAATATTTCCATTTTTACCAAACAATGTCCTTTTTAACCTTTTCGACAGAATTAAGGTAAGGATGATTTTTTTTAACTTATACGGTGGGTGCAGCTATTTTTTTCCATTATAAAATTTTCGAAAATTCCCTTACAAGAATATAATAATATTTTCAAAGAAAATGTTTTATTTTATAAATATATGACTCTTAAATGATTTCAAAATAGAAAGAGATATTTCTCTAAAAAGAGTTTTGATTTCATCGATTTCAACATAATTTGATGGATTTTATGCTTATTTGATGTTGATTTTTTATGATACAAAACGTCTATATTGTATTGAAGGTTTTGTGATATTTTTGACTGTGGATGTTTTTTTATACCATTCATGTTTTAGGGATGAAGTATTTACATTTCGTATGCTAGTTTTAATACGAATGTTTCCGTTATGTTTAAACCTTTTCATATGGGAATTCATTGGACTTAATATGTGACGGGTGGAGCCCGCTATAGCTCCTCGATGCATCAGTAGGTCTCATGAGACAAACTAGTGTCTTGAAACAATGCCTTGACAAAATCTTATTTTTTGTCCTGGCACGAGGCCTTGGATATGTGGTTATGATAGTCTGTCATTATGCATTCCATCATAATGAAAGTGGTTATTGATATTGCATGGGATTATTCGATTATTATAATATCCATGTGAATAAGAAAATGGCATTATATCAATTTATCTTTTCCATATTATTATGAAGTTCATGTTTTAAAGGCTTTTTTTAGTTATACATTGCCTCAAATGATTATGCTTATTTATGAAATCTTCTGGTATATTGTTATCCTTACTGAGCATTTGAGCTCACCCCTCTCTATGTTTTATTTTTCACAGGATGTGAAGAAATATTGAATGACAAACCCGCTGGGATATTCTGAAAGGGTTATGAGTGTGGACTATGGAGACAATATGTTGTTGTTGTAGTTTTTTACTTTCTGATGTAATGTAAACTTCATGAATGTATCTATGTATTCTAAGGCTACTAAACTAATAGGTCTTTCGAGACTTAATCATTCGTGTGATCATGCCAATGTTATTTAATAATGCACCGACTCTGGGAAACTGGGGTCGGGGCATTACAGTTGGTATCAGAGGAAGTTTAGGAATAACCTTTGAAGCTATATTTAGATAACCTCAGATTAGAGCACATAGACCTAAGATAGATTTTGAGGATTATTATAAAAGAAATTCCAAGAATTTTTGTATTGTAGAGATTTTATGAGTTTTCCAAGCAATACATCCCTTTCTGGATACACGAAGGTTGATGCTGCTTTGGTTCAAATATACCTAGGGGTAAAACCTGAAAAGACCGCTTTGAGCTAGACTCAAACGGGAACTGGTGCACAACAACGGGCCTTGCTGCACTCTTGGTTACGACACTCCTGGTGGATATGCTTAGGATATCTCTAATTTTATTTACAAATCATTATGAAAGGTTTATGAGTATATAATTCATCAAAGAAAACATTTTTATGATTATGGATTAAATCCATAAATAGTTCAATTTATGTTAAGTGTTTTATAAGTATGAAATTATGTATTTTGATTCATAAATTGATCTAGTTTATGCCATTGTTTAGAAATGGCACCTAGTGGAAGAAATAGAAACTGTATCAATTCATGCACTCCATGTAGGGATTTTCCTCCTACTCAAGATAATTTTTTGGAGCTGGTGATGCAACTGGTGCTGATCAACTAATCACCATACTGGGACAACTCAATCAAGTTTTGAATAATAACCTTACCCATATAAAGCACCCTGATCCACAACGTGGAGGGTCAATGTTAGATATCTTCATGAGAAAAAAACCACAAATATTCAATGGGAGTAAAAATCCATTGGTATTTGAGCAATGGATAAGTTCCCTAGAGAAAATATTTCAGGATTTGGGGAGTAGTGAAAGTGAAAAAGTTGTTACGGCAATTTATTACCTCACTAGAGATGCTGATCAATGGTGGTCATTGATTCAAAACACGAAAGAAGATGATGAAGTATCTAATATGGAATGGAGGGAGTTCAATGAGCTTTTCTTAGAAAAATACTTTTCTCGTGAAAATCGAGCAGATAAGGAAAGGAAATTTCTGAGTCTTAGAAAAAAGGAGGATGAGAATGTCACAAAGTATGAGGCTAACATTACAAGGATAGAAAGGTATTCTGGAGATTATATATATAAACGAAGAAGTAAGATCGATCATTTCTTTGATGGGTTAAAACCATTTCTCCGTTGAGCATTATTCTCACAATCTTTCTCGTCATACGAAGACATTGTCTCATGTGCTATCAAGATAGAGAAGGGATTATCAATGTCTTATGACTTTAAAGAAAAGAAAGAGATGAAGAGATCTACTGACCAATCTAGGAATGGAAATAAAGGGAAGAAGGGAAAGGTTGAATATCCATCCTACCGTAAATGTGGGAAGAAACACCCTGGTACATTATTAAAAGGAACGGGAGTCTGTTACAAGTGTGGTGAAAAAGGCCACTAGGCTCATGATTGCAAGGGGAAGAAGGAAGATACCAATGTCCAATGCTACAATTGCACAGAGATGGGATATTATGCAAATGAATGTCCTAAGTGTCAGGGGAACATACCTCAGAAAAGGCCATGGGATCAAGGCCATTCTTATACAATCACTACTGCTGAGGTAGAAGCTCCAAAAGACGTGGTGGCAGGTAATTTAATGATTTCCTCAAGTTTAGCAAATGCATTATTTGATTCTGGATCATCACATTGTTTCATATCTTACTAGTTTGCTATGAAAATTAGATATTATCAATTTGATTTAACAAGGGAGTTGTCAGTTAAAACTTCTATGGGAAGTATCATTTCAACAATGTTTTGTGAATTAGTCCCCATTTAGGCACATAAACGTTCTTTATGTGTTGATCTCATCGTCATACCTATGATTGAGTTTCGTATAATCCATGGTATGGATTGGCTTTCGGACCATGATGCAAAGATTAATTGTATGAATAAGGAGGTTGTGTTTTTTGATGATGATGACAAGGAACAACTTATCTTTAGAGATGAATCATCACCACCTAATTCTTATCTAGATCCACCCCCATTAGCTCAACTAAATTCAATTATTGTGGATGAAGAGAATGAAATCATAGTTACTGAGGAAAGAAATGTTCAAATATAGGATGTACCTATTGTGAAAGAATATGTAGATGTGTTTCCAGAACATTTACCTGGACATCATCCAGAATGAGAAGTTGAGTTTTCCATTGATTTAATTCCCGGATCAAGGCCTATATCGAAGACCCCTTATAGAATGGCCACTGTTGAATTAGTAGAACTAAATAAACAACTAGAGGAATTGAGTAATAAAATATTTATTCACCCTAGTGTTTCTCCGTGGGGATCCCTTGTTCTTTTTGTTAAAAGGAAAGATGGATCTATGAGGTTATGTATCGACTACAGGGAGATAAATTCTATAACAATAAAGAACATGTATCCCCTACATCGCATTGATGATTTATTAAACAAATTGCATGGTTGTCAATATTTTTTAAATATTGACCTTAGTTCTTGATCACATCAGTTGTGTGTGAAGAAGGAAGACATTTTGAAGACAACATTTCAAACTAGGTATGGTCATTACGAGTATACAGTGATGCCTTTTGGGATGACTAAGGTGCCCTCTGTATTCATTGATCTAATGAATAGAGTTTTCAATGAATATATTTATAAAATTCTGGTGGTATTTATTGATGATATCTTGGTATATTCCAAAAGATACGAAGATCATGAAAATCACTTGCGTATTATCCTGAAGACTCTTAGATGACATGAATTATACGGGATGTTTAGCAAGTGTGAATTCTATATTCTGGAGATTTCCTTTCTTGCCCATACTGTCTCTAAAGATGGAATCTCTGTTGATCCTTCTAAGACCAAGGCAATCCAAGAATGTCCAGAACCGATGAGTATAACTGAGGTATGCAATTTTATTGGTTTGGCAGGTTATTGTCTACGTTTCATCCAGAATTTTGCCCGATTGGCTAACCCATTAACAAAGCTCACACATAAAGGGGTTAAATTTTATTGGACAAAAGAGTGTGAAAAATGTTTTGAAGAACTGAAGAGAAGATTAGTCAATTCTCTTATATTTACTCTACCATTGGGCAATGATGGGTTCGTTATTTATAGTGATGCATCGAAGAAAGGACGTGGTTGTGTCCTTATGCAGAATGATTGGGTTATTGCCTATGCATCAGGAAAGTTGAAAATTCATGAGCAAAAATATCCTACTCCTGATCTTGAGTTATCACATGTGATCTTTTCTTTGATTATATGGAGACACTACCTCTATGGTGAAAAATGTGAGATTTATACTGATCACAAGAGTTTGATGTATATTTTCTCACAAAAAGAACTCAACATGACGAAAAGTAGATGGATTGACCTACTCAAGGATTATGATTGCACGATACACTACCACCCCGGGAAGGAAAATAAGGTGGAAGATGCTTTGAGCTGAAAAATCATGGAGAGTTGAACATGATGAGAATTTAAAGGGATCCAATTTTTATAGATCTAGTGAAGCTGGACATAGGAATTAACATGGAAGCTAAAACATCAATACTTTTTACAATGGTTGACAAACCATATTTACTAGAAAGGATAAAGAGTTCTCAGACCGATGATGAAGAGTTTCAGAAGAATATTAAATCTGTAAAGGATGGGAGATTTAAAGACTTTGTGTATGAAGAAGGAATTTTGAAATTTGGGAAGAGACTTTGTGTTCCCAATATACATGATCTAAAAAGGAAATTGTTGGATGATGCCCATAGTTCCAATTTCTCTATACACACTGGGTGTACCAAAATGTATATAGATTTGAAGGAACATTTTTGGTGAGACATCATGAAGAGAGAGATTTATGATTTTGTGTCAAGTTGTATGGTTTGTCAACAATTGAAAGATGGAAGGCAATAGCCTGGTGGAGTCATGCAACCTCTTCCCATACCAGATTGGAAATGGGATAATCTTACGATGGACCTTGTCATGGGGCTACCAAAGACACATAGAAGAAATATTGCAATATGGTTTGTTGTTGATCGTCTTACCAATTCAGCACATTTTCTTGCTATAATAGAAGATCTACCACTGGAAATTCTAGCAAGACTATATATTAATGAAGTTGTGAGACTTCATGGAGTACCCCTATTGATTTTTTCTGATCATGATCCCCATTTTACTTCACAATTTCGGAAGAGTTTTCACAAGGCCTTGGATACAGAACATCATTTGTGCACTGCCTACCACCCACAAACAGATGGACAATCAGAACGAACTATGAAAACCTTAGTAGACATGTTGAGATCATGCTCACTTGACTTTAAGTGTATGTGGGATCAATATTTACCTCTGGTAGAATTTTTCTATAACAGTAGATTCCATTCATGTATTCAGATGGCACCATATGAAGCGTTGTACGGGAAGAGATTTAGCACACCAACCTGTTGGGATAACATAGGTGAAAGAAAAATTTTAGGCCCAGAACTGGTGGAGGAAACGATGGAAAAGGTGAAGGTAATACAAAAGATTATCAAAGCTGCTCAAAGTAGGCAGAAGAGCTATGTTGATAACTGTAGGAAGGATTTGGAATTTTAGGTAGGAGAACATGTTTTCTTGAAGGTATCTCCATGGAAGGGAGTTATATGTTTCTGTAAGAAGGGTAAATTGTGTCCTAGGTACATCGGACCCTTCGAAATTCTAGAACGAATTGGGACTGTAGATTACCATCTGGAAATGCCGCCAAATCTCTCCAAAGTTCAGGATGTGTTCCACATATATCCGTAGAGGAAATACATGCGTGACCCAATTCATGTACTCACCTATGAGGAATTAGAACGGAACTGGATCTATCTTATTGTGCAGATCCCATCAAGACTCTTGATACCAGAGAACAAGTGCTGAGAAACCGGACGACTCGCCTGGTAAAAGTTCTATAGTGAAACCATAAGATGGAATAGGCAACATGGGAACCCGAGGAACTTATGATGAAGAACCACCAGAGTCTTTTCATGCGGCAGTATTCAAGAAATTTCGAGGATGAAATTATTTGATGGAGGGGAGAATGTAACACCCCAAGCATCCACAGTACGCGGTTGCGCCCAAATTTACCCTATTGGTAAAAGCGGTCGTTGAAGTACAAGTAGGGATCGAATCCATAGGGACTGAAGAAGAATCCTTGAGACAATCAAATATGTTGCAAGATTGGCTATGAAGTGGCCAACATTGAGGTAGATTTTAATTGGAGAAATATTGATAAATTTAAATAAAAGACAAGAAAAATGATGTGAACAAAACAATTATTGATGATGGGTTGATCATAGGGTTTCTCTTGGGGTGGATTGGATAAATTTCTTTTCGTAAAAATTTAATATCATTAATTGAAGACGTATCCAAACCACACGATAAATTTCCCAAATCATTCACCAATTAAATCCCTAAACAATTCCATGGAGAATCACAAATTCACATTGAGGATCACTTTACTGAGCACTCAAAGGAAATAGATCGTACTAGCACTCAAAATGTGTCATCGTTAAACTTGGAAAAGACGAAGAAGAACATACTCATCGAATGGAAATCTTAAAATAACAAACAGATTTAAAAATTAATGTACATGAAATAATATCCAATACCTGACCTTGCTACTCCCTTGGATCAACCCTTAAGTGGTTAGCCCTCCATTGATGATATTCTACAAATGGAAGTGGGATTTAGACTTATGGGGGTGGAATTGAAGATGAAGAAAATTATTAAAAGAATGAACACTCCATCGTTGTGTGATTTTATTCACAAGTGATGGTGTTAATAAATTCACACCTTGATTCAATGGTATCAATGTGCGAAGAAAAGGAATATAATAAGTGAAGAAGAATAATAAATTTTATTAAAATAATAAATGTACTTGAAAAAATTACATGGGAAAACATTGCGATGTGTTTACAAATTGAAAGCAGGAAATTACAATTGAAAGAAATACAATGGATGAAAGAAAAACATGGATTCAAAGAAAAATGTTAGATGATAATTCCATTCACCACCATCTCTTTATATAGGCATATTAGGATCCTCAGAGACACCCCACCACAATAAATTCCAACCCCATTAATTTATAAAGTCAAAAGGAGGGTGAGAAATTTAAGTGATTTTGTCGTTTTGAAGTTGACTCGGAAATTTCGTCCTGATTCGTACACCATTTTGACGTGTTAATTTGTAATAGAAGGAGGCCAAATCATTAGCGGTTGTAGAGGAAAAATATATTCTTCCATGTGACTTATAGTAGCTGTAACAATTTCCGGAATGTTGGTGCAGCCGTTTGGATGTTATGGAAGAAATTGTGGGATGGCTTTATGTGCATTAATGTCGGGTGCACCATTTAAATCTCTACATCAGGTTCCTTTATCATCATGAAAAATTCATAATTAGCTCTGAACACAGTTGGATAAAATATTCCTTATATTTTTATCTTTCTACTGTATATTTTTGAGCTGCATTGGGCTTGGTTTGTGGGCCCGACATCTGTTTGATGGGCCTTCGGCCCATTATGCTTTTTCCTATAAATTTATGCATTCATAAGAAAAAATATCCATCTTCCCTTAGGATTCATCCATCGGACCAAAAAAATAAAATGTTCCAAACTATGTGGTAAATCATATCCCAAAACATAAACTTCAAAAAATAAAGATAATTCAATCCAAAAACAGATGAATGATTGGGCCCAAATTTTCATTTTAAATGTGAATTGCATTTAAGATGAGAAATGAAGTTCTATTTATATAATGCACTAAAAACATTGTTTATGGACTTTGGAAAAATGAATATAAAGATATTAAAAATGAATATTAATCACTTTTAGTGACTAATCACACCCCCAACTTGAGTTTTGCTAATCTCGAGCAAAATATATTAGAAATATGAAATTCAAATCACTTTTCCAAAAACATTTTAATACACATTTCTCACCCAAAGACCTCATACCAAAAAAATTATTAAACCCATCAAAATCATTTAAAACAAGTTGTGTACATAAGCATATCCCAATCTCAAACCCATTCCTTTGATAAAATTCATCTCCACATTTCATCCAATTTTAATTAATTATGATAATGTGTCTTGCATCACAAAAGATATGGGGCCCGTTTTATTGTTCATGGGGAAAAAATTGGAACTGCTAGGTGGGAATCACATTAAACCTTAAGATAAGTATCAATTTTTTTTATTTTTGTTGTTTGTTTGTTTTTTTAATCCACAATAGATAAGAAAAGTCTAACTCTGGGCAAGAAAACTAAGGAGCCACGATCCCCAAGTGTCGGACTCCACAGATATTATCAATTCCATGCTCTATAATAGATATATAAAGCCTAACTCTGGGAAAGACAACTATGGAGTCATGATCTCCAAGTGCTGAACGCCACATATTTAGACAAAAGATTTCTCTATGTGGTCATTATTTTTTCATTAATTTTTTTTTGTTTTTGTTGTTTTTTTGGATACTCAAATTAAACTAAAAGTGACCCCAGAACCCTATTCTATAATTTAAGTGACCCAAGAACTAAAATTTACACCCACAATCCAGTAGATGTTCATTGCGGCATTTTTATTAAGAGGATGAAAATGAAAACTTTGAAAAATCACATCAGATAACCGCACTTTCAAAAACTATGCTCATGAACATAAACTTTCATTAAAATCAGAATCAATACATGCAAAATTATTTGATATCCAATTTTAGAGTTTTAAATGTTTGTTATCATGTTCAAGGTTAATGTAATTTTTCTTTCCATGCTTGTTCTTATTAATAAAAATCATTTTTTTATTTCATCTCACCCCAACTTAGGATAACACTGTCCCCAGTGTTTAAATAAATGAAAAGTTAGAAGGGGGTAGGAGAGGAGTTCAAAAACATAATTAAAAATGATAAACATAGAACAAATTAACCTGGTTTTTGATGAATAAATCATATTCAAATGTCTCCCTTCAATCCAGGGTTCGAGTCTCAGTAGCTTGGATGTTGGTGAACGGATATTCCTTATGACTTACAAGATGTCCATTAATTTTTTTTAACCTATAAAAACATAAAAATAAAAAAAAATAAACTGATGATACATTGTCTTCTTTTTAGATTTCGAGGTAAAGTATTACTCAGAGATCACACCACATGACATGGATGAATATGGAGCTCCCCTTTCATACCCATCCTTACTCTTAAAATATGAACAAGTCAACAGTCTATGGTAATTTATTATATGATAAATAAAATTATTCAAAATGATTAGAAACATGAAAACGATGGGTTTTCTCACATTCAACGCTTTTTTTTAACGTCTTTAGCTCGACTTGAACCCCCCAACTTCTCTAATTCCAACTTTAAAATTTTTAATGAACCCATATTACTCCACTTCAACAAGATTGAGATTGATTATTTGTTTGAAATATTTTTCATGTGAAATCCTTTGTTCTACAATGAGTGGTAAAATCCATGTAATATCAGAAATGGGGGATTCAATTTATTTTTTGTCTTATTAAAGATATTAAGAATCATTTCATCTTTATTGGTTTCAAGATAAGAAATTGTGAAAATTGGATGTTTTTGGAAATCCCCAGTGAATGGAAAATTAAGGGTGGATGGAAATTACTTTTGTTCAAGTTCGGGTAGGATAACACTTTTAGAAATAGGTTGGGACTTTGAACCAATCTCAATTTCATTTTCAAAATTTATCTACAGAATTGATTCCTTTTGAATAGAAGATTCATCCTCAAAAATGGAATGTTCAATTTTAGGAATGTTTATGTACTCAATGTTTTTGATTTATCTCAATGGTAAAATGGTTGGTGTTTTTGAAAATGCATCAATGTAGTTATACATAGGAGACTCAATCCATGATGACAAATTCTCCTCTTTTGAATCCTAAAAGTCAATTTCCTCCTGATTTAAAGACCCTTCAAAATTTCCATGATCTTTTTTAGTTATCCCATATCCAAATGTTAGTTCCTTTTTAAATTCATGAATGGTTTGTGGGGTAAATGATTTATCTATCATTGATGTGGAAAGGACATATTGGGTGGGAATGGGTTCCTTAAAATTCATAATTCTTTGTACTTATAATCTCAAAGATGAAACTTCTGAATTCATTTTATCAATTTGTTCACAAAATTTTTCAAGCATTTTTTCAGGATTAAGGTTGACATATGTTTTTAGATCAGGTAATTCCTCATTATTTATCTTTTCAATCATTCTTTAAGGGTATGGAAATTGATCTTTTAAACATTCATCATCCCACTGATTGTACATCTCATCTGGTGTGGTGTATTTAATTATGGTTTGGTCAAATAAATTCCCTATGTGAGGTGTTTCCCAATATTGATTTCCGAATTGATTACAGCATTGGTTTATGAATGGGTATTTTGGAGGATAATCCATTAGAATTGATTGAAAATTGGTTTTGGGATTTTTTTGGACACACAGAAATAGAAATGGGAAAAGAGATGAGAAATTAGGGTGAGAAAAGAAGACGAGGGTCTAAGGTACTTACATGGATACCCGAAAACAGTGCCAAAATTTGGTTGTGGCCAAATTTACCATAATTTTTAAAGCGGTTGTTGAAGTACAAGTAGGGATCACATCCATAGGGACTGAAGAAGAAACATTGAGACAATCAAATATGTTGCAGGATTGGCTATGAAGTGGCCAAGATTGAGGTAGATTTTAATTGGAGAACTAATGATAAAATTTAAATAACAGACAAGAAAAATTTTGTGACCAAAAAAAATATTGATGATGGGTTGATCTTAGGGTTTCTCTTTGGGTAGATTGGATATATTTCATTTCTTAAAAATTTCATGTCTTTAATTGAAGACGTATCTAAACAACAAGATAATTCTCCCAAATCATTCACCAATTTAATCCCTAAACAATTCCAAGGCCAGTATCTAATTCAATTTGATTATCAATTTAGTGAGCACTCAAAGGAAATAGATCGTACTAGCACTCAAAATGCGTCATCATTAATATTGGCAAAGACGAAGAAGAACATATTCATCAAATGGTAATCTTAAAATGACAAACAGATTAAAAAATTAAATTACATGAAATAACATCCAATCCCTGACCTTGATACTCCCTTGGAACAACCATTATGTTTTTATCCCTCCATTGATGATATTATACCAATGGAATCCTGATTTAGACTTATGGGGGAAGAATTGATGAATAAGAAAATTATTAAAAGAATGAACACTCCACCATTGTGTGATTGAATTCACAAGTGATGGTGTGAATAAATTCACACCATGATTCAACCGTATCAACATAATAAGAAAAGGATAATAATAATTGAAGTAGAAGAATAAATTTTATTAAAATATTAAACGTGAAAGAAAAACATACATGGGAAAACATGATGATGCGATTACAAATTGAAAGCAGGAAATTACAATTGAAAGAAATACAATGGATGAAAGAAAAACATGGATTCAAAGAAAAATGTTAGATGATAATTAAATTCACCAAAATCTCTTTATAGAGTCATATTATGAGCTTTATAGACACCCAAATACAATAAATTCCATCCCCATTAATTTAGAGAGTCAAAGGGAAGGTGAGAAATTTAAGGGATTTTGACGTTTTGAAGTTGACCCGTAAATTTCGTCCAGATTCATCCACCATTTTGACATGTGAATTTTGAATAGAATGAGGCAGAATCATTAGAGGTCTTAGCATACCAATATCTTATTCCATGTGTCTTATAGTATATGTAAAAATTTCAGGAACTTTGGCATAGTTTTTTGGATCTTATGGATGAAATGGTGGGACGGATTTTTGTGCATTAATGTCGGGTCCACTATTTAAAACTCAAATTCTGATCCCTTTATCATCGTGAATACTTCAGAATTTTCTGCAGCCAAATTTGGATAAGATGATCCTCATATTTTTATCTTTCTACTGTATAAATTTGAGATACATTGGGCTTGGTTTGTCGGCCCCACATCTATTTGATGGGCCTTAGGCCCATTATGATTTTTCTAGTAAATTTCTGCATTCAGAAGAAAAAATCTCCATCTTCCCATAAGATTGATCCATCGGACCTAAAAAATAAAATGTTACAAACAAAGTGATAAATAATATCCCAATATATCAAATTCAAAAAATTAATATAATGCAATCCTCAAATATATATATGAATGATTGGGACCAAATTTGCATTTTAAACATGAATTGCATTTAAGATGAGAAATGAAGTTCTATTTATATAATGAACTAAAAAAATTGTTTATGGACTTTAGAAAAATAAATATAAAGATATAAAAAATGAATACTAGCCACTTTCAGTGACTAATCAGTACGCTTCCCGTTGAATATTGCAATAGCGTGTGTTGTACCAACATCGAGTTATTACACACCACAACCAATCAAACAAACCGTTATGAATAGTAATACCCAATTTTTGAAATTTTATAAATTTTATCATTCAAAATGGACTTCATTTTTGGATTTGGAATACTGAAATTACCCTAGGGTAAAATTTTGGTTCTTTTCGGATAACTTTTATATTCTGATTAATAGTGAAAATTACTAAATCTTAATTAAAAACATATTTTTTTAATCAAAATAATTAATAGTGATAAATTATGAATTTTAGTGGTTTTAAAGTATATTTAGAATATATTTTTACAATTTAATAAAATTTTGTTCATTGGACATAATTTCACATTTAAACCAGACATAAACAAGTGTCAATCTTTTGATAGTTATTATCTCTTAAAAACAAGCTTTTTTGTTTTTACAATGGGAATTAATTTTAAATTAATTTCTGACACTTCGGTTTTTTGAATTTAAAAAATGGATTCCATTTTAGGAATTATAATGTCCAAATTGTGTAAATATTTAACTTTTATTTTAGAAATTTTGAATAATTATTTCGGTAAATATTTTATTTACCATGGTTAAAGGGTAAATCCGGTAAATAAGTGTAAATCAATAATATTATAAAAATAATAAATTACCCTAAAACGTGTCCTAACCTTATTGGTTGATACATTTCCGATCATGGACATCTTTGGGTTGATTTTTGTACCCCATGGACCCACTTGTATGTGATAATGACACTTTATATTAATTAAGTTAAAATAAATACAAAAATGCCATAAGCATATATATTTTAGAAAAAAAAATTTTACATAAGGTTATATATGTTGGATTTTATATTATAAATATTAATTAGAAATATAAAAGGATTTCCTAAATAATGATATTTTATTTATAATTTTTAGACATTATATATTATAATTTATATATGACACAATGATGATGTAGTAATTACCATAATAGCGGAAAATTAAAATAATTGATATTATAAACACCCAAATAAATATAATTTGAGACTTTTTATGAATTAAACTAATTTTTAAGGTTACTATGACATGTTAGGATTGATTTAATTAACGTTTCTTAATGTAATCATTCTGTTATGAGTTTCACACAAATCAATTATTGAATAGTGTAAAAATTTACATAAAATAGTTTTTAAAACAAATATTATTTTATTAATTGATATTAAATTCATAAAGATAACGTTAATATAGTAACCCAAACCTATCTAAATCCTAGTTATCGAGTGGTTTTAAACCTATAACAACCTAAATCAATAAATAATCTACTTTGGAGCCATTAGAAACCGAATATAAATTTATTATTAAATAATATTTCTAAATTTTCCAAAGGTGCCCATCACCCCCTTATAAAAGGGCACTCCCCCTTCTCACTAATTCAAAAATTCAAAGCCTTTTGGCTCAGCCAATACCCATCCAAATACTCTCTAAACTTCCTTAACTTAAACCTCGAGTCCTAAGTTTGGTCATAATGCTAACCTAAGTAGCCCTTCTGATCAAATCAAAAGGAAGACCCTCAAGAAGAGGTAATGTTTTCACCACCCTTTTTCACGTTCCTTTCTTATTCAACTTCTTCTTTCTTTGTTATTTCAATTATAAAATAATATCTCCAGTATATTATATATAAATTTATGTTATTATAAATATGGTACAACCATATTCAGTATTCTATACATCCTTTGAATGACATGTCACCATACGTACGTACGTACGACTTACTGTCTCCACGTCGTTGTGTAATTGTTATTCAATATATATTTTTATTTGGATGTGTTTAATAATGATGTGTAATTCATGTAAATAATAAATATAACATGATAAGGATTCCTTATATATGATATAACATTCAAATAAATATTATTTTAATATCAAAAGAATGATATTGTCGCTCGTGCGTACGTACGGACTACCGTGTCCACGAACGCGATGAGATTCATTCTCCATCGTATCCATTCAAGTATAATTCTCATTTGATGATTAAAAATAATGTTTAAGGATTTTATATCATTATGGTTATGAATAAGATAAAACCTATCCATAACAAACACGTCTTATGTAACAAAACATTTAAGAGAAACAAGTAAGTTAACACCTGAAACGATGATAATTTTAAAATATTATTAACAAAGCAATATTAAATGATCATATATGATATCATATTAATATATATGTTTCTTGTATAAATTAATAAAAATTATTTCACAATTATACAGTATGTTAACCTACCCCCAACCATGTAAAAGTTCAAGGTAAGGATTTATTTCGCAATCTCTTCATTATCTGAGGTTGTTTATACGTAATAATCTACTTGGACTTCTTTATTATCCACATCCATGTATCTTAAAAATGTATTTCAAAACATTTTTAACTATTTACTAGAATATGGGTTAAATTCATTTATACCATTGTTGAATTTTATAAGTGGTTTATAAAGGAATATTTCCGTTTTTTCCAAATAAGGTCCTTTTTAACCTTTTCGACAGAATTAAGGTAAGAATGTTTTTTTACTTATACGGTGGTTGCAACTATTTTACACCGTTATTAAATCGTCGAAGCTTCCCTTACAAGATTATAAGAATATTTTTAAAGAAAATGTTTTCTTTTATAAATATATTACTCTTAAATTATTTCAAAATAGAAAGAGATATTTCTCTAAAAAGAGTTTTGATTTCATCAATGTCAACATCCTTTGATGGATTTTAAGCTTATTTTAAGTTTATTTATTATGATAAAAAACTTCTATATTCTTTTGAAGGTTTTGTGATATTTTTGAATGTGGATGTGTTATTTTTATACCATTCATTGTTTATGGATGAAGTATTTATATTTCGTATGCTAGTTTTAATAAGAATGTTTATATTATGTTTAAACCTTTTCATATGGAAATGCATTGGACTTAATATGTGACGGGTGGAGCCCGCTATAGATCCTCGATGAATAGGTAGGTCTCATGAGAAAAACTAGTGTCTTGGGACAAGGCTTTGACAAAATCTTATTTGTAGTCTTGACATGAGGCATTGGAAATGTGGTTATAATAGTATGGAATTATGCATTCCATCGTTATGAAAGTGGTTATTGATATTGCATGGGATTGTTCGATTAGTAGAATATCCATGTGAATAAGTAAATGGCATTATTTAATTTTATCTTTGTGATATTATTCTGAAGTTAAAGTTTTAAAGGATTTTTTTTGTTATACATTGCCTCAAATGTTTATGCTTATTTAGGAAATCTTCCGCTATATTGTTATCCTTACTGAGCATCTGAGCTCACCCCTTTCTATGTTTTATTTTTCCATGGATGTGAAGACATATTTTATGACTGACCTTCATGGATAGTCTAAAGGGGTTATGAGTGTGGACTATGTAGACAATATGTTGTTTTAGAAATTTTTCACTTTATGATGTAATGTAAACTTCATGAATTTATCTAGTTATTCCAAGTCTACTAAACTAATGGGTCTTTCAAGACTTGATATTTCTTTTGATCATGCCAATGTTATGTAATAATGCACCGACTCAGGGAAACTAGGGTCGGGGCATTACAGTATGTCATGATCAACTTCACATCAGGTCCCATAGACTCTTGGAGACTCTAATATAACCTTGAAGTAATCCTAGGATCCCTATTAGAAATAATGAAAAAAATACACCCATGTAACCTCACAATCTCCAAAAGATATATCATACCCATATTATCAAATTTAATGGTATCCATGATCAGATTGAAATGAGAAGGCTTCATCAACTAGTCCACAACAACCCTGATATCAATTATCCCTTAGGGAGTCCATGGTAATTGATCAACAAACTCCATGGATAACACAGTCCATACCCAGATTGACACCGAAAGATGTTGAATCAAAATATGGTGTTTTATGTGATCTACCTTTATCTATTTCCAGGAATAATATTGGGGCCCACAATCTTCAATGTCACATATCATACCCAACCCCGAGAATCATCATCTCATTTATTAATAAAAAATTTTATTCATGGATGAATGAACCATGATGATTTTTTATAATTAAATAAGACTAATCTCCACAAATATGTTGGGAAGACTACTTGAATCCCAAATTGGAGCATACCATCTGATTAACGAGACCAACCAGAAATGGTATCCCCACCATAAAGGATTTCTCAAATTTCACTAAACTCGTCATCCTTATGCAGATATTTCAATATAGAGTCTAGTAGAGATAATGATAACTAAAATGTTGTTAGAACCATACATAAAAAATCATCCTCCCTATAAAATAGGAAGAGAGAAAAATTCCCCATAAGGTTCCACTCAACCTTCGATTCCAGGACAACATGTGACTATACTTTCAAGATAAGAGCTTATGCAATGTTATTTCCCTTCCTCAAGGTGCAGGAGATACCTATATCGAATTTCAGAAGGTATTCAACCTGTCATCTCTATCTGAGATTTATTACTTTAAGCGAGGTCATATAAAAAAACACTAATGATCACTTAAGACCATGAAGCTCTCCCAAAAAAATGTATTGTTGCCAACATTTATGTGAATACATTACTGTAGAATGATCTAAATCAATAGTGGGGTAATTATTCTCATGCGGTCAAATCAAATAAGAGCTATAAGATACCACATGGTCATCTAGAATATGAACGATTCCCAATCCATCACCAGAAGCATCACAAAACACCACATACTAATTATCAGGATTAGGTTTGATCATAATAGGATATTATGTCAAAATTAATTTCAGTTCATCGAATGAAGACTAACACATCACACTCCCTGATAATTTCAATATATTCATGGTTCGTGAACTCAATAGTGACCACAATCTAGAGATATCATTAATATACCATCTGTAGTATCCAGCAAGACCATGGAGTCTTTGTATTTCAAAGACATTTTTTGTTTATTCCGAGACCAGATAAATTTCAAATTCTCTAGATCAACTGATAAACCATATTTAGTAATATTTTTTTTAATAACATCGCATCTTGAATCTAGAATATGAATTTACAAATATTTATATACAAATTGTGACTTCTCAAAATTTATATAAATAAACTCTTATTGTTCTGATGCTCATGATCAAAATTCATATAAACTAGAACATCATCCACCATCACTACCAAGAATGTATCACGATATTGATTGATTTTTTATGTTATCAAAGATATAAGAACTATAAGACTTTTTTTAGACCAAAACATATAACACGATATTCATAATGGTCATTCATATTTCTATATATGACATTTGTATAACATCCTCCTAAAAAATGAGTTGATGATAAGGTAACAAAAGAGGAATCTTTGTAAATCACTTTCCCCATTTAACATATCAAAAAAATCATCCATACGAGGAGAAGGATACATGTTCAAAACTATTACATGATTCAACTTTTGATAGTACAAACAAAACTAATGTGAACAATCTACCTTTGTGGAAAAGATCATAAGGCTGACCAAGTAGAAACATTAGGGAAAAAAATCATTTTTCCAGTATGTAATTTAACTTATTACTGATCTCTTTCATCTCTACTAGTTCCAATGATAAGAAGGAATTGATATCATCTATGTAATAAGAACTTGAAAATCCTAAAATCTACCTCCCAATTTGGAGGAAGGCCAGAGAAGTCATCAGTGGAAATGTTAGAGGAGTATCAAACTACAACGGGAATATAAATAATAAAATAGATTTCAATGGGATGACTTGAAACGGATGGAAAAAAACTCTTCAGCTATGGGTGGGAAGGTTCTGCACACATAGACCTTGGGTCCCACTCCCCTTGAAACAACTGAGAGAACTCATAGATGATAATAAATGAAAAATTTCGATCATAGAAATCAACCTCAACTCAATGAGAAACTAGGCAATCTATATCGAGATGTTGTAAAACCGATCTAGATCAAGAATGAGAAAATATCAAATCAACTCTACATTATTTATAGTTAAAAAAAGGACACCAAAACCATTTCTCTTCCCTCTAACATAGAGTTGAATCTAACTCCACTATAAAGGACATCAGTTTCATTGGAATTTTATGAATATCAAAAAAAATGTGAAGATATATACATGTGGGGGGTACTAGTTTCAAATAAATAATTGTTATGGAAGATAAAATAAAGATAATACCTCTGATAATTGTCAGACCAACATCTAATTCCAATAGAGAATCATCTACTACATGAAAGTGCTTCACTTTCAAGGCCTAGCATTAGAGACCTATAATCATAGAACCATATGACTACACCGTGGTATCCTTTGGAGTTGAAAAAACATCAACATAATGAGGTATATTCACAGCCTAATTGAAAAGATTTAAATGACCAACACGTCCACAGGTTATGCACATCTTTATAAGAATAAGATAAAAATGGATGTTGTTTCTGACCTTACCATGCGGATAGTAAGTCAAAGGAACACTACCTGTTGAAGCATATGGCGAAAATGAGTCTCAATGATGAAAACCACCTACACCACTTTGGATATGATCCTATCACTTCCTCTTCTTCCCATGCAGCCACTGAAACTAGAACTACCAAGAAGAGAAGGTGTTGGAAAACCAACTATTCCTTCTTTATCTGTGCCTTCCATCAGAGCTCTGTCTATTTTCTTCACATAGGTAGAATGGTTCAAGATAAATACATATAATTTGATATATGTTCGCAAGACCTATAGGTATTTATGTTCATTCATATGGTAATTATTTCCGAGATCCAGAGAACACAAACAAACTCATCAAACCATTTGGTCTATGCAGACACCAAATGCTCAACCTTTTGTAAATACATGAACTCTAGAGACTTTACCAGCATCAGTGACTCTGAAAGAAACTGTTGGAATAATAGTATTTTGAAACCCTTCCAATCCAAATACATCTGTCTATCTACCTCTACAATAAAATTACCCAGTCACTTGCTGGAACCCTTGATCTTAAATGATTCACACACATTACCCTGATATTATCATGTTTTTCTAGGAATTCGATGACTATATAAATAATATCTATCCATTACAGCACCTCCTGAGGTTCATTCATCACATGAAGGGATAATGTCTTCACATGAAATAATTCCCACAATTGATCTCTCTCTCTCATACATCTCCTTCATATACGTCAAAAACAATTTTCTAAACCTGTGGTAAATACTGGTCAATAGAATGAACTTACAGTATGATAGTCTCGATAATATTTTGATCATTTGGTGGATTCCCTTGAGGAGCATCAGATGCACCCTCCTAAGGAACTCATGGAAGACATATTTGATGAATGATTATACACACCAAAACATAATGAAATTTATATAGAAAAATAAAAATATTATTAAACCAAAAAACCTATAAGTAGAAACTGATATGGAAAAAGAAACCCAGCACTAAAGGCATGTATCCTAACTTCGTGTGGAAACTTGAGTCTCATCACGACAAGATCTGGAAAACATACTTATCACAAAAAATTCTCAAATCCATACAATCCTATCTATGGTCTAGATGACACAGAAAGACATTGTCTATTGAAGAAAACCTCCATTTGATAGAAAATTGTAACAAACCGACCCTGGATTCCCTCAAACATGGCACTCAATTCGATCTGTCACATACCAGAAGGGAGTTCTCGATCCCCACAGGCTGGTGACAAAAAATCTTGCATTGAAGATAACTTAGAGGAAATGGTTTCATCTAATTTGAAAAAACACATGACCTATATATAGATGAATAAAGAAAGAACAGTGGCATGTCAATATATATTTCCCATAATTGTATGAAAATAAAAGAAATAAAACAATTGTAAAAATTGAAAAAATCTCCAAGAGACAAGTCCAACAAAAAATGACCAAAACAAAATATCTACTCCCTGGGACTATCTGGAAGAACACCCATGATCCCACCACTAGATACCCAAATCAAAAAAACACTAAACCATGCATCCTCACTGCATCATTTTGTCCATCCCTACATTGGAAGACATACATAGGTCAACACACCACCGAAGAGGTGTGTAAGGTGTCTGATAACAGGCATAATAAAATCCCACCCAAGTGTTTGATAGAAAGTCTCTCTGTATTAATTCATGTACAATCATTTTATATAAATCATGTCATGATATGTAGTCATGCAGTTTTATAGAAAACATTAAAAACATTTTATTTTGTATCACTATTCTAAACCAAAATCACCTATATCATTTTCAAAGAACATATTCCATATCATCTTTCACAATAATAAATAAGATTATCAAAGGAAAAATATTACAAATCCCTGAAATACAAAACAATAGTAGCAACAAAGTCATCAAAAAACCAAGGAATAGTATAGGATATGTACTAGACTAATTTTACACAAAAAATCTACGATCAGTGCACCTCGGTACTTGAAGAAAATTATCTCCACTCCATGACCAAGTATACAAACAAAAGTGTGAAACCCCAATTTTGTATACAAACCTAGAGGCAATAATCTACAATCTAGTATAAGAGGATCACCTATAAAGTTAATCCCCACAATGAATGATGGAGTCTAGAAAACCCTTCCACATAGTAACCCAGGTAACCATAAAAACTTCTTTTTCCTAAATCATACAATGTTTTAAAAAATATCATTTTTTATTAAATTTATCAAAAAAAAAAGAAAAATCAATTATATTCCAAATATAATTATAACACACAATAACAATCTTACCAATTTCACACTATTTGATTTATAAATTACTTTATTAAAATAGAACAATATGTTTTATCAAAAAAAGGACAGATATAGAATCAAATACCTCAAAACTGACATCACACACACTGGAAACATGATCCACCAATGATGAAACCTAGAAACACCAATAGAGAACCAAGAATACAATCCACATCTCAAGATTGGTTGAATCTAGAAAACAATGTGTTGGTAGAATAGAGGAAACCTATATACTAGAAGAATAAGAAACGTTCGTAACATGACCAACAATGAAATGACCTCCAAAAAGAGATCTCACCACAAATCTAGAATTAGATATAATGAAACACCAATTTAGACTAACTCATTTGATAACACAACTCTGGGGAGTTACCACAGTTAATAGCAATATAGAAGAGAAAAGATCACTTACCAGGAGAGACACACTGCATCATCAATAAAGATTGAACACCAAAAAGATCGATCAAGAAGGAAGGGTGTCCCAAAAAAGCATTGGAGTGGAGATTTGGTTTTAGATTGATGGAGATTAAGTAGTCAAATGGGAACGCAAAACATGAACAATTCCCTGAAACATCATTGCTCAGAGAATTACTTGATGTGTAACTCTTTCACAAGTCATAAAATCTACAGTGTTTAAGTAGGCTGAGAAATATGTCACATCTGATTAAAATAATTTATTTAAATAATTCACTACATGAAACAAATCTTCACATTATATAATTTTTCACAATGTGAATCCCATTCGCGGATTGCACCTAGAAATAATTATACATCATATAACCTAGTTACATGGCGTGAAATTCTTTTGTAGCCTATGGATACCATCGGTTAAAGCTAAGAATCCAAAGAAA
This sequence comes from Viscum album, assembly GCA_963277665.1. Classification (NCBI taxonomy): domain Eukaryota; kingdom Viridiplantae; phylum Streptophyta; class Magnoliopsida; order Santalales; family Viscaceae; genus Viscum; species Viscum album. The sequence continues at coordinate 249,148,685 of OY728126.1, read as the reverse complement.
GTGTCTTCTCCATTATAGGTATCCTATCAATATTTTATTGTCTCTTTATTGATAATAAGAAATAGAAAACTACGACTAGGTTTAAGATGTACCTAACATATCGGTAATAGGGTGTTACACACAAAGGGAATAAATTATCCACTACTATACATAAAGGGATCTCGTATTAATTTTCCATAGGTTAAAATCATTATCACAATAAAAAATCTCAATTTCATACCTCATTGATGACATGTTTACCAAAAATGTAGATTTCTAGTTCTTGCTGGCAATGATAAGAATACACCCCCCACAACTTATCGATCTCTGGGATAAATGATTCCTATTTATAGGGATAAGAATTACTACGAAATATAAGACAAGGAAATAGATTTAAAAGAATATTATGGTGAGATAATGAAAATTTAATAATAGAATAATGTATGAAAAAATAAGAAAAAATTTGAAATTTAGTGAATGAATAAGAATCGAATATTGACACCAAATGTGAGGGACTATGGGCTCTGATTCCACTTTGGGAGGGGAAAGATATTCTCGAATGCTAGGAGAAATATAAACCCCAATAAAGGCCAATATTTTGAATTTCATGTAGAGGTAAAAATCATAAAATAAAAACAAGAGAAATAAAGAAATAATAATGGAAGAAAAAGAACACATTATTTAATGTTCTTCATTCATGTGGGGGCCTACAAACAAGTCATGAAGACCACCCAGTACACACCCATTTTGTTAAATCATAAAAGTAGAAACAAGAATACATCATAAATGTTTAAGGAATGAAATAAAAAGGATACAAAAAGAAAAAACCATAAAATAAGAATAAGGAATGTAAAACAACTTATAACACCAGATGCATGAGTAAAAAAAATCAAAATATCATCTTGTTGTTGTATCAAAAAACTACAGTGAATCATTTTTCTCGACGATGTACTCTCCTATTTTGAAATAAGTCATTATTCACTCGGGGACTCAACCACAAATCTTCTTCTTTTATGGAAATCATCATATTAGAAAAACTATATGTAGTACACCAGTGGTGGAAGAAGATTGATAGACATTTAGAATCACCACTAATAAATCAAATGGAAAAGATAGTGTTTCATAACTACTAGGAGTGCCAAACCCAAAAGGTGAAATGTAGCGAGTGAGATGACTGGATAGGGTGCATAGGTGAGCAATTCCTCTGACCCACGATGCTCCTCAAAAACACATAATCATCATACTAGACCCACATGACCATACTAAAATATAAAAAAAATGGTGCAACAAACTAGTATAATAGTCCTACATCAAATAATAGACCTATAATAAAATTATTCGAATATTATTGAACAATTGACATTGAATGATTTAGTGGATCATCCAACATCATGTATATTTGGATTAGTGCATATCTAATTGGTGACATCATCGATCAATGTGTATGATCATCTATGGTAACCGGGTCACATCGGGATGGCATTAAATAAGTGTTTTTCCTCCCCAATATTGTTAGGGATACTTGGGTCATCTTTTTCATGTGTTAACCTAATGTTATTTGGCCGAAGTCCCTCCAACTGGCTAGACCAATCACATCTCATGATTCATCTCAGTTATAGCATGACTCCCTCTCCTCCCGCTATCACTAACCCTGAACAACTTTATATTTGAGAGTCTTTAGAGATTCTTCATCAGAATCAATTTGTTTATTAGGGGTGGAACCCGATGCTATAATGGAAGCAGCCACAAAACACCAAAGAATTCACCTAATGTACATTTACTAAATGAAGGTATTTTACATTGAACCCGATGTATTTTTCAATAATAAGGAATTTTGAAATAATCACTAGAATAATTTTCACACCACAGCAAAAAAAAATTTACAGTGCACCCACACCCATGTACGCACCATTTTGATGTACCACCAATCACCACAACTAGGACACGCCGCTTGATCTCTACATCCAAGAAGACTTTCAATACATGGAACCATCATGAATCTCTTTTCATGCCATTAATGAAAATTCTCTTAAAATATTCGAACTCAATGTAATCATTATATCTTCTCATGAGCTACCTCAAATGGTAGCCTCCTCTAGGTTATCTCTAGGAAACAACATCTTTCATTACTTCCTTCTGCATCGATTACCTCAATTGTGGAAAACCATTAATATTATCGATTCTCTATCGTAGTAACAACATCTTTCCAACTCTCTCTCCACTTACTTATCAGGTCCCCATATATAGAGTGGTGTGCACCACCCCTCTCAATGATAAGTAGTATATTTTTTCATATCTAATCACACATATATCTTTTTCTTCTTATCTAATCTCGCATATATCAATTTTTTCAAATGAGAATATTTTATCCCATTTTCTCATTCTCTTATTAAAAATATAAAATCAAAAAATATACGACAAATATAAACCTTAATTTAAAATTTTAATACATCGCTGTTATCCCCACCATTAGCGTTATCGTGATTTTCGGTTCTACCACCATCATCTCAAATATGATCAGATCTGTCATATCAAATCCACCATAGTCAGATCTTCATCTTCATTAGATCATTTAGGTCGACAATGAATTGATTCATCACACCCATTATAGTTGTCATCTTTGCTGATCTCTGATGAACTCGTCAATGTGACTCCATCGCTATAGATTGATCTTAAAAAGTCAAAACCATGATCCTCCTCTAATTCCAATTATTGGGGCAATGCATGTGGCCATAGTAGAATCAGTCCCAAAACAATGAATAATGCAGACAGAGAACTTTAATCTCATGAATGAATTTTACACAGCACCTGAATGATTTTTACACTCGATGGAATTTTGACATACTAACTTGACACAATTTCTCACCACACCCGAATGATTTTTTACAACGGATCTAAACCCTTGAATGTAACATTTTGATGTACCTATGATCACCACAACCGAGACAGACTACATGATCTCCAAAACCAAGAAGACTTTCAATAGATTGCACCATCAGGAATCTATTTTTTAATCATTGAAAAGTATCATAAAATGATCACACAAATTTTCTTTCTCATCTCATAGCATGAGCTACCTCAGACAGTAGTCTCTTCCTAGTTATCTCTAGGCAATTACATCATGCATACCTTAATTTCATACCGGTTACCACAAATGTGGAAGCCCCTTCTCGATTCTCTTTCACAGTAGCTATATCTTACTGACTCTCTATAGGCTTCTTTATCGTGCCCCCATATATATAGAGGCCTGCACCACCACACTCAAATATATGAAACAAATAATTTTTCCTTATATAATCACAAATATCTCTTTAAATATCATATCTATTCCAGCATATCTATTTTTCAATATCAAAATATTTAATCCATTTTTCCCTCTATCATATTAAAATATAAAAATCCAAAAAGTATCCCTATATTTTTTTTTGGATTTTGGTAGGGATTTATTAACGGAGGAGGAAGATTTTGGCAGCCTTATTTCATTTGGATTGTATTAATATAGTGGTTCATCATGCGATCTTGTTTAGTGAGCTTCAAACGATCTCCTTCAGCTTCAAAAGGTGTTATTCATCATTAACAAGAGCTTTTTCATCTTCGAACATCTTCTAATTGGTTGTGGTGAGTTGATTTTATATGATCTTATTTACTTGAGTTCTGACTTGTAGTACCATAAGCTATTATGAATATGTAGTAGGTCGAATGCAGGTGCCATTACTTTCTTTTTAATTAGTTTCTATTTTTTCTTTTCCTAATCATTGGTAATTGTTTGTGAAATAACTTTTGGTCACTTGATTAAGCTTCAATGGTGGGGTAACATGAAGGAGTATTCACGTGGATGCTTTATCTACCACAAGGGACAGTAGTGCAGTTACATATTGAAGTGACCTTGAGAATTGTATAGTAAATTTGAGTTTTATTAAGTGGGATCAAATTAGAAATAATTAATGAGGTAATTTTTCTTTTATCGATAAATTCCACACATTCATTTGTGGACATTTGGATATTTTCCGCATTTCAATCTGTATTTCAAATGCATATTTTTTCCAGAATTTGTCCAAAAAGAAATCAACAATAATAATTTATTCAAAATGATAATTTAATTTATTTATAATAGTGTCAAATGAATTGAAAATAAAATATAAATCCATTAAGAAGTTAATTCTATATTTAATAGAACAATAAAATTCCCATCTAAAATTAAAAATATTTTTCTATTTAGATTTTCTTAAAAATCAACGTGTGACATCGTCATTATCTCTAAAATGAAGAGATCCTTAAATATCATTATTTCTATGGTTTATCAGTTATGTAACTAATTTAAAAAGTTTCCAAAGATCACTAATTTACTAAGGGATTCATTAATTAATGGGTGCAATTAAAATGAATAATGGACATTTTTTAAAAAACACTCATATAAATTATGAATTATTTATATGGAACTTGTGGTGAAAAATGTATAGAGATTTATGTGATTAATAGAGATGAACCCAAATCCCTTTTTATAATTAGTAGAAACCCAAACATTACCGACATTGATTTAAAAATTAGTACCAGATTATTCAATACATATTATTATAATTAATGATGAAACCATAAATGCGTAGTGTATTTGGAAACATTGATTTATAAAGAACTGATATGTAAATTATCTACATAATTTCCCACTATGTTATATACAAAAATAACCTTTCTTAGTTATACCATACATAAAACCAATCTTTTTAACATATGGACTGGAAATAGAAGAAAGGGTGTGCAAATTATCTCAATAAGGGTTAATGTTGTACATATCAATAAATGATCACAAGATAACCTAAAAAAAGAATATGTGTATGAGTGAAAGATATAAAATTATAATTATCGTACCTAATGAATAAATGTTTTTTAATCATTAATCATGGACTATAGTTGTCTCAATTAAATTAAATAAGACAAAAGAGTGTAGACTTATAAATAATCAATCATGATCTATAATAACATATCATAATCATAAGATATAAGTTTGTGGAATTCACATAAGCCTATGAAACCAAATCCAAATTCTTGGTTCACTCCAAAGGATTTCATTGGGAAAAAAGTATCCAAATGCAAAGGGTTAACCAATCATTTCCAATAGTTTCATAAGAGAAACATCCTTCCATTTAAATTTGTTATCTATTAGACATTTCTAAAAGGCATAATTAGTACCCAATGTAATAGAGAGATATAACATACCCAAACATTCTTGGTATATAATGTTACCACCCATACTTGGTTTATAGAATAACCACCCATCTATTATTTATAACAAAACCAAAAATAACATAACAATAATACATTAAAATTTATTCCAAAAGATCATCAAATTTATTTAATTACATCAAATCCTATCCCATGGAAAAATAGGTTTCATTAACATTTTATTATCATAATAACAAACAATAATAAGAAAAAGTAATTATGAAAATTTTTATCATATCCCTAATAATGAATAAAAAACATCATGCGATGTCGTTATAGATGAAAACACCTTTTGATTATCACTAAAATATTTCTTGAATAAAATACCCATTTAATTTTGAAATAACTTAATAAAAATCCAAATATTTGAATCATATGAATGAAAAAATATTTTTTAAAAATTACCATGGAAAAATGTCAAAGAAGATAAAATATAAAGGGAATTCATGAAGGTTATAAAATAATTTGATATAGTGTATGTTAAAACAAAAATTCATTTTACACTTTTGGTAGAAAAAAAATTTAAAGTTTCTAGAAATTAAAAAATGATTTTATTTATAAATATTAAAAAAATTATATTACTATTATAAATCATTTTTTTCAATCACTTTGAACTGGTGAAAACAATATTAAAAACATTTAACGTAAAATTAGAATATGGAAGGAAAATATTACCGAACAAATAGAAAAAATAATTGGCTTTCCTTAAAAATGTTGTTTCGATCTATTAAGTACTTCAACTTATGAAAGTGAAATAAAAAATGGAATATTAAGAAATAAAAAGTCTATAAGAAAATACATAATATTTGGGAGATATATGTTAGTTTATTTTGTCATCTAAATATTTAAACATAAACAATAATGATAAAAACGTTATTTTAATGTAAAACCCTTACTTCATGTTTTTCATTCTTTATAAAGACTCTAATATCTGATAAAATAAATTATAATTAATTCCAATTATATAAAATATTAAAAAAATACTAAAAATACCATACATGGTTTTCTAAAATCTTGTTATCACCCTTTAATTAACAATCATTCAGTATCATCATAATTTTATGTGTTAACTACTATGTTTTTCTGTATTTTTTCATAATTATTTTTTCATAGCATTTTATTATTTGTTATTCATATCCAAATTTTTAATTAGGATATATATTTAATATACATAAATTATATACAAATTTTTAATAATTAAAATAATGTGGTGATGATAAATGAATTACATCACTATGTGATGATAGTAGTATGTACGTCCGCATGAGTGATGTTTCCATTTTCTGATGGATGGATAAAATTAATGGTAAATAATAATAAACATTTTTAGATTCATTATTTTATCATAATATATACATATATACATATATATATTTTATATCTTCCATAAAATAAAACCATGAATTCTGGTGATAGAGAATGAATCATATCACTATGTGGAGGTGGTATTCCACATATACGCATGAGAAAAACATTATTCATCAATTTAATGGAGATTAAGTGAGAATTTATTGTGTAATTATCATAACTAGTTTTTAGAGTTATGATACATTAATCCTAGAAGGATTGGTCTAACGAAGACACCATATGTTATAGGAAGAATTGAATGATTCTAGAAATATTTGGATGTATATTTTTTCTGATTTAGAAGGCACATATTTTGTGAACGGTGGAGGAAACAGGGATCATGTTTATAATTGAGGGGATGGACACCGAAAAAATTTCTTAAATGATTTCAATTTTATAAGGTAACTTTGTTGTGAAATTGGATTCCACAAGCCACGAATTATAATATAAATTAAAATAGGTTTGAAATATATTCAACCAATAATTACTATTCTTGTTTGGGTGGGATTACTACCTTTGTCACATCTTTTTACCCCTGTTAAAACAGTTTCAACCATGACCTTGATGATAATAAATTATTGTTTCACTATTCATTATGAACAATTATTTAGTTGAGAATATTAAATTGTATTAATTATTATGATTCAAATTTTTGAATGCATTTTACTTGGTTCAATTTCTATAAGTGACAAACAATAATTTTAAATTGGCGTAGAAACAACAATGAAAATCGGTTTTAGAAAAATGCATTTTTAAGCATAAAACAAAATTTACTTCCATTATGTAGTTGGAAAAAAATAAAATGAATGTTAATATATATTATTGAATATATAATATATAAATTTCATTTACTCTATTATTCAATATTGATAAATTTAATTTATTATGATAAAAACAAATTTCTTGAATAATTTTTTTTTAATAAATCATTTTTAAGCTAAATAATGAAGATATACAAAAATTAAAGATAATGAAATTTAATTTGAAATTATTTTTATTATTTATAATTAAATTAGACTTATATTATTTTATTATTTAATTGAAAACATAATGGTACATTTACTTAGAAATAAATGTTTTTCTTTTCAAAAATCAATATTTTTCACTCTAGTAAAATATTAATCTTTTAAGAAATATCATAAAAAATCACCCCAACATAATATTGAAATGTTTCATTAAAAATGTCATATTTATTATGGAAAATAAATTTTTAAAAAATCCAAAATTAACTATAAATTTAATGTTGAAAATTAAATAAAAACCATATGTGAGAAAAAATATTATGGAAGCCTAAATGACTTTAAGAAAAATTGAGTACTAATTTATTATGAATCAATACATTTGAATTTCTTATGATATTTATGAATATCATTCATAATTTTTCTATTAAAACTCATAAAATATAATTAAATTGTCAGGTTATAAAGTTTTAGTATATTGTGATTCATATAGAATTGATGTTTCCTGTAAGATATGTTATCAAATACCTCATATTTATTTCATAATAAATACATAAAAAATATTACAATGTCGCATTATACACCCATTAAAATTAAATCATCCTTAAAAAATAAATCATTATAATACAAATAATAGGATTTCTCTGCTTCACCTCATGATATGGTTCTTATATAACATCCTCATATTTCCGATTCTTCTAAACTACATTAATCAAGAAATTATTATTGTTATGTATATATTTATCTCTATCATATAATATTTAAATCATTTTTTCTTCATAAGAAATATAATACTATATTGGTGAAACCTATTTTTTATGTACATGTAAATGATTAGGTATTTACTTCCCCTAAGGAAATAAATAGAACAAATTGTGAACATAATAGAGGTTAGGTGGGAGTGAAAAATGATAAAAAAATCCAAATCCAATAAAAATCATGAAAGGACCAATATACAAAGAGAAAAAATTTATCTATTATCCAAATATTATAACCTTCATACATAGTGATATTCACAAGAATAACATCTCAAAAAAATCAAATAAGAGATCTCACCAATGATTATCAATATAACTCTTATGTCGACTTGGAGTTTACATGATATGATGATGAATGAATCTAACCTTATATAATACTTAATCAGATATACATAGTCCCAATAATAATATTTCTATTAACTAAACCCATCATATCAAATTTATACACTTCATTTTGTAGGGGGTCTCAAGAGGATTCATCTAAGTGCTCGATTGAAATCTATTTTTTTAAGAAATCTAGACTAGAGGATTGGTTTGATCACAAACACATATAATAATTAGAGAACAATATCTAAAAATATAATTTTCAGATTGAGAGGTCCTCTATGTTTGATATCATATAGAGGATGATAAGATGTACTAAAATAGAACTCTATATCCAGAGAAAGCTGAAGACTTCTCCTGAACATTAGGGTAAATATAATATCCCAAACAGAAATAACAGACTGTGGAACTCAATTAAACATCAATATATCCATAGTTTATATCCTATAAATCTGATCAATGGGGAAATATTCAATGATATCAATTATGTGAGATGAATTAATTAAGAAGTCAAACACAATGCTAATAGAGTTATGTTTTAATGGCCTGAATTCTATGATTATTTATTTATTTTGGATAATCACCTTTTTAACTGGTTTGAGAGGGAACCATAACATGAAATGTAGGCCCAGCGGTACAAGGGCTATTACGTTACATGATAGACCAAAGGGATGATGCTCATTACATGACACGAATGCCCAACCAAACAACACAAGAGCTACCCCTCCCCAGAATCTGAATCATTGAAGCTTCCTAGCTCCCAACATGAATTGTTGATTGGATTTAATTTCTCAATGCATAGCTACATAGTTCCTGGTACCAATGGTGACTTCCATACCCTCTCGTTTATCCATTCTAGTTAGTTCTGCTCTAGTGGTTAATACTTTCTCTGAATCCTCTTATAGGACCTACTCTATGTGGTCTTCCTCGGTTTCTCTATGGTCTTTGGTTTCTTGAAGGCCATGGTATGTGTAATAGTACTTACATACCATTAGACTTTTATCACATTTGCATAATTTTTGGACATACCAAACACTGAGATAACTACTCCACAATATCTCCCTTCATTTTATCCCCTAAAAAAATATTCTTTTATATATCTATACACCCTTATACATCCAGGATGAATAAAGAATGATGAGCTATGATATTCAATCAGTATCTCATTCTTCATTTCATGCGCTGAATGTAAAATTTATTCATTCCCAAACCTTTTCATTATATCACAATTATCGTTAAACTCTGTAATATTTCTCACTTTATTATAAAACTCTATATCCTCTTCCAGCACCTCTTCAATCATTACATAGATAGATTTTTTAACACTCATTTCAATAAGATATTATTTCTTCCCCACCTTAAATATTTCAAGGTTAATCAATTAAAATACATAAATATTGGATCTTTTTTATCCATATCATAGATAATATGTCTTGATTATTTTGACTCAAATCATGATACGCCATATCCACTTCTCTAGGGTGGTAATGTATTGAGCATTCATAGCTTTGATTAAAATACAACCATATTCAATTTTACACATTCTACTTTATCTAGGTGAATATATACTTTCCATTATGATTAGTATATTATTCAAGCCGTTCTCTAGAAATAAATGCATCCATATCATTAATTCAAATATTACTACTGGTAAGTCCAAATCATGAGTAAAGTAATTTTTATCATAAACCATTATATTGAAATAGGTATAAAGGTTCACCATATCATTTTACAAGATAAAAAATTACATACTGTTTTTATGAAACAATATAAATCAAAAATACTTCTCCACTAAAGGGTAGTGTGGGAATAAGTTCATTGAAAAAAAATTCTTCAGTTCCTTAAAATTTTATTATCATCCATCAGCCCAATAGAACTTAACACTATACTAAGTTAACATACTGAGTAGATTAGATATTCCAGATACATAATTTAAAAAGAACCAAAAAAATCCTTAAAATACAAGAAAACTATTTCCCTCAATCATTGTTATTGGTTTGGGCTAGTGTTCAAAAAACAACCTTCTTGGATTTATTTACTGATATACACATTCTAGAGATTATATGATCGTAAAATGAATCTTTATGTCAAAATAAAATTAATGTTGAATTTTTTTCATATATATTATTCTTCTATATATATTCTTCATAATACTCTAGTGGTCTTCACTATGTTCTTTCCTTCTATAATATAAAATAATATCATCTATAATGACTACCAAAAAACAATCATTGTAATTCATAATGACTCTATTCATTAATTATATGAACACAAAAATGGAATTAGTTAGACTAAATGGAATAAATATAAATACATAATGTACATACCAAGATTAGAAGGTAGTATTGGGCATGTACTCACTTTTGAATCTAAAATGACAGTATCCAGATCAATGATTAGTCTAGTAAAAATATTGACCCCCTCATAATTAATCAATTAAATCATCTATATAGGGAAGAATATGCTCAAATTTGATTGTGTGTTTGTTATGATCTCAATAATCAATGTATATACCCATTAATATATATTTATTATTAAAAAATAATAGTTTCAACTCAATGACACACATGAAAAAATGAATCCCTTTTCAAGATTCTCATATAATTTCTTCTTTAATTGTTACAAATCTATCAGGTCAATTCTGTATAGAGTCTTTGGAGTATGTGTAGCACAGAGAGCGAGTTATATTGAAAACTATACTTCATGGTTTTGAAAAATACTAGAAAACACTTCTAGAAAAACATCAAAAAGACTCTCGTATAGTAGGCATATATTTGATGTTGAGTTCATCCCAAACTATTTGCGGTATATAACAATTATAAATCAGAACCAAGACCTATAAAATTGATTTAATTTCAATTGAAAATTGATATTTATCCTCAAACTAACTGGAAATAATTGGATGGTTCATAATGTAAAATTTTACTCACCCCCATAAATTTTTATATGGGATTTATATAATGAATTCCAATCTATGACAAAAATTACATCAAATTAAACTAGAACAATAATAATAAATTTTTTTGCAACAACATTTTACAAAAAATCAATTGTTGAATAATTATAGTCTGCAAATGTGATCATTATTCCATTATAATTTTTTACAATTAATTTAATATCTAATGATTACGGATATAGATAGACATTCTTTGATATGTGCCATGATTTATAGGAACTATTATCTCAAACATGACACTTTAATATTTGATCATACTTGTAACCACATCAACATTATCATTCTATCATAAATACTATACTAAAAAATAGTTAGAATGAATATAAAACATCTATATTCAGAATCATATATCCTGAAATTTTTTTTGTAGGATTTCTAGATCTTGACTCATTCTTTCTAATCATTGATACCATTGGATTATCCTTGGTCATCCTTGGTTATAATATATTCAAATCCATCATATAGATTCATAAATAAAATTTAGTAAAACTCATAATATCACCCCCTAAGTGTCAAATTAGTTGTGAAGTATGGGCCCATTCACAATTCACAAGAATGATGGATGAGATATACTGACCTGCCTCTTTTCATGGTAATTAACCATGTTTTTATCTATACTATAACAATGTACAATTATTTTTTCCATCAAATGATGAATTTCTATTAATAAAATCTAGTATCTACCCTACCAAATCCTTAGGATGTTATCGTATACATATGTTAATCCTAAGGTCTCTCACTATATTATTTTCATCCTAGATTCTAAAAATAAATATACCCAGCTTTGATAGCATGTACCATGACCTAATCTTTACATACATAAATATTACATCTTAATAGATGAGTTTTCATTAGATAAAATTTTTACCCACAAAGAAATAAAGGGTTAGTGTCATTGTAATGTTGGGTATATAAAAAAATGGTACATCAAAGATCAACCCCATATCCAACAATGTTCTTCAAAAATTTGATCCCTACATAGAAATTCCGAACATAAAACTTTTCATCCTATCATGGGGAAAGTAATGATAAGAAAGTGTGAGATTTGATTCTATGTAAGGGAAAACATGGGGGATATTAATTAATGATTATAAAATATTTTATAATAAGAATAAGGTTATGACAATATATTCACAACCTACATTTATCAAACTAAATCAATCAATTATATTTAATGAAAAATCATGGCATGGTGTTTTTAAAATCATAATAAATATGGTATAGTTCTACGTAATCATTAATAATCAATCATGATCTATGGGATCATTTCATAATCATAGCACATATGTTTGTTGAATTTATATAAACATAAAATGCTACTTTCATAATTAAGGTTCACTCTAAAGACTACAGTTTTGGGAAATTTCCCATAATGGAAATGCCTAGTAGGTCGTATCCAACAACTTTTTAGGAGTAACATCCATCAATTTAATATCATCATCTCTTAAGAGATTCCCAACATTGTTACCATTACCCAATACATTCAAGGTATATAAAGGATCCACAAATCCATGGATTATAACATAACTACTCATCCCTTGTTTTTAATATAACTATATATCCTTGTTTTACAATTGTACCACCTATAACATAATCAAAATCCATTATTATATATTACACAGTATCGTGAAAATATTTATCATTACATTTAATCCAAATTCATGTAATAATGTTTTCTAAATATTTAATACTCATAATAATAAACCTTACAGAGAATAATTAATGTGGGAGAATGGTATCATATCCCAAAAAATAAAAAGATACACTAAAGGGTGTTTCTAAAGATCATGATAACATTTAGACATCCTTAAATAATTTCTCGGGGAAAATAACCCTTTCATTTTGATATCATCTATTAAAAATATTAAAAAATAGAAAGGAAATCATTTTCATAGAAAAATAACTATGAAAAAATGTTAAGGAAACTAGAAATTAAATAGTAATCATAATAATTAGAAAATCCATTCATATGGAGTATATTAAAACATAAAATCCAATCACATTTTCAGTAAAAACAATAAATAACCACATTAAGAAATAGAGAACAATAATTTTTTGAAAAATTATTATAGAAAATTATTCATTTGTAAAAATGAGTTTTTAAAATCACTTGGAAATGTGAATCATTATTGAAATCATTTTATTTAAAATGTTGACATGGAAGGAAAATATTACCGACTGATGAGAAAAAAGGCCGGTTTTCCTTAACAAATGATATTTAAGTCACCTTAATACATAAAGAGAGGAAAATTAAAGAAAAATATGTATTATTTAGACATAACTAAAAAATATTTTAATACATAATATTTTTGGGGTTTTTAGAAAATCTAATATTATCATCAAAATAATTAATAATAAATAATTATGATAAAATGTGTCTATAACCTGAAACCCTTACCTCATGTTTTTCTTGATTCATAATTGATCCACACTCATGAATAATAAATTAAAATTTATTATACATACATATAAGAAATATAATCATAACTATAGTACCTATAATACCATAGATTTATTATTTATATATATTATCATAATTTCATTTATAGTTGTTCATTCTTATAATCATTTTCGATATTAACCCCTTCATTTTTTCTATATGATTTTTTTAGAATTTATATTCCTTTCACATTGACCATGGTTTATAAATATAAAATGATTTATTAAAAACATAAATTACATATATATCCATTACATATATTTATTTATAACCATTCATATATATTGTTTATGAAAATTAAATTTCATCCCAACTTGGAGATGGTAGTCTGTACCTACGCACGAGTGATGTTTCCATTTCTCAATTGATGGAATGAAAGAATGATAAATATTAATTCACCATTGGAGAATAATTATTATGTAAGAAGTATCATATATATATATAAGTATTAAATCTATAATAAAAACCAACAATGAGTTTTGGTGGTGGAAAATGGATCATATCTCTATGTAGGGCCAGTAGTCCACACGTAAACACAGACATTAAATTCATATCTCTATTTATAGAGAAGTGGGGGGGGGAATTTTTAATAAATAATCATTTTAAAATATATTTATGTTTTTAATAATTTATTTATCATTTTATTTTATATATAATGGTATTTTAAGATGTATAAGTACAAATATGAATTGAATATCTTGGATAATGTTTATAAAACTTCTCTTAGAGACCACCTTTTCCTTAAATGATAATCCTTGTAGGATTTTTCCGAGGAGAAAAAGAAGATATTGGGTGGTGATAATGAATTTATAATGATTTTTGAGTCATTTTTTTCCAACAAATATAGCACAAATTTTTTGAATAATGGAGGATAATACATGCCTTTTATTTGTGAGGGGAGGGACAGACATGGAATTTCTTAAAAGATTCAATGATATATGGTCAAATTCAAAGAACATTTATTCATAATGGAAATGAATTATAGTTTTTGATAAAATATGTTTTCGAAATATTCAAATAAGAAAAAACAAAAAACATTGGGTATCATTACTACCTTTATCACTTGGTTTAACCCTCATGTAAACCCATTTTTACCATTATTATGGTATCCAAATTATACTATTTTTAAAATTCATTATAAAAAATTTATGTTTAACCTATCAAATTATATTAATTATTCTGAATAAAATTTTATAGTCCAATTTACCAGATTTAATTTCTATAAGTTGATCAAATTATTTTTTCATTAGTGATAAAACATCATAGAAACCTCATTTTAGAAAAAATATTTTTTAAAAAAATAATAATAATTTACCTCCATTACTCACCTTTTAAAAACAATAAAATGAGTTTAAAAATATATTATCAGATATATAATATATAAAATTCACTAAACCCACAAATTAATTGATATTAATTTAATTTATTAAGATAAGAAACATTATTTTTTAATAGTTGTTTTTTACCAAAATGGGTTTTATGACCAATATAGAATTTATAATAAAATAAAGTATAATGATATCTAATGTGTAAATCATTGTTATATTTATATTTTATATTGTATTAATTTTTTATATGTCAAATTAACAATATATTTGTAATTTTACATGAAATGATATGATAATATTAACAAAAATTGTTATTTATGACTATTCAATGAAAAATATATTTTTATAAAATTCCTAAAACATCACCATGATATAAAATTAACATGATGATTTAAAAATTTTATTTATCACTTAATGTAAATTTATAAAAAAAATTATGAATTTATTATAATATTTAATTGAAAAATTAAATAAACCCAATTTTGAAGGAAACCAGTTTTTGAAGCCTAAAATGGATTTTCTGAAAATCAAGTACTCAAGTGTAATGAATTAATAAATAAATATTCAATATTTAAAAATTTTAAACTTGTTGTATCATTATTAAGTTATTAATATTTATTCCTTCTAAATTTTATTCTTGGTTATAGAATTTTATTATATAACTATTCATATAGTATTGGGGTTCCCTATAAGGCATGATATCCAATAATTAATATTTTATCAAAGGGAATACATATAAAATCATAGGGTGATAAATATAAGGACATTAATTACCCAATTTTATGTATTTGAGAGTTTATAATTATTACCAATTCTACAAAGTCTCATTGGGTCATAATTTGTGGTATTATGAGTATGGATCATGTTTTTGAAACATTGGGAGAAATAGTTAAAGTCTTTTGGATGATATCATAATATTGTTATGGATGGATATTTATATGTTTTTACATTTAATGTATCATGTGGTGAAAATTTATGATGACTTATCAAAATGATTTTGGGATATGATTTTACAAGCCTTTATATATGATGTATATAAGGCTAATAATTCTAAAACTAAATTTTATTAGGGTAAGTTGGTGACTGTTGAAATTGTGATTTAATTTCATTACCATAACATAGTGGTTTAGACCATTCAATAGTAATCCTTCGGATACACCATGATGTGCTGAGTGTCACCATGGATTTTTTATTTTCATTGAAGTTATAGAAATATGTGATTTTCCTTATATTTTCCTCTATCTTCCATTCCATATTTCATACTCAGTTAAATTATTTTCTGTTTGTGATTATTGGAGATTTATTTTACATAATACCCATTTAAATAATAAATTATTACCAGGGTAATTGATATATATATTATAAGGTGATCTAATGTTTGAGACTTCATAAACAACCACATCAATATAGTCTATTGTATGAATTATGAGGAGGTTCTTTGAATATATATAAATAGGACCAATCCTTTTGGTGAGTGTTGATTTCATATGTAGAAGCTGGAAACCTAAAGATCTACCTTTCCCTATTTTTTTTCTAATCCATTAAAATGAATAATCGTATAGACAATGGATAAGGTATGATCCTTCTCAATTATTGGTAGATTCCTGCAACTCATTGATTCCCTATATAGTAGTAACCCATTTGATTCACCTTATTGATCCCAAGAAAATTACTTTTTAACGGTAGGAAAAGTTATATCATCAAGAAAAACATTACAATGATTCTTTATAATATTATTTATTTAAAATTTATATATATGTTTCATGATTAATGGTGCTTTTATGTTATTCACCTACTATATTTTTTATTATATATGTCACTCCAATATCAATCATCTAGTGATACTACCGTATAAAAGGATAATCATGCATACTATTTTGGGATTCCCGATCATGTTTCTAAATTGGTTAATTGTGAGAGTAATATATTTTTTTCATATATTTAGTATGATTTTTTTGTAATCTAATATTAAATCATTTTCATCTCTATTTTTCTTATGTATCTAATATTTTTCATATGATTATCCCCTGTAAATATCCTCCATAACATGATAATATTGGTGAGCTAATGATAAGGTAATACACTTTAAATGGTGGATTATAATTATATGACTAATATATTATTTAGTCATGGAATTAAAAGAAAATACACATTAATATATTAAAATAATGAACACTAACTTTTTGTACTGACCATTCTCCACCCAAAAAATTTCATTATTTTAATCATTATTTTATTTTATTTTATTTTATTTATTTATTTAATTTTATTTTTAAATAAATATTTATTTTTCATTACTACTTTTTTAATAGAAGATAAAAATATTAATATGTGGAAAATCCCAATGAAGGATAATTTTAAAGTAAATTTTCTCTAAAGAGACAACCCATGGTGTACTCAAGGACACACCCTTCAAGGATAAAAAATTAAATATTGATAGTCGACTAATGATAGGTACTCATCATTATATATTAATGATCTAACATCCTTCTTGTCAAAGGCCTGTTTAATTTTTGGATTAATTTATATTTTTTTAGGTAATAATGACCTTCATGAGTCGACGATCATGTATTTAGAAAATTGGACAATATAGGAAAGGTAAACAATCTATGCATTGTTAGTGGTAAACTAGAATTAATCTGGTGATATGGATCTACTAGTTGTAGTAGAGTTGTACATGGATTGAATATAGTATTTATAATATTTTGATTTAATACGAAACCCATGTATATGGATGCGTTTGGCACTAGAGGTAACTATGTGTCTTGTGCAATGTTCATAATGTTATGAAAATAGTTCTACGAAACCATGAACATTGATATTCTAGAGAGAATTTCTATATAAATGATAGTTGATAGTTTTTATAACTGTTAAACCAAACCATGTGACATGTATGGACTTCATAAAAATAGAAAACTTCCTCGATACCATCACCCATGTAATCATATAATATCCTTTGAATCTCTCATTATATATGCCATGTCATTCCTTGATGATCTATGAGGTTTTCCCCTTAGTATTTTTGATATCCTCTATAAACATGGGTAGATCATATCAACAGATGCCTAGATCTCTTTTTCATTCCACCATTTTGTCTAGTTAATCAATTGATATATATTCCAAATAATTCCATGGATCCCTATTGGGATTTTTTTCTAGATAATAAGGGTTTAATGGGGGAATTAATGGTGTTATTTAGAAATCCAAAACTGGGAGTATCCAGTTTCTTTATATCCTATCACAATTTTTGTATGTAACTATGGTCTATCCATTGATACATTGGGTGTCTCTAGAAAAATTTTATGTATCATGGAATATCTTTTTATTTTTATGTCTTCATTTATTTTGGATTCTAAAAATAATTTTTTTGAAATTTAAGAGGGATATATATTTTAAATTCTTCTTTTCTAGCACAAGAAATTATTTTAAATTTGGGTATTATTTAAAAACAATTATGCATGTCATGCATTTGATAAAAATACTCAAATATTTTAATCAATTTAAAATGGTTTTTTTGTAGGGAATTTTAATAATTTGAAATTTAAAAAATTTTATAATATTTTTATCAGGTTTTAATGTAATTTTAGTGATGTGTGTTATAGATATACGCAAATCTAAAATTGGTGAGGTACCATTGGAGACTATAAATAGGAGTTCATTATATTTTGGTAGCTAATTTTTTGCCTTGATACTGAATGAATGTGGAAGGACTTGGTATCTTAGGAATCATGTAATACTAGATTTTTGTCCCCCATGTGTCCTAGATTCATTTTCTAGTAGGCTATATACCATTTTTATTGGTGTTATTCTTGATACTATTGTTTATGATTTGACTACTTATATATTTATATTTTTTGGATATGGATTATTTAGAATATTTCTCTTCATATTATCGTTCATTATTATTTTATTATTCTTGGTTATATGAATATAATATGTTTTTAAAGGAAAATCAAATGTTTTTAATGTATTATTTTTCAAATGAAATGGCTTTATGAAGCTTGTTTGTTTTTAAATATATAACTAATTGTTTCAGGATGAAATACATTTTAATGATTCATAGTGGTATCATATTTGTAATTTTCCCTCACACCCTACATATTCCTTTGTGTTTATGTAGATTTTGTTTTATAAGATATAGGAAATAGGAAATGCCTCATGTCCATTACTATATTCTCTTTATTAATTTTATCTTATTTGAATAGTGTGTTAGTGGTTGTGAATGGTGAAATTATGACATTGTTTTGGACTTGGATATGTTTTTATTCTATCATTATAATTTTTAATTGGTTTTTTATACGTTATGGTGGTGTAATTTTCATCCACATTGTACTCTAGTCATGTATCATTATCTTTTTTATCATGTGGAATGTTTTGTTATCCTTCAAGATGAAGTAATTACCACGGTTATTTAGGTTGTCACCGAAGTGCTTCTCACCAACCTGTGAAGATTATAAATGCACTTTGAGCCTTATGTCAAAACAGTATGTGTAAAATGTTATGTTGAACCGGTTTATTTCCTATCAAAATGGAATCAAAGCATTGTTTTTTGACATTCTTTGTACACTGAAGTAGGACCTTTATAATTTAGGTAGTATATAAGAAATTGTTACTGGCCAATTTACATAATAACTTGATCATGTGTTACCATTGGTGGTCAATGATTTTTTATTAGTTTTTTAGAATGATTATTGTTTTTAATTCAATGAAACATTACTTTTCCATTTGTTGGCCTTTGATGGTTTCACCCCATTCTCATTGAATATCTAGATGCCTAATATTAGTTTTTTGATGACTTTGAAATATATTCTTGATGTTTATATTTCAATTTAGAGATGATTTTATAAGATAATCAGGTGTTATATATTATGTTTAATAGATAATGAATCCTAAAATGATCTCTTTGAACTAGAGGGAAATACATAAAAAGAAAGCCCTATAAGAAAACCCTACAGTTTCCCCCTCTTTTGTGGAAATGACAATATAGACCATTCAATACCTTGGTCAAGTGGCTTGTGGAAACTAGAAATAGATGTTGGATAATGATTTTATTTTTCTAAAAAAACAACCAATAATATATTATTACAAAGGAACCTAAGAACCTTAGGAATATATTGAGAAAATAGAATGTATTTTCCAAATTTTGGATACTTTTGAGGACTCTAATGTAGGATTTCAAAATAATATTCTTTGAGAACCAGGATGGAAATAGTTGGATATAATAAATAATGAAAATTTATAATAGGGACAGACTTGGAAAAATTTCATAAATAATTTAAATCAAAACCTCTACCAACAAATGTTTTATTTGATGATGGAATGATAGTTTCTGGCCATTGATCTGGAAGATCATTCCCTAGTAGAGTATGTTACCAATTATATGGAGTTTTTCTATCTATATACATAACATGACTCTAATTAATAAATCAAGGATTGGTAGTTCGAAAAATTTCTTAATACTAGTAATTGAACAATACATGTTCTCATTTTCTGATAGATGTTCTTTGATGTTGCAGATAAAGTTGCTTTGGCTATGGTAGCCAGAGTTGGGATGACATGTCTTATAGGAAATTATATTGCAGTAGGGGCTATTGAGATTTTGTTCTCTAAATATATTAAGATGAATAATAAGGGTGCTTGGTTTACAACCTGATTGTTTTAGGAGATTCTTCTGGCCATCACTAGGAACATTATTACGAATACTGGGAAAACATATGTTGGATTATATTGTAGCACCAACTATTTACCTTCATTATGAACAATCCATTCATCTTAAGTATTTTTTTGAAATATTTTATTAGGGTATTAGAGTTATATCCATTATTAACAGTGTCTCTTAGGATCGTTCTGATGCCGCAATGGGTGGTGGATATCATTCACATACAAAGGGGGATTACCAAAACGTGATGACAGATCTAGGAGGAACTGAGGCCAGATATCTTTATATAGTGAAGTATTCTTTAGAGTAATCTAATTTGGAGCCATATACTATAAATGGGATGGTGTTATTTATAAATATATAGTATTATATTTTATTGATACATGTGCCTCATATTATTTTATATCATCTATGATTATTGACATGGTGGGATTAATCATGGAGATTATTCCATTTATAATATATTTTTTAAATCATGTTTTATGAAGGAAAGACATTGGTTTTAAATGTTATAAGTCCTCAATTATGGTCACTGAACTTTAGTTCATGTGGGATTTCCTTGTTTTTGATCTCGATAAAATCAACATAAAAATATTCATAGATTAAATTGTTATATTTAAATCCAAGATCGATTAATATCACCATCGGGTTTAGTTTCTATCTCATGATGTGGTTACTCATTTCTTTTAGTGTGAGAGGGTTTCTTGATCTTGGATAATAGGGATGGTCATTCCTATATCAGGGAATATATAATACCAATTTTAAGAGACGTTTCATTACATGATTGACTAGAAATTATGTGGTCAGATTCCTACCATGGTTGTTGAGTACTTTATGGTTTTTCCAAATAAATTTTATAGATTATTTACCTCTAGATAGGTCATGTTTTCTGTTCAACTACTCTTACGGATGATTTCTATACCATTTTCAACTTTTTCTATGAAACACGATGACGTAAAGGATCCTAATGTTCATCTTGAGGGGCTTGGGGCCAAGGGATTAGTTCATCTGAGTATGTCACCTAAGGATTCGTTGGTTCCCTTCACAATGAACGAAAATGGAAGCCTAATGACTTATGTTGATTACAGAAAGACTAATTAGATGAATTTTAATAACATTTATACTTTACCAATGATTGATAATATGGTTGATAAACACATTAAGGTCAATTGTTTTTATAATTTTGGTATTCAGTTGGGGTATTATCAATTAATATTCCAAGAAGATGGTATTCATATAACAGTATTGAAGAAAAGGTATGATAATTATTATCATTTGGTTATTTCATTTTGTCTTACTAACTCCCATTTAGTGTTTATGGTATGAATAAATTTTTTCATACATCACATCATGGAATATTTTTCTATTTTTTGTGGATTATATTTTTCATGTATTTCAAGCCATAGTAATAAAACACCAATGATATAGATATTATTCTCATAAACATAAAACAAAAATGTTGGAATGGAATTATTTTTAAATATCAATTTTATATCAAAGAATTTAATTTTTTATGCAAATTTATATTTGATAGGGGAATAAAATTGTATCAAGCAATGATTTTGGAATTACAGTCATGAGAGAAACCAATTAATCTATATAACTTTTTTAGATCCTTGGCAGTGATTTATTATTGAAGTTAGTTTTTTTAGAAATTAATAAATATTGAATTTATAATTAATGAGTTATCCAAAAAAGTTTTTTAAATTCTTATAAAATTATATGTTTCAAAATTAATTTTGTGGAAGTAAAGGTGAGATTGATTTTTGGATCCATTTTTGATTCTTTTAGATTTGATTTTTGGCTATAATTTTATCTACGATGCCTTTAGTATATGATTTAAATGTGTTCAAATGTAGGGTATGAATGGGCTAGACTATGTCTCTCTTAAATTATGTTCTTATGAGATTAATTGTACTTACTACAATCTTAAAATTGTTTTAGTGATTCATGATCTCAAGAAATATCACTACTATCTATTCGGTGGGTGATTTTCTATGTATTCAAATCATAAGAGGGAAAAAAATATTTTTACCTAGATAGACCTAAACATTTAATAGATATTATCGGATGAAAATATCTATAATTTTTATCTTTATATTCTATATAAACATGTAAAACGAAATGTTGTTTCTAACACATTGATCTGGAAGTTACTGACTCAATCAATAAAAGAATTAGTGGGAGAGTAATATTTAATGATTACTTTCATTGAAATGAATTTGGAATTAGCATTGGTTTATTTGTAGGAATTTATAGTTGGTGTGAATGATGATTCATCATTATATGATAATATTAAACACATGTGTGAAACAATAAATTATTTTTAGTATTATAGTAAAATATATAATTATTGGAGACATCTCGTGTTTGGTCTCAGATTCTTAATGGTGTTTTCTATTTTTTAGGTAGATTGGTTGATCAAAATTATCTATTGTAGGATTTCATGGACAGTGAACATCAATATAATGGGGTCTTACACCCATGGAATACCAATATTTATCATGATTTTTTAATTCAATATTGGTGGTATGGGATGAGATTATCGGTAGTAGATTTCATTTCATAATGACTAACCTTCTAGAAAATTTAGGTGGACCACAATATTCATTATATTTTTTTATAGAATTTACCAATTATGGTTTGGAAGAGCTATGAGAAATCTATAAATATTGTTTTTTGTATACCAGTGACACCATGTGGGAAGGATTACATTTAATTTATCATCGATTGAATCTTAAATATAGATCATATATTTTCCATTAGGTTGATGGTTGTGGTGGAAGTGCTTGGGAACCTATATGTATGAGAGGTCATGAATCACTATGGGTTTCCTTATATTATTTTTATGATATATTTATATTATTTAAAAAATTATTTTTGGAAATGTTTACAAGAGGTGATGGGTACCTAGTTCCAATTAAGCATGACATATCACCTTAAAATCATTAGATTGATAGATTGAGCTATTAAAATTCTTAAGAATATGCTTCTAGAAAATACACATGATTTTTTGTTTTCCAAAGAAAGATATATAATATTGGTTGAATTCTTCTATAAAAATAGTTATCATGCTTTTATTAAAATGGGACCTTTTGATGAATTATATGGGAAGAAGGGAAGATATCAATAGTGTTGGGTACTGTAACGATAAAACTATTTGTTTGGATTGATTATTATCCAAAAGATGATATAAAACATTTATTAGATATAGAGGAGGATAACAAAAATCCGATTCATCATAAAACCATTTTGGACCATCTACATTACCCATTGGATTTTGTGGTAAGTGATAGAGTTTTTCCCTAGGTCTCGCCTTATTTTGGACAAAATCATTTTTCTATGAAGGGTTAGTTATAAAATATGATTCATTATGATTTTAGGACCATAAAACTAATTGGAATATATAGGTTGGACATTTCATCTCAGTTTATATCGATTTACAATGTTTTCATGTTTCCCAATTGAGAAGGTATCAACTAGGCCCTTCCCTTACAGCTGAATGGGTGGATGGTTCAGCTAAACCTCACACCTAAGTGGATGATAAATAAATTTAGATTAGGTATATTCATAATAAGTTGTTTCAAGGATGGAATGTTCCATTGGTATGTGTATTATGGCAGTCTAAGCAGGATTACCACAATAAATGTGATATTAAAGAACTTATCATGTAACACTATTATCATCTCTTTTTGAGCAAAGAATCCTAAGAAAATTATGCTGATAGAATGTTTCATATAAGGGAGAATTTTGTCACCCACCGTGTGGAAAGAATTTTTAATTTTCAGACAATTTTTAATTATTGTTGTATATAAATGCCTTTAAGAGTCTAGGATAACAATTTATCACTTTTGGATAAATAGGATAGGGTCATAGTCTATGCACTATTTTTAGTAACCATGTTGTAAACATAAAATATGGATTTTGTTTGTTAAAGTGGTATTTCGCATGGTTGGATAATACATTTCAAAACTATCTGAGTAACTATGAAAACCACATTGATAAATGGGATTGAATCCATAGTTGGTTATATGGCTTGCACATGATTTCTGAAAACATGTGGCTATTTCTACTTAACTATGTTCTTCAGTTTTCAATTGATATTACCTACCATACTATAATTAAATGATTTTCATAACCATGTGAACTAACCCCAGAAGCTATTGGGATTCATTAAAATAAAAAATTACATCACTACAATTTCTCATTATACAGTCTAATATCTTTATAATCTCTTATTATCTTGAAACATAATTTCCTTTATGGTATATTAGGTTATCCCATTGGTCACTTGGTGTTTCTATAATAATTAAGGGGGATCTCTTCTTGGTATATATAAATCTCCTATTTATTCCTCCTCTTTTCTCTAGATCCAATTTTGATCTCTCATTTTCAAGATTTGATGGAACCCTAATTTGATGTAGTTAATTAATCTAGAGGTACTTCTGTGGAATTTAAGATTTTTCTTATGGATATATACTTTTGAAGTCTTGTTATATTTATTTCCTATCCATACTTTTGAAGGATACATTGTCATATCCATTGGGATGGTCGGTGTCTCTATAAATTCTTCTTTCGCATCAAATACCATACTATATTTATTTATTTCTTTTGAATTTCTTTTGAAATATTTTCATTTGAAAACATTACGGAATATATTTTCTAAATGTTTTTTTGGTCTAATTGAAAAATCATTCAAAATATTTTTTTCGTTAAAAGTATTTTTTCACATCATGTGATTTAGGAAATTATTTATAAATTTTTTTAATATAAAATGGATTTTCTGTCATGGGAGTCATAATTTATTTATTTTGGAAATTTTCTATAAAATTGTGAGCATGGTCTACTGGAGTTTATTTTTGAAAACATAGTACATGGGACCTAGGATGAAATGTGATGTAGACATATGGACAATACAAGTTAGTGGGGAAACACATGGGATAATTCATATTTATTCAGTGTATTATTTAATATAATGTAATTTTCTAATATTGATAGATTGTGGAAGGATTTTATGTCATCAGTAATAACATTTTAATGATGTCATGTTCTTGATGTGCCCTAGATTCATATTCTAATAGGCTAATGGCCATTTAGGATTAGGGTGTTTAATTATTATATTTTTTAAAAATTATACTTCTTAAATTTTTATAATTTGAGTTATCGATGCTTTTGATTACTACCCTCCACATTTTTATTCATGATTACATTTATATTTTTTTCCTTTGCATATTATATGGTTTTAAAGGTAATTGAAAAGATGTTTTATATAAATAAAATTCAAAAGAAATAGATTTATGAATATTTTTTTCCTTAAATATAAAATTATCAATTTCCCAATGAAAAACATTATATATATTCATAGAGGTATCATTCTATGTATTTTCCTCACACACTAAAAATGATTGTAGTGGTATAAAAATTCAGTTGGGTAGGATTTGGGTAATGTTAAGCTGTCATGTATCTCATTAGATTCTCTTGGTTAATTTTTTCTTCACAATGGGTTGGGTTGGTAGTGATATATAGTCACACAGAGTCTTGGATTTGGAATCATATTTTTCATTCTTGTGGTTTTATCCTTTTTTCTTAGTTTTGTATGTCTCATTGTTTCTTACCTTTCTTCCACATTGTGATAACATTATTATTATTTTTTAGGGGAGAAATAATTCCTATAATTATTTATCTTCTTACCTAGGTTCCCTCAGTAGCCCATAGTGATATAGAATGCACTCTGGTAATTATACGGAGCTATCTTGGGTGATAGTTTGGTGTACTATGGTTTGATCATTACAAACGAAATCTAATTATCCATCATTTATATTTATTTAATTTCTCCCAAATATGTGATATAATATTAAATGTCATGTACGATTATACATTAAGTATCATTAAACACCTATATTATTGGGAAAATTATATCTTATGAAAATATTTAGTATTAAAATTACATGAAACTTGTATGAAGTTACTATTTTACCACATGTATAAATGTTTGATTGTTATTTTTTTTAGTAATCCACACTGAGTACATCACAAAACTAAATAAATTATATATTTTAAGAATATTTATATTTTATATTTTATATTAATACATTGAATTGAAATTTTTATAGATCATATAATTTTATTTGTTATGGTTTTCTATCAATACTATACAGTTATTGACAATAAATTTAATAAAAGATAACAGAGGAGGATTTTAGTCATGAGAATTAATTTAATAAGTTGAATTTTTTGTAAATTTTATGATATGGTAGAATTGAAAATATAATATTGTTTAATGATAAAACAACTAATTAAATTATGTGAAAATATAAATTTATTATTGTAGAATAAAAATATTTTTTTGATAAATTTCACTTTAAATAAATTTATTTTTTCTGATAACCTTTGATACATGTAACCCCATGCCAAAATCAAATGTAATATATAACATATTCATATAATAAAAATAAATTTTATATATGAATAGGAATAACCAATTGTTAAAAATATTTATAAATACAAATAAAATATATTTACAAATAAGAAATCATCTTTTAATAAAGTCATTATATGTTTAAGAAATATATTTTCCCTAATATTGGTTTTTAATTATTTTCATGAAAAAATAAAATTATTTTTTCTAATGATTATTAAAAATATTTTTAAAAATAATATTCATCACTAATATTAACATTTAAAATTAAAAATAGAGTGATTGTTTTGAATTTTCGGAAATGGTTATTTTTTTGAGAATTGTGATAAACTTTTGATTTCGAGGGAGAATTTTATATTCATTTAAACAATTTCCAATGTTATGTTTTTAAAAAAAATTACTTTTAATGTATAATTAGTTAATATATACTATTCATAATCTATTTATTTTTATTTTAATAAATTTTATTTGGATTTATCTATAAAACATTGTATGGTAAAAAATTCATAAAAACCATTTTTTCACCTTTGGAAAGTTTCTTTTAAAATTTACTTATTCCAATTTTAGAGATTAAATTTCGTAAAATATATTCTATATATTTAGATATACATTCCATATTTCCTAATTATTCCATATTCATTTTTGTTAATAAATAATAGTAAAGATAGTAAAAAAATCACTATGATCAAGGTTAAAACTCGTTTACCAGGGGGGATTAAAAAAAGACATATGGGTGAAATTATAAATTTAAATTTTATTAAACCTATTTTATGGCCATTTTTATAAATCAAAAAATTATAAATTCTAATATTTTTACATTTAAATTCATTTTTAAGGTGAATGACTTTATTATATCTTATTCTTTTGAAAATTCCAAGTGTGTGATATCCCCCACTTATAATGTAACACCTGAGAATTTTATAAGAAATATATTGTTTTTATTTTATATAAATCATAAAAGGAATATTTCACTACATTCAACACTAGCATGGCTTACTTTACACGCAATCGCGACCTTCCATGGTAGCTTGCGTCGTACGCAATACCGAGTTTCTCTAAACAACGATATGCTATTAAAATATTATTAAAACTAGCCATTATGAATAGTAATAACCACTTTTTGAAGTTTTGTAAATTTTTTTTTTCAAAATGGACTTCATTTTTTGATTCGGAATATCGAAATTAACCTAGGGTGAAATATTGTTATTTTTCGGGAAACTTTCAATTTTTGATGAATAGTGAAAGCACTGGGTTACTATTTAAAGACCGAATTTTTATTTAAATAAATATTTATTTTATTTAAATTTATTTTAGGTGAAAATATATACATAATACCTATATAAGTTCAATTTAATTCATTGGAGTAATTTTATAACAATTTTAGATATATAAAAATTTTATTGAACTTTTCACCGTCTTTTACCCACCTCCTAGGAGAATATGAAAATTTACATAAAACTTAATTTTACCTCTTCTATGAGTGATATTTAAAAATTTTGAGAGACAGGGTTGATTTCCGTAAGTAAAATGTGGTTCAATGAAATGAATTTTTTTTCGTGAGCAGTAACTTATTACTTTTATTTACCACAGTTTAAAGTAAATAGGGTAATTAAGAATAAAAATGATATTATTATTACTCTAACACATGTTCTAATTCTATTTTATAAGTGTAATTAGGCCATAAACAACCTTAGGAATAAAATATGACCATTTTAGGCCCACTTGGATTATATTAGGACATTTATTATTAATTTATTTAAAGAAGGGTTTAAATAGTTTATATCAAAGTTTAATAAGTAAATACTTTTTAATATAGGGTTTTACATGAGATAAATTCTACTATAAATATTAATTATAAAGATAAAACTATTTCCTACATAATGGTATTTTATTTTTAATTTTTAGACATTAAATAATTTAATTTATTTATGACACAAAGATGATGCAATAATTATCTTGTTAATGAAATATTGAAATAATTGATGTTATAAATACCCAAATAAATGGAATTTGAGACTTTTTTATGAATTATAATAATTTTATAGGTTAATATGACATGTTATTGTTAATTTAATTAAATTTTTTATAATTAATCATTCTGTTATTAGTTTCACAATAATCAATTGCTAAATAGTGTCAAAATTGACATAAAATAGTTTTAAAAGAAATATTATATTAATAATTGTTATATTATTCCTAAAAATATAATCTCAGGCCAAATGACGTAGATAAGGTTATATATATTAATAATAAACAACTTGGGGTTCTTTTGGCTTGTTATAATAAGATTATTAACCTTATAGTGTAAGAACACAAAAAGACATTGTAAATGTAAAATTATCTAACATAAAGTTAAATCTAAATGATAAGGTTTAAATAGTAAACTAAACTTGTAAAAATTATATTATATGAGAGTATTTCGACCCATACCCACCTTATCTTCTAAATAAATCAATTTTGAGCTATTTAAAACCGAATATGGCTTTATAATAAAATAATATTTTTAGTTTTTCCAAAGGAGCCCCTCTCCTCCCTTATAAAAGGGCACCTCCTACCTCTCTTCCTCACACCACTTTGAGACTTCATGCTCTGCCAACCCCTTCCAATTTCTCCTCTCCAAATCCCTAGAAATATCCTAGTGGTCCTAGTGTTCTTCAAAGACCAATTTTAGTGCCCAAAAAGGAGGTCTCAAAGAGGTGCTTCAAAGAAGAGGTAATGTTCGTTACCGATTATTTCAACTTTATTTATGCTTACACTTATTATTCATTATTTGTTACATTATGAAATAATAACATAAGTATCACTCATATACTTATATGTTATTATAAGTATGAAACAATCCTATTTCACCATACATCCACCATACGGAAAACGAAATCCCCGCGCGTGCGTACGTACGGATTACCGTCTCCACGCCGTGGTGTAATCTATTTTCCACCACCACTTTACCTGGATGGGTATAATGGTGTAAATAATAACTATAAATTATTATTGTAATGTTATATTTATTTTGAAATAGTATACATACACTCCAATACAATTCCATGATCATGGGAACGATATCATCGCTCGTGCGTACATACGGAATATCGTCTCCACGATGTGATGCGACTCGTTCTACATGATTTCCATTGCATAATGATTACATAAATGAATTGAGTGAATAAATATGATATATATTACACTAATACAATTCTGGAAATGAGGTATCTATAACCTAAAAAGATGAATAAGAATTTATTCGACGAAACACACATAATGACAAAAAGTAATAAACACCTGAATAACAAGTGGAAATGAAATATTACTAATGAGAAGCTAAGAATATGACCATATATGATATCATAACAATGAATATGATTCTTGAATAATTAAATGACATTATTTAAATCATTATACAGGAGGTTCAGACACTTACGAAGGAAATCAGACCTATG
This sequence comes from Viscum album, assembly GCA_963277665.1. NCBI lineage: Eukaryota > Viridiplantae > Streptophyta > Magnoliopsida > Santalales > Viscaceae > Viscum > Viscum album. The sequence goes on along the minus strand of OY728126.1, from coordinate 249,117,860 downwards.
GTAAGGGAAATATCACAATCTCATTTTTATCTGAGATTGTTTATATTTTGAAATTTAATTGGGTGTATTTTATCATCCACATCCATGTATCCTCAATATGTAATATTACGTACATCCACCAATAATTTTTTAAATCGAATTTTACCCATCGGTTAGTTTTTAGTAAAAGATATGAAAGGAATCTTTTGTCGTTTTTCGTACGAGGTACTTTTTGACTTTTCCGAAAAAATTACGAGAAGAATGTTTCTATTACTTACACGGCATGAATGGATTTTTTAAAAATTATTTCCAAGAAGCTTCCTTTACAAGTTTTCACGTTTATTTTTAATCAACTTCTTTTAGTTTGCAATTTTATGACATGTTATGAAAGGAAAATTGTTTTTTGAAGTAGAAAGGATATTTTCCTCAAGAATGGAGTCAAGTGTTTTATCAAAATTATTTTCCATATAAGAAAATAAAGGGTTCTATTTCTATCCCTATTGTTACATTGATTTTATTATTTTGTGATGGAATTATTTTTATTAATTCCTTTACCATATATGAATTGTTTTATGATGTCACAATGTTTAAGAATCTCATTTTTTTACATGGGTTATACTATGGTGTATGATTTATGATTGTGTGGCATACATAAGAATGGTATCATTATGAGATGGGTGGGACATATATATCCCTCCAATGCATTAGTTAAAGATTTTATATCTCATGAGATATACATGGCTAGAACGGCAGGTTAAACCGGTTCAGTGAAACAAGACTGAAACGAGGAATGAACTCAGTTCAGAAATGGACTTTGTCCACTAAGATAGTCTTGGAAATGAGTCTTGAATAATAAGAAATGATTCTCTATGATTATGTGTGTATTCCAAAATGCTTCATGTTTAACCTATGATTATGGTGATTACATTTCACTACCATGATTTATCTGATGTTATGAAATTATGATCTCTTTTGCAGGGTAAGATTTCCAAAATGTTATGTTCTTCTGAATATGATGTGATTGATATTTCTTTTATTTACCCTTATTGAGCATTTGATCTCACCCTTTTGTATGTTTTCTTTCCCCAGGTTAGGAATAAGGTTATTAAGTAAGATATGCCAAAAGGGACTATAGATATGATGAAATAAATGGGAGATAGTGTAGACGCTTTATGAACCAGTTGTTTATGTTTCCCAGTTTCTAAAGACACTATACCTATACAGTCCTTTCATGGTTTTGTTATACGTTGTAATAAGTGTACTTCAATTTTGAAGTACTAACAATGTATGTAAAGTATGGGTCGTTATAGTTGGTATCAGAGGAAAGGTATAGTCAAACTTTGGAAACTAGGATGTGAAAGCCTTAGTAAGAACCCTAAGGATAAGTTTAAGCATATAACACAATATTAGTGTTTTAGAAATGGCCACGAATAACCTATGATAAGACCTTAAGTGTGAAATTTTATTCTTGATTATGTGGTTTTCCTATTATTATTAGTGTTGCTCACACTATTCTTCTTGGATTTAGTCAATGGATGGAACCCGAAGGAACCGTGTTAATGCGGAATGCGACGGGAAATGAAATGAGTGTCCGCCTGAACAACCAAACGTTATGGGAGCTGGAATGAAAAATCTTGTAGCCATGCTCACACAAGTTTCTCAAGCTATGAATCATGCAGGACTTCTAAACGAGCAAAGGAAAGATCAAATTTCTGCTGAATCCTTCATGAGATGGCGTCCACCTTTATTCAGCGGGTCTACTGATCCATTAGTTACTGAACAATGGATCAATACTACTGAAATAATATTTTCAGTTCATCAATGTTCAGAACATGATAAAGTCATCTTAGTAGTGTATCATTTGGAAGGTTATGTTGATCAATGGTGGAATCTTATCAATAATATGAGGCCAAGAGATGAAATTGAGTCCATGGAATGGTACGAGTTCAAGAACTTATTTTTCAATAAGTACATCCCTCATATTCTCAGAACAAATATGGAGAAGGAGTTTCTTGAAATGAATCAAAAGGATGATGAATTTGTTGGTACCTATGAAGCAAATTTTACATGACTTGTAAGGTACGCTTCTAGTAATATTATTATCCAACCTGAGAGTAAGATCGATCGATTCATCAGTGGATTAAAACTAAGTCTTTGAAGGGCGTTAGCCATAAGGGACATCAATAGATATGAGTAAATCATTTTATGTGCTCTCAATGTTGAGATGAATATTGGAGTAACCCATCAGTCATATGGGTTTGATAAGAAGTGGAAAATGGAATTCAAAGGAAAATCTAAAGAGCACACTGAAAAGAAGATGAGTTTTCCCTTATGCTCAATGTGTGGAATAAAACATGGAGGGAGTTGTCTTAAAGGGACATGTAAATTTTTCAAATTTGGAAAGGAAGGTCATCAGGAATTTGAATGCCACAATCATGGGAAGAAGATTTCTAGTGATGCAAACAATGAAAAGGCTACACAGAGTGCACCTCCTACACTTCAATGATTCATGTGCAAGGAGATGGAACATTTTTCCAATAAATTCCCTAATCCAAGGGTTGTTGATTATGATCGGAGTCAACAAACTCTTAAGGGTAAATACAAATGAAAGTCACATGCAATTTCTATCAGTGATGTGGAGTACGATAATGAAGTGGTGAAAGGTACAATTACCATCCACTATAAAGTATAAAATGTTTTATTTGATTCTAGATCCACCCACTCCTTTATTTATGAAGAATTTTCTAAGGGTATAACCATATTACCTCAAAAATTAGATGTTGAGTTAGCTGTGACAACCCCTAATGGCGCAATTGTCGCAACAAAAGTTTAAAATTCTTCCCCAATTGGAGTTTGTTGGAAAGTGATTCCATCAAATCTTGTGATCCTTCATATAGTGGAATTTTATGTGATTCTTGGCATGGATTGGCTTTCTTTATATGGAGCTCATATCTATTGCCAAATAAGGGAAGTCACATTTCATATTCTTGATCAATATATGATCATCTATCGATGTAATTATGAACATAACCTTCCAGGGGATATTTCTTCCATCTTATGGGTCTTGATTCCACTAAATGAAGGTTATTTATCTCAAATGGTTGGTGATAAACTCACGATTAAGAATATTCCCATTGTACGGGAGTTTGATGATGTCTTTCCGGAGGAATTGTTGGGTCTTCCACTAAATCATGAAGTTGAGTTTTCAATAGAACTCATACCGGGTGCTTTACCTATTTCAAAGACACCTTATAGAATGGCTCCAGTTGAGTTATAGGAATTGAATAAGAAACTCCAATAGAATCTTGATAAGGGGTTCATACGCCCTAGTGTGTCACCTTGGGGAGCACCTGTTCTGTTTGTTAAGAAGAAAGATTGATCAATGAGACTCTGCATTGATTTTCGAGAACTTAACAAGATCGCTATCAAAACAAATATCCCCTCCCATGCATTGATGACCTATTTGACAAACTAAGAGGAGCTCAATACTTTTCCAAGATTGATCTTCATTCAGGGTATCACCAATTATGGGTCAAAAGGGAGGATATACCAAAGACGGCTTTCCGTACAAGGTATGAACCCTATGAATTTATTGTGATGCCATTTGGGCTTACTAATTCCCCTTCTATCATAATGGATCTAATGAATAGAGTCCTTAGAGAATATCTTGATCAGTTTGTGGTAGTTTTTATAGATGATATTCTTGTATATTCAAAGATCAAGGAAGAACATGAAGATCACTTGAGAATTATATTGAAGACCCTGAGAAAGGGGAAGATTTATTCCAAATTTACCAAGTGGGAATTTTGCTTCAAAAAGTTTAATTTTTGGGTCACATATTCTCAAATGAGGGTATATCCATGGATCCACCAAAAACAGAGGTTATCAAAAGATGGTCGAGGCCAACAATAGTAACTGAGATCTGAAGATTTCTTGGTTTGGCTGGATATTATCAACATTTTGTGAAATATTTTTCACGATTATCTTATCCACTCACCAGGTTGACTCGAAAAAAAAAAGTTAAGTTCGTGTGGATGGAGGAATGTGAAGAGAATTTCAAGGAGTTGAATAGAAGGTTAGCCAGTGCACCTGTGCTCACACTACCTTGCAGTAGAGAAAGGTTTGTGATCTACAGTGATGCATCCAAGAAGGGATTGGGGTGTGTTCTTATGCAAAATGTTATGGTGATAGCTTATGCCTCATGACAGTTGAAAATCCATGAGCAAAATTACCCAACTCATGATTTGGAGTTAGCTGTGGTAATCTATGCATTAAAGATTTAGAGGCATTATATTTATGGAGAAAGCTGTGACATTTATACTGATCATAAAACATTAAAGTATATTTTCACAAAAAAGAAGATTATTATCCACAAAAGAAGATGGTTGGAGATGATTAAGGATTACGACTACTCAATTCATTACCACCTTGGGAAATCAAACAAGGTGGCAGATGCATTAAGTCGACAAGACCATTCCAGTTTATCCATGATGAGGATCAAAAAAGATCCAATATTTATGGATTTACTAAGGATGGATCATGGAATTATAATGAAAGGGGAAAAATTGATTCTTTCTCAAATGAATTTTCAACCATCTATACATGTTAAGATTAAAGAGGCACAAAAAGAAGATAAAGAGTTACAAAATAAGGTGAGAAATGTTCCTAAATTCAACCTTGATTATGATGGGATAATAATGTTTAGGAATGAGGTTTGTGTTCCTCCCATCCCCGAATTAAAGAAGGAGCTACTGGATGAGGCTCATAGTTCTTCATTCTCTATTCATCCTGGATTCACGAAGATGTATAGGGACCTGAAAGTGTACTTTTGGTGGGATGGCATGAAAAGAGATGTTGCTGAATATGTCTCTCGATGCTTGCTTTGTCAGCAAGTTAAATCTATGAGACATAAGTCTAAGGGGATGTTACAACCATTACCCATACCCGAATGGAAATGGGAAAAAAATCACTATGGACTTTGTCACAGGACATCCTAAAACATCCAAAGGAAATAATGCTATATGGGTCATAGTTGATCGTCTTACAAAGTCTGCACACTTCATTGCTATTAGAGTGGATTTGTCTCTGGATCAGCTTGCCATGATATATGTAAAGGAAGTGGTAAGATTGCATAGAGTACCACTTTCTATTATATCTGATCGGGATCCTAGGTTTACCACAATGATCTGGCGAAGTCTTCAGCATAATCTGGATACAGAGTTGAGTTTCAGCACTAATTATCATCCTTAGACAGACGGTCAGTCTGGGAGGACAATTCAAACTCTAGAATATATATTTAGAGCTTGCTTTATGGATTTCAAATATGGTTGGTAACGACACCTACCTTTGGTGGAATTTTCTTATAATAATAGCTTTCACTTTAGTATATAGATGGCTCCTTGTGAGGTTCTCTATAGAAAGAAATGCAGGACTCCAACTTGCTGGGATGAAGATGGGGAAAGAAAGCTATTAAGACCTGATATTGTTTATGAGATGGTAGAAAAGGTCTGATCTATTCAACAACACATAAGAGCATCTCAGAGTCGATAAAAAAGTTATCTCGAAAACCGAAGAAAAGACTTAGAGTTTGAAGTGGGTGATAAAGTGTTCTAATGAATATCTCCTTGGAAAAGAGTAATGATATTTGGATAGAAAGGAAAGCTGATCCCTAGGTATATCGGTCCTTTCGAAATACTAGATCGTGTTGGGAAGGTAGCTTATCGATTGGCACTTCCACCGAATCTCTCACAAGTTCACGATGTGTTCCATGTATCTCTCCTGAGAATGTACATACCTGATCTTTCACATGTACTCATCTCAGAAGTTGTGTCGATGGAACAAGATCATTCTTATGAAGAACAGCAGATAGTGATTCTCGGTCATAGTGAAAAAGTCCTACGGAACAAGACCACTCACTTGGTGATAGTTTTGTTGAGGAACCACCAATTAAAAGAAGCTACATGGGAGCTTGAGGATATGATGAGGGAGAGGTATCCTCATCTGTTTGTTACAATTGACGAATTTTGAGGGCGAAATTCATTTTAAGGGGGGTAGAATGTAACACCCGAGACTTTTATAAGAAATATCTTGTTTTTATTTTATATAAATCATCAAAAAAATATTTCACTACACAAAACTCTAGCATGGATTTCTTTACACGCAATCGCGACCTTCCTTGGTAGCTTGCGTCGTACGCAATACCGAGTTTCACTAAACAACGATAAGCTACTAAAATATTATTAAAACTAGCCGTTATGAATATTAATATCCACTTTTTTAAATTTTTAATTTTTATGTTTCAAAATTGACTTCATTTTTGGATTCGGAATATCGAAATTATCCTGGGGTGAAATTTTGGTATTTTTCTGGAAACTTTCAATTTTTTATGAATAGTGAAAACACTAGGTTACTATTTAAAAACCGACTTTTTATTTAAATAATAATTTATTTTATTTAAATTAAGTTTAGGTCAAAATTGATACATAATACAAATATAAGTTCAACGTAATTCATTGGAGTAATTTTATAACAATTTTAGATATATAAAATTCTATTGAACTTTTCACCGTCTTTAACACACCTCCTAGGAGAATTTGAAAATTTACATAAAACATAATTTTACCGCTTCTGTGAGTGGAATTTCAAAAATACGAGAGACACTATTAATTTTAGTAATTAAAATGTCGTTCAATGAGATGAAAATAATTTTTCGTGAATAATAACTTTTTACTTTTATTTACCACGGTTTAAAGTAAATAGGGTAATTAAGAATAAAAATGATATTATTATTACCCTAACACATGTCATAATTATATTGGATAAGTTTAAATCAACCAAAAAGAACCTTAGGAATAAAATATGTCCATTTAGGCCCACTTGGATTAGATTAGGACATTTATAATTAATTTATTTAAAGAAGGGTTAAAATAGTTAAAATCAAAGTTTAATAAGTAAATAATTTTTAATATAGGGTTATACATGAGAAAAATTCGACTAAAAATATTCATTAGAAATATAGAAATATTTAATACATAATGGTAGTTTATTTGTAATTTTTAGACATTTAATAATTTCATTTATTTATGACACAGCGATGATGCAGTAATTATCTTATTAATGAAATATTGACATAATTGATGTTATAAATACCCAAATAAATGTAATTTGAGACTTTTTATGAATTACACTTATTTTATAGGTTAATATGACATGTTATTATTGATTTAATTAACTTTTTTAGAATTAATAATTCTGTTATGATTTTCAAAAAAAATCAATTACTAAATAGTGTAAAATTGACATAAAATAGTTTTTTTAAAAAAATTATATTATTAATTGTTCTGTTATTCGTAAAAATCTTTGATTCGGGAAAATAACTTAGCTATGATTTTTTCTATTTATAATAAATAACTTGGGGTTCGTTTGGATTGTTATAGTATGTTTATTAACCTTATAGTGTAAGAACACAAAAAGGTACGGTAAAAGTAAAATTATCTAACATAAAGTTAAATCTAAATGATAAGGTTAAAATAGTAAACTAAAATTGTACAAATTCTATTGGATGAGAGTATGTCGACCCATACCCACCTTAGCTTCGAAATAAATCAATTTGGAGCTATTTAAAATTGAATATGGATTTATAATAAAATAATATTTTTAGTTTTTCCAAAAGAGTCTCTCTCCTCCCTTATAAAAGGGAACCTCCTCCCTCTCTTCCTCACACCCCTTTGAGCCTTCATGATCGGCCAACCCCTACCAATTTCTCCTCTCCACTTCCCTAGAAACATCCTAGAGGTCCTGGTATTCTTCAAAGACCAATTTTAGTGCCCTAAAAGGAGGTCTCAATGTGGCGCTTCAAATAAGAGGTAATGTCCATTACCGATTCTTTCGACTTTATTTCTTCTACCACTTCTTCTTATTTAGTTGTTTCATTGTGAAGTAATAACATCAGTATCACTGATATACTGATATGTTATTATAAGTACTAAACAACCCTATTTCACCATATATACATCCTATGGAAAACGAAATCACCGCACGTGCGTACGTACGGAATACCATCTCCACACCATGGTGTAATCTATTTTCCACCACCACCATACTTGGATGGGTATAATGGTGTAAATAAAAACAATAAATTGTTATTTTAAAGTGATATTAATTGATTAATAGTATACATACACTCCAATACAATTCCACGATCATGGGAAAGATATCATCGCTCGTGCGTATGTACGGAATACCGTCTCCATGATGTGATGCGACTCGTTCTACATGATTTTCAATGCATAATGATTAAATAAATCAATTGAGTTAATAAGTACGATATATATTACACTAATACCATTCTAGAAATGAGGTATCTATAACTTAAAAATAAAAATCAGAATTTATTCGACAAAACACGCAGAAGAACAAAATGTAATAAACACCCGAATAACAAGTGGCAAAGAAATATTACTAATAAGAAGCTAAGAATATGACCATATATGATATCATAACAATGAGTATGATTATGGAATAAGTCAATGACAATATTTAAATCATTATACAGATGTTTCGGACACTTAAGAAGAAAATCGGACATAAGGTAAGGGAAATATCACAATCTCATTTTTATCCGTGATTGTTTATACTTTGAAATTTACTGGGGGTATTTTATCATCCACATCAGTATTTCCTAAATATGTAATATTATTTCCATCGACCTATAATTTTTTAAATCCAATTTTACCCTTCGGGGAGTTTTTATTAAATGATATGAAACGAAACTTTTTTCGTTTTTCATACGAGGTACTTTTTGAGTTTTTCGACAAAAGTACGAGAAAAATGTTTTTTTAACTTATACGGCATGAATGGATTTTTAAAACATTATTTCCAAAAATATTCCTTTAAAAGTTTTCAAGTTTATTTTTAATCAACTTTATTTAGTTTAGAATTGTGTGACATTTTAAGAAAGGAAAAGTGTATTTTGAAGTAGAAAGGATATTTTCCTCAATAATGGAGTTCAAGTGTTTTAACAAAATTATTTCCCATTTAAGATAATAAAGGATTCTGTTTATATCCCTATTATTACATTGATTGGATTATGTTGTGATGGAATTATTTTTATAAATTCCTTTATCTTATATGAATTGTTTTATGATGTCACAATGTTTAAGAATCCCAATTTTATTACATAGGTTATGCTATGATGTATGATTTATGATTTTGTGGCACACATAAGAATGATATCATTATGAGATTGGTGGGACCTATATCTCCCTTCAATTCATTGGGTAAAGATTTTATATCTCATGAGATAGACATGGCTAGAACAGCAGGTTAAACCGGTTCAGTGAAACAGGACTGAAACGAGGAATGAACTCAGTTTAGAAATGGACTTTGTCCACTAAGCTAATCTTGGAAACAAGTCTTGACTAATAAGAAATAATTTTCTATGATTATGTATGTATGAAAAAAAGTTTCATGTTTATCCTATGATTATTGTGATTACATTTCACTACCATGAATTATCCCATGTTATGAAATTAGGATCTCTTTTGCAGGGTAAGATTTCCAAAATGTTATGTTCTTTTGAATATAATGTGATTGATATTTCTTTTGTTTACCTTTACTGAGCATTTGAGCTCACCCTTTTTTTTGTTTTCTTTCCCCAGGCTAGGAACAAGGTTATTAAGTAAGATATGCCAAAAGGGACTATAGAAATGATGAAATAAATGGGAGATAGTGTAGACGCTTTATGAACAAGTTGTTTATATTTCCCAGTTTCTAAAGACACTATACCTATACGGTCCTTTCATGGTTTTGTTATATGTTTTAATAAGTGTACTTAAATTATGACGTACTAAAAATTTATGTAATGTATGGGTCGTTATATATAAAAGGACAACCAAAAATTCTCTTATTTACACTGTGTTGAAAACTATATCTAAACAAAATCCTACCAAATTATCTTATCAACATCACTATAAAATATTTAGTGGTTATTTTTAACTTAAATTTCTTTCCCATTGTCCTCAATAAAGATCTAAAGGAGGCCTACAAAATAAGAGGTAATCATCACACACAAATTATTTCAATTTCATTCTCCATCAACCTACATTAAATATGATGTATTCATCATAAAATAATAAATAATGTTTAATAAATATACTTAAATGTTATTAATATTATTCTACTACAAATAACTATCCTCTCTTCAATCAAATGGTATTTGAAAGTATCGCTTTTGCTTATCTGTGGACTACCACCTCCATGCAACGATATAATTCATTTTCCATCACCATCATTCATGGATAATTATTTTGAGGATTCTATGTTCATGAATTGTATTTATGAAATAATTATACTTCTATGATTATAATATCATACTTCCATTATTTCTTTATAATAAAATAATAAATCATAACGTTGCTCATGCGTAAGTGTGGACTACAATCTCCATGAAGTGATGTGATTCATTTTATGATTCTTCTTAAAAACTAGTGTAATACAAATATAATAAATGAATATATATGATATATCTGGTATAATAATTACTCTAGAATGTTTATTTTTTATTTCCCTTTCTTTCATTTCCACTTTAAAAATTTGAAAATAGTGTTCATGCATATGTATGACTTACCGTCTCTTTGAACTGTGGAATTCATACTCTTTTCTATATTATTGATGTATGAAACTAAATACATGTTTTATATATAATAAATATATAAATTATATTAATTTAATTAATATAACTATATATATATTAATGGACAATGATAAATTTTTAAGGACTGTAACTATCGAACGTAAATTTTAATGAGAAATGAAACATTTTAAAGTAAACAACTATGATATTAATAAAGACTAATTATTAAATGTGTTTTTAAATATCATAATTATATCATAAAAGATTATATAAGTATGTAAATTAAACTTTTATGTTAGTATAACAAAATAAAATATATTATATTATAGGTTAAATCACTTTTGAATCAAGTCAAACTCAAGGTAATGGAATTTGGTTTCAATATTGTTTCTCTAAGACACATGAATTATTCCCCATTTATTTCTTTTATATAGTGTATATTATAACCATTAATCTATTTATAATTATTTTCATGAAAAGTATGGGGATTTATATACCGTATAAGTTTATTTATCTCAAAGGGCTTATGATTAAAATTTTACTAAAGGAGTAAGGGTTTTATGTTACCATCACATTCTTTAACAGAATTATTTGTGATTAAGTTTCCAATTATATAAATTGAAGATATAACAAAAAATAATTGAATGAAATTTCTTGTTAATTTTTTTATTTCTAGATAATAAATGGTTCCCTTTTAATCTCTCAAATAACTCAAGAGAATGAAATATAAAATTAAGGAAATTTACATTATTGAACTCTTTGGGGGAAAATAATTTTTCTTACAAGTCAATGTTTTCTAAAAATGATTTCAAGAATATTTTTATTAATCTAATATGATTTATTAACTATGTTTTTTCCAATGTTTTATTTATTTAAAAATGTTTTAAATTGAATATTATTATCATTTTCTAAATGATGTTCTTTTGAAATTTTTTCAAAAATGTAAATAGAATACTAGTTCTATCATGCCCGATATGAGAAACATTTCCCACCATAATAACTAGTAAATGATTTGAAGTTTCATTATCATGTTTCTATAGTTATTTAAATTGAATATATTTTACCATAATATTTTTTAATATTAAAAATATTAAAAAAGTTATTTCAATGTGAAATGGCTATTTACGTCAAGAAATAACCTCGGTGATATTTTAATGACATTTTCATATAAGATTACATAATTTTATATGGTTTATTATTTAATGGGACTGTGATCAAAATTCACTAACCGTATATTTCTATACATGGTTTATAATGATGTGGTTTTTAAGAAACATATTTATTTTCAATGTGTAATACAATGAAGAAATATTGGAATGTTTATGAAAGACATTTCATTTATCTGTGTAATGATATATTAGAAACAATTTTTTATATTGTGGTATACATATGTGTAACACCCCAAGCTTCCATGGTACACTTCTCCTTGAATAATATAATACCATGTTCTATATGCAACTTTGAGTTTTAGTACACCACAAACAATCAAACTACCAGTTATGAATAATAATACCCACTTTCTGAAATTTTATAAATTTTATTTCTCCAAATAGACATTATTTTTTTATTCAAAAAATCAAAATTATATTAGTGTGATGTTTTTGGTATTTTTCTAAAACAATTCAATTTTTGATGAATAGTGAAAAGCATAGTGTTACTGTTTAAAACATACTTTTTATTGATATAATTATTTTTAATTAATATTTATTTTAATGTTAAAATAGATACATAATAACAATATTATTACTATTTAATTCATTAATTTTATTTTATAATAATATTAAATATATAAAATTTTATTGAACTTTTTTACCGTCGTTTACCCACCTTTTTTGAATATTTGAAAATTTGCATTAAAAATAATTGTAAAACATCTGTGTATTGTATTTAAAAATTATGAGAGACACAATTGATAATAGTAAGTAATATTTGGATCTATATGATGAAAATAATATTTAGTGAATAGTAACTTTTGGAATTTATTAACCACGGTTAAAAGTATATAGCGTAATTAATGGTAAAAATGATATTATAAATAACCTAACACATGTCCGGATTCTATTAGATAATTTTATTTCGATCAAAATCAACCTTACAAATAAAATATGATCCTTTTTTAAAAACTTGAATAAGATTAGGACATTTATTATATTTTTTTTAAAGAACAGTTAAAAGGGTTAACCTCAAATTTTAATAAATAAATCATTTTTAATATTGGGATATACATAAGATAAATTAGACTATAAATATTTATTAGAAATTTAAAAATATTTCCTACATAATTGTATTTTATTTATAATTTTTAGACATTAAATAATTATATTTATTTTTGACACAATGATGATGTAGTAATTACCTAATTAATAAAATATATAAATAATTAATATTATAAATATCAAAATAAATTTATAATGAGATTTTTTATAAATTCAACTAATTTTATAGGGAAATATTAAATCTTATGGTTGATTAAATAATTTTCTTTAATTGGTAATGTTCGTAGGGCTTTCAAAATAACTACCAAATAATGTCAAAATTGACATAAATGAGTTTTTAAAATTAATACTTTATTATTAACTGATATAATATTCCTAAAAATATGAGTATAGGAAAATGGACTTATATAAGGTTAGATATATCAATAATGAACCCCTTAGGGTTCTATTTCCTTTTAATAGTAAATTTATTAACAATTCACTGTAATAATCATGGAAGACATCTTAAAAGTTAAACTATTTTACTAAGAGTTAAATTTAAATGATAAGGATAATATGGTGTCTAAACTTCTATAAAACCTATTTTTGAGAGTATTGAGACCCATTTCCACCTTATCCTCGAAATAAATCCAATTTCATCCATTACAAATCAAAAAATATTTTATAATAATATAACATTTCACACTTTTCCTAAAGTGACCATCACCACTCTTATAAAAGGGTATATACCCTTCATTCAAAATCACACCTCCAAATCCATTTGGCATGGTAAAACCCTGAAACAAATATCCTCTCAACTGCCCTCAATTCATCATAGATGCCTTACATTGAACATAAGTCTGGCTTTAGGATCCCTTTTGATCATGTCAAAAGGAAGAACCTCAAAATGAGATAATTATTTCCTCACATCTTTCAATGTTATTTTCTTCTTCCATTTCATCTTTCATTGTTGATTCCATATCAAAATAATAACTCCAGTACCTTCTACATATTTTTTTGTCATTATAATTATGGTGCCAAAACACACATTATTCTATCCATCATATGAATGACAATGTCACTATACGTGAATACATACAGCTTACCGTCTCCATGTGGTGGTATAATTTGTAATTCAAAACTTTAATATTTGTTTGGGTATAATAATGATGTATAATTTATGTAAATAATTAAAATAACATGTTAATGATTCTGTATATATGATATAACATCCAATTACATACGATTTCACCATCAATTGAATGATATTTTATCTCGTGCGTACCTACAGATTACCGTCTCCACGACGTGATAAGATTCCAATCCCCATCATAACCATTCATAAATATTTTTCATTTTATGATTAAAAATAATGTTTTAGAACTTAATATAATTATGGATATGAGTCAATTAAATCCTATACATAACAAACATGACTTACGTAACAAAACATATTATGGAAAATGAATCAGTTAACACAAAAAACAATGGTAATACTGAAATATTATTAACAATGAAATATTAGAATATCATATATTATATCATATTTATATATGTGGTTATTGTATAATTTTATAATAATGATTTAACTATTATACAAGTGTTTAATGTACCCTCAACTAAGGAGAAGTACAAGGTAAGGGTTAATTTTACAATCACTTTATTATCTAAGGATGTTTATACGTAAGTATCGAATGGGACCTTGTTATCATGCACATACATGTTTCTTAAAAATGTATTTCAAAACATTTTTATATTTACTAGACTAATTTTTGAAGTCATTTATACCCTTTTATAGACTTTTATAAAATGTTATGAATGAAATCTTTCCATCGCTTTCCAAGTAAGGTAATTTATGACATTTTCGATAAATTAAGGTAAGAATTTGTTAACTTATATAGAGGGTGTGGATATATTCCACCATTATAACATCTTAGAAGTTTCCCATAAAATATTATAGGAATATTTTCAAAATAAATGTTTTATTTTATAATTATGTGTCTTTTAAATTATTTTAAAATAAAAAGAGATATTTATCTCAAATTGATTTGATTTCATCTATGTCAACATCCATTGATAGATTTTACTCTTGTTTGAAGTTTATTAATTATGATACAATCTTCCAAATTGTATTTGAGGTTCTATGATATTTTTTAATATGGATGTGTTATTTTTATACCATTCATGGTTTATGGTTAAAGTATTAACATTTCGTATGTTAGTTTTGATATGAATATTATTGTTAAGTTTCATCCTTTTCATATGTGGAATGAATTGGACATAGTAAGTTACAAGTGGATCTTGATATTGCTCCTCGATGCATAGTTATGTTTAATGAGACAAAATAGTGTCTAGGTAATAGGCCATGACAAAATATTATTGGTAGTCTTGGCACGAGACCTTGACTATGTGGTTATGATATTCGGTATTATGCATTCCATAATTATGATATTTGGTATTAATATTGCAAGTGATTATTCGAAAAGTAGAATTTCAATGTAAGTAAATGGAATCGATTGACTTATCATTGCCATATTATAATAATGTTTATGTTTAAAAGGAAAGTGTTTTAGTGTTATACATTGCCTGAAAATTTTTGCTTATTTATGATAGTTTCTTCTATATTGTTTTCATTTTAGAGCATCTGAGCTCACCCATTTCTATGTTTTATTTTTCCCAAGATGCAAAGTAGTATATTATAATTAACCTACCGGGATATGATAAATGATATGACTATTTTCAAAGGGGAAACGATGTTTTTTTTAATTCATGATGTAATGAAAATCTTACGTATATATATAGAACTTCTGAAACTACTAAACTAATCGGTGTTTCAAAACATGACCACTTTTTATCATGCCAATGCTATGTAATAATGAAATACCTCTAGGTAACTAGGTTTGGGGTATCACAGTTGGTATTAGAGGAATATTATTACAGACCTTGGAAACTAGATTAAAAGAAATCTGATTAGAGAATGATATCCTAAGATAGACTTTGAGGATTAGTATAAAATAACATCATAGAATTTTGGTAGTGTAGAAATTTATTTGTCTTCCAAGAAATACATCCATTTCTAGATAAGATCTGGTAGAGGAATCTATGGAACAGAAGTACCTAGAAGTGAAAACTACAACATGGGGTTTTGGGCATGACCTAGGGTATTCTGGTACACGACAATAGGCCTTGTTTCACTCTTGGTTATGACTCTCCAGAGGGATATAATTAGGATAATTCACATTTTCATAAAAACTGATTATAAATGATTTATGAAAATATAATTATACAAATAATTTAATTTTATGATTATGTATTATATTCATAAGGTGTTCAATTTATGTTAGGTATTTTACTAGTTTGGAATTATGTATTGCAATTCACAAACTAATCTAGTATATGCCATTATTTGGAAATGGGTAATAGTAAAAGGAATGGAAACTGTGTCAATGCATGAAATCCATATAAGTATTTCCCTCCTAATAAAGATAATTATAGTGGAGATGGTGATGAAACTAGTGTGGAATAGAATGTAACCATACTTGGACAACTCACTTAGGTTATGAATAATATCCTTACCTTTATGGAGAACCTTGATCTACAATACAGATGATCAGTGTTAGACCGATTCATGAGCCAACAACCACAAACCTTTAATGGCACTACAAATCCATTTTTTAGCTAATAAATGGATATGTTCCTTATATAAAATATTTCATGCATTGGGGTGTAGCGAAAGGGAAAAAGTTTCCATGGCAGTTTATCACCTCACAGGTGGTGCAGATCAATTGTGGTCATTAAATCATAACAAAAAGGAGGATGAAGAATTATAAAATATGGAATTTTGGGAGTTTAAAGATATTTTCTTAGAAAAATGCATTCCTCATGACCATCGATCGAATATGGAAAGACATTTTATGAGTCTAAGGAAAAAAGGAAGATGTGAATTTTGAAAAGCATGAAGCAAACTTTATAAGGATACATAAGCATGATGGAGATTATATTCATAACCCAAGGAGTAATATTGATTGATTATTTGATGGGTTAAAAACATTTCTCCTTCAAGAATTAGTCTCAAAATCCTTATCATCATTTGAAGATACAGTCTCATGAGCTATCGAGATAGAAAAATAATTCTCATAGTCTTAAAACGTTAAAGAAAATCAAGAGAAGAAGCGATTTGTTGAACACTCTAGAAAAGGAAATAATGGGAAGAAGGTAAAAGTTGAATTTCTATCCTGTATTAAATGTGGGAAGAAACACCACAGTACTTGACCAAAAGGAATGAGAGTTTGTTAAAAGTGTGGTGAGAAAGGGCACCATGATCATGATTGAATGGGAAACAAAGAGGATGCCACTGTTGAATGATACAATGGTAGTGAAATGTGGAATTATGAAATTGAATATCCTATGCACAATGGAAACATATCTCAAAAAAGGCCAAGAGAGAATGGCCAAGCATATGGTATCACTACTAATGATTTTGAAGCTCTGAATGATGTGGTGGTGGGTAATTTAATTGTTTCCTCAAAATTAGCAAATGCATTATTTGATTCTGGATCATCGTTTTGTTTCATATCTACTCAGTTTGCGATGAAAATTAGATATTTTCATTCTCAATTTACAAGGGAGTTGTCTGTCAAATCTCCAAAGGGAAGACTCATTGTAACATGTTTTTCTCAATCAGTAGACATTATGGAATATAAATGTGCTTCATCTGTTGATCTTATTTTCATACTCATGGTTGAATTTGATATAATCATTTGTATGGATTGGATTTCAGAACATGATGTGAAAATTTATAATATTAAAAGGGATGATATAATTTTTGATGATGAAATTCAATAACTTATCTTTAGAGAATAAATGTCAATGTCTAATTCTTATCTAGATCCACACCCTACAGCTCAACAAAATTCAATTATTGGGGAAGAAGGGAGTGAAATAACTATGGGTGAGGAAATGAATTTTCAAATAGAGTAGGTACATATTGTTCAAAATTTGTTAATGTGTTTCCAGACAATTGACCTAAAAATTCTCAACAATGATAAATTGAGTATTACATTGATTCAATTCCTGCTTCAAGGCTCCAATCGAAGACCCCTTATAGAATGGCCATTGTGGAATTAGTGGAACTAATGAAACAACTATAGGAATTTCATAATAAATTATTTATTCTCCCTAGTGTTTCTCCATGTGTAGTCCCTAGTATTTTTGTTAAGAAGAACGATTGATCTATGAGGTTGTGTATTGACTACATTGAAATCAATGATATACAATAAAGAACAAGTATCTCCTACCTCACATTGATATGTTTAGATAATCATCATGGAGATTAATGTTTTAAAAATATTTACCATCAATATGGATACCATTAGTTGTGTGTGAAAAAGGATGACATTCCAAAGATAGCATTTCGAACCAAGTATGGGAAATTACGAGTTTACAGTAATGCCTTTTGGACTAACTAATGCATACTTTGTTTTCATGGATCTATTTAATAGAGTTTTAAAGAAATATCTTGATTACTTTTTAGTGTTATTTATTTATGATACTTTGGAATACTCCAAAAGCTATGAAAATCCTGAAAATCACTTTCGCACTATTCTAATGACTAATTGATGGAATGATTTATATGGTAAGTTCACCAAGTATTATTTCTGGATTCATGAGATTTATTTTTATATCCTATTGTCTCTATGGATGGAATCTTTGTTATTCCTTCTAAGACAATATATATACAAGAATGGCCATCACCAACTAGTATAACCGAGGTACGCAGTTTTATTCTTTTAGCAGGTGATTATCATGGTTTCATCGAGAATGTGGACCGATTGGATAACCCTTTAAACAAGCTCACACGTAAAGGGGTTAAATTTTTTTGGACAAAAGATTGTGAAAAAAGTATTGAAGAATATATGAGAATATCTACCACTTGAACTATTAGAAAGAATATATATTAATGAAGCAGTAAATCATCATGGAATTCCCCTATCGATTTTTTTTTATCGTGATCACCATTTTACATCAAGATTCTATAAAAATATTCAGAAATCCCTAGATACTGAACTCCGTTTGTTCACTGCCTACCACCCTCAAAATCATATAAATTAAGAACATACTATTCAACAATTAGAAGATATATTGAGATCTTTCTCATTTGATATACAATGTACGTGGGATCAACATTTACCTCTAGTAGAATAATCCTATGACAATAGTATCTGTTCCATTATTCAGATGGCACCAGATGAAGCGTTATATGGAAAGAGATGTCACACACCAAATTATATGGATGATGTTAGTGAAAGAAAACTTGTAGTCTCAATACATTTTGAGGAAAAAATGGAAAAGTTAATGATTATCCAAACCCACATCAATGAAGCTCAATCTAAGAAAAAGATCTTTGCCAATAAACAAAGAAAGGATTTATAATTTCAAGTTTGATATCTTGATTTCATGAAGGTATCTATATAAACATGTGTTATAAAATTTTGTCAAAAGGGTAAATTACGTCCAAGGTACATTGGTCCATTTGAAATTATAGAATGAATTGGAGTTATATCTTATCGATTGAAATTCCTTCATATATCTCCATAGTTCATGATGTGTTCCACATATCACTGTTGATAAAATAAATGCCTGACCCAACACATATACTCAACTATGAAGAAATAGAACTACAAACCGATCTGTCTTATTGTGAAGAGACTATCATGATTTTTGATACTATAGAAGAAGTGTTGAGAAACTAGATGACTCATCTGGTAAAAGTTTTTGGGTGAAACAATAAAATGGAAGAGGCAACATGGGATCCTGATGAACATGTGATGAAGAACCACCTGAATCATTTTATTCAGCAATAATCTAAAAATTTCAAATATGCAATTATTTGAAATATGGGAGAATGTAATACCCAAAATATCCACAGTACGGTTCTCTTTGAATAACACAATAGCTTGTGTTGTATACAACTTCGAGTTCTAGCACACCCCGACCAATAAATCTAGCCATTATGAATATTATTGCCCACATTTGGAAATTTTATAAATATTAGTATTCAAAGTGGAATTTTTTTGGATTTATAATAACAAAATTATCTTTGGGTGATTTTTTGGTATTTTTGAAAAACATTAATTTTTTTAAGAATAATGAAAAACACTACATTACTGTTTAAAATAAAATTTTTATTAAAATAATTATTTATAATTTACATTTATTTAATGATAAAAATAGATAAATAATACCTATATTAGTCCAATTAAATTCATTAATGTCATTTTATAAAAAAATTATATATATATATATATATAACTTTATTGAACTTTTTACAGTCTTTTACCCACCTTCAAGGAAAATTTGAATAAAACATAATTTGACTGCTTCTGTGAATTGAATTTCAAAAATCTGAGAGACAATATTGATATCATTAAGTGAAACGAGGATCAATAGGATGAAAATATTTATTGGTGAATAGTAACTTTTGGATTTCATTTACCATTATTATAAGTATATAGGGTAATTAAATATAGAAATAATAATATAATTACCCTAACATAAGTCCTAATTTGATTAGATAAGTGTATTTCTACAAAACTCAACCTTATCAATAAAATATGATCTTTTCTGATCCACATGTATTAGATTAATACATTTTTAGTTTTTATTTAAAGAAGTTTTAAAAGTGTTAAATTAAAATTTTAATAACTAAAACATTGTAAATATAGATCTATACATAAGATAAATCAGACAATAAATATTCATTAGAATTATAAATTTATTTCGTACATAATGGTATTTAATTTATTATTTTTACACATTATATAATTAAATTTATTTTGATAGAATGAGGATGCAGTTATTACCTTATTAATGAATGACTAAAATAATTGATATTATAAATATCAAAATAATTGAAATTGGAGACATTTTATGAATTAAACTAATTTTATAGGTTAATTTGAAATGTTAGGGTTGATTAAATAAATTTTTTTCGAAGTGATAATGTAATTATGAGATTCACAAAAAAAACCAAATAGTGTAAAAAATGACATAAATGAGTTTTTTAAAAAACAAATACAACATTATTTAATGATATATTATTCTTAAAAATATAACATTCAGAGAAAAGACTTATATATGGTTATATATATCAATAATGAACCACTTGGGGTTCTATTATCTTTTTATATTATAGTTATTATATTTTTATAATAATTATAGAAGAAGACATGGTAATAGATAAACTATTTAACAAAGAGTTAAATCTAAAAGTTATGGTTAATATGGTGACCTGAACTTGTCTAAAACATATTTTTGAGAGGCTTTCTACCCATCCCTGCCATATCCTCTAAAAAATATATTTTTAGTCATTATAACCTGAAAATATTTTATAATAAAATAATATTTCAATCTTTTCATAATGTGACCCTAACTTCTATTAAAAAATGGTACACCCCCTTATCTCAATATCACACCACAAAAGAAATTTGGCTCAGAAAAACCTAGCTCAAATATCCTCCCAACTAACCTAAATTCAACGTGGAGACCTTAATTTTTTTCTTAAATAAAACTTAAGTATCCCATTGATCAAGTCAAAAGGAAGCACCGGAATAAGAGGTTATTATTTCATCACCCCTTTCAATGTTTTCTTCTTCTTTCACTTCCTCTATATTGGTTGTTTCCATACAAAAATAATAACTCAAGTAACTTATAAATTTTGTGATATTATTATAAATATGGTAAAATAATACTAATTAATCTATCAATCCTATTAATGGGATAGTCACCATACGTGCGTACGTACGACTTACCGTCTCAATGTCATGGTGTAGTTTTTTATTCAGCACATCATAATTTGGATGGTAATAATAATGATTTAAAATGGATGTAAATATTAAATATAACATGTTAATGATTTTGTATAAATGATATCAATCCAATTACATATTATTTCAACACTAGTAGATTGATATTGTCCCTCATCCATTCGTACAGATTACCATCTCCACAACGTGATGAGATTGCATTCCCCATCATAACCATTCGAGATTAATTTTTATTTTATTCTTAAAAGAAATATTTGAGAACTTAATATAATTATGGATTGGAATAAAATACATCATATCCATAAAAAACAGGACTTATGTATCAAAACACACAAAAAAAACGAATCGGTTAACACCTGAAACAATAATACTATTGAAATATTATAAACAAATCTATATTAGATGATCATATATTATATCATATTTATGTATTTGGTTATTTTATAATTTTAAAACAATTATTTAACTATTATATAAGAGGTTAATGTAATATCTACTAAGTAAATGTACAAGGTAAGGGTTAATTTTACAATCACATTATTATCTGAGGTTATTTTTTTGAAAGTATCTATTGGGACCAATTTATCATCCACATCCGTGTTTTATAAAAATGTTTTTCAAAATTTTTTTACTATTTACTTAGCAATGATATAAATTAATTTATACCCTTGTTTTAATATTTATGAAATGGTATGAAATGAATCTTTCTCTCACTTTCCAAATTAGTTACTTTATGTCCTTTTCAAAAAATTAAGGTAAGAATGTTTTTTTAACTTATACAGTGGGTGCGACTATCTTCCTCCATTATAACACCTTCTATTAATCCCTTACAAGAAAATAATATTATTTTTAAAATAAATGTTTCCTTATATAATTATCTGACTTTTAAATGATTTAAAATTAAGAAGTGATATTTCTCTCAAATAGTTTAGATTTCTTCTATGTCCACGTCCTTTGATGGATTTTACACTAGTTTAAATTTGATTCACGAAGATACAATCTTCCATATTGTATTGGTTTTTTTATATGTTTTACTTTAGATGTGTTATTTTTATACCATTCATGGTTTATGGTTACTATATTAACATTTTGTATGATAGTTTTAAGAATAATTTTTATGTTCTGTTTCAACCATTTCATATGAAGAATTAATTGGACTTAGTATGTGACATGTAGAGCCCACAATAGCTCCATGATGCATCAGTATGTCTCATGAAACAAACTAGTTTCTTATCACAAGGCCTTGAAAAAATCTTATTTGTAGTCTTGGCATAAGGCCTTGACTATATTGTTATGATGTCAGAAATTATGATTTCCATCATTATCAAATTGGTTATTGATATTCCATGTTATTATTCGACTAGTAGAAAATCCATGTGAGTTAGTAAATGGAATTACTTGATTTATCTTTTCTATATTATGTTCACGTATATGTTTAAAAGACTTTTTATTTAGTCTTATACATTTCCATAAATGTTTATGCTAATTTATGATAATTTCCACTATATTGTAATCCTTACTGAGCATCTGAGCTCACCTCTTTCTATGTTTTATTTTTCCTAGGATGCGAATAAGTATATTATGATTAACCTACAGGGATAGCTTAAAGGATATGAGTGTGTTCTAATGGAACATAATGTTTTCTTATTTATTTAATGATGTATTGTAAAACTTATGTATGTATCTAGTACATCCAAGGCTACTAAACTAATCGGTCTTTCGAGACTTGATCACTTGTGATCATGCAAATGTTATGTAATAATGCACCGACTCTGGGTAACTATGGTCGTGTCAATACAATATGAATGGATTATGATTATGTGACTTGTTCACAAAATAAATATATCTCTCCAAGGCATTGGTATATATAGATATCTCAAGAGATAACAAGGAAAAATAGGGATTTTACTCATTTAGGAAGTGGAATTTATCAACTATGATAATATTTGGAATGAACCTTGAATAATGATATGTAGGAAAAAGGAGTGAACCCAATCCAATATGATATTCATTTAAGTGATCATTGAATAAGTAAATGAGTTTCTATAATTATGTGTATGCCATACACATACACATTATGAAATTTTTCGGCTCTCATAAATCATGTTCTTTAATCTCTTTATGAGTGATGTCTTATAAATTTCCATGATTTATACCTTGATTCCAGATTTCATTATTTGAAATACTGGGTATGGTTTATACATTTCATGACCATGTTATAATAACCATATTATAATTTAATGTTTATGTCATCATTGTTATCTCCCATATTTACCGATACTATTTATCTATGTTCACCTTTTTTTTCATTAATTTCCCATGTTTATAAAGAATGGTATTTAGAATGATATGTCTAAGTAGATTTATAATTATGATGAACATAGTGGGAGATGATGTATATATGATATGAATAAGTTGTTTATGATTACATATTTCAAAAGGCACTAAATATTTACAATTCTAGTATGGATTGAATAATTATATAATAAATATTCATTTATTAGGATGTAATATAAATATGTGAAAATAATGGAATAATATTGATGATATTAGATAATTATTTAGAAAGCTTTGCAAACCAAGATGCGAAACAAATAGTGATAACCCTCTAGATAATTCAATGAATAAGATAATAATCTATGATAGGATAAAAAATTACTTTTTTTTCTTATAAAAACATCCCTGTTTGGATTCTATAAGTGGGAATGATTTGTTAGAGATATATCTAGGGATTATAACCACAAAAGAGTCAGTTGATCATATATCAACCATCATTATGGTGCATATTGAGTGTGACCTTACTTCCCATATAGTTCTACACAGTTGAAGGATATGATTAGTATTATTTAATTGTTTTTGAAACATTCTAAAAGATTAGAAATATTTATAACCATGAATGTTATATGCACAATATACGGTTTTATAGATTGAAAATAATGGGTCATGATTTATAAATCATGTAAATTATTTTCCAGGATTTTTTGGTTTCCCACAATGATAACTATTTCTCTTATTATGTTTTTTTTTCTTTCAGTCATTTTCAAGAGCTTGAATGAATAATGTTAATTATAAATGTGAAGGAAATGTCCATGAATTTTCAGCTAAGAATCCATGTGTTATGGTAGATGGAAAGAAAAATATTATTTATATGATTATGAAACATTCAAAATCAATGAATTATGATTATACTACAATCAATAAAATGATGGAACAACATTTCATTGATTCTATTATGTGGAAACAACTACATT
Source organism: Viscum album (assembly GCA_963277665.1). Taxonomy (NCBI): domain Eukaryota; kingdom Viridiplantae; phylum Streptophyta; class Magnoliopsida; order Santalales; family Viscaceae; genus Viscum; species Viscum album. Next base: position 249,092,977 of record OY728126.1, on the reverse strand, counting down.
CAATTAGTTGGACCATTGATCCCTTAGTTGGTGGCCAATGGTTGAGTTGTACTAAAAATATATTTTACATTTCGTTGATTCCTTCATGTTGTATAATCCACCTTCATATAGTAGGACTATTGTTCCACTAGTTGGTGAGCAAAGGATGAGTAAAAATAAAAGGAAACATTACATTATCCAATATTTGGATAATGAGGAAGTTATATTTTCAATTTATCATTTTTGACTGAAAGTAGATCAATTATATAATCATATTAAAAAAGGGAATATTAACATATTGACTCAATATAGTTGGATGTGATTAATATATTGTTATTTAGTAATTGAATTCTTTGAATTATACATTATAAAATGTAAAAGGAGTTCCTTGAGATAAAATAGAATGTTATTTAATTTGTTTGTAAGAATGAGAGAAGTTTTATAGGACATGTGATGTATGATTAAGGTATTATCATCCAACCTCCAATTAATGTTGTTTAATAATTCTGTGTATTGAAACAATGCCCCCATTGGGTGTTAATGACATGGGACTTCAGCAGCTATGAAAAAATCCTTTCATTTTATTAAAAAAATAAAATGGATATTAGAGCTACCCATTAATCACATGGTTTTAATAATAAAATACTGATGGAATTAGAAGAAAATTATAAAACCCATGGAGAGAAGAAGATGATATTTCCTTTATGGAAAAAGTGTATAAAGAAACTTGGAGAATATTTTCCTAATGGTAATTGTAACATCCCAAGTAAGTGATGAATAATAGTTATTTTTATCTATGTATATTAATGAATTAGATGGTGTTTTAGAGGCTTAAAAAGAAAATAAATCCAATCTTAAGCATGGAATACACTAATATTTTTAAAGGATTGTTTTACTGCTTTTTGATGGAAAACCATTTTTAAATCTATATTTTGACAATTTTATAAGCTATTATTGTCAAAATAAACTTATTCTTTATGATTGGGACATCAAAATTTACTTTTTGTGAATTTTTGGTATTTTTCTGACAATGTTCATTTTTTATGAATAGTGAAAAATACTGTATTTTACATAAAAATGATTTTTAATCTACTTTATTTATATTATTATATTATCTTTTCAATTGGTTTTAAAGTAAAATTAGAATATATGATTACCATTTAATCCAATGGTGGTCATTAAGATTAATTTCACTTTGGAATTGGGCATAAACTAATAACAAACTTTTCATAGATATTGTTTAAAAAAACCCGCTATTTGTTTTGACAACGGGAATTATTTTTAAATAAATTACTGCAATTTCTGTGTTTTTAATTTGGTAAAATGTATTACATATTTGGTATCAGAAATTCCAAATTATGTAATCAAGACTCTTTTGTTTTTGGACATTATGAATAGTCACGACGGAAATTATCGTTAATTATCTTGATTAATGAGTAATCGTGTAGTTAAAGATAATAAAATGATATCATAATAATACAAAAAGAGAACAAATTGTGTCCTAAGTCTACTTGTTGTCTCATGTCCGATCAAGGGATGTCTTGTGACAAACTTGGGGGCCCCATGGAATCACTTTTGTGAGAAAGTGACTTTTTATCTTTTTATTTTTAAAGAATGTTAAATGTAACAAAGAATGTATCACCTACGTAAAATATTTTTAGTTTTGTATACATAAATGATAATTTGGAATATAAATATTCATTAGAAAGATAAAAAGACTTCCTACATCATGATATTTGTTTTATAATTTGTAGACATTAAATTTATTAAATTATATATGACATCATGATGATGCAACGATTACCTATTAATAAAGGAATTAAATAAAATGAAATGATAATGTAAACTCTATGACCAAAACATGTCCAAAACCTATTGGATGGGTGGATTTCTAACCTTTATCACCTTACCCTCGAATTATATCAATGTGGGACCATTTTAATCTGAAAATAATTTTCAAATAATGTTACATTTCTTTACTTTCCCAGAGTTCCCCTCCTCTCCTCTTATAAAAGTCCCCCACCTCTACCTCATTACCCACACTTAAAAAGCCTTTGTATCAGCCAAAACCTTCCAATTTTGTCTCTACACTTCCCTCTCGTACTCCTTGAAGCCTCACATTGGGAATAAGTCTTCCCAAGGACGCCTTTGAGCTCAAACAAAAGGGAGTTACCTAATTTTAAGGTAATGTCTTCACTTGAGTCCTTTTGTTTTCTTTTGCTTCTCCAACCCCCTAAACTCTTTTTATTCATTTCTTTTGTAACAACTCAAGTATCATTAATATACTAGGATGTTGTTATAAGAAGTATTCGAGCTACACTTGCACACACCTACATCTAATGGTTAAAGAACATACTGTTTCCGTGGATGGCGAATTTCTGCCTCCCGAATCGATGATTGTTCAACATTCTTTTAATAACTTAAAAGGTGTCCATTAATATGAAACTATATTTATATATAATATATAATATGTTTATGTTTTCCTTAAGATTCTGTATTTTTCATTTTGGGCATACCTTTATGGTTTCCATTATGGGTAAACGCGATATCTTCATTTAAGGAAGTGCGGACTACCGCCCCCTCAAAGTGATTTGATTCGTTAAATACCATATGTGGAACATATAAAGGATGGAGTTATGAAATTATATATGATATTACACTGGAATTATAATATACCTTTATATCATTATGATTCTATTCTATAAAATATGAAATAGAAAGGAAAGTAGCATTCATGCGTACGTACGGCTTACCGTCTCCCTGAACGGTGCATTTCATTTCCTACCTCTAAATGATTATGTAATATTATAAATGCATGTATATATTGGATATATATGATATATATGATATATAAATCCTTACTATAATTCTGGATATAATGGATACATGAACAAATTGTAATTATAAAGGGTTTATTTTTGACTCAAGTACCAATGATCGTTAAATCAACCATTATTAACTTAACTAATTACATAGTGTTCATGAAATGGAAATAAGTGATATAAAACGAATAATGAACTTGAAAAAGGTTCTTAAACAAGTATAAATTATCACATGTTTATTATTCAGGAGATTAAAGAACGACCGAGTCAAGTCGGACCTGAGGTATGGGACTTCGTCTCAATCTCCTTTCATTGAGGCATATTTTGTTTTATACACAACCTTATTTTAAATGGTTTATAAACCCCTTTGACTTTTACGTTTGTCCAAAAGGAATATTTTTTATATGAATCATTTTACTAAACGATAAAAGGGAATGTTTTTGTCTTACGTATGCGTCGACAACGACTTCTCCGCCACCATGACGATTATTTGAGTTTTGGCTTCCTCTACAAGCCATACCTTTTTTTTAAAAGATGAATAAATACCATGTTTTACTTTTCTTTTATTTTGGTATTGAAAATGGTTTTCGTAATGTTTTTATATCAATTATTTTTATTGATAACTTGTGATTGAAAGGTGGAAATGTTATGTTTCCTTTATGCATGTAGTGATACGATTATGTTGAGTTTCTTGGGAATTATTATGAAGACGGGTGGTTCCATGATAAACTAAGGGCGGGTGAGCCCGATATAGCTCTCCAATGCATTGGGTAACGCGAAGGAGTGAATTGTTAAGGTTTCTACAAAGATATTTAGTGAATATACTGTGATGGGTATTCCAAATGTAACCAAGAGGGTTACTCCCTACGTAAGAATGTTATGAATGCCACAAGTTAACTTTATGTATTATGATTTCATTTATTTATTCATGATTTGATGAGGTATATTAAAGTGCTTATGTTTTATGGGTAAAGTATGATTTCATTCTCATGTATATATATACCAATGTTTCCTTTCCATATTTTTATATCCCTTACTGAGCTTTTAATGCTAATCTCAAGTTTTTTTGAAATGTTTTTCACAGGTCAAGGAAAAGGTACATGATATGATGATAGTGTCAAGGAAGTGTCAAGAAAAATCCATGTTTTATTTTAAATATGTTTCCATTGATGGGAATGAAGAATACTATCCTTATGTAACCACTTTGTTCATATGTGGAATGTAATGCAAGTTTTATGATCTAATTCTCTAAAACTCTAAACCTGAAAAGATCCTCACTGTGTAATCTTGTAATAACTCAAGAATAAGTAAGGTTTAAGGCTGGGGCCTTATAGTTGGTATCCAAGTTCGGTTTAGATAACTTTAGGAGTTATAATTCTATTAAATGATGATCCAAAAATATTTTTTTATGGTCAAATTGATGTGATATAGTATTTGAGGATTACCATGTTGCTTCATCTAAGACATGTTTGTTCAGAATGGTTTTCCACAGAGGAAACTTGGAAGCAGTGCTAGGAAGGCATGCAGAAGGAAATAAACTTCTGAATCAGCATCCTGAGATGGTCGGAATCAGAAATGAACAGTTTGTTGCAGTAATGGCATGGTTGACTCAAGCAATAAATGGTGGTGGTATCCAAGCACGAGATCAACCAGATCAACCATAGAGGAACATGCCAGTGGTGGAACATTTCATGAGGCAACATCCCCCATCATTCAGAGGATCATCTGACCCTGTGCTAGCTAAAGGGTGGATTAAAGCACTAGAGAAGATTTTAGATGTCATGGGGTGTTCATAAAATCAAAAGGATAGTCTTTATATTTACCGTTTGGAGGGTGAAGCAGATCAGTGGTGGTCGATGGTTAAAAATATCAGCGATACTGATGAGATTGATCCTCTCGACTAGGATGAATTCAAAGGTATGTTTCTTGAAAAGTATTTTCCTAAGGCTGTTCGACTTAGGATGGAAAAATTCTTGGAATTGAGGCAAGAGGAAGACTCAGTGGATACCTATGAAGAAAGGTTCACTCGATTGGCAAGGTATGCTCCAAATTTTATCCGAGACCTTGATAGTAAAATCAATTGTTTTTACTCATGATTAAAGCGAAAATATCGATGGTGATTAGATTCTCGTGAGTTTAAAAGTTATGAAAATAGTGTTTGATGTGCTAAGATAGTGGAAATGGAGTTTGACGATGATCAAGTGTTCTATAATAACCAGCAGAAGAAGAGACCAAGGTGGCAGGAGAAAGAGAAGAATTCTTCAAAAAAGTATGATGGTAAGAAATCTAAGTATCTAGTTTGTGATAAATGTGGCAAAAGGCATGCTGGGGAATGTCTTCTAAATTCTGGAAAGTGCTACTGATGTGGTAAGATGGGACATAAGGCTCGTGATTGCACTGAAAAAGATCAAGGTGAAGGTAAGACCAAATTTGATTTACAGTTAGTTAAATGTTTTAGGTGAAATGAGATGGGTCACTATGCAAATGAGTGTCCGACAAAGAGCTTGAGTGATGGGAAGCATTTAGACTACAAGAAGAAAGGTGTGGTGAAATCCGTTGCAACTACTTCAGCAGATGTCAGGCCATCAAATGAAGTTGTATCAGGTACTTTGTTTTTTCAGATTATGCCAGTGTGTTGTTTGATTCGGGGTCCACACATTCTTTCATCTCTAAAACCTTTTCTAGTATAATGGGAATACCATCTCAAGAAATGACTGCTGATCTTTTGGTAAAAACACCTAGGGGAAATGTTGAGGCTAAAAGAATTTATAAGAATCTTCCTATCCTTATCTATTGAAAGAACCTACCTGAAAACCTTATTGTTCTACCTCTAGTAGAGTTTGATGTTATCCTGGGTATGGATTGGCACTCTATTTACCATTCTAAGATTGACTGTAGAGATAAAGAAGTTTCTTTTCAGAAAGACATTCAGTTTGTGTACAAGAATGAACCCATACTGTTGATAACTTATCAAGAGGCCAAGAAACTTGTAAAAGATGGAAATGAATGTTACCTTGCACACATTGTTGAAAACAAGAGAACTATTCAGATTAATTATGTGCAAGTGGTAAATGAGTATCCTGATTTTGTTCCTGGTGAGTTTTCTGGAATAATACCAGATCGAGAAGTTCAGTTTACTGTTGAATTAGTTCCTCTTTCTAATCCAATTTCAACACCCCCTTATCAAATGGCTCAAATTGAACATTTAGTGTTGAAGGAGCAATTGAAAGATTTATTAGAGAAAGGTTTCATTCGACCTAGCACATCACCATGGGGTGATCCTATTTTATTTGGTAAAAAGAAAGATGGTTCAATGAGACTTTGCATTGATTATAGAGCCTTGAATAATATTACTGTTAAGAACAAGTATCCTTTGCCTCAGATCGATGATTTGTTTGATCAGCTCCAGGGAGCTCAGTATTTTTTGATGATTGACTTGAGGTCAGGGTACCATCAGTTGAAAGTAAAAGAAGCAGACGTTCCGAAGACTGCGTTCCGTACTAGATATGGACATTATGAATTTGTAGTTATGCATTTTGGGTTAACCAATGCACCTACTATATTAAAGGACCTTATGAATAGAATTTTCCATGAGTTCTTGGATAATTTTGTGGTTGTTTTCATCGATGATATTTTTGTGTTTTCTATAATTAAAGAGGAGCATGAAAGTCATTTAAGGGTTATCTTGAAAACCTTAAAAGAAAAGAAACTATATGGGAAATTCAGAAAGTGTGAGTTCTGGTTACAACAAATTTATTTCCTAGGACACATTGTTTCTAAAGATGGGATAACTGTTGATCCTGCTAAAACAAAAGTTGTTGAAGAATGGCCAAGACCCACAAATGTTACCGAGATCTGTAGCTTTCTTGGTTTGGCAGGTTACTACCACAGGTTTGTTGAAATTTTTCATGGTTATCTAGTCCAATGACTAAGCTAACTCGGAAGGGTGTTAAGTTCATCTGGACAAAATAATGTGATGATTGTTTTCAGGAGTTGAAAAGAAGATTGGTGAATGCTCTAGTTTTGGAACTTCCTTCTAGGAATGGTGGGTTTGTTATCTATAGTGATGCTTCATTCAAAGGACTTGATTGTTTCCTAATGCAGAATGATCAGGTAATTTCATATGCTTCACGTCAGTTGAAAACTCATGAGGTAAATTACCCTACACATGATTTGGAATTAGCTGATGTTGTTTTCGCTTTAAAATTTTGGATGCATCATTTTTATAGAGTAAAGTGTGAAATATATACTGATCAAAAAAGTTTAAAGTATATATTCATTCAGAAAGCGGTAAACATGAGACAGAGGAGATGGCTGGAATTAATCAAGGATTATGATTGTTCAATTCATTACCATCCGGTAAAATCAAATTAAGTGGTTGATACTTTGAGTCGAAAATGTAATGCTTCATTAGAAATGTTGTGTTTGGAACATGATCCTCTGGTTAAGGATTTGATGAACTTTGGCATTGAAGTTGTGGGTGCAGGAAGTTCTTCTGTTTTGTTTCAGGTATCAGTGAGATCACCTCTATCAGACAGAATCAAGCAAGAACAGAAGCAAGACAGTGAGTTGCCGAAAAAGGTAGAGTTGGTTGAGAAGGGTAAGTTGCATGACTTCAACATTGATAATGATTGCGTTTTGAGATTTGGGAGGTGATTATGTGTGCCTTGTGATTCACATTTGAAGAGAGAGTTGTTATGTGAAGCTCATCGTTCTCTGTTTTCAGTTCATCCTGACAGTACTAAGATGTACAGAGATCTGCGGAAGTATTACTGGTGGGATGGAATGAAAAGAGTTATTGCTGATTTTACTGTGAAGTGTTTGACATGTAAACAGGTTAAAGCAGAGCAGAAGTTACCAAAAGGGATGCTTCAGCCTTTACCAGTGCCAGAGTGGTAATGGGAGAATATATCCATGGACTTTGTTGTGGGATTATCGAAGACATCTCGAGGTAATAATGCAATTTTGGTTTATTGTTGATTGCTTGACTAAATATGCTCATTTCCTTGCTATATGAGATACTTTTTCCCTAGATCAACCTTCCTATTTGTATCTTAAAGAGATAGTCAGGTTACATGGAGTTCCCCTCTCCATTGTATCTGATCGTGATCCCAGGTTAACTTCTAACTTTTGGAATGGCCTTCAGAAGTTTTTGGGTACTGAATTAAATTTTAGTACTGCATTTCATCCTTAATCAGATGGGCAGTCAGAATGAACAATTTAGACCTTGGAGGATATGCTACGAGATTGTTCGATGGATTATCAGGGAAGTTGGGACCAACATCTTTCTTTGGTTGAATTTTCATATAATAACAGTTTCTATTCCAGTATACAAATGGCACCATTTGAGGTGTTATATGGGAAGCGGTGTCAAACTCTATCTTTATGGGATGAAGTGGGTGAAAGGAAGTTGATGGGACCAGAATTGGTAGATGAGATGGTAGAAAAAGTTCATCTGATTCAGAAACACATGAAAACAGCTCAGAGTAGACATAAGAGTTATGCAGACAACAGGATGAAGGATCTAACTTTTGAGGTAGGTGATCATGTTTTTCTCAAAGTCTCACCATGGAAAAGTGTGATGAGATTTGGTAATAAAGGAATGATGAGTCCATGGTTCATTGGACCATATGAAATTCTGGAGAATTTGGATCAGTTGCATACCGGGTGGCTTTACCTCCGAGTTTATCTCAGGTACACAATGTTTTTCACGTTTCAATGTTGAGAAAGTATATGCCAGATCAATCTCATGTTTTGAGTCCAGAGGTAGTTCAGCTGGAAGAGAACCTATCTTATGAGGAACAACCGGTCCAGATTCTTGACCACAGGGAGCAAGTGTTACAAAATATGTTGATTAATCAGGTAAAGGTTTTGTGGAAAAACCACGTGATGGAAGAGGCATCATGGGAATCTGAAATGCAATGATGGATAAGTACCCCCATTTATTCAATAAGTAAATAAATTTCGGGGACGCAATTTTCTAAAGGGGGGAAGGATGTAACATCCCAAGTAAGTAATGAATAATAGATATTTTTACCTATGTCTATTATTGAATTAGATAGTGTTTTAGAGGCTTAAAAAGAAAATAAATCCAATCTTAAGCATGGAATACACTAATATTTTTTAAAGGATTGTTTTACTGCTTTTTGATGGAAAACCATTTTTAAATCTATATTCTGACAATTTTATAAGCTATGATTGTCAAAATAAACTTATTATTTATTATTGGGACATCAAAATTTACTTTGTGTGAATTTTTTGTACTTTTCTGACAATGTTCATTTTTTATGAATAGTGAAAAATATTGTATTTTACATCAAAAATGCTTTTTAATCTACTTTATTTATATGATTATATTATCTTTTTAATTGATTTTAAAGTTAAATTAGAATATTTTTTTTACCATCTAATACAATGGTGGTCATTATGATTAATTTCACTATTGAATTGGGCATAAACTAATGCCAAACTTTTCATAGATATTGTTTCAAAAAAACCCGATATTTGTTTTGACAATGGGAATTATTTTTAAATCATTTATTGCAATTTCTGTGTTTGGAATTTGGTAAAATGGATTACATATTTGGAATCAAAATTTCCAAATTATGTAATCAATACTCTTTTGTTTTTGTACATTATGAATAGTAACGATGGTAATTATATTTAATTATCTTGATTAATGAGTAATCAGGTAGTTAAAGATAATAAAATGATATCATAATAATAAAAAAAGACCACAACATGATTCCTAAGTCTACATGTTGTCTCATGGCCTACCATGGGATGTCTTGTTCCAAACAAGGGGGCCCCATGGAATCACACTTGTGAGAAAGTGACTTTTTATATTTTTATTTTTAAAAAATGTTAAATGTAACAAAGAATGTATCACCTAAGTAAAATATTTTTAATTTTGTATACATAAAAGATATTTTGGACTATAAATATTCATAAGAAATTTAAAAATATTTCCTACATCATGAAATTTTTTTTATAATTTCTAGATATTAAATTTATTAAATTATTTATGACATCATGATGATGCAATGATTACCTCATTAATAAAGGATTTAAATAAAATGAAATGATAATGTAAAATCTATGACCTACACATGTCCAAAACCAATTTAATGGGTGGATTTGGAACCTTTATCACCATACCCACGAATTATATTAATGTGGTACCTTTTGAATCCGAAAATCATTTTCAAATAAAGTAACATTTCCTTACGTTCCAAGAGTGCCCCTCTTCTCCTCTTATAAAAGGCCCCTACATCTACCTCCTTAACCACACATCCAACGCCTTTGGCTCGGCCAACCTCAGCCCATTTTGTCTCTACACTTCCCTCTATTACTCCTTGAATCCTCACTTTGGGTAGAAGTCTTCCCAAGGAATCCTTTGAGCTCAAACTAAAGGGAGTTACCCGATTTTAAGGTAATGTCTTCACTTGAGTCCTTTTGTTTTATTTTGCTGCTCCAACCCCCTAAAATATTTTTATTCATTTATTTTCTAACAACTCCAGTATATTAAATATACTAGGATGTTGTTATAAAAATTATTCGAGCTACAATTACACACACCTACATCTAATGGTGAAAGAACATACTGTTTCCATGGATGACGAATTTCTGCCTCCCGAAACGATGATGGTTCAATCTTCTTTTATCACCTTCCTAGGTGGCCATTAAGATGACACTATATTTATATATAATATATAATATGTTTATGTTTTCCTTAAGCTTATTTTTTTTCATTTTGGGCATACCTTTATGGTTTCCATTATGGGTAAACGCGATATCTTCATTTAAGGAAATGCGGACTACCGCCCCCTCAAAGTGATTTGATTCGTTAAAAACCATATGTGGGACATATAAAGGATGGAGTTATGATATTATATATAATATTAAACTGGAATTATAATATACCTTTATATCATTATGATTCCATTCTATAAAATATGAAATAGAAATGAAAGTAGCGTTAATGCGTACGTACGGCTTACCGTCTCCATGAACGGTGCATTTTATTTCTTACCTCTAAATGATTATGTAATATTATAAATGCGTGTATATACTAGATATATATGATATATATGATATATACATCATTATTATAATTCTGGATATAATGGATACATGAACAACTTGTAATTATAAAGGGTTTATTTTTGACTCAAGTACCAATGATTGTTAAAACAACCGTTATTAACTTAAATAATTACATAGTTTTCATGACATGGAAATAAGTGATATAAAAGGAATAATGAAATTGAAAAATATTCTTAAACAAGTATAAATTAACTCATGTTTATTATTCAGGAGATTAAAGAACGACCGAGTCAAGTCGGACCTGAGGTATGGGACTTCGTCTCAATCTCCTTTCATTGAGGCATATTTTGTTTTATACACAACCTAATTTTATACGGTGTATAAACCCCTTTGACTTTTACGTTTATCCAAAAGGAATCTTTTTTATACAAAGCTTTTTACTAAACGACAAAAGGGAATGTTTTTGTCGTTTGTATGCGACGACAACGACTTCTCTGCCGCCGTGACCATTATTTGTGTTTCGGCTTCCTCTACAAGCCATACCTTATTTTTAAAGAAAAATAAATACCATGTTTTACTTTTCATTTATTTGGGTATTGAAAATGGTTTTAATAATGTTTTTATATCAATGTGTTGTATTGATATCTTGTGATTGAAATGTGGAAATGTTTTGATTCCTTTATGCATGTAGTGATCCGATTATGTTGAGGTTCTTGGGCATTATTATGAAGATGGGCGGTTCCGTGATAAACTAAGGGTGGGTGAGCCCGATATAACTCTCCAATGCATTGGGTAATGCGAACGAGTGAAACGTTAAGGTTTCTACGAATAGATTTAGGGAATATACTGTGATGGGTATTCCAAAAGTAACCAAGAGGGTTACTCCCTACGTAAGAATGTTATGAATGCCTCAAGTTACCTTTATGTCTTATGATTTATATGATTTTTTCATGGTTTGATGAGGTATTTTAAAGTGCTTATGTTTTATGGGTAATGTATGATTTTATTCTCATTTATATATGTACCCATGTTTCCTTTACCTATTTTTATATCCCTTACTGAGCTTTTTATACTCATCCCAAGTTTTTTTGAAATGTTTTTCACAAGTCAAGGGAAAGGTACATGATATGATGATAGTGTCAAGGAAGTGTCAAGAAAGAATCCATGTTTTATTTTAAATATGTTTCCATTTATAGGAATGAAGAATACTATCCTTATGTAACCACTTTGTTTATATGTGGAATGTAATGCAAGTTTTATGATCTAATTCTCTAAAACTCTAAACCCGAAAAGATCCTCAATGTGTAATCTTGTAATAACTCAATATTAAGTAAGGTTTATGGATGGGGCCTTATAGGAATGGTCAATTGTTATGTATGGAAAGTAATATTGTCAACAACTAGGATGACTAAGTGATGGGAATACATTAGATAATCATGTGAATTGAGAGAAAGCTGCACAAAATGTACCACCCACACTCTAGTGTTTCAAAAATAGAGTATATCCACTATTATTACTTATGCTCTAATATGAAGGTAAATGAAGATGAAAAATATAATAATTTTATTAATCATAGAGAAATAGGGAAATATAATGTGATCATTATTCCTAAATTTGGGTATGCTAAAAATTTGGTGAATGGTACAAATAGAATTCACTATAGAACTACTAATTTATTCATTGATTTTCGATCTACCTTCTATTTAATATATGAATATTTTTATAAGGGTATCAAAAATACACCCCAATAATTATATGTTTAATTAAAAGTGAAAAGTTATAATGTAATGATGATCAAATCGTGTTTCTATGATTCTTATATTATTGAGGATTATTGGAATGTGATTATATAAAATAATATTATTCCACAACTAGTAGAATTTGATGTTATCATAGGTGTTTATTGGATTTATATAAATTAATCATAAATCGATTTATGAGGATAGGAATTTATATTTTTTCTTCCAAATGATTTCCAAAACATCTTATGAACGTCTATTATAGTGATGTTAATTATGAACATATAATAGAAATCATATCCATAGTAAGGGTCTATATTCCAATTTAAAAGGGGTTTTTTCTCATATATGGTTTCGGAGAAAATCAAAATAAATTAAATTCTTGTGGTGAGTGAGTATTTTTATGTATTTATGGATGAGTTTCTCATTCTACCACCAATTCACAAAGTTGTGTTTTCAATAAAACTCATACCGATTTCCAAACCTTTTTTAAAAATATATATAGAATTTCCCCTATTTAGATACATGAATTGAAGAAATAAATCTAATAATATCTTGAAAAAGGATTCATTCATACATTTGAATCACCATGGAAAACCATGATCATATTTTAATATGAAGCATGGATTGATGCGACTCTCTATTAACTGTTGGGATCATAAAAATATCACTATCAATAACTAGTATCCTCTAACCCATATTGATGGCTTTTTTTATCATCTTTGTGAAGTATAATACCTTTCCAAGGTTAAAATTCATTATGGATATCATCAATAAATGATAATAAAGGAGGAAATACCCATGAGATCACTCCAAACAATTTATGGATACTATGAATTTATAGTGATGTTTTTTCATTAATAATTCCCCAAAAAACATGAAGTATTAATTAAATACAGTATTTATAGAGTACCCTGATCATGTTTTGATAGTATTTATAGAATATATTATTATATATTCATAGAGAAAATAAGATAATGAGGATCAATTGAGGATTATACTGACGACCATAAGGAATGATAGGTTGAATGAAAAATTTACAATATGTGAATTTTAGATATAAAAGATTCATTTTTGGGATATATAATATCAATAAGGGGAATATATATTGTTCTATAAATGGTAAGAGATATTGAACAAAGACCTAGATTAACAACAGTGACAATGATCTATATTTTTCTTGGATTGGATGAATATTATTGATACCTTTTGATATTTTTTCATGTTTATCTAAGACACTGACCATGTTATCTTGAAAAGTATCCATGTTTTCTTAAAAAGATTGATATGAGTAAAAATCCAAATAACTAAAGATTTTTTTTTCAATTAACCAACACATAGACCACCATATTGAAGAGAAAGGTCTTTGATCAATATTTATGCATTAAATAAGAGAAGGGGATGCATCCTCATAAAGAATGATATGGTGATAAATGTTTATCCACAAAAAAAAAATAAATTTCATGAAAGAAATTTCCCATCTCAGTATTTGGAGTTAGATGTGGTATTTTTTTTATTAAAGATAAAGATGAATTATATTTATAGGGAATTGTACGAAATACATATTTATCTACATTTTAGTGTGTATATTGACTCCAAGATAGAAGAATATGCACAAAATAAAATTGTTTGAGTTGATTAATGAATATGAATCATCAATATATTACTACCCTAATAAAGAAAAAAATGTGGAAGCTGATATAAATTGAAACGATCATTATACGTTTTCAATTATGAGGTTCACATATGATCCCATATTTCTAGAATTATAAAAAAATGGATCTATAAATATTTATGGATGGGGAAAATTGTATCTGGCACAAATGAGTGTTCGACCATCTATCCATGTGATGGTTGAATAGGAATAGAAGGAACATATAGAGTTGTTGAAGAATGTAATAAATATTCCTGAGTTTATCATATATTGTGATATAATTATATGGTTCAATAACTATCTAATTGTTTCTTATTGAGTAGATTTGAAGGAGCTAATTGATGAAGCTCATAATTTGTTGATGTAACACCCCAGGTAAATAAAGAGTATTACATTTTCAAATTTACCTATATTTGTGAATAAAATATTAATATAACTTTAAAGGGGACGCTATGCTCGATGGTATACCCAACACGCAACAACGTGTTTCTTGGGAATCTTACGTTGCACTCTAATAATAAAATAAAATTGTTTTGAATAGTAGTTAACGCCTAGCTGTTGTGATGGCGGGAATGAATATAACTAACTAAAAAATGATTATATATGTTTGTCAAATATTTTTAATTTTTACAATAAATGTTAGAGATTAAAAACGAGAATGAATCCAATTTTGATTGTAAACATTCTAATATTCATTAAAAGGTCGATTAACAGCCTTGGGATGGAGAACCTCTTTTAAATCCACTTTTTGACAATTTTATGTGTTATATTTGACAAAATAAAGTTCTTCTTTAGAATCAGGACATCAAAATTTACATTGTGTAATTTTTTGGTATTTTTCTGATAAAGTACATTTTTTAATGAATAGTGAAAAATGTTGTATTTTAATTCAAAACCTCTTTTTAATCTAATTTATTTATATTATTAGATTATATTTTAAAATGGTTTTAAAGTTATATTAGAATATATTTTTACCATTAAATCCAATGGGGGTCATTGGAATTAATTTCACTTTGAAATTGGACTTAAACTAGTGTCAATCTTTTAATAGGTATTGTTTCTTAATAACACGCTATTTCTTTTGACAATGAGAATTAATTATTAAATTAATTAATGCCACTTATATGTTTTGAATTTTTTAAAATAGACATCATTTTTGAATTTGGAATATCAAATATAGCCTAGGTTGAATTTTTTGTAATTTTCTGAAAAACATAAATTTTTGATAAATAGTGAAACCACTAAGTGGTACTTATAAAAAATGATTTTCCGTTTAAATGAAATTTTTCCACCATTGTGTTTTTAATTTCAAAAATCGGACATACATGGTTGTCATTAAGAAGTAAAATGTTGTTCAATGGGATTAAAATAATTTTTTGGTGAATAGTAACTTTTATGTTTATTAATCGCGATTAGAGGTAATTAGTGTAGTTTAAGATAAAAATAATGTTTTAATAATCTGAAATGACCTAGACACATGTCATACCCTCATTGGATGTGTCATGGCCGACCAAGAAAATCCATGTTCAACTTCGGGACCCCATGGAGCCACTTTGGTAGGAAAATGACACAAATAACCTTTTATTTAAAGTTAAAATTAAAATGTCACAAACATGAGTTGTTTAACTAAAACAACATTTACAAGGGGTTATACAAGTCATATTTTTTACTATAAATATTAATTGTAAATCTAAAAATATTTACTACATCCTAGAATTTTTTTACAATTTTGAGACATTAAATAAACTAAATTATGTAGGACATCATGACGATGCAGCGATGACCTCATTATTTAACGATTTAAATGAAATGGAATGATAATGTAACATATAAGCACAAATCATGTCCAAAACCTATTGTATGGGTGGATTTCGAAACCTTATCACCTTATCCTTGAAACACATCAATGTGGGACCATTAAAATCCGAAACTCATTCTAAAATAAAGTAATACTACCTTACTTTCCAAGAGTGCCCCTCCCCTCCTCTTATAAAATGCCCCCACCTCTACCTCTTTACCCACACTTCCGAAGCCTTTGGCTCGGAAAACCACTGCCCATATTGTCTCTCCACATTCCTCTATAACTCTTAGAAGCCTCACTTTGGGCATAAGTCTTCCCATGTAAGCCTTTGAGCTCAACCCAAAGGGAGTTACCCGATTTTAAGGTAATGTATTCACTTGAGTCCATTTGTTTTCTTTTACTTCTCCAACCCCCTAAACTCTTTTTATTCATTTCTTTTGTAAAAAATACAATATCTTAATTATACTAGGATGTTGTTATAATAAGTATTAGAGCTAAACATACACACACCTACATCTAATGGTTAAAGAACATACTGTTTACATGGATGACGAATTTCTACCTCAGGAAACGACGATTGTTCAATATCCTACTAACACCTTCAAAGTTGGACATTAAGATGTCACTATATTTATATATGATATATTATATTTTTATGTTTTCTTTAAGCTTCTGTATTTTTCATTTATGGCATACCTTTATTGCTTCCATTATGGGTATACGCGATATCTTCATTTTAGGAAGTACAGACTACCGCCCCCTCAAAGTGATTTGATTCGTTAATACAATATGTGGTATGTATAAAGGATATATTTAATGATATTATATATGATACCATACTGGAATTATAATACTATTATGTATCATTATGTTTTAATTATAATAAATATGAAATAGAAATGGAAGTAGCGTTCATGTGTACGTACGGCTTACCGTCTCCATGAACGGTGCATTTCATTTCTTAACTCTAAATGTTATGTAATATTATAAATGGATGAATATAATTGACATATATGATATATTTGATATCTACATCCTGAATAAAATTCTGGATATAATGGATATTTCACCACATGAACAGCATGTAATTATAAAGAGTTTATTTTTGACTCAAGTACCAATGATCGTTAAAACGACGGTTATTAGCTTAAATAATAACATAGTGTTCATGACATGTTAATAAGTGATATAAAATGAATAATGAACTTGAAAATGTTTTTAAGGAAGTAGAAATTAACTCAAGTTTATTATTCAGGAGATTAAATAAAGATCGAGTCAAGTCGGACCCGAGGTAAGGGATCCTACCCCTCTTTTTTTTAAGTACACTCTTTTATGAAATTCCTTTTAAGCTCATCTTTCTTATGATTGGGATGTTATTTTATATTAGTCTTACTGTACTTTTTATGTTCATATTATGAGAGACCCTATTTTCTCTCAACAATCCATTTTGAAAGTTTTAAGTGGCGTCATTAGGCTGCTGAGTTTTCGTAAGGGATTTTTCATCTCACTTTTAGTCTCGTGAGATTTATGCTACATTTGCCACCATTTCCTTTGAGTGGTGTATGTAATTCCCATTATTATACTATTTGTGTAATATAATTTCATTTATGGGTATTTACATATTCATTGTATGACCCTTCTTCAATGGGGTGTACATTTCGAAAGTTACCCAAGTCGGTAAGGGAACCTTTCACCCTCCTCTTTTTAGAAGACTTTTTTTTATGTCTTTTAATTCACATAATATTATGCTGGGATATGTTCGTATATATCCTTATTGATGTAAATTTTATGACCAAGTGATGAGATACACTTTTTATCTCTCATCAACTCTTTTCCTGAATTTTGTAGTGACGCCATTAGGCTGTCGAATTTTAGCAAGGGAACTTCTTAACCCAAATTTGAATCTTTGGGATAAACTTGTACTCCTTGAATATGTCATTATATGAATATGTGTGAATAACCTCTGATTTTTTTACACTTAATATCCACTTATATTTGCTGTATTCATTTGTCACACATAATTATGTAATTGATTTATCCTTAAACCAAGGATACCGTCTTTGAAGGGGACATAGTCTCAATCTCCATTCATTGAGGCATATTTTGTTTTATACACAATCTTATTTTATACGGTGTATAAACACCTTTTAATTTTATGTTTATCCAAAAAGGAATCTTTTTTTATACGAAGCGTTTTACTAAACGACAAAAGGGAATTTTTTTGTCGTACGTATGCGGCGACAACGACTTCTCCGCTGCCGTGACCATTATTTGAGTTTCGGCTTCCTCTACAAGCCATACAATTTTTTAATGGAAAAATAAATACCTTGTTTTACATTTCTTTTATTTTCTTATGGAAAATGGTTTTCATAATGTTTTTATATCAATGTGTTGTATTGATATCTTTTGATTGAAAAGAGGAAATGTTATGTTTCCTTTATGCATGTTTTATGTGATACGATTATGTTATGGTTCTTGGGCATTATTATGAAGATGGGTGGTTCCGTTATAAACTAAGGGTGGGTGAGCCCGATATAGCTCTCCAATGTATTCGGTAACGTGAAGGAGTGAAACGTTAAGGTTTCTCCGAAGAGATTTAGGGAATATACTATGGTGGGTATTCCAAACGTAACCAAGAGGGTTACTCCCTACATATGAATGTTACGAATCCCTCAAGTTACCTTTTATGTCTTATGATTTCTAAGATTTATTCATGATTTGATGAGGTATGTTAAAGTGCCTATGTTTTATGGGTAAAGTATGATTTCATTCTTATGGATATATGGACTCATGTTTCCTTTAAATATTTTTATAACCCTTACTGAGCTTTTTATGCTCATCCCATGTTTTTTTTGAAATGTTTTTCACAGGTCAAGGGAAAGGTACATGATATGATGATAGTGTCAAGGAAGTGTCAATAAAGAATCCATGCTTTATTTTTAAATATGTTTCCATTGATGGGAAAAAATGAATACTATATTTTATGTAACCACTTTGTTTAAATGTGAAATGTAATGAATGTTTTATGATATAATTATCTAAAACTCTAAACCTGAACATATCCTCAATGTATAATCTTGTAATGACTCAAGATTAAGTATGGTTTATGTATGGGGACTTATATTTGGTATCAGAGGTCAGTTTAGATAACTTTAGAGGTTAGGGTATTCTTTAAGCATAAGTGACATTACCATAATGGTTAGGAATTCAGAAAGAGTCCTAGTTTTAGATAAAGTGAATGAGTAAGTATATCTTAGTGTTTATCTTCCTCATTAGTACATGATGGTTTTGTTAATATACTCACACTGACCTTTTTGGTTTTAGTAAATGGCTGGATCTAGCAGCCACTAAAGTAACAGTGGATGTGAAGGAAATTGTGACAGATTTTTTGAGCAAGAAACTGAATGATATGGGAGATGGAACAAGAAATCATGTGTTTATCCTCAACCAACTATCTGGAGTCATGATTTACCACTTAAACCTTGGTGATTTCTATAAGGAATCATATATGCGAGAAACAAATACCTATAGAACTACAGGTAATAATCATAAAGGTAAGTGTGTTCAAAATCCTATGTGTCAAAGATGTGGAAAGAAACAGCTAGGAAAATGTTTCAAAGGGACAAAAATATGCTATAGATGTGGAAATGAAGGTCATAAAGCAAGAACCTACCCTGGAAAAAGGATGCATCCAGTTGACACGAGGAAAGGGAAATAGGTTCTTTCTGAGGGATCAATTGAATTTTTTAAATGTGGTGCGCATGGTCATTATGAAAACACATGTTCTATGAAGAAGTTTCTTGAATGGGATCACCTAGATCGTACAATTATTCGTTTACCAATACCTAATGCCATTCCGATTGAGGATGAAGAAATTGACAATAACCAATCAAAGGAATGGATTATTTCATAACTTTTGTTTTCCTATTTTGGGATCTTATGATATGATTCATGATTTTGTTTGTATGAACGAAGTATTTCAGAATATTTTGGAAAGTAATGGTTAATGGATCATGAAGAATGTTTAATTAGTAAGAAGTCAACATATAATGGCTTCAAGAGTTATGGTGAAATTCTTAAGACTATTAAGTCTCTTTTGATGATGGGGTTACATTTGAAGACTTTTTATAGTATGTGTAACCCTAATGTTTAATATATGAAAATTTTATTCAAGGAATATTTATCTGTTAATTTGTGGACATAGTTGTAACGAACAATTTGGGTTTATATGATCCTTACTTTTGAGGTAATTATGTGTTACAATATGTTATGATGGAAGTGAAAGGCATGAGATAAAATTGCGGTTAAATTATGTTATGGTTATTTTTGATGATTTTATCTCTTTTTGGGGAATTATTTGATAATTATATAGTTTTGGAAAAAGGACAACATGCAGACCATGTGACAACCCGTCGCGCCAGACAAAGCTCTGAGAATCAAACCCACAACCAAAGTGCAACTAGTATTTATCGCCTACCAATGGACTACGTGAATTCCCTAGTTAGTTTGACTAATTTTTTTAGTTAGATGATTTTATGAATTAAGAGTAAGCTGATTTTGGGTTATCTATGGAAATTTATTAACTCATCATGGAGGATATGTGATTAGGTTAACTAGTTTTCAATACGAGACTTTAAGAGTAACTGATGTTATTTGGAGATAAGTGTCAATCTATACCTTGGAAGACTATGCTACTAAATACTTAAAATATTTGGGTTCCAATATTAGTTTGGTTTACTTAGAAGTATTTTATGGACATTTTGTTTATTGAATGTTCTTTGTTAAACTTTGGGTATTGTTTGATAAATTTTGGAGATTAAGAATAGATTTGTTTTTTTTAAGGATTATCCTTTTTGGGTATTATATGATCTTGTACTAACCATTTTGGTTTTGTTTTTGGTTAAGGTCTAAAGATATGGGAAGTATATAGTTCTCTTTTTTGGAATAGGTGATTCTATAGAAGTTGATTATAGTACTCTTAATGTGAACAAGTCTTCCTAAATACTCGTCTTTTGGGGAAAGTTTGAGTTTGTGTAAGAAATATAGTAAAAGTTGAAAGTCAACATGACAAGTATATATGTTTCCTTAAGATCAAAAATAAATTCCTCAATGAAGAGTAACTTAAAACAAAATTGTTGTCTGTTATATTTTCCTAATGGGGAATCGAATACCGTCTAACCCATCACAAGTTTGTGATTTTCTTAAGGTTAACTTTCTCATAGACATGTTTACTATCACTCTCCATCAGAACATGACCCACTGTTTTTTCCTCCATGTCCATATTTTTATACTTGGAATCCAAGTATGGGTTAACTCAGGTGACCTTTGTACTTATCTTTCTTTATTTTGATGTGATTGTTTTACTGACTCTTGTTTTGATGTGGGATTTTCATTGATGTTTCCAAGCCCAATTATAAAATTGTGAGGACGCAATTCCCGAAAGGGGGGAAGGATGTAACACCCTAGGTAAATAAAGAGTATGACATTTTCACATTTACCCATATTTGTGAATAAAATATTAATATAACTTTAAAGGGGACGCTATGCTCGATGGCGTTCCCAACACGCAACAACAAGTTTCTTGGGAATCTTACATTGCACTCTAATAATAAAATAATATTATTTTAAATGGTAGTTAACGCCTAGCTGTTGTGATGGCGTGAAGAAATAGAATTAACTAAAAAATGATTATATACGTTTGTCAAATATTTTTACTTTTTACAATAAATGCTAGAGGATAAAAATGCGAATGAATCCAATTTTAAGCATAAACATTCTAATATTCTTTAAAAGGTCGATTAATTTCCTTTTGATGGTGAATCACTTTAAAATCCAATTTTTGACAATTTTATGTGTTATATATGACAAAATAAAATTCTTCTTTCAAATCGGGACTTCAAAATTTACTTTGTGTAAATTTTGGGTATTTTTCCGGTAAAGTACATTTTTTAATAAATAGTGAAAAATGTTGTATTTTAATTCAAAACCTCTTTTTAATCTAATTTATTTATATGATTAGATTATGTTTAAAATTGGTTTTAAAGTAAGATTAGAATATATTTTTACCATTAAATCCAATGGTGTTCAATGGAATTAATTTCACTTTGAAATTGGACTTAAACAAGTGTGAATCTTTTAATAGATATTGTTTCTTAAAAACACACTATTTGTTTTGACAACTGGAATTAATTATTAAATTAATTAATTAAACTTATATGTTTTTAATTTTTTAAAATATACATCATTTTTGAATTCATAATATCAAATATATCCTATGGTGAATTTTTGGTAATTTTCTGAAAAACTTCAATTTTTGATGAATAGTGAAACCACTAAGTGGTAATTATAAAAACTGATTTTCCGTTTAAATGAAATTTTTCCACCATTATTTTTGAATTTAAAAAATCCGACATACATGGTTTTCATTAATAAGTAAAATGTGGTTCAATGGGATTAAAATAATTTTTTGGTGAATAGTAACTTTTATGTTTATTAATCGCGATTAGAGGTAATTAGTGTAGTTTAAGGTAAAAATAATGTTTTAATAATATGAAATGACCTAGAAAAATGTTCTACCCTCATTGTATGTGTCATGGCCGACCAAGAAAATCCATGGGTCAACTTGGGGACCCCATGGAGCCACTTTTGTAGGAAAATGACATAAACAACTTTTTATTTAAAGTTAAAATTAAAATGTCACAAACATGAGTTGTTTAACTAAATCAATTTTTACATGAAGTTATAAAAGTCATATTTTTTACTATAAATATTCAATGAAAATCTAAAAATATTTCCTACATCATAGTTTTTTTTTTATAATTTTTAGACATTAAAAAAATTAAATATTTTATGACATCATGATGATGCAGTGATGAACTCATTATTTAACGATTTAAATAAAATGGAATGATAATGTAAACTCTAAGACCTAAACATGTAAAAAACCTATTTTATGGGCATATTTTGAACCCTTATCACCTTATCCTCGAAACCCATCAATGTGGGACCATTAAAATCCGAAAAGCATTCTAAAATAAAGTAACATTTCCTTACTTTCCAAGAGTGCCCCTCCCCTCCTCTTATGAAAGGACCCCACCTCTACCTCATTACCGACACTTCCAAAGCCTTTGGCTCGGCCAACCCCTACCCATTTTGTCTCTCCACATCCCAATATAACTCTTAGAAGCCTTACTTTGGGCAGAAGTCTTCCCAAGGAATCCTTTGAGTTCAAACCAAAGGGAGTTACCCGATTTTAAGGTAATGTCTTCACTTGAGTCATTTTGTTTTATTTTGCTTCTCCAACCCCCTAAACTCTTTTCATTCATTTATTTTATAAAAAATATAGTATCATAAATATAATAGGATGTTTTTATAAGACTTATTCAAGCTAATCATACACACACCTACATCTAATGGTTAAAGAACATACTGTTTCCGTGGATGGCGAATTTCTGCCTCACGAAACGATGATTGTTCAATATCCTTCTAACACCTTCAAAGGTGGACATTTAGATGTCAATATATTTATATATGATATATAATATGTTTATGTTTTCCTTATTCTCCTATATTTTTCATTTATGGCATACCTTTATGGCTTCCATTATGGGTATATGCAATATCTTCATTTTAGGAAGTGCGGACTACCGCCCCCTCAAAGTGATTTGATTCGTTAATATCATATGTGGTACGTATAAAGGATATATTTAATGATATTATATATGATACCATAATGGAATTAAAATACTATTATTTATCATTATGTTTCAATTCCATTAAATATGAAATAGAAATCGAAGTAGCGTTCATGCGTTCGTACAGCTTACCGTCTCCATGAACGGTGTATTTCATTTCTTAACTCTAAATGTTATGTAATATTATAAATGCATTAATATAATCGATATATATTATATATATGATATATAAATCATGAATACAATTCTGGATATAATGAATATTTTACCACATGAACAACTTGTAATTATAAAGAGTTTATTTTTGACTCAAGTACTAATGATCGTTAAAACGACTGTTATTAGCTTAAATAATAACATAGTGTTCATGACATGGTAATAAGTGATATAAAAGTAATAATGAACTTGAAAAAGGTTTTTAAGGAAGTATAAATTAACTCAAGTTTTTTATTAGGGATATTAAAGAATGATCGAGTCATGTCGGACCCGAGGTAAGGGATCCTACCCCTCTTTTTTTAAGTACACTCTTTTATGACATTCCTTTTAAGCTAATATTTCTTATTATTGGGATGTTCTTTTATATTACTATTACTTTAATTTTAATTTTAATATTATGAGAGACCCTATTTTCTCTCATCAATCCATTTTGGATGTTTTAAGTGGCGCCGTTAGGCTGCCGAGTTTTCGTAAGGGATTTTTCATCTCACTTTTAGTCCCGGGAGATTTATGCTACATTTTCCAACATTTCCTTTGAGAGGTGTATGTACTTCCCATTATTATACTCTTTGTGTAATATATTTTCATTTATTTGTATTTAAATATTCATTGTATAACCCTTCTTCAATGGGGTGTACGTTTCGAAAGATACCCAAGTCGGTAAGGGAACCGTTCACCCTCCTCTTTTTAAAAGACTTATTTTGTTATGTCTTTTAATTCACATAATATTAAGTTGGGATATGTTCTTATATATCTTTATTGATTTAAATTTTATGACCATGTGATGAGATACCCTTTTTATATCTCATAAACTATTTTCCTGAATTTTGATGTGACGCCGTTAGGCTATCAAATTTTTGCAAGGGAACTTCTTAACCCAAATTTGATTCTTTGGGATAAACTTGTACTCCTTGAATATGTAGTTCTATGAATATGTGTGAATAACATCTGATTGGTTTACACTTAATATACACTTATATTTGGTGTATTCTTCTATCACACATAATTATGTAATTGATTTATCCTTAAACCAAGGATACCGTCTTTGTAGGGGACTTCATCTCAGTCTCCATTCATTGAGGCATATTTTGTTTTATACACAACCTTCTTTTATACGGTGTATAAACCCCTTTGACTTTTGTATTTATCCAAAAAGGAATCTTTTTTATACGAAGCGTTTTACTAAATGACAAAATGGAATGTTTTTGTCGGACGTATGTGGCGACAATGACTTCTCCGCCGCCGTGACCATTATTTGAGTTTTGGATTCCTCTACAAGCCATACCTTTTTTGAAAAGAAAAATAAATACCATGTTTTACATTTATTTTATTTTGGTATTGAAAATGGTTTTCATAATGTTTTTATATCAATGTGTTTTGTTGATATCTTTTGATTGAAAAGTGGAAATGTTATGTTTCCTTTCTGCATGTTTTATGTGATACGATTATGTTATGGTTCTTGGGAATTATTATGAAGACGGGTGGTTCTATGATAAACTAAGGGTGGGTGAGCCCGATATAGCTCTCCCATTCATTGGGTAACGCGAAGGAGTGAAACGTTAAGGTTTCTCCGAATAGATTTAGGGAATATACAATGGTGGGTATTCCAAACGTAACCAAAAGGGTTACTCCCTACATAAGAATGTTATGAAATCCT
Organism: Viscum album; assembly: GCA_963277665.1. Lineage (NCBI taxonomy): Eukaryota > Viridiplantae > Streptophyta > Magnoliopsida > Santalales > Viscaceae > Viscum > Viscum album. Next base: position 249,067,369 of record OY728126.1, on the reverse strand, counting down.
CAAGTTACCTTTTATGTCTTATGATTTCTACGATTTATTCATGATTTTATGAGGTATGTTAAAGTGCCTATGTTTTATGGGTAAAGTATGATTTCATTCTTATGAATATATAAACTCAAGTTTCCTTTCCATATTTTTATAACCCTTACTGAGCTTTTTATGCTCATCCCAAGTTTTTTTGAAATGTTTTTCACAGGTCATGGGAAAGGTACATGATATGATGATAGGGTCAAGGAAGTGTCCAGAAAGAATCCATGCTTTATTTTTAAATATGTTTTCGTTGATGGGAAAAAATTAATACTATATTTTATGTAACCACTTTGATTAAATGTGGAATGTAATGCATGTTTTGTGATCTAATTCTATAAAACTCTAAACCTGAAAAGATCCTCAATGTGTAATCATGTAATAACTCAAGATTAAGTAAGGTTTAAGGTTGGGGCCTTATAGTTGATCTATATTCATCCTAGATGTGTGAAGATGTATTGAGATCTAAAATAAATGTTTTGTGGGGTATATTAAATGTTGATATTATATATTATGTTTCTGAGTTCATGGTATTTCATTAAGTTAAGGTTTATATAAAAAAATCGATATGGATGTTACAACCACTAATCATTCATTAATAGAAATTCAAAAACATCATCACATATTTTGTAATAAAAATCCCCAAAACCTCTAAAGTTTATAATATTATTTATGATATAGTTGATCATGTTATGAAGATAGAACACATAATTACTATTAGAGAAGATTTATAGCTTGATAATATTGTTATAATATAAATTATATGGGTGTTAAGGATGCATGGAGTACAATATTCTCTATTATCTAATCCAAATTTTATGTAATGCCCCGACCCCAGTTACCTAGAATCGGTGCATTATTACATAACATTAACTTGATACAAGGATTTATATCCCAAAATCATGATCAGTTGAGAAGCCTTGGAGGTATTAGATACATACATATGTTTTACATTAACTCATGAAAATAAAAATGTTTCCCCTTTAAACACTTCTATATTATTTATCCTATTTCTATAGGTTAATCATAATATAATTATTTTCATCCTAGAAAGTATATTGAATAAGAATGGTTTGAGCTCAGATGATCAGTAATGATAAAAATATAGTACAAACTTTCTTAAATAAGAACAAACATTTAATGCAATGTATAAGAAAAAAATCCTTTAAAACATAAAATTCATCATAATATGGTAAATATAAATCATAATAATGCCATTGACTTATTCACATGGATATTCTACAAGTTGAATAATCACATGAAATATCAATAGCCAATTTCGTAATGATAGAAAGCATAATTCCAGACATCATAACAACATAGTCACGGTCTTGTTCCAAGACTACAAATAAGATTTTGTCAAGGCCATGTGCCAAGACCCTAGTTTGTCTCATGAGACCTACTGATGCATCGAGGAGCTATAGAGGGAACCACACGTCACTTACTATGTATATTTCATTCCTCGTATGAAAAGGATTAAACAAAACATAAACATTTATATTAAAACTAGCATACAAAATGTCAATACATTATCCATAAACCACGGATTGTATAACAATAACACATCCAAATTCGAACATATCACAAAACCTTCTAATACAATATGGATGATTTGTTTCATAATAGAGTGACCTAAATCAAGAATAATATCCCCTAAAGGATGTTGACATAGTTGAAAATGATGAGTAAAACTCTTTGAGAGAAATATCCCATTTTGTGAAATCATTTAAACGCCACATAATTTAGAAATGAAGTAATTTAAAAGAAAGTTGTGAATAAAAGTTTCCCATACCACTTTGAATTTTTTTAAAAGTATTAACATTTTAAAACATTCCTTTCCATATAAATAAATCCTTAAATCCATTTTGAAAACCTGGACATCAATGAGAAATGATTAGAAGAATAAAACTTTATAACATTTAAAATGATATTTTAGTTTGAGTTCCGAAAAAAATTAGAGATTCTGGAATAAAAACAATTTATTAAATAAAATCATTATAGTTTTATGAGAATAAATGGATTCATGATATACTATGACAAATTATAATATATACACAAAATAAAAGTGAATTGGCACATAAAAACAAAGAAGTCTCAATGGAATGTAAGTTGAGATGAATTCCTTTATAATGATCGTATCCTTATTTTAAGGATAAATAAATGAAATAATTATGTGTGAAAAATATAAATACTATTAATATGATTGGATATTTAGTGTAAATCAATCAGAGAACATTCACATATATTCTTGTAAATGCCACACAAATGACATGGATGTTTAACTCAATGAATTGAAATTGAGTTAAAATTACAATTATCAACATAATATCGATGAATTGAAAATTTATCAGTGGAGTAATTATGTGTATCAAAAGTATATCCATAAAAAGGGGTGAATAAATTACTACATAAGTAAATAAATAATGATTTAACACATAATCTTGGAGTATAGTAATCACTGAAGATTGTGTAAAACCGAATGAGTGGAAACTGAACATTGAAATTACCTTATTGATTTGGTATCTTACGAAACATACACACCATGGAAGAAGTGTCATCCAATTATGATTAAAATACCCTTAAATTAATGTTTATTATGCAAATAATACAATCAAGGGTAGTTCATACACCACAAAAAAGTCAATAGTGGGAAATATAACATGAATCTTACGGGAATACAAGTGAGATTAAAACCCCTTACCACGTTGTAATCAATCGAGTCATATGTCCAAAATTTAATAACCACCAAATGAGACACCGAATACCATGAATATAAAGAGAATAATTATAATATAATTCCTATGTTAGTACACAATACATCACATGCAATAAATAAGTGGCGACCATAGAAATATCATGGAATTAAAAGTTAGATAAGAAACCCCTTACCATGTAATTTTCCTTAGTAAATTGTAGGTTTACCTTTTGTACAATGGTGAAATCATTTTTTTAATTATAAATGAACCAAATACTCATATATGATATCATATATGATCTTATAATATTTCATTTTTAATGATATTTTAGTTGTATCATTGATTTGGTTGTTAACTTATTCATTTTCCTCTATATGTTTTGTTTTGTAAGTCATGTTTATAATATATAGGCCTTATTTGATTCATATAATGAATGATATTAAGTTATTAAATATATTTTTTAATAATAAAATGAAAATTATTCTTAAATGATTATGATGGGGAATGAATCTCATCGCATTCGTGGAGACGGTAAGCCGTACGTACGCACGAGCGACAATATCATTATATTGATGGTGAAATCGCATGTAATTTTATGGTTTATCATATATACAGAATCATTAACATGTATTATTTATTATTTAAAACAGTTAACTGATTATTATACCCATCCAAATAATGAATTCTTTTATTATAAAACTACACCACTACTTGGAGGCGGTAAGCCGTACGTACACACCTACGGTGACTTTTTCCTTTATAGGATGGATTGAATAATGAATATGGTTGTACCATATTTATAATAACAACATATTACTTACAGTTTATTTGATTTATTATTTTTGTTTAGAAAAAAAATAAAGAGGGAGTGGATGAATAAATGAAAATGAAAGTGTGTGGTGAAATTATTACTTCTTCTTTGGTTGTTTCTTATTGAGATGATCAAAAGGGCTCCATTGGTAAGATTTATGATCAAATTAAGGCCTCTAGGATTACTTTAGTGATGTTGGGAAGATATTTGGGGAGGGTGGGTCTGAGACAAATGGATTTGGAGGTGTGGAATGTAGAAAATGGGAAGTTCCCTTTTCTAAGAGGGGTGAGAGGCACTTTAGGAAAAGCCTGAAATATTATTTTATAATAAAATAATTTTCAATTTCTAATGGTCCCAAAATGATTTATTTCAAGGATATGGTGGGGGTGGGTCGAAAAAATCTGAAATAATAGGTTTTAAATAGGTTTATGTCACCATATTAACCTTATCTTTTAGATTTAACTCTTAGTTTAATAGTATGACATTTACCTTATCTCTTTATATTTTTATATTATATGGTTATTAAAAAAACATTAACAAGCCAAAAAAACCCATGTTGTCTTTATATATATATATATATATATATATATAACCTTATCTATGACCCTTGTCAGAACGTAATAATTTTTTGAATATATTTCAACTAATAATATAGTATTTGGTTTAAAGACTCAATTATGTCAATTGTGACACTATTTAGTATTTGATTTTTTTGAAAGCCATTAAAACTTTTCAGTTACAATAAATTTTTTTAATCAACCCTAAAAAGTCATATTAACCTTGAAAATTATTGTAATTCATCAAAATTCTCAATTTACATTTATTTGTATATTTATAATATCAATTCTTTTAATATTTCATTAATAAGGTAATTACTACATCATCATTGTGTCATGTAAAAATTAAAAAATTTAATGTCTAAAAATTTTAAATAAAATACCTTAATGTAGGAAATATTCGTATCTTTATAATATATATATTTATAGTCAGATTTATCTTATTTGTAACCATATATAAAAATTGGTTTAGTTATTAAATATTGAATTTAACACTTTTAACTCTTCTTTAAATAAAATAATAACAAATGTCATAATCAAATCCTTGTGGACCAAAAAGGATCATATTTTATTTCTAAGGATGTTTTTGGTCTACTTACTCTTATCCAATAGAATTAGGACATGTGTTAGGGTAATAGTAATATCATTTTTATCCTTAATTGCCATATTTACTTATAATTGTGGTTAATAAATGTCAAACGTTAATATTCACAAAAAAAAATGTTTTCATGTTATTAAAACACATTTTACTTAATGATATTAACCATGTATCTCATATTTTGGAAATTAAACACATAGAAGATGTAAAAATATGTTTTATGCAAATTTTGAAATGCTCCTAGAAGGTGGGAAAAAGACGGTAAAAAGTTCAATAAACTTTTATATATTTGAACTTATTACTAAATGAATCCAATGAATTAAATTAAAAATATATAGATATTATGTTTAAATTATGAATTAAATAAATAAATAAATAAATATTTAAATATAAATAATGTTTTAAAAAATAACGCTGTGTTTTTCACTATTCATCAAAAATTGAATTTTTTCAGAAAAATACCAGAAGTTTACCCCTATGCAAATTTTGATTTTAAAAATTAAAAAAATGAATTATATGTTACCAAATTCAAATTATATAATTCAAATTAATTAATTTAAAATTAAATCCCATTTTCAAAACCAAATAGTGGGTTTTAAAAAAGTAAAAACTATCAAATGATTGACATGTATTTATTTCAAATTTAATAGTGAAATTACTTATATTAATATATGTTATATTAAATGATAAAAATATTATATAACTATAATTCCAAAACATTCAAATTATTACATTAACACTATAAATTATTTTGATTAAAAAAGTAGTTTTCAATTAAAATTTAGTATTTTTCAGTATTCATCAAAATAAGAAAGTTATCAAAAAAGTACCAAAACTTTATCCTAAATAAATTATTATGTGCCGATTCTAATGAATAAATTAATTTAATTAAATTTAATATATAAAGGTATAAAATAATGGTTTTAAAAGGGGTCTTCAATTAAAAGGTTGTAAATTTTCATTTTTTGAAAAATATTTATTTTAGCTGGAAAAATGAATTTGTTCTTATATTTTGCCTAAGAAGCCCATTATATAGATTCTAAAATAATATAGAGTATATAAAATTCAAAATTAAGATAATTCTATTCATAACCACTTTTTGAGGTGTTACATTTGTAAGTAGTGGTGCGCTCGAACTCGGTGTTTCGTGTAGTGAAAGCGATTGAATTAATTTAACTAAAATAACTTACTACGAAATCTTGGAATGTTACATTCTTCCACCCTTTTGGAAATTACATCCTCACAATTTTAAAAAAGGGCAGGGGAACTTCATTGAATGTCCCACATTGGTAAAAGAGTCAATAAAAATATCCCATTAAAAGAAATAAAGGGAATTTCAAAAGTCACGTGAGATGACCCATACTAAGATTCCTTGTCAGAAAACATGAATATAGAAGATAAACTAAGTGTCATGTTCTGATGGAGAGTGATAGAAAATATGATCTGGAAAAAGTTAACCACATGAAACCCATAAACTTCTAATGGGATAAGTGGTCATTCGTTTCCCAGTATGAAAATAAAACAGTCCACGTTTTTTGTTTTAAGTTACATTTACCAATGTTGAGGAATTTATTTATGAGATTGACTAAAAACATAAAGATATATAATTTATTTTTAAGTAGAGATTAATCCTTTCAAAAATTTCTACCACTAACTAATCATTTTCTTCAACCGATTATTATTCAAGATGACTTGGTAACACCTAAAGCACTAGAATTAACTTCTATAAAATCACATAATCCACAATGGATAAACTATATATTTACCTTTTCATTAGAGATTAACCGAAACCAAAATGTTGATTACAAGGTCAGATGATCCCTAAAAAGGAAAATCCATTCGAGAAAGAAATACTAATATTCATTTCTAAAAATAACCGAACAATACCCAATGTTCAATAAATTCCATTCAATAAACATTTTTCCTTAAAATCCTTCAATATAATCCAAACTAATATTGAAACCCAAAACATAGAAGAATTTTATTACCCAATCTTCCATGTTAAATTGTATCTCCAAATTACATCCAGTACTTTTAATGTCACATACGTAAAAGTAATTAACCTAATCACATATTCTCATTGGTAAGTTAATCATTTCCATAAATAACCCAAATCCCTACAAATCAACAATGAAAACGATGAAAAAAATCCACAATTACTCCTCAAATAATATCCCATAGTATTCTATTTTTCCTAGGCATATAGTGTTCCCAACAGGGCGAACAACTTCCGAAATATCATTTATCACTTAATCACAAAATCATTTTCCTATACTAAGGATATCCATTGGATAAAACATATAATCCCAAATCAACTTATTATTTATCAATAAAATAATTTTAAAAAAAGAATTAGTCACACTATCCTGGGACTTCACGTAGTCCATTGGTAGGTGATAAATGACAATCGCAATCTGATTTTTGGTTCGATTCCCACATCTTTGTTCGACGCAACGAGTTGTCACACAGTCTACGTGTTATCCATTTTCAAAAACATTTTTTTATAAAATTTCTAAAATGAGATAAAATTTTAAAATAACCATAACATTATTTCACAAAAATATTATATCATACCTTGCATTTTCATCCCAAAAGTTAATAACTTGTGATTGCCTCTAATTCAAAGATCATATAAACCCCAATTTTTATTTTTAACTATATAGAAAATAAAAAACTCAATTCTTCCTAAAATAGAATTTTTACATAATAAACAACAGGGTTATACATAAAAGATAATAGTCTTCCAATGTAATCTCATCAACAAAGAGCACTAATACTTTTAAACATTTCACAATCCATTTATATCCACATAGGTTCTTCCTTGAAAAATAATTTATCCAATAGAATAGGGCATTCACTCAAGTAATTTTTAGATCCACTACATTTATGGAAAATGACTATAAATAGAATCATGGGATTATTTTTTTCATCCATATTAATATTCATTTTTCCTCAGAAAATTCATTACTTTTTTTCCTTCATTCCCACACATAAATCATTTATTTGTTCCATTAGGACACTTTCCTAGGTGTCTCCTACAACATTTCTAGCATTATAGAAATTGAGATTTCTTTTCGCCATGGTCTACACTAATGTAGATCATACAATTTACAGCCTTTATCTTTTTTATTGAGTCCAGGAGTTGCTTAATATATATGTTTTTTATCATATTTTTGGAAAATTAATTCGGTATGATCACAATATCTTTTAAACCTATCAACATTCTATTTAGTTTCTCATTTACAACACTGTGACCACCTTGTACATCATGTTCAATGTTACTATGACTTCCTAGGAATCCATCCATTCATTAACACAAGAAAAAATAGTGTGAGTCATAAAATCATGTAGTGAATATCATTACACCTTATTTTCAATATAAAAAAAATTAGGATTAAACAAGGTTATTTATTCTCATCTTATATTAAAATCCTTCAAATATGTTTTAACGAAAATGTGAATTATCCTATGAATATCTTCTGAGAGTCCGTAACAAAGAGTATAGCAAGCCCATTTTCGTGTACCATGATACCTCAGGTCAAGCCCAAAACTCAATGTCAGAGTTTTCACTCCTTGGTAGATTCGTGCCAGAGCTGGCTCTACCTTCTCATATCCAGAAAAAAAAAATTATTAGAAAAAATCACATAATATTTACATTACCCAAATTTTTGGATGTTATTCTATACTAATCCCCAATTCCTATCTTAGGGCAGTGTTTCCAATTCATAGTTTGTTTCTAAACCAAGCTTCCAATGCTTGCACTAAAATTCCTCTGATACCAACTATAATGCCTAGACCCCAGTTACCCAGAATCGGTGCAATATTACATAACATTGGCATCATACAAAGAATCATGTCACAGAAGACCGATCGATTTATTAACTTAGGAGGTACTAGATACAAAAATATGTTTCTCATTACATCATAAAATAAAAAAACAACATTGTGTCCAATTTTAACACTCTTATAGTCCTTAGACAATTTATGCAGGTTAATCGTAATATACTGATTTTAATCATGGTAAAAATAAAACATACAAAGTGGTGAGCTCAGATGCTCAGTAAGGATAACCATATAGCAGAAACTTTCATAAATATTGATAAACCTTTACGGAAATTTATAAGACTAAAACAAAACCATTTTTGACTTAAACAGCATCATAATATGGAAAATAATAATCAAAATAATGCCATTTACTTATTCACATGGATATTCTACTAGTAAAATAATCACATGCAATATAAATAACCAATTTCATAATGATGTAATGCATAATGCCAGACATAATACCCACTTAGTCACGGCCATGTGCCAATACTACAAATATGATTTTTTTCAAGGACTTATGCCAAAACAATAGTTAGTCTCATGAGACCTACCGATTCATCAAGGAGCTATAATGGGATCCACCCATCACTTACTAAGTCAAATGAATTCCTCATATGAAAATTTTTAAACATAACATATAAATTTGTATTAAAACTAGCATACGAAAGGTCAATACATTATCCATAAACCGTAAATGGTATAAAAATAAAACATCAAAAGTCGAACATATCACAAAACCATCAATACAATATCAAATATGTGTATCATAAAAAATAAATCATGATCAATAATAATATCCCGTAAAGAATGTTGACATAGTTGAAAATGATCAGTAAAAATATTTTAGAGAAATTACTATTTTTTCATGAAATAATTTAAAAGTCACCTTATTTATAATGTAATTCATTTAATAGATAGTTTTAAATCAAAGTTTCCCATACCACTAATAAACAATTGAAAGGAATTAACATTTTAAAACATTCATGTCCATATAAATAAATCCTTAAAACCATTTTGAAAAAATGGGCATTAATGAGAATGGTTTAGATGAATAAATGTTTAATACATTTAAATGATATTTTAGTTAGAGTACATAACAAAATGAGAGACTCTTGAATATGAATAACTGAGGAAATAAAAACATTATAATATCATGATAATAAAGGGATTCCTAATATTCTATGTCATGTATCGTATATACACCAAATAAATGTGAATTGGAGCATAGCAACAAAGAAGTCTCAATGGAATGTAAGTTGAGATGAATTCCTTTATAAGGACCATATCCATCGGATAAGGATAAATCAATGACATAATTATGTGTGGAAAATACAAATATTGTAAATATTATCGGATATTCTGTGTGAATCAATCAGAGTACATTCATACATATTATTGTAAAAACAACACCAATGACTTGGATGTTTAACTCAATGAATTGAGATTGAGTTAAAATTACTCTTATCAAGTTCATATCGATTAATTGAGAATTTATCAATCGAGTGATTATGTGTATCAAAGTAATATCCACAAAATGGGAGTGGAAATTAAGAAATAATTAAAAAAATAGTGATTTCACACATAATCATGTAGTACTATAATCTATTAAATTTGCGTAAAACCGAATGATTGTAAAGTCAAATTTGAAATTCCCTTACTGATTTGGTAATATACGAAACATAAACCCCATGGAAGAAGGTTCATCCAATGATGATGTAAATACCCATAAATTAAATCATATTACACAAACAATACAATCATGGGTAGTACATACGCCACAAAAAAATATAATAGTGGAAAATATAGCATGAATCTCACGGGAATAAAAGTGAGATGAAAACCCCTTACCATGTTGTAATCAATCGAATCGTATGACAAAAAGTTTATAAACACCAAATGAGTCATATAATACCATGAATATAAATAAATTCATGATAACATATATAAAATTTTAGTACACAATACACCACATGTAATAAATAAGTGTCAAATAGTGGAAACTCACGGAATTAAAAGTGAGATAAGAAACACATTACCTTAAACTTATCCTTATTATAGTGTAGATTAACCTACTGTATAATAGAAATATCACTGTTATTAAATTATTAAATAACCAAATACATAAATATGATATCATATATGATCTTCTAATATTTATTTGTTAATGATATTTTAGTAGTATCATTTTTTTGGTTGTTAACTGATTCAATTTCCTTAATATATTTTGTTATATAAGTCATGTTTCTTTTGTATAAGTTGTATTTGATTCATATAAAGAATAATATTAATTTCTCAAAAATTATTTTTATTCATAAAATGAAAATTATTCTTTAATGATTATTTTGGGGAGTGAATCACATCGTGTTCATGGAGATTATAAGTCGCATGTACGCATGAGCGGCAATATCATTGTATCAATGGTGAAATAGTATGTATTTTGATGGTATATAATATATAAAAGTTAATTAACATGTTATATTTATTATTTACATTAGTTATCCTCATTATTATACATATCCAAACACTCAAGTGTTTGAATTAAAAACAACACCATGATGTGGTGATGGTAATTTATACATACGTACGTATAGTGACATTGTTATTTATATGATATATAGAATAACGAATATAGTTGTAACATATATATAATAAAATCACAGTATGTATAAGGTACTAGATTTATTAATTTGTTATGGATACAAAAAAAATAAAGAGGGAGTGGAAGAAGAAAGAACTTGAAAGATGGTGGTGAAATTGTTACCTCTTTTTCGGGTGTTTCCTTTTGAGTTGATCAAAAGGGATCCTTAGATTGAATTTATGTTCAAATTTAGGCCTCTAGAATGAATCGAGTGATGTTGGGATGATATATGGGCAGGGTTTGGCCGAGCCAAATTGCATTGGAGTTGTGAAATTTAGATAAGGGGGTGTTCCCTTTTATAAGAGGGGTGAGGGGAACTTTAGGAAAAGATTGAAGTATTATTTTATAATAAATTAATTTTCTGTTTATAATGGCTCAAAAATTATTTATTTCAAAGAAAAGGTGGGCATGGATCGACATCCTATCATTAATTATATTTTATATAGGTTTATGTCACCATATTAACCTTATCATCAAGATTTAACTCTTAATTAAATTATTTGACATTTACAATGTATCTTTGTATTTTTATATTATATGATTAATAAACATACTATTAAAAGTCAAGATAACCCCATGGGGTTCATTATTAATATATATAACCTTATCTATGTCCTTGTGCCAATCCATATATTTTTTGAAATATTATATCAATTAATAATATAGTATTTGTTTTAAGAACTCTTTATGTCAATTTTGACAATATTTAATATTTGATTTTATTAAAAGACTCAAAAACTTTATCACTTTGAATAAATTTTTTTTAATCATCCGTAATATGTCATATTAACTTATAAAATTATTTGAATTAATCAGAAGTCTCAATTTACGTTTATTTGGATATTTATAATATCAATTATTTTAATATTTCATTAAAAAGGTAATTAATGAATCATCATTGTGTAATTTATAATTTAAAATAATTAATGTCTAAAAATTATAAATAAAATACCTTTATATAGGAAATATATTTAGCTTTCTTATTAATATTTATAGTCAAATTTATCTTTTTTTTATCCCTTATTAAACATTGAATTTAAATCTTTTAACTCTTCTTTAAATAAAATATTAATAAATGTCCAAATCTAATCCAAGTGGACCCAAGACGATCATATTTTATTCATATTGCTTCTTTGGTCGATTTAAACTTATCCAATAGAATTAGGACATCTATTAGTGTAATTAAAATATCATTTTCACCCTTAATTACCCTATTTACTTTCAATCATGGTAAATAAATGTCAAAAGATACTGTTCAGAAAAAATTATTGTATGTTTATTGAACCAAATATTACTTACTGATGTTAGCTGTGTCTCTTGGATTTTTTAAATTCATCTCATAGAAGTGGTAAAATTATTTTTTATACAAATTTTAAAATGCTTTTAGAAGGTGGGTAAAAGACGGTAAAAAGTTGAATAAAATTTTATATATATAAACTTATTATAAAATGAGTCAAATGAATTAAATTGAACATATATAGGTATTATATATCCATTTGGACATAGAATAAATAAAATAAATAATTATTTAAATAAAATGTTGATTTTAAACAATAAAGCAATGTTTTTCACTATTCAAAAAAATGGTATGTTTTCAGACAAACACAAAAAATTTACCAAAAGATAATTTTGATATTCTGAATTCATAAATGAATTTTATTTTACGAAATTAAAAACATATATGTTTCATTAATTAGTTTAAAATTAATTCCTGTCGTCAAATCCAAAAATTATGTCTTTAATACGTAATAACTATCAAAAGATTGACTTGTTGACTTGTGTCTATGTCAAATTTAAATATCAAATTACATATAAGGACCTAAATTGTATTAAATGATAAAAATATAATCTAATTATACTTTCAAACCATTAAAATTCATAATTTATCATTATAAATAAGTTTGATTAAAAAATTTGTTTCAATAAAAATTTAGTATTTTTCAGCAATCATCAAAATATGAAAGTTATTAGAAAAGTACCAAATCATGATCCAAAATTAAATTTTATGTCATGATTCTAATGAATAATTTAATTTAATTAAATTGAATATATAGAAGTGTCAAATATTGGTTTTGAAAATAGTTTCCCATTAAAAGGTGGTAAAATTGCATTTTTTTAAAATACTTCTTTTATCTAAAAAATGAATTTTCTCTGATATTATGTCCAAGAAACACATTATATGGATTCTAAAATTATATGGAGTATATATAATTTAAAATTTAGTTAATACTATTAGTAACCTTTTTTTGAATGGCAAGTTTTGATAAGTCGTGGCGCGCTCGAACTCGGTGTTGCGTGTAGTGCAAGCTGTTGAATTACATTAACGAAAATAACATTCTATAAAATCTTGGGTGTTATATTTGAGGTTTATGTCAATGCTCCAATGATTTATTTAGTAAGTTGAACATACAGAGTAGAGATTTGGTACTACATATCATCCTCAGATATATGTTTAGTCTATTAGAGCCTTATAAATCCTAGAGGATATTCTCTATCCTATTACATGGATTTGGAATGTGGTTGGGATAAAAAATTTCCTATGGTTATGATTTATCAGATCAATAGTTTCACATGATCTTTGTATGGTGCCTTATGATAATTTATATTGAAAAAAGTGTATAAATACAATTTTATAAGATGAGGTTAGTAAAATATTGTAATTAATGATTGTGATAGCAAAGTAAATGGATGAAAAATTCTGATTCATTCAACATCACATCATAAGAGCAGAGAGTAAAATGAAATTTTATACTGAAAAATAATTAGTGAAATATAGAATATTATATTGGTTAGAATGTTTTCTTATGAATATATACCTGGAATAAGGTTGTGAGATTTATAAATAAAAGAATGGTAATCCCTATGTATATTATCTCCTTTGAGATTCTAGATCGACTAGGGATTGTAACCTTTCACTTGGGACTCCCAGGAAACCCCATATATTTTAATGATTTTTTCGATGTATCTCTCATGATAATGTAAAAATATGATAAATAACATGTACTAAATGAAGATTTCATACCATTGGAGATTTATCTTTACTACAATTAGCAACAAGTACAAGTCTTGTTTCTTTGAGATAATGTGTTATAGAACAAGAATACTCACCATGTTAATGTTCATAGGATAAATCATAAATTCGAATTAGTTAACTAAGAACATGAGGACTTGATGAAACTGTGATGCTGTCATTTATTTGTATTAGAGTAGTTATATTTATAGGGTGAAATTCATTTTATAGGGGGTAGAATGTAACACCTAGATATTGTATAATATATTTCTATTTAAATAAGTTTAATTTATTATATAGTTTCTGATATATGAAACCCTATTTCTTAATGAATTAAACAATAGTGTACCATTATAAACTAGTAGTTAAATTGGTTGAATGAAAATGAATAACCAAAATTCAAAAATATATAAAAAATTAAGGAAAATAAATTTATATGTAATTACACAATATTTAATTAAAACAATACATGTTTTAAAAATACATTTTCCCTCAACATGGTTTCTTTTTTTAAACAATAATACAACTAATTAATTCCGCTTTTATTAATATTAATATAATAAATTAACAATATTTATAAAATTACCGTTTCAAAATTATCATATAGTGAAATTTATAGAATTATATGAAAAGATTACTTTTTGATGAATAATGAAAATACTGATTTTATTTAAAATTATCATTTCATTTAAATCACATAAAAATTCCCATATTTTAAAATGGGTTTAAAATTAATATTAGGTTATTTATATTATTAATAATACTATTATGGTCATTTTATTTTTTTTATTTTTTGTATAAAAAATTGCACACTTAGGAAACTTGTTTCTTCTTCAAAACTATTTTTCGTTACATTGTGCATGTTTATATTAAAATAATTTCCACCACATATAAGGATTTGATTTGATAAAATGGATTAAATATTTGGAATTATAGTGTTGAAATTATTTAATGAGGCCACTTTTTTGTCATAATGAATATTAAGAATAATTAAAATTTGTCATAGCTGTAATGGTTAAACTAGTTTACCAGGGGGAGCAGGGTTAAACCAAAAGATAAGGGAGAAATTTCTATTTATAATTTTACAAATCCCATTGTATGGATATATTTACATATAAATCTATAAAAAAAATTAATTTATTTTTATTTTTAATCATTTTTATAATCATTACATTATATTGTTTTCTTTTAACAAATTCCTAGTGTTTCCTCCCCCACACATATAAAATAACACCCATTATTTATATTATTTGAACTAATATTATCATTATAGTTTGAAAAACATAAATAATTATAATATCAATTTTCCTATACACAAATTATAGGTTCTGGTATTCCTAAAATACCGTTATAGGGGTCCTTATTAAAGGACTTAAGGGAAAACTGTTGGAGAAGTGGTAATCATCTTAAAGGACCTATTTAAATTATTTCATAATATAAAAATAAATATATAGAATTTATAATAATATTATAAATCAACAGTCTATAATATACTTCTATTTTATAATTATTATTTAACCACTAATATCCATCCACTATTACAACAAATGAGAGCTGAAAGCATTACTCATGAGATCATGTGTACTACCCCCTCAACGTTTTGATACAATTATTAATCCATCAAAGTATTTGAGGGGTGGTTATTTTAAGGGGTTTTTGGTTTATACATGATATTAGTGACATATTTTCCTATGTAATTTTATTTCTTATCTGCATTGTTAAATTCATATTTGTTGGAAAATTATAGCATTTCTCACACATACATGTGGTCTACCAACACCATGAAGCGATGTTATTTGTTTTTCGATTACTATCTAAAGAGATGATAATAAGGTCATATTTAACGAATATATATGATATATATGATATTTAAAATACATAAATATGAATTATTACTTTTCATTATTTCGTTCCATCGGTTGTAATGTTAAAACAACATTCATGCGTACGTATGTCTTACCGTGTAAATGAAAGATGGAATTCATTTATCTATATATATATTTTTGGATGTCTATAAATATATATATATATATATTATGTAATATATATTATATTTATACCATGATTAATATTATGGATATGATGGAACCAAGATCAATGTACAAGACCAAAACTACTGAACCCAAATTCTCATGAAAAATGAAACAGTTAACACCTCTAAATGATAATTTTAAAAAATAAAAGTTAATAAATTGGAATTAAAATATTATAAGTAGATAATATATGATATTAAATTTATAAAATTTTATATTTTATTGATTTATATTAAATATAAATTTATTATAATGATGGTTAATGATCTTTTGATGAAACTCACAGTGGATGTATAGATTTTCATCGCACTATTATTTCTCTGAGGAACATTCCATATTAAAAACTTGTTTCTTTTATATTTTTGATATAATTACCATAAATAATTTTTATTATTATTATCCAGAATATTCTGTGGATTTAAATAGAAATCTATTGCTCTTTCTATCATGTGTCTGATGATTCAACTTTTAACAAAAAGGTAAGGGTTTTATGTGACTATCTCAGTTTTTAACAGATATGTTATTGATGATGCCTTATATAATGGAATTTTCTCATCAAAAAGTCAATAATATCAAAAAAAATTATTATCAATTTATTATTTATTGATATTACATATTTTATTTTCATTTTACTTTCTTTAGGGGCTCATGAGACTAAATGGATATTTTAATGTAAAATCGACATTATATATATCTTCATTCGAAAATCACATTTCTCTAATGTCAATGTTTTCTAAAAACATTTGATGATTTTTTACTATTAACTAGTGATTATTTAAATTATATATTTACCCATATAATTCTTTTAACAAAATGGATAAAATTGAATATTTTTTTAAATGAGTTATTTTTTTATTTTTTCTAAAAATATGAATGTAATCATTTGTTAACATGCTTAAAATGAATATAATTTCTCACAATCAGGAATTCCCAGTGCTTTGGATATTCTGCTACAAGTTTGTATGGTTCCTCGCAAAAAAATATTTTTTCCAAATTATTTTGTATATTTTTATATTTTAAGAAGAAATTTCAATGTGATAAGGGAATTTTCCTTCATAAATAATCCATGTGAAATTTTAATGAAATTTTCAACAAAGATGACATAATTTGATGTTACATAAGATAAACTGTGGATCTGATCCATATATTTCTACCCTATAATTTTTTATTATGGTTTTTCTCGATAATATATTTAATAAAATTAATCATTTTCCATGGGTTCTGCTTTATTAAAATTTTTAATTGTTTATGAAACTCATTTTATGCCAATGAGTTATGATATATGATTAATGATTTAAGATCTTTGGGAACACATAGCAATAAATTATGATTATTTGAATTGAGGATTTATAATTATATACCGAACCAATTTATTGTGTAGATATGGATATCTAATGAGTTATTAAGGGCTAGAATGGTGTGTGAACTAAGTTCAGTGCGGTACGCTGTCTACTATGTTGGTATTTTAATAAAATGATGAATAATAATATAATTGAATGGGGAGTGAAACAAATCCAATATGATATTATTGGAAGTGATAACTCACTAGGGAAATTATTTTCATTGATTATGTGTATGCCACAAAATTATTTCTTAGTCCGATATTATAATTTCATGGATTATAATTGTTGATTACTATAGGACTTGGGTCTTATGAACTAAAAAGATTTATTCCTTGATTCAATATTGTAATAAATGATTTAATTGGTGTGGTTTTAAAATATCAATCTCATGTTAACACACAGTTATTCTCATGTTAGGTTTAAGTAGTCATTGATAAATATATTTTATTGTGATATATTAAATTAATTGTGAGTTTAATGTCATGTCATATTCTATTGTTAGAATTATGAAACCAGAGCTATGTTGAATTTGTGATATAATAAATAAAATTCTACAGAGGTGGAATGATTGGATTTACCTAGGATGGGATTGTGTGTTATTATATGTAATTTCATGTTTTTAATCTATTAAAACCCACCAATCAAGTAAGATAACCTAAAAAACAAGAATATTTTGGTACCTGGTTTACACCTAAAATTCACGATATGGTGGAAATGGATGGGTAACTACTACCCATCTTCTGGAGTTCTGTCCTCCAATTAATATGGTGATATAGTAGTGGAATGTGATTATTGAATGAGGAAGTGGTTATATGGTTATGTTATGTATTGTTGGTTATGTGGGATTGGTTTAATGTTATGCAATGTGGTTGTGGTTTTTAAATGACATGGGTAGTAACATTTAGTTTTTTAGGACTCTAGTTTTTGAATCATTTTACCCCTTTATCTTTCCTTTTTGGAGAATATCAATATGGTATAGATATCCTATATCTCTTATACCTCATTATCTATTTATTGAGTCTTAAAATCCCTATAGATATTATCATAAATATTTCAAAATATAGAATCCGTACTTATAATAGAAATATAACATCTAAAATAAGAATTATTGTGACCCCTATAAACTTAGTTTACAGATCGTCTCATGAGTGAAAATATTTTCACAAACTAAAATATTAAACATCAACAAAACCAACACATCATAAAACATGATTCCATTGTAATAAATCATTTCCATATCTTTAATTTTGAAACCCATTTAGATTTCATTTAATTGTTTACATGATTATATTTTCATATTAAAAAATATATAATCCATGAGAAACCTAGATAATGATACACCATAATATTTTACCTTCAAATAATACTAATTTCCAAAATTTAATATGTTTTTTCAACTCTTTAATGTAAAAAAATAGTAAACACAAAAAACGTGTTTGTATTCTTTTAGGTTACCTACATTCATGGATAAAATATCAATAGACATGAATTGTGATATTTCACATATAATTTCCCTTCTATAAAAGAATTTAAATTCAGTAACCTTTACGCATTGGGCACAACACCCTAATATAAGGGATGATACCCTTATGTGAAATTCTATGTAATTAATGTACATATAGACATCATTTTCATTACCTTAAAATAACCTTTATGATTCTTCATATACCCATATACGGTCATCCAAATATCTTCATGCTTTTCTTCTTAACAATGAAATGATTGTTATATATGCCATAAACCTTAAATTAACAATCTTGATACCCTTAATCTCTAGAACAAGTGAAATAGAATTATTGCCTCATTCTGACTATTATGTGAACCTCAAAATATTGATAAATCTAATATAACCACTAGATTAATTATTATAATAAAACATGCTATAAATTAAAACACGTGATTTCACGGTCACTTGATCAACCATCAGTACCTATCATAGTTTAAAATTATCATATTCATATTTTTATAGAATCATCAATGTGGTATGATCATGAATTTTCATTCAAAAATAAACTTGAATGAACCATAAGTCCTCATGTTTTGATGATCATATCATGAGTAGTTTTGTGTCCATGTATAGATCAGTATTCAATCTCATGCACATGGGAAATATTGAGTTTAATGTTTAAATAAATTGGATAATTTCGTTTTACCCTTCATGTGTGAACTTCTTTAAATGTGGCTAGTTATCACTACCAGTTTATCCCATGTCGCATTTTTTACAAAGGCTGATTAATTATGATCATCAATGAATCTAAAATTCCCAAATATGATCATCTGGTGTTACTGATCACCATGGTCTTCCAGTTCCAAACCACACATGAAAGAAAAATCACTATATTCCCTAATTTTGTGAATACCCACGCACCATAATACCTTCTGAAACAGGTGTATGTCCTCACAAATGTTCTCACATGAACCATTCACCTACTTCCTAGAGAGCTAAGTGGTTACCTTCAGCATGACCACAAATTTTTCTGGTTTAGCTACTTGGGTTATATCGTTGTTTTGTTTTATCTATTTTTTATAACACATATTCTCAAAACTCATGCAAATGATGATTCCATTAACAAATACATTCCTTGTATACTAGATGAACCAGTAAGAACCTCATTCATTTTAATCAACCTTTTATTTTTTTCACAAACAGTACCCCTCCATTGGTAATTAAGATATAGTATATATCACTAATGTTCACACAATATCAATAATTATATATTAATACATGTTAACAAATATAATAAAATTTCTTAGGGGCCCAAAAAACATACTTTGGATATTTATTTGAAGAAATATTTTTTAGTAAAATCATCATTTTCTCTCTCGCCTTTATACTAAATGAAATAAAAATCATCAATTTAAATAAAAAGGCATTTAAATAAGAGAAATATATAAATTTCCAAACTTTTTTCAATAATTTTAAATGGATACCTTTTATAAGGCCCCAGCCTTAAAAATTACTTAATCTTGAGTTATTACAATATTACACATTGAGGATCTATTTTGGTTTAGAGTTCTAGAGAATTATATAATAAAACTTGCATTATATTCCTCATTTAAACAATTTGGGTACATATAAGATAGTATTCATTTTTTCCCATCAACGGAAACATATTTAAACTAAAACATGGATTCTTTCTTGACACTTACTTGACACGATCATCAAATCATGTACCCTTCCCTTGACCTGTGAAAAACATTTCAAAAACATGGGATGAGCATAAGAAGATCAGTAAGGGATATAAAAATATGGGAAAGAAACATGGGTACGTGTATATATAAGAATCAATGAAATCATACTCTACTCATAAAACATAATAACTTTAACATACCTCATCAAATCATGATTTAATCATAGAAATCATAAGACATAAAGGTAACTTGAGGCATTCATAACATTCTTACGTAGGGAGTAACCCTCTTGGTTACGTTTGGAATACCCATCACAGTATATTCCCTAAATCTCTTCGAAGAAACCTTAACGTTTAACTCCTTCACGTTACACAATGCATTGGAGAGCTATATCAGGCTCACCCGCCCTTAGTTTATCATGGAACCACCCGTCTTTATAACAATCCCCAAGAACCATAACACAATCGTACCACATAAAACATGCATAAAGGAAACATAAAATTTCTACATTTAAATCACATGATATCAATACAACACATTGATATAAAAATATCATGAAAACCATTTTCAATACCAAAATAACATAAATGTAAAATAGGGTATTTATTTTTCTTTTAAAAAATCGGTATTGCTTGTAGAGGAAGCTGAAACTCAAATAATAGTCACAGCGGCGGAGAAGTCGTTGTTTCCGCATACATACGCCAAAAACATTCCCTTTTGTCGTTTAGTAAAACTCTTCGTATAAAAAAGATTCCTTTTGGAGAAACGTAAAAGTAAAAGGTGTTTGTACACCGTATAAAAGAAGGTTTTGTATAAAACAAAATATGCCTCAATGAATGGAGATTGAGACGAAGTCCCATACCTCAGGTCCGACTTGACTCGATCGTTCTTTAACATCCTGAGTAATAAAATTGAGTTAATTTCTACTTGCTTAAGAACCTTTTTCAAATTCATTATTCCTTTTATATCACTTATTACCGTGTCATGAACACTATGTAATTATTTATGTTAATAATCATTGTTTAAATGATCATTAGTACTTGAGTCAAAAATAAACTATTTATAATTAAAAGTTGTTCATATATCCATTATATCTAGAGTTATACTCATGATTTAGATATCATATATATCATATATATCCAGTATACACATGCATTTATAATATTACATTACGTTTAGAGGTAAGAAATGAAATGCACCGTTCATGGAGACGGTAAGCGGTACGTACGCATGAACACTACTTTCATTTCTATTTCATGTTTTATGGAATAAAAACATAATGATACATAATAGTATTATAATTCTAGTATGGTATCATATATAATATCATTAAATATATCCTTTATACATACCACATATGATATTAACAAATCAAACCACTTTGATGGGGCGGTAGTCCGCACTTCCTAAAATGAAGATATCACGTTTACCCATAATGGAAACCATAAAATTATGCCATAAATAAAAAATACAGAAGCTTAAGTAAAACATAAACATATTATATATCATATACAAATATAGTGACATCTTAATGGCCACCTCTCATGGTGTTAAAAGAATATCGAACAATCATCGTTTCGTGAGGCAGAAATTCGCCATCCACGGAAACAATATGTTCTTTAACCATTAAATGTAGGTGTGTGTAAGTGTAGCTCAAATAATTCTTATAAAAACATCCTAGTATATGTAATAAACTGGTTTTGGTATAAAATAAATGAATAAAAAGAGTTTATGGGGTTGGAGAAGTAAAATAAAACATAAGAATACAACAGAAGACAGTACCTCTAAATCGGGTGACACTTTTTGATTTGAGCTCAAAGGCTTAATTGGGAAGACTTATGCCCAAAGTGAGGCTTCTAAGAGTTATAGAGGGATGTGTAGAGAATAAATGGTTAGGGGTTGGCCGATCCAAATGCTTTGGAAGTGTGGGTAAGGAGGTAGAGGTGGGGGCTATTATAAGATGAGAGGAGGGGCACTCTTGGAAAGGTATAAAAGGATACTTTATTATAAAATGATTTTCGTATTTAAAAGGTCACAAAATTATATATTTTTAGGAAAAGGTGATAATAGTTTTAAATAAACCCATCCAATATTTTTTTGACATGTGTAGGTATTAGATTTTACATTAACTTTTCATTTTATTTAAATCGTTTAATAATGAGGTAATCGCTCCATCATCATGGTGTCATAAATAATTTAATTTATTTAATGTCTAAAAATTATAGAAAAAAAACAATGATGTATGAAATATTTTTATCTTTATAATGAATATTTATAGGCAAAAATATGACTTGTATAACTCCATTTAATTATTGTTTTAGTAAAAGAACTCATGTTTGTGAAATTTTTACTTTAACATTAAATAAAAAGATATTAATGTCATTTTCCTTCCAAATTGGCTCCATGGGGTCCCTAAGTTTACCCATGGATTTCCATGATCGTCCATGATACATCTAATAAGGGTAGGACATGTTTCAAGTTCATTTCATATTATTAGAACATTATTCTTACCTTAAATTACACTAATTACCTCCAATCGTGATTAAAAACATAAAAGGTACTATTCACCAAAAAATTATTTTGATCCCATTGAAACACATTTTACTTATTCATGACAACCTTGTATGTCTGATTTTTGAAATTAAAAACATAGAGGTGGTAAAATTTCATTTAAATGAAAAATCAGTTTTTTATGTACCACTTAGTGGTTTCACTATTCATCATAAATTGAAGTTTTTCATAAAAATACCAAAACATCACCCTAAGCTATATTTGATATTCTGAAATAAAAAATGATTTCTATTTTACAAAATTCAAAACATAGATGTTACATTAATTAATTTAATAATTAATTCCCGCTGTTAGAGAAAATATCGTGTTTTTATGAAACAATAAGTATCAAAAGATTGACACTAGTTTAAGTCCAATTTCAAAGTGAAATTAATTCCAACAACCAATATTGGATTAAATGGTAAAAATATATTCTAATTGAACATTAAAACCAATTCAAAAGATAATCTAATCATATAAATAAATTAGATTAGAGAGAGGGTTTGAATTAAAATACAACAGTTTTCACTATTCATTAAAAAAATGAACATTATCAGAAAAATACCATAAATTTATCCAAAGTAAATTTCAATGTCCCAATCATAAAGAATAATTTTATTTTGACAAATATAGCTTATAAAATTGTCAAAAGTTTGATTTAAAAATGGTTTTCCATCATAAGGCAGTAAAATAATCTTATAAAAATATTAGTGTATTCCATGCTTAAGATTGGATTTATTCTCATTTTAAGCCTCTAAAACACTATATAATTCATTAATAGACATAGATAAAAATATATATTATTCATTAATTACATGGGATGTTACATTCTTCCCCCCTTTTGAAAATTGCTTCCCCGTAATCTATTTACTTATCGAATAAGTGGGGGTATTTATCCCTCAGTGCATTTTTAGATTCCCATGTTGCCTCTTCAATCATGTGGTTTTTCCAAAAAAAACCTTTACCTGATGAATCACCTTATTCTATAACACCTGATCACTATGTTCATGAATATGGACCGGTTGTTCCTTATAAGATAGGTTCTCTTCTAGCTGAACTACCTCTGGACTCGAAACATGAGATGGATCTGGCATGTACTTCATTAACATTGAAACATGAATAATATTGTGTACCTGAGATAAAATCGGATATAAAGCCACTTGGTAAGCAACTGATACAACTCTCTCCAGAATTTCATATGGTCCAATGAACCTTGGACTAAACATTCCTTTCTTACCAAATTGCATCACACTTTTTCATGGTGAGACTTTGAGAAAAAAATGTTCACCTACCTCAAAAGAGAGATCCTTCCTCCTGTTGTCCACATAACTCTTCTGCATGCTCTGAGCTATTGTCATGTGTTTCTGTATCACCTGAACTTTATCTGCCAACTCTTTTACCAATTTTAGTCCCATCAGCTTCCTTTCACCCACTTCATCTCAGAAAGCTGGAGTTCGACACTGCTTCCCATATAACTCATCAAATGGTGCCATCTGTATACTGGAATGAAAATTGTTATTATATGAAAATTCAACCAAAGAAATATGTTGGTCCCAAAATCCCTGATAATCCATCGAACAAGCATGTAGCATATCCTCTAATGTCTGAATTGTTCGTTCTGACTACCCATCTAATTGAGGATGAAAACCTTTACTAAAATTTAATTCAGTACCCAACGACTTTTGAAGGGCTTTCCAAATGATAGAAGTGAACCTGGGATCACGGTCACAAAAAATAGAGATAGGAAATCCATGTAACCTGACTATCACTTTAAGATACCAATGGGAAAGTTTATCTAGGGTAAACGTATCTTGTATAGCAAGGAAATGAGAAGATTTAGTCATGTGATCAAAAATAACCCAGATTTCATTTTTACCTTGAGATGTCTTCAGTAATCCCACAACAAAGTCCATGGATATATTCTCCCATTTCCACTCTGGCACTGGTAAAGGCTTAAGAATCCCTTTCAGTAACTGCCGCTCTCCTTTAACCTGTTGACATGTCAAACACTTCACAGTAAAATCAGCAATATCTCTTTTCATTCCATCCCACCAGTAATACTCTCGCAGATCTTTGTACATCTTAGTACTGCCACAAAGAACTGAAAACGGATAACTATGAGCTTCACATAACAACTCTCTCTTCAACTATGAATCACAAGTCACACACAATCTCTTCCCAAATCTCAAAACACAATCATTATCAATGTTGAATTTAGGATACTTACCTTTCTAAACCAGCTCTACCATTTCCTGCAACTCACTGTCTTGCTTCTATGCTTGCTTGAATCTGTCTGATAGAGAAGATTTCACTGATACCTGAAACAAAACAGAAGGACATCCTGAACCAACAACTTCTATTCCATAGTTCATCAAATCATTAACCAAACGATCATGTTCCAAACGCAAAATTGTTAATGAACCATTGCTTTTTCGACTCAAAGCATCAGCCACTTAATTTGATTTTCCCAGATGGTAATGAATTGTACAATCAGAATCCCTGATTTCTTCCAGCCACCTCCTCTGTCTCATGTTCAATTCATTATGTGTGAATATATACTTTAAAATTTTTTGATCAGTATATATTTCACACTTTACTCCATACAAATTATGCCTCCAAATTTTTAGAGCAAAAACAACAGTAGCAAATTCCAAGTCATGTGTAGGGTAATTTACCTCATGAGTTTTCAACTGATGTGAAGCATAAGCAATTACCTGATCATTCTACATAAGGACACAACCAAGTCCTTTCAATGAGGAATCACTGTAAATAACAAACTCACCATTCTTGGAAGGAAGTTCCAAAACTGGGTCATTCAAAAATCTTCTTTTCAACTCCTGAAAACAATCATCACATTCTTTTGTCCATATAAACATAACACCCTTCCGAGTTAGCTTATCATTGGACTAGATAACCATGAAAAATTTCTAACAAACCTTCGATAGTAACCTTCCAAACCAAGAAAACTATAGATCTCAGTTACATGTTTGGGTCTTGGCCATTCTTCAACAACCTTTGTTTTTGCAGGATCAACTGTTATCCCATCTTTAGAAACAATGTGACCAAGGAAAGAAATTTGTTGCAACCAAAACACATACTTTCTGAATTTCCCATAAAATTTCTTTTCTTTTAAGGTTTTCAAAATAACACTTAAATTTCTTTCATGCTCTTTTTTACTTTTAGAAAACACCAAAATATCATCAATAAAAACAACCAACATTTGTCACCTGAGTCAACTGATCCATCACTGTAACAAACTGTTTAGTTCTAATTCTGACCATCACAGGATACAGATTTGAAAGTTTATTTCCCTCTGTATGCCTTCCCAAAAAATCTGTTATGTTTCCTCTATGAAAAACCATTCTTAACACAGAAATATCTTAGGCGACGCAACATGGTAATATTCAAATTCTATATCATTTCAATTTGATCATAAAAAAATATTTTAGGTTAATCATTTAATAGAATTATAACTCCTAAAGTTATCTAAACCGGCCTCTAATACCAACTATAAGGCCCGAGCCTTAAACATTACTTAAATTTGAATTATTACAAGATTACACATTGAGGATCTTTTCAGGTTTAGAGTTTTAGAGAATTAGATCATAAACCTTGCATTACATTCCACATTTAAAAAAATTGGTTACATAAAAGATATTATTCATTTTTTCCCATCAACGGAAACATATTTAAAATAAAACATGGATTCTTTTTGAAACCTCCTTGACATTATCATCATATCATGTACCCTTCCCTTGACCTGTGAAAAAAATTTAAAAAACTTGGGATGAGCATAAAAAGCTCAGTAAGGGATATAAAAATATAGAAAGGAAACATGATTACATGTATACATAAGAATCAATGAAATCGTACTTTACTCATAAAATATAAGAACATTAACATACCTCATCAAATCAGGAATAAATCATAGAAATCATAAGACATAATGGTAACTTGATTCATTCATAACATTCTTACGTAGGGAGTAACACTCTTGGTTATGTTTGGAATACCCATCATAGTATATTCCCTAAATCTCTTTGGAGAAACCTTAACGTTTAACTCCTTCGCACTACCCAATGCATTGGAGAGCTACATCAAGGTCACATGCCTTTAGTTTATCACGTAACCATCCGTCTTCATAACAATGCCCAAGAACCATAACATAATCGTACCATATAATACATGCATAAAGGAAACATAACATTTCAACATTTCAATCACAAGATATCAATACAACACATTGATATAAAAAACATTATGAAAACCATTTTCAATACCAAAATAAAATAAAAGTAAAACATGGTATTTATTTTTCTTTTAAAAAAACGTTATTGCTTGTAGAGGAAGCCGAAACTCAAATAATAGTCACGGTGGCAGAGAAGTCGTTGTCACCGCATACGTATGACAAAAACATTCCCTTTTGTCGATTAGTAAAACGCTTCGTATAAAAAAGATTCATTTTGTATAAACATAAAAGTCAAAGGTTTTTATACACCGTATAAAATAAGGTTGTGTATAAAACAAAATATGCCTCAATGAAAGGAGATTGAGGCGAAGTCCCATACATCGGGTACGACTTGACTCGATCGTTAATTAACCTCCTCAATAATAAACTTGAGATAATTTATACTTGCTTAAGAACCTTTTTCAAGTTCATTATTTCTTTTATATCACTTATTACCATGTCATGAACACTATGAAATTATTTAAGTTAATAACGGTAGGTTTAACGATCATTGGTACTTGAGTCAAAAATAAACTCTTTATAATTACAATTTGTTCATGTATCCATTATATCCAGAGTTATACTCATGATGTATATATCATATATATCATATATATCCAGTATATACATGCATTAATAATATTACATAACATTTAGAGGTAAGAAATGAAATGCACCGTTCATGGAGACGGTAAGTCGTACGTACGCATGAACAGTACTTTCATTTCTATTTCGTTTTTTATGGAATTAAAACATAATGATACATAATAGTATTATAATCCTATATTTTATCATATATAATATCATAAAATCTATCCTTTATACGCAACACATATGTTATTAACGAATCAAATCACTTTTAGGGGGCGGTAGTCCGCACTTCTTAAAATGACGATATCGCATTTACACATAATGGAAACCATAATGGTATGCCATAAATGCAAAATACAGAAGCTTAGGAAAAACATAAACATATTATATATCATATATAAATATAGTGACATCTTAATGGCCATCTTTGATGGTGTTAAAATAATATTGAACAATCATCGTTTCGTGAGGCAGAAAGTCGCCATCCAAAGAAACAATATGTTCTTTAACCATTAGATGTAGGTGTGTGTAAGTGTATCTCGAATACTTCTTATAAAAAAATCCTAGTATATGTAAGATACTGGTTTTGTTACAAAAGAAATGAATAAAAAGATTTTAGGGGGTTGGAGAAGAAAAATAAAACATAAGAACACAAGAGAAGACACTACCTTTATATTGGGTAACTCTTTTTTATTTGAGCTCAAACGCTTATTTGGGAAGACTTCTGCCCAAAGTGAGGATTCTAAGATTTATAGAGGGATGTGGAGAGACAAAATGGGCAGGGTTTGGCCGATCCAATGGCCTTGGATGTGTGGGTAAGGAGGTAGAGGTGGGGGCCTTTTATAAGATGAGAGGAGGGGCACTTTTGGAAAGGTATAAAAGGATACTTTATTATATAATGGTTTTCAGATTTAAAAGGTCCCAAAATTATATATTTAGAGGATAAGGTGATCATATTTCGAAATCCACCAATCCAATAGGTTTTGGACATGTGTAGGTCTTATATTTTACATTATATTTTATTTTTATTTTAATCATTAAATAATGAGGTAATCACTGCATCATCATGGGGTCATAAATAATTTAATATATATCATGTCTAAAAATTATAGAAAAAATGCGATGATGTAGGAAATATTTTTCTATTTCTAATGAATATTTATAGTCAAAAATATGACTTGTATAACCCCATTAAATTTTTTTTGTAAAACAACCAATATTTGTGACATTTTTACTTTAACATTAAATAAAAACATATTAATGTCATTTTCCTTCCAAAGTGGCTCCACGGGGTCCCCAATTTGACCCATGGATTTTCTTGGTCGGGAATGACACATTCAATAAGGGCAGTACATGTGTCAGGTTCATTTCATATTTTTAAAACATTATTCTTACCTTAAATTACACTAATTACCTCTAATCGCGATTAAAAACTTAAAAGTTACTATTCACCAAAAAATTATTTTGATCCCATTGACCACATTTTACATATTAATGACAACCATGTATGTCGGATTTTTGAAATTCAAAACACATAGGTGGTAAAATTTCATTTAAATGAAAAATCAGTTTTTAAGTACCACTTAGTGGTTTCACTATTCATCATAAATTGAAGTTTTTCAGAAAAATACCAAAACATCATCCTAAGATATATTTGATATTACGAAATCAAAAATGATGTCTATTTTACAAAATTCAAAACATATAAGTTACATTAATTAATTTAATAATTAATTCCCATTGTCACAGCAAATAGCGTGTTTTTATGAAACAATAAGTATCAAAAAATTGACGATAGTTTAACTCCAATTTCAAAGTGAAATAAATTCCAACAACCAATATTGGATTAAATGGTAAAAATATATTCTAATTGAACTTTAAAACCAATTCAAAATATAATATAATAATATAAATAAATTAGATTAAAAATAGGGTTTGAATTAAAATACAACATTTTTCACTATTCATTAAAAAAATTAACATTATTAGAAAAATACCAGAAATCTATCCAAAGTAAATTTCAATGTCCCAATCATAATGAATAAGTATATTTTGACAAATAAGCTTATAAAATTATCAAAAGATTGATTTAAAAATGGGTTTCCATCAAAAGCCAGTAAAACAATCTTTTAAAAATATTAGTGTATTCCATGCTTAAGATTGGATTTATTCGCATTTTAGGCCTCTAAAACACTATCTAATTCATTAATAGACATAGATAAGAATATCTATTATTCATTAATTACTTGGGATGTTACACCTTCATTTATAACTTCATTGTATTACCCCTTTTTCAATTGTTTATTTTCACTATTCCTTGAAAACAAATGTCCTAAATTTCTCCTTGAACATTCTAAATACAGATTTCTTCTTCTAAAAATTGAAATCACTTGATCAAGAATAGTTGTAACAAATAATCAAGAGATATAGTTAATAAAATCACTATATACCATATGTAGTGTAATAAAATCTTATAATACTATTACGTCAGGGTCTGGTGTCTAAAGAATGATTCTTAACTAACACACATACAGTTTTTAATTTCACTCAATAGGTTTAATAAACCCACAAAATCCTTACTTTGTCATTTTCTCAAGAAATTATTTTCACTCAAACAAAATCATACTAACCTGTTGGTTTATAAATTGTAATGTATATACTAAATTTATAAATCCACATGAATCCCATGTAATACATAATCTCACATGTTCCTCTAGCCTATAATAAGGCTAAATAGACCTTGTAACTTTATTCATTAAATCCCCCTTAGTATCATATTTGTATATTTAAAGTGTTTTTCATTTTGGGGGATCCACTTGTCAAAAGATAAATCTTATTTATCAACAAGATTTAATAACAATAAAAGGTGATACAATTGATAAAATATGTTAGAATATGAACATGTATACTAAATATCCATCATTATTAATTTTCTAATCATATTTCTTCCTTTAATCTAATGATTACATTAATCCCATATCAATAAAAACATTTATTTTAATGTCTATTCATCCTGATATATCAGATTACTTTAGATATTTCCATATGTAAAATAATATGATTAAATAATTCATTTGTTCATCAATTTAAGAAATAGAATTAAAAATACAGCTAATCTTTAGGCTTGAAAACAAAATCAACCTGAAACACCTTAATCACCTCCTTGTAACACCCCAGGGATTGTTTCTCCACTTATTTGTAGATCATATTTAATAATGGATGAAATATTTAAAAAAATTGGTTAGAGGGGTACCATCCATATTCCATGGGATTAAGAGTTTCATGACCTGACCCATTTTGGCCCACATGGATGATGATATGCTGAGTGTGAAATCCAAAGATTAAAAAAATAGGATAGGGATAGATATAAGAACCGTGTGGAAAAATCACACACATTGGAGGCCTTTGCATAATGTACTTATACAAACAATCACATCCCAAAACACCATGTTGTGAGATAAAATATAACTATTAAAAAAATTCATGCACAAAAATACATCAAAAATTAGATACAAAAATACTATTAAAATGATTAACGGTCCAAATAAAAAATACCAAATCTCATAAAATTTTCAAACCTATTATGTAGGTGGGAACTAATATTAAATGAAACACCTAGTATGAAAAATGATTTGTCTATCTTGACTGGACATTACCGACGCCTAGTCCTCCTAGGACTTTGTAAAAAGGATTTTCACTTGTATAAGACATATCATCTTCATAAAGATACTATGAATGGGTGAATATTACAATACCCAACTACAAACCCCAAAATAACCAAATATAATGAACAAAAGATTGATAGATCAGTACATCATCGTGAGGGTATATTAATCAAAATATTATATATCATAATAAAAAACCCAAATATAACCAAGATAAAAAAAACTGTCAATGATGTTTCAACCATATTTCCAATAATGGGAATCTATTTGAGACTTTAAGGTGACACTAATCTGGGATAAGTCACTCAAAAAGACAAACTATCAATGATGGTGCTTATCTAAGAGGTCATGATGATTTGGATCTAGTTAAATAAGTACTCACTAGAGCACTAAAGATCTTAATACACAGAAAAGGGGTCTCACATTTGGATCTCAGAGGCATACTGGACCCTACCCATAATAAAGTACTATGAATGGATTATAAACTCATATAATTTAGTCCCAAGGATTTCTCAAAATCCTAGGGTAGGATAAGAAATAACATAGGATCACAGCTAAGTCACAAATATGGATTTCTAAACACAATATAAGATTAATCCCATAGAGGGAATTACATGAAATTATTAGGAAAAAGTTCCTCACTATCCCCTCATGGGGATTGACAAATGAACACCCCAAATGATGTCAGTTGATGTGTCATTTAATTACAGAAGTTTTCTACATATTTTTGGATTTATTTGTTATATTTAACATCATAATATTTACATTAAAATGGTTAATTATAGGTAACTATTTATTATATAGAGTAAATATATGTTACTAATAAATGTAATAGTTTTGTAGGTTTTTGAGTTTGAGTTTTCTTAATATTATTCATTAAAATATTTATTTATTCATTTTTTTAATATAATTCTAAATAATAATTCATGTTTTAGGATAATTCCCATATTATTTTAATCAAAACACCATTTAAATGTTTTTTACCATTAAGAATTTAATGAATTATTAAATGTATTATTTCTAATCATGTTTCTTAAATGACATAATTAAATGTTATTTTTATCTTCCTTTTAATTTTTTTTTAAATCCTCATTTTAATTAATTAATTAATTCAAATTCAAATTTTAATTATTATAATTTATATTTATATTATTATAATTTATTTTTTAGTTGTATAATTTTTTTAAAATTATAATGTCTGTATTTTATTTTCTCAATATTTTAATTTTAAATAATTTACGATGATGAAAATCTTTTTTTAATTTTTTGTATAGAAAGCCCACAAGAACAACTGCATCAACTGCTTTTGAAAAGTCATTTGGTAACCACACATAGAAATTTCATCAACTGCAAGGCTTCTCAATTGTGAAAAATAAGAAATTCGAAACAAGATACCACAAGTGAAAACTATCAGCCACTTTGCATTATATTGTACTGAATTAAAAACGGACCATGGAAACTATTAAATTTGGAATAGGAAAGTATAATATATTTTAAGGCTAAATATTGGACATGAACTACTTATTCAACAACCAATATCATATAATTCTAAATTGTGATATTAAAAATCCTCAATCCATCTCACCCTTAGTTTGATGCAGGTTTATAGTCATCGGTATCCCAGACATCCCTAGAAGAAGAAGCTGAGATACATATTGATGATAGGTAATATGTGAAAAAAATGAAATTTCAAAAATAGATTATGAGTTCATTCAAATTATGGAGGACACATATGATGTAAGAACACTTTTAGCCATCATCAAGATTATAGTAAATACAACTTGATGTTATTGCTCAAAATATAAATGAATGATGTAGATACATGCTGAAAACATAAAGATGACTCCTTCAGTAGAAGAAAAAATAAAAAATAAAAAATGAAACCAAATGATACAAATCCCAATCTAGAAAAATAATAATCTATTAAATTAGTTTTTCTGACATGTTATGTGGGACATCACCCTTCTTTTCCAAATAAAAAAACATTAGTGATTGAATATTTCAAGGGAGATTAATTGTGGAGAAAATATATATTAAAAAGGGATTATTTTGATTAAAAATGTATGAAAATGATCCAGTACTGGTCATATCTATGTCATCTAAAGATATATATTTGAATATGATGTTTAGTGCTCATGGTTTGTTGATAACGTGCATGATTTGAGCAATGAAAGGAATATGTGTTAATATAAAATTGAGCAAGGCTGACTACATCATGGTATTATTTATATATATGTGTGTAATTATTTCTAGGTACATGATAGTCTCTTCTTAGTTTCATCCATATTTATATATCATCAATCATTGGCTTCCACTACTATTGCAAACAAAAAGAATCTCTCAGTCAGTCGGTTTGATATTCTAAAATGGAAATTGAATCTTTATATGGATTTGTTTCTGATTATGTTATTATTTCGAGTTCTTCCAAATGAATATTTTTGGGATCTATTTTTACCATATTTCTCTTATGTAAGAAATAGTTTTATTTATAATCAACTGATGATTGTTAAATAATGTGACAACACATATTATATTGATTCATCTTTGATATGTCTATTATTGACAAAATTAATAAAAATTGTCTGAAGATAATTTTATTATGATTGTGACGAGTCCATATTAATTTTAAATATATTCCACATGGGTATATTATGATTGTTACTAGGGTAAAATTAATGTCATTTAATGATTTTAAAAAATATACAGACTAAAGAACATGTGGTCAGTGATGAAAATATGTCCATGATATTTTAGTTGAAAGAGTTAGAGGTTTTTAATTAAAAAATGGTAAAAAATGTTAATGATTCCTCGTAATAGAGGAAAAAATTAGATAATCACATAGACAATTATAAATGATGCTTCGAAGAAGATAATATGAGACACTATTTCTGTGAATTGGCTGGACTTCATTGAATGGAGGAATTTTAAGATAAAATAGAGAGATATTTTTTTATTATCTACTAAGAATGATATTGATCTCTTCATTTCAATTTTATATATCTCTATTTCATATTTCTTAAGAATTATTACTATACTGAATATGAACTATTTTTTCAGGAGGAAAAGAAATTATTTGTTAATTCATTCCTATTATTCTAATCATTTTCTCATATATAAATTTCCTTCTGTAATATCGATTCTGAATATAAAAAATGTTTTACATCAAATGCTTCATTAATTCAAAACATCAAAATAATTTAGTGTGATTTATTATGAATAAATTTTCATCAAAATTCATTAATGTAAGATGTTTCTTAAAATGAAATTCTTAAAGAATCATAATTCTTCAATATATATCCCTTGGTGAGAGAGATCAAGTGAATCAATTTTGTGGATACACATGTAATTAATTTTTCTATGGAAGAAGAAATAATTTTTACCAAGGAGTTAAAATTCTTATTATAATTATAAAATGCATCTTAATTTTCACAATATTAATACTTCATTTCACCACATCTTCATCCATGTTCTCACACACTATTCACATCCATTTGTTACCTTTATAAGATCTTTTTTAGATGATTTTCCCTTTAATTAATCCCTTATAATATTCACCAACCTTCCTAATGGTTTAAACCTATTTTCCACTATCTAGTATTGATTTGGATAATATTTATTTATTTTAATAGAATGTCAACGACTGTGTTACTATTAAATTTTAGAACCATTAGTGGGGAAGGCCTGGAGTGAGTTTTAAGGGTAAAAAATAATACAAACAGATAAAACTAACATAAGTTGTATTAATAATTCTACTTAAGATCTTCATTATTTTGTTATTTTTCAATATTTTATTCAATTTATTTGTGTGTAAATAATTAAAATCAAAAAAAATCTCTCCTATTCTTAAATAGATTTTATAGTTAATGTTTAAACTAAATTAATCTTATTATTTTGTGTTAATTTTTTGTGTGGAAAATAGATCATTTTAGAGTTTCAGAACATCCATATGAAATATATTGTGTTTTTTAAAAATTATGGGAACACATCCATGTAGTTTGAAGATATAATACAATTGTAGATAAGTAATATTGATTAAATTAAACATATATATAAACCTCAACAAAAATATATTCCATTACTAGAACAAATCCTGTCAATCATTTAGCTAAAATTTATGAATCCAATGAAACTAGATTTTAATAACTAGAAACTGAATCATGGGAATCATATGAAATTTTGATGCATTAACATATTTAATTTAGTGATGTGTAAATGACATTGGGAATTTTTTTAATGATATTGCGAAGGAGGGTGTGGCTAAAGCTTAGCAAAAAAATAATTATTAAGAGTAACATGATATATATGAAGAATGATATGTGGAAATAACAATATATCTGAATGAATTATATAACATAGATGGATATTAAAACAACCAATAGGTAATTTAGTTAGAAAATTTTGGGAAAAAACTAATAGAGATAAAAATGTAATTTCCTTTATTGTTCATGGTTCATATCATTGAAAAAGATCACTGTTATTAGATTTATGATAATTTAATAGTTCGTGCAAAGGAGAAACTAGAAAATGCAACATAAATGTTAAAAAATAATCATGTTGTCATGCGAAAATTTCAAATAATTAATATGAACATAAAATTGGGGATATTTGCAATAGAAAAATAATGTGAAAATAAATGATTTCGAAATTCATGAAATGATTTGAAAATTTCTCATATGTATATTAGAACTTTCAACCCAGAATCTATGAATTGTTTTTTATTAAATGTATGACTGAGAGATCATTAAAGAAATATTTATTGATGAAGTTTCACTCCTTTATTTATATAATTTTCTAATACTCTTGTGAACTATTTAATAAAATTAAAAATTGTTTTGTACAACTATGGGTAAATTGTTGAATCTAAAAATATAGGAACATTATTTTATTCAAATTTAATTGAAAAAAATCCACTCTAACTTAACTCAAAGACTCAAATGAAATCATTTTAGAGGGTGAATTTTTGGAAAACAAACATGAAGGAGTGATAAAAAACATATTAGATGGATTTAGTAGAGATAATTGTTCGAATGTAGTGATTGATAATTTTCTTTTTTTAGATGAGGATAATTTGGTAGAGATTTATTATGTGGTGAAATATGAATATGAGTGTTTTCAAACAAAATACCATCCCTTTTTCCCACACTTCCTCAACCAAGATAGGTTTTTAGTAACATTTAGAGGATAAGAATAGTTTAAAATATGATATTATCTTGATTTCCAATTTTTTTAAATATTTTTAGAGTAAACTTTTGTGACATCTTCTTTATTTTATTAGATAAATCATCCCCTAAAACATCTAAATTTCAATTGTTTAAGATATTTAACGAAAAAATAATTTAGTGATGTGAATTTCAAACCTCTTGAATAACATATATCCTAACTATCCCATCATTTTAATTTTATATATTTTAAATCCATAAATGTTACAAATGTCAACAACATTCTTCTGAAAAGCCATTTTGATGATGTGTTTCTGGATGATGAGATAAATAGATCCATAACATAGATTAAAAAGTTTATTATTCTTCATCTAAGTCTGAGTACTATTAAATTTATATGAAAGTTTCATTGGGTGATGATATTTATTCTCCACATGAATAATTCTTTTACAAATAGGATAATGAATAAAGGTGGGTTTTAAGAAAATATTTATCTATTAAGAGAGTAGAGAGTGGATTTGGATGTTTATGGTCTCATATAACTCATAATGTTAGAAAACATATTTAATTAAACCACATTTGGTTCTTTTATGATTAATAAACATTCCATACTAGTTACAATAATTCGTTGCTAGGAATTTTATGGATGGTTAATATTAATCTTTCAATTATTGGGAGTAATCCCACATTTTAATATTTTTCTCCATTTTATAATATAAGATCCATCAAGATCTTAATTTTTCCTCATTCTTCTAATCACATTCTCTTCTAAATTGGACGAAGGCCTTATAGTTAATTTTCCTCTTTCTCTCTTTTGAAATAATCATATATATATTTTGAAATTTTCAATCATTATAAATCAACAATGATGAATTATTTATTATTTTACAGTTTAATTATAAGTTATCGGGTGTAACTTTTTTTAAAAAAGAAGCTTTTGGATGGAGATTACTAGATCAACATCCTTTAAATTCATCCTTTGTGTTTTCATTAAACATGAACCTCATTTATTAAATAATTATTTTAATCTGTTTAAAAAATTTCCTATTAAAAGTAAAAAATACTATAGGCATCCATAAAAATCATATGGGAAAGATATTTTATTGAATGATTACAAATGATTAAGAATATATTATTAGGGTATTGTTTGAATTAATTTTTTTTGATCCAATTTTATGGTTGTTTTGTGGCTTTATGAAATTATGTTCATTAATTTTAGATATATTTATTATATAATTAAGTGTGGGGGAGTGAAACCCCTATTTATTTATTAATATATTATTATTGTATCGTTTGGATATTTATCACACTTTTTCAACATTGTTGAAAATCCAATTGGAATAAATTTTCAAGCATGTCAAAAACCTATTATGGTATTCCTAATTATTATAAGAGTAATGTAACGAACCGTTT
The DNA here is from genome assembly GCA_963277665.1 of Viscum album. NCBI lineage: Eukaryota > Viridiplantae > Streptophyta > Magnoliopsida > Santalales > Viscaceae > Viscum > Viscum album. Next base: position 249,029,090 of record OY728126.1, on the reverse strand, counting down.
TTTAGAGCGGATAAAATTTGAAAGTTTTTGAGCTTTTTCTTTTATCAGCGGGTCGGTTTTAAAACCGAGCTTAAGAACAATGATCCGAGGACTGGAGCCATTTTAAGCGGTGATATTGGATTGCGCGCGGTAGGTTTAACCGTGCGGGGTACCCCCGGGTATCCGGTAGCAGGCGCGCGGGCTGCACATGGTGTTTCTGACGGTGCGGATAAAACCGTGCGGGTTGGGTGTGTTTTAGTTTTTGTTTAAAATTAAAATAAATGAAAATAAATAATAAAAAATTAAAATTAAAAAAACCTAAACTAATCCTCACCCTCACTCAACCCGCGACGCACCCCCTCCCTTCTCCCCCGGCGAGCCGCGCGCGACCCCCCCTCCATGACGCCGCCTCCTTCCTCGTTCTTCCCGGTTTTTCTTCTCGGCTTCTCTCCGAATCATCAAGGTAATCACTTATCTCCCTTCTCCTCCCCGTTTCCAGCTTCATTTTGACCTAATCGGCGCCCGGTGTGGTACGGCCGAACCCTAGGGCTTAGAGGTGATCTGGTTTTACTTCTTGCTCTTGTTCTAGGTCGGTGCGGAAGGTTCATTGGGACTCCTTGGCGCGCATTCCGGCAACCGCCGCCGAAGGCGAAGCGGTTTGGGTGGGTTTGGATCATCGGAATGGTTTCGGGGTGAGGTTTTCACCTTTTCCTTTGTTTTTCACTTGTTAAATTTGGGGCTTTTGATGTTTATGAGCCCCGACATGATGTTGGCAGTGTGTTGAGCTCGCGGTGTGGGTTCGCCTTCGTTTTGGTTTGTCGCCAACACCCGAGGTAAGGATTTAATACCGTTGGTTGGTCTTTCCTCACTTAAATTGGTTTATCTTTGTGTCTTAAGGTTAGTAGTGGTTGTCTTATAGTGCGTTGGAGGTTTCAGTATGATTTCGGGTTGCCGGAGTTAAGGCAACTCACCAGCGCAGGCATAGGTACGTATTTATATGTACGTGGGTTCCCTCGGTGTGCGTATGATTGTCCATGATAGCGAATATACACACGTACGGGGCTAGTTGTCCCCATTACATATATAAAAAGTGCCTGTGCAGGTGAGTGGAGACAGGCTTATGAGTATATGCATATGTGTAAGGATCCTCTTGCGCACGCTCATGGCCATGTGGAGCGTGTGCATAGGGGCTAGGTGTCCTTATACGTATGTGAAATCACATATGCCTCGTGGGGGACCAGCTGCGACAGCTTTAGTTAGAAAGCGCCAAGAGCCGGAGTGGACGGATGGATCCACCTTGAGGTAGGGTCCCTCTCCTTGCCCTTTTAAATTTAAGTAAAGTAATAGTGAGTTTAATATTTCACTTAGCATTTTAATTATTCAAGTTTAGTTCCGATTAAATGCTTCTATGAAAATCGTGTGAATTTCAGGAATAAGATAAAAGAGGTTGTTTGGTCACTAAACTAACGATTTAATAATAAAACCCCTCTTTCGAGGTGCGCTGCCTTCAATCTAAAAATGTAGTAATAGAATTCCATGATTGCCTTCCTTATTGTGTTGCTTCTTAACTTTGCTAAGTGTTGAATGAGTTTTAAAGTAAATGCTAAATATCAATAAATGAATTGTTTGATAAAGTAATGCCATGTTTTCTAATAAAAATCCTCCAATGGAGGTGAGCTGCCTTCAAAATAAACGTGTAGTAGTAGATTTCCTTTTCTTGTGATTTCTTGCTTAAATGTCTATTGACTCTTTATTCTTGACATTATACTTGATAAATGACATGCTTGTACTTGTACCATCTAATGTCATTAATCACCTAACATAGATGCATGTTGGTGCCATATGCTTTTGTTTACCTTCTATTGCTCATGCAAGTTCCAGAATGTTTAACAAGGATAGTTAATTATGAGAATTGATTATAAAAAGTTGAGATCTGATTTGGATAACTAAATGTGAAGAATTAATCATGAAATGAGAATTGCGTCGATTGATTAATTAAGTGATAAAAGAATGAGATTTTGGGTCCTAGACATGGCATTCTAGATCGACTTAAAATCTGGGTTTGGACATGGCGTTCCTCCCCAATGGTTATCCAAGCTTGTGATATAGGGTGTTAGACATGACGATCTACACTGAATGAGATTTTGGGTCCTAGACATGGAATTCTAGATCGACATAAAATCTGGGTTTGGACATGGCATTCCTTCCCATTGGTTATCCAAGCTTGTGATATAAGGTGTTAGACATGGCGATCTAAACCAAATGTAATACGGGGTGTTAGACATGACGATCTACACCGAATGATTATCTAGGTGTTAGACATGGCGATCTACACCAAATGTGATTTGAGGTGTTAGACATGGCGATCTACACCAAATGTGATACGGGGTGTTAGACATGGCGATCTACACCGAACGAATGATGATAATGATTTATGAAAAGAATGAGAGATGTGGGTAAAACCCGAGTGAATTGTGATCAAATAAAGAAAGGTAAGAATGTGTGGGTTTCCAGTCTGGGTTGAAATGATAAGTGAATAAATAGAGTAAGTGAGAAAAATGATAAAATGTGTTTTTATGCTTGAACCAAATTTACTTGTGTTGTTTTAAACAGGTTCTCATCCCAGCTATGGGCCGAAGCAGGTAGTGCCGCTAGGTGTCCTTTCTGGAACCTGGATGGGCGTTTATTGTTTGCATTGTGTCGTTATTGTTCGAAATTACCAACACATTGTTTAATTATATTTTCATGGTCTAGAGTGGGCTAGACCCTGGTGGTTCCGGCCTACTGAGATATATATCTCACACCCTACTCGGGCCGCCATTGCACTGGGGTACCCGAGTAGATTCCATTTGGTTGCAGGACCTTGTTGCTGCTATTTCTTGTACTTGGAGTTAGGAGAAAAGGACCGAGTTGGGGCTCGGGATGCTCATGGAGATCGCCATCGGGGCTTGAGACTTTTGTTCATTTACTTCTGCATTGATGTGTGAGTATGTCGCGTGATTTAATGCTTCCATTGTATCATTACCATGTCATGCATGCATCTCTTATATAAACTGCCGTTCGCCAAATTTATTCAAACCTTATAAATGAATAATGTTTTCCACTGTTTTCTTATTATTATTTACACTACTTCCTTGCTGTATTTTTGGTTACATTGTTCCACTTTGATAAGAGGGTATAGTCTCCCCCTGACTTACACTACACCCTCGCCGCTAGACGGCAACCTCTGGCATAAGGGGAGACGCGCTTGAGGCCATGTCGCGGGCCGACTCAGGTGACCCGGGTGTTCGGTTTAGGGTCGACTTGAGTTGGTTCGAGACAAAATGGTATCAGAGGAGGTTTCTTTATTTTCATTGTCTTACTGTTTTGGGATTGGTAGATAGGAGATTAGTAATGTGTCGGCGCTTGGGTAATAGCCGTGTCTGGGACTGATCTCCCCACGTACGGTAAATGACCAAGTGGCCAGGGCTAGGAATTGTTGTTCATGTTGTTTTCTGTTACAGTTGATGTGATTTCACCTTGGGTGAATGTTGTACTTTCCACTGCTTATTTGTTTATGAAGAGGTTTTGAAAATTTTTATTGGCCCGATATGGCCAGAAAATTGCATTGCATGCATCATATTAGACACTTATAGATTCACATGTCAGGCATACGTGCCATGCCATGTAGTTGCATTAGTAGGATGCCTGCTGATTTTTATTGTGTGCCTTGGAAATATGTCATGGCTGGATTTATTTAGCATGTCTCTTTAGAAAGCATGTTTTGGTGATAATTAACATGTTTGGGTGATAACATGTCATTTTTTCTATCTTTCTTGTGTGTCATGCTCTGTGTTATAGCATGTTTTAGTGATTTCAGCTTGTTAGCTGTTTGTAGTGGCTTGTTAGCTTGCTAGTAAAAGCTTGGTTGCTTTGGCTGAATTTGTTGGCTGCGATTACGACGGAGCCAGATTTCCATTGTAAGGTGTATGGGGGCTTTATAATTGGGAAAAGGGTAAACTGTGGTTTCCAACCTTTAAAAGAGGGCTGCTAAGTTAAAATGTTAAATGAAAAAAAAATTGATTTGATAAATGGGAGCCAAATGACAACGGTAAGGTGTATGGGTGCCTTATTGATTGGTAGGTGGCCACCCATGTGACCGAACCTTGTTAGACCATAGTGTGTTTGAAAATGATTATTAATGTAAAACAATTGTGTTTTGATTGAGATAGTTTGGTGTGCTTTTAAACATGCTCAACTAGACCCGAGGAGGTCAGTTGGGGCACGTCCTTATGGAATAAACTGATATGTGGTTGCTTTTGAAGAACCCGAATTGAATAAATGGGACCCTCGTGGTCGCCTCTTTGTTAAAAAGGAATTTAGATGCTAAATTATCTGTTTATGCTTGGATAACATTATGTGTTAAATTTTTAAAGAGGAAGTTGGTTATAGCTTGTCTGTTTTTCCATGGGGCGTTGTCTGAAAACCAAGTAATTAGTTTTGAAATAGTAATGTTGGGTTTGTTAAGATCTTCTTTCAAATGATTAAAGTTTGGAATGAATTAATGAAATGGATAAAATGGAAAGACGTTTTTGAGCCTTGTAATCCTTGTTTTGCGTGAAAAAGAGTTAGGGTCGACGCGTGTGCTTCGTAAGGGACTACCCGTGCTAGGTAGTACCCTTAGAGCTTGAGTTGACTTGTTTTCGGTGTGAGCTTATGATGTGGTGATTGTAGTTCGAGTAATGCCACCCGTGCGTTAAATTGTTTCAAAAATAGCGCGCCGGTGAGCGGCTAGTTCTTACGATGACATGGACACTCCTAAGGTGGGTAGTGTCGCATGAGTTTTTGTATTCATGTCGGTGCTTGCTTGGAAGCACGACTATGATAAGGTTGGTTGTGTGCACAACACTTTAGAAACTCTGTTAGTGCGGGGAGAGTTTTAGTGGTTATGCTTGGACGAATACGAATGCCTCGGGTGGTATAGGCATCAGAGTTTGGTCCGATTGATCTTCTCAGCGACCTTGGTTTAATCTTAGTGTACTCTTCTGGATGAGACGAGCATGTCCCCCATCTTGACGTCATCTTGGATACACTAAGATAGTGTCGGTTATACGCCGCGCTAAAGTTTAAAAGTTGTTGGTTTGTTTCTTAATCTCTCTCTAGTTGTGTGTGGGATGCACGGTTTCTTGTAGTTATGCTTCGTGCTGAGGCATGATAGTTTTATAATAGTCTTGTGATGACTTGACTTGCGAATGTCACCAAAGGTGGTGTAAGGACTTCGGTGTACGCGTAGTTGATAACAGAACAGTTTTAAAAGCATGTCATCGGTTTAAGGGAGAGTGTGAATCTTGGGTCGGCGATGTCTTTCGAGGAAATCTTGCGGGACCAATTATAGTTGGTCGATCGTGATTCAACCATTTTCTGGGTTTGAGGTCCCTATAATGGCCTCGTACGTAAGATCTGCTTTGATGTTTCAGTTGAAATGTGAGCGTTGGCTCGAGTTGTAAAGGCTTAAGTGCAGTTTTCTTAGAAAGTTCTGAAAGGTTCTTTGGGCTTTGGAAACACAATACAACCGGTTGAATGCAACTTCACAACCCTTGTGAGTCGGGTGGTGTTTTCGTTTTTTTTCCGAAGGCTTCTCGTGGACGAGAAGTTTTTTTTGGTGGGTAGTTTGTAACGAACCGTTTTTTTAGAGCGGATAAAATTCGAAGGTTTTTGAGCTTTTTCTTTTATCAACGGGTCGGTTTTAAAACCGAGCTTCGGAACGAGGTTCTGAGGTCTGGAGCCATTTTAAGCGGTGATATCGGACTACGCGCAGTAGGTTTAACCGTGCGGGGTACCCCCAGGTATCCGGTAGCAGGCGCGCGGGCTGCACATGGAGTTTCTGACGGTGCGGATAAAACCGTGCGGGTTGGGTGTGTTTTAGTTTTTGTTTAAAATTAAAATAAAGGAAATAAATAATTAAAAAAAATTAAAAAAAACCTAAACTAAACCTCACCCTCACTCAACCTGTGACGCACCCCCTCCCTTCTCCCCCGGCGAGCCGCGCGCGACCCCCCCTCCACGGCGCCGCCTCCTTCCCCGTTCTTCCCAGTTTTTCTTCTCGGCTTCTCTCCGAATCATCAAGGTAATCACTTCTCTCCCTTCTCCTCCCCGTTTCCGGCTTCATTTTGACCTAATCGGCTCCCGGTGAGGTACGGTCGAACCCCAGGGCTTAGAGGTGATCTGGTTTTTCGTCTTGATCTTGTTCTAGGTCGGCACAGAAGGTTCGTTGGGACTCCTTGGCACGCATTCCAGCAACCGCCGACGAAGGCGAAGCGTTTCGGGTGGTTTCGGATCGTCGGAATGGTTTCAGGGTGAGGTTTTCACCTTTTCCTTTGTTTTTCACTTGTTAAATTTGGGGATTTTGATGTTTATGAGCCCCAACTTGATGTTGGCAGTGCATTGAGCTCGCGGTGTGGGTTCGCCTTCGTTTTGGTTTGTCGCCAACACCCGAGGTAAGGATTTAATACCGTTGGTTGGTCTTGCCTCACTTAAATTGGTTTATATTTATTTCTTAAGGTTAGTAGTGGTTGTCTTATAGTGCGTTGGAGGATTCGGTATTATTTCGTGTTGCCGGAGTTTAGGCAACTCACCTGCGCAGGCATAGGTGCGTATTTATATGTACGTGGGTTCCCTCGGCGTGCGTATATTTGTCCATGGCAGCGAATATACACACGTACGGGGCTATGTGTCCCCATTACATATATAAAAACTGCCTGTGCAGGTGAGTGGAGACAGGTTTATGTGTATTAGCATATGTGTAAGGATCCTCTTGCGCACGCTCATGGCCATGCGGAGCATGTGCATAGGGGCTAGGTGTCTTTATACGTATGTGAAATCACATATGCCTCATGGGGGAGCAGCTGTGACAGCATTAGTTAGAAAGCGCCAAGAGCCGGAGTGGACGGATGGATCCACCTTGAGGTAGGGTCCATCTCCTTGCCCTTTTAAATTTATGTAAATTAATAGTGAGTTTAATATTACACTTAGCATTTTAATTATGAAAGTTTAGTTCTGATTAAATGCTTCTGTGCAAATCATGTGAATTGAAGGAATAAGATAAAAGAGGTTGTTTGGTCACTAAACTAACGATATAATAATAAAACCCCTCTTTCGAGGTGTGCTGCCTTCAATCTAAAAATGTAGCAATAGAATTCCATGATTTCCTTCCTTATTGTGTGGCTTCTTAACTTTTCTAAGTGTTGAATGAGTTTTAATGTAAATGCTAAATATCACTAAATGAATTGTTTGATAAAGTAATGCCATGTTTTCTAATAAAACTCCTCCAATGGAGATGAGCTGCCTTCAAAATAAACGTGTAGTATTAGATTTCCTTTTCTTGTGATTTCTTGCTTAAAAGTCTTATGACTCTTTATGCTTGACATTATACTTGATAAATGACATGCTTGTACTTGTACCATCTAATTTCATTAATCACCTAACATAGAGGCATGTTGGTGCTATATGATTTTTTTTACCTTCTATTGCTCGTGCAAGTTCCAGAATGTTGAACAAGGATAGTTAATTATGAGAATTGATTATAAAAATTTGAGATCTGATTTGGATAACCAAATGTGAAGAATTAATCAAAAAATGATAATTGCGTCAATTGATTAATTATGTGATAAATGAATGAGATTTTGGGTCATAGACACGACGTTCCAGATCGACTTAAAATCTGGGTTTGGACATGGCGTTCCTCCCCAATGGTTATCCAAGATTGTGATATAGGGTGTTAGACATGACGATCTACACTGAATGAGATTTTGGGTCCTAGACATGGCATTCTAGATCGACTTAAAATCTGGGTTTGGACATGGCGTTCCTTCCCAATGGTTATCCAAGCTTGTGATATAAGGTGTTAGACATGGCGATCTACACCAAATGTAATACGGGGTGTTAGACATGACGATCTACACCGAATGATTATCTAGTTGTTAGACATGGCGATCTACACCAAATGTGATTCGAGGTGTTAGACATGGCGATCTACACCAAATGTGATACGGGGTGTTAGACATGGAGATCTACACCGAACGAATGATGATAACGATTTATGAAAAGAATGAGAGATGTGGGTAAAACCCGAGTGAATTGTGATCAAATAAAGAAAGGTAAGAATGAGTGGGTTTCCAGTCTGGGTTGAAATGATAAGTGAATAAATAGAGTAAGTGAGCAAAATGATAAAAAGAGTTTTTATTCTTGAACCAAATTTACTTGTGTTGTTTTAAACAGGTTCTCATTCTGGCTATGGGCTGAAGCAGGTAGTGCCGCTAGGTGTCCTTTCTGGAACCTGGATGGGTGTTTATTGTTTGCATTGTGTCGTTATTGTTCGAAAATACCAACACTTTGTTTAATTATATTTTCATGGTCTAGAGTGGGCTAGACCCCGGTTGTTCCGGCCTAATGAGATATATATCTCACACCCTACTCGGGCCGCCATTGCACTAGGGTACCCGAGTAGATTCCATTTGGTTGCAGGACCTTGTTGCTGCTGTTTCTTATACTTTGAGTTAGGAGCAAAGGACCGAGTTGGGGCTCAGGATGCTCATGGAGATCACCCTCGGGGCTTGAGACTTTTGTTCATTTACTTCTGCATTGATGTGTGAGTATGTCGCGTGATTTAATGCTTCCATTTTATCATTACCATGTCCTGCATGCATCTCTTATATAAACTGCCGTTCGCCAAATTTATTCAAACCTTATAAATGAATAATGTTTTCTGCTGTTTTCTTATTATTATTTACACTACTTCCTTTGCTTTATTTTTGGTCCCTTTGTTCCACTTTGATAAGAGGGTATAGTCTCCCCCCCCCGACTTACCCTACACCCTCGCCGCTAATTGGCAACCTCTGGTGTAAGGGGAGACGCGCTTGAGGCCATGTCGCGGGCCGACTCAGGTGACCCGGGTGTTCGGTTTAGGGTCGACTTGAGTTGGTTCGTGACAAGTACATTGTCAAACATTTTTGGAATTACAATTTCAGTGACTTAATGATATTTCAAGTTCCTTTAAAATATATTTTTTAATTATTTTTTTGTATATAATAATTATTTAACTGTCTTCTGACCATTAGACATACATTTAAACTACAAAAATGGAAATCTTTCTGAGCATACACAGTTTAATAGTTTTTATTCACATTTGAATTTTATTTTGATAAAAAATTTGGGTTTTTTATAGAAGATTGGTTACTCCTAATTTTTTAAAAATATCCTTAATTTATACCTATTAAAACCTAATAAATATTTCCAAATTTTGATTTTTTCTTTCCTTATATTTCTTATTCACTGTATTAAAATTTTACAAAATATTTCCAATTGAATTTCTAATTTAAGGAGGTTAACATTTTCTAGAATATTATGGACTTAATTGAGTATATCTTATTCATACTCTCTTATGAGTTTTGTTTTTTTTAACATTTTGGAGTAGAAATTAATGACATAATTTTTTGGAAAATTTTAACTGGGTTTGGTACTTTTGAACTATGAAATTAAAATATCTATACAATGAAAATCATAATAAAAATTGATCGTTTATTATTTTATCCTTTCATTATTTAATTCATTAATATGGTGGATGGGTTTTTTATTCAATTTATATTTACTAAATATTCCCCTAAAAAATGTGCCTATTTATAATGCCTTTTTATTATATGTGAAATTTCACTTATAGATAATGATATGTTTGAAATTTTAATTTAAATGAAAATTGATTATGGTTTAATTTTTTTTGAATTTTTCGATCTCAAATTTTTTTGTAAAACAAAATCAAATTTTGGACAAATTTCTTGAGTTGAGAAAAACAATTTACTTTCTTACGAATGTCCATGTTGAATATTAGTTTTATAAAATAATTCATAGTGGAGAATCATCTTTTCAATTTTTAGAATTATTTTCTTCCATTGATTTTGTTATAATTATTTATTGAGGATAAGTAATACTAGCATATGGAAGATGTTCATTTGGTCTTTAATTCAAGTGTTTTTTCATATATTTATGCATAGAATTACTATATTTCTAATAATAATATTTATATTAAATGGTTAACTATAAGTAATTAGATATATTATAAAGGAAAAATAGAATAATTATAATTGAAGTAGTTTTGTGTGTTTTAATATTTAATTTATTCTATTATTATGATTTGAAATATTTGTTTATTATTTTTTTATTGTCTTTCTAAATATCAATTCCCTATTTATAAGATAATTCATGTGTTCTTCTAAGAAAATAATCATTTATATGTTTTTAATTTTAATCTATTAATAAATTCTAAAATATTTTATTCTTAAACATGATTCATTATAACATAAATAACTGTTAATTCTATATATTTTTTTCAATGAATGTTATTTTTAATTCATAGTTTTATTCAATTAATTTATGGTTTATTTTTTAAGTATTTTAATTTAAATTATTAATAGTTTATTTTTGATAAATTTTAATATTTATTTCTATAATTTTTTTATTTTAAAGTATATATTTTATTTTTCAATCGTTTATTATTTCATAATTTAATGTTTTTAAATTCCAATTTAGATCAATTTATATAATTTTTTTCTTGGTGTCAAACACATGAAATTTTTCAACAACTGCATTTGATAACTCATGTAGCGACTCCACATAAGAATCTTATATATAACATTGTTTCCTTGTTGAAATAAATTGAAAAAATAAAATAACGTTGTTTTGAGTGAAAAATATTTAATGTAATGTATTATTTTAGGCATAATTAACTGACTGTTATTTAAAACTCAAAAAATATGGTAATGAAAAAAGAGGATGATTGTAATATTGAATACATGATCAGCCACATACTATTTATTTTTCAACCACAAGATTCTAATTCCAAAGTTCAAGATTATAAATTTTTGAACTTGATCGACATTTATTTGATTGGGATTCATAGTTTTCGATATTGTATTCATTCCTAGGATACGATTATGATCCACATCCTAATTATTGTTCAAATTTAATGAAAATATGAATTTCAAAAATAGAGGTCATGGAAGTTCGATTTCAACAGGAAGATTATGCTGGAATAACACCTGCAGATGTCACGGATTTTGAGGAAAATAAAACCTAATACAGCTACTCAAACCAAGAACAAGTAAAACATATCCAATATTTAATTCTCATTAATACACCATCAGTTGATCCCAACACCATAAATCTAGGAAGTCGCCACAATGACACAAAATTCAATAAGGCCAAATATGGGTTTTCAAAACTAGTTTGACTGATATACTCTATGAGGAATCAAACTTGTCTATAGAGTGAACAAAATTTATGATGGAGGATTTTGATCTTGAGATTGTGTAAATAAAATACATACTATTTGAGATAATTTTGATTTGAGTTTTACCATGATGATTCATTATTGATCTTACATGAGTTAATTGAAGCCAAAGATTTTTATACGGCGTCTACTGTCGTTGGTTCATCAACAAAATTCAAAATTTTAGGATTCAATGATATCTATATTATGGTAAAATTAAGTTGTTACATCCACATCATGGTATTTATAATTCAAATATAGGTTTATTCCTAGCTACGTGAAGGTCTTATGACTGGGGGATCTACATTTTGGTGGTTTGAAGATTGTGGTTTCACTACTAATGGAAACATGAAAATGGTATGAGTCAGCAAATTTGAGATTCTGAAATTAAAAATGAATTTGTCTATCAATTGTTTTGATGTTACGTTTTTGTTGACAGGTTTATTCAATCATGATGTTTGAGATTCATTTTTCCCACATACTTCTACTACAACGTGTAGTCCTCATGATGTTCGACTGATTTTCAACAGGAATCTAAGCATGAACATGTTACAATGATTGATTATGGGAAGATCAATAGTCAGCCGAAGGAATATTAATTTGGTAAATATAATTATATAACAATAGAGATGCGTCTATATTCATTTTTAATAGACTCCACATGGATCTGAAAATATTTTTACAATGGTATTATTAAATTCATATGCGTGTTTAAAGAAATATCATGGCACGCAAAACCTGGTCCATTAAAAAGATAATACCATAATAGGTCAGTAAAAAAATTCTATGCTGATTATGTAAAAAACAGAAAATAAATTTTGAGATTCCATCATAAGGTTAATAAATTTTTTAATAATTATAGTGAAACTTTTCAAAGACACTCTATATCATAGGGCAGGTAATTTTTCTGGAAATCATGAAATGGACTTATACGAATGGTGGATATTAAAGATGAAATAGTGTGAGAATGTCTTCTTATAGACATGGAAGGATATTGATCCCTTAATTTACTTTTTCAATAAATTTATTTATTATTGATAATTTGATATTATTTTACTAAAAATGAAACAATTGTTTCTTGATGAATGAAATTACATGGATTACTCTTTTATCTTTTTCACATAATTTTTTTATACTTCGATGTCATTCAGTGATATCAATTCTGAATATAATTTTTTTTGATTTTATGTTCATCAATTCCAAACATCATAATCATTATATAAAAATTATTATGATGATAGTTTCTTCAAAATCCATTATTTCTAGATTGATCAGGATGTTCAAATATATCACAATCATTCTAATAATAGATTTATCTCTTGTTGAAAGAGATTAATCAAATATATTTTGTGGATTACAATGATGTATGTTTTTTCAATGAAGAATAAATTTTATTAACCTTGTTTTTCAAATTCCACTTAAAAATATATTTCATGTCTTAATTATTACAATTTTAAAATTTCACATCATTATCTATTTATAAATCATTATTTTACACAATTCAATAGCATTTTTCAAATTTTTTAGCCCCAATATTTTCTTAAAATTAGTTCATTAAATGATCCCTTAATATATTCTCCAGCCATTCCTATAGTTTTAACCAGTTCAACAAAATATTTTCATGAGTGTTAAAATATTAAATATAAATTTGACCACTATATCAATGACCATGATGCATTCACTAGTCAATACTAAAGAGATTGAGGGCCTCATCTTTTCACGTAAAAATGGATGGTGTGCATCCAAAGTGCATGGAATGTCCAGTCCTCCCCAAATATTCATTTTCCTTTCTATCTCAAACGTCCTTTATTTCTCTATATAAATAGTGTATCCTTATGGGAAAAACAACAAGTAGAAGTTTATTTGGCACTACACAATTGACTCTAGACTAAGTCTATGTACTCCAACCTATGCTCATGTACATCAGGCTACACTCTTCTACTCTAGTCATTTCTTGTTCGTAGCTATGTTCGAGTACTTAGCCATGCACATATACCCTGATCATTACTACTTTCCAAATGATAAGCATTAATGTGTAACCTAATGGTACACACCAATCATCTAACATCAGTTCACATGGTGTTTGACATGTGTCACATTATGGGTGATTTTATTCTTTATGAGTAAACCCTAGCATCGAGAGAAGGGACCATGCTACATGTTTTCTTAATAAGAAATGTCGTATAGTCTATATTTTTACATTAATCTAGAAACATCACATGCTATATGATAATTCCTCCACCTTCCCTAAATCTATTAGAAAACTCATCATGGAGTGATATTAGAGTTGACTAAACTATGATATATTATGGCTAACAGATTTCAGTAATATCATCTACTCGAGAAAAGATCCCTGCTACACTATGTCATCACTACATTCCAATCCACAGAATGTGGGTCTCTCATCTGAACATTGATTATCCTTGGTCATTTATACACATTGATAATGTTATAAATCTTCATCTTAACCCTATGATGATGAATCATTATGAAAAAGAATAAATATACAATGATCAAACTCCTTGTATTGAACGAATCACCATCCAAATAGAATATTTATGATGATCCCAAATGAATGTCATGGGAAAAACACATTAAGAGGAATGGGTCTTGGTTTTAGTTTGGTTTAGCGTTAATCTATTTCTATTAGAAAAAATAATAAAGAAAATAAAATGAACAAATAATAATCTAACATCATCATTTACCAAATACCTAGAATATATAGAAATACTCATAAATGAACCATTGATAGGTGATCAACATTATCAGAAATAGTTAATCATTTCTGGTATGGGATAGAAAAATACCGATAAAATACAACTGAAAAATCATACTCTGAGATTGGATCCATCGATGATTGAGAATATTTCTTATTCATTGTCATTGGTGAGATCCATGAACTACATTTATTTATATCATCCTAGATGTATTGTTCCATTGGACCATAATCTATCGATTCCACAATGGACTCTTATATGAATCCTCACAAATCATTTAGATAATAGAGCTTCCCATTGTATTATCCCATAACTAGATTTAAATTATTGGAGGCTAGGTATCGTAATATTAATTAATTAATTAATTAACTAAACAATTCATTATTAATTCATACACAACCACATTTTATCCAAACACCCAACACTAAAAAATTTATATTGTTCCTATGGTAAAAAATACATTATAGATTCAACATAGATCTCAGTTTTCGCATCCAATAATTCCTTTTAATTTTATTCCATTTTTACAAAAAAACTTCTTTTGCATGATATAACATATGTAATATAATAATTAACTAAATAAAGAGTATCCAAGTGCCTTGCTATCCCCTGATAAATTAGCATAATTCTTAAAAAATATTATTTAATATATTACAATGTTGTAGAAGGGAAAATGTTGTTACATTCTCCCCACCTCCTTTCTTTTATTCCCAAAAAAAGGCCTATTAATTAATATGCATGTATTTATCTTGCATCGGGTTCCCTAATCCAAGGTTCTCCCCATAAAATTATCATGATACCATTAGACACAAACATAGGGAATCACTCACTCATTAAATATCTTCCATTAGGTGAAACATTTACTACTGAATCACAACCTGGTTTGGTGAAAACTAATTATAAAATGATTTTGGCCAATGTTATGTGGTAGTGTGTAGATAATAATTTGCATGTTGAGTATCAAGATCATCCTAATGAACCTTTTTTAAAGGTTAATGAATCCATGACTGCAATAAATAATCTCCCTAAAATTTTCAATTTGAAACCAGTTCAATAAACTAATATTTTTACCCCTTTAAGGAGTAATTCTCAGGCTGAGGGTATTGAGGAATGAATCCCATAAGAGAAAATTCTGGGTGTTCTATGAACTGACTATGATTATTTTATGTCTAAAGAAGAAGATATTGAAAATATGACTGAGGACATAATTCCCTATAAGAATAGAAAGAGACAACATGATGATGGTCCTAGTACTAGGATCATGTCTCTTAAAAATGATGGTTCTCTTATGGAATTTCCAAGGGATAGGTAATTCGCCACAATCAGATCCCTGAGGTATTTTTTTATGATTATAAAACCAATGCATATTGGTTTTTTGAAACTGAGAATGAAATTTGATAATTGGAAGGCTTTTAAATGGATCTCTATAGACTATTCCATTATTTCACATTTTCAATTTGAAGGTTCTATAGATTCTTTATGGGTTCTTAATCATTACAGTGTTACTATTAACTATTGAAATAATGGTAGTCAGTCCATTACTATTTCCATTCACATGAATGAGGCTGATTTATTTATGGAATTTTTCTAAGCTTCCAAATAGTATACAAAAAGAAAATATATTTGGATAAATCTAGAATCCATCTATGAGAATATTTTTCTGGGATGGATTATAGTGTGTTATTTTAATGCTATTTTAATACCAAAGGATAAGACATGAAGTAACTTTTTTAGGCCTTCATCCAATGATTTCTTCTATTGAATTTCAAAATGTGGTTTGGATTATGTCCCCTTAGATGTAGTAGATTCCACTTAGTGTAGATATATTTTAAATGGGAGGCATGAGATGAAATTGGTTTGATGTTTTGTGAAAGAGGAATATTGGGAGGGTGCAGTGGATTTATCTAGTCTCACCCTTATATGGATTCATTCTGATAATAATTAATTATATGTTGATGTTTACATCGATAAATTAGTTTTTTCCCCTTTACCATTCGTGTTTAATAAGGATTGGCTTGTTGTACCATGTTACAAAGAAATAATTATGGATTCTTATATGGTTTATTTCTTAAAATTTCCCTAGAAAACACTGGCTACTAATTTGGATAATATCAGAATAAGGCATATGGTTTAGAGAAAAAGATAAATATATGAAATGGGACTTGATGTCATGGAGGCTAATGATCATTTGACCCATTTCTTGTAAAATAATTTGAGTCAATATGTACCCTCTCAAAAGGATATAAAATCCCTCTACATATGACAATATACGTTAGTCCTCAAGTAGATTCATGATGAGATTCAATTTAACAAAAGGGGGCTTAAGGAGGGGGATATAAATTTAATATTTTTAACCCAATTCTTAGGGAGATGAATGATGTAATAATATATATAACACTCAAAATTTATGTTAGATTGATTATTTTTTAAAATGAAATTTCAAATGATGTGACCAGTTACTTAGAAGATTTTTATATAGACCAAATGGAAGGAGGACGCTAAAACAATGACCAGTCGCATTGGTATTAATGATTTTCAGAACAATAGGCATATTGAGACACCTAATTAAAAAGAAATTAAGGCATCTACTATCTCGCTAAATATTGATAGGGTTGTAGAACCAAATGGCTTCACCAATATATTCTTCTTGTTTAACTGGGTAATTGTTCATTTTGAGTTAATTAATGGAGTGAGGGAATTCTTTATTCATTCTTCTATGGACTATGGTGTGAACTCTAGGTTCATCAAAATAATTCAAAAAACTGAAAATGATCCCGATATAAGAGACTTCAGTCCTATTACTATTGGTAAATATGTACCCAAGTTACACAATAAGATTATGAATTATCGATTAGGTGAGATTGAAAATGGTTTTATTTATTCTAATTAGGTTAGATTATTCCTTTAGAAGAATATTCAGAATATTCTTTATACAATATTAAAATGTGTGGAAATTATGATGAAATAGTTTAAGAATAGTAATATGGCCATGAAAATTGATTTCCCAAAAGCCTTTGACACAATAAAATTGTATATCATTTTTTATATTCCGAGAATACAAGGGTTTTCAAATATCTTTTTTAACTTGATCTCTATTATCCTAATGACTTATACACTCTCCAAACCTATTAATGGGTTCTCTAGGGGTTTATTTATGTGTTCCAGAGCAGATAGGAAGGGGGATCCTTTAGTAATTATTATATTTTCTATTTATGAGGATTATTTATTATTTTGTCTGAATGTTATTTTTAATGTTAGGATATACTATCTGATAAGGGTTGTATGAGGTTAATTCACACCCTCAAATAATCTCTATGTAGATGATATTATACTTTCAGGGAAAGCTAACATTGTCATATTTTCGTATTTTAAATTCCTCATTGGGAATTAGGAAGAAGTTTCCAATCTGGTTATCAGTTGGAACTAGTCTTCTGTGATGTTTGGATAATGAGTGCTATATCTGACCAAAATTGGGATGTCAGGAGCCTTGATATTAATTGAGGGTATTTTACCATCACCTATATTAGGGTTCCTACTTTCTTGGTTAAGGTGAAAAGTAATTTCATGGAAAATATTTATTCATTAATTATCAATCACGTGGAAACATTTAATGGGAAGACTATGTCACAGGCAGGAAGAATTTGTTTAGACAATTATATGAACATTTTTATGTTATTTTAAGAATCAACATTATACATATTGACTATAAATTTCATTAAGAAGATAAAAATTTTTATTCATTATTTTATTTGGACAAATTCAATTCATGAAAGGAATCTGATCAATGTTTCCCAAAAGGGTTGTGTTAAACCAGTTGTCATGGGAGGAATCAAAATTAAAGACCCCGTAATTTTCAATGATACCTTACTAAAGAAAATTACATGGATAAATCATTTCACCACTGATTTATAATAGTAATTTATTGACACATGTTTTATCAAAAAATTATAAAATGAGAATATATTTTATGTTCTATAAGATGTCTCAAAAACAATTATGTTTTCATATTATGAGATTATAAAATTATTAAGATTGATAGTCTACCAACAACAAACTATTAATTTTTAGAGCACTATAGGGATATCAGTTCCAATTAGTGAATATGTTATTATTCCCATATCTTTGAAAAATGGTTCCATTGTTTCTATATTATATAATTCTAATATTAATGGGTTTCTACATCCTTATAATCGTGTAAAATTTTCCAGATATGTAATATATGACTGAGACAATCTAAAATAAAAATCAAAACTGAATGGATCCTTCAACATAAGGGGATATTATAGATGCTATTATGATTGTATTATAAGAATGTCTTCAAGGGTTTTTTATTTTAGAATAATTTTATTTCACTGTATGATATGATTTTAATATGAAGGATCTAGTAATAGAGGATCCCTTTAAAATCTTTATTCAACATGCTTTAATTTTCCATTCCCATAATTATTATTAGGGATTGCATGTAGATCAGTCTCTTCATCGCCTCTTTGTTTTATGTTACTTCACACACAATCTAGGGATGTATGTGTTGGATTTCATGTGAAAGGCTTTTGATTTTGGGAGAATAGAAGTGGTCATAATATCTATTAGCAACACAACCTACAGTGAGAAGATTTTCTCTCTTATTATGGTTATTACAGCTAATGTTATTTTATAAACATGGATAGAAAGAAACTGCTTTTCCATACATAATAAAGATTATTCCTTTCATGTTGGAGTCACTATAATTTATAAGGTGATAATGCTTGTCTCCAAAATACAAACTGGTGTAATGAGTAATGATTTCTCTTATCATGATACTTTGATATCACTTGGGTGTTTGGTAGTGTCAGGAAAGAATTTGTTTCTAGAACTTTTAGATGGATAAACCCGATCATAGGGTAGATGAATGCTAATGTTGATGGGGTAACTTCTAATGCACGAGGACCATCAGTTTGTGGTTATATCTTTCTTACTCTTTGGGAACTCAATTATGGATTATTCTATCATTTCTATGGGAATGATGATACAATTGAATGTGGATTATGGTATATGATCAAGGTTTAATGGTATGCTTCCCATACAGAGTGTAAAATGATGTTAAAATTAAAATTTACATAAATGAAATTAGGAAAATATGTTATATTGAGTTTGATATTGTAATATCAAATATTTTTCCGGAGGAATACTATAACCTAAGAAATCCCAAATACTGTTGGGATTAAAAAATAAATCGTTACCCCATGTCTGAGGTCCTTTGAATTTTTATAAAGCTCATGTATAATAAATATATATATTTAAAATATATTATAAAATCGTACTCATATATCTCAATCATTTTTTTGTTTTCGTATAATATTATACTACAAGTTTATTAACAATTTTGTGTTAAAATAACAATTTTGTGTAATAAGTGCTTCGTTTTTCATGATGTATTGTTTTGGTTGTTGTGGTCCTTGTAAATTTGAATGGATAAATCATATCTTGGATTTTAATAATGATTTAAACTTAATATATATTTATTATATACATTTTAATTATCATCCAAAAATTTTTAGATATAAAAATTAATTACATAGTTTATGGAGAAAATATGTCATATGTTCGCATGAAGGTTGTTTTCATTTTTTCAACAGATAGAGTGAAACCAAGGTAAATAGTATTTAACTATTCTAAACTCATTATTATATTATATATATCTATTAAAAATATTCTTATTACTGTTCATGTCATATTAAATTGACAAAAACACCACGTCACTTCGTGGGGACAATAACCCACACATATGCACGAGCGACATTATCATTATCGAACAGATCAGAAAGTAAGAAGGTATATGTGATATTATAATCCAAAATGTACAATTCTTTTAAAATTATCACATATATATGTTAAATATAATAATATATCCATATGTTAGTTGAGGTGATCAAAAATCAATTACATCGGTTCACAGGGCGGTAATCTGACGTATACACGATATTTAGTTTTGTTTCCCATTTGATGGGAGAGGTAATGAATATAGGTCATATAATTAACATAATAAAATATAATAATATTTACTATAATTATGATATTATTTTAGAACAATTTCATAAAATTTTAATGAGTTATAGGAATAAATAAAATGAAATTGCATGTTTTAGATTTGTATTTCTTCTTTAGATAACCTATTTGTGTTTATTCCTAAATAAATTCTATGATGGTATCATGATAAAAAGTTAATATCTAGATAACATTTAGTGATTTTATAATGTGATTTTGTAAGTCCTCATCCGGTATAAAAGGCTATTGATGTGTTTATAGTAGAGGAGAGGGGTTGTCCGTTTATTAGTGGGGATGGGACCCGCTTGGGAAGTTACTAAAAGAATAAAAAATGATAAATTAATTCCAAAAACTAATGCCTCAAAATTAATATATATTCTAAGGTAGTATTTTATAATACCGTACTATATCTATATTTTATAAAATTTTCATGTTTAGTTGGAAATGGTATCCATATATTTCATTTTAACCCTATGTAAACCTATTTTATCCATAACTATAGTAATTTTTTTCTATTTTGAAATCTAATTTTGAAAAGAAATTTGGTTGACCTTATTATATAATATTAATTATTTTTATTTTGAATATAACAAAAAAAATTAAAAATTAAGTTATAAAAATTTTAAGAAGTTGTTATAAAATTAATCCTATAACTGTGATGAAAATGTGTATTCCCAATGAAATGTTTTATTAAGTACAAAACGTTTTAATATAAAATTTCACTATATAATTGATTAAAAATATATAAATTGGATTAATAATTATAAAATTTAACATAAAATATTAAATAAAAATTTTACTTTAAATCTATTTAAAATATAATATAATATTGACCAAAAATGAGAAATATTCACTATTCGTCAAAAAATTATTATTTTCCAAGATTTATAATAAATTCACACTATGATAATTATTTCACCATGATTTCATAAACTAATTTCATTTCATAAAATAATTTTTATAAAAATGTTAATAATTATTTTTAAAATATGTGTACAGAAACTGATGAAACTTCTTTTTATAAATAATATAATTTTTAGAAAAAATAAGGTGTTCATTCTTATCACATTTTAAAAAATATATATTCGATGAATGAAAAAACATATATAATATATAAATTACGTTATAATAATTTATAAATAGTGCTTAATTTAAGTTATTATGATAAAAACACATCAAACACATATAAAACATCTTTTTAAAGTAATTTTTTTATTTAAAATAATTCTTATCTTTAATTTCTATTACATTGATAAAAAATGAATTTATATTGTATGTGTGGAAACCATATACTTTTCATAATTTAGATAGTTCTATTCATTCCTCGAAATTAAACCACTAGTTTATATCAGTATAAAATATTATGGTTCATTTAGACATGAGGTTGTGTGTATCACAAGCCTTTGAATAGATTAAATTGGTTGAAAAATTAATATATCATAAAATGTAGGGGTGTTACAATATTCCCCCATAAAAAAATTTCAACCTATAAATTTATATAATATCTCCTCATGAATATATTTCGGTAATACGTAATAATAATTTCTTCATGTTCCCATATCACTTATTCTGATATATGATTTAACAAATGTATATTTAACAGTTGGTCCATCCTAATCCTTAACACTAGTCCCCTTAAATATATAATAATGAAATGGTTTCACATTGAGATATATTAGGTTACAATTATATATTATCAAAGTAGAGAATATGCATTGGGTATAACTTATAATACCTTAACAATGATATATAGAACACATCATGTACTCCATAGTGACTTCATGTAATTTCCAAATGGTAACCAACTAAAACAAAAAATATAGTATTTAAAAAGTTCTAATGTACTTGGGGATAAATTTCACTTTTTACTAATCCTTATAACACCCTTAAATAAATATCTTTTCAAAGAAACATTATATCCCACTTCAAATTCTAGATCATTACTTGTGTTATAATCATTCCATTTTATCCTATATTGTGATGGTTTGATATAGAATTGAATAGTATTTAGTTTTATCATTGTCTCCTCCACATGATCTGGGTCTACAATCATTTTTTCACCAACTTCATCACATCATATAGATGTAATACATATCCTTCTATATAAATCTTTATATGATACCATTTGAATAATTAAATGAAATCTATTGATTTAGGGGAACAACAAAAATTGTGAATAGTATTCACACATAAATTTAAATTCAATATAAAAAACATCAACATGTATTTTACTATTTTAATTGTATTCTAAACAATCCCACGATTTAAGGGTGATAAGCAGTTCTCAAATAAAACACATTATCAAGAGCCTTCTGGATAATTTTCCCTAATTTTGAGTTAAGTATTGGATTTTGATGTGACATAATTGAAATAAGTGAACCATGAAGTCTTATAAAATCATTAATATATATTCATTCAACTTGTTTTTGAGGTAAATATTATCTGATAGTGAAGATATTCAATAATTTGGTATGGTGATAAACAACAACCCATATCACCTCATTCATTCCAAAAATCCCTCATATTCGAGAGAAAAACACTATACTATGTTCAACAAACATACATTTTGGAATATGAATAGGTTTCATGAATCCTATAAGATTATTCCTTTGAGAATTCAACTATTCACATACGAAACTACATGACACATTATCAACAATTTCATTCTTTATATTAGTTAAAAATACATTCCTTCAAATCCCAATAAATCTTGGATATACCTACGAGTATAGGAAAATATGAGGTTTTTGAATCAACCAATAATTCCATCTTCATTTCTTGTACACTTAGTTCAAATTGTATCTTTCAAAATTTCATATTTCGATCTTCCCAAATAGATTCATACAATTGTCTATCATTCAAGTGATCTGTTTGCATTTAAAAATTCTCATCATCAAGATGATAAATTTTTACATTCCCCAATAAATTTGGTTTAAAAGTATTTTGAAAAATTAATTATTTAACCACTTCAATAATAATTCCCACTATCATATTTATTATATCAATTAACGTTGAATCCCTAATGATCCTCAATTTTAAAAAAATTCATGACCATTACTCCTCAATACTTCTAATAACTTATTTTCCTTACCTTGTTAGTAGTGTATTGATCAATCATAATCATTGAGTAAATCCATCCATCACAATTTCACCATATTAATCTCTTTCTTTAAAAAAATTTATTTTAGACTCTTATGATCCTTTCATATCTCATATCTTTTTTCATAGAGATAATTTCTTTATATCTTCGAAGACAATAATATAGATTACTAATCATGATCACGGGTAGAATAGATTCCAAGATAGTAAAAACAATATTGGGTTCATTAAAGGGACCATGGTTATAATTGTATGAGTATATCTTCCCATATTAATTTAATGTATGAATGAAATGGGAATTATTTAATCTATTTTTTATTTGTTTTATCATCTCATGGTAGCAATGGTGAAGTTGATAGTAGATCATATGTTTAATTTACAAGGATAACAAATGGCGAAAGAGTTCATTTAAAAAAAATGAGATAATTCAATTTTATTTAAATATTATTTCTTCTGATTCCTAAAAATATAATATCTTTATGAACAACCATCATCTATAACTCAGTGAATGATATCTTTTTTCTGAGCAGTTTTTATTTTAGGAATTTGTGGATAAGGAATTTATAAATGATCTGGTTTCCTGAGTGCATAAGAAGATAGGTGTAAACTGTATTTTATTTGGTGATAAAGAGGGTTACCCATCCATTGGGTAGTTAATACTAGATGTACTTATCATGTTGAGATCTTCTTTAGTTATTTCTTATTCAAGAAGGAAATATTCTCTTTCGGGTTTCTAGTGTAGTTAGTTTGAACATTCCAAGACCTCTTTGTCAAGTGCCCCAAATAACGATTTCCATTGTCGTATACTAGCAAAATTAATAAATTTTATGGGTTGGGATGTCAAAATGATAATATGAAGTCCTTATCAACTCCACAATCATGATTTAAATCATGTTAGATCTTTTGAGTTACCCCTTAGTATACTCTCCTATCCTAATTTCCAATTTATATTTCTATCCTTTTAATTTATTTTTGACCAATATTTATGTTGGTTACATATCTTGTTCTTGTTTGCAGAGATATTCGTCTATCTAAAATTAAATATTTCACCTTTATTAAGGGTCTTGTTTGTGTTATTTTGGTATGAGGACTATATTATAATTGATTGTGGCCATATCAATTGCTTTACCTTGAAAAATCACCATGATGGATGAATTCTAAAATAGTAGGGAGAACCACTATAGGTCTATATATATATTTATTTTTTAGAGTAGTTTTCTGTGTTTTTTATTTTAGAAATATATATATGTGTAATGGTTTTAGTTGTAGTTTGTTTAAATAGGGGATCCGACGATAAATTTCTCCATATTCTCTTATAGAATCATCGATTGTTTTAAACTCTTTTTGATACATAATGGATTTATAGGTGATCAAAGTCTCATGGTTTAGTGATTTATCACACCAAAACCATTTATTTCTATATTATTTCATTTGATTGACTTCATTTAATCATAAAATTTTGATGTAGGTATAATTCAAATGATAATTTTAAATTTTGATATTTTTTGTAGTTATTTAATATATTACAGAGTTAATAAACATTATTTTGGGGAAATTATTAAACTTTCTAAATTTTATTTTTTATTTTTTGCATGGTATAGTCCAATGAGTTGTTCATTATTGAGTCTAAAACATGTGATACCAAGGAGAAAACAATTGAGTTCTTGGGATGTAAATGTATAAGAACAAAACATTCTCACATTCTGAGGGAACCCTATAGAAGGTGTGTGAGATTTTTATATAATTTAGAAGATAAATATTATAATATTAGAGTATATTTTTAAAAATATGGCGTCTAAAATTTGATGGTGTCAGGTGATTCTAGAATTAGTGCATAATTGGTGGATGATTTTACAAATTGTGTGGCAAAATCATGCATCATGCTCAGTATAAAACCCATATATGTAACATATTTTATTTAATTATTATTAAAATAATGATTCATATAGTGAAATCCTAGAAAAATTATGAGTCCAAATTTACATAAAACATGATATCATAAAACATGGAAATCATAAGCCTGAGTCAGGTCTAACCACAATGATTTGGTACTATATATTTATCAGTCAAACAACCATTGAAAAATTAATGGTATCTCATGAGATGTAAAAGTAACCAAGGCATCATACTGCCATTAGGTCACACTCTTCATATTGTAACATTACATGTTTCACATTGACCATAAAACATAAGATCATATTTCATTATATCTATACCAAAAGTATGTAAATTGGGATCCATACATGGAATTACCTAATAAATAAATGTAAATTATATTAAGGTGAATACCCAAGAATGAATTTAGGGTAGGTGTCCACAACCCAAGGGCACACACTAGAAAATCAATGGTTAATTTTGACAAAATAACTAGTGTATATAAAATTTCATCGATGGGATTAATGAGAGAGATGGAAAA
The DNA here is from genome assembly GCA_963277665.1 of Viscum album. Lineage (NCBI taxonomy): Eukaryota > Viridiplantae > Streptophyta > Magnoliopsida > Santalales > Viscaceae > Viscum > Viscum album. The sequence continues at coordinate 249,003,556 of OY728126.1, read as the reverse complement.
TATCTCATTTGTAGGACATAATAAAGGAATTAAGGGTGGATTGTGATCATATTTAATCATAAACATATGTAAATAGAAAACATATTATTTTGGAACATAATGAATATAATATAGTATAAAGGGAACCCCTACATTAAAAGTATTATTATTATTACTTGGGAGGATCTCTTAAGAACAATTGACACTATTTTTTGAGTAATATAAATTGTTAAATGAGATTAACTTCATGATTATTGGATTATGAGTGATTATAAATTGGATAATGGGTTAGTACTTATAGATAAGAGAGGGAATTGTTTTTTATTTTTTGTATATTGGCCTTGAACACGTAGTAAATAAAAGAATCAAAAACCATTATACTTACCATGTTTGTTTACATGATATTTTAAAAATAATATTTTATTTAATACTTTATTAGCATAAGAACCATAAATCATGAATAATATTATTTAATATTTGTAAAATATATCTACACTTAAAAAATATTTTTTGTGTCCTTAAAAAATTCATTTTATTCTATAAGATTAATTATATGTTTTGAAAAATATTATTATTAAATTAAAATGCATTATTTTGTAGAATAAACTATATATGTTTATGTAAACCCTTTATTTCCATTATAATATCACATTTATGTTTTTATGATTTCATAGTAGTTATTGTAATTTCATACCATATTAATATTTTTTCCAAAAACATCAACTATCTCAAAAAAACTCTCCATTTGATAATTTTTACATGTTGATTTCCAGAATGATATTTATTTTTATCAAGATAATTTATTTACTATAATAATTTTAAATTTTAAGTAAAATCCATTATTTACTGAAATATTTTTTGTTTTTACGACATAAATTCCTTTTCTGCCCTTATAAAAATTAACCATGACATTATAAATTTATATAATAATTTATATTTAAAAAGTAGTGTTTTATAAGACTATTTTAGGTAAATAAATAATATTTAAAATTATTTTGTTTTTTTATTAATTTATATTTTAATTGAAATTATATATAAACATAATTAAATTATGGTTTCATTGTACCTTAAAATATATTTATCAAAATCATATAATATTAATTTATATTTTATAAAATAAAATAATAATGAATATGGGTTTGAGGAAATAATTTTGTGTTTCATAAAATATAATTAATTATCTTATTCTCTAGATATATAACCCCCAATTACACCAGTATACACCCAAAGGTAAGTTTTATGATGGTTTTACATTAATTGGGTGACTTAGTTGACATCGATATAGTGGTGATCTCTACTAACTCGACCTTATCCTATAGGTAATTCGTATCACATCCCAATGAATGATTCACTTCATCATCTAATTCAATTGAAACCCCCAATGTTGCCAAATCCCAACCAAGAACTTGTAATGAGCTTCATAATGCATGACTCTTCTTAACGGGAACATGATTTCCCAATTGTGAATCTATTATTTCATTTAAATACACATAATATAGAAAGATTATAATATAAATATTATAATGACTACATTACCAATGTCAATTGTTCCTAAGGATCATAATGAGCTAGTATCATAACTACTTTCTACTTCCTATAAAAACACAACATTTTATTCATTCTTCAATTACTTATATTTCTATCACTGTTAAAAAAATAATTTTTAAAATCATCATTACATTACTAATATTTTATATCGTTTTTATAATGTTGTTCCTTAGTGTGATAATCCAAGGGGATTAGGATAATCTTAATTTTGCTATTCTATTTATTTTATTTTATTAGGATTTTTTAACATTGAAATATTATAAATTTAACCCTTTTTAATTGTGGAACAAATGTTATATTTTTAATTAATAAAATATACTGTTATAATTATGTTTTTTACTATTGTATATTTCTAAATATGTCAAAAATAAATATATAGATGGGAAATTGTACATATAAATTTCTGATTTATTATATTATTCTCACCTTGAGAAATGTTAACCTCCAAATTTCATTACATATACTAATGTGAAAAATTAAGAGGGTACTTCTGTTTCAATATTCTTCAATTTCCCATGTTGCCTCTTCAAAAAAAATCATCCATAGTAATTTGATTTGGTTATTTCTCTTGTTTTATAGATGTTTATCTTTATAAACATAGATATTTACCATATTCTCCTCATATAAAAGATCATTATCTGGTGGTAACGCCTTTGGATTTAGAACATTCAATGGATCCACCCGATACTTCCTCATAATAATTATAAGAACATATCATGTTATTGTATTAAATTTGTTTGCTGTGTAATCATCACGACAAAACTACAATTAAATCATGAAGTTCTAAGTGGATGTTGTATCTAGGACATATATTTCCAATATTCTAATGCCTCATCAATTTTTTCCAATGTAATTTACAAAGGAACAACTTATATCTGACAACAAAAATTAGTTTTCATTGTTGATTTTTTGTCATATCTATTCAGTTGAACTTATGATGACTTAATATGGAACTTAATGGTTTGAAACATAATTCTAACCTTGTGGAAAAGATTAGTTCATGTAACCTTACTTTCTACATATTCAGCCAATAATGTTAGAGTCCAACACATTTTCATATACAGATCCTCATAAATTTAGATTTGAATTATATAATTGATACTTTTTCTACATTAAAACACTAGTAGGGAAAATATTTGACCACAACATCATTGAAATAAATTAATATTTGTATCTTTCAATCCACCATATTTTGAATAGTTCCCCAAGACTAGATATATGTATGTGGTTGATAATATACGGTGTAACTCATATCTATATCCAATATATGATAAATAATTCTCCAGAACCTTGAGATAAATGTTGAATCTCAATTACATAAAATGGAGAGTTGTAATCCTTATAGACTAACCACTTATCATTTGTATATCATTGATGTTTGGTCTAGAGAGAAATCCTCATTTATAGTAATGAAATGTGCTGACTCTATAGGTGGATAATTATATCCCAAATGAGATTATGAACATTATTTTTTTCACACCATCCTACCATGAAATCCATGGTGATGTATTTCCTTCTCAATACATTTAAGTGTAGTTTTTTCATCATACCGTTATAATTTTATTGTTCAACTATAACATTATTTCATATCAAGCACCATGATTAAAGCTCTACAATTTCCCTCTCCATGTCATCCTGTTATATTTTTTTCTATATTCTCAATACATCATAGAACTCCATTGATAAACATAGAATAATTATTTATATTTATCAACCATTTAGTTCATATTTTTATGGGACACATATAATGGTTTAAAAAAATCTATCCTTCAAAAAGTTAAGCACTAAAATATTTTCAAATTTAATAAATGGTTTTTTATCATCTCTTTGGATGTATTTGATCTACTAATATATGGATGGTTGAATTTTTTTTAGAATGGTAAGATGATGTTCTTTTATTTAAGAAACTCATGTATATCATTTAAATGAATAAGATTATTTAACTCCTCTCTGTTGTTAAAATGGATATATTTACATGATATCTCAAAACAATGAGTCATCTACTTTATTTTAATTCCCGAGATGGTAATAGAATGAATATTCTCATCCATTAATAAGATCTTACCACCTTTTTTAGAAGATTTTGACCCCTTTTTTGTGAGTATATACTTGAGACTCTTATGATTAGTCATGAACTAGCCTAGATACCATGGTACCCTAATTACCAGGATAGTCATGACCTAGCCCAAATGTAATTCCCAATCCCAATAGTATAGTGGCTTGCACCTAAAATCATATAATATGAACGTGGGGACAAATTTTACACAAACTCTATTTAAGTACTAAAAAAGAAAGTTTGCATAAAAGAAAAAATATATATGGACAACTATACAAGAATATAAATACAAAAAAATCACAAAGTTTAACCATAAAGTACCAAAAACTCAAGATAACAACCAATGTCCCAGAGGAAAAAACTCTATAAGCCCATGGATTAATAGAAACTACAACCTCTAAGTGGCACATTACCCATGATCGAACCTAGGAGAAGATAATCTATAATCACGAAAAAAACCGGTAGCATGTAAGCTAAAATACTAGTAGGGTCTCTCCAAGGATCCCATAATAATATTTTAAATATAATTAACCAAATATATAATTCAATTTTAAATAAAAATATATGGTATGTTAAAAATATATTTTTTTAAAATCACGACACACCATTCAATGTTTTGAAATACATTAAACAAATATATTATAAAAAAATTATAAAATATAATTTAAATAATTTTTTAAAGGATTTTTAAAACAATTTGAAAACAATAAAATATAATTAAAATATAAGAAATGCGGAACATGATTATATTCCTAAAATTAAGATTGTTCATGGCTATGGGACTCCATGATACACAAATATTTATCTATGAAATATGTGTAAACCCATCCCCCAAACATTAGCAAAAGAATAACCTATCATTATCCCTTTAACGATGTGACCTGCTATATATGAATTTTTAGTGTTATAAAGAGTCAATACAGTGATGTCCTAAATAACTCAATAACTACCAAGGAATTTATGTTATATAATAACAATCAGGGATGAAATATTTATTTTAAAACCATTTCAAATACTTTTCATCTCATTCTTCCATTTCTAATATTCCAATTTCCCTTTAAAAACTAATATACATGTTTTTAATCAAATAATTCATTTTCTGAGGATAAAACTACCGGGATTCAATCAAAACCATTTTAGGGGAGATTTCACAAATTCATATTTGATATCTATTTCATCAAATCAATTTCAAAATTTAAATTAAAAAATTTATATCTGACAAGTTCCCATAAGATTCCAAATCACACCCCAAATCATTAGAAATAGCGGGTTTTCCTAGTTTTGTGTCAAATGAATAACAAATACCCAATTCACTGGTATTATTAATTTAAGTAAAATAATTTAGATAAATTTAATTAAAATAATTAAATTGGATTTAAATTGAAAAAATTATATTTAAATCTATGAATTTAGTTTAAAATTTATTTTCCATCATAAAGGGACCACCTACCTAGTGATCACATGAATATGAAACTCATATCCCTAATTGGGAAACTACAAAGAAGAATGTTGGAAGCAATGAGATGACATAGAAACATACATTAAACATCTATAAAAATGTGAATTAGATCCAACAACAACACATAGATCTATAAAACCCTAGGGATGAAAGAGGAGAGAGGTGTAGAAAGGGAATAGAAACATTAAACTTATGGGGAAGAGATAAAACATCATTCTCTTAACTTATATTCACTTTCAAATAGTTGTATAGGAGAAACCATATCGTCACAGGAGCCTCAAAATAAGAAAAATTAATATTATGTCTAGATAATCCCATTAGGAATTTAAACATGAGGTTTCAAGGTTTCAAAATTTACTTTTTTAATAATGAAATGGTGTACGCATAGTTAGCTTGGTAGGGCCACACGATTATACAAACAATACACACTATCCATGAAACACCTACTATATGGTTGCATGATTTCTAATTTGGGGAATGGTTTTTTGAAACCTCACACCAACCATGAGGACCCTCACAATCCTTGTTTTCACAGTTTTTAATAGTAGGGCATATGGTTTAGGAATTCCTTTTGCAACAATGTACAATTTAAAAATATCAATTTTCCCAAAAATTTAGCCAAACCTCCCTAAATTTAACAAAATAGAATCATGATTAAAAGAGGGGATTATGAATACATGAAAATAGAAATAGGATGATACAACATCCAGAAAATAAAAGATTTTATTCCCACAATGAATGCTATAAATATTCCATGTTAAAAATATTGGGCCACTTATCTCTCAATAGTGCCTCCCTCTCCCATGTCTCATGAGAGTTAGAACCATGTTACAATAGTACTCAAACCAAATTAATCATACTCTCACAATGTAAATTGGTTTTAGAAATAACTATCCTGATTAGAATCTTAGTAATGGATACATTAGGTTCAACTTCAAGATACCTCTTGCTCAGAATATGAGATGGATTAAAAAGATACATTTGTAGTTGAAACAAATGGAACAAATTATGTATCTACATCAAATACAATGGAATATATAATTGATAATACACTTTCCCCACTAGTTCAGAAAACTCAAAAGACACCACTCAACAAGTTGTAAGCTTCCCTTTCCTCCAAAGCCTTCGATGAACTAAATTACTGAAACAATCAAGAACACCTGATCACCAACTGAGAAATAAAACAATATACCATGAAGATCAACCCATGATTTATACTATATCTATGTTGTCAAAATTATATGATGAATCAACTGAATATTTTATATCATCATTTGAACTAAAATATTTCCAACGAAGTAACTTTTACAAATCTGTAACCTACATAATGATGATCTGCAAGGCGGTTCCATTATAATTGTAGAATGGTAACTATTGTTTTAAGAAAACACAACAAGTACTAAGTGATCATTCCATGGTCCATCAAGGTCAAGAACATAAGAACTGAGAATATCCTCAGTAATTTTCTTATCTCCGTCTATCTGGTCATTTGACTATGGATGGTATGTCCTACTGAAATAGACCTGAGATCTCAGTGCATCCTGAAGGCCTCTACAAAAACAATAAGTGAATTGAGGATCCCTATAACAGACTATAATTGATGTAAATCAATAAAAATTAATAATCTATTTTATATATAGATTTACCATCTTTTATAAAAATTTTATACCACAAATGGGTACAAAGTGAGTCTATTTAGTAATCATATTGATCACAACCTACAGGGAATTCTTCTTCCTCTGTGTACGTGGAAAGCCATCGACAAAGTCCATATAAATATTTTACCAGATCCCAGTCGGCACAGGTAGTGTCTGAATCATGCTACAAGTTCTCCAGTACTTATCATTAACTTTTTTTGTGTAAAAAAATGAGAGACAAAATCAATAATTCCCTATATCATAACTGGGCAATAAAATCGACGTGGAATGTCCTAGATCAACTTCTTGGTTCCTGGGTGCACAACCCCATATGAATTATGAAAACCCAACATTACAACCTTCCAAACTGATAATGGTACCACGAAAATATTTTGATGACATAGAATACCCTCTAGGTATAATGACCACTAATAAACATTCTATCCACAATAGTGATAGTATTTAAGGATATAGAATTCATCATCAAGATGATGTTCCTGAAGTAACATCTCAAGAATAGTGGATTTCAACAAAACACTAGCCAAGGAATCCTTGACCCCAGCTTCCCATACTTTAATATAAAACTATGAAAAAAGATCCATAGTGTTCTACTATTGTAATGGTTCATACATAGCCTAGGTTTGAAGTTTCATTCTTAATGAATCTTAAATGAAATTCCATTACCCTAAAGTACAGGCAATATTGAAATCAAAATATTTCAAGTATTACCCCCAAAACCTCTAGAGGGTTTTCAAATCGTTTTGGAGAATATATAACTCTTTATTTGGTGGTCAGATACATGTAATCCCCTCTCTGAAGGGGAAGTGCATCCAACTCTTAAAGGTGTGGATCACAACTGTGATTTCAATGTAATAGGTTAGTTAATTCTTCTACTATGGCCTATGATTATGAGAGACATAAGAAACTACATGATCACTTTTCATAAGGACGAAACCAATAAAATATCCTAATGAGTCACAAAAGAACACATATCTTTTCCTAACCTCTAGATGAGTCAAAACCTATGTTGTCATAAAAATACATTTCAACCCAACAAAATAACTATGAAATTTTTCATCCCATGTAAACTTTACCCCCATCTATGTTAGAGATTAATTAAAAAATACAACTTTGATAAGTCCTTAATGAACCAATGATAATACTCAGCTAAACCAAAGAAGCATCAAATCTCAAAAACATGTTTTGGTTGTTAGCATGTCATAATTACTTTAACATTTGTAGGTTCAACAAGAAAACCTTTTCTAACACCAATTTTCCCAAAAAATTCTCTTCGGGAATCCAAAAATCACACTTAGAAATATTTTCATAAAGTTGGGGACTTCTAAACAATTTCATAACTGGTTATAGATGAAACGCATGATCCTCACCAGACATAGAGTAAACTAGGATTCCATCCATAAATACAACCTAAAAGGTGTCAATATAATAATCGATAATCATGTTCATTAAATCCATAAAGAATGAATTCAGATTGGTTAAACCAAATGGAATTACAAGGATCTCATAATAGCCATTCTTACTCCAAAAACCGATTTTCTAAATGTTATATTTTATTATCTTCAAGTAATGGAAGCTAGATTTAATGTAAATCATTAAGAACCACATCGTCCATTTGAACTGGTCAAAAAATTCATCAATCTAATGCCACTAATACTTGTTCATTATCGTAACATTATCGTGTTTTTGGAAATAAAAGAAAAGGTGAACTGACCCCTCATCTTTCTTAGTGAAGAGAAATACGTCTTCTAAAGGTGAAACATTCAGGTGTATAAAACCATTCTTTGAGAGATAATCCAACCAAGTCTTCATATCTTTTATCTCTGTTGATTCCATGTTGTAAGGGGGAATAGTCACTAAATGAGTACTTAATACTAAATCAATGGAAACTATACCTCCTTTACCAGTGGAAATCAAGATATGTTAGAATGAAAAACATTGGGGAACTGAATGAAAACTGGTCAAATATCACCACTCAAATATACTCACTCCAGTTAGAAACTAATATCGATATTACATTCTAAAAAAACTAGATAATAAGGACTCTCTTTTCTAGACCTCAAGTCCCATTCTCCTTGTAAAATATGGTACACACCATCGGGTGAGGTAAATGAGAAATGTATAAGATAATAAGTAATTTGATCATTATTGTTAATGAGACAATACACCCGGAATATTACAACAATTTGTTTCAGGTTAAGAACTAAAAACGCCCAATCAAGCTCAACATATGATTAAGGGAAATCACATACCGGACTATAGAGACGATGTTCACTATTTATTCCAAGGGGTGTAGTAAAACCCATCACATATGGTAAATTATATTTATGATGATTAAGTGGATTTAGAATATAGTTTGATATAAAAGAATGGTATTCACTATTATTAACTAAATTAGTCACTAATAATTATGTTATGCTGATAGTAACTCTGACAATTCCAAGACCAGTATTTGATTTCATCAGAGACTCTTCCACTGCATGAAGAAGCTTTTTTATAGAAATATATGCATAGAACACCTTTTTTCATGAATCATCAGATTGATCATTAGTTTTGGAAGGTTTTAATAATCTCGCGTGCAAATGTGAAGTGGAATAGACATTGAAGAACATCTGTAAGTGACTTGAGAATCTGAAGTATCTACATACCTTGGGTTCTTAGTGGAAAAGATATAGTAGTTTACTATATTTTTTACACTAGTAGTAAATTAATGTCCCTCTGTTAGGAAAGACTAGATGTCTAGAAGAACCCATATACTGTGAACCAAAATGAGAATTATTATGATTCCTCTTCCTTTTAGAAGAATTTATACCACCATTGGTGGAAATAAAATCTCTTATTATCCTAGACCCACCATCTTGGTCCATTATGACAATCAATGTTTTATCCATCACATCAACATAAGAATTAGGAATCAGCAAGAAAACCTAATAATGAATATCAAATCAAAAATTCATTTTGACCCATTAATTCTTCATTTCATACTCTATTAGTGAAAACTACACAAGCCTAGAATAGTGTTTTTCTTATTTTTTCGAATTCCATTCATCATAATTGAGTTAGAAAATATTAGAAATATTATCCAACACCATTGATTATATATATAATTGTTCCATTAAAAAAGTGTTTATGTATTTTTAATCAAATACCTCATGCTTCTTCTATATCACAATTTTTTCCTACCAACTCTTGTTCCGTCCATCCTGCATAAAGGTGGAATAATTCACATTGATTTCAACAGGTTTCCTTAAGAACAATAACAAAAGTTCAACCATACTAAACCATTCCTGGTCCTTTTGAGGATCATTGGATCCTTTCCATGGAGGTGGCATCTGGTGAAGGAACAACAAAAGAAAAGTTCTATATTTGGTTATATGGTTGGATACTGAACGAGAAACGATGGTGGTGCCATCCTAGAGCTTAGACAGTATTCCCAATTACCTTAACCATGATTAGTTCAAAGAGAGTATGTTCTCACTATGGTTCAAAATAATATTCCTCCTATATCAGATTCCCACATCTTCACAGACGAATGAGGAAACAAAACATTAGAAAACCACATTGAATACATTAGATTAATAATCAAAAAACTCAACAAGGAATAATAAACAAAATATATGAGAACACAACATTTTGGTTTCGATCGACCGAAATAAAAAAGGAGAGAAAAGACTAGAACTATTCCACAATACATCTTTCCCAAAAACACTTTTTCTCTCAGAATGCTCATTTTGGTGAGAGCTATCCAAAAACTCAGTCACAACTACCAACTAATTCCTAAAAAGATTACACAATAACATAGTAAAATCAAGTAAAGATTATTTATCCACACCTCTGATACCTCTTTTTCCCAAACCATTGAAGATACCATAATACTACTATAACCATGATGGTCTTGAAATTTCTAGGAGGGAGTTCCTTATTCTAAAGGGTTGGAGAATAACAGTTGGCATCATACAAAATGAATGTGGAAAAAAAATTACACAAAAAAAATAATGGAGAACAAGTTAGTATGCATACATGGAAAATCCATAGGGATAAATATAAAAGAATTCAAATATGAATGAAAATCCCAATTGAAATCAACAAGTACAAAAAGCATAATATGACATCCCAAGTCCCATTGAGCACAACTCTCCCTACCCAAGGATAAATAGCTACTACCACCTCCATGTAGTGCCTTAACCATGCTTGAACCTAGAAGGAGATAATATACAAACACTTAAAGACATCGGTATGGTGTGAGATAAAATTCCAACATGTTCACATCAAGTGTTCTATAAAAATATTCCCCATTCAGTTAACCAAATAATGAATTAAATTATAAAAAAAATGACATGGAATTTTTAAAAATTATTTTCAGCAAATCATTGTTTGACATTCAATGTATGTAAATAAATTTAATAAAGGATTAATTTTTTTTATATAAAATAGTTTGTATAAATTCATATGGAAATTTTAAAATAATTTACAAACAACTGCATATTTTTCATATATATACAATGAAAACATTGTCATCTACCAAATGTTATGATTGTTATAAACTATGAGAATCCCTTAAAATCAAATAGTTATCATCAAAACATGTGTGCACATATACCTCATACACTAGTCAAAGAAGAACTCATCACCATTTCATTTGGGATATGAATTGCTAAATTTGTAATGATTTTGTTTTAAACCATCAATAGACTGATTTCAAAAATATATCACTATTTACCTTGGCTTGCAAGTTCGAAAATAAATATCAGTGATGTGAAAGTTATTGTAAAAAAACTAAAATACAATTAATCCCATTTATTCATTTATAATATACTATTTTCCATTTAAAAACCATCACACACATTTTTAGTCAAGTAATTTCTATTTCCAAGATAAAAACAATAGATTTCATTAAGAACCATTTTAATCCCCTTTTCTCAAATGAAACATTGAAATCAATTTTATAAAGTCAAAAAAAATTTAAATTCATAAATTTAAATCACATAATTTTCAATAAATTTCACAAAAAAACCCGAATTCTTTTTAATTATAGAGTCCCACCGCACCTAAATTTCATTCCAAATTAGACACAAATCCCCAATTCACTAGAAATTGGGATTTTAATAAACATATTGAAATAAATTTCATTGGAATAATACAAATAAATTTAAATAAAAAAAATTGAATTTAAATCAATAAAATTAGTGTTAATGAAATTTTCCATAAAAAATGTTACTATCTATGTTAGGACCACATAATCATGGAAAACAAATCCCTAATCAGGGAACTCTAAAGAAGAAAATCAACAATGAAGATCCGAGAATCAATCCAAGATTCAAGACCCCTAATAATGGGAATTTGATACTCAAATTACACAAACATCTATAAAACCATAGGGAGTAAGGAGGGGATAATGACAGAAAGACAAGGGGAAGATGATACATACATAAATGATATTTACTATCTTTCAAAAAGCTTCCATTAGTTTTTTGAGGGGTTTAAGGGGTTGAAATTAGATCATGGGAGCCTCTGAGGAAGAAGAAATCGTATTAGGGTTTAATGATACCATCATGCATTTAAACAATGTTTTTAGGGTTGTAAAATTTATTTTTAGATTAATTATTTTCCCAATGAAGGGTTTTCTAGAAATGGTCGCATTGTTATAAAACCCATACACATTAAACATGAGCACCCTCTTATATGATTAAATAGTTTCTCCTTGGTGGGAACACTGTATGTTAAACAACATGCTAACCATGAAAACAAACCCTATATCCATTTTCATTGTTTTTAGTAATAGGGTGCACAGTTTGGTCATACCATGTGTCTACCCTGCTTTACTCAAGTACATCCAAATTTTTCCAAAACATTACCCGAAATCACCCTAAATGAAACCCTCAAAAATTGTTATAAAAATATGTGTTTTGGAATACATGAAATAGAAACAGGACGTTACATGATCCATATATATTTCACACTTCTCTACAAGTAGGTTATGTCTTTAATAATTATCTTGATGATCACTACATCCAATTCCAAATCATGAATCAGATTTTTCATCTCATCGATCTTCAATTGTCAAGTTGAATAAGATGTAATTTCTTTTAATGAGGACACAACCCAATATTTTGTTTGTCACGTCATGTTAGACAATGAATGCTTTATCAATATTGGGTAGTGGATGTATAGGTGTAGCAATTAGCCCGAATTTTACTATGTGATGATCTATTCTTAATCCTTATTCTATATAAACTATACAGTCTTCCATAATAGCACAGTTAGTAGGTATTGAAATTCTTATTGTATTCTCCCTAGTCACTGATTTTTTAAATCTAATACACACAATCAATGGATTTCTATTAAAATTGTTATTTTGTTTCTTTCCATAATTCAACTTTTTTTTTCAACTAACCCACAAACATCCCTTTAATAGTGATATTATTTATTAGGAATGGTACATGATCTTTCCAAATCTCATATTTCCTATATTTGACATATAACTTCTCATTTATCAATGTCTTTAGCACAATATCAAATTCCCCTAATGATCTTGCATTCATTTAGATAATATAATAATATAATATATGAAAATTAACATACATTTTGGGAGCCAATCATTAATTATTCCATTCATCGTGTCTAATAATATCGATGTAGAATTATTTAGTTGAAAATACATCTCTATGAACTCATAGTTCCCATTACAGGTATGAAAATTATTCTTGGGAATACAATTCATATTTACCTTGACATGGTAATATACTAATTGATGATCCACCAAAAAGTAGTTTGGTATCCACATAAGTAATTAAAAAAATTGACAATATTTTATAAATAAACCTTTTCATTATCAGGATCATGTTGTGTTCATGATAATCAATGTAAGGACACGTAAACCCAGCCATATTCCTAATGAAGAGGATTGTTGCACCCCAGATTGAAGCACTTGGGTGTATAAATCATATCACTATATTTTCTTATAGTTTCTTCTTTAGTTCTTCTTTTTCAATAATGGGAATTATATATAGCATCTTAGGTTCTGGTAGAGCTCTATGAATACATTCAATTGATAAGTCATCATCTTGACTAAGAGGTAGAAATGAAAACTATTCATGAAAAATATTATCAAATTCCATTACAATGGTAATGTATTTAATATTGATCCTCTAATTTATCTCAATAATTTGAGCAGGATATTCTTTCCCACAAAGAAATAATATACATTATTTAAAAATTGTTTACAATGAATATCCATCGTCTTACATTCACTTTTATAGATTATAGGGATGACTTTGTATAAAAAAGTTTATTCCTTTCTCACTTAAATTGATGTTAATTATATATAAGGTAAACCAATTCATGACCATTATAACATGAAATTCCACTGAATAGTGTATTATTTTACTGGAGATTTATCTAATAGTTATTGACTAGGGATGAGGTATATGTTTGAGATCCAATACATTCCCCATTATTTTACCTCTAACTCAACCGTCTATTATGTATGTGGTGTTTGAGTAGTTATATTAATATTTTTTATTTAAGAGAATAAATTGATCAAAAATTAAATAATATTTTTGATATTCTTGAATCTATAACAAGTGTTATTGTCACTAAATTATTCAATGGATCCAATATAGAAATTTTGATATCATAAGCCCATCCCTATTCTATTTTAAATGAAGGTTATTTTAATTAATTATTACTAACAAAATATTTATTTTTTAATTAGTCTACATAAAACCCATGTTTCTTGAAGATGAATCATTGGAAAAGGAGATGAAGATTGTCAAGAACCTCCCATTATTATACTAAATTAGAGAGTTTTTTCATATCCCTTTAGTATTCATTATCTTGATTCACCACTTCTACACACTTGAAGCATAACTTACATAGTCAAAGGAATTATCGAGGATTCTCCTCCCCACTTTTTTGACAATTGGATAGTTTGAATCTCATTCCAACATAAAGACTATCTTATGATCTTATAGAGTTAAACTAAATCCTCCACTTCTTGTCACTAGCTTCACAAAAACGTTGATAATCTCACATCCCAATTTAAACATAGATCCAGAATTGAAAATTTCATCATATCAATTAAAGTATCAATTTTCCAAATATTATCATAGATTTACCTTTATCCATTTGACGAGGTTATCAATATTATTTTGGTGTTCAATGAATAAGATAGAGGTATACAATACAGGCCCTATAAATTATTATTCATATAACCCAATATATTTATCATATTTTTTTAATACGTATAATTAATTACCTATCTGTTTCATGATAGAGAATGCAGGGAAAGTATTTATTGAAAAATATATTCTTAAATACAACCAACTACATGGAATAAATGTTCTCTTTGTGTTTGTATTAATGATTAGTGTCCACAACTGATCAACATCTCCTAATATGTGATAAACTACCAGTAATTATTTCTCTTTATTTGGTCATTATAGGAAATATCATATCATTTTCATTTATTTGAGCTATTTTTAAACAATTAGGGTATCATAAGATCCACTAAAATTCACATACAACATTCATATAAATGAATTAATTGAAACATTTCATTTCGTAGGATATGTTGGGTGTTGTGCATGATTCATTATTTTAATCATCACATAAGTAGTTTTCTCTAACCCATTCATGATGTTCTTAAATCCTAATCCCATCTTATTAGACATTTAATTAGGGAAATCATAACAGTTCTCAAAATATATGTTTTTGACTTGATTGCTTCTATTTTTAGTCTTTTTCAGAAATTATATAAATTTAGGAATATGGATGCATGATTCAATAAGCATATAATAATGAAAAGTAATTATCATATATATAATGACATATACACCCATACTTATAATTATCTGTTTCTCAGTATAGGTCATCCATGGATTATTTACTATTATGATATCTAACATAACATTATATTAAAATTATATATAATGGGTCTTCAAGGGTATTTTAATTATCAAATGAATATATCAATGGAGTGTTTATTCAGGATGGTCATGTTAGGAACGCTCATCATGCATTGAGTGAATATCGAGTTAATGATCAACTATCAATTTATAAGGTGATAATACCTAGGTGAATTCATGCCACAACTGAATCCACATACTAAAAGATAGAATCGAATGATATTTCTATGAATCCACATACATTATACGTTACCAAAAAAAGGGTATGTATTCCTATTTTTAGAAATATCTCTAAGGGTTTCACTAAATTTTTCAAATCCAAATCACAAAAAATAACTAGACCTTACATGGATACCATATATTGAAACCCATATCCCTAATAAAATTTCTATAATTAATTTTTACATAATATTCAATATAATAGACTTCTATAAAAATTCATAATCCTAGTGTCTTCAGGAAAATAGATACCTATGTTAGGACTTTGTGGGATATTCTCAAAACTGCAGGGGGAGTTAAATTAGTATCAGATACCTTTTTATTCCAATTAATATTTTCTATCCCTTTACCTCTTAGATAGATTTGGATCTTGATTATAGAATTATATTACATATCCTTGATTATTTATCATAAAAAACTAGATAATAGATTTATAGGGTATACCATCAAATAAGAAAATCATTTTTTGGTTGCCACTAGAAAATAAAATCAATCAGATTGGCTATTATGATGAGATAGTTGGAATAGTAGATCATCTATAAAAAATGATGAAACATATGTGTGGTGCCTTATACTATAGAGGTCGGATAGAAAATAATAAGGAGTCTTAATTAATAGTGGTTACTACTCCAAATATATCACATTACAGGATCCTTATACATACACTATAGACAATATATAATTTCCATAGTTACTATATAACATCATGTATGTACTCCCATAGTTGATACATCTATTGAATTTCACATTGCTATATTATTCACTCCTATTATTTTAATACTCATAATTAATAATCCAAGTAAAACATTGTTTATTTTAAGCATGGGTGGGAACATTACAATCCACTACAGAAAATCCAAGTATTTTGTCTTCCTCTTTCTAGGAAATAAAAATTTTAACACATTCTTATTTTGTTGTTATTTTTTTCAGTGAACATGATTAACATTAAATGGATCAGACTTTCCACTTATTATTTTTCTTTATTTTTCCAATAGCTATAAATTTCACTAGATATCTACTTACTATTATCTCCAAATAACATCATATATTATTATAGAAAATGAGTTTGGCCTTCTTATTTTCGTCTTCAAAACATAAATACATTTCCTTCAGTATGTATATTAGATCATTTCACCAATTATATCATTTAAAAAACTATAATATATATATTAATTACTATAGTTTTGTTTACTTAATCATAACTCTTCCACATTTATGCATTCTCTATCCCCCATGAATACATGATTGGAGTTACCATTGTTGTCAGTAATTCAATTCGCGTAGATCTATACTACCATGTTCATTGAATATTTCAAAAATTCCTTGGATTGAACTTCATATCACATTGCCTGATGACATAGACTAAACTACTACCATATTAAATTAATTATCCATTAATGAATTCATGTGATAATTATTTATTAATATACAAAAAATGATGTGGTTTTATAATTTTACATAATGGATCCTTCCTTCTATGATAAATTTATCTACATTTAAACTATATATAAATACTTCTCCAAAGAATACAGTCGATGATCATCCGTTATTCATGGGAAAATATAGTTCAGGAAATACTTAATTCATCACTCCCTTAAATTATCTTTATATGAATTTCAATGCATGTATGAATTAATATCCATTATAGGGTTGTGGAACCTCCATTGACGCAGAAATATCATCGCATTTGTTCCTATTTAGTGCCTAACTAAAACCACATACATTCCTTTGATTATTTTAACTAAATGAATCACGAATAAAAATGAACCCTTGTGATTACAATTATGCATAATTTAGTCATTAATTGTATAAAAATAAATACATTTCCTATGCATTACATCATGTATACAAATTCCCATTCCAAGAAGATTTTGTTTTGTAAAAATTTTCTTTTTATAGAAATTTTCAAATGTCTGTCTGCATCAATTCACACACCTCAATAAATCAATATACACAGATGAATTCAAATATATGGTGATATAATTCCATGAATTTTTATAAAAATAAATTCTTTTTGGTAATGAGATTTTCTGATGTGACACATTTGACTACTTTCCCACTTCAAATACGCAGCATGGGATTTAGGTATGCAGACTTACATACATAACCAATTTACATATTCGACATATTTAGAAATGCATTATGGTATTTGACTACCTTTATTCCCTTAAATATGAATCCTCATACATATAAAACCCCTTAAAATCCTATCTAGTAATATAAAGTATTATATGCATGCTATCACATACACAAATCATTCCTTAGGGATATCATGTATGTATAGTTGTATGCATAGGTATTTAATTATTCAACCAGATTGCTGATCATTGCATTTTTCTATGTTGTACACTTTTTATTCCATTAAATATTTATAAAATACTTGATATTAACAATCATCAACCCAATCCATGACATTTATGGTTTAGAAGATCTCAAAAAATTTCATCGTCTGATCTAACTCTATTTCATAAATTCTTTTTCATGTTACAATATTTATCTTGAATCACATGAACAAGGAAATGTGATGTCTATTTAATGAGGAGTAGAACTCTAAGAATCAACTAATATTTATTTCATGGTAGTCACATTTACTTTGTGACTCATGGTTACTCTTACTTATCACACTAACTTGACCTACCATGAAATTCCATAGTCACGTAACCAATTGTGTGTTCCATTATTTCCCCACATGTTCACTTTAATATAGTCACTCGAACAATTCCATCATGTAGTTACATAAAACCATCATGAATTCACTCAACCCATAATTAAATCACAAATTTATCCAATATAAATCATTCAATCTAAGTACAATTAGAATGAACTATTTTGATCTTCTTCTTCTTTATAAAGGTCATATTTTTAAACTACACATCTAGGAAACATTAGCTATTCATAATCATATTTACTGTTTTTGAAAACAAGTACAACTAAAAAAATAATTCTCAATGATCTCCACCAATAATTTTTAGGGTAATACCTTCTAAATGATATGTCACTATGTGTTATTCCTTATCCCCCATTCTTATGAATCCATAATCTCACATTCACTCCCTTTGATTTAACATAAATAAAAATTTCTTTGGAAAATTGGAATCAAATAAAAATTGGAAATGTTCTGTCAACCCATCCACTCAAAGCATACCTAATCAATGATCAGTGCTGTATAAAATAGGTTCAGATAATGAAAATAATATTATCCTTTACAAAGTATAATGATGAAGAAAGTAATGAGAATATGAAATATTTTCATTATAAACAATCCATTTGAAATACAGTTTGATAATAATGATATATACACATTTACTTACAAATATCTCCTAAATATGAACCAATAACATCTAAAATAATTTCAATAACTAGGTTAAATGATTTCCTATGAAAATAGTAGTTAAAACACCCATGGTACAAATTAATTATTTCAATTTTCGTATGAAATTTATTAATTAAATATATCTCCAATTCATTTAGTAATTTTTATTTTACTTATCAAGCATGATAAATAAAAATTATTATATACATATTAAATTACATATTCCACAATCGGCTTCCAAAATAATGAAATTTATATCATATAATGATTTTATCAGATTCTTCTACGTTCTTCATTTTAATTCCCCTCAAGGAGATAATATTCATGATATACAAAATTATTGACCCATTTAATCAATGAGTAATATAATTATTCATTTACAGAATAAAACAATATGGATATTGTTCACATGGATTTACAAACACGATAATTTTGATATATTCAACATGGATGATATTCTTTAATATATTCCTATGAAATTCAAAATTTAATATCAAAACATGATGGGATATTATTCAATTTTTTGTCATGCATGGGAAAGAAAAATATTTCAAAATCTACAATAAAATTCATCTCATTAAACATCATAGTATACCAATGTAATAATCATTCATTTATGGTGACACCATTAATTAATATTGATAACTTTTATATATTCCAATAACTAACTTATGTTCTCATAAATATCATTCTTTAACTTCAATTCCTCACATTATAAGCAAAATTAAATAAAATAAGGTTAGGGGAATAATGTGTCTCTTCATTATTTCTCAATTTGAACAACATAATTGGGATTATTTTATCAACTTTTTTTCTCTATTATTCATGTTTCCATAATTTTCAATCAATTTTGATTTTTTTGAATATTAGATATATTTTCTTATTCTACTACATTATATGGAGGTTTTTTATTCTCAATAACATAAATATATAATACATTTTTAATTATTTTTAGGTCTAATTATTGTTATATAAATATATATAGACATAATTTTGCATTAGGATTGTCATCCTCACATACCTCACATAAAATATTCAACAGAACTGATGTGTTTTGTTAGGATATTTTCAAAAAATTCAAATTCTTCATGGGAAGGACATTAAATAACTTTTTTAATATCTATAGCTTTTTTCTCTTCTAACAATATTTTCATCTCTAGATATGGTGGAAAAGTCACTAATGTATATTTTAGGTATATTGGAATCTTTTTGGTCTCTACCTATTGTAAATTTTGAGAGTTTTTCATTACATCTAACATATTAGATATGGATTATATCTTGGAATTCTTGGATATGATTTGAATTTAACTTCTATTAAACATGTTTTAAAAATTTATCTCAACTATCTTCTTTGAAACCTTCTTTGGATAACTATCATTTCAAGATTTACCATTAATCAATTCCTCTATAAAGGATGATTATTCTTTTTTTACAACTTATATAGTATTCTTTCCCCATTTTAATTTGGTATATTATTGGATGTGTAATGACCAAATTTATGAACATATCTAGTAAACATATAAAACAAATGTTCAATCGTCCTAATGATGTTTATGATATACCAATTCTAATGAATATTGGGATCTTGTAGCTTCATCAATGGCTTACATACCTTTGATGTAGGTATCCTTTGGGATTTGAATGTGAGTGTATTATACCAATAATACTATGCATAAATTCCCAAATCTATTTTAGTACAAAACAATACCTATAAGTATTGATACTTTCTCTTGAATAACATGATATGTGGAATTTGATGAACTAGAATAAGGATTCTATTGAGTTTTCCCATCAATATATTGTGTTATTCATAGGGGAAAAAATTACATTTTCCT
This sequence comes from Viscum album, assembly GCA_963277665.1. Taxonomy (NCBI): domain Eukaryota; kingdom Viridiplantae; phylum Streptophyta; class Magnoliopsida; order Santalales; family Viscaceae; genus Viscum; species Viscum album. The sequence goes on along the minus strand of OY728126.1, from coordinate 248,982,586 downwards.
CTTCTATCCACCATAGAAATAATTTTATAATCCTATTTATTTATCCTAATTAAAAATTATATATAATTTATATTTAAACCGTCACTATTAAAATGAAAAAATTTATAGGAATTATTATATATAGCAATGTATGATACTTATTTCTTCATGGATACGTGAGAGTGATAATCATGTTATGTAAGGATATTCTTTTCATATGATAGAGTTATTTTGTATGTAGAATTCTGTAATTAACATTGTGTAGAAGAAATTTATTTTCTGTCATTGGTTGTGAATAATCAATGTGTGATATCTCTTGATTTATAATTTTTTATCCATTTCAAGACATTGATGCAAATATTATTTTCTCATTTAATGAAAAAATTCTCTATTCATAGATTGTATTCATTTTTAACCTCTACATAATGATTTTGGGTATTTTATTATAATAATTTATCTTGATCCTTGATCTCGTTGTATTAAAAATCAAATTTTGTATTCTTCTTTCTTTAACTTTGTGGATATATGCATTAAGAGTATTTTAGATCAATTAATTTTTTTAACTAATATGGTCCATTTCATTTAAAATTATTTGGAACTTATTTCAATCTCAATATACCTTCTAAAAATATCTCCAACATAATTGGGGAGATTTATAAATTCTAATCCTATTTTTTTTAATACTTTTCCATGTTATCAGATTCACATTCAATATGTGTCCTGTCTTCTAACTGACTGTTAAAATTCCCCGAAATTATATAAATTATTTATTTGATAAATAAATTATATATATATATATATATATATTAATGTTATAAAAGAATTAACTTGTTAATAATAAAATATATGACCACTTTTAAATGGTTCTTCTCCTTTAAGAAAAAATATAATAATAATTTTCACATACATCAAGGTCACTTAAATTTTATGATTATATTGATGTTGAGGGTATATCCATTTCCATGGTAGTAATGTTATCCATATTATATTCACTTTCCTGCATAGATAAATATTTATTTTAATTGGAAGGAGGAAACTATTCTATATTTTTATATTTATTATATCTACATCTTCTTCAACCTTATATCAAATTTCTAATATATAACATCCCATTACTATATTATGGTATCCCAACACCATTACATTATTTTATCAGGTGTTGGGTTTAATTCAGGGATGTTTTCATATTATTTATGAATATTTTGGATGTTTTTACGCAAGTGCGCGACATGCGCTTGGTTTACCAAATTGTGCACCCTACTATAGGAAAATGGAAATTAGTGGACAAATATATCTACAAGAAATGTTCATGGTAAGTGAAGATGTGAACCACCTTATGATAAATCGAGTGAACCATTCGTAATGGGTGCATGCCCTCCACACAAATTTTTCCAAACCATGCACCATTTCAAAGGAAACATTGCAGAGGATTATTAATCAATCAAAAAATTATTAAAAAAATTAATCCCACTGTTTAACCCCCCCCCCCATCAGTCCCATTCAAATCCTACTCAATTTATCTATGTTTCGGGGCTCCCATGAACCATTTTTGACTCCTGAAACTCTTTTAAGGCATATCAATGCATTGCGATCCTATTTTGGTCACTTCATTGTAAGGTTTCTCTTCATAATTTCATTTTCATTCCATCTTTATCTATATCCCAAGGATTTTATAGATCTCATATATTGATGTAGGATCTAATACCAGCTATTATGGATCCCAAACTCACTTTGAATGTTGTTCCTCTCAGATTTAGTTGTTATCAATCTTTATGGATGAATACACAAGAGGGTTTGGTGATTCAATAGTTTTTGATCTTGTGGTAGCTGGTTCCGTTATGATGGAAAATTTATATTAACAAAAAAAAACTTTTTGTTTAAATTTATTTATTTTAATTTTAAATGTGTGTTTTTGGATTTGGATCATATATCATTCAATTGGTTGTTTGAAAAAACCCTATTCAAGTGAATTTGAGTTTTTGGAGAAAAAATGGGTTGTTGGATCAGAATTGGAAATTGGTGTGATTTAAATTGTTTGATTTAAATTTAGGATTTTGATGAAAATTGAATCAAATAAATTTTTCAAATTTTAATAATGAATTTTATATTGATGGAAATTTCTTTGAAAATCCAAAATTTAACGGATTGGGGTTTGTGATAAAATTTATTGAATTGTATGAAAATTATATTATGAAATAAGATTGTGAAATAGAATAGTGAATTGATTTAAAACAAATTATGAAAAATGGATCAAAATAGGATTGATGGAAATCCATTGGTTTCATCATCAAAAGGCTTGTTTTAGTTTAATAACCCGATATGGTTTTTAAAGGAGAAATTGGAATACCAAAATGGATAATGAGATTTATCTGTATTTTAAGTAGTCTTAAAACATATTTCACATCATTGTTTTGTATTATAGTGCTTGAATTCCTTTGGTAGTTAGTGAGTTTATTTGGGTAAAACTCAATGGTTTACAATATTCAAAAACATTTTATCAGCACATCTCTGTCCTTAGGTGATGGTGATGAGCCATCTTGGACTTGGTTCATTGGATGTATGTACATACATTTTTGTATTCACAGTGTTGGGTCCCTATAGACTGGATCTATCATACATATTGGGAACATAACCATGTATCATTCATGTATATATTTTAAATTTATATATATATATATATATATTCAATTTATTTAAACTATTTTACATTCCTTTTGAATTTGTATAAACTATTTTATATAAAAATTTATATTTAGACCATTTTTTGAAAAGATCCATTTATGTCAAGAATCCTCTCATTAATTAAAAATTACATTTTTTTTAATTTAGTTTCATATCATGAAATGTGAATTATGAATTTCTAATTTATTTATGAATTTTAAATTGTAAATTGGCACTTTATTAAATATGAATTTTTCGAATTCCAAACCTATGAATTTGAAAATTTAAAGAATTTTCTCAGTTAATTTGGTATTGGAAACATGTTAGGGAATCATTTGTGAAATCTATCTAGGATTTGGCTCACAACCTACATGTGAATTCAGGTGTTTCTAGATTATCTCCTTCCATGTTCGAGTAAGGGGAAATGATCTCTTCAAAGTGGATCTGACTATTGAACCTAGGACGTGGTGAGCTGTATCCCTAGGGATATGTGATTTCTTCTTATTTTTTGTACATAGGTTGTAATATATTGGTATAAAATTCCTGTTTGTATTTTGGTACATTACTCCCTATGGAACTTCTTTTGATATGCATACTCTATTGTTTATTTTATACGTCAATAATGTTTTGGAAAAAACGGTTTCCACTTTCGGTTTTAGGATTCCAGGTGCTAGTCACCAAACCATGGTGATCAAGAACACCCTTCATTCTATGACCTGACTATCATAGTTATTGGGTTACTAGGGAACCCAATTTGGTTCTAGAGAAAGTGGTATCAGAGCGGTTCAGGTTCACATTCATTTCATGAAGTCAGTATGCATGGTGAAATTTTATCGGAGCATAGTAGGTAGTTACGATAGATTTCATAGACATCTCTCACCGTAAAAAACCTTGAGTCGTCGGGGGTGGTTAGGGAATTACGTATTATGGATTAGTAACAGTCATTACCTTATTTTAATTTTATTAGGTTGAAATCAAAATAATTTTGTTTAATCTATTAGGATTGATTTCCCTAGTTGTACTATTTGAGTGTTTAACTGATGTTTTCCTTGTTTTCTACAACTGTTTTGTACTGTCATTCCATAAATAAGACATATGAATTAAATCCATGTGGAATTTGTTGAGTCAATAAGGTTTTCCTTATGACTTTTCCTTTCCTTCTTGTTTAGAAAATCACAAACACCTTATCTTTAAGAAAATCTCTTTTATAAGGAAAATTGCTTATATAATGAAAATCGCTTTTATAAGGAAAATGGCTTTTATAAGGAAAATATATCTTATAAGGAAAATTGATTTTATAAGGAAAATCACTTTTATAAATAAAATCGCTTTTATAAGAAAAATCTCTTTTATAAGGAAAATTTCTTTTATAAGGAAAATCGCTTTTATAAGGAAAATTGCTCTTATATGGAAAATCGCTTTTGTAAGAAAAATTATCCTTATCATATTTTCATCCATATTTTTCTTAAGTATAAGATTCGGATTCATTTCTATATTCTCGGAATTGTATGAAACATTTATGTGAAGTATTCTTTTTTTGGATCCGAATTCTGGATAAGAACTGTAAAAAAGTTTCACTTCGAAATCAAGATGATAACTGAAATAAAGTTTCATTCTGAATTACAGATACGAACTATGATTAAGTTCTACTCCGAAATCAGGATACGAATCCTTATGAAGTTCGACATCGAATTCTCATTACGAATTCTAATGACGAATTCTCACTACGAATTCTGATGACAAATTCTCATTACGAATTCTCATTCTGAATTCTCATTGCGAATTCACCTATTAAACCGAATCTAATCATCTTTGTTTTATACACTCCGAAATTATTTAGACTCCAAAAATTATTTTTGGATAGACTCTGAACTGTCATTTTTCTTACGCTTTTATAATTTGTCTACTCTATAATATTTTTTTACACTTTGAACATTCACTTCGAATCATCACTCCAAACATTCCAATTATACTTAAAACTATGTCGTACATTCTATTACACTTGTTTTGTTATAAAATGATGTCTTCTATTCTGTTATAAACTAACCGTTGGTTAAGTTACATGTGTACAGGTCCCTCCGATTTTTAAGGAAAATATGACCATTGGAAAGGAGGCCGACCTTTCCTATAAATAGGAGCTCATTTGAAAGAGCTCATAACTGATGGATAACTTCTTCGACATCATGCATACATTCTGTTGAAGTGATTTCTAGAGAGAGAGGCTCTTATTAACTCTCAAAGATTCGTGCGACTCCGAATGTTGGTGATTACATTCGAGGACTTCCAGGGATATGAAGACAAAGGTTTCCAACACCTTGAAGTTAAGGGATTCCTTGCTAAGGAAGACAGAGGTGACCAACTACCTTGAAGTTGAGGGCTTGCGGGGATAGCAAGACAGGGACCCCGATCTTCGTATCGAGGGCTTACCCTAGTGTGGGTAAGACATACTTGCTTGAAAGTATAAATCAAGGGACATTTATCTAAGGTTGTTGGATACCCTTCTCTTTGGCTTAAAAGACTTATATCTTGTTACTTATAGTTTACTAGTTGCTTATTTACGCTGCATTTTGTATTATAAGGAATTTATAACTTTATTATACTTCCTTACTTGTACTCTGCTTCATTTAGATTCTATACGCTTTAAGGTAGAATCTCATATTGTAATATTTTCTTAAGTTTCAATTTCCAAAACCGTATTTCCAGAACCTACTTTCGGAATCTCTTTCCATTTATTCATTTGGTATAAGAGGTGTTGGGAATTTGATTAGTATAAACTTTGTTAAATTAGCTATTTACTTTTCTTAAGGAAAACATAGTTATTCATAACTAACATTAAAGGTTCCAAAGGAATTTTTAAATTATACAATTCACCCCACCCCCCCCCCTCTTGTATATTGAGAATCTACGTCATTATTTTGATCCTACAATTGGTATCAAAGGGTAGTGGATGTTCCTGGCACATGACTGGTTACAAAAGCTATTTTGAAAAGATTATCAAAACGAAAGGAGGAAAGGTAACTTTCGGAGACAATGCTAAGGGTGAGATTGTTGGTATTGGTAATATTGCTCTTTTAGGTAAAACATTTATTTCAAATGTCCTTTTTGATAAGGGTCTTAAGCACAACCTCATTAGCATAATTCAGTTATGTGATGAAGGATACCTTGTGAATTTTAGGAATGATAGGTGTTTAGTTCACAATTCCAAGGAAGAATTTATTCTCTCAGCCAATAGGTAAGAGAATATTTACACATTGAACCTAGAAGACCTCAGGAGTCATGATTTACCTTTACTAAGTGCAATGGAAGATCATTCCTGGTTATGGCATAGAAGACTAGGTCACTGTAACCTTAGGAACATATGCAAACTCTCTAAGAATAAACTAGTTATGGATCTACTGGAGCTTAGATTTGATTTTTCTAAAGTTGGTGATCCTTTTCAATATGGCAAGAAACTTAAATCTAGTTTTAAATCGATTGGTGAAGTCTCGACAACTGATGCATTACAGTTAGTGCACATGGATCTTTTTGGTCCGACACAAACTAGAAGTATTGGAGGTAAATACTATGTGTTTGTTCTAGTTGATGATTACACTAGATTTACTTGAGTTTATTTTCTAACAAAGAAGTCTGAATCTTTTTCTTATTTAAAAAGTTTTATATCTCAAGTTAAAAATGAGAAAAACCTTCCTTTGAAAACTATTCATAGTGATCATGGAGGAGAATTTCAAAATTCTGATTTTGAAACATTTTGTAGTAGAAAAGGTATTACTCATAATTTTCCAGCACCTAGAACTCCTCAAAAAAATGGTGTAGTTGAGAGAAGAAATAGAATTATTCAAGAGATAACTAGAACAATGTTGAGTGAATATTCTATAGCTAGACATTTCTGGGCTCAAGATGTAAGTACTGCTTGCTATACTATAAATTGAGTTTTGATTAGACATTTTCTTAATAAAATACCTTATGAGTTATGGAATGGTAGAAAACCAAGACTATCCTACATCAAGGTTTTTGGTTGAAAATTATTCATTTTGAATACTAAAGATATCTTACATAAATTCGTACCAAAACCTGTTGGATAAATTTTCTTAGGTTATTCCACAACATCTAAGGCTTATAGAGTTTTTAATAAAAACACTTGTACTGTTGAAGAAATAGTGCATGTAAAATTTGATGAGTCTGATCCTTTTGTTTTTAAACAATCCTCGCCTATATCCTCATATGTGTTTTCAAAAAATGATTATCAACCTTTGATAGAAGAACCTTCTGTTAAGGAAAATATTCAATAAGATACTTCTAAAATATTTACCCCAGAATACTTTCTACCCTATGTTGATGAACATGCTTTTCAAAACCCAAATCAGGTGTTTCTTAAGAATCATCCCAGTGATAGTATCATTATTGATGTAAGTCTTCCAGTAAGGACTAGGAGATCCTTACGAAATGAAGTAGAACATCTAGAATTTCTTTCCCAATTAGAACCTAAAAGCACTGATGAAGCTTTAGGTGATAATGATTGGATCAAAGCCATGCAAGATGAACTAAATGAATTCGAAAGGAATAATGTCTGGACTTTGGTTGAAATACCTAAGGAAACTTCTGTAATTTGAGTAAAATGAGTATTTAGAAATAAATGTGATGAAGATGGAGTCATAGTAAGAAATAAATCTAGACTTGTTGCTAAAGGTTATAATCAACAAGAGGGAATAGACTATGAAGAAACCTATGCTCCAGTATCTAGACTTGAATCAATCCATATTTTACTTTCCTTTGCAGCATTCTTTAATTTTAAACTTTTTCAAATGGATGTGAAATTTGCTTTTCTTAACGGTTATGTTCAAGAGGATGTTTATGTTGAACAACCTCCTGGCTTTGAAGATACAAAACATCCTGATCATGTTTTTAGACTTACCAAAGCTATGTATGGTCTTAAACAAGCCCCACGAGCATGTTATCATAGACTTACTGGATTTTTGCTTCAAAATAACTATGTTAAGGGAAATGCAGATCCAACCCTTTTTATAAAGAAAGATAAGAATAATGTTTTGATTGTTCAAATTTATGTTGATGACATCATATTTGGTTCAACTCAGAAATCTTTAACCAACTCCTTTGCATGTCTAATGAAATCTGAGTTTGAAATGAGTGTGATGGGTGAGTTAACTTTTTTCTATGGTTTTCAAATTTCTCAAAAACCAGGAGGAACCTATATATATCAACATAAGTATATTAAATATCTTCTTAAAAATTATGGTTATGACAACACTAAGAGTATAGGTACTCCTATTGGTACCTCAAACTATTTAGATCATGATGAAGCTGGGAAACCAGTAGATCAAACATCTTTTAGAGGTATGATAGGACGTTTATTATACTTAATAGCTAGTCGACCAGACTTAATGTTTTTAGTATGCTCATGTGAAAGATATCAATCCAATCCTAAAGAGTCTCACTTAATGTCAGTTAAAAGAATTTTTCACTACCTTAAGGGAACCATGGATCTAGAATTATTTTATACTTTTGGAAATGATTTTGTTCTAAAAAGATTCTCTGATGATGACTTTGGTGGATGTAGAATGGATAGAAAAAGTACATCCGGAACTTGTCATTTCCTAGGAGATTCGTTAGTTTGTTGGTTTTTTATGAAGCAACATTCTATAGAACTTTCCACTGCTGAAGCCGAATATGTAGCAGTTGGAAGTTGTTGTGCTCAAGTGTTGTGGATGCAACACACACTGACAGACTATGGCTTGAGTTTTACTAAAACTCAAATTTTTTGTGATAACACAAGTGCTATTTCCTTAAGTAAGAACCCTGCACACCCCTCTTGTGAAAAAAACATAGGTATTAGGCATCACTTTTTTAGGGATCACACACAAAAAAGAAGATATTATTCTTCAGTTTATCAGAACACAAGATCAACTTGCTGATATTTTCACAAAATCATTGCCTTCTGATAGATTTTAATACATTAAACAGAATTTAGGAATGATAACCATAAGGTAATCCTTCTTAATTAACTTTCTGTTGAAAATGTTTCCTTACAGTAATAAACTCCTTTTTATAGGGGGAGTACATTTGATTGTTAATGTAACAAATTTTTTCCCAAAGTTTGTTTTCAAATTTTTCGGAACTAAATTTCCGGAATGGAAGTTTCAGGAACTAATATTTCAATAATGGATATGTTCATATAGAAGATTTCTGGAATCAAAAACATTTTATTGAAAACTTCCGGAATGGAAAATTTCGTACTGGTATTTCCATAACGAGATTTTCGTACCGAGTCTTTCATAATGAGTTTTTCCTATTCAATTTTTTTAAAAAAAAATTCGTACTGGAATTCTTATAATGTTTTTCGTAATGAGTTTTCCATACTGAGTTTGTTTTTCATAGTGAGTTTTGCATTTTTTCCGTAGTTAATTTTTCTTCAAATATTACCCATTACGAATAATCCTCTTATGCCAATCTGAAAGGTATGATTTCCTTACTCACATTTTCATAGTCATACTTTACTTGCTGGAATTTTCTTATATTTCTTTTTTGGATTAAAATTTTCTTAAAATCTTTTTTTAATAAAACCTCAAAAGATCGGATTCATGTTTTCATGAGAATTTGTTTTCGACCGTCAGATCTGATCTCATCTTGTCACAACCGTTCGATCAACCATGGAAGTTGAACCGTTTTCTCATTGCCTATATAAAGGGGACCCCAAATGGTTGTCCTATATTGGTTTTCAAGCTCCAGCGTCCCAAAGCTCTGCCTCTCTGTTTTAAAGCTATTCCGAACATCAGATTTCTCCGTTCCAAACTTCTCAGAGGTCTTCATATCCGAATGTCTGTGGAAGCAACATCTCAATAAATGTCTTTCTCTAAGCCAATTTCAATGTGGTTAGTATATAGAGAAAGGCTGGTTCATCCTGATTTATTCAACAAGTATGACTCTCTTATATCCAATAATATTAAGCTTAATGGATGGGAAGATGTTGTTGTGTCGAAACCTTGGAATCAAGATGAAGTCTATTCAGATTTTCTTATAGAGTTCAATGAAACAGTCTCCTTTCTTAAAGAATATGGAAGAGAAAAGTTGTCTTTTAAGTCTTATGGTAAGACTTATAAGATTTCATATTCCAAGGAAGCTAGCTTGGTAGGGCTGAATAATTAAGGAGAAGATGAATTCATATCTAAAGTGTTGTCGGATTCAAAGGGTAGCTTCGGCAAGGAAAAAGCATTAGAAACTCTCGGAATGTCAGATGATAAGGCTCCGAAGATTTCTTCTCTGTCTACAAGTTTCCAGATCCATGATTTATGGGTACAAGGCCTTATCGTACCGAGGAATGGTGACAAAGATAGCTTAAAGAAGAGTGGGATATACATCCTAGATTTTCTCATAAATCTGAGGAAGTTTAACCTGATGAAGCACATTCTCATTACTCTTGATAATGTTATGAAAGGGAATCTGAGAGCTCAGATCATAATGTATCCAGCAATCCTCACAAAGTTTATAGTTTTGTGCCTTGAGTCATTCAAGGAGGCTTGCAAGTCTAATCCAAGAGTTTTAAAGATTATGTTGGTGAGTGATGGCACTCTTAAAAGGATGGATATAGCCTTTGACAAGGAGACTTGTCAGTTTATTGATTTACCTGCTCAAGAAGAAGCAGTTTCGAAAGTTTCTGCTCCGGAATCCTCTAAGCCAGTAAGGAAGTGAAAGCTGAAAGAAGTTGAAGTTGAAGAAGAGAATCCCAAGTCTAAGGAACTTCATTCCACATCTCCAAAACCAAATAAGAAGAAAGCTTACCCAGATGAGGTAGTTGCTAAATGGAGGGAGATCAAAGAAAAAAGAGTGCAAGAGGATCCTCAGTTTGGCTTGGATCCTGCGGAGGCTAAGGCCTTGAAGGGAAGAACTTCGGATGTGCTAGAAAAACAAGTCAAAGAAAAGAATCTTAAGAAGAAGATGTCTGAGGTTGTGGTAGCTCAGGCTTTGTTGAAGTTCAATGAGATGGTTTCAGCAAACATTCCTATTCTGAGATCTTTTTCTCTGGAATCTCTACCTGAGACTCCAGGATGAAACTTTGTTGCTCCGGAAGGGGCAGTAGCTAATCCTATTGAGGAAGTAGAGCAGATTGATCAAGTGGAGGAAGAAGAAGCTGTTGCTGAAGTAAGTGGTGAAACCGGAGATGTTTTTAAGAAAGTAGATGATTATAAGGGGACACATTCAGAACATTTGTCACTACGAACCTCAGAAGTCGAGTCTTCAAAATTAGTCACTCCAGGGAAGGATGAGTAAGAAGGAGAAGAAGAAGTATCCTATCATGTAGAGGAAGAACAACTTCTAAATGATATTGCTCAAATGGATAACGTAGAGGTTGGTGCTCAGAAAGTTGCTGATGAGGAAGACAATGTTGTTCAAGTGTCTGACAGTGAAAAGAGAACTCTGTAACAAGACTACATTCCGAAAAAGGAAAGGGAAAACAACTTGTTATTGATACCCTGATCTCAGTAGTAGTAAAGAGAAGGGAAGTTGGAGGTTCTTCAAAGAGAAATCTTGACCATATTGAAGAGGAAAATTCTCCAAGAAGAGTCTCGGATTCAGAGTCATCTTCGTTGGGGCATGAATTTGTTGTTAAGTCTTTAAAGAAGTTAGTATGTCCAATTCCAACCTTCTCAAGCATTGATTCAAGATGTCAGATGCTCCAACATGCTTTGAATCAGAAATCAGACTCTGTATCCATGGTCATGGACAAGTGTGTTGAAATAGAGGCTCAGTTCAAAACTTTATTTGTCGGCTTTGAAGCCCACAAAAGATCTTGCAAGAGGATGACTAGTTTGTCGAGGAAGACTGTGGAAGAGATGAGGCTCTTTGATGAATTCCAAGACAATGTGAAGGATGCCTTTGAGACAGAATACAGGAAGATAAATGAGCTTACATCATCTTTTGAAGAAAAGATGACAGATGAAAAGAACTTATGGATTCAAGAAGTCAGAGATCTGAATGTGAACCTAAATTCTATTTCTCAAATATGGAAGTTTGAAAGGGATCATCAGATTGAGTTTGAAGAGAAATTGAAGGCTCAGGAAGAAAAAATTAAAGCTCATGAAGAAAAGATTCAAGACCAGGAAGAAAAGATTGAAGCTCAAATTGAAAGAATTTTTGTGTTAGATAAGAAAGCCGAGGAAGACCATAGAGACTTGAAAAAGATAAATAATATTCTTAAGGGTCACATTATGAAGGAAAAAGCTCCAAAATAGACAGATCTGATCTTTTGTTGTATCTAAATTTCTTTGTTGTTGAGCTCTTCAAACATAATGAAAATTGTGCTTCCTTGTTTCTTTTTTTATTGCTACTAATTTTTCAGGTACATTGTTATATTTTCCATTACCTTGAATTATTTTTGAAAATCAAAAAGGGGGAGAAGGAAAAGAACCCTAATAAAAGGGTAAAAAGAGTCTTTACAAAGGGTGAGAATGAAAACAAACTCTAATTAGAGTTTATCTAAGGGGGAGTTTTTCATTAACGAATACATTCTTATTTGTAATGAAATGTCATTCTGGAAATCTAGAATATGATCCTTAGAGTGTCAAAGCCTAAGGGGGAGTTAGTCTTATTCATCAATATCCTTAATGCAAAGGGAGATAAGCCTTAATGTTTTCTTTCTTCTTAGAATTTCTTTTTTCGTAAGGATGTTTGTGCTTTCCAAAAAGGGGGAGATTGTTGAGTCAATAAGGTTTTCCTTATGACTTTTCCATTCCTTCTTGTTTTGAAAATCACAAACACCTTATCTTTATGAAAATCGCTTTTATAAGGAAATTTTCTTTTATAAGGAAAATTGCTTTTATAAGGAAAATTGCTTTTATAACAAAAATCACTCTTATAAGGAAAATTGCTTTTATAAGGAAAATAGATTATATAAAGAAAATCTCTTTTATAAGGAAAATCTCTTTTATAAGGAAAATTGCTTTTATAAGAAAAATCGATTATATAAGGAAAATTGCTCGTATAAGGAAAATCACTTTTGTAAGAAAAATTATCCTTATCATATTTTCATCCATTTTATTCTTAACTATAAGATTTGGATTCATTTCTATATTCCCAGAATTGTATGAAACTTTGATATGAAGTATTCTGTTTTAGGATCCGAATTCTGGATAAGAACTGTAATAATGTTTCACATCAAAATCCAGATGATAACTGAAATAAAGTTTAGTTCTGAATTCCGGATACGAACTCTGATTATGTTCTACTCCGAATTCAGGATATGAATCCTTATGAAGTTCGACATCGAATTCTCATTACGAATTCTAATGATGAATTCTCACTACTAATTCTGATGACGAATTCTCATTACGAATTCTCATTCCGAATTCTCATTCTGAATTCTCATTCCGAATTCACCTATTAAACAGAATCTGATAATCTTTGTTTTATAAACTCCGAATTTATTTAAACTCCGAAAATTATTTTTGGTTAGACTCCAATATTTCATTTTGCTTATGCTTTTATAATTTTTCTACTCTTTAATATTTTTTTAACACTCCGAACTTTCACTTCAAATCATCACTCCGAACATTTCAATTAGACTTAAAACGATGTCGTACATTCTGTTACACTTGTTTTTTTATAAAACGATGTTGTCTATTATGTTATAAACTAACCGTTGGTTAAGTTACACGTGTACAGGTCCCTCCTATTTTTATGGAAAATATGACCGTTGGAAAGGAGGCCGACCTTGCCTATAAATAGGATCTCATTTGAGGGAGCTCATAACTCATGGATAAATTCTTCGACATTGTGTATACATGCTGTTGAAGTGATTTCTAGAGAGAGAGGCTCTTATTAACTCTCAAAGCATCGTGTGACTCCGAATGTTGGTTATTACATTCGAGGACTTCTGGGGATTGGAAGACAGTGGTTTCCAACACCTTGAAGTTGAGGGCTTCCTTGCTGAGGAAGACAGAGGTGACCAACTACCTTGAAGTTGAGGGCTTGCGGGGATAGCATGATAGAAACTCTGATCTTCGTATTGAGGGATTACCCTGGTGTGGGTATTACAAACTTTCTTGAATGAATAAATCAATGGACCTTTATCCAAGGTTGTTGGATACCCTTCCCTTTGGGTTAAAAGACTTATATATTGTTACTTGTAGTTTTACAACTTGTTTATTTCCACTGCATTTTGTATTATAAGGAAAGTATAACTTTCTTATACCTCATTTCTAGTACTCTGTTTCATTTAGATTCTATACGCTTTAAGGTAGAATCTCATATTGTAAACTTTTGTTAAGTTTCAATTTCCAGAATCGTATTTCCAAAATATACTTTCGGAATCTTTTTTCAAGTATTCATTTGGTATTAGAGGTTTTGTGAATTTTCTTAGTTTAAACTTTGTTAAACATAGCTCTTTCCTTTGTATAAGGAAAACATAGTTATTCATAACTTAATTTTAAGGTTCCAAAGGAATTTTGAAAGTATACAATTCACCCCCCTCTTGTATATTGAGAATCTACACCATTATTTTGATCCTACAGAAGTTAATGCTGATCATTGGAGAGAGAATATTATTTTTTATTTGAATATGATTGAGGTGACTATGTGAACTATCAATGATATGGGAAATCAACCCCCTCATTTTTCCATTATTAGTCCATCTATGGAACCTCATAGGATAATTCTGAAGATTTTTTCTCAAGATTTCCTTTTCTATAAGCCATAACTATTCCTATGATCAAATGATCCTCAAGAGGTTCAGGAGTTGATCCGAAAAAGTGGTATGTTTTTGCGTATTCACACACACCCAACAAAATCATTGTCAATTGTTCCACCTTCATACAAGAATGTACAGTAAGAATTTGTTGGGTTATGATGATGGTGGTGAAGAAGCATTAGAAGTTAGTGTTGAAGGACTTCAATGATATTTTCACTGACCAGTTCTATCCAGATTCATAACTCTTCATCAATGCCACTAATTTCTTCAAACTCAATAAGGATGATATTACCATGAAAAAGTATGTAAACCATTTTTTTGAGCTCATTCACTTCTCACCTAATACATTATCAAATGAGATGATAATGGATTTAATGTTTCAGTTGGAACTTTGACCAACTAATCTTTTTCATGTTTCCAAGCTGAAACTGCCTTCTTATTCTAATGTACTAGATATAGAATTGATAGTTGATATGGACCTGGTTGGATAGTCAAGGTTATTGATAGATTCTTTTTCTCCCAGTGGTATCATGAGTTCTTTCAGTGAAAAACTAAATCATGGTGGTTCTTGTGGAAGTTATCAATGTGAAAGTCATTCTGGACATCATATAGTTCTTGGAAGAGTTCAGTTATTTTGTATCCACTGTGACAAGGTAGGATATTCTAAGAGGGTCTACACTAAGACAACCATGAACTGTAAATATTATAGACATTCATAGAAGATTCAATGATTCTTTCATATTTATTATACTTAGCATAGTGAAATATGATCATCAGATCCTCCTAAAATTGTGGGGAAATCAAATTATTCACATGAAAAAGTTTCCATCCACATAAATCTAGAATGAAACTTCTTCAGGCAGTGGAAGTGTCACTAGAGGATACAGATATGGGTCTAACGACAGTGAGAGGTACCATTACTTTAGATTCATCTTTGGTGACTACTATATTTGATACCAGTGAATTTCATTCGTTTCATTCAACTGGTGTTGTTAACGTTCTTAATCTTTTTATAATGATATTATCTTGTGAAAAGGATATTACTACACCACATAGAATTAGGAGAGATAAGGGTCTCTATAGTCCCTCTTTTGTATTATCTCTATTAGATTTTTAATTTTACTATAAATTTCTGGTTCTCGACATGAAATCTATTGATTTCATTTTTGAGATGAATTTTTTTAATTTCCAATATTCCTAGATTGATTGTTATCGTTGAATAGGTCTCCATCACTACACATTATTGTGTATTTTGTGTCATTCAAGTGGAATGAGAGCCATGTTTGAGTTGACCTAAAAATTATTATCTACAGGTGGGGAAAGTAACATTAGTCTTTTCCTTTGCCCTGGAGTAGGAACCTTTATATAGTAATCTCCCTCCAATCATCGTCAATTTTTCTTATGTTCTTCTTTTTGAATTCTCTAGTTGTCCCCTAGTAATGGAGGATAACTTTTTCATTGATTTTCTTTCTTATACTCATCTTGTTTATATCTCCTCTTACCATTTATGACCATATGAATTGAAATAGTTGAAGTCCTAGTTGGACATACTTCTTGAGAAATAATGTATATGTCGAAGTGTGTCACCTTTGGTAGCGTCAGTTTTCTTTGCTAATAAAGATTATTGTTAGCATCTCCTATGTGTTAATTTATGAAATATAAATCAAGTTAAAGTAGAGAAAAAGTATATTTATCCTTATATTGATGGTCTATTTGATAATTTAAATGGGGAAAAGTTGTTCTTGAATATTTATCTTCACTTGGGTTACCAAGAGTTGAGAAAAAAATAATCTAACATTTTGAATACTACTTTCCAGAGAATGTATGGTCACTATGAGTACGTAGTTTATCCAATTGGTCTAACCAATTCTTCAAAAAATTTCATTGTATTGATGAAAACAAATTCTCATGAATATCCAAATACATTTTTGGTAGTCTTTTTAGATGACATCATCATTTACTTTAAGTCGAGGAGTGTCATGTACATCATCTAAGAATAGTTCTGAGTTTCCTAGGAAATCAACGACACTATTCAATGTTTTAAAATTGTGATTTATTTATATATGAAATGAAATTATTGGGATATAAGGTGGAATATCATCATATATCAGTTGAATCTCAGATGGTGAATGTTTTTATGACATGGGAGCAACCATGAAATGTCTTTGAGATTCAGAGCATCTTGGGCTCAATTTGATACTCTCATTGGATCATGAAACACTTATCAAAATATTGATTCACTGATTAATTACCTCACTTATAAGGGAGGAATGTTTCTTAGGATGAAAATTTTATGATTTATTTAATTAAGATAAATCATCGTTTGACTACGACACCACCTTTACGTCTTCTAGAGGTTGGGTAATGCCAGGTGTTATATTTGGATGCAACGAGTATAGGATTGGGCTGCATTCTTATGAAAAGTAACTATGTTGTTGTTTATTTCTCTCCTAATTTTAGGCCACATGAGACAAATTATCTGACCCATAAACATGAACTTGTAGAGGTGATGCACATACTTATGTGTTAGTGGCATTTCCTTTTTAGAGAAGGGATTACCTTGTTTTAAAACCACAAGATCACCAGTTATATCATCTCTCAAAAAATATTTGAATCACCACGAGAGGTGCTGGTGGAATAAATGTATTTTTTTATTTTGAAATTTCCAATACCATAGGGAAAGTTACTGTCATTACTGGTTCATTGATAAAGAAACGTCCAACCCATGCAGTGAATGAAATTTTTCATGTGAGGAATTTGATGGCTCTCTTTTCACAGTTCCATATTACAGTCTCATAATCAGGGGCTGACGATTCATTATCTAGTGTTCATATGAAATCCATTCTTTGTGAATTGATTATATATAATCAGTAGGATTATGATGATTTCGGTAGCATTATAGGCTCTCATTGTTGCGAGGAGATAGTTTGACAATGTTCATTCTCCAAAGAGGGAATTCAATGCTTTTAGGATTATTTTGTGGTACTGTCTTCAGTAAGGAATGTTAGGATCGGGGATTCTGGTATTTTATAGTTTCTAGTGAAACCATTTTTTACAAATACGGTCTATGACTTGTAGTAAAAATTATGGTGTCCATGTATGAGATGAGGTGTTTTGATTTTGTATCATGTTGCTATATGTGTCAAAAAGTTAAGGCTGAGCACCAGAAACCACTGGGTTGGATTCAGACACTACTAGTCCTTACATGGAAGTGGGATGAGTTATATATGGAATCTTTTTTATTTGTTCTCATATGAATTGAAATAAGAATACGATATGGGTTTGGATTGATATTCTATCAATTTCATATCACATTATAACCATTAGTGATATAAAAAAAGTTGAGGAGTTGTAAAATCTACATGTGAAAGATAATGATCATCTGAATGGAGTTCCTTTTTATATAGTCTCTAAAAGGGATCCATGGTTCACTTGTTGTTTTCTGAGAGGAATTCAAGAGGCACTGGGACCTCACATATTTTTTAGAATTAGATATCATTCGTAGTTGGATGGATAGAAAGAAAAAGCTATACTGATTCCTAAAAATATGATTCGTGTCTGTATTCTCGACATTGGTGGGTCTTGGGATAATAATTTGGGATGGTTTGAGTTAACATATAACCATTTTTATTAGTCCAGAATTATAATGTCTCCATTTGCTGCCTTGTATGGTATTCCTTTAATATCTCTATTTTTCGACATAGATTGGTGAATTTTCCATAATTGAATGAATATTGGTGCATGTGATGACAGAACAGATTCAATTTATTCTTCAAATGATGTCGATGGAATAGAGAAAATATAATTCTTATGGTGATCATCACCATAGACCTCTTGAGTTCTCAGTTGGTGACCAGATGTTCTTGAATATTTTACCCTAGTATGGTTATCAATATATTGGGAGGCCAGGGAAACATGCTCATTATTTTATGATATTTGAGGTTGTTGAGTAGGTAGGGAATGTACCATACTATTTATCACTTCCACATCAACTGACATTGATATATAAAGTGTTTCATGTATCTCATCTCTAATATGATATCGTGTGATATTAAAGTTGAAACTGATTTATCTGGGACTGAATGACTAGTCATGATAATTGATTCTGAGACCTAGGTACTTCATGAGAGGAAGAATACTTTTGTTTGTATGCTATGGGAGGATGGTTCTGAATTTCATGAGATTTTGGAGTGTGAGAAGTAATGATGAGAGAGCAGTGGCCTCATCTATTTACTAATAAGGCTTCTTTGTAGGCCTTATGGGCACATAATGATTCTTCGGTGGGAGGTTGTAACATCTCATTTCAATTTTTAGGAATCCATAAGCACCACATTTATTTTATCTTTTGTTAGATTTCATTTGGGGCTATTTTTTGATGAATTTATTAAAAATTTGGATTTTTATAGTTTAGTTCGTGGTTTCCGCATGTCTTGCACACGGTTTACAAAAACCATGCACCCTACTATAGGAAAATAAAATGTTTTGGAAAGAGAGTTCTGCACTCCCTAAACATTGTTATTTAAATTGTGTTCCTCCTCTGGAGAAACTATTACAACAATTTATAATGGTCCTTGCATGGTTTGTTGAAACTGCACACCATTTTATGGGAAACCATGTGAAAGGATTTTAGTTAATTTAAAAATTGTCATAAAAATTCTCGAACCCTTGATTTTCAACCTTTCGTAGGCTCATTGGACCACTAATTATTTTCTCCAGGTTTTGGGGTTCTGAAGAGCTATTTTTGACTCCTTCAAACCCCATAAAAGGTAGATCAAAGCTTGGAGATCAATTATTAATCTCTTCCTTAGAAGGATTCTCTTCCCGATATCATTCTCCCATAGTCTCTCACTCTCCATAGCATTTTAATGGTCTCTATATGTTTTTGGAGGATCTTATACATGATATTATGGATCTAATAAAATCTTTTATTCTTTTTTCACCAAGATTCATTTTTTATTATTCTCCATTGAACAATATCTCCAAGGGTTTAGTTATTCGATATATGTTGATCCCGAGGTAGGTGTTTCTGTTATGATTCCAAATTTATATTAACCTTTATTACATTGTTTAAATTTCAAAAGTATTTAATTTTAAATTTTATTTTTTGGATTTGGATCATCTCCTCCTCAATTGGTTTTTTGGAAAGAAATTTGATTTCAGTGAATTGGGGTTTTTTGAGAAAATTTGGCTTTTTGATGTAATTGGAAATTGGTGACATTTAAATTATTTAATATAAATTTTGAGTTTTTATTGAAATTGAATCAATTTAATTGCTGAATTCAATATTAAAATATGATTTGAAGGAAATTTGGAGAAAACCCCCTAAATTCTTGGAATTTTGGGGTTTATGATATAATTGATGGAATTATATGAAAATTAAATTGACGAATTAAATTGTCAAACTGGATTGTGAGATAGAATGGTGAATTGATTTCAAATGACTATATCTTGAATAACTATATTGAATATGGTTTTGATTGAACCTAGTGAAATCATCATAAAAATGAAATATTTTTTTATTAAAACCCTGTTATGGGGATTAATGGGGAAATTAGAAAATTGAAATAGATTATGGGATTTAATTTTATTTTGATCAGTCTTAAAATAAATTTCCAATCATTGTTCTTTATTTGTGAACATTAAATACTTAGGGAGATAGTGAGTTATTTTTGGTGTCACTCTATGATTTAAAATGTTCAAAAACATTGTATCTGCACATCCCACTCTTTAAGAGATGATGATGAGACCTCTTGGCCTTGGTTTAAGGGATGTATGTACAGACATTTCTGTATTCAATGATTTCGGTCCTTATAACCTTTAACAATCGTTAATATTTGGAACATAACCATATTTCTCACCTTTATGTATTTTAACATTTATATATATAACATTGTTGTAAAATAAATTATATGCCTTTTGAATTTATGTAAACTATTTTATTTATGTTATTTTGTGAAAGATTCATTTTTGTAAATCACTCTTTGATTAATGTAAAATTTCATATTTTTTAATTTATTTACATCTCTAGAAATGTGAATCGTGAGTTACTAATGTATTTCCATATTAAAAATATTAAATCATGATTTATATAATTATGAATTTTAAATTTCCAAACATATTTATTTGAAAATGGAAATCATATTCTCAGTTTATTTGATTTTAGAAACTTATTATAGAATATATGGTGAAATCTTATAGGGCTTTGTCGCACACCCTACTTGTGCCTTCATGTGTTTATAGATTATATCATTATATGTTCGAGCAAGGGGAAATGATCTCTTGGAGGTGGGTCCAGTTGTTATACCTTGGGCTTTGTGAGTTGTGTCCTTAGGGACTTAGGCTATTTTCCCTATTTAGGAACATGGTTTTTAGTAATTTGGTATAAAATTATTCTTTGAGTTTTTTTATATTACACCTAGTGGAATTTTTTTGATATGTGTATTGACTTATTTGTTTTTAATTCCCATAATGTTTATGAAAAAACCATTCCCTCTTCTTGTTTGTATGATGCAAGGTATTTGTAGCCGACCTGTGGGGATCTAGAACACCCTTTGAATTATTATAATACTGGCTCATTAATTGGGTTACCAGGGTACCTGAGTTGGTTCATGACATTACACATGTTCAATATAGTCTTCAAAGATCCTATGTTCTACTATGATATAGAAATATCTTCACAAAAACATCACTTCATTATGACATCCTAAAATCAAATAAAATGATTAGTTAGAGAATAATTTCAATGTTGGTAATTGTATAGTGGTTAACCCCTGTTGATATGAATTTTTCAAACCACTTATGTTATAATAAACATTGATTTTGGCGGGGTGGTAAATCAGTATTGTGTAAATTTTTAGAAAATTTAAGACTATTTTTCCCTTTACAAATAATATGCTGTAGGATTTTTATTTCACCATTATATTACCTTTATATTGTTCAATGGTACACACATATCATGAATAGAAGGGTTAAAATGTTAACCCATTAATAATAAAGGTTGTTCCTTAGTGAAATTGTGAAATAATATTTTATCAATAAGGACACTATTGTGAGATATATGTGATAGTGGATTAGCAAGAAAAAAATGATCATGATATTTATTACACTACACTCAATGGGGGGGACATAAACCCATCCCAGTTCCCTATACTATCGATAAAATAGTCCAAATACTACACCTTGTAGAATATTTATATGTTCAATATATATAGTATTCAATTTCGTAAATTACAGTGAAGCATCATGTAAGAACTTCACCCATTGAGACTTTTGATGAATGTCATAGTGATACTTTATTCTCTCCAATTATTCCCTTACATTTACTGTTACATGATAGTAAGAATTCTTATCCTTTATTCGTAGGTGTACTCAAAAATCAAAACAAAAAAAGTATGAAAGATTATTCTTCTTCATCATCTAATGAAATAAAAAATACAAAACCATCTTCTTTTATTATTCATTTCCTTAGTGCACTAAAATATCTAGAACAATATATCATTTCCCTATTTTTATTCCCTTCTTATTCTATAGTGAATAAAAAATACAATAGATATATAATTATTATTAGATACAAGTCACATTATATATGATGATATAAAAAGATATGGGTCCCCTTATTTTTTTGATACTATTAAAATATATCCTTCATCTTTAGTATCAGATCATTTTACACATTATTCCTTCAATAAACTACAATATATATATATATATAAATGATGTGTCAGTTACTTCATCCTCCCAATTCTTCATTTCTGTATTCACTATCTCATATTAATACTTGATATGAATTTCCATGAGTTCTAGAAATTTAAATCCCATGTATCTCGACCATCATGGCCTCTGACTAGATCTGAAATCTTCATATGAACTTCTACTTATAATTCCTAAATACAAATCATTAATTGTTTTCATGAAAATGGAAATTAATAAAACGTATCATGTGAATAAAACATATAATTAATTCATGGTAACATATAATAATTTATAAAATATCACCATTTTTATAACTTCTCCTTTCTATGGTTAATTTATCTGCATTTAAAACACAGATGCTAAATTCTCTAATAAATTCATCAGTTGATATTCCACTATTTTAAACAAAGGATAATCCCAAAAATCCATCATTCATCATAGCATGAAATTATATTTAAATAAATTAGTTTCCCTGAAAAAATTTATAACCATGATGTAGTCATGAATCCTCTATCACAAAAAAAATATCACTCAAATTCTCTTGATTTAATGCATGGGAAACAAATAATACAATCCTTTTATATTTATACCTTTTTAAATCAAATAGTATACCAATGACTCAAAAGTATCATTATAAAAAATACCATCTTACTTTGATTCAACTAAAATACATCTCATATATGTCACATAGTCTATCAAAATCCACAATCATATAGGATTATCCAACATGAATAATTTCCTTTTGTAGCAATTCTCATATATGAATCTTTATGAATTTGTATATATTGTAAAAATATCATACCCTGATGAATTCATATATATATATAGTGATCTAAACCCATATATGAAGAGATTTTTTTCAATACCCAGATTCTCCCACATGAATTATTGTCCTGCATGGAAACATTTGATATGAAACATTGTATTTTGGTACATGTATTTTCAATTAAATATAATTATATTATGAGACAAACTCGGATATGTAGTTGGAGTTTGGAAACACAAATGAAACTTTTAGGAATAAATTATACATCAATAATACCTTATGCATAATCCTATTAGGGTATGTAGAGTCGTCTATGTAGGAAATATCATACACATATATTTCCTTATGTAAACTATGAATTTATATTGACAAGTGTGGTTATGTACTTCTTTAACCAACTTCCCAAAAAATTTATTTTTAAATTTTATGTAGTTCTTTATTATTACCCTCTTAATCTAAGATCTTATTTCGACGATAATGATAACTAATAACTTGATATTTAATATTTATATGATTATTTTTTTTCATTGATTCATCTACATCTATATAATAGATGTTTTCCTCTTCATATATTTATATTGAGTCAAATCTACAAGAAATTGTTATGCTAAAAAATTAAAAAATACGTTACCATGGATCAATTGATTCTTATTTTATAGAAGCTATATAAGGCCTCAACCTTAAAAACTTACATAATCATGAATTAAATGAATAATTCACATAGAGGATCTTTTCAGGTTTAGAATTTTAGAGAATTAGGACATAACTATTACATCTCAAAAGATTACGAAGTAGACACTTCTACTAAGTTTCCATAAAATAAAAACCCTTAAAAAGAAACATATCTAGTTCCTTTTTTTAGATTTCATGTCTTTCCTTGATCCCATCCTTGACCCTATTCTACAATAAGTCCTGTGAAAAACATTTCAAAAAAACATGGGGTGAGCATAAAAAGCTCAGTAAGGGATACACAAAGAAGGAAAACTATTATTTTTTCAAAAAATCATGTAAACAATGAATACTTTGTCAAAGTAATACTTTTCAACATTAAGAAGTAGTAAATACTCTTCAATGAATAAAGGATCATTGCATACCCTTTTGTAACAAAAATATTACGATAAAACCCATATAAATAACACATAACGTAGAAAGGTAACTTGGGACATAAACATACTTAAATGGAATAACTATACTGTCAAATTCCACACATATAACTAAATTGAATAGCCATAGGGCCGACTTCCATACCCAATGCATTAGAGGTTTTAACATAACCACTCATCCTGGTATTCACGACACCACCCGTCATATGGTTTATCACGTAACCACCTGTCAAATTTCCAAATACCATTATAAAATTATAAGACATAAAACAAATATAATGGAATGAAAATATTTACACATTTTGATCAATATATATCACTTAAATATATTGACATAACAAATACATTATAAAAACCATTATCAATACCAAAATACCTAAAAGAGCATATGGTATTTATTTCATTTTATAACATTACGTCTTGTTGAGGAAGCCAAAGATCAAATAATACTCGCGGTGGCGGAAAGTTCATTGTCACCGCGTAAATTAAAAAGAAACATACTTTTTTTCTTTTAGCAAATTGCTCCGTACAAAAAAGATTCCTTTTGAATAAATGTCAATGTCAAATGGGTTTATACACCGTATAAAAGAAATTTGTGTATAGAAAAAAATTCCTCAATGAAAAGAGATTTAGACGAAGTCCCATACAAAGACGGTATCCTTAGATTAAGGATAAATCAATTATATAATTGATGTGTGACAAATATAAATACACCCAATATAAGTAGATATTAAGTGTAAAACAATCAGATTCATTCACACATATTCATAGGATGACATGTTCAATGAGTACAAGTTTAACTTAAAGGATTGAAGTTGAGTTAAGAAGTTCCTTTGCTAACATTCGACAGCCTAACGGCGTGACAGTAAAATTCATAAAATTAGTTGGTGAGAGAGAAAATGGTATCTCATCACTTGGAAATAAAATTTATATCAATAATGATATAGAAAAACATATCCCCAAATAAGAATATGTATGTTAAAAGTCCTAACAAAAATGAGTCTTTTAAAAAGAGGAGGGTGAAAGGTTCCTTTACCGATTGGGGTAACTTTCGAAACGTACACCCCAGGAAAGAAGGACTATAAAACATTGATGTAAATACTAATAAATGAATGTATATTACACAAAGAGTAGAATAATGGGCAGTACCTACACTACGCAATGGAAATGGTGGAAAATTTATCATAAATCTGACGGGAATAAAAGTGAGATGAAAGATCCCTGACAAAATCTTGGTAGCCTAACGGCGCCACATAAAACATCAAAAATTGATTTTTGAGATAAAATAGGTTCTATAATCATATGAACATAAAACATACAGTAAGGGGAATATATAATATCATCCCCCAACATAAGAAAGAGGAGCATAAAATAAGTGACATAAAAGAGAGTACTTAAAAAGAAAGAGAGTGGTTGGATCCCTTACCTCAAGTCCGACATGTCTTGTTTGTTTCATTATATTGCTGAATAATAATCATTGTTAAATTTATAATTTCTTAAGTAACTCCTTTAAAGATTATTATTCAGTTCATATCACATATTATAATGTTATAATAATTAGTTAATAATGTGAGTTCATATCAGACGTTTTTGTCGATGTTTGGTATATGTGTCAAAAATGAACCTGTTTGAAAATGATTGTCCATGTAGTTATAAGTAAATAATTTCCATAATAGTATTAATAATTTAAATATTATATATTTACTTAAATATTTATTTTATACTATTCCATATCATTTGGAGATAAAAAGAAATGAAATGCACCGTTCATGGAGACGGTAGGTCGTGCGTATGCATGAACACTTCTTTCATTTCTTTGTCATATTAATGGAATTTAAAAATAAATGAGATATATATATATATATTTTAATTCCAGTATAATATATATGTTATATAGTTCATATATGTTCATTAATTTCCTTCCTTATACATTCCATTTATTTCATCAACGAGTCACATCACATGAGGGGGCGGTTGTCCACACTTCCTCGTATGAAATTATAGCATTTGCACAACATGGAAAGAATAAAGGTATGTTTTAAATATAAATTAAAGAAGAATAGAGAGGAAATAAATATAATATATATCATATAAAAATAGTTCCATTATAATGGCCACCATGAGATGTGGTAGGAGAAGATAGAACAATCCTCGTTTCGTGAGGCAGTAATTCGCCATCCACAAAAAATAGTATGTTCTTTAACCATTAGAAAGATGTGTGTGTACATGTAGCTCAAATAATTATTATAAAAACATACTAGTATATTGAAGATACTGGTTTTGTTACAAAATAAATGAATAAAAAGAGTAATGTGGTTGGAGAAGCAAAATAAAACAAAAGAACATAAGAGAAAACATTACCTTTAAATCAGGTAACTCACTTTGGTTTGAACCAAAAGGGTTTGTTGAAGAGATTTCTGCCAAAGTTTAGGCTTCAATGATTAAGATAGATATGTGGAGAGATGGAATGGGTAGGGTTTGGATGATCCAAAGGCTTGAGAGTTGCGGGTAAGGAGGTAGAGGTGGGGGCCTTTTATAAGAGAAGAGGAGGGGAACTCTTGGAAGGTTATAAAATATTACATTATTATAAATTCATTTTCAGATTTTAAATTTCCCAAAATGATATATTTTAAGGATATGGTGATAAGGTGTCAAAATACACCCATACAACAGGTTTGTGAAAAATGTAAGACTTATATTTTCCCTGATCTTCTCATTTTATTTAAATTGTTCATTTATGAGGTAATCAATGCATCATCATGGTGTCATAAATAATTTATTTTATTTAATGTCTAAAAAAATATCATGATCTTGGAAATATTTTTATATTTATGATGAATATTTATAGTAAAAATTATGACTTTTATATCCCCATGTAAAAATTGTTTTAGTAAAACAATACATGTTTGTGACATTTCAATTTTAACCTTAAATAAAAAGTTATTAATGTCATTTTCCTACCAAAGTGGCTCCATGGGGTCCTCAAGTTGACCCATGGATTGTCATGGTCGGCCATGAATTTTCCAATAAGGGTATGACATGTGTCATGGTAGTTTCATATTATTATAACATTATCATTACCTTAAATTTCACTAATTACCTTTAATCACGATTAATAAAACTTAAAAGATACTATTTACCAAAAAATTATTTTAATCTTATTGAACCACATTTTTATCTTATTGAACCACATTTTACATCCTAATGACAACCATGTAAGTAGGATCTTTGAAATTTAAATCATAGAAGTGGTAATGATTCATTTAAATGAAAAATCGGTTTTTTTAACTACCACTTAGTGGTTTCACTATTCATAAAAATTGATGTTTTTCATAAAAATACCAAAAATCCCCCCTAATCTATATCTGATATTCCAAATTCAAAAATGATGTCTATTTTGAAAAATTCAAAACATATAATTTTCATTAATTAATTTAATAATTTATTCCCGTTGTCAAAGAAAATAGCGCGTTTTTAGGAAACAATATCTATTAAAAGATTGACACTAGTTTAAGTACAATTTCAAAGCGTAATTAATATCAATGAACACCATTTGATTAAATGGTAAAAATATATGCTAATTTCACTTTAAAACCATTTCAAAATATGATCTAATCATATAAATAAATTTGACTAAAAATAGGTTTTGAATTAACATACAACATTGTTCACTTATTCATTAAAAATGAACTTTATCAAAAAAAAAACATACACAAAGTAAATTTTGATGAACCGATTCTAAAGAAGGATTTTATTTGGTCCAATATGACATATGAAATTGTCAAAAAGTTGATTTAAAAAGGGTTCACCATCAAAATGTGGTTAATCGACCTTTTAAAGAATATTAGAAAATTTACACTTAAAATTGGATTCATTCGCATTTTATGCCTCTAAAATTTACTGGAAAAAAGTAAAAATAATTGACAAAAATATTTAATCATTTTTTATTTAGTTATGTTCATTCCCTCCATTACAATGGCTAGGCGTTAACTACCATTTAAAATAATATTATTTTATTATTAGAGTGCAATATATGATTTCCAAGAAACTCGTTGTTGCGTATTGGGTACACCATCGAGTATAGAGTTCCCATTAAAATATTATTAACATTTTATTCACAAATATGGATAAATATGAAATATTAATATTCTTTATTTACCTGTGATGTTACATCCTTCCCCCCTTTTGGGAATTGCATCCTCACAATTTTAAAATTGGGCTTGGAAACTTCATTGAAAGCCCCACATCGGAAAAGAAGTAAATTAAACTGTCACTTTAAAACAAAGAAAGGGAAGTACAAAGGTCACCTGAGTTAACCCATACTAGGATTCCATGTAGAAAAACATGGATATGGAATAAAAAACAAAGGTTCATGTTCTAAGGGAGAGTGATATAAAACATGTTTAGGAGAAAGTTAACCACTAGAAAATCACAAACTGGTGATGGGTTAAACGGTATTTGATTCCCCGGTAGGTAAAGATAACAAACAATATTTTGGTTTTTAAGTTACTTTTCATTGAGGAATTTATTTATGAGTTTAACTAAATCATAAGGAATCATACTTACTTGTTGTGTAGACTCTCATCTCCTCCTATATTTCTTACACAAACTCGTATTTTCTCCAAAAAATGAGTATTTAGGATGCATTTTTCACATTAAGAGAGCTATAATCAACTTCTAGAGAATCACCTAATCCAAAAATAGAACTATATATTTCCCATGTCATTAGACCTTAACCAAAACCAAAATTGTTTGAACAAGATCAGATATTCCATAAAAGGATAATCCTTTATAAAAAAGAAAATATATTCTTAATCTCCAAAATTTGTCCCACAAAACCCAAACATCAACGAAGACCATTGGATAGAAAATTTGTCTATAAAAGTCTTAAAAGTAATCCAAACTATGATTGAAACCCAAATACTTGAAGTATTTAATCACATAGTCTTCCAAGGTAAAATTAACATTTATCTCAAAATAACATCAGTTTCTCTTAAATTCTAATATTCAAATGGAATTAACCAAATCATATATCCTCCATTATAGGTCAATATCTTCCTAGATAACCAAAAATCAACTTATTCCTGATTCATAAAATCTTCTAACTAAAAATGAATAAGTTATACTAACCAGGGACTTCACGTAGTCCAGTGGTAGGCGATGCAACCTTGTCACCCTTTAGTTGTGGGTTTGATTCCTGAAGCCTTACCAGATGCGACGGATTGTCACCCATCCTACAGGTTTTCGTTTTTATAAAACTCCAAAAATAACCGTAACATGTTTTAAACTAAATGGTTTCCTTATACCACTCATTTTCATCCAAATTCATTACGATCTCAACATCTTAATTCTTGAAGTCTTATTTCACCACCATAAGATAAAATAAAATTATTCTAAAAAATGATGAACATCATAGAATGATCATGGTATCTATTTGGTTTCATCATCATCCGGATCTCATACGTAGATGGTCCATCAATTGCAACAATGATTTAGAGATCCTTCAAAATATTTTTCTTGCTCTATCCAAATACAGCTTGTACAACATGGGTCATATGGGTGTTCACAGAAAAACAGTTTCGAAAAATAATCATGTATGACATATAATTTCAAGACATCTAGTAACACATGATTTCTATAAAACAGTCAGACCGATTTTGAGATGAAACTTTCAATTAATGGTCCTTTTAAAATACCATAGGTATGTACTGAGAGACTATATTATAGAAGCCAATATAAATAGGTTGCACAAGGGTCTCCTTCTTCATCACCATTTTTAAAATCATAATAGGCTTCAAATTCTTGTGATAAGTTAAAATATTTGAAAATGCCTTGATAATATTTACCTTTCTTGAAAATATGAGAATATTGTGAAAATTGTATTTGTCTAAACACATCTCATGATCAATGATGATAATGAGGTATAGTGGAGGTGTTTGATATCTCAGACAACTGCTTACAAGTGAGTTGTATGCTAGAAAAGTTTCACAATCATCCGAACATGACTTTGCAACAATTATTGCAAGCATATCCTCGGGAAGAGATAGAAATTTCATTTGAGATCCTCCTCCTTCCATTTGTAACTGACTTTTCTTGACCTGAAAAAAAATTATAAAACAAGGATTTAACTATAATAATAGATATAGGGACTAACCATGTCTCTAACGAAAACTCCAAATCCCTAAAGTTGTCTAAACTGTCCATTGATACCAACTATAAGGCTCTAACCTTAAAACCTTACATAATCATGAATTAAATGAATAATTAACATATATGATCTTTTTAGGTTATGTTTTTTAGAGAATTTGGACATAACTATTACATCTCAAAAGATTACAAAGTAGACACTTCAACTAAGTTTCCATAAAATAAAAACCCTTAAAAAGAAACATGTATAGTTCAATTTTTAGATAGCATGTCTTCCCTTGGCCCCATCCTTGACCATATTCCACATTAAGTCCTATGAAAAACATTTCAAAAAAGCTTTTGGTGAACATTAAAAGCTCAGTAAGGGATACACAAAGACGGAAAACTGTTAGTTTTTCAAAACATCAAGTAAACCATGAATACATTGTCAACATAATACTTTTTACCTTTGAGAAGTAGTAAATACTCTTCAATGAATAATGGATCATTACTTACCCTTTTGTAACCAAAAGATTACCATAAAACCCATATAAAGAGCACATAACATATAATGGTAACTTGGGACATAAACATACTTAAATGGAATAACCATACGGTCGACTTCCACACATATAACTAAATGGAATAGCCATACGGCTGACTTCCATACCCAATGAATTAGAGGTTATAACGTAACCACCCTTCCTAGTATTCACGGAAACATCTGTCATATGGTTTATCACGTAACCACCCGTCAAATGTCCATGTACCATTATAAAATCATAAGACATAAAACAAATATAATGGACCGAAAAAATTTCCACATTTCGATCACAATATATCACTTAAATATATTCAAATAAAAAATCCATTATAAAACCCATTTTTGATACATAAATATGTAAAAGAGTATATGGTATTTATTTAATTTTAAAACATTACGGCTTGATGAGGAAGCCAAAGATCAAATAATACTCGCGATGACAGAAAGGTCATTGTCACTGCGTATGTTAAAAAGAAACACACTTTTTTTCATTTAGTAAAATTCTTCATAAAGAAAATATTCCTTTTTAATAAAAGTAAAATATGTAGGGGTTTATACACCATATAAAAGAATGTCGTGTATAAAACAAAATATGCCTCAATGAATGGAGATTTAGATGAAGTCCCATACAATGACGGTATCCTTAGGATAAGGTAAATCAATTATATAATTTATGTTTGAAAAATATAAATACACCCAATATAAGTGTATATTAAGTGTAAAACAATCAGATTCATTCACAAATATTCATTGAATGATATGTTCTTGGAATACAAGTTTAACCCAAAGGATTCAAATTAAGTTAAGAAGTTCCTTTGCAAAAATTCGACAGCCTAACGACGTCACCGTAAAATTCATAAAACTAGTTGATGAGAGAGAAAATCATATTTCATCCCTTGGACATATAATTTACATCAATAAGGATATAGAATAACATATCCCCTCATAAGAATATGTATGTTAAAAGACCTAAGGAAAAGTAGTCTTTTAAAAGGGGGAGGGTGAAAGGTTCCCTTACCGACTTGGGTAACTTTTGAAACGTACACCCCATGAAAGAAGGAATATAAAACATTGATGTTAATACTCATAAAAAAATTATATTACACAATGAGTAGAATACTGGGTAGTACATACAACACCCAAATGAAATGGGGGAAAATGTATCATAAATCTCACGGGAATAAAAGTGAGATGAAAAATCCCCTACAGAAACTCGC
The DNA here is from genome assembly GCA_963277665.1 of Viscum album. Classification (NCBI taxonomy): domain Eukaryota; kingdom Viridiplantae; phylum Streptophyta; class Magnoliopsida; order Santalales; family Viscaceae; genus Viscum; species Viscum album. The sequence continues at coordinate 248,950,800 of OY728126.1, read as the reverse complement.
CAGCCTAAAGGCGCCACATAAAACATACAAAAATGGATTTATGAGATCAAATAGGGTCTCTCATAAAATGAACATAAAAATTATAGTGAGGGTAATATATAATAAAATCCCCCAACATAATAAATATGATCTTAAAAGAAGTCACGTAAAAGAGTACTTAAAAATAAAGAGAGAGGTTGGATCCCTTACCTCAAGTCCGACTTGTCTTGTTCATTTCTTTATATTCTGGAATAATAAACTTTGGCCAATTAATAATTTGTTAAGGACCTAATTTAAATATTATTATTCAGTTAATATCACATATTATAATGTTATAATAATTGGTTAATAATGTGAGTTCATATCAGACGTTTTTGTAGATGTTTGGTACATGAATAAAAAATGAACTTGTTTGAAAATTATTGTCCATGTAGTTATAAGTAACTCATTTCCAGAATTGTACTAATGATTTAAATATCATATATATCTAGTAAATATATGTTTTATACTATTCCATAACATTTGGAGATAAAATCAAATGAAATGCACCGTTCATGGAGATGGTAGGACAAACGTACGCATGAACGCTACTTTCATTTCATTGTCATATTAATGGAAATAAAAAATAAATGAGAGATATATATATTATAATTCCAGTATAATATATATTTTGTATAGGTCACATATTTTAAATAATTTTATTCTTTATACATTACATGTATTGCATGAACGAGTCACATCACTTAAGGGGGCGGTAGTCCACACTTCCTCGTATGAAATTATCGCATTTGCACAACATGAAAAGCATAAAGGTATATTTTAAATATAAAATACAGAATCATAGAGAGGAAATAAATATAATACATATAATATAAAAATAGTGCCATCATAATGGCCACCCTGAGAGGTGGTATGCGAAGATAGAACAAACATCGTTTTGTGAGGTATTAATTCGCGATCCACATAAACAATATGTTATTTAACCGTTAGACAGATGTGTGTGTATGTGTAGCTCGAATACTTCTTATAAAAACATCTTATTATATTTAAGATACTGGTTTTTTTCAGAAGAATTTAATAATAATATTTTAGGGGGTTGGAGAAGCAAAATAAAACAAAAGAACATAAGAGAAGACATTACCTTTAAATCGGGTAACTCCCTTTGGTTTGAACCAAACGGGTTTCTTGAAGAGATATCTGCCTAAGGTGAGGCTTCAATGATGAAGATAGGGATTTGGAGCGATGGAATGGGAAGGGGTTGGCTGATCCAAAGGCTTGAGAGGTGTGGGTAAGGAGGTATAGGTGGGGGCCTTTTATAAGAGAATAGGTGGGGCACTCTTGGAAGGTTATAAAATATTACTTCATTATAAAATTCTTTATAGATTTTAAAGGTCCCAAAAGGATATATTTATAGGATAATGTGATAAGGATTCTATATCAACCAATCCAATAGGTTTTTTAACAGTGTAAGACTTATATTTTACACAATATTCTCATTTTATTTAAATCATTCATTTATGAGGTAATCACTACATCATCATGCTGTCATAAATAATTTAATTTATTTAATGTCTAAAAAAATATCATGATGTAGGAAATATATTTAGATTTCTAATGAATATTTATATTCAAAAATATGACTTGTATAATCCCATGTAATTTTTTTTATTAAAACAATACATGTTTGTGACATTATAATTTTAACTTTAAATAAAAAGTTATTAATGTCATTTTCCTACCAAAGTGGCTCCATGGGGTCCCCAAGTTGACCCAATGATTTATCTTGTTCTTCCATGAATTATCCAATAAGGGTAGGACATGTGTCATTGTCATTTCATATTATTATAACATTATCTTTACCATTTATTACACTAATTACCTTTAATCACGATTAATAAAACATAAAAGTTACTATTCACCAAAATATTATTTTAATCCCACTGAACCATATTTTACATCCAAATAAAACCATGTATGTCGGATTTTTGAAATTCAGATCATAGAAGTGGTAAAGTTTCATTTAAACAAAAAATCAGTTTTTTAACTACCATTTAGTGGTTTCACTATTCATCAAAAATTTAAGTTTTTTAGTAAAATACAAAAAATTCACCCTAAGCTATATTTGATATTCCGATTTCAAAAATATTTTCTATTTTACAAAATTCAAAACATATAATTTGCATTAATTAATTTAATAATTAATTCCCGTTGTCAAAACAGATAGCATGTTTTTAAGAAACAATATCTATTAAATGATTGACACTAGTTTAAGTCCAATTTCCAAGTGAAATTAATTCCAATGACCACCATTGGATTAAATGGTAAAAATATATTCTAATTTCACTTTAAAAAAATAATAAATATGAGCTAATCATATAAATAAATTTGATTAAAAATAGGTTTTGAATTAAAATACCACATTATTCACTTATTCATTAAAAATGACCATTTTTGAGAAAAAACAAAAACATACACAAAGTAAATTTTGATGTCCCGATTATAAAGAAGGATTATATTTGGTCCAATATAACATATGAAATTGTAAAAAAAATGGATTTAAAAGGGGTTCTCCATCAAAAGGTGGTTAATCAACCTTTTAAAGAATATTAGAATATTTACACATAAAATTGGATTCATTCTCATTTTAAGATTCTAACCTTTATTGGAAAAAAGAAAAAATATTTGAAAACATATACAATTATTTTGTAGATTGTTCTGTTCATTCCTGCCATTACAACAGCTAGGCATTTACTACCATTTAAAATAATATTATTTTATTATTAGAGTGAAACGTAAGATTTCCAAGAAACTCATTGTTGCGTATTGGGTACAACATCGAGCATAGCGTTACCTTTAAATTAATATTAACATTTTATTTAGAAATATGGATAAATATGAAAAATTAATATTCTTTATTTACCTGGGGTGCTACAAGCTCGATTTACCTTGATAGTCTTAGTGTATCATTCTTATCATAGTCATCTGATCTATTGTACATGTTCACAATCACATGACCTACCATCCATGAAATCCATTCCTTAAGTAATCACTTGATCACAATCACATGAACCATTCAATCATCTGATCACATACCACTTCATCATATCTCCACATCATACAATATGTTTCCTTTGGTCATAGTTATGTTAGACTCAACACTTGGATTTATTTTCATTATCTTTATGGATTTATTCATCAACTAAACACCAAAGAAACTTGATTTCTACATAAATAGGATGGAATCCCTTGGTAATGAATATTACTCACATAAAGTGTTCTAAATGAGTTCCACCTTCATATTTTTTTAAATATACCATCTAAATGATATTTTAATATGTGTTATGAATTTTCTCCACCTTTCCTATTAAAAATTTATCTCACATTCTCCCCCAAATTAATGATTAGAAACACAAAGTACATGGGAAAAGTGGTATCAATTCATACCTAACAAAGGGCCATCAACCAATGTAAACTATGTATACTCCATCCATATATAGTATGAAAAAAAGTGTTTTATCTAGACAAATATTTTTCATTTATTAAATAGATTGAAACCAATTCAAATGAGAACACACAATATTTTCTTCAAGGGATGTTCAATTTTTTACATGACAACAAAAATGATATATAAAAATTGAGTTAAAATTTTATCATAAATATCAATTTGAAACTCCAACACTCACGTCAATAAATTGGTTTAAATAACACTAATGAGTAGAGAATGATTAATATCTTGAGTACACTTTCATTCTTCCACTATTATATCCTTTATTATTTCATTTTCCATCCCTATGAGTTATGAATTTTTTTATTCTAGTTACACTCACACCCCACTTGAGAACCATCACTTGAGTAGATCTATGTATTTTTAAGGATAGGTTTATATTACACATCGCTCTATGGGTGGGTTAGTTTTGTGTAAGAACCCAGTTTTTCACTCAGGTATGTATCCTTTAACATTCGGTCAATATATTAACTTGGGATCGAATTTGGATGCCAAATGAGTTAGAAAAGGTTCCGAGGGTGTGTGGGGCTTTCTCGGAACCCAGATCCAATCTCTTAGAGGGAAACATGCTTGGATTAGGGTTTGTCAAACCATTCCGATTATTTTTTTCTAGACATAGTCTTTTCGCCTGGTTAGCGCACTTCTATGCAGCATAACCATGTGAACGACCCTTTTTCCCCAGGTACCCATTCATGGTTTGTGCACATGATGATAAAACCATGTAGAGGGTTTTTTGGTTTTGTAGAACTGCCTCGCACCGTTTTTGTATGGTTTGACAAACCAAACAGAAAAACTGTGTGTTGGCTAAAATTCTAGGTAAAATGACTAAAATTCCCTTCAGTGGTCTATTTTACTCTACACTTCTTACCTAATCCAAGAACCAGTAGTATTAACCCCTTTTACTCTCATTTTGGATCTTTTTTTATGGTAAAATATAGAGATCATGAGAACTCCTTCATCTGGTATTAGATCGATCTTCCGTTCATCCTGATGGAATAGCAATAATAAGTAATTGATTTCTCTTTAGTCGTTCTTCTCCTCTCTTTCCCTCGACCAAGATATCGTAATATGAGAGTTTATAAAATTTTCATAGATTTACTCTGATCTGAGAAAAATCAATGGCTGATACTAGAGGACAATGATTATACCACCCTAAGGTGGATTCCCTATAACTCATCTGTAATGTTTGGTGATTTTGGAATATTTGTGTGGGGCCCACCAATTTCATCGGAAGCCATTTCATAAATTTGAATACCGTGATTATACATGTTAAAATTTCATTGTTATTCTCCATCCAATTGTGTGATTAGTTGTCAGTGGTTACACCCACAACTCAATCCTCCATATATCAAAGGGTTTTCCATATTTGGGTTTTGGTTTTTTATCATGTTTAATACACCATTCAGTTGTGACTTTTCAAAACCATCATATAGGTGATAGCTTATATGTTAAAGTTTTTGTTATTTATGAGAATTGCATAATGGCATATACAATGTATGCTCACTACTTGACCAGCATAACGTAAGTGCTTCAAATTGATTATTAAAAGTGAAATGTAAAATGAAAAGTATACTAAGTATATAACCTAGCCATAGCAAATAAGTTTAAATAAAGGTTACATATCCGTTTCACCCCCTTACATATTGATGGAAGGTTTCTAAGTGAACCGCATTAATTGAATATTCATTAATAGTTAATTTAGACTTTAGTAAATGGATACAAAAGTACGTGGCCTATCTACATTAAAATAATACAAGGCATGAACCTAATGAATGATTACATGATTAAAATATCAAATACGAATGGATTGAATCAATATAGCCATAAATTCTAAGTGGAGAGTACCTTGGTTCTCAGAAACCCTATTCTAATTCAGGGATGCAGTTTCCATAGGTTAATCCCCACCTATACTCGGGTCATTGTCTATTCCTTGGATGCCCAGTATACTACCGTAGAGTTTTTTAAATTATAACAGGATACCTGGGATACACACCTTGAATCCATCAGTTACTAGAAGGTTACATTGTGATGCCTAAAGGGCCCATTCCTTACGTAGACCCATTTTACCTTAGTAAATCACCTTGAACTGGATATGTGCCTTATTGTGGAGTTCCTTATATTACGCTACATGGATTAAACTATTGCCATTTATCTGGACGCAGATACCACTGAGTTAGAATTGTGTGGGATCTATGTTTCCTTGGTAATTACCATTGAACTACCTCATCAGATAACTTTTTCAGGTTTCCTTGTTACAAATTGGGGCCTTCACTACATACATCACCATGAGGTGATGTTAGTGCGGGATGTGACTCATGTGACCTATTAACATTAAATGGTAATTAATTAATTATTGAACATGTTTCATGTTCAGAACCCAGCTTAGGGTTGAACCATGTACTGGTTATTTAGTTGTATTATACTAATTGATTTACTTTAAATGTTTATTCCTGGACACTATTATATTCCATTACATGGGCCAGCGGTTATAGACATAGTTCGTGGTGGCCCAATGTGATTTATCTCACACACTTTTCGAGTTTGGTTTGGTACTTAGAGTAGATTACACAACTGCAGGTGTTGAAAAATGGAAGAACATAGTTTCAAACACTTGATCGATTGCTCATGAGATGGAGCAGGATAACAGATGACCAATTTGGATCTCGGGATTTTTGAGTAGCATTGTTTTTCTTTTACGGTTTGGAACATGTTGTGACTATTATTTACCATGGTTTCCAATTTTCTTATAATAACCCTTTTCATTATTACACACTTTAACATGACTTATTACACAAGCATGCACTTAATACAACTCTAAGGATCTAGTGGCCAAGTGTCTTGGGATATTTTAAACATTAAAAAATATCTTAGAGCATAAAAACAAATTATCCTTATAGAAAGCATATTTTAGATGCCCATAACCTTCCTTCGTACTTATTATTACATCGGATAACCTGAGGACATTAAAAAGAAAAGGGTGAGCTATAAATCCCAGTAAGGGAGTAAACAAGTATAACATGAATTATACATTACATGATAAGAAATAGACATATTAATTGAGAATAATAGAAATGTGATCCGAAAGGCATGATAATTCGTGATTATCATAACATGGGTATGTGGCAACAAAATTTAACATTATATTAGCATGATCCATGAATCATTACACATAAAGCATGAGTAAACCCTCATTAAGCATTAATGAGATTGAGTAAAACTTCATTTTAATTTTTGTATCATGATACTAATCTATACCCAATATAATGGAGTGCTATTCGGGAGCACCCATAATAAACATTTCATTCCATGCATATGTTTGTCACATGGATCATACAACATTGATTCATTAAAAAAATACATTATTCCACGAATAAGTGAAGTTGAATACATAAATGTAAGACCTAAATCAACAAGTACATGTGAATAAAGGTTAATACCATTGATAGTGAAATCGGAATGGTATTCACATACACGATGATTTTGGATTGGTAACTTTTGGTGTAACTTTGGCATTATAACGATGTCCAATAGAAATCATAAAATGGGTTGTTGATAGAGAAATGGGTCTCTCATAATTTATTAATGAAATGGAATGTCATGGGGTCATGTATAATAATATCACAACATATGTAATGTAATTTATATGAACAATATAAAATAATTTCTTGAATGTAAATGATGAGAGAGACACCCATACAAAATAATATCATGGTAACATGTCTACGTGGGGGGAATTAATTAGAGAGAAGGGGGTCTCTAGTCATTCAAACATAATGAGGGAAGTATCAGATAGGTTCAAAGTCATCCCCAAACATTTTTAATTGATAATAAAATTGCATAACATTATAAATAAACTGAAACATAAATGTTGAAGGAATGAAAGTGAGGATAACTTACATGGAAGTGTGATCTGAAAAGCTTAGAAGAGGCTTGCGAGAGGATTATTGGGAAAACTAGGCCCCTTGATGGGATTATAGGGTTATTAGGGTAGGGTTTGGTTGATTTAAAAATGGTTTGAGTGAAGAGGAATGATAGATTGCGTGTTTTTATAGAGGAAAGTAGAGGAAATTCTTTATTATTTAGGTTCTGGACACTACACATTAAATTATTCACTAACACAATACCAAACCATGGTTTTCCCAGTTGTTTTTTCCAATTGGTATTAGAAAAAATATTTATATAAGTAAAATGTCCAAACTTATAAAAATATTTGTCATGCTTATGTGAAGGTCAGTCACACTATCAAGGAAATCATTTAAAAATGATAAAATGATTGATAAGTATTGGAGGGTCCACTATGGAATTATAAAATTAATCAAACAAAAATAAAATAAAATTATTTTAAAGCTAATACATATATTTTCTAAATATCTCTTTTATAGTATTTTATTACATCGCTATTGGTTCATTATGATTTCATAAAACACATTATATATTTAATCGGTATTTAATTTTTACCAAAAACCTGAAATTTTCTCTGATAATTATTTAAAGTTAACTGTTTCATAATTTCAAGGCCCTGATTTGAAAAATAATATATATTGTATATAAATAATTTTTAAAATATGTGAATTTTTACATTTAAAATAAAAACAAAAAATTATTGAAAATTCATGGTTTTTGAAAAAAAAGTTTTCAAACCTTAATAAAAACTAAATTTGTAATCATAAAAATTATAAGATCATTTAAATTTAATAAATAGTTATTTAGTAATAATATTATAATAAAATATAATTTATTTAAAAAATCAATTAATTCATCAAAATATATTTCTCAATTTAATTTCAATATTAAATAAAAAAATTGTATGCCTTAAAACCCAATTACAAAGTAATAATAATAAAATGAATGCATATTTTTTAAAAAAATGCACTTAATCATAGTTATACAATATTTTTACAAAACCCTTTATAATGCCCACATAATATCTAAGGGAAAAGTTTTAGATTGTGATAGACTTTTTGGGCAGATAACATAACATCGCTTGAGTGGTAATCTTTATCAACTTCTACTTCTCCCATATGAGGTTATTTTCAATCTTAATGTGTAGAAGCTTAGATTGGGATTGGTCAAAAGTGAAGCCCATTAATTCAACCTCCATTATCATCTCTGAAAAAAGGGCTTTGTATAGAGAAATTCTACTAGATGTGGCCATCTCTTCCTTTGTATGAGTAAATTGGATTGGTTAAAGCCCTATATTTGTACTAATCATGTGATCACTATTCAACAGCTATGTTAGCTATGGGAAAAATTCATAGTGGTATTTTGAAATAAAAAAAACATAAAACAAAGGAAGTGATTATGATTTATACAACCATTTTACATAATAAGATATTTAATTAGATCCATAGAAATTTTCATTAATAAAAGTTTAGTTCGTTACATTTGTTGTGACATATCATTACATGATCACTGTTTCAGTTGATACATTTATTGTTATTCTAATTTATATACTATATCAGTTTGCTTCTAATATTTATTTATATTACTTCCACTATTTAGGATTCATTTACATTCCTTATACTATGATACACTATGATAATGAGGTAATAGTTTATCCATTTACATACCCAAGGCATTCACTACTAGTCAGCAACCTCTGGTGTTTGAGGAGATGCACTTGAGGCCATGTGGCCCATCGGGCTTGGGGCGCCCATTATGAAAAATCCTGATCTAGGACATCACGAAGTGATATCAAATTTTGTTTCATTTCTTTACTGTTTAGAGACACTATATTAGATAATAGGAACCCTTGGTACATGATCATAAGTCATGCTTGGGCGTCAAAAACCCTTGTTCGGAGTAAAAACCAAGTTGCATAAATTATATTTGTTGACCTTTTTTTTCCAATTACAGTTGTTATTATTTCATCATTGGGTGACGCACATGTTGTGTGGTGTTGTTGATTATTACACTATTTGAGGATTTTATTTCACCCATATCCCGATGATATGTGGGAAAGGATCATTGATACATGCATCATTATTGGAACATAGCATTCATATGTCATGTATATTTCCATGCCATATATTTGCATTTCACAGCTTTCCATTTCATGATATGATTTTGATTTATGATTGATGTTGTGATAGTTTCTTGTACATATATTACTATGGTTGTGATTGACTGTTTTCAAGTCTCAATTACTGAGGTGTGTGAGCCCTCATTGGTTGGGTGGAATAATTTAATAATTTGATCCATTGTACTATAAATTAATGGGTGGTGTTACTAGTCATAGCAGTATGGTAACTAATTCATAAAAAATGGATATCCATTATAAAGTGAATCTTAAATCCAAAAATGAATTGGTTTCACATCCTTATCATTCATTTTCTTGTTTATGAAATGAAAAGGAGTGAACCTAACAATTAACAGAAAAATGACATGAAACATATACTTGAGAACTTACCGATACATGGAAGTCTAAGTTGGTTGTTTGGGTAGTATACATTGGGTATTGAATTTTATTACATTTAGATTCCATTAGTGATGATATCTCTTTGATTATATTATGATTTTAAGGTTTTTATTGGAATTTTTTAAACAATGTCGCCATGACATCCTCATGCAAGTCACTAGAAATGTTGTGACGATCATGCTCTTGATGTGTTGGTCCCTGAGCCACAAATCTTACCTCTAGAATTGACCCTTGAGGCACCGCCTGTTGTACCCAATATGAGTACTGATTCTAAATTTTGTGATAGATTTCTATGTCTAATGCAGACTATGAATGGTGCTCCATGGGTTGTACCTACGATGGCCGATTTAATCTATGAGTTCAAGCATGATCATCCTCCTACCTCTTTAGGGGATGGCGGTTCTTAGGCTACTGAGTCTTCGCTAAAGCCTATGTTGTCTCTATTTGAGAAATTGGAAATGCCCCCGGGGTAGAGATTCAATCTTGCTTCATATATTCTTTGGGATTCACCCATGCATCAATGGGATGTGGTGACCCAGAGAAGTCTTCATTAGGTCATGTTATGGGTTGATTTCTAGATACCTATATATGATCAGTTTTTTCCTCAGATTCTAAGAGCTGATAGATACAAAGTGTTCATGTATCTCAAATAGGATTCAACGTCAGTTATAGAATATTCATCACATTTTACTGATTTACAGTTCCTTTAACTACTTCAACACAGTAATGAGGTTTTCTGTGCTAGATGTTTAGATGACAGGATTCATTATTCCATCAAATCTAAGTTTAATTTCATTTTCCTTCCTACCTTTTTTTAATAGTTGATCATGCCCTCTCAATGAACATAACCCAAGGGATAACATAAGTAATTAGTTTAAAATATCAATGAAGCATTGGGATAGTATTTCATTTGGTTTCAAGAAACATTTCCTTGAGTATTCTCATTAGGGAAATGGCCACCATAATATCTAGTTTGACAGCTCTATTGTGTGTCATTAGTGTGTGAGACCGGTGTATAATAATCCAAAATTTGAAAGAGACCCTTTTGTGTTTCAGTTTTGTGGTTGCATGGGTCATCTTACACACTTTTTCAAGACCATACCACAATTTTTATGGTGGAAAATGGTCAATGTCAGCTCCACCTACAAGAGATAGATATTCTGTGCTACGTCAATCTGGGTATTGGAATAGCACTGGTAGGTCTGGCCAAGGAGGAGGTCCTAGTTGTTGTACTCCAACCCCCTAATCACTAGCAATTCCAGCAGAGTACTCATGATTTTGGTTGTCCATCTATTGCAAATGGTCATAGATCAGGTCAGTTTAATGCCTTATAGCCGATACCCAAGGATCAGTCTATAAGACCATATACAGTTTGAGGTACTATTCTAGTAGCCTCCACATTTATCTCAGCTTTGTTTGATATAGGTTCTTCAAAATCATTTATTTATGTATCTATCATGGAAAGTATTATACTAGAGATACAGTATCACTATGGTGTAATGGCACATGATACACTATAGGGAATACTAATTCAGGGAATACACTAGTGCATGGACTATCCCCTAGAGGTAGGTAGTTACACTTTTGTGGGATCTCGTTGTTCTCGAGATGAACAGCTTTGATTTCATTCTCTGGATGGATTGGTTAGTCCACTATCACCCCTTTATGGTCTCTTTTACATCACCATATGGAAATAGTAATCTTTTCTATGTTTTGTAGGATGTCCATGCTAGGAGAGTTGGACCGAAGCATCATGGGCTAGGTGATGCTACAACCCAAATTGAAAATATTTTTATGGATGATCAGGCTTTGTTTCAAACAAATTTTCCTCTAGTGGTTGATTATTTTTGGAAATTATTTCCCGATTAATTTTTTGGATTACCAATTAAGATAGAGGTAGATTTTTCCATAGAATTTGTTCCTAGATCATATTTATATTCCATTACTCCATACAAGATGTCACCTACTGAGCTTCAGGAGCTCATGTAGAAGATATATGACCTAGCTTCCAATGTATTTATATTGCATAGTATATCTTCTAGGGGTTCACTCGTTCTTTTTTTTCTAATAATGTGGATCAAACTATTATTCTATATGTGGAATACATAAGGTTTAATCACCTTATGATCAAAAATTTATATCAACTTCATATAATTTATTATCTGTTTGCCATGATTGGAGGTCCAAAGTTATTATCTAATATCAACCAGATATTGGGTTATCATCATGTGTGAGTCAGACTGTCATACATACCTCATATAGCATTTTGTAGCAGGTATGGTCTGTATGAGTATCTTGTGATGTTGTTAGGTCTAACAAGCGTGCCTACCATTTTCATAGATTTGATGAATAGGGTTTTCTACCCAAATTTGGTCACATTTTTTGTGGGATTTTTGGATGACATGTTGGTGTATTGTTGACTCGTAATGACAATTCTGAACATCTTAAGATCATTCTGAGTACACTGACAGAGCATCAGCTTTATGCCAGGATTTCAAAACGCATCTTTGGGATCAGCAATGTCCACTTCTTGGGTCATATAATTTCATAATCAAGAGTGTCTGTTAACACTAAATATTTTTGTGTTATAGTTTTCTAGGATCATCCAAAGTTCATATTTGATATCATGCATTGTTTGGGGATTACTGGATATTAAAATCATTTCATACATGAATTTTCTCATCTTTATTCATCTCTTACCAGTCTCACAATGTAGAGTGTCATGTTCACATGGTCAGAAGCTTTTGAAAAATCCTTAATGGAGTTGAAAGGTAGGCTTGTATCGACACCTTTTCTAATTCATCTGGAACCAGTTAAAGGTTACATCATCTTCTGTGATACTTTAGGCATTTGCCTATGGTCAGTGTTGATGCAGGAATACAATGTGGTTGCATACGTATCTTGGATTTTTTGGCCTCATGAGAAAAATTACCCAACACACAACCTTGATCTAGAAGTAGATGTCTATCCCTTGTTTTTCTGGAGACACTATCTCTTGGGTCAGTGGTTTTTGGTTAATATTAATCACAAGAGCCTCATGCATATCATTTCTCATCCTAAAATGATCCTCAGATAACAGATAAGGGTTGGATATCTACAATCCCTTGAATTTAAGCTTTCATATACATCTGGAAAGATCAATGGGGCCACCAATGCACTATGTCGTAAAAAATCAAACAGAGTCAATAGAAGAAGCTACTGATGAATGGAAGTTAATGGGCCTCTTTTCTAAACATCATCTAGAGTGTCATGACAGTCACAAGTTGTCTAACGTCTCAGCTTTAACAGTTAACTATTCCCTGCATGAGAAGATGAAGAGTCAGTAGTTTTCAGATTCTATAGGTTAGGATATCTATGAAACTATATCAGGTTATAACACACCTCTGTATTAGTCTGTTGAAAAAGATGACATCTTCTGTGTACATGAACATATCTTGGTTTCCACATAAATGAGAGAGAAGTTGATGAAAGAGTCCAATGCTTCTCAGTGGTCAGTTCACCCATCCATCTCAATGATGTATTGATATATGTGATTCCATTATTTGTGGCATAGGATAAAATGATATATAGTAGGATTTATCACTAAGTGTTCTAGATATCAGTAGGAGAAGGTGGAGCACCAGAGATCTGCAGGCTTGTTACACCCTTTTCCAGCCCATAATGGAAATGGTAAGATGTTTCTATGGATTTCATAGTCACATTACATAGATCACAGAGGGGTAGTGGTTCTATTTGGGTAGCCATTGATTAACTAAAAATAGAATCCCACTAAATTACTATTTGGTAAAATTTCTCAGTTGATGAACTGGGAGGACTGTATGTTCGTGAGATCATACGACTACGTGTGTTTCCTCACACAATCTTTTCAAATCGGGACTCTTGTTTCACATCACAGTTCTAGTAGGGTTTTCAATAATCTATGGAATCTCATGTGATTCTAAGCACAACCATTCACCCTCAGACTGATGGAAAATTGTATTGGATGATATGGGTTCTAGAGGATATGCTCCAAGAAAGTGTCTTTGATTTTTGAGGTTCTTTGGAAAATCATATCCCTCTCATTGAGTACATTAATAATAAATTTTTTTAGTTGACGATTCAGATGGATCCTTTTGAGGCCTCATATGTTAGGTTGTTACATTCACCCATGTGATGGTGAAAGGCAGAGGATTCATCCCTACTAGGTCCTCTTATAACTCAGGAGACTTTAGAATAGTTTTAGCTGATAAAAAATTACACGACTACTGCTCAGTCTAGAAAAACATCTTCTGTCGATTGCCATCGAATACATCCAGAGTTCAAGGTTGGGGATCATGTTTTCCTTCAAGAAACTACTAGGCTTGGGCATTGACTATAAAAAATGTAGTGTAATCTAACGCCTCATTATGTTTGGACAATTGAAATTATAGAGATAGTCGGTCCAATATCTTATCAGTTGGTAATACCTTGGAGTTATCGTGGAATGAACAATGTCATTCATGTATTATAACTTCTACAATATTATGATGAACTATCTCATACTTTTGATCATGAGGATGTCGAGTTAAATACCAATGATACCTTTGAGTAGTATCATGTACAAAAACGTTTACCAATGCACCAAGGATCTCTAAGGCATGTCTTCAACTATTGTACGGGTGAAATGGAATCACGATCGAGTACAGGATGAGAACTGGGAGAGGGATGTGGACATACATGCCTAATGTCCAAAGTAATTATAAAATAGTGTTTTTTTACTCTTCGAAGGAGAACTCGGGGGTGTGTTCTTATAAGGGTGGAAGACTGTATGAACCAGGTTTTCCATAATGGTATTGATCCTTTAAATTTCAGTCTATGTATTTAAATTGGACCTTATACGGATGCAGAATGCTTTAGTAATGTTTTTGTTTGTGTTAATGTCCTTTTTAGAGCCCGAAACACATATTTTTGGGGAAAATCTCTTAGCACATAGTTTAAAGGAAATTGTGCAAGAATTTCACAAGGTTTGGAAAACCGTGCATATTTTTTTTCAAGGAAAATCCATCTCACACATTTGGTGAATGGCCATGCAACATAACCATGAGAACACCCATTTTTTCATAGATACCCATACAAGGATTCTGTATGGTTTTATCAAACCATGCGTATGCTGTTTTATGGGGTAGAATCATCTCGTACAGTTTGTACATTGTTTAACAAAACTGCTTGTAGGCTAAAATTCTGGGTAAAGTGTCAAAATTCCTTTATTGATCAATTTCTCTCTCATCTTCTTTTCCAATCCAAGAAACAGCATGATCAAACCCTTTTCCTCTCATTTTTTATCTTTCTAAATGCCAAATATAGGGATCAGGAGATCCCTTTCTTCATATATTTGATCAAGACTTCATTTATCATGTTGGATGCACAGTATTAAGTACTCAATTCCATCTTAGCCTTTTTCACTCCTTCCCTCAATCTAGATATCATCAAGGGAGTTCTTTTTAACATATCTTAGATCTACTCTAATCTAAGGAAAATCAAGTGCTGATACTAGAGGAGATGGATCGTACAACCCTAAGGACGGTGGCCTATAACTCATCCCTAAGGTTCATTGGTTTTGGAATAAATGTGTGGGGCCCACCGATTTCATTAGAATTCGTTTCATAAATTTACATGCAATGATTATACATGCTATAATCACATGGTTATTCTCATTACAAATATTGGATTAATTGTTAGCGGTAACACCCACAACTCAATCCTCTCTATGTCAATTCTTATTCCATATTTGTGTGTTAGTGTTTTAGCATGTTTTATCCACCATTTTGGTGTTCCTTCAATAGACCTTATTAAAGGTGATCCCTTCTATAAGAAATGGATTTATATTAATGAGAATTTCATAATGGAATGTACTATGTATGCTCACCACTTAACCCACCAATGTTGTGTTCTTCAAAATTACAATCAAATGTGAAATGTGAAATAGAATGTATACTTATTATTTAATACGACCTTATCAAAGGAGTTTGAATAAATATTAATTGTCTGTATCACCCCTTGAAATATTGATGGATGGTAGTTCAGTGAACCTAAATAATTAAATATGCCTTAATGGTTAATTAATACTAGATTCAATGGTTTCTATAATACATGGTCTATCCACACTAATGGAAGACTAGACTTGACCCTAATGAATGATTAAATGATTAAAATATCAAATAGGAGTAGATTGACTCTATCTCGGCTTGGATTATGAGAGGAGATTATATTGGGTCTAAGAAACCTCATTATGATTCAAGTATGTGGTTTTCATAGGTTGATACCCACCTAGAATTTGATTCTTCACATTAGTTAGGATTCCTAGAATAATATGGTAGGGTGATTTACATTATTACATTATAACTAGGATACACTCTTTGGATCCATCATTGACTAGTAGGGGCCATGGTGAAAGCCTAGAGGGACTTGTCCTTGCATAGCCCAATTTTACCTTGGTCGATCACGTTAAAATCGGTGGGCACCTTATTGTGGAATGCCTTGGATAATTCTCCTTTAATTATACTCTAACCCATTAGCTAGACTCGGATACTAATTAGTTATTTTTTCATGAGATCTACATTACCTTAGTTATTACCTTGGATCTCCATCATTAATTATAATTTTTGGTTTCCTTTGTTACGTCATGGCACCATCACTACTTATTATATCAAAAGGTTAGGTCAGTGTTGGCTATACTTCACATGGCCTATTAACATTAAATGGTAATGACATGATTAATGAACTGGATACATGTTTAGAAACCATCAGAGGGATGAAAAATATCATGGGTATTAAGTTATATTATACTTGTTTCATTACATTTTATGTGTATTCCTACACAATTTTATATTCTATTACATGGCGAGAAGGTTATAGAAACCATTGGTAGTGGCCCACTATGAATTATGTCACACCCTCTCAGAGTTCGGTTCGGTACTTGAAGTAGATTACATTACTACAGGTGTGGGAAAAGGGAAGCATATAGCTTCGAAAACTTTATTTCTTACTGTTAGGATTGAGCTTGATAACATATGACCAAGTTGGATCTCATGATTCTTTGATTAGACATTGGCTTTCTTTACATTTTAAAACATGTTACTCATATTGTCTTGTATCTATGTTTTTTATTTTTCTAGTGAAATAACAATACATCATCATTGTTTCCGTGGAAACAGTTAGTTTTATTATTGTTTTTATAGGAATCAGTTTGCTTCTTCAATTTAATTAAATTACTTCCTGTATTTTCCATTCATTTAAATTCTTTCCATTGTGGCACACTCTGCTAATGAAGGCATAGTCTCCCCAGAGAGACACCATAGGCCCTTACTGCTAGTCAATAGGTTCTAGTATTCGGGGAGATATGCATGAGGCCATGTGGCCCATCGAGATAGAGCTACACGTCAATTGGAATTCAGTTCCAGGACGTTACATTTTTTATATGTACAGAGACCAAGAGGTAATATAGAGAATCATTCCAGAGTTTTAGTTTCTATTTTTTAAAATTATTATTTTTTAAATTAAGGCATCAGTATTCTAAAATTATATATTTCAATTTTTTATATATTTATGATCAGTTAGAAATTAATTTATGTTCATTCCATCAATATTTTTCTCCTATGTTTATTTATACATATTGTAATTACATGGAAATCAAATTTTTTGATGCTTTATATCATTATTCCTCATGAATTATTAATCATGGTAAATATTATTTACATAAGTAAATCACCACCAATGATAATATTTGATTTCATGGAATATATTAAAATTTAATGGGGGTTATAAATTCCACTTCGTCATGTCAAAATACATTTCAGGTTAATGTTTTAGGTTTGACATGGAGTTGATTTATGACATTAATTCCATGAGAGTTTTATGTATTACTCACAAATATGGAATTCATAATGGGCATGATTCAAGAAAATTAATGAATAAATAGTTGTATAGTAGTAGTCAGATAAAATTTTATAGTACCAATAAATAACCAAAAATGAAACATTATTTAGTTATTAATATCATAAATTTGTAATAATAATGTTTCCATAACTATAAATGTAAATAATTTATAGCATCTTTAATGTAAGTGGTTAAAAAAACCAAAAAAGAGAAATCTATAAATAATTATTGGTTATGAATTTAAAGGGATTTTTATAAGTATCATCATTAATGAAATCAATTTGAAATATTTATATTTTATTATTTAGATAAATAATAATTTCAAATAGGTGGATGATGAAAATAAATCAAAAGGTATGATTGAAATTTATTACTTTCAAAGAAGGCAACAAATATTCTCTTGAAAGAAATATTGATACTGAACGAATATGAAGACTCTATTAAATTCAAAATAAACCAAAAATGGTAGATAAATATTATGGAATATTGTTAAAAAAATTGTTTCTGTATGTTGTAGTGGAGGGTCCATTTATAAGTTAAAAATGATGTCATTTTCTTAAATTTTCAATTATTCATGATCAAAAATTTTATATACATTAAATAATGATACAAACTAAAAACTAATTGGGATGTGATATATACAGGTTAAGATATTCCCATTCACACATTTAAAACTATTTTTTTGTGTAATTTTAATGGATGTTACTCCCTTAGTCAGTCACTTTTTATCTTGTTTTACATTTACCATGTTCAGTTATTTTTTTACATTGGTGATTATTTTTTAGGCTAAAAATGAAAGCATCCATATAATATAATATTTTTATACTTATATTGAATCTTAATTCCTTTTATTTTTTAATGATTTTTTAATGTGGTAAAAATTAGATTCACAATTAATAATCAATGTCAAGAAAAATAAATTTTTTTAAAAATTGTATTCTTTAGCATATCGTTAATTTATTTTTATCTAATTACTTTTAATAAAAGTTAAATGAATGATAATTTATATTTATATAAATATAATATTAATATTTTTAATAATAAATCTTCAGTAGCGATCAATTTAAATTATTTAAAAAAATACAAATCATAAAAAATTAATTTATTGAAAAATATCTCCATTTGCCATTATATTATAATAAATTAATTTATAACATGTTGATAATAAATGTATAAAAATTATTAAAGTGATTATGGGGTTAAAAAATAAATTCCATAAAATATAATACAATAAATATGAAAAATCATTCTCTTAAATAAAATCATATAGTTTAAAATAAAAATAATGTTCAAAAAAATATTTTTACACATCCTTGAGTAATTAAATAGTATTAATTATAATAATTTTATTATTTAATTGGTATTTTTAATTTATACTAATAATCATTCCTTTCATTTTATCAATAAATTTTATTATTTTCACCAATTAAATAAAATAAACATAATTAAAATATATAAGACATAAAAAATTGTTTCTTTAAAATCAATCATATTTTCGTAATTGAATTAGAATCATTTAACTATAATTGATAATAAATATAGAGTTTACTGATTAAGCACAACATTGAAAAAAATAAATGATAGAAGAGACAAAATATCTAGGATTGACGATAAAAATAGAATGTTTCTCTTGGAGAGTCTTCCCAAACAATATGATATTGATATATATATATATATATATATATATATATATATTGATGCATCTTATAGTTGCTAGACGAGCATCTATAACAAACGTTTGTGCTCTCACACCACCATATTATTGTACTAGTAAGACCCATCAACTCCAAAACCTGGCCAAGAAGGCCTCCAGTCGAAATAATTGGTCAGCATCAGGAATGAGCCCCCATCCCCATTCTTGAAATTTCCCCTCTTATAAGTGGGGCAATTGGTACTAGGTCGTCATCAGGTTTTCATGGTAGGGCATGACCTGGGTCTGTGCTGGCGGGACTCTATGCAATATTTTCTAACAAATACTCTATCCCACTCAATGAAGGGAATTATCTACTTCGGACAAGGATCTACTTTTTTCAAAAGTTCTTTCACCTGAACAATGAGTTTCGCAGACAAAGGAAGGGTCCTCTCCTCATTGTCCCAAGAAGATGAAGGAGGTAGGAATTCATCATACATGTCCCCAACAATTAGGAATCCTAAAATTAGCCTAATGTCTCAAGGAATAATTCTTACTTCCCTGTGGTTTAAATGAAAATTATTGGTGTCTAGGATCCACCAGCATAGTATCTATGAAATAAGGGAGTTGGGGTGATGAGTATTACATTTGAGATGCCCAAAAAGCCTTATATATCCCCCCAACCCGTGGCTCAGTAAAAAATTCATCGCAAATCTGGTGAACCCAAAAAGGCAACCCCTAATATAAGCTAAATGAGCCACCTGAGAGAAGATCCTACTTGAATGACTAGGATTGTTGTTCATTTTCTTGGTCTTCCACACAATTATTTAATAAGAATGGGACATCTTGTTTGGAATTCATTGTTTGTCCCTTAAGGATCGAGGTGCATAGCTCAGCAGAGGCCCATCGATGATATCTCCCCAGAGGAATCGTCCCTTAAAAGAAATTATGGCCTTTGGGATGGAGGTTTTATTTATCTAGGAAGCTGGATAATCAACCTAATTTGGTGCTAAAATCGATATATTAGACAATAGACCAATCCCATAAGATAGAAGCATGTCTAAATCCTAATACTCCATTTGACTCACTATAAATTAATTTACCAAATTTTGAGGTAATAGAGGAATATAAATTTTTTCATAAATTAAATCCTCCAGGTTATCCAAAATTTCATTTGTAGCAGCCTTGGTCGGAACACTGACATCAATAATAGTCTGTGGAATAGCCATTTAGTCTGCACATAAATATCCAAAAGTCACAGAACATTAGTCCAATGATAAAATTGTTGTACAAGGGACAAAAAATACTATAGGGAATTAAAAAAAGTTTATGTATGTGGTTCCACATAACGATCCTATAAAACTTATTTGGAAGACATTTATTGTATACTCCATCAGTATGTGGATGAAATATACCACGTATAACTGCAATATGTGAAAGGCATGTGAGTCACTAGCCTGAGGAGCGTTGGACAACAAACAAAGTTGATCACATAAGGAAGGACCTGTGAATCGAGGACTCTCCATGCGGATATATAATGTATAATATTTTATATTTTATGATCATTTTAATAAGGATTAATGTTTTGTTCTCCAGTTTAATGTTTGGTGTACAAAACATGAAAATCACGTAGCATTATTTTTTTGGATGTTTGGAAATAAAATCTAAATTTCATTATGAAGTTTGTAGTACCCAAAATGTAGTTCATGGGAAGAGGCAATTGTGATGAGTTTGGTTTGTGGATCGTAAGAAGTGGTTCAAAAATATGGATTTCAAAAAGGATTCGGTACGTGGATGCAGAGGATGCCAAGTGAAGGTCGAGTGAACTTTTAACCATAAAAAATGGTAAATGAAAAAGGACTTGGGATACTCTAATTAAGAATGGTCACTCTTACCAGACCTATCTTTTCTACCGCAAGACAATTTAGTTCAAGACCGCTTCCATATAATAATATCATCCTATTCATTCTGAATGAACCCCATTCCCATGGGGGCATTTTTAGGGTCCTAAAAACTACTCAAAGGAAGATAAATACTCCCACAAGAACTTTTCAGAAGGAAGAAAACATTCATATGAGTTAATCATGGAAAATAGATACAAATTGAATAGAAAATTTGAGGATTGATATGAAGAATTTTTTTTGACAATTTATGGTGGCCCACGTACTATCATAGAGAAAGGTTCTCAGAGCACATGAACCATGAACCATCAGAACCTATAAGGACCCAGGAGGTGATGGCTGATAAACACAGGATGCCGCAAACCATGTCTTTGGTTGAATAAATTGCAGAAATTCCATCCACATACCCTCCTGTGAACTCAACATTTCATGAATGAAGCAAGCTCACTGGGTTCCGCAGAACACATTCTCTTCATACCCTAGTTGATCGAGTCCTATGCAGGTTGTGATATGCCTTCATGGGATTACTCAAAGGATGGTGAATTCCCATATATATGATTTAACTACTACTATATAAAGGGATAATCGGAGGAATTGAAGGGGAACTGATGAAGATAGAGAAGATATGGGTGGAGGAGGGAACAAAGAGACCATAGAGTCTCGAAGAAATAATTCATATATGAGGAAGATTCTGATTTTTATTTCGAATCATTGACATAATGATAATCACTTATCACTTTTCCCTAGGAATAACCAGGCAGCAACCATAAAAATAAGGAACTTATAAATATTCTTTGTACTGAAAACCTTATTTTCTCAATCACCCACAAATTCTTCATGGATGAGCTCCTCACAATCGATAGGTTCCAGGACCCTCCTTTAATATGACACTCTGCATAGTGCATCTCTATACAGATAGAACCATGTACGTCATATTTCATCATTACACATATGGAAAACTAAGTGGCATGGAGAACCAAATCCAAGATCGTGTACCACTTTGGCACATTGTGGTCCTTACCAATGCCTCTATATTGGTTCTGTACGTGGATGACCCTCTACCCATATAGCATTATGCAACACAGGGCTACCACAATCCCACATGAAACTATAGTACAAGGAATGGGGTGTATTTGGTTGTCTCTCCATCTTGTTCCAATCATGCCCCGCCATTACCATTTGATCCTTCATATATCCTCCATGAACTTTTCCATCAAAATCAACCTAAATCCTTCTACAAACCACCACACCTGTATGGCAAGATCATTAAGCGTATCGTCTTGCCTTCCAGAGTCAACATACCCATGGTAATAAGGGTCACAAAGGATGCCCCCACAATGGTTTGGATCCATAGAATTTTCCCTAGTAACCTAGAGTCCAAACACGGGTTACTGATATGAACCTCCCCATTCTAGTGATTAAGGACAATAACTTTATTTTCTATTCATTGAGGAATGATGATTAGTTGAATGAATCATGCTAACTCTTCCTTTTGATGACAGGAAACATTACTCACCTTTCCCCGAACACATTTTGGGGATTCCCACCTGGGGTAAGTACCTATTCTATAGAGAATGACCCAGTGAACTTCACATTCCTTTCACATTGAAGGCTTCATTGCTCCATTCCCTCACCCACTGTCGCCTCAGCTTCTTCCAGAATAGGCATGCCCTCTTCCTTCAACAGAAGGGAAGGTGTTTGGTTTGTTGAATCTTTCACATCCTATTATTTATCACACTTAGCATGACTCACATGGGCTTAGATATTTGTGATGATCACAACACCCACAGAATTAATTTTTCTCTAGAACTATGAAAAATATGATTCCTGTTCAAAATAGTATACGTAAGACACCTTTTGAAAGGCCTGATCTCAAAGGGGTGACCATCCCAAAAGTGTTCACCCAATTATACCCCTAACAGATGGGCCTCCCCTTGGTATAAGTCCGTTGCTAATTGAACTACATGGGATTTGATTTATCTCACAAGGATATGTAGGAATCCCATATTATGGGTCCGACCCCAAAATAAACCCCAATTTTGTCTGTCCTGGATGATGATAGACTTATGAGAGCATCATTACATTTCTTTATCCAACAGTACCTCTGTAGCATCGAATATGTGTACCGCCATGATGATCCAGTTAATAAGGATCTTCCCATGAATATACTATTTATGAATGAACCGAGGATTCATGAACATATGAACATGTAATAAATCTATAATAGAGTCTTGGAGTATGAATTAAATACCCCAAAAGTGTGTGATGAGGCCTAACTCCCATCCCCTCGACCAATGGAGTCCTAATGTATTGTTATAAAAATCATCATCCAATGAGTGCCTTCCATTGAAATATAGGTCCATAAATCATGGATACAATGTCCATTTGGTGTTTCTGGCTCCACAAATAGACCTATTAGAGACCATTTAGGGACATCGTACCCAAAATAAGCTGATTGTGCGAACACGTAACCCCATTCACAATCATCCACCATGATTACTCAAAATGTAGAAACTCATTATTAGCACAAAAAAGAAGGATACACTACCAAATACAAGGGGTATCGTCTCTCCCTGTCAATATGTGGTGTGATGAGAATCATATAAAAATATACCTATAGAGAGATAAATATATAGAGAGTGCTTTCCTCACAACCTCTCTCAAAATAATAAGAGACCATCATGTATTCTTCCTCTCAAGGGATGAATTTTACTGTGATTTACCATGAACAACACAGCTGATTATGATCATATATGCTAGGACCCAAAAATTCTACGACTTCATTCAATGATTCTGGTTCATGTGTGGAACACATTTAAGAGGATTCTGTACCAGTATCTTATAGCGTAATAATAATTCAAAAAGATATTGCTAACCAGATTGTCACCAAAAGTGTAATTACAATATGAGGTAATTATATACCAGAAAATAAATTAATTATAAATAACTTGTAATGATTATTTTCTTTTGGTTCAGATATTTTAATCTAAAAAAGTAATCTATTGTTTTCGTTGAACATGATGTTTTGGTCATGTAAAAAAATTATTTCACATGATTTAATATTAAAACATGAGTTGATCATACCAGATAAGGATGCATACTATATTCCCCAAACCTAAAAGTGGAATCATAGTTGTCACATGTTTAATTTATAAGAATTTATTGTTCATTGATTGTTTTAGGTGTTTTTGTTTTCATTTACGGGAAATGATTCATTTTAATATCTGTAATCATCCCATATTCTCTTTATTTATTCTTGATGAAACAAATAGTAAGTAGTTATTTATTAATAGGGAATATGAATTGGATTCACACCATATCGATGTGTTAATGGTTATTCCAAGAAAAAACCACAATACACCGTGTGTACTTCAATTATAAATGTTTTGTAATTTTTGTTTTCATATTATTATCACATGAAAAATTCATAGTGATATAATAAAAAAAATTTAAGATCAAAAAAATCATATCAGTATGTTGATCTTGATAAAATGGTTCACAAGATATAGAACTACAGGTCATGTAAGTACCTTACAGGTCGTGTTGTACATGTCTTCTAACGATCAATGACACATGGAATCCCAGAAATCCGGGTATGAGATACTAGACTCAAGGATAGAAATGATGTGAAAATCCATGTTTATATGAAATGTATTCAAATTTCAAATCATGTTCCTCAAAAAATTCCATGGATGGTGACATGTCGAGACCCATGTTTTCTGCCGCAGACATGGGCATAAGACAAGAACATACTGTGTACTTTTGTACATGTCATGTAGACTACTACCAAAATTGTATCCAAATTTTCCTGGAAATAATAATTAAATTTATAATAAAACCTATTGATTATGTGTTTAATGTTTCATTTATTCTAAATTTCATTCCATTTCATTGGATTAAAAATTATATAATAAATTAATTTATTTTCTAAAACATTGACAAACATTTGAGGATTCTTGCAAATATAAATTTTTAATAAATTAATTAAAATTGAAATTAATTTTGTTTAAATGTATCCATATGGGTGATTTATAGATAGTTGGATTGAATTGTGTTAAATTTATTTAATTTGACTAATTCATGTAAGATTATCTCAATTAATGAACTAATTGAAGTAATCGATTACTAGATTAAAAATGTATAATAATTATGGTATATGGTGATGATCAAAAGAATATAACAAACCTTATGCGTAATTGAATTATTTTTATTTTTTATTTTATTATTGTTAAATTATCATTTATGGCCTGTAAGTCACCCTTTCAACCTTATTATGTATGGTTATACATGGTCATGTTTTACTTTATATAAACACATTTTTCCAATCCAATGGATTCCCTCACTAGTGTGTGAGTATATGATTATGTATGGATGGAGAACCCCAGTGATTGGAATCCATTCTAGTCGAGAAGATTAGGTAAAACCAACGGATGTGATGGATATTATCCAAGGTAGAATACTACAACACAAACCAAGATATGGTTCTTGGTGTTTCTCCCAAGGGTCGAATGTTAGTTTATCATCATCTAGATAAGCTAACCATTAGAAAATAAAATTATCATTCCATTTATATTATATTCATATTAGATGAATTGTTAATTATATAATTTTTTTAGATATTCAAGATCAACAAATAGAATAATTAATAGTATTGCAATATGGAATAAAATATAATAGGATTCTATGTAAATACTTTATAATGTATGAATAGTAACTTATGTAAAATCCACTTAATATTTAAAATCAGGTAAAAAGATAAAATGGGTTTTAAAAAAGAAGATAATATTACCTAAATTAAATAATTTTGTCTTTTTGGCCTTGCAATACTTATGTTAGAATTGACCTCATTGTTCAAATTTCTAGAATGACCTAGGTTGGGGTGCATTATATTTTCAATGCAATTTTATCTTGTTGTTTTATGTTGACCTATCTTAGTTTACATAATGGTTTAAATATAAAATAAGAACATGGTGTAACTAAGGGGAAAAGGATGAGGAAATATTAAAATATGATTTTAGTATTTGAGAGTCCACACATCATATATAATAACTCTGTGTTAATGTAGTGGGAATGCAATGCCTTCCAAAAAAAAATCTTTCTAACAGCTTGTTAGGCCTAGGAAAGATTTACGAGAATTTAATATGGATCATTTACACTAGAATATATATGAAAAAAGATATTCCTAAACTTATGGTGAGGGATATTACATTTCAATAAATATTGGGAGATTAATTTAATTTAATTTAATTTTAATTTTTTATTTATTTTTTCAATAATAAAGTACTAATTAGATGATATTAATTTTTGGAAAACATAAAATAAAAAATATGTAGCAATATCACATAAATACGTACTTGAAAATTATTAAATTATCATTAGCATGTATTTCTAGGAATGTTATAGGTACATGCGCATCATGACACACATCAAACAGAAATCATAGGTGTTGGAAACTCCAATTCCTAAGCCACATTCCAAGGATTCTAGTGAGGAAAAAGTATCTATATATATAAAAAATGTGGAAGATGCAATTTATGCCCAATGTTTTATGTTATAATTCATGTTCAATAATATTTTAATGGTATATGAGGATATATATTCATGTAACATAGTTTCTCTCCATTTGAATCCTCATCAAGAGAAGGTGAGATAAGAGAGATATGATATCTCCAATACACACTTCACATTAATGATTTCAATATTGGTGTCATGTGGTCCACAAGTAGTCAATTTGATTGGCTACATTGAGATCCTAAAAATCATGGGTGTTAATAGCCCTGATTTGTTTGATGAAAATATCATTTTTACATGACTAAAATGATTCTCTATCTATAGTGTCAAATATATAGTGAGGAATAATGAGAAGACAATATTGGAACATATTACTATTATTTTACTTGTTTCTAAATACATGGGGTATAAAAAAGGATGTGTCTATATGGTGAATAAGAAGATTAAGAACAAGGAAAATGGGTCAATGAATCATTCAATGTATAATACTACAGAGAATTTCTCCTCTAAGAAGATGTATATCTAGAGGCATGGAATGTTAAATGATGTATAGTTTTTTTCATGTTCAAATAATGGACCTAAAAAATAAGAATTTATCCAAGCGAAATAAGCAATGGAAGATTTAGGTACCTTAATTATTGAGTGTAATAATTAAATATCTTTATATTGGGTATTAGATAATACTTTTTGTGCTCTCATTTTTTCTCAAAATATAGACAGCAAGAATATTTAAAAATATTATTATATATGAGGTGGTTGTATGGGATTCCAATTGAGACCAACTAGCATCTCTATAAATTTGAGTATACCATCTAACATTGCTGACAATAATGATTTTTTAAATAATTACTATTATATTCAAAGTGTTACTAAGAACATTATTTCACTTCCTTATTTAGATATGGATGAATATATTTTCTACTTTGGAAATAAGTGTTGATACTTTTATTAATATATAATATGTTATATTATAGAATAACTTAATAATAGTGTTTATTTGTAAAATTTTATAAATAAATATTGGTAGTTGATAATTAAAATAATATGTATGACTCATATGACACCCAATTATTGAATCACCACCTAAGTCACATAAAGAAAAATAATTTGATAAATATCTATCAATATGTTTATTTAGAGTCTTTTAATATAATGACACTTGAAAATGTTATATTTATTTATATTGAATGTTGTCCAAACCACCATTCAATGTCAATGTGAAAGGGTTATATGTAATATAAAATTTGAATACACAAAAGTGTGTGGAAGTGTTCTAGTAGAAGCCATATTTTGATACCCAAACCTTATTACTTTTAATGATGAATTGATTAGGTATGGTAATACCTATATAATTAGGAACATATATGAATCCTTTGTGAATTTCAAAGTATTCAAGAAGGAGGCTGAAAATCATCCATGTAAGAGGATAAAGAAACTTTTTATCTAATTGAGGTGGGGAGTATCCTATCCATGAAATTATAGAATTTCTATGGGCCAATCCACTATATACACCAGAGTGGAATGGTATTAGTAAATGGAAGAGATATATCTTGTTAAACATAGCAATTTCAATGTTGACTCATTAAATCTATCCATTATCCTTATAAGGATATTCATTGTTGTTAAAATTATATGTAAATAATGGAGTACCAACTAAAGTGAGAAGAAATATTCCCTTTAAGTAATGTAGTGGAATGAAACCTATTTTGTCACATGTTCGAGCTAGGGGTCGCAAGTCATTTGTTAAGGATAACACAAGAAACAAAAAATTAATATTTTGTATGAATTATATGTCTATTTAATATCTAGATGAAATAAAGGGATACTACCTATACAACCATTTAGACAAGAAATTAATTGTTTTAATAAATTCCATATTTCTTGAGATGGAGTACGTCTTTAATGAGGATAGTGGGAGCATGATAGACTTTAATGAAGATCATGTTCAAGATACAAAAGTGTTGGTAGAGAATATGATTCCATAGGTACCCATGAAAAATGTTGTTCCTAATATTAAAGTGAATCATATGAGCAGTCAAGAGGTTAGAGAACTTGGGATATATGGTTTTTAGTAACTGGTGACAATGTCATATATCCTACAATGAGGTAGTAGAGAGAACAGATAATACAATATTTGAAGAATTCATGAATTAAAAGATTAGTTACCTATACCAAAATGATGTATTGGTTTTGATTGAACATTAGGTTGATGTAAAACATGTAGGATGTAAATAGGTATTCCAGAAAAAACTGGACATCGAAGGTAAATTAAATACCTATAAAGGAAGAGTAGTGGCTAAATAGTTTAGACAACATCAAAACATTGACTAAAAACAACCTTTTCTATAGTTTATATCTTTAATTATATAATTATTTTTCTCTCCCAAGTATCTTAATATGACTAATAGATTATCAAAATGGATGTAAAATAACTCTCTATAATATGAACATTCAAGAGGATGTGTATATGAAAAAACGAGAAAGGATTATGACTCCAGGAAATTCTAAAAAGTTAATAATGTTTAATTTATACATTTATGAATTAAATAAGGCTTCTAGTTAAAAGAATATTTTTTTTAATAAATCAAAAAAAGAATTTGATATCATTAAGAATGAAAATTCTCCATGTTTTTACAAATGGTTTAGTAGGAGTATATCTATTATCTTAGTAGTATTTTTAACACAATACCAGTAATTAGAAATAATAATCCTAATTTATAAGTGGTTTAGAAATTTTTGGTATTGTTATTATCCATTAACGACATAGGTTATATAACATTAATTATAATGATATAGATCATGCATAATAGGTATAAGAGGCTACTCAAACAATGTAAAGGTACATATATTTAACAGATTCTGATGAGATTAATTTTGATAAAATTAAATAGGGGATTGGTTTTAGTGTCCCATTATACATATCTTTTCAGGAAAATTTTTCGTCATAAACATTAGTAAAGAGAGAGGATGATTAAGATCCCATAAACTCTAGCGATTTGATCTTCCATTTACCCCATGTTATGTACAAGGCTTGATGTTTCCTATTATTTGATCATGATAATAAGATATAAAAAAGTACTAACA
The DNA here is from genome assembly GCA_963277665.1 of Viscum album. NCBI lineage: Eukaryota > Viridiplantae > Streptophyta > Magnoliopsida > Santalales > Viscaceae > Viscum > Viscum album. The sequence goes on along the minus strand of OY728126.1, from coordinate 248,920,879 downwards.
GTATAGCATTAAATTATTGTTAAGGATATCCTTACGTATGTGGTTCAGACTAATGATATGTTCATGATGTATATAACTGATAAAAAACTCATGATTAGGGGTTATATATATTCTAGTTTTCTGAATAATCAGAATGATAGAATGTTACAGTCAATGCTACAACAAATTTTTTGGGAACATTTTTCAAATTTATTTTACTTTTTTTATATTTTTTATTTCACAAAACACTGAATATATATTCTATCATAAGAAATCACCATGTTATTATTTAATTATATGCAAAACCAGGTTAAGGATGTGCTACAAAAAACTCTTAAATTATATTTCATTACACACAACACTATATTTGGTTTTTGTTATAAATAATTCCGAGTTCTTTTGATAGGTTGTGTTACACACAAGAATGAGTTTTAGAGAACTAAATTTACTATTAATATTGTAATTAATCTATTAATATAGTTACCTCCAAACAATTTGATTATAAATTTAAAATAATTACAACTAAATTATGAAATATGATATAAATATATATATATATAATTAGTTCTTTGGCCATAAATTATATATAAATCAAAGTAAGAACTATTTAAACACAAATAATTTTATTTTCTAAAAAAACTATTTTTATATTTATTATTAAAATTAAAAAACCACTTTTGGTGATTGTTTTTTAAAAAATTTATATATTATATATTAAATAAAATTTCATTTAAACTCATTAAATATATTTTATAGTCATAATGGAATAAAAAAAATACAATTTTATGAAAAATTACGTATTTTTCAAAAGAGTAATTTTACAGGATATTAATGTAAAACCCATTTCAATTTAATTTTCAATAGTTTTATTATTCTTATATTATAAAATAAAATTATTATTTCATATGGGGATATCAAAATATAAATTGGGTTAATATTTTTATTTTTCCCATATGATTATTATTTTGATGAATAGCGAAGATACTGAATTTTAAATAAAATATATTTTCTTCTAACTTATTTATATAGTGAAACTATTATTTGGAATGGATTTAAAGTATAATTAGTAAAAAAAATTGGTCATTAGAAATAATTTTATTATGAAATTGGAAATAAAAGCATTTCAAACATTGGGAAGTTTTTCACTTTAGAAAACATGTTTTCTCATTCCATCAAATAAATTAATTTTAAATTAATTTTATTAAATACTAAGTATATTTTGGTGAAAAATGAATTCCATATTCTCAATAAGAATGTTTCAATTTATTTATTATGTTTCTTTTATGTTTGGATAATATGAATAATAACTTTACTAATTTTAATTATGACGATTAAGGGTAAATCGAGTAAATATGGTTAAAAATAATATTACAAATATTATAAATATTATAAAACAACCATAAAGTGTGAAAAAAATGTAATTGGTTGAATTTAATTTGATAATTATCACAAAAGGTTTAAAATTGAATTATTTAATGGATAATTTTCCATGAAAATTACATAGATAGATTTAAAATCAAAGAGAGTGAAAAAATGTCACAATCTTTATTTTAATAAGTATAATATTATTAATATGGTTATTCATAAAAGATATTTTCAAATATGTATATTTTTATGAAAGATAAATTTTTTTCATACATCATGTAATTTTATTTTTATCTTATAGTGGGGGAATAATTATGATGAATAATTTACAAAATTATGATGCATTAATTATTCATTTAATCAAACAACAAATTAAATGATATTAGAAAAAATAAAATAAATATAATTTGAATTAATTAAGGCGATGCCCAAATTTAATATGTGAATGTGACATTTTATCATGTAATAGGTCATATTTTAGAAGTTATATTTTTATATTGATTTTCCAAATTTCAATTATATGAATAAGGTCAAAATGGACAACATGATATTTTATGATAATAATATTTTATTAATTTATATAAGATAAAATGAAAAATATTAAATATTGAAAACGGGATGTGATATGGTCGAAAATATCATATATTTTTTATTTATGTTACAATTGAATCTTAATATGAAAATGTTACATCCTCTTAATATTAAAAACATTGTTACTATAATTAAAATTTAGATGGCCTAACTAAGGGTTAATCAAAATGATAATGTTTAAAATTAAACAAAAAATGTCTAAAATATAAATTTTTATGATATTAAAACCTTATAGTAGAATATTTTCTATAAAATTTATTTTTGGAGGTATTTGGATTGATATTGAATATATTATAAATTAACCTTTTAAGAATTTATAAAAGTTCCCCTCCCCTCTTTTATAAAAGAGAACCTCTCATTCTCTTATCTTCACACTTCAGAGCAGATCCAATTCTAAAAATATATATAAAAATATCCTATAAACATCCCTCCATTAATCATATATTTCTTAATTTAGATATAAATCCAACTTATGAATAAATGTTATGAAAATAAAAAGAAGATAGATAAAGAATAGGTAAGGTTCTTCAACGAACAGTTTTGTATTATTTATTCCATAAAACCAATAATTTTTTATTGCGTGTTTATATAATAATATCAATATACGAAATTTTCATAGATTTTATTTTGTTAATTATTATAACTAAAATCACACATACTTCTATCTAATGGGAAACGAACATACAGTTCGTGTGTACGGCAGACTACCATCTCCCGAAATGGGGATTGTTATTTTTTCCATTACCACCTCCAATTGTGGGATTTATGATGGAAACTCTATTTTTTATATGATATATATTATACTTATCATATCATTATTCTTATATGATTATTACATAAACATACCTTCATTCATTCCACTTTTTTTAAATACGATATCTTCATTTGTGGACTACTGCCTCCCCAACGTGATGTAATTTAGTTACACACTACGAATAAGGTATTAATGATGGGATTAGTAATATTATATTACATTAATGAAATAACAATTCATATATAATTATAATATATATATATATGTAATTTAATTTCATTCTTTCATTATGACAGTAAAAAAACGATGTTTACACGAACATACGACCTACCATCTCAATGAGCGGTGTATTCCCTTTCATATTTATATCTTATATAAATATTTATATACATAAGATATATGATATTATTATCATGTTTTTAATTCTATAAAAAATTAAATCAGAATTTTTGAATGATTATCAGGAAGAATAATTCAAAACATGTACCAAAAACAACACAGATATTACCAAAACATAACATTAACTTCGAATTGTTAATAAACTGATTGTATAGTGTCAAAATAATACCATATATGGTATATCAATATTTTTATGTTTTATATGATTAAATAATTATATTTATTATATAGGATAATTCCATTATTATGAATAGAGTTAATACATAAGGTAAAGGATTTGTGTATTACTTTTCTTTCTATGGGTTACATTCTTTATACACTACTTGTTTCTTCTACAAGGTGTATATACTGCTCATGATTTCCATTTATGAGTTTTATCAATACTATTATATTATTTTAATATACATATTATTTTATTTATCTCATGGGTTATATTATTCAATGGATTATAATGTGATCTCATCTTCGGGATTCTTTCATTTTATGTCTCTATTGATGAATATTTCTATTACATAGCCATGTTTTGTACAAATGTTTTCAAAAATATTTTTATTATTATCCTATGCATGTTTAATGTCATGTTTTTCGAATTTTAAATATTTACTAAATGGTTTGATGGGATTTTATTATCTTTTTCCAAATGATGTTCTTTATGACTTGTCTAAAAAACTATAGAATGATCGTTTTTAAACCTATATGACATTATTGGATTTTTTCACATTCATGATGGCCTAATGATTTTAATAGTTCATTATAATACTACATGATTATTTTGAAATAAAATATTTTCATTTATAATTTTGCATTATTTTATGAAAATAAAATGTTTTTAATGATGAAATAAAATTTTACTTAAGAATTATATTCATGTGAACTCTTAAAACTATTTTACATCTATGATAAATTTAGTTGAGGTTAGTTATGAGTTATTGGAGAATTTTTTTTAAATGTATACTATCATAATATTTTCAATTTCTTTTTTATTTTTATGATGGATTGATATTTATGAAACCCAATACTTTTACATGTTTTTTTATGACTGATTGATTTTTATGAAACTCATTTATTTATCGGGATTTTTATGTGTTGAATTATTTCTGATATTGTGGCTCAAATATGTATTCTTTCTTTATACGGATGGTGGAACCTATACCTCCCTCCAATGCATTGGGTAATGATGTATATCCCATGATATTATGGTAGAAAAAAGTGGACTTGCATGATCCACTCTAGAAGATGGGGAAACCCAATCAATTAAGGGATGATGAGGAAACCTAATCCACTATAGAACATAGGAAAACCTAATCCACTATGAGAAGATGGGGGAACCTGATCCACTATGAGTAGATGGGGAAACCTGATCCCTTACATGGAAATTACTATGACTGGGGAAGGTGGTGTGTATTTCCAAGTACGTTTATTCCACATAAGGTTCCATTTTACATATAGGAGATGCCCCTGGACTTATAAGAACTGATTTTACATGTTTATGTGTCTTCTAAAAATTACATGTATTATAATTATTATATGCTTTAATGGATTATTATCTTGTTTTTTTATGATTCATATCTTATGAACTTCTAATCATTATTCCATGACTCATGTATATGGTCCTTGATATGAATTATATGATCTTAAAATGTTATGATTATGTTCTCACACCCTTCTGTTCATGTAATGCTTACAAATATCCCTTGTATTCAATTACTATATATCTGAGATCACCTATTTGTTTTGTTTCTTTTCCACAGTATATGAATTAATGTATTATGTTTCATGTAAAAAAGTGTTCATGTTTTAAATAAATAGGAGGAGAAGAAGTATATGTTTCATCAATGAGTTGTTTATGTTTCCATGTTATAGAAGGCACTAAACTAATATGGTCTTTAAGAATGTGTTTATGTATGTCGAAAAAATTATGTAATATATATGACTGAAAATATTGGGTTGTTATATTCTATATATTTATTTTATATCTATGATGGAGCTATGTTTTGGAAGAGTTCAAAGTATCTATTTTTCCATGATTTGATTATAGATTCTACATATTTTTTGTTGTTTTTTTGTGCATCCCAGGAAGCAATTCGGATTATTAGATTTTTCAAAGTGTTCGATTTTGTACCAGTAGAAACGATTTTATAATAGTTTACTGTGATAATAGTATAACTGAGTGTCCCTCCTAAGTGAAAAGGAAACACAAAAGGATTAATTCTATCCCTCATAAGTTTCATCTCTTGAGGGATTTTTATAAATGAGGTGAAGTTGCAGTTATTATAGAATCCATGAATGAAAATTTAGTAGACCCCGTAGTGAATAATATTTCTAATGATAAACATGAGTATCATGTGAGAGCTAGTGGTATGGAAGCTTTTGTTAGTTAGATCTAGAGAAACTGGGAGTTTTTTGGAGTTGGTTCCCAACAACCAAATGTTTTAGTACTTGATTACATGTTATTCTTATTAAATCTGTTTTATTATCCTATCATATTTTTTCCAATTCATAATTATTATATGTGATAATTCCCTTTGAATATATATCAAACACAAAGGTTATACTAGTTCCCCTTTATGATGAGAACCTAATGTACATTGAAATTATTTTTGTTCCATGTTATGTGTCCATATGATATTGTCTAATGGGATATATGAAGTAAACAGAATTTGAGGGAGGAGGCTCATAATACATTTATACACATATGTATGGAGTTTACCTTGAGATTCTCTATGATTTTAGCTAATGATAATAAAACTCTTAAATGTAAATCCACATTTTTATGTATCATTAGATGTTCCTATTTGAAGATGTCTGTATTGTTGCTTAGAATATCAGATCATTATTAATGGATATAATAACCCATTTTGTGTGATGTATCGATGAAAACTATGAAAACTTTTTTTTGTGATGATGTAGGATATGTTGGGTGTGTCATGAATTATATGACATTAATGGACACTATGATAAAGTATTTGACCCTTATATCCTTGGAAAAAATCAAATATCTCATACCCTTTTATAGGAATGTAACAACTAGAATAGAAACATGGCCATATTGTTTGATTGGAGTGTTCATTTATTTAAAACCAATGTAATTAATGTCAAGATTATAGGTTTACGGTGTTGGCATGAAAACTAATTGATTTGAGAAATTTTCTTAATAAAATATATTACAAGGTAAACGTTCAAAGGATCAGGGCTATCACTAAGACATTAAATTATTTCTCTATGGATTCCTTGTTTTGTTGATATATTAAAACCTTGAAATTTAAATGGTTACTCTTAATTCCATGGATAAATAAGCCTAGAGTGTCACACAATATTTTCATATACTATCTTAGTTAAATTATATTATTGAATTTTACAAGTTTAAATAAATGATGTTTATTAATTTTGATTAATCTAGCTAATTTAATAATTATTTATTTACTAGAAGAAGAGTGTTTAATAAAACAATAATTTTTTTTATAGTTTGGGGGAATATGAAATTTATCACATTTGTTGAGCAATAATTCAGTGTTATTTTTTGTTAAATTAATAGACATTTTCAATGATCAATATATATCGATGAGGAAAAGTGTACCAAGTTCAAAGATCTAATTGGATATTTTGTGAATTATGTTTATTTATATTATTTATGAATTTTACATGTCAATATTATAATTATACATGGGTTTAACTAAGAAATATGAAATTGGGAAAGAGATTGTGTGTGATTTTCCAACCATAGACCCATGAAAAAATATCTTATTATATGTCATTAAAAAAACATAATTGTTGTTCAAAAAAGATATAGTGAGACTCTATAAATCTATAGAGAGTGATCAAAATTATTTATAGTGCTCTCATCCCCACCTCTCTCCAGATAAATAGAGAACTAGAACAATTAATCCTCTCTTACGAATAATTCTACCGTGATCAACCACAAACAATGGAATTGATCAAGATAGAATATGTTGGAACCCGTTGTTTATAAGAATCCATTCATTGATTTTGGAGTATCTTTTTATTAGTTCTAGAGGAATTATACACTTGGATCCTACAACACAACGCTGTTTTGATAATATCTTGTAAACCAAACCACCAACAGAAGTGGAATTACAATTTTAAGTATCTTTGTATGTAATAATAAATTAATTTTAAATTAATAATTAATATCCTACACTTTTAGATACAGTTTCTTAATCTTGTCATGTAATTAATTGATTTTACTATATATGATATTTTGATCATTTAATGTAATGATTACTTGTGATTTCTGACTAAAATCCACATTGGTAAAACATGAAAAGGATTCTTCCTATAAGATTGGAACATATATTATTTAATTAAGGTTAATCTTGGAAATATTAATAACCTATAGTAAGAATATGTGTATTCTAGTGAGATGATGACAATTGTAGACATAGTGGGATGTTGTTTTGTTATGAGATAAACTGTGGCTTCAGATGATAACTTCCAACACCAATTTTAATTTATGGAAAGATGATTAGTGAAGAATCTATGACTGTGGTGGATTACTAATGAAAATCGGGATTATTTTCCCTATATCTGGTATTATCCTTATAAAAAAACATATTTCACACTTTAATACTTTACTTTCATTTCATATGGTCTATATGATTGGTAAAATAATACACAGATCGACCATTTTTTTTGTTTGAAATAGAGACTCATTTTCCATGGAGGAAAAACATTATATTTTATTTTGGAATATGGTAAAAATTACCAAAACACTTTTTAAACTATATATTTGGATTCCATAGTAATCCTATGGTGCATTTCACCCCTCGTTGGAGGAAACAAAATTTTTATATCTATTGGTTAGGAAATATAATTTTTATTTGTGTTTATGTATTGTATTCCCAAGGGTATATACTAACATAAGTGTGGAAAAGCATAAAATATATTTTCAATGAATAATTTTAAATGAAACCCATTATTTATTGTTCATTGAAAAATATAATATTGTGAATAAGTATTCATGTTCTTTATTATAAACATATATATTGAGCTTCTTTCAAATTCTCCTAGTGATCCTGAATTTTTACATTTTAATAACAAATAACATTATAAAAATTGAATTTACATGAATCTTACTACTTAAAATTTATAAACCATGAGACAATAATTCTTTAATTCGGGTCCTTGAATGGATTATCTATTTGAATGGCCATAGGTACCACACAATAAGTCCCATTGAATCTATGAAAAAAAATTATTCCAACTTCATTATTTTATTTCATGGGATATTTCCTAAAGAATAAATATAATAAAATCTAACTAGTGGTTTAAAACCATTAATTTACATCTTGAGGAGTAATTAAGTGGCCCACAATAACCATTATGGATCCCTATAAAAGCCTAAATCTTAAGACAACAATTTTTTATGGATTTTGAGTACAGCTCACCCTTTTGACCATACCTCCAAAAAACCATGAAAAATAATTTGATGCTTTTATTTATCAAAATTATACAATAGGGTAAGATAATATTAAACTATTTAAAGAATATATTTGGATATTATCATATATATAAATGATTTTACATTTTAGAATTAAAAAAACACTTGGTAAACCATGGAATCATCACATAGTTTCCAAGAATATATAGATATTTGGATCAAAAAGTTCAATGGCTATTAAATTTTGATGTGAAACTATTTAAGTCCTTATATATAACTTTAATAAACAATATTATTAGAGATAAGTATTTCATGATAGTCAAATTTTCAATACAATGTGGAGGAAATATTATTAGGGAAATAAGTTCACTCCCTTGGGGTACAAATACACATCCATATTCAGCTTAAAAATACTTGTATCATTAATGATAAATTAGGAGAAAATTTATTTATTGATACTTCATCATGAACTAAGAAAAAATTATGAACTATTATCATAGAAGAAAGAACCTTTCCTCTTCTCATCTATTTTATAAAATTTTTCCTCTATCCTTTGCTTAATCATGTAATAGTTTTTTATATTAGTTTATTAATAAAAAAATTTCATTGAAAACCTTTTTCTAATCCCTTTTTTTAATAAAATTTTATTTCCTTGAAATTTTTTTAAATCTAGTTTTATAATCTTTCCCTAACAAACTTCTAATTTATTCACAGTTTCATGTTTTCCATTGTTTTTGGCTTGTGTTAGTTAGGTGTGCACAAATATTAAATTATATAATTCCATGTCATTTAATTTTACATAATTAAAATATAAAACTAAAACCAAAATACCAAAATATATAAGTAAAAATACTATTTCTGTGATTTTTATTTTTTGGATGATTGATATAGGGTTTTTTCTCCTTTAATATTAATTATCTTAACATTATGTATGTAAAATTAAATATGATATGGTTTAATTAAGTGTCTCATTTCACTTGTGGATTCCATGTATTTGTGAAAAAACATAAACTATGGTTCTGGAATTATTGATACTTATATATGTTGGAGTTTATTAATAATGATTCCCGAAGTCAAGAAATAAAATCAAGTTGTAAAATTAGGGATCTCTTCACAATATCATCTTATGATTTCGATATTAGTTTAATATATTTTTTTCAAAATTGAATGATATTACAATATTATATCCCTAATAATTAAATCATCATAATAAATATAATATATTTCAATTAATCAACCTTTATCAGTCAACTATCGTTAGTTATACAAACAAAAAATCCTTCTCCCATTCAAAATAATAAAGAAAACAACAATTTTAAAAAATATAGAACCATGAAAAATAATTTCAAATGAGTGTTATCATATAAATTATAGTAGGGTAAATAAACATTCATAATAGATATATAAAAATAATCTATGCACTATGTGGGATGTTAGGGTTCATAGACTATCTCTGCAGTAGGGTATCGATGAAAACATTATATTTATAATGATGTATAATAACTCCAAAATATATCAAAGGCAATCATTCTAGGAATGTAATAATTTTATATTTCATAAGAAGAAGTAAATTTCAATAATTTAGAAGTTTTATAAGTCAATGAAAGATGTTATAATGTTCATAAAACACAGAATTTAAGGAATAATTCACAATATTGTAACTCAGTTTATTGTGTAGTATAATATTGTTGTATAAGGAGGAATTTAGAGAATGGGAAGTATTATGGTGTTGAGTTTATGAAGAAACACACTGATTGTGGTTAGTGGAATCAAAAGGGAACAAATATTTACTATAGTTGAAGTCTGGATGAATTAGAATTTCTAAAATAAAATTAATTTTTAGGGGATAAATAATAAATTGATTATATTTTTAGAAATGATTGGGAGTTCTATGGAGGGTTCTGAGGATTTCTTTATAGATTGGAGTTTTTTGGTTTAGTTTCCAAAGAATCATAGAAACATGGGTATATTGTCTTGATGAATTAGGTGCCTAGTGTGATAGAGTAGTGTGTTAGCATTCTGTCGACTACAACCGAGTACCTTTTAGAAGGGAAATAGGTACTCAATGTGATGTCAAGAAGAGTGAGACTCTTGAATAGGGAATTGGGTTCCTAGTTTAGGTCTATTTGGTTCAAGATAGATCTTGGACTGATTTTTGTATTTTAGAAAATATGGTATAATATAAATTAATAAAAACACCATAGTTTTGGGTGATCATACAAGAAAAGAAACTCAAAAGGGGAATTAGTTTCCCTTTTAAACTCTTATAACTCTTATTCTAAGATGTATCCATTTATTTAATAAACTTTTTTTCACTTATAATAAGTATTTTCTCTCTCCTTATTTTACTCAAATTTTTTCTTCAAATTTATTTCTAATTTAGTTCAAAATAATATAAATTTTATCCACGATTCCTTCAAAAAATGGTGGAAATACTTTAATAAAATAGGGACTCTATTCATAACATATAAAAGAGTCTAGAGAATGATAAATTGATATGTTTTTTTGTTCTTAATAGTTATTTGTTTAATTGGAAAAATTTTCATTAGTTTTGAACATTTTTTTTGTAAAATGTAAAAGGGAGATATGATACAAGATTCTGGGTTTTATTATTTATAGGTTGAAATTTTTATCATGGTTAGTGAGGAAACACTTGGATTAGAGTAAAAGTTATATAATTTTATGTTGTTTATTTTTTTATAACTAAGTCATTGAAGTGTTTTTGATAATTTTTGTTGTGTTTGAGATGTTTCAAAAGAGGATTGACTTGATTTTGTACTTAAATGTGAAATTTTATAATTTATTGATTCACATAAAAATATTATAATTATGGACCATGTAAATATAACTCAGTGTCAATATTAACATTATTTTAGTAAAGGTTCTATTTAAAATGAAAAATTAATATGTGTGTAATCATTGATCCAACATCTATAAGGATCATTCTTTATTTATGACTGATTATTGAGTTCATAAGGATGAATTATAATGCTTTTAGGAATCACCTATTATCATGTATTCATGAAGTATGATCTATAAAAACATGAATATTGACTCCACGTAACTATTAGAATAGTCTAAATAATCATCAATCCACTCTATGTATAAGCCTCAGTGAGTTTGTCAGGATTGTCGAAACCAATGCAAACATCATCTCACCTTCAGTAAGAATTGTTTTATCATTGTGTAATATGAATTAAAAAATGTGTAAACATTAAGGCCTTTTGAAAATTTTGAAGTTATAAAAGGTGAATATTTAAAATAAATCAAATCATGAAAATGAAGAAGCAATCTTCTAATGAATAAAACATTAAAAAATGATTTTGTTTCTATATATTATAATATTATAGGATTCTAATACCCTTATGATCAAGTCCATTTTTGAGAACAACTCATTGTAATATCATAAAATGAAACATTTTTTTTGTTTTCAATAATAATGAAATTATATTATGTGTGATGATTCTTTTCTGATCATCATGTATATAGCCACTGAAAATGTTATATTTATATAGAGAGAGTTTATTTTTATTGTTTAAATACAATTAATCCATATTTCGCAAAAAAAAAGTTGAGTCAAATGAGTAAAATCTTGATAGGTACTTATGCATACAGAAATGAGATATTATTCTTGTTGAGTCATTTGGAGTTTGAATGATTTGTATAAGTTCAAAGATTATTATTTGGGATGAATGTAATAAAAAGGGGTTTTTTGGTATTTTATATGGGAAAATGATCCATATAACCATTTAGGTGTGAATATGTATAGAATCATAGGAAAAAATAGAATCTTATAAATATGGTTTTGGTTTGGAACAATAAAAGTATTCACAATATCAAATTTTTAGACCTTAAAAATGAAAGGAGAAATTAAATTCACATAATTATATTGATTTGGAAATATTAATGTTGCTAAAAATAGGGGAGAGAACAAACATAGTTTCTCTTATCTATCTGAATGACATAGGAGAGAGATTGAATGAAAGAATAAGAAGTAGGTGAGATAAATTTTTGGGTCTAAATTTACTTTAGACTATAATATTGTGTTTATAAGAATAATGAGGGAAATATCCTAAAAGGATTCTGTATGTAGTGAGTTGAGTATACCAAGATCTAAAATTTTTATTCACTAGGTAATCTTTGATTTTGGTACTCTTAGATGAGGTGAGAAGTGTATTACAGATATTATATGTATCAATGTATAGGTTATTTCATTTATTTATGATGAATAATTCATTTTAAAAGAGAATTATATAATTCTATGGTGTTGTATTATAATATAACTATAAGTAGATAGTGTAGTATATGGGATGTATTTTATGTAATCGGGATAAATATATCATAATTATAACCTAGAAAACAAATTATATAAATAAAATGAAATTAGAGGAAAAAATTTAGTACATGATAACAACTGGATAAATAAAAGTGTAGGATCATGAATTTTGGTAAAACCTTGAAAAAATTGTTGCTTGATTTTGTATTCATTACACTAATATCATTTTTTAAGGGAAATTTTAATTTACTCGAGTGGGTCATTTCCTAATATAACACATATTTATATTTCAATAAAATAATTTTAATTTATTTTTAGACACTTATTCACACCTCCCCTCTTAGATTATCCATTCACTTCATTAGGACTTTCAATTGGAATTAGTGTTGAAAATTCCATCTATCGAAATGGATCTCTATAAATAATATACAATATATGTATTAAATAGTGGTGGTGTTCCTATATTTGAAAGAAATACTTACCCTAGTTTAATCTGTATAAAGTTTCCATATTTTTTCACTAGGAATTGATGTTACTGATGAAACCATAGTGGGATACCAACAAACTAGAATGATTGAAAAAAAAATTAAATTTTCTAATAACCTTGGGGTCAATAGAAAATTGAATAATCTCATCTTGATATGTGAAATTATTTACCCAAGTGATAAGATTTCACTCTTAATAAGGGTTTTGGGATAAAAAATGAAATATTTACGATAGAAATATAAATTCTAATAAATTATAACTATAAATTTAGGGAAGAATATTTTAAAATATAAATATGGAAGAGAAAGAATATATTGATGAATAATTATGGAGAGTAAATGAGATTGCGTATAACATTATAGGTTTTAGTGAATGACATGATGAGTCTATTATTTTTCAGAATATCATGTGTAATTTTCCTAAATGATCTGATTAAAAAATTCTTAATCTAGAATATTATTAAAATATCTCATTGAGTGAGTTATGAAATATCTTTATTTCATAAAAAAATATAAATACACCTTATTATAAGAAGAAGTTAAATATATGGATTTTGAATCTAATTGAATGATGATTCATGAAAATTTCATAGATTATTATCTTAATGGTCAAGATATAGATAATGGAAACATTGGAATTGTGATTTTTTTTCAAGAAATTTTAAAAAATGAAAGGTAAAATAAAATGGGAATCATCCATTAAAATGATTCAAATGTAGAGGTATTGGATAGTTTATTATCAACTATCTAAAATATAGAGACTATTATTTCGATGTTTATAACCAATAATAAAACCCCCAAAAGAATATTTGAGGAAAATTCTCCAAATAAATGGGGAAAGCAGTGACTATAAGAGAATATTTCAGAAAAGAAATATGTGAATATTGATAAACAAATTAGAAGGGAAATACACCCCCCCAATCATATAATCTAAATATGATTCCAAAAAATGGTTAAGAAATTATGGATCATGAGAAACACCATGAAAACTATCCAAGTAGTCATAAGGAAGTTGGTGAATAGAATTACATTAATCATATTATAAAATATGAGTTAGAGGCTTTTCTGGGGTACAATACAACGTAACGCCCCAGACCCACACTCTCAGATCCTATTCCATAAACACAAAAATTACATACATTCTTTCACACCATAAATAAAATCATGTACATAACCAACCTTAATTAAAAAATTAACAATTATTATTAAATATCATAAATCTCAAAAATCTTTTTCGGTTAAGAGATTTATGGAATCAGGAAAAATAAAAAAAATCCCATGTCTTTATCATGTAATGGATATATTTTCTCCAATCTATGAAACTAATAAATAATTAAGAAGTTTTCAATATATAACAGAAGCTATCATGTTTTACATTTTACGTGTCATATTTTCTTCATAACCATAAGAAATAAAAACATAATATGGGGTGATATTTAAAACTCAGAAAGGGAAAACATACAACATGATCTGATCATGACATAAACAATTCATAAATATTACGGTAGTATTATATAATTAAAAATAATTTGAAAATAGTGTGTTATTTAAAACACAATATTTCCAAAGATAACAGTGGAAATAAATAGATCAGAGGGATATTAATAGCTTATTCCTTAGAGAGAAAATTCATCACGCCCAACTAGTAATTCCAAAACTAAAGCCCATACATTATGATCGTTCACACCATGATCTTATCATTAATGAAATATATTCTTCTATTTATATATACACCATATTACTTGAACATGTTTGTATCAAGATACCTACATATTAATAATGGGGATATATAATTTGAGATCATTCCTGTCACTTGTTTAGGTCCAATTTATTCATCATATGAGATTTTGAGTAAACAATACATAATAAACTTTTTACAATAATCTTTCAGAATGGAATACAAAAATATAAAATGCCAATACTTTTACCCATTCTAATAAATGGGATAAAATGATCATAAACTATCTCTAGAATGAATGTATGTGGTGAAATAATACATAGTCAACATTGTAACAATCATTCTTATTGGAATAAAAACTTATGTAATGCTAATAATTTCCCACATGCCCACAATATATATAACATGATCATAACCCATCCATAAGAATAATGTAGATGGTTAGAAAATTTAATTTTGAATAGTCTAATAATAATCCATTTTTGAAAAAAATATAAAATTTTAATACCTTTTCCCATGCCAATATATTAAAATTATTTATAACTAAACATCATCACATCTAATTTATGTAACATTTCATGTTCACATCGTATAGAGGAAAAGGGTATATGTTGGGAAAAAATCCCTCAATGTAACATTGAAGTATTTTTGGGTTGATTGTGTTTGTTGAAAAAGCAGGTTTCCATGGATAATTGTCGAGTTCTCGAGAAGTTGTGGACATTACATGTTGACAAAGAACGATGAAAAAGGAAAGGACGATATGGAGGCGGTACAAAAGAGCAGTACAAAGTGGTGCCGTTTACCAGTGTTTGCCAAATTTTTGCGGTCCAAAATTTGGAGTTTGGTGAGCATCTCAAAAATAGGATTTCCATGAAGATCATAATTTCATATGGCAAAGTCATGAATTTCATGAAGATAGGATGAGTGGTTTGGAAATCGTGAAGACCAGAAGAATGGAGGCGGTGATGCTTCGCGATTACCTCAAGCTTCACGAACGGAAGAGGCTGAAGCGCATCGCGACGGTGAACGGATTTGCGAGTGAGCTTCATGGAGAAGGCGTGAAGGAATGTTGGGCATCGCGAGGGAGCTTCGCGGCGAAGTCGCGAAGGTATGTTGACAGTGATTCTTCGCGACTACATCAAGCTCCGCAAACAAAAAATTGCAGTGGAGCTTCGCGATTTGGACAGAATTCTGGTGGAATCTTTGGAGCTTCGCGATTTGAGATGACGTGGCATTGACTTCGCGCGGAAATTTCAAGGGTCAGTGGAATTGCCTATAAATAGAGGCCAACCCCTTCGAGTGAAGTAGAGAGAATTTTCAGAGAAAATCCATTGCTCTCGGTTCGCAGAGGTGGTTCGCGAAGGCAGTGTGCTTCGCGAAAGGGGAGATTCTCGGCGGCTATTCTAGCTCCGCGAAAGGTGTGTGCCCCTTGTTGGCTTGGTGAGCTTCGCAGAGAGGCAGGAGCTCCGCGACAGCCTAAGCATTGTGAAGGTCTGTGCATCGCGAGAGTGCTTCGCGAGAGGGCTTCATGAGAGAGCTTCGCGAAAAGGCAGGATCATCGCGATGGCTTGTTTGAGCTTAATGAAATTGGGAGCCTAGCGAAGTAGGGTGCTTCACGAAGGTCTTTCCAAAGGTAGTTTGCCCAGTGGATAGTGGGAAAGGGATACTCATCAATGGATGAAAGTTGGACTTTAACAAAGCATCTATCTACAGTTAAGGATGCATCACTTCATGCAAATGAAGAGACCTACAGGTCTATAAACTGTGATTGGATTCCCTTCCAAGATCAGTGAGCTTAGGAAGAGGAAGAAGGTGATCCTCTCCACCGTCAGCGAGCCAGAGAGAGAAATAGGGAGTGACCCTTGGGAAAGTAGTGAGCTGACCCTAAACATTGTATAGGCAGTGGGCCTGGGCATAGAAGTGATCTATCCTAAACATTATAATCCACATCTAGTGAAGTCTAGTGTAATTTGGTACGACCGGAAACTTGTCAGCGTATGCTCCTTGGACGTAGCCCTTAGCGGTGAACCCAGTAAAATTGTTGTGTCTTGTTCTTGCTTAACTTTCTATTTATATTGTGCAACAGGAAAAGAGAGAAGGGTGTTTTGCGTAACAGTCAAACAAGATCAGAACGAGCTTCAATTTTAAATTATTCATACCCTGATTCACCCCCCCCCCCCCCTCTTAGGGTATTCAGCCTTGTGGACCTAACAATTGTTATCAGAGGGAAGTTTGAAAGTTGTTCTTCTCTCAAATGGAGGTCACTAATCATAGAGGGATTCTGATCTTCGACGGATGTAATTTTCAAATATGGAAGAATCGAATGCAACACTATTTCAGATCATTGGGAATGGATGTGTTTTCAGCAGCTATGCATGGCATCACAACTGATATCACTAGTGGCGCATTATCAGAAGTTGAGAAAAAAGAGTTGGATGTTGATTCCAAAGCAATCAATGCCTTAGGGGGAGCCCTCTACAACCCCATATATTCAAAGGTGATGTCATGCAAAATGTCACATGCCTTGTGGGAAAAGCTTTTGAATATTTATGAAGGGGATACAAAATTCAGAGAGGAAAAGCTGCAAGTGTTGTGGAACATTTATGAAGATCTGAGAATGAACCCGAATGAGTTTGTTGATGCATTCCTTGATAGGGTAAATTCTGTGGTAGAAGACATGCAGGGTCTTGGAGAAATTATCGAAGACATTAAAATCGTAAAGCGCATCTTGAGAAAGCTTCCACCGTGGTTCAATCCGAATGTTTCTGTTTTCAAAGATAATGATCTGAAAGAGCTGACATTGGATAACCTACACAACACTCTTATTGCATATGAAATGAGAAATGATGACAATGATGCTGTGGAAAAGGGGAAATCCAAAGAGGTGGCATTTAAGGCCATGAAGAGGCTCACTATTGATGATTCTCAGGAGGAAGAAGAGTCAGATGAGGTGATTTCATTCCTTTCTTCAAATCTATAATGTGGAAAAGTAAAGTTTAAAGGGAAACTTCCACTAGCATGATTCCAATGTGGAAAGGTTGTTCATCTTGCTGCAAGATGCCCCAAAATGTTTCAATTAGAAATCGATGAAGATAAAGTTGAGATTCCCATGAAAAAATCATCAGCCTATGTGAAAGGGAAGAAGCATTTCAAGAAAAATTTCTTTAAGAAGAATAATCTTATTTCAGAAGGAATAGATAGTTCAGCTGAGTCTGAGGGTGAAGAAGTTGAAGAGATAGAGAACTGCAAAGATCGTTGACAAAATGTGACGGTGGCTGTTTTCAGTAGTACTCTAGAAAAGAATGAAACCGAAACTGATGAAGAAGAAGAAGAAATTTAAGGGAGAGTTGACATGGAAGATGAATTAGAAGCAGCTCTTGAGGAGATAGATGTTTGGCGAGCAAAAACAAGGAAATCCAACAAGATTGTACGTGATGCCAAACTCTACATGAAACAACAAGAAGAAGAGAAGTCTTAGCATGAGAAAGAAATTGAAAATCTTAAGTCTTCCAGGACAGAGCTCACAGAAAAGGTTGATGAGCATAAGCTCAAGATTGAAGGGCAGAAAAGGGAGATCGATTTCTTGAGTCGAAAAGTCAAAGATCACGTCAAGCGTATTGAAGAGATTGAAGAGGAAGTTGTCGGTCTGCGGAGAAAAGTTAAAGATCAGGAAAAACCTTTGAATCCCAACACATTCTTCGGAAATCAGGTCATTACAAAGACTGAAAAGAAGAAAGAAGAGCCTAGTAGTTCTGCAGGAAAGAAGCAGCAATTGAACTCAGATGTTAAGGCTGATTCATGGCTTAATCAGAAACAAAAATCTGTGGCAGTTGAAGTTAGACCGCAAGCACCTCCCCCGAGATTGAATGTGGATTTGAGCACAAAGCAGAATCAGAATACTCAGAGATCCAAAGGGGAAACTCGTAGTGCTGAAGTAACACGAAGGAATGCACCTTATATCAGGTGTTATTGTTGTGGAAAGATGGGACATTCACAGTATGTGTTTTCCATAGCCAAAGGATATCGATGGGAACAATAATAGAGATGGAAGCCAAACAGAGAACGGTTTTCCAGAACATATTTTGAAGGATACTATTTTTGGTGCGGAGTATTTGGACACATGGCTAGGTACTGCATTCTGACCATTCCGAAAAATGTGCCAAAGCAGAATCAAAATGTTCGCAAGCAGCAGATCAGTAAACCGACAAGTGAGTTAAAAGTTCAGAACATATTTACAGTTTTCAAGATGAAGCTGGTCCATCATACTCTAAGAAAGAACAGAAGCCTCAATCCATGTCGAGTATGAAAGAAAAAGTATGGACCAGGAAGAAGAAAATTGAGAAGTCCGTAGTTGCTGAAATTGCCCTTAAAGCATCAGATCGTTCTGGTTTTTGGATCCCTGATAGTGGTTGCACATCCTACGTGACGGGTAATAAGGATCTTGTTTCAGGCATAAAATATGACAAAGAAGGAGTTGTCAAATTTGGAAATGATGAAGGCCTGAAGATTGTTGGCTCAGGAAATGCAAAGTTTGGGGGAAATGAAATGGGACATGCTGATGTATTGGTGGTAGAGGGTCTCAGTCATAATTTTCTTAGCGTCAGTCAACTATGCGACTCTGGGCACTCTATCCTATTTACCAAGAAGATGGGTATTGTTAAAGGAAAAGATGGAATAGTAATTCTACAGGGAAGACGAACAAAGGGGAATCTTTACCTGGTAGGTGGGGAAGAAGATTCATGCCTTTTATCTAGAGAAGAAGAAAATCAGCTATGGCATAAGCGACTTGGTCAACTATGTCAACAATCTATGGAAGATTTGGCAAAGTGTGATGATGCTAGAGACCTTCCCAGACTATCACGTGATCTCACTCATACATGTGATGCTTGTCAACAAGAGAAGATCATTAGAAAGACATACAGGCCAAAGGGACAAAAAGCAACTCGAGTGCTCGAATTGGTGCATGATGATGTATGTTGACCTATCTCACCATGAGCTATAGATGGGAAAAGGTACTATGTTCTTTTCATTGATGACTATAGCAGAATGGCCTGGGTATTCATCATTACCCATAAGATAGAGGTGTTCAGTTGCATAATGCAGTACAGGAGGGAATCGGAAAAGATGCTTGGGCAGAAAATTCTGAATTTTCATACTGATAATGGTACGGAATTTATAAACATCCAGGTTGAAAACAATCTCAAGAAACATGGGATAAGGCATCAAGTTTCATCAGTAAGAACTCCCCAACAGAATGGAGTGGTTGAAAGGAGAAATCGGATCATCAACAACATGGCCAGAACAATGCTTATCGATAAGGACCTACTAGAGAAATTTTGGAAGGAAGTAGTTTTAACATCGGTCTATGTTTCAAACAGGTCCCTGTTATGTCCGAAGCAAGGGAAGACTCAGTATGAACTGTGGTACGGAAAGAAGCCAACGTTGAAATACTTTAGAATCTTTGGAAGTAAGTGTTTCATTCTCAACAAAGAACATCATAGGAAGTTTTAGGCATGAGAAGATGAAGGGATATTACTTGGCTATTCAGGGAAAATCAAAGCATATAAATGCTTTAACAAGAGGCTAGAAAAAATTATTGAGAGCAATGATGTCACTATAGTCGAAAATGAAAAAACTGCTCAACGACCTAGTGAACAGTTTCTGGATGAAAGTGATGATGAGGTCAACAAAATAGGGGAAGTAGAAGTGGCAGAGGCTGACTCAGAAGAAGATACTGATGATGAAAAAGAAAGTGTCAAGTCTGTATCTGCAAGGAAGCCAAAGAGTCGAGCTGAAATTGATAGGAAAAATATCATTGGTTATCAGACAGCTCCAGTTCAGACTCAAAGAATGAATTCATTACAACAGAAATCGTTTTTATCTCAGGTGGAACCGAAATTTTTTTCCGATGCAGCTGAAGATGACAACTGCGTTCAGGATATGAACGAAGAACTTGATCAAATTGGGAAGAACTAGACATGGGAGATTGTTTCGAGGCCAGCAGACAAGAATGTCATCAAGACTAAATGGGTCTATCGCAAAAGGATGAATGAATATGGCACAATGATTCAGAACAAAGCACAACTAGTGTGTAAGGGATACTCCCAGATCGAGGTAATAGATGCCGATGAGACATTTGCACTGGTTGCAAGGCTGGAGACCATCAGATTATTTTTGGCCATAACAGTGCAACGAAAGTTCAAAGTATTCTAGATGGATTTCAAGTCTGCATTCTTGAATGGGGTTTTGGAAAAGGAGGTGTACATTGAGAAGCCAGATGGTTTTCTCATTCATGAGTATGAGAACAAAGATTGCAGGCTGAAGAAGGCTTTGTATGGGCTGAAACAAGCACCAAGAGCGTGGTACTCCAGGCTTGATCAGTACTTGAAGAAGCTTGGTTTTCAGCGTGGAGGAGTTGATTACAATCTCTATTTCATTAATGACAGTAATCAAAGGATGATGGTGTTGGTTTATGTCGATGACATAATATTTGGCAGATCAGATGAGGCTCAGTGTAGACAGTTTTCCAAATTCATGAAAAATGAGTTTGAAATGTCAATGATTGGGGAGCTTACGTTTTTCCTTGGTCTACAGGTGACACAAGGAAGGAACCGAACATTCATTTCTCAATCTAAATATGCCAAGGAGGTCCTGAGAAGGTTTGGAATGGAAAATTCCAAGGAAATGAAGACTCCGGTTTCCACCCAGATGAAATTATCGAAAGATGAAGATGGAAAGGTAGTTAATATCACAGAATACAGGCAAATTATTGGAAGTTTGTTGTACTTGACTGCAACAAGGCCTGATATTGTTTTTTCCACATGCCAAGCAGCGCGATATCAGAGCAATCCCAAGGAAAGACACATGATTGTAGTGAAAATAATACTTTGGTATACCCAGGGCACAGTGGATTTCGGCTTGACATATACTGACAAATCTCAGACGGAGTTTTTTGGGATATACTGATGCAGACTGGGCCAGTTCAGCAGATCATAGAAAATCAATGTCAGGTGGTGCATTCTATCTTGGTGGATTGTGTATTTCTTGGCTAAGCAAGAAGCAAGATTTCATTTCATTGAGAACCGCAGAAGCTGAGTATATTGCAGCCACTCAAGCCTGCACACAGTTATTGTGGATGAAGCAGCAGCTTGAAGATATGGGAGTTGAAGTTAAGTCTCCGATCGGAATCCAGTGTGACAACTCAAGTGCTATAAATCTTAGAAAAAATCCCGTCCATCACTCAAGGACAAAGAACATTGAGATAAAGTATCATTTTATCAAGGAGAATGTTGAGCAGGGGATCATGACGTTGGAGTATGTGCCTAAAGAACTATAGGTTGCATACATCCTGACAAAGGCCTTACCCA
Source organism: Viscum album (assembly GCA_963277665.1). NCBI lineage: Eukaryota > Viridiplantae > Streptophyta > Magnoliopsida > Santalales > Viscaceae > Viscum > Viscum album. Next base: position 248,898,587 of record OY728126.1, on the reverse strand, counting down.
AGGAAGCATTTGAAAGGCATCGACTGGCTCTGGGAGTTCAGTCGCTTCCCCGCACTTGAAATAGTGTGGATGTGGGCCACCCCCTCTCCCCGAGGTATGATGTGTTTTCCCTACTGTGCTAATGTGTTCTCTACCATGTTACAGACTACAAAGGTGTGACCTTTGGGTTCGTTGACAAAGGGGGAGAAAATAGTGATTGTTAAAGGGGGAGACAGTGTGGAGATTTGACAAATAATGAATGATACGGAGAGAAGTTGACAAGTGGAGTAGCCAGATAGGGGGTGAAATGAGAAAGGGAGAGTATTAAATCTGACGATGCTAGAAGTGATCGATCAAAGCATAGAAATCACTACAGCTGAGGATCATGATAAAAGAAGAACAGTGGTGTTGGATTGGTGTGAGATGGTGTCTAGCTATTCACCAATTGGTATCAGTGTGGTTAAACAATTGGTATCAATTTAAGAATTGGTATCAGGTTGGAATCGACAATTGGGGTCTGACATGAAGTGATTCATTGATGAACTTTTCATACTACTCTTGTTTCTCAGGCCGAGCATTGCTCATGTGGGCTTAGAGTACGTGTTAAGTGAATCCTTGAACGCTATCAGAATCGCAAGAGGCGAATGGTGGTAGCGACTGGAAGAAGACTCAGTGAGGTATCAAAGTGTAGAAAATCATTCTGAGCAGAGTTGTGAAGAGTTTTCAACAAACCCAAAGGGGGAGATTGTTGGGCAAAAATCCCTCAAGGTAACATTGAAGTATTTTTGGGTTGATTGTGTTTGATGACAAAGCTGGTTTCCATAGATAATTGTTGAGTTCTCGAGAAGTTTTTGACATTCCATGTTGACAAAGAACGATGACAAAGGAAAGGACGATCTGGAGGTGGTACAAAAGAGCAGTACAAATTGGCACCGTTTAGCAGTGTTTGCCAAATTTTTGGGGTCCAAAATTTGGAGTTTGGTGAGCATCGCGAAAATAGGATTTCCATGAAGATCATAATTTCATATGGAAAAGGCATGAATTTCTCGAAGATAGGATGCATGGTTTGGAAATCGCGAAGACCAGAAGAATGGAGGCGGTGATACTTCGCGATTACGTCAAGCTTCACGAATGGGAGAGGCTGAAGCGCATTGCGGCGGTGAAGGGATTTGCGAGTGAGCTTTGTGGCGAAGGCGCGAAGGAATGTTGGGCTTCACGAGGGAGCTTCGCGGTGAAGTCACGAAGGTATGTTGGCGGCGATTCATTGCGACTACGTCAAGCTCCGCGAACAGAAAATTGTAGCGGAGCTTCTCAATTTGGACAGAATTCCGGAGGAATCTTTGGAGCTTCACGATTTGAGATGACGTGGCGTTGACTTCTCGCAGAATGTTCGAGGCTCGGTGGAATCGCCTATAAATAGAGGTCGACCCATTCGAGCGAAGTAGAGAGAATTTTTAGAGAAAATCCATTGCTCTCGGTTCGCAGAGGTGGTTCGCGAAGGCAGTTTGCTTCGCGAAAGGGGAGCTTCGCGGCGGCTATTCTATCTCTACGAAAGGTGTGTGCCCCGCATTGGCTCAGTGAGCTTCGCGGAGAGGCAGGAGCTCCGTGACGGCCTAAGCATTGCGAAGGTCTGCGCATTGCGAGAGTGCTTCGCGAGATAGCTTCGCGAGAGAGCTTCGCGAAAAGGCACGAGCTTCGCGAATGCTTGTTTGAGCTTCGCGAAATTGGGAGCCTAGAGAAGTAGAGTGCTTCGCGAAGGTCTTTCCAAAGGTAGTTTGCCCAGTGGATAGTGGGAAAGGGATATTCATCAGTGGATGAAAGTTGGACTTTAACAGAGCATCTATCTACAGTTAAGGAGGCATCACATCATGCAAATGAAGAGACCTATTGGTCTATAAACTGTGATTGGATTCCCTCCCAAGAGAAGTGAGCTTAGGAAGAGGAAGAAGGTGATCCTCTCCACTGGCAGTGATCTAGAGAGAGAGAAATAGGGAGTGAACCTTGGGAAAGCAGTGAGCTGACCCTAAACATTGTATAGGCAGTGATCCTGGTTATAGAAGTGATCTAGCCCGAACATTGTATTCCACAGCTAGTGAAGTCTAGTGGAATTTGGTACGACCGGTAACTTGTCGGCGTATGCTCCTTGTACGTAGCCCTTAGCGGTGAACCAACTAAAATTGCTGTCTCTTGTGCTTGCTTTACTTTCTGTTTATATTGTGCAACAAGAAAAGAGAGAAGAGTGTTTTGCGTAAAAGGGAAACAAGATCAGAACGGGCTTCAATTTTAAATTAGTCATACCCTGATTCACCCCCCCCCCCTCTCAGGGTATTCAGCCTTGTGGACCTAACAGTATAAAACTATATGAATAATGGAATAACATGATCATAATTTATCCTAAAAAATTATCTGAATGACTAAAAAAGAATATAACAATAGTGTAACAAAGGAATCATATAATGAATTTGACATAGAAGAAACACATCCTTACAAAACAATGCATCAAACCTTATGAAAAAAGAAGAGATCATAAATTGAATTGTTTGATATTTTGATTAAAATACACCAAATGATAAATGTTTATTATAGTATAAATATTGAAACCTAAATCCTATTATTTTAAATCCTTTTTAAAATTAAATTTTAAATTAATTTCAAAACATAAAATATATATTAGAGAAAATTTTTAAGGTTTATGTAAAATACTATGTCATGGGTCACTTCAAAAATTATTTTTCAAAATTTAAAGTGAAAACTAATTAAAAAAAATTTAGTTTTAAAATAATATTTATTAATAGTTCCCTTAATAATAAAAGGTTTTTCTTGAATAAAATTTATTAAGAGAAAAAATACACGAATGTAAAGGGAAAACCCCTTTTAATATCTTGAAAAAGACATTTCATCCAAAAATCATATCATAAATTGTGTAAGAAAGAATTATTTTTTTCATATATTTTTTCTAAAACATTTATATAAATTAAAATAGATTTAAATATTAGGGTTGGAGATTCCATTTATAGAGAATAATTCTCATGATGAAATAATATATCTTAAGGAAAGAATACTTCAGTTATCATTATTTTTTTTATGAAAAAAAAACTCCTTGATATATGAAACACTTAAAGAAGAATTATTTTTTTGTATCAATGTAAACCGAAAGAAAAAAATTTAATACCACATTTAATAATAATTATTTCGAAATTACATAAATATTATTTCTTATAGGATGATCGTAACTCAATGAATGATAATATGGTTAGCATATTCCTTACAATTGGGGGACCAATCAGGTAAAATCTATATAAAAAAGTAACAAATTTGATTTATTATTTCCAATTAATAAAATATATATTTGATTAATATAAATACATTGAATGTAAATACACCATTAATAGTAAATAATGGTGAATTTCTTAAACATGTCTCAAGGAATATATGTTTAAGAAAATAACACTAGCAACATCAGTAATATTATGATAAAAAACCCATTTCTATAGTGGGATTTCAATTTAACATAAAATTTAATTATTAGAAGATAATTCATGTTAGTAAATCAAAAATAGTCAGTATATGTGTCATATAAATTAAATTGGGTGCAAAATACCCAATATAACTCAAAGTGAAGGATTTGAGATGGAAATATTTATCTTGTTCTATATTGATTTTGCACATGCACTTATGTTCAGGAATAATTTGTATTTTTTATTTTATAATATCTTAGGAACTGTATTTTTATATATTTAATCTAATATAAATAATTTATTATCATAAATAGTTAATTATTAAATATTCTTCTCTTATGTTAATGCAAAAATTGAATAAATGTCTGCTTATTTTAGATATTATAGCGAACAATGATGATATTTTAATAATAAGCTAAATACGTAATATAATTATTGAAGAACAAAAAATCATTAATTTTTTATTAATTAATAATAATATGTGTATTTTTTTACCCCATATCCATTTATGATATAGTGTTATAGAATTATTCAAGTGGGTTATTAAACAATCCCTAAACATGAACACACTTTATCTCGATGTGTGAGTGTGGTTAACAGATTATATAATATCATTATAACCTTAGAATAATTAAATAATGAAATATTTATTTTTGTATTTTTCGGAATCATAATTTAATAGGTTATCAAAAATAAATAAAATCAAGACAAGAAATGAAAAAATTTTCTTCATGGAGGTAGTAGATAGAAAGACACACGATTAACATTATTTTTCTTCTAAGTGGTTAGAAATGAATAAGTAAATGTTGTAACATAAATATAATAAAAAATTGGTATAATATTTATAATTATATTATTTTATTAATATTGTAATGATGGATTTTTAACATAAATATGATGAATAAAATATTTAAAATCAAGTAATACACACATTTGAACATTGAACATTTTTTTGAATGTTTCCTTGGAAATGAAGGGATGAAGCTGACTTATGTTGACCAAAATACTATAAACATGAGATAGGATTCTAGGAGTAGAAAAATATAACATTATATAGTATGAATATGATACAATGTTTTTGTCAAGAATTGGTTTATGTGCTCCCTTTTATAAAAGAAGAAAATGAAACTTTTGAGAACACCCTTTAATTTCCATAGATATAATTACACTATTCAATGGTCAAAGACCAAATAATTTATAAATAATTGATTTTGAGGTGATATAAGGGAATTAGGGATTCATAAAAATATTTTAACACATGATCTAAACTTTTTTATGAAAATTTATCTTAGGATTTTACTATTTTCATTTTTTACCTTGGTAAGTAGTTTTAATTTTTTTTGGTTTTTTTGAAAATAGAAAGTACCCATATTAAAAATTTAGGTAACCATTTTTTCAATACATCTATGCTATTTTAATTTTGGGTGGTTTTTAAATTTTAGACCATCATTGAAATTATTAATAACCTCTCTTGAAGCTATTTCATTTTTATGTTTTCATATCGGTATACTAAACACTTTGAATGTTGTTTTTTAATTTCTTCCAAGGGTGACTATTATCATATTTCGAAATAATGAACATGGTTTTTTTGTCTTTTCCATGAATTTTTTCTAATGGAACGAAAATTTTGACCCCTACCCTATTTCTTCGATTGATTTGGTTCAAATTGGATTCCCTGGGCTGTCGCTATATTTTTTTTAACAAACTACTCTATTTTTGATCTCCATGCGCATTGGTAATCTATAGAAGATGGTATCGGGGACGAGGAATCCATCACGATCATATGTTGCTAGAATTTTCATTAAAATAAATGTCTTCTAGTATTTACCTTCTTATATATCGGTTTATAATGGTGTTTATGGATTATTTCAAGAGGTTTTTTATGAAATGATTCTATATTATTGTCCTTTTTTCATGAAGCTTGGAGATGCTTCAAAAGAATGTGTCTATAAGACTACACAACCTAAGGCCAAAAAGCCCCTTGGCTTGAAAAAGGTAGTAAAAATTATGGAATGTATGGTATAATGTTATTCACATGGTTAAAGTTGACCCACTGGAATATCTAATGTAGGGAAGATGACTAATGTGAATATGGAGTATTTTTTTATTAATGAATAGCCTTTTAAAAATCAAACAATGTCAGGCCTTGTTGATTCCATGCTTGTAGCAACATGTAAATGCATTTCCCCTCCTAATCTAGTGGAGGAACAAGACAAACAAGTTTAATCAAATGATACATGGGGAAAGGGGGTAACCTATCTATTTCTAGTGAGTCATTATAGGGGGATGATGATAAAACTAATCAAATTGTGGAAGAATATTTCCAATTTTCGGATAGAATGGGGAAAAACAATTGGTTGATTCTGATGGATACACTATTCCATGTCCCAAAAAACTAGGAAATGTAGAAACAACCCTAATATTAAAAAAATAGTTATAAGATTACTCAAAGCCTCTAGGAATGAAAACACTAAGAGTCCAAAGTAATTCATCATTGATGAACCCATAGTAACCCCATGATTAAAAGAGAAGATATATGATGAAAATAATGACCTTTTGTATAGATATTCCATTATGATTTTTGATTATGTGAGAGAAGTAGATAGTTCATGAATGGATGAACATGATGAAATTTTATTCAAAAACTTCAACAATGGGGATATTTTAGCAGAGATGTATCATCAAATCTGGAAATGTATGTTCATCAGGATGATTTATGGATACATGAATAATCCTGATTTTAATTTTATCGTCAAACTTATGGAATGATTTATACCATTTTTTTGTGTTTCTTACTCATAATCTATGTGTTATATTTTGCTACTAGTTATCGTTCCACTTTTTCAGACCCTTTGAAGTTGATATGTTTCTGGATAAGTATGGAGTCTGATTTACTAGCCTGTTTGGTCAAGGGAATTACAGTATGAGCTCATGGTTATATTAATTTTTGGCTGCCCTCCAGATTTGATGGATGCATAGAAGAGTCTTGGAGAGAACGGATGCATGATCGACATCAGAATTCTTACAACTTTTGGGTTTCATTCCCATGGTGGTGTCCCCATTGGACATCATCTTCCACGAAACAGAAATTTATAGAGATCATGGAATGTTTGATGATATGAAATTTTGACCATATTATTTTCAACTAGAGCTTTTGATTGTTTTTCTTGTAAATCTTGGATGGTGTCCTCTCAATCCCTGCTGGTGTAAGATCTTTATACAAAATTCTTGTATTTTTAATTTTGATGTAAATAAATATCATGAGGTGTTAATTGGGTGACCAATTCATTTCAAAACATTTATTAAAAAAATTACACAATAATAATAAAACAATTATTTGAAAATATCTAATTTACCTAAATTATAATAATCAAAATTATCCAAATAATAACAATTTTATGCCTGGTATAGACCCGTATTTTTCATTGTATTATTTTATATGGAAATATTATGAGTCTGAGAAAATTGAAGGCATATGATTATGAGGCCTAGAGTGGAAAAAATGAATTTCTGAAAAAAAAAATTAAGCTATGTTTAGTAAGCAGTCAAGCGGGATTTTGTAACATTTGAATCAGAGCTCAGAATTAAAATCCAAAGACACCGTTGAACTCACAGGGTCGATATTCGCTTAAAGATACCATATGTCAAAACATAGTAGGTCTATGGTGAATGTTGAATTTAGGGTTTTAGGGAAAATAAAAAATAAAAAAATGTTTTATTTTCCTCCACAGCATTTTTTTTTTGAATTTGGGTGAGGGGACCACCTGACCTTGAAATGTTTGTAACTCTTGGACCCCCCCCCCCCCTAATTGAGAAGCCAACACTAATTGATCAATTAACTAACTTAATCATAATTATTTTGGATCCACCCTTTCTTCTCCCTCAAGGGTTTGCAAACCATTTTGGTGGAGAAAACATTTTTTGTAGAACTCTTGAAGGAAGAACATCCTCAAATGAAGAAGATCCTCCAATGAAGAACTTCCTTTGAATGAAGAATGAGCAACCATCATTCAAGTTGTACCGATGCATCATCTTCTTCCTCACGCCACCTAAAATGAAAAAATGAGGCAGGGTTTCTATTTTTTGTTCTTCGTTACATTATTATACATTGATTCCCTCTTCTTGAGATGCTTATTATCAAACTAACACAGAGCGTCCAAGCCAAACAAACACGGACTGATCCCTCTACTACCTCGTGGATTGATGTTTTCTTCGCGGGCGGATCGTCGGGTTGAGCAGAACCCTACCACGTCGAAATAGATGCAAAGGAGACATCTCAGGGTGAACTTTGATCTCTTCTAATTGAAGAACCGGCCACTGAAGCTCACCTAGTGAGCTGAGGAAGTCTGCCGTTGATGGGTGTCAGTGACGAGTGTGGCAGGGTACAAGGCGATGATCGGCACACCGGCTAGCCATGGTGGCGGCGGTGGCACATAGATGCCACCAAAGGAGGACATGGACCATCTGCTATGGAGGAGGAGGGTGGCAGCCAGTACGCTGTCTGGCCACGTGGATGTAGGGTGGTGCACGTCCGCACCGCCAGAAGAGGAGGAGGCCGCGACAGTCGAGCAGTAGCGGCGCACCAGGGTGGCCCGCTCTCGGCCGACCACAGGAGGAGCAGAGGCACGGTCATGGCGTAGAAAGGGAGATCCGGCGGGTATCCCGGTCGACCATGTCACATCGAGCATGACCCACTCCGGCAGATCCCACGTGCCAACAGGCGGTGCCAGGTGGCACTGCCATGTTGGTCGAGGCGGAACGGTCCAACTAGACCGTTCGGGAAACCCAGGGGGGCTCCCCCGGGTAGCGGCAAGGGCGGGACCCACTACGTGGGACCGCACCTAGAAGATGGCCGCCGCCGGTGGGCCTATCGTGGCTCGTCCCATCTAGGTCAGACCCGCGCTGGGTCGGGTCGGACCGGACCCGCGCTGGGTCGGGTCGGACCGGACCCTGGCCCATCTAGACCCAGATACGTCTTTTTGGCCATATCTAGAGAACCGGGTGTCCATTTGGTGAACCATCTATGGAGCTGGAATACTTGGATCGAGACGAACCATTTAAAATATCCAAATTCAATTTTGGATATAGTTGGGTTATGACCCGGATCGATCAAACCAGAATCCAACCGAAACCTTGGGACTAAAAGGCTTATAACATATAGACTGGGCGTCTGATTGATGCACTGTCTATCGTATTGGGTCAATTATGACAAAATAGACCGTCATGTTACTTCATCATGGGACTTCATGGATGTTAATGTTTCTAATGATGTATTGAGGAGAAGATCCTCCTGGAATCAAGGGTGCTTTGTGAGAGAACCCTGTGGCTGGATGTACTTGAGGAGTCTTCAGATCCTGTGTGGGTCATCTTTGGGTCCTGTGTTGGTCAGTATCTTCAGATCATATGTGGGTCATCTTCAGATCATATGTGGGTCATCTCCAGATTCTATGTGGGTCATCTTCAGATCCTGTGTTGATCATCCATTGATCCTGTGTGGGTCCATAGCAGAGCCTCTCGAAGAGGTAAGATGATCTTGCAATACCGCTATTCATCTATACTACTCTACTCATATTATACCTGGTGTGAGATGAAACTTTACCTTTGTGGTACACTTCTATATGGTGATACCATTGTTGTATTTTTCGTTGTGGTGTTACCTTTGTTGTACATACCTTTGTGGTGTTACGTTTGTGGAATTATTTCCATCATGGAATAGTTGTGGTTTTAGATAAAGTGTTGGGCATTGTGTTTCCTCATGAACAAGATGGGTATACATGGTAACATAGGTATATTTATGGGCATATACCTAATTGGAGTTGATTTTTTCTTCATTCTTGTAATTGTAGTCTTTCATTTGGATTATCCTATGTGGATTATGAGAGACCTTAGGGGGTATTGGGGTCCCTACTGGGCATCATTATACTCACCCATGCACGGGTTATTCCTGCACCTTGCTATGTCCTGTGCAGTTGAAAGACAGTGTTGATCGAGGTCGAGGGTACCAGGATTGGAATCTTCTCGGAGGTGGATCATAGATGACGCGTACCACAGAGACGACCATTTGAGAGCTGTACCTACCCTTAAGGTAGGATCCTTAGTGGGTTTTCACATGAGATATTTTTAGCTTTACATTACTTTCAAGTTGGGTTTGTATCCTGACCCCATTACCTACAGTACTCCCTCAATTTTCAATATAGTTTACATTGTTCTTGTATCTTGCTGTGTGACTGGATTGTGTGAGTTTGAAGGTTAAAAGGTAATTCCTTCTCGGTTTTAGGGATATGTCTTTCCGGTGCAATTCTCGAGCCCCCGACCTAAGGAAGGTGGGCTTGGGGTAGTCACGGCATGGGCCCTAGGGGATGGGTCGTGGAAAATTATTATTAGAGGAGTCATTTATACAAGAGAAATTGGACTTTGAACTTTTATATTTGGAAATAGTGTTACATGGAATGAGTGTGGTTTTTAGTTTGGGGAATCTAGTGCTGGTGCATGCGACCGACATATCCATACACCAGGACCCTGACTTCTGATTTCCCACTCAGTTCATGAAAAAACTGATTATGTGTGTGTTTTTGAAAAGTTTTCATTACATTCTATTTGAGTAAGCTCACCAGGTTTAACTTATTGACCGTGGAAAACCTGTTTTTTTTCAGATGCCTCCACACAAACAACCATCTAGGGTTCTAGGTAGAGTATGCGATGATATCCCACTAAGCAATGAGGCTTCGATGTAGCGCCCCCTTTCAACGGTTGTACCATCAGGTAGTGTACCAGACACACCACTACCCATTGGGTAGCTGATGCCACCAGTCCCAAAAGAAGAGGGTGCATGCCGCTTTAGCGCGTTTCATGAGTTTCAGTGCTAGAGGGCACCAAGTATCTAGGGAGATATGAATCCCCATGAGGTTGAGGACTGGCTGGAGGCTGTGGAGAGAGTTTTTCGACTGATAGGGACACCGGCTGATCTCATGATGATCCTTGCCCCCAATCCTTTTTAAGCAGTAATGGGCAGATGGTGGAGCTTGATGCTCCATGTTCATGATGAGGTGACTCCTCTCTCATATGAAATTGAATGACTATTTAGGGTAGAGTTCTTCCTAGTAACTTGATGCACAATGCATATATATAGCTCCTCCACTTGCTGCAGGGGTACATGAATGTGGCTCAGTATTCAGCGAGGATCACTGACCTCTCGTGCTACTTCACTAACATAGTACAAGACCCTTTTTTTAGGGCCCAAACATCGAGCATGGGATCATATGAGAGATTAGAGCTTCAATGATTTCTCTCAGCATCCCGACGCTGGTTGGGGTGTTAGAACGATAACTCTAGGTGGAGAGATTCCTTGTTGAGTAGTCACTGGCAACGATACCCACCAATGGATGTAACATAGTAGGGTCATCTATAGCTGGTAGCAAAAAGATAAAGTAGAGGTCCAAGGGGACTAGACCTACAGGTTGATGACTGCAGGATATATGGTCAGTTGTACGGGGCTCTTGAGATAGATCAGGATAGGTGAGGAGCTGGTTGTGTTACTCGTGTAGTGGACAGGGTCACATGGCCCGTGACTGACCGACCTACAGTAAGTACAAACATAAAATGGTCGAAAGACCTCCTGGGCAGAGGTGAATATTAGATCAAGGAGGTCCGCAAGCAGTAGGTGGATGTGGCATAGGAGCTGGCCATGAAGTACGCGGTGGGTGGTGATTCGAGGTTCTACCGCCATCACTTCCCAGTGGTCCACCCCGACCATAGGGAGAATCTGGAGAGGGACGATCATAGAACCAGGAAACTAAGGCCTATGACAATGGTTCATGAGAGATGATTTGAGGTACGAGCTGTGTCAAAACTACCTTAGCTGGAGTACTTATAGACATAGGTTCCAGTAACCATTTTATTTCAATTTCCATCAATCAGAGCTTGGGGATTTCGGTGGAGCCGTTGGATAGATCCTTGTGGATAGAGACTCCTACATGAGAGGATTCGACAATTTCACATAGGTGCTGATTGTGTGAGATTACTCTTGGTGGTGAGTTCATTGGCTGGGATGATCTAGTAGCATCTTCGAGGCCTTAGGACATCATCTTGGGTATAGATTGGTTATCTGCAGTCCATTCTCAGATTGACTGTATTTGGTGCAATGTGTGGTGTGTCCATGAGGATGGGACAAGGTTATCATTCACTAACAATAAGGGAACCATTACATCACCTAGAGGAGGGTGTATCCAATCACACATCAGTTGGCTAGCCTTACCCTTAGGGTAGTAGATTTTGAGATTTAGAGCTATGCTATAGTGGTGGACCAGTATGCTGATGTTTTCCCTGATGATGTTCTGAGTCTACCTCCTCACAGAGAGGATGACTTTTACATCAACTTGCACCCTGGGATGTCACCAATATCTATACCATCATATTAGATAGCTCTCGCAGAGCTTCGAGATATACGAATACAACTGGAGGACTTGCAGAGCAAGGGGTTTATTAGGCCTAGTGTTTCTCATTGAGCAGCCCCGATTTTTTTTGCCAAGAAGGCCGATTGGAGTTTGAGACTCTGTGTGGACTATCAGTGCCCAAACCTGGTGACAGTGAAGAAAAAGTACACACTCCTAAGGATTGATGATCTCTATGATCAGCTGATGGGTGAACAGTAGTTTTTGAAGATAGACCTCATATCAGGGTACCACCAGCTTAGGGTATGAGACGAGGATGTGCGGAAGGCGACTTTAAGATGTCAGTATGGACACTAAGTGTTATTTATTATGCCATTTGGTGTCACAAACACCTATGAAGTGTTAATGGGACTCAAGAATAGGATCTTCCAGCCATTCCTCGATCACTTTGTGGCAGTCTTCATCAATGACATCCTGGTATACTCAGCTACAAAGGAAGAGCACACCTATCATCTAGAGATAGTTCTCGAAACACTCTGAGAACACCAGCTTTTTGGTAAGCTCTCAATGTTCCATTTCTAGATCTAAGAGGTTAACATCCCAGGACACGTCATCTCAGAGGTTGTAAGTGTGGTGGATCCAATGAATATTGAGGTTATGCGTTCTTCAGAGCCACCTAGGTGTGTGAAGAAGATGCGTAGTTTACTCAGTTTGTCCGGTTACCACTGAAGGGTAGTGTCAGACTTCTCATGAGTCGCATCACCCTTATTTGCATCGAAAAAGTATGGTAAACCCTTTGTGTTGCCAGAGAGTTTCAAGCAGATTTACCATGAGCTATGGTATAGACTGACAAGTGGCCCCAATTTTGAGGTTACAGGAGGAGGGAATTGTGTACGTAGTCTATTATGACACATTAGAAACCGGGCATGGATGTTTTTTGATACACGAATGAGAAGTGATCAATTATTGTTCTTGACAGTTTAGTAAACATGAGAATAACTTTTCTACCTATGACCTGGAGTTAGCAGCATTGTTCTTTTCCTTGAAGATGTGGCGATATTACTTTATGGTCTAAAATTTTACTGTTTACTCTGGTAACAAGTTTCTCTGGTATATCTTATATCAAAAGGACCTGAAACTGAGACAAAAACGTTGGATTGAGTTCATCTAGGACTACGACTTTGATATAGTCTATACTCATGGGAAGGGGAACGTAGTAGAAGATGAACTCAACATGAGATATAGTATACAATTGCTCTGTGAGGTGATAGAGATGCTAGCCACTTTTCAAATATCCTACATGGATCAAGCTGGTGCATCTTATCTTCACTCTCAGATAGTCACTCCCCCACTCCATTAGTGAGTCAGGGAGGTGCAACTTGGGGACACTGACTATGAGGCACGACGTGCTCAGATATCCACAAGACAACCACCTGATGGATTTTTTTAAGGTGGGGATCATGTCATCCTCTTCAGAGGATGTACTATGGAACTGGTGGTGATATGGGAGGAATTTTTGAGGGATTTCCATTAGTCCCCTCTAGTGGTACATCCATGAGTGGCCAAGATATACCCGGACTTTTGGCATCATCACTGATGCCCTAGAAAGAAGAAAGCAGTGGCAGAGTTTATCTCATGGTACCTCACTTGTTAGCAAGTGAAGGAAAAGAATCAGGCTTCAGTAGGCTTAGTTCATCCACTAGAGGTGCCCAAGTGAAAGTGGGATGGAATTTCCATAGACATCATGACTGGACATTAACACATGTCTAGGGGGTCATGATTCTATCTAGGTGACTGTTGACTGACTCACAATGTAATCCCACTTCCTACCTATCATAGAGGATGGATTAGTATAGGTATTGGGACACCTCTAAATCTAAGAGATTGTACAGATTCATGGGGTTAAATCTATGATTGTCTCCGATTATGACACAAGTTTTATATCCCGGTAATAGAAGGGGTTGTAGGAGGCATTCAAGACACATCTTCGGTTGAGCACCACCTTCCATCCTTTGACGGATGGTTAGACATAGCATACCATTCATACCCATGAGAACGAGTTGTGTTCGTGCATCCTTGATTTCTACCACAGCTGGGATGATCACATGCCCTTGGTGGATTTCACATATAACAACTTTTATCAATACACAGTCTGTATGGCACCATTCAAGGCATTTTATGGTCGACCATGCAGGTCACATCTATACAGGACTGGCCTAGGGGTGTCAAAACTCATGAGACTAGAGATGGTACAGGCTACCACGAAGAAGGTGAAGATCATCCAGGAAAAGATGAAGACTACATAGAGTAGGAAAAAGTCTTTTTTTGATAGGATAAGAATACCTCAAGAGTTTGAGGATGGTGACCATGCCTTTCTATGGGTCTCATCTCGATGAGGTCTGTAGAGATTTGGTCGGGGTAACAATCTATCTCTGAGGTACATTGGACTCCTTTATTTCCTCGACTGAGATGGATAGGTGGTATATCGCCTGCCTCTTCCCCATCAATTGCACCAGATTCACAATGTTTTTCACATATCCCATCTGAGGAGATAGGTACATGATCATACGCACATCATTTACTGGGGTGAGCTAGACATCGACGATGGTGCGACATTTTCGGAGGATTCAATAGAGATTGGGGATTGACATGAGAGAGTCATTTGTGGGAATTCAATATCTATAGTGCACGTAAATTTGTAGCAAGAGAACCTCCAAAAAGGCACATCAGAGAGGGAGGCTCAAATTTGTACTCAGTACCCCCACTTTTCCCCAAAGTTTGTGTTGTGGATTTCAGGGATGTAAAGCCTTGAGGTGGGGAGAATGTATAGACCCTGATTTTCCATATAATTGTTTTACTATATGGAAATATTATGAGTCTATAAAAATTGAATGCATGTGATTATGAGGCCCAGAGTGGATGAAATATATTTTTGAACTATTTTTTAGGTGTGTTCAAAAAACATGCGGGCAAGACTTCATAATTTTTGAACCGGTGATCGGAATTGAAATCTGAGGACATTGTTGAACTCGAAGTGCCGATATTCTCTTAAAGGGACCATCACATCAACTGTAGAAGGTTAATGGTGGAAGTTTAATTTCAGGTTTTTCTGAGGAATAAAAATTAAACAATTGTTTTATTTTCATCTCCATCATTTTTTTGAATTTGGTGGTGGTGACCACCCGACTGGGAAACGTTTGTAACTCTTGGACCCCCCTAATTGAAGAGACTAAAACAATTGATCAATTAATTAACTTAAACATAATTATTTTTCCTCCCCCATTATTCTTCCTCTTGGGTTGGAAAATCTTATTGGTGGAGAAAAAATTGTCTAGGGAAATCTTGAAGGAAGAACATCCTCCAACGAAGAAGATCCACCAACGAAGAACATCCTTCGAAAGAGAAACGATGAACCAACATTCAAGAAGCGCCAACACATCATCTTCTTCCTCACACCACCTCATAAAAACAAATGAAGTAGGGTTTTTATGGATTGTTCTTCATCACATTATTTTATATTGATTCAATATTCTTGAGCCGCTTGTTATCGAATGAATGCCGAAGGCATGGGTGAAACAAACATGTCTTGATCCCTCTACTACCTCATGGATTGATGTGTTATTCACAAGAGGATCGTCAGGTGGAGAAGAACCTGACCACGTCAGGATAGATGCAAAGGAGACATTCGGAGATGATCTTTGATATCGTAATATTGAATAACGAGCCACCAGATCTCACCCGGTGACCCGAGGAAGTTCGCTAGAGACTGGTGCCAGCAACCGTCGTCGGCAGGGTACAAGGCAGCGGCGACACAACCGTGAAGCCGAAAGAGGCCGTTTCCCATCATCCGCGTCAAGGAAGGGTGGCAGCTGCTATGTTTTTTGGCCAGAGGGATGCATGGAGACACGCGTCTGTACCTCCGATAGAGGAGGAGTCCACAACCATTGAGCTGTTATGGCGCACCAGGGAGGCCAACATTCGACCAGCCACCGGAGGAGCAGCGGCGCCATTGCAGCACTGAATGTGTGAGCTAGCAAGAATCCTGGACGGCTGCATCATGCTGAGCAGGAGCCACACCGGAAGGTCTCATATGCCATCAAGAGGTGACATATGGCACTATCGTGTTGGCCAAAGATGAATAGTCCAACTAGACCATTCAAGAATTCAGGGGGGGGCTCTCCGGGGTGGCGACTAGGGAAGGCCCCACCGCAGTGGGTGAGGCCTGCCGCAGCCCCACCCATCTAGACCTAGATATGTTTTTTGGCCATATCTAGAGAACCAGGCGTCCGTTTGATGAACTATCAATTGAGCCAGAATCCTTGGATCGAGACAGAACTTTTGGAAAACACTACTTGAGTTTTGTTAATGTTAGAGTACGAATGGGTTGGATTGATCCCGAATCCAACCATGTCGTCGGGACTAAAATCCAAATAAATTATAGACTAGTTGTCCTATTGAAGCGTCGTATATCACATTGGGTTCATTATGACATGACGAAACTTCATTTTACATCATCGTGGGACTTCATGGTAGTTTAAGTATTGATTGATGGATTTAGGAGAGGATCCTCACAGAATAAAGCATTCTTAATGTGGGAACCCAATGGATGGTTGTACTTGAGAAGCCTTCAGATCCTCTGTGGGCCATCTTTGGATCCTGTGTGGGTCAACATCTTTGAATCCTGTGTGGGTCATCTTTAGATCCTATGTGGGTCATCTCTAGATCTTGTGTAGCTCATCTTCATAACATGTGTTGGTCATCTATCGAACCTGTGTGGGTCAACAACAGAGCTTCTGGAAAAAGTAATATGATCCACCAATACCTCTAATCATCTATACCACCATACTAAAGTTATACCTAGTGTGAGATGAGTCTTTACCTTTTTTGTACACTTCTATGTTGTGATTCTTTTGTGGTATTCTTCTTTTTGGCATTACCTTTGTGTTCTTACCTTAGTGGTATTCTTTCCTTCATGGAACAATTGTTCTTTTGGCTATAGTATTTGACATTGATTTTCCTCAGGAATGAGATTGGTATACATGGTAACTTAGGTATATGTATTGGCATATAACTAAGTAGAGTATATGGTTGATTCATGATTGTAATTTTAGTCTTTCTTTGTATATTATCCTCTATGGATTTTGAGAGAACATAGTTGGGTCTTAGGGTCCCTATTGAGTATCGTTATACTCACCCCTACACGGGCTACACCCACACCTCGATGTGTCCTGTGCAGACGACGGAGAACGCTGATTGAGGGTGAGGGTACCAAGACTAGAGGAATCTTGGAGGTGGACCTTAGACAAGGAATACCACATAGATGACCTCTTGAGGGAGGTACCAACTATTCAAGTAGGATCCTTGGCTGGTGTCCACAGGAGCTGTTTTCAATTTTACTTGTAAATTCTAGTTGGGCTTGTATTTCGACCCCTTTCCTTCTTATACTCACTATATATACTATATAGTTTACTTTGTTCTTGTATCTATCTTGGTTCTTAGGTTGTGCGTGTTTCCAGGATAAAAGAAAATGCCTTCTTGATTATAGGGACTTGCCTTGTGCTAGTCGCCAGCCCCTGGACTATGGAAAGCGGGAATGGGGTAGTCATGGAACTAACAATGGGGGACACGTCATGACATGCCCAAAATAGTAATTGACATTATTAAATAATATTTTAAGGTTTTTATAAAATATGAAATCCCTTTTTTATAAATTTAATTTCTATAAATGAGGAAAATTAATTTTTTATATTATCAAATGAATGCATTTTTTAGATTCAATTATTACATATGTTTTCAAAACTATATAGAAATGTTTTATAAAAAATATTTTGATTTATATGATTTATATTACTTAAAAATAAAAATATTTTATATAAAATTGTATCAAAAATATTTATTCCATTCTAGTAATACGATAATATCAAAAGGTGCTTTTTTAGCAGAACTTGTATTTTTTCACTATTCACCTAAAAACCAACTATTTTAGAAAAAAAATTATAAAATAGAAATTATTATAATATTATTAATCTAAATAAAAAATGTTTTTCATTTTTTGAATAAGTAATATAAATTTTAAAAATTAAACATTGGAATAAAATTATTAAATACTATGAAAAATTGTTTTCATTACAAATTGACATTATCAAAAAGTAACTATTATTATTATAATTTCATATCAGTAACTATATAATTTTGTGTCAATAGATTTCTAACAATAAATATATTTTATTATCATTAATCATATTTCTATTTAAATAAACATTTATATGACATAAAAATTTTGTTTTTATAATTAATTTTCAATACAATAAATACTCCCATTACACATTTTAGGTAAAATAATTGAATTTCATTCATAATAAAATTAGTGTTTATTTTATATATATATATATTGCATACATTAGGTACTCCTAATAATTACATCTAATTCAATGTTTAGGTTTTAAGGATCATACTTAAAAATTTATATTTTGTCAAATTATATCATGGTTTCGATGGATTTCAGTGGTGCTTGTGGGGAATGATATTATAAAATTGTCATATTTAATGGTAATCATATAGTTATATATTTGCGTGTTATATATAAAGTAAAATAAGGAAGTTAAATCCTCGAAAAAAATGATGGAAATAATGTTTATGAATATGAATATTCTATAAGAAGAGAGACTCATGTCATTATAGATCTCATGAAATTGTTGTTGAACACTATTGATTATGAAAATATCAAGTAGGATTGGGGAAAAAAATTTTAAAGGAGAAGAAATGATAAAAATAGAATCAAAAAATCCTTACAGATAAAATATTATTTAAAGGGATGTTATAATTACTTGAATAAACTTTTGATGTTGAAACTAAGTAACCTATAATAGTTGAGATGTCTAGAACAACAATTAGGGTTAAATATGTACATGGAAATTCTCAATAGTGAATCTATTATTTCTAGAAAGTGATGTTTATAATTTAAAACCTGTATAAGTATATGGAACAAGATATTGAGAAACTAACTTCTACATTAATTTAAGATAAATTAATGAAATAAAAATAATCCATATTAAAGAACATGTATAATAATGATAGATATGATAGCATGTGAAAAAATATGTAATGATGTTTTCTTGAAAGAGTTGTGGATTTAATAAATGATTATGATTCAAGGGGAAAAATTAGTGTTTTGTAATTTTTGGCAAAAAATCATTCATATTTTAATACTGTATGTATTTACCTTGAGAAAATAATAAATCATCGGTAGGATATCTGATCTGAAAAATAATGTGTCTCCAATGAAAAATTCATTGAATCTAATTATCACAATTATGACTATTGGAAATTAGTTTGAATGGTTGTAGATTTTTTATAGATGTGAAATACTATGTAACTCTATTAAGAATTGGATAACAAGAAAAAAATTTTATTTTATAGTGAATTAAATGGAGAAGTATGTTTTGATGGAATATTATTAAGAGAGTCCCTTCATTGTTATAGTGGGATTAAAGTAATTTAAGATATATAGGTCAGGGATCTTTGATACTGGGTATTCTTCCCACATGATTGGAGAGGTCAAAATTTTTAAAGGCACTGAAAAAATAAAGGAGGAGCTATTATATCTAACAATGAAATTTTTTTGAGGATCATATGTGTATGAACTAATGAATCTAATTCCAAATGACTAAAATAAAAATATTTTTTTGGCTGTGTAAGATCTAGTAAATAACTTGGACAGTATTACACAACTCTATGTTGATGGAAATAAATTCATTTTTAATAACAACTCTTAAATTGTCCTAAATTCAATGAATATATTTTCATTATTGTAGGTGTGAGTTTTTATTAAATTTTTTATCCATAAAATTCATGTTATAAGAGATTTACATATATGTATGATCTATTGAATAAAATAATTGTCTCAAAAATGTTTTTAAAATTTCAAAATATGATTTTGTGAGAGACCATTCCATGCTAAAATGGGATGTATAATTAGTTTGTGACGCAAGCCTAAAATGGAAGTTGGTGTATTGGACACCCAAAAAATGTGGATATTTAGTCAACTATAACATTAGAACTTATATATTGAGATGAGTAATGATGAACAATTCAATAGTGGAGGGATATTTATTTCACATCCATCCAAGATGATTATAACTAATTTAAAAATTTTAGATTTAAAATTCACATTATTGAGGCTTTTTAGATATTTAATATTTTCAAAAGTAATGTTTAGAAATAAGTTCATGTCTATGTCAAGAACGTGAGGTTTGGTAATGGAAATGAGTATAAAAATAATTATTTTGAAATATTTTAACTATATAATTGAATAAAAAATAAATATTGAACATCACATACTCTATAATAAAATGGAATGAGTAATAGACAAAATTGAAGCACTGTGGACCTAGAAAGAACTATTTTTTTTGAAAATAATATTATAAATTTATTTTGGAGAGATATTGTGTGAACTGGAGATAAAATTCAAAATAAATTATAATAATTATCTGATTCATACAAGAACTCTATGAAATAATCTATTATAAGAATCCCTCAATCAAATAATTAATGGTTTTTAGAATCTATTGTTAAATAATGATGAAGAATAGAAATCTGGAAATTTTGAATAAAGAGATGATGAAATATCTTTTTTTGGGATACCTTTCCCATAGAAGTTGGTAATAATACTATATAAACAACCAAAACAGCATGGTATAGTGTTTTTATTTCAAAATCATTTAAAATCATTCCAATAAAGATTTATTTTTTGATGTTGAAGATGATAATAGTGGGTCTTAATACATGATGGTTCCGAAAAAACCAATTGTAGTATATGTTAGAAATGATAAAATTATGATTTATAGTGAATCATAAGTGACTAGTGATAATTAATTACCTATGGAATTTAGGTAGATGCGTCATATTATGATAAAGCATATTGATTATTATAAATTTTTTAGCTAATAATTTGAAACTATCCAAATAAGAACAAGGTTAAGACTTTATTACCATCCCACTCTTACCTCTACAGTTAGACATAAAATAGTTTCAACTAGAATTGAGAATGAAAAAAAATTTATTATATGATTGTGAAACTTGATCAAATAAGAAATTAATTTACTTTGGGGATAATATCATGTTATTGTAATAATAATATCATCGAAACTAAATTGGTTTTCAGAAATGAACATAATGAGAATGGTGAAGTCACAAGGAACAATGCTAGGATAGTTAATAACGATTACTCTAAGATGGAATGATTTGACCTTAATGAAACAATTAAACTAGTGACAATTCATGAGAACATTATAATGTTCTTGGAACTAACTACTCAAAAACATTACATTATATATCAAATGGCTATGAGATCTAACTTCCTATAAGTTGAACTTGATTAAATTATTTTTATTAAACAACCTGATAATTTAATTATTGATTAGGATGGGATCATTATATGTAGAATCACAAAGGAATTATATGGATTAAAATAGGACCTAATATTGTAGTATAACATGTTATATAGATTCTTGTTTATCATGATTTTTTGAAATAAAAAGATAACAGTAATCTCTATGAGAATGATATGACCTTAGGGTCTCTTATTATCATACTTTAAATGGAAGAATTAAATTTTATTGGTGAAATGGGAATACTTTTTTAGACATTAATATTCACATGAAGAGGCATTTTTATATGACTATATTAGGTGGGATTTCATATTTTTATGGATTTCAAATCATATTTTGGGATGAATATATTTTTACACCATACAAAAAATACTCTATCAATTTATTAATGATTTTGGAATGGTGGAATGAAAGACGATTTCTAATCCAATGATTGATGGTTATAATTTAACAAAATAAAAGGATTAATTATTTTTAAAATAAAGGGGAATATAGAAAACTATGTGGAAGCCTCATCTATGTGAAAATGTTTAGGCCAAACAATGTTTTTTCTATAACAATGTTTCCTAAATTTCAAAGTGGCCTTATGAAGTCTCACATGTTAGAATCTAAGTGATTAATGAGACACAGTAGGAATAAACTGAGCAATGAACAAATGTATAGAAGTAGTTATGATTCAACATTATATGTGCTTAGAGTTTCTCACAGTGAAGATGATTGTCTTAACATAATGTAAACTTTATACAAAACATTATAAAATGGTGAAATGTTTGTGGAATTGAATAAAAAGTTGAATTTTTTAGTGGCATTGAGAATAGATAATGGTAAGTACATAGTATCTACACTTTCTTATACCTAGATGAAATAAATATATGACTAAATTTCATACTTGGTAGTTTAGTTTTATAAACCACTATACATTTCTTATGATATCAATAGAAATATATATATATATATATATCAAATAATTTATCTTAACACTTTATATAAAAAACATTGATCTTATATATCATTTCATTAAATATAATATAACCATAGATGGTTTAGAAATCATGTTTGTTGGAACTAAAGAATAATTTACATAATTTTTTTTTGAAAAATCATTTCCAAAGTAGAGTTATCTTAATTAATTAGGTGAATTCTTGTTCATCCTTCCATTGTCACCTAAATTATTGGAGCAGGTTACCCCCTTAAGTATTTTTATTGGTTTTTAAAATTAGGATAGAAAAGTGTCTACATTATTTATGTGTTTTTTTAGTGTGGTGGAAAATAATTTCATAAATGAGTGTTGAATTACATGTAATGTAATACTGTTGCTGTTTCAAATGGGGGAGTTTTTGAGATAGGTTGAAGGTTAATGTCACCAATATCAATAGGTCAAACGTTTCCTATAACCAAGGGATTGAATTCTCTAATATATCTACATTACTATATAGTGTGGTAACATAATGAATTCCAGTTGATATAGGTAGTGATTTAATATTTTTATTTCTTTTAATTTACAGATATAAGTTATAATTATTAGTATCTTGAAAAATAATTGAAAAATGGTTGAAGGAAAATTAAATGTGGGGGTGTGGGGATTGTAGAACCCATTTGATTAGAGAAATTAATAATATATTTTTTAATATTGTATTTATATTTATAAAAGTCATCAAATTTTTTAATGAGATTTATAGTCATTGAGAGGCTAGTGATGTGGGATGAAATGGTTCGAAAATTGAATAAAAATTCTCAGATTTTTTATTTCATGTATAAATTATCTATGTGCAGATATCATAAGGACCATTAAATATATGCATAAATGTCTCTTCAACTTGTATTCGTAATAAATGGAAAAACACTATATACATAAGAATGAATTCAACATATATGTAAATATTAGTCTATATGGAAGTGTGATTCTGATGTTTGAAATGATGAATTTTGATGTGCATAATAATCATTCAGTTCTATATATTCATTTTATGATATCTGTATAAACATGATTTATTCTGCTTCATATGTATCCAAATATTCTATGTAAACATCAACCTCCCATCCATGTATGTATTACTAAATTCATAATGATGATCTAAATTTATTTAAACATAACATTGAGATACATAAAGATGATTTATTACCCTGTGTAACAATGAATCCATTCTATGTTTGTATCTAGACTTAGTAAAAATTATTTGTTTCATGAATAGTAATTTTTAGAATAAATAAAAACTCCATGATGATAAACCTAATAGATAATAATTAAAAGGTCAATTTTTTTTTATTAAATCTATTTAAATATTTCTTGATTCTTAGATCATGTAGAAAAACAATTTCATGGGAAGAATCTAGTGGGAGGAACTCAAAATAAAATTGTGCCAATTTTGAAAAATAATGGTTTTTAAGTATGATGATGATTTGATGATACTCATTCCCATAATGACTATAAATAATTATAATTTGTTAAATTTGTGTTCATATTTATAGTTTTGAATAAATTAAAACAGATTTTGTGACATAATTTGTGTTATGTAGATGCTAGTCTATTGGATACCTAGGCATGTAGGAATGAAAGATAATTAATTTTGTGTATTGTGGATTTTAAATGAGTTTCATTAGTTTGAAGGTTCATTTTTAGGAAAAAATATGACAATATGTGTAATTTTGGAATATTTTGGATAGTATACAGGCCCTTGTGATATAGTTCATGGGATATTTACAACAAAAAAAACTAAAGAAATAATAATTTTATTTTTATAATTATGCTTTTGGGTTGGAGGCATAAAATTATTCTTAGTATCCCATTTTGGATCATTAAAATGAATAGAGAAATCATATTATACTGATCAGAGAAAATTGGAAATTCAGTGGCCGTTGAAAATATGAGTTAGTGGGGAATAATTAAATTAATATTTCATTTTTTTCACATGTTATGAAAGTGAAATAACATGTATGAAAAATAACAATTTGAGACTGAATTCGAGGTTGTTTGTGAGTGAAATTCAATACTAAATCTAGCTAAAAATGTCATGTTGAGAAGGAAAATAAGATGAAATTCAAAAAAAAATTCTATGTATAATTAGTTGATAATTATACTGACCTATTCTTAACTTATATGGATATTACATAATTTTAGATATATATTCAGTATATTAAAAAATACTTTTCTAAGGAACCTAATAGTTTCGTGCCTTTGTAATCCTGAATACCAAATCATATATCATATTGAAAGATATTCAAAATCTCTCATAAATATCGCAACCTTTTGTACTTCAACCGTGAACCCTTCTTCGTAACCTATTAAAAGGATACAAAATAAAGGGTTGAGCTCCAAATCTAAACAAGGGTAAACAAGGGAGATATGTATGTATAATCATGATAATATGGGTATGATAACATGATCATGAAATTATAAGATCATACCTTGCATATCAAAACTATATACTTTAATCATGTATAATAATAGAAATTAAAAAGCCCTGATCCATTTTGATATAAATATCCTGAGCCATAAAATCATAACATAGGAATAAAACATAGAACTGTTGTAGAAACATAATAATATGATATGATTCTCATTGTAGAAAAGGAATCACTTCTATGACCATCTTGGCAGTATGGGTTCACTCCCCATACAATCTTGGTTGTCATTTTTCACTCCCATGGACATCTTAGTAGCATGAGTTAGCTCTTGATACCATCTTGGTTGTCATGGTTCACTCCCATGTCCTTCTTTGTTGCTTGAGTTTACTCATCATACCATCTTGGTTGTCATGATTCACCCTCATGGTCGTATTAGATGTCTAGGTTTACTTCAAAGACCTTCTTTTTCTATATAATGAGATATAAATCTATACCAAATGCATTGGAGGGAGATATAGGTCCCACCCATTTCATAGTAAAATCATACCTACATGTGTCACAAAATCATAAAAAAATCATATTTTATCCCATTTAATTATATTGGTATCATACACATGTAAACATATTAGAACCTGTGGAAAATATATAGGTTTTGTAATCATTTCATCGAAATCATAACATGAGAAAGAGGAATAGATTTGATAAATACATAAATCATTAAATAGAAAGTAATTTCATTTAGTCCATGACAAAAACCATAATCCATTAAAATAAAGTACATGAATGGAACATCTAGATCATTTATTATAAGGGAATGAAAATCATCAATAGATGACATTGTAGATGGAAAATAATTTGGAAATATTATTCAGAAACATATCTTGAGGAAAATATCATTTCTTCTATGGAAAATTATTTCTAACACGTAAAACCATTTGATAATAATTTTCATATAAAATAACATTAAAATATATAAAGAATGATTGAAATCATTTGAAAATATTTTTCCTTGAAAACTTATAAAATAATCATCTAAATATTTTAAAAACCTTTTTCTTAAAAAACACATTGAAAACATATAATGAAATCCTGAAAATGTTTTAAAATTAATTTATATTCAAATCATACAAAATACTATTGGGAAAATTTGGGAATCCATTTTCATTAAATTTATAAGGGATTCTAAAAAATATTTTGAAAACTATTTTCTTTGAAAACTTACAAAATAATTATGAATACATTTTGAAAACCATTTTCTTTGAAAGCATATAAAAAATTTTTGGAAAAAATTTTAAAACCATTTTCATCAAAATATCTTATAAAAAAATTTCGGTAAAAAATATTCCATTATAGATTAAAATAAATCTTTAAAATATTGACAACCAATAAATCCATACATGTTGTAAGAGTTAAAAGAACATTCTTTTTCCACAAAAAGGATAGAAAATTGCCTCATTCGGAATGTGAATAGAATATTCCATTGAAAACATCGGTAAAAGAAAAAAGGGTAAAACATTATTTCGATGATCAAATAATATTAGTAGAATATTCTTCGAAACCCTTTTTAGTGAACATGGTTTCCAAGTAACACACATTTTTTACTAAAGAGAGGGTAATTTCAGGATTTTATAAAAAACATTTCTTAAACATATTATGTACAAAAGAGTATCAAATATTAAGACTACATGAATAATTGAAAAATATCTAGAGGATAATAAATTTCATGATTTTCTTGAGATATGGAACATAATAAATCATGAAAGTAAGATTTAACATAAACAATATCGAAAAGTAATGAGATTTCCACAATAAATTCCTGTAACTTGGTAAACTGGGATCATACAATCCATGTAAGAAAATAAAATTATAAGAACCATAAAATATCATGAAAATAAATATAATAATGATATAACGTGTAAAATTGAATTATATACACCTCAAAAAAGAGTTTATGTTCATAACAAAACATGAGTCTCATTGATGGAAAATTGAGACAAAACATTTCTACCGATTTGGTAACTTATTAAACATATACCACAATAATGAAAGATCATAAAAAGGATACATGAATACCGATATATTTAAGTATAATATTCATGGAATATAGTCATGTGAAGTACATACACCACATAAATTGAAATAGTGGTGAACTTTTCATGTATCTTAGGAAAATAAAAAGTGTTATGAAATCCCTTTACCTTGGATCTTGAATCTCATCATACTCATTATAACAACCAATATAAAAATATTAATTTATTATAAATATTTTAAACAACCATGTTCTTGTATCTAATACAATAAATTTTTTTTATTATGACTATATATTACCCTCTTGTTAACCATCCTATGTTATAGTTTCACTTCGAGTAATATTAACTTTGTTTTTCATATGTGTCATAATTTGTTATATTGGTAGTACATATACTGATATCAGGATTCCAAAATGTAAATAATGATATAAATATAATTTATATAGTTTTTATTTGTATTATAACATCCTATATAATATATATTTATGAAATATAATACACCATTCATGGAGACGGTTGACCGTATATACACATGAACGCTATTTCAGTTTTATTTTCGTGTTGAGATAATGAATTTAAAAGGTATATATAAATAGATTAATATATTTATATAATTATTATTATAGATATATGATATCATATATATCATATATATTCACTAAAATCACAACTAATACTATCCATTTATATTTTTAATGAATCATATCGCTTTGAGGGGTAGTAGTCCACATTTCCTCAAACAAATTTATCGTATTTACATAAGATGGAAGGAAAAAAGGTATGTTCGAAATAAAAAATATTGGAGAATTAGGACATTATAAATATAATATATATCATATATAAACACATTTTCCTTCATAATGTCCATCATGATAGTCGGTAATGAAAAAATGGACAATCATCATTTCGTGACGAAGTAGTTTGTTGTACACAGAAACAGTATGTTTGTTACCCAATAGATGGAGGTGTGTGTTTGTGTAGGTGTAAAAAATTACATAAAAACAACCAATTATATTTATAATATAATTTATTTTCTATAATCATCGAATAAATATATTTTTATTAGACGGAGAAGTAAAATAATAGAAAGGACTTGAGAGAAGATGTTACCTCTTAATCGGGTGACTCATTTTGGTTTGTTCCAAAAGGATTACTTGGATTGCCTTATTCCCAAGGTAAGCCTTATAGGAGGAATGTAGGATTTATTTAATGTTTATTATGTAGTTATTTTAAAAAATTAAGATTTTTTATAGGTGTGACGAAGTGGTAGGGGTGGTGTATTTTTATTGTGAAGGAAGACAACCCAATGGGAATTTTTAGAAACTAGTTAGGTGTACCCATGTTCTTAACAAAAAAATAATAAAAATACAAATAACTCAATAATTGAAGTATTATTACTGATATACATACATAAAATCTATTTTTAAAAGTTTATAGATCATTTTGTCCCTTAATTTTAAGCTATAGTCCCTAATTAAACTTAATTTGGCATCAATCATTGGGATTAAATCTTAACATGATTACTAATCATTTTGTTAAAAAATTAACTAATACTTATTAGAATCTAAATATTATGATGAATAAAATTTTTAATTTTTTGGTTTTCAAAATTCCAATCACATATGTGGAAAAATTAATATTAATGCCAATTTCGAAGATGGGACAAAATAACATTTTTTTAAAGTAGAAAAACATTCCAAAGGTTGTTATGATTTTGTATTAAATTTAAATTTTAAATTGATTATAATGAATTAAATTGTATTAAGAGACTCAATATTTATAATATTTGGAATTTAAAAAATTTATAATATCATTTACCAATAATAATTAATCCAAAATGAATTTTTTTACTAAAAAGTAGTATTTTTCACTATTCATTAAAAATGACGTTTCTTAGAAAAATACAAAAAATTCAACCTAGGATAATTTATTTTTTATGAATTCAAAAATTATGTTTATTTTATAAAATTAAATTTCTAAATGTGTCTAAAATTAATTTTATTATTAAAATTATTTCATTTAAGAATCCAATATTTTTAACAAAAAATGCCTTTTCAAAAAATTGTATTTTTCATTGTCTAAATGTTTTATTATATAAAAAATTATAAAAAATATTTGAAATGTATTTATTACTATTAATATAACTATTTTTTAATTTCTTTTTTATAATTATCTAATTTATATAATTATGTTTATAAAAAAAAGATGTTTCCTAGAAACTCGGTGTGGTGGGCATCACACGCCATGTCGTTGTTTTATGTAACATAGCCAAGTCATTATCCAAGTTGGTGTTGTATGTAACATATTCCAAATTTGTTCGATGTGGAGAAATTGTTTGAATTAGTGCGTTGGTATAGATAAATGAAAATTTAATTTATTATGGTAAAAAATAATTGTGACTTTAATAATATTTCTTTTTATATTCCATCAGTTTTCATATTTATTTATAATTAATTGGTAACCATTGAATTCATATTATTTTTTGTAACCCATATATTTTTATACATTATTTAACATTATTCATAACCACTAATTTAATGTCATTTTTTATCTTATCATTTCAGATAATTCTATTTTAATAATATATTATTGTTCTATAAACTTATGTCTTGCATGTTATGCAAGTCATCGAGGAAAGTCACTGTTGTTTATAACACAAGCTAACCTTGGTCTTCTATTTGGAGAAAAAAATTGTTTCCATTGTGTGTAAATCATGATTAACATGGTGTTGTGTATAACATAATCACAAAAAAGTGCTTTAATAAAATGAAAAATCATTAGTGTTTCATAAAATGTAGAATTTAAAAGAAATGATAAATTAATTTGAAAAAAATAGTTCACAAAATCTTGGGCTGTTACATTATATACCCCATAAAATTAATTTCTCAGATGAAATTATTCTAGGTTATCAATGGTTTAATATATGTAATCCTCATTCATAAAAACCCACATCATACAAATTAATTTTAACTCTTCCTTTTAAATGGGAAAGTTTAAACCATAACGATTACCCAAAATATTATATAACTAGGTTTCCATATAGGAAAACATAGTTTATGAGTGAATATTTGACATGGAGTAAAAGAATAAATATTTATCAGGAGTGATTGAGGTTATCAATCCCAAACAATTGAATGATCAAAAATAATTAAGGGCCTAATAGTCATTAATCTGTGATGATTTTTAATTCCATTTGTTCAAAAACATTTAATGTATTAGGTCAACACATTTTTTATCATTATCTTATATTTGAGTAATTATTATATTCCCCATGAATATAAGGATATATACTTAAAATAAATGTTTCTTCAAACAAAATTTCATTCTTTGGTTTTGCTATTATTTATTTATAATTCATTCATTACTTCAAGGAATGGATGTACATATATTAACATTGATGCCTAAAGCACTAAAATACACTTTTAAAAGATTCTAAGGCCCTAAAATAATGAAAGGTATAAATATTTATCTTTTTATATCAAAAAAACTAATATTTTTAATCATAAAAAGAAAAACTATTGTTTCATCATAAATATTTATTCATCAAAAAATAAATATACATTAACAAGGACATTACGTAGGCCAATGGTAGGTATGAAACCCTTATTGTCCTTCATTGATGGGTTTAAGACCAATGAACTTACTGGACATGATTTTTTTTCACTCAAAATACATGATATCTTTTTGTAAAATCAGAATAATATAATTTCCGAAATATATACGATAGACATCTATAATGTTAGGTAAATCACTAAATAGACATTTATCTAAGGTTTTTAAAAAAAATAAATGAAAAATAATTTCTCTAAAGTTTAGTATAAATGTTTCAGTATTGTATAACCTTATAATCCTTATAAAGGATGAAAATAAAATATCATATAAATAATGTGAAGAAACTAGATTAATATTGATCCCCCATAAATCACAAATTAACTCTTGGTTTTCACCTTGTAAACATGTGAATACCCATGCGGTAAATTATCTTGGTACGTGGTAAGAACATGAATTACCATAAATATTTTATGAAATAATGAATTATTCAATATTCCCAAGTATATTTGATCTATTTACCAAATACATAAATGTTTTAAACATCATCTTTGATGACATATAACACTTTGTGAACAATCAGCTCTAGGGTAATCTATACAACCCAATTTACATATTCATAACCCTCATATCTTTATCCAAAAAGTATTATCATAAAATAATGAATATATTAAGGGTTTCCTTAGCTTTAAAAAATATAACCTTGTCATGAATTAAATTCACTAGTCCATAAGGAACATTCAACATAAACTTGTAAATATTTAGCAAAAAACATATGTAAAACAATCCATGTATACCACATCATTCATAATTTTTCTAAAACCAACTACATGAAACCTTGATTAATTCATCCTTAATACAATAAAAATTCTTACAAATCATATTACATAATACTGATTTCCTTTCATATTGCATTCTTAGTCTCTTCATCATAAGCACTATAACCATTATCCACACCACCTTGCTGATTTTCTTAAGGATCATTCCTCTTAAGAGATTGATTATCATAATATCCATTTACTCCAAACATAAAAAACGTAACCTTAAATGATGACATAGGGTGGAAAATATTTTCATCCATTTCTTTAACCAAACTCAACAATATTTCTTTTAGTCACTAAAATGGTGTCCTTCATTTCCATAGTCTAAAAATCTTCTTGTTCATTAATTAAATTATCTTAGTTGATTCTTTTCACATTCCAGACACAAGGATAAAAAAATATTATTTCCCCCATGGTATCCATTATCCCAATTCTTAGAAAAATCCTTCTTTGTCTTCCTTGGTGAGTCTTGGAGTTGTTTAAGGTACACATTGTAAATCTTGTTCCTTGAAAATCGATTGTGAATGATAACAACATATTTTTCTCTAGTGATCATACCACTGGACTTCTCATCATAAACTTTTCCATCACATTCAAAGTTAATCCAGTTCTTTCCAGTTCCTGCCATGGACTAAAACTAGAAGCATAGTGTGGGAATTATTTATCATAGTATAAACCATTATATTCAAGGAAAGATTTACTATTTGTTTTTCTAAATCGGGACACCTTTTTTAATATACATAACACGAGGTTCATTCTAGGTTAGTCATTTCCAAAATATATATAAATCCATCAGGATGGTTCATGAAGATTCTGTGACCATAAAAATAATATCCATTTGAAGAGAAAAACTAATTGTGAAGCAAGACAAATTTTTTTGTACCATATTACCCCCACTCCCACCCAAAGCATCTTGTCGTTGTCCATACATTTAGGTACATCTGTTCTAGAGACACATCCACTGGTAGTATCCAGACATGGATGTAATTCTAGGAAACAACTAACATTACCATTTAGAAAATTTGGGGACATTTTGATAAATACTTAATCATCCTTATACTTATCTATAGAATCATTAAATATATACTTTTTTTATCTCACTAAATTTTTCTCATCATAGTTTCCAATGAATTATTTGACCATAAATTTAAAAAAAACAATAATAACCCCATTCATAACATGGTTCGATATTATATAATTTTAGATATATATTTTGTACATTAAAAAATTACATACCCAAGGACCATAATTTTTTAGTGTCTTTAGAAATATGGCTAAACAATATTCTGTCTTGGTAAAAGATCATAAAAACATCATAAAAATATCTCTACAATTAATAATTTGACAAAGAACCTTATTTTAATCCTGGTAAAAGAAAACATAATAAAGTGGTGAGATCAGATTCTAATTATGGGTAAAAAAGTTAGATATGTGATCATAATCAGGAGTATAAGGGTATGATAACATGATCAAGAAGTTATAAGATCATACCCTACATATAAAAGATCATATACCTGAATCAAGTAATAAATAATGGATGTTCATAAGACATGACTCATAAGGAAATAAATAACATAATCCATAAAATCATTACATAGGAATGAAACATGTAATTGTGGTAGACACATATGAATATAAGATAATTTCATTAGTATCCAAGGGATATCCTCGAAGACCATCTTGGAATTATTGGTTCACTACCCAAACCATCTTAATATTCATGGATCCATCCCATATCCATCTTAGTAGCATGATTCTACTCCTTATACGATCTTGGTAGTCATGGTTCACTCTCACGTCCATATTAGTATCATGATTTCACTCCTCATACCATCTTGTTAGTCATGGTTCACTCTCATGGCCATATTTGTAGTCAAGGCTTACTCCCAAGACCATCTAAGTATATCTCAATAAATATAATCATTTTCCCAATGCATTGGAGGGAGATATAGGTCCCACACATCAAATAGTGAAATCATACTCAGATGTGCAAAAAAATCATAAACCATCAGATATTGACCCATGTAATTAAATGGTTATCATAAAAAAGAAGGCATATTCTATCCTGTGAATAAAATTTTGGATTCATAATCATTTCATTAAAAGCATAACTAATGAAATATAAATAGATTTCATAATCATATAACTCAAGAATGAGAAACAGATTTCATAAAGACCATAAAATTATGAATAACCCATTCATTTAAAGGATATTAATGGAATCTTTAGATCATTTCCTAGAAGTGAATGAGAAAAATCATTGGATATCATCTTAGATGGGAAATAATTTTTTAATGTCATTCGAGAACATTTCTTGTGGAAAATGTCATGTCTTCCTTGAAAAAGGATTTTTAACACAAAAAGACATTGGATAATAATTCTCATATAAAAATACCATAAAAATTATAAATAAGAAATGAAATCCTTTAAAAAAAAATTTCATCGAAAACATATAAAATAAGATTCAAATCATTATAAAAACATTTTTCTTAAAAAAACATTGAAAACATATAAAGAAATACTGATATATTTTTTAAAATGAATTTTATTGAAATCATACAAAAACATATTAACAATTTTTTGAAATGATTTTGGTTGAAAATATAACAAAATAAGCATGAAAATGTTTGGAAAACCATTTTCTTTGAAAACTTATAAAATATGATAGAATAAATTTTGAAAACCATTTTCTTTGACAACATATAACATAATCCTAAAAAAACATTGAAGGACAATTTCAATGAAAATATATTTTAAAAATATTTTTTAAAAAAACCTTTAAACATGAAAATAAATCATCAAAGGATTTATGACATACAAATATACCGTTTTCGTACAATGTAAAAAGAACATTCATTTTGCACAGTAAAAAGGGTTAAAAATTTACTCCTTCAAAAAGTGACAAGAATATTCATTTGAAAACATTGATAAAATAAAAAAGTGTAAAAATTTATTTTATTTATTATATTATATTTGTAAAATATTCTTGAAAACCCTTGTTAGACAATAAGGTTTTGAAGGAACATTGGTTTTTTATCGAAGATAGGGTAAATTCGGGCATTATTAAAAAAACATTATTAACTATATTATGTACCATGGAGTAGAAAATGGCATAACAACAGGAATATTGCATTAATAACTAGATGAGAATAAAAGTCATGAAATACTTGAGATATGAAACATAATAATTCATCAATGTAATCCTAAACATAATCAATCTCAAAAAGTGTCGAGATTGTATCAATAAACATTTATAACTTGGTAATGTGGGATCACAATATCCATGTAAGAAAATTGAATTTCATGAAGCATAAAATATCATAAAAATTATTAGATTCATGATACAACATGTTAATTGGAATTATATACACCTAAAAAAGTGTTTAGGATCATAACCAAACATGAGTCTCAAAGAAGGCTAATTTAGATAAAACATTTATACCGACTTGGAATATTTTGAAACCTAGTCCCCATGAATGAATGATAATAATATGAATATGTGTATTCTGAAGCACTTATTTATAATATTCTTATAATAAAATCATGGTCATTACATACAACATAAAAAAGGAAATATTGATAAACATAACATGTATATCACAAAAATAAAAAGTGAGATGAGATCCCCTAACCTCGGGTCTTAACTATCACTTCACTCATTCCAACCACCTGTATAATAAATATGAATTTTTTATAATTATTTTTTTGAACCAAATTATTATATATAATAAAATATAAGGTTTAATTATTACATTATATTACTTTCTTGTTAACCATCCTATGTTAACGTTTCACTTCGGATAATATTCTCTTTGTTTTTCATGTGTATCTTACTTTTTTATATTGTTTGTACTTATAATTATAGCATGATTCTAGAATTTATACAATGCTATAAATATCATTTATATGATTTATATGTGTATTATATTAATATATTTAATATATTATTTTTATTCTGAATACACCATTCATGGAGACTGTAGGTCGTACAAAAGCATGAACGCTATTTCTGTTTAGTTGTCATGTTAAGAGAACGAAAGTTAATGGAATATATATATATATATATATATATAATTATTAAATTAGATTTATGATATCATATATATCATATATATTCTCTAGAACCATCCTTAATACAACCCCTGTTTTGTTTGAGCGAATCATATCTCTTTGAGGGGGCAGTAGTCCACACTTCCTCAAAAGAATTTATAATATTTCCATAAGATATAAAGAATAAAAGATTGTTACAAAAAAATTACAGATGAATAAAAAAATTATAGATATAATATATATCATATATAAATATAGTTTCCATCATAATGTCCACAATGACAGGTTGTAATGAAAAAATGGAAATCATTATTTTGTAAGGCTGTAGTTCACCGTACACAAAAACAGTTTGTACGTTACCGATTAGATATATGTGTGTGTAATTTTATGTCAAACCATTTACATATAAACATAATAGATTATTTAAGATAATGTTTTTTCATATAATCATAGAATTATGTTATTTGGAGTGGGTGTAGAGGAAAATTAAATAAAGGACTTGAGAGAAGACATTACCTCTTAATCAGGTAACATTGGTTTTTGCCAAAAGACTTCCTCAGATTGAGGTATGCACAAGGAAGGATTATAAGATGACGATATGATTTATGGTAAGTGGATTGGTATGTTCATGGACAAAATTTATATGTTTTATAGTTTTGAGTAAGTGGTATAGGTGGTGGGTTTTAATGGGTAAGGAAAAAAATTACATATAATTTTTAGAAACAAGTAAGATGTAGACATGTTATTACCTAAAAAAAATAATAAAACACATAATAATCAATAATGGAACGTTTATGGATGAATTTTGGACATATAATTGGTGTTTTAAAAGTTTATAGATCATTTTGGACCTTAATTGTAAGTTTTATTCCATAATTAATCTTAATTTGGCCATAATCGTTGCGATTAATTTTAATAACTTTTACTAATCATTTTTGTCAAAAATTAGCTTAGTATTATTAGACTATAAATTTTATATGCAATGAAATGGTGTATGTATAACTTATATACTCAAATCATAAACCAAGAATAATTTATATTAATCCTAATCCCAAAGAAGGTATGAAATAACAGTTTATTGAAGTAGAAAAATGTTCATAAGTTTGTTACGATTTTGTATTCAATTTCAAAGAGAAACTAATTATAATAAATTTAGTTGTATTAATATATGTAATATTTATATAAATTTAACGTAAATAAAATTTATTATACCATTCAAATTTAATAATTAATTAAACAAAAAGGCAATTTTTAACTAAAAAGTAGTATTTGTTACTATTCATCAAAAAACGTTGTTTCTCTGAAAAATACAAAAAATTCACCATAAGTTAATATTAGACATTATGAATAAATAAATGAATTTTATTTTTTCAAATTAAATTGATAAATGTTTCTTTAATTAATTTTATTATTAATAGTTGTTAATTTAAGAAAACATTATTTCTATCATAAGAGGACTTTACCAAAAATCATGACATTCATTATAAATATATTTTGTTTATATAAAACCATTATGAAAAATATTTGAAAAATAGTTATTACTATTCCTATAAATAATATTAATTTCTAGGTTATAATTATCTCATTTAAATAATTATATATATAAAATATGTTTTATATAAACTCATTGTTGTGTGCACCGTACGCCAAGCCGGTTTTGTATGTGATTTATGCCCTGTCATATGCCAAATCGGTAATGCATGTAACATACGCCATATTAGCTCGATGTGAAAGAAATATCTGA
Organism: Viscum album; assembly: GCA_963277665.1. Classification (NCBI taxonomy): domain Eukaryota; kingdom Viridiplantae; phylum Streptophyta; class Magnoliopsida; order Santalales; family Viscaceae; genus Viscum; species Viscum album. The sequence continues at coordinate 248,861,832 of OY728126.1, read as the reverse complement.
CTTAGATTATTTCTATACATAAATGAAAATTTAATTTATTAGGGTAAAATCGATTTTTGACCATAATAATATATCTTTATATATTCAATCAGTTTTCATATTTATTTATCATCAATTAGTACACTATATATTCATATTATATTATGTAAACCATATATTTTTATATATTATTAAATAATATTAAATAATATTTAATATAACATCAATTTATTATCATCTTTTATTATGTAATTATATTTTAATAATATATTATTGTTCTATAAACCTTGGTCTTGTGTGTTATTCAAGTCATCAACGATAGTCATTGTAGTGTATAATGCATGATAACCTCTATGTTCCATGTTGATAAATCCAATGTTTATGTTGTGTGTAAAAAAATATTAACATGGTGTTTCATATAACTCAATAAAAACATTATTTTTTAATACAATAAACTATCTTTTTTGTTTCATGAAAGGAAAAATATCAAAAAGGATAATTATTTCTGGAAGAAATAATTCAGAAAATCTCAAGATGGTACAAGAGTAAATGGATCATTAATTTTTAATCATTAGGTAAATTATAAATAAAATATTCACGATGAAAATGAGAAAATTATTTTGGATTTTCTCTTTCTTTCTCAAATAGTAATTTCTTTAATAAATATATGAAACACCAAACATTTAAAAGGATACCTAACCAATTTGGTGGTTCTGCATTACATTGTAACTCTTGAGGGATAGTAGAATATGCGTGAGGTAGTGTATGCAATATGATATAAGGGAATATTATAATAACTTCCCTAACTAAATGTGCTAACAAAATGATTTAGTTCATAATATGTACCAAGGGATAATAACATACTAAATCATGGAATAATCTCACACATTTGGACTGAACCTTGTAAAAACTCTTGAGTACTTCGCTCATATTTTTATTCCTATCATTTATATGAGGTTATGTATAATGTACTAGATAGATTAATGTTCTGAATAAAATTAATGTTTTATTTCAAAGGCCAAAATTATAAAAAGAGAGATCTGTTGACCCATAGATCCCCTCTAAAGGTATCCCATTAGTCCATAACGACCCTCTGGTAGTTCACCCTCTATTGATAAGTGCATTAAATATTGTGCACATATTAATGTGTTTTAAAATAATTATTCTTCAAAAAAGGAAACATGGATTAATTGTCGTCTTTATTCACATGATTTTATTAACTATAGTGAAATATAACTGGATTTATAGACTCATGGATGTGGTGATGGTTAGTACAATATTATTTTTACTGGTCTTGCAAAGATATTGTGAAGAATATATTGAATATAATTTAGGTGACATATAAATTGAGGTAGAAGGTACATAAAATTACATAATTAATATATAAATTTATTAATTATATGATTTTAGATTAGGGGTAATATTGTGCACATGAAAAGACATGGTAAATGGGATATTTATTTATATGAGGTGAGGATATTAAGTCGTGATCATCTTATGAGGAGTTTTATGGGGGTTATTACCTAATTCATTTCCACTGAGTGCTATGGTTCTTATGCGTAAGACTTGATAGATTCAAATTTTAACCATATAGGATTTATGTACTAAAAAAATGTTACATTGAAGTGGGAAGAATATATGTGATATGATAATTCTTAATTAGGCCATTAAACTACGGATGAGATTAATTTGGGATTTTTTGAAATAGTATTAGTTATTATTTACCAAAGAGGGGTGCCTTATAGGTATCATTTAGGGATAAATTAAACATCCATGAGAGGATTATATTGATAGAGAATAGTGTTCTGTTATGGTTTCCTTTTGAGATAACCACCCTATAGTGTGTCTAATGTGGTGGTTTGAGTATGGTTAGTTTGATAATAATAATTTTTAGGTAATAACTACCTAATATGTAACTTATTCGTTGGGAATGGTCTATTTAACTAACCATTATTATTATTTATTGTCTAGGAGGTCTAAACTATAAAATATTAAGAACATTATGATATTTTAAGAATAAATAATATCATAGATGTGCGAGATGTATTGGGTATGAATTTGGGATCTAAAATAGCTAGTGGTGTATGCCTAATGAATGGGTTGTGCATGTGTTGGAAATGGTCATCTAGTAAAGTAGTTTGAGTGAAATACTTCATGTTGTTAATTATATTATTTGTTTATCAGGTGGATAGTCATAAAGGTTACATTCCACAAGAGGTGAAATGGCATATATCATAGGGATACTTTTTGAGCAAGGAAACACTTATAATTGAGTTTGTGATTGTAATTATCTTGAAATATATTTGTGAATGTAATTATCTGGGGTTACCTTACTGTTACATGTGACTATTTTATACACTAATTATTGAGAGGGGATATTTTGGGGTTATAGGTGACAATAATTTGAGCTTGTTATCATGATAAGATCTCTTAGGGAAACATGTGATAGTATATTAATCATTTTATTAATAGTGGATTTTTAGGGAATTGATTTCCCAAAATACGAGCCTCCTATTAAGTGTGGGTCTTTGTAGAATTTAAGTGATCAGTATTTGAGCATGTTATTAGTTTATGATATTCATGGGTTCTATATCAAATTAATATTTCCTACTCATGATAAATGCATTGATTATACTGTGATTTATCATGAAGCCTTGTTTATTCTATGGTGAAACACCATAAAACAATATTCCCATATGGTGTTAACTAATTTACCTTAGTTTTTCCTTGATCATCTATGAATCATTCCATTTTTGAGATGGCTAAAGAATGTATGGATTGATCATTAGTGTGTCATCACATGCACTCGATGGTTAAGTTTGAGGGTGTATGTGTTTGTTTATGAATTTATTTCAAATTATAAATGAATGAAAATATATTTTTGTTATTTTATAGTAAAATATTAATGTTGACCTATCATGTTTTATTCTTACAGCCACATGTACACCATGGTGGATACGGAGACTTTATATTGGGATGTAAGTTAGGGTGAAGGACTTAAATTAAAAGATAAGATAGGTGGGGACTTAAAAAGGCATGGTTACAAGTCCTATGTTATTCATAGTGTTGTATTTTGACTATCAATAACATTTTATTTGGATATATTTTTACTTCATATAATATAATTCTATTTGGAAATATTTACTAGTATGTAGAAATGTATGAGCTATAATAGCTCCATATTGTTATAAAATAGTGTATATTATATTTTTATTTTATGAATTAAACTATAATTCCAAATTTTACTCCACTATTTAATTATTATATATTATTTCACCTATTAACGTATAAATTCATACTATCATATTATGAGTACATTCTACCTATGTATTTTCATCATACTCACATTCCTATTTTAAAGACATTGGATTTTGGGGATGCACACCTAAGGTCAAAAAGTGAAATTTATCAAAAACTATTTATGTTAACCAAAATGAGGATTTTAAATGGATAATTGTTTTTTGTTACTCTATCATTTGGTCTAAATCAGTTAATTACATGATTAAAATAATTAGAACCAATTCAGAGTTAGATCCTTGAATATAAAATGAAAAATTGTGTACACTAACTTATTTTAGAATATATTTTCTCCATTATATGAGGTGGTATATTTATTCACATACTGTGCCGAAAAAATGAGGATAAATCCACTTATATCTAAACTCAACCCATAATATTTTGAAAAGAAAATAAGAAGGATAAGAAATTATTTTGTAATTTTTCCACGTAATGTGAGTAATAATAACAACACATGGATACTTTATTATAGGTTATCACCAAAAATATTTGTAAATTTAATTTTACTGAGTAATATAATGAGATACGTTTATTTAATTGTTCGATTTGGAAACAATGGAGCTTAAAAAATTAATGGTGGTGAAAAAAATATATAAAGAGAGGTATTATTGAATATCAATGTTCACTTTATAGATGGACCTCAATACCACCTATGAAGTATGAGTTAATTTATGGATGATAAGATTATATCCATAATAAATCACAAGGTATTCTTGATTAACATAATCAATTAATATGAATCGTTTCAATGAATAATAATTAAAGATAATTTTTATCTAGTGTAAAATAAAGAGAGATCATGATTTTTTATATTGGGTGAATAAAAAACTTTTGGAATAGATGGTTTAGACATATTCCCAAAATAATAGTAATAAAATATCAAAAATTAAATCTGATATAGATATTCCATTCCCTAGAAGAGATTGTTAAATGTAATATGATGCATATATTATACATATGATAATGTGAAATCATTGTAAATTTATGATATAATGATCCTCATATTTGATTAATTTTAATCATACTAGAATACGTGGTCCCATGAAATATATACAAAAAATATTGGAAAGTAATTTCATATTATTTGAAGATTATTATTGAAATGATATTGTAAAATGATCATATAAATTAAAAATTGGCTGGTATTTTATTAAAAGGTATCAAATTCTAAAAAAATAAACATAGAGAATATTGAAAATTTTAGGATTAGATAATGGTATTAATCACACCTCCATTGATATGAAGTTCTAATTATATAATCATTTAATAAAACATAATGTTTTGTTTATGATAAATCTATAGTAAAATGGAGTTATTGGGTTATTCAATCATATAGTGAATATCATAGAAAATATGTCACTTTTCCAAAGTGCTACCTCAAGGAAATATTGTTAAGAGTTTGTATAAGTCATTATATTCACAAAAAATAGTTATTTTTAGGTTTGAGATATGTGTCAAGGATCTATTTCATCTTTGAAAAAAATTATAATATCTAGAAGTGTTATTTTAAAAAAAAGTTACACAAGGGGACTTTGCTGATCTAGTAGATGAATATGTATTTCTTGGGTTTTAAAATATAATAATGATTAAAATTATTTAATAATATTATTATATAAATCCTTTAAATTAGTGTTTTCAAATCCAAGAAGGATAAATCTAAAAAAATGTATCAAATTTTGGTTTATATGAAATTTTTCATGAAGAGATAATTTTGGCCCAATTTGGGAGATCCTATATGATAAACACAAGAAGAATATTTATAGGTTTAATATAAATAATTAACAAGAGAATAATTGAGTCAATTATTTACTATCAGAAAGAATATAAGAGATAAAATTTATGATAATAACATTATTGGTGATAAGATCACTTCAATGTAAACACAATGAGTGGGAATTATCAAATATGTTATTCTTTATCATATAAGAATTTGAAATTATGTCAATATGAAATAAAAAATTCACCATGAATCAAATAAAAAAATTAAAAAATTGATTAAATAATTAATAATGAAATATGGAATATAATTATGTTGTTTAAAGACCAAAATGAAAATTGTAAAAAATGATTTCAAAAAATTATTACGATCACAAAGACAACGTGATCTCGAAAAAAGCATGGTCATTTTGTAAATTCTATCCAAAAATTTAAGGAATATATATTTTGGAGTCATATATAGTAGTGGAAAGACATAAATCTATTATTTTTTTAAAATTTTAATTCAAAAGGGTATTTATACATACCAAATGGTTATAAAAATGAAAATATCAAATAAAGAATTAAAATATAAAGTATTTATTATATATTTAGTGGTGTTATAATGGTGTGATGAGAAATGAATTGTATATTATTTAAAGAAAAAATTATATCGATTAAATTCTACGCATTGAGCTTTTTATAATCATTTTTGTTCAAACATGATGAAATTGGAGTTTGAAAGTGTACGTGTAGATACAAATATATATGTTAAGTGATTAAAGGGTAAAAAGTACATAGTAAAAATCATTGTTTATGATAACATATTTTATATATTAAATAAGGGAACAATCAAGATTTTTTATTGTTGTTGAGTATATAGTTTCAAATTTTAACAAATTTTAAACCCATTTATTTTATCAATTTTAAAGTCAACCCAATATTTTGTTATATATTTTCCTTTTATGATAAATTTGATAAGTAATAATGGCTGATACTTGATATCTAATATTGAAAACTAGTATGAAAACCATGTTTTATTGTAATTATACATAAAATTTATGAAAAAGGAATGACTATTAACCTAAAATCATTTAAAATGATAATTAGATGTTTTTTTGTATTTGATAGATACAATTATATACATCATTTTTGAAATCAGTTGTTAGCTCAATTTTAATGAAATCCAATGTAAGATCATTTTATTATAGTAAAATGAATCGTGATGTTTTTTATGGTGACCTTGAGTTTGGGTTGACATATAATATTATAAAAATAGTATTTTTAATGACATATTCATATATATAATGGGTTGGAGACATTATTGACATAAAATCCACAACTAGGGTAAATTTTTTGTCCAGGATAATTACCTTTATTTGGCTCAAATGGAAGAATGTCATTACAAAACTATAAAAAAATTAAGAAGAGTATGCCATAGTGATAAAGTGTATACCCAACTTATTTAGAAGATAAAATTGTTATAAACCATGGTAATGTAGGGAATATGAATATGGTGATAAAACATGAGAAAAATGTAATTGAGCTTATGAACATTTTTAACAACATCTAAATATAATGATTTTTGAAATTATGTTTCAATGTATTTAATATTAGAACAAATTAGAAAATGTTACATATTTTCATTATATCATGAGCAGCATTGGTATAAGAGAAACATATTTTAAACACATTTGTATAAAACATTCTAAATTTTGAGAATTTTTAACATATATATTATAAATACTTACATTTAATACTTAACATGGATGATTCTATATGAAGAGCTTGGTACCCTTTGTGTTTTTATAAAAGGAAGATAAATTAGTGGAATTTGATAGTGACAACCAAGTATAAATTGATCACCTAGGAGATTTTAGACCCTTTTAAATGTGTTTTGTTAGAGAAAAAATTTAATTACAAGGGGTGAAATATAAATATAAAAATAAATATAAATATAAAAGTTTTTAATTTGGAAGAATACACAAGGGGATATAATCTATGGATATTATTATCAAGAAGTGATGAATATTGTGGGAATTAATTCAACATAATTATTTATGGGGTTGATGGTTGGGGGAAAAAATAAAAAATTTCATGATGTCATATTTTCTACAGTATTAATTAGTCAAATTGGTATAATGTAATAAATGAGTTTTCCCCAAGAACCTCAGCCCAGTTGGTGAGGACTCGACAAGTGCATCCAAGAGACTTGAGTTTAAAACCGGGTGGAGATATATTTATTGGTACTGTAGCAGTACTATAGTATACACTGTTCGGTACTGTATTTGTCCGAACTATTCATCCATTTGGTAATTTGGGCCACCGGTTTGGGCCTTGAGTCCTTTAAGTATTTCATGCCACCCAATGCCTTCTGGCCAGTAAGGCTCTGGGGCCACCTAAAGGCCATCGGGTGACCTCAAAATTTTTGGGCCACCTCAAGGCCTATGGGTGACTTGAAATTTGTGCTTAGGGACCACACAGACTCTATAATGAGCAGACTCTAGATGGGGATTAGAGTAGGCGCATTCACCAAAGTAGAATCTAAGAGAATTTTCAGAAAGATAGGGTTTGACATTGCCATCAAGACAAGCCTTTTCTTGTTTGGGAAGCCTAGTTGCACAGCCATGCTAAAGGTGGAGTGCTGATATCACGATGAAAAAGCTGGGGGAGGAGTTCTGAGTATAGTCTCTAAAATTCATAATGCCTAAGTGTCATGTAATCTCTAAGCCTACGAGCTTGTAAGGGGTCCCTGTCATCCCTTGAATGGGGGGTTATCAAAAATCAATAAAAAAGGAGGCCCATATGATATTGATGAAATAAATAAGTTTTAGCATTTTTATATTAAATAATGATGGGGTTAGGAATATTGGATTGACATAGTATTTCCTAAAAACCAAAGGGTTATAATGTTTTAATTGAATTTGTTCGTGAAGTGAACGCTGTAACCAAGGTGGATCAAAAGGGTAGAATGTAGAAATATGATAATAAAAAAATTAAAAGGAACATGAGTCAAATAGAGGAATATTATAGGGTTAATTATTTAAAATGTTTTAATATGTTTTGATAAATGTTAGATATTTTTTTTAAATAAATACAAATGAGACCATAGTAGTGGCCATGGTATAAGTCAAGCTCACTATAATTGATGAGAATAGAAATGAAGTGTTATTCAAATTGATGATAAGGTTTTTAATTTCTTACCCATAAGAAATTATTTTAAAATATGTCAATATAATAGTACTATAATAATATATAAGTACCCAAGATATGATTTTAATATTTTCTAGATGATGATAAATTATTAGGAATAAGATCTTAATGAATGGGAATATTGAAGAACACATTGTATTGAAATTTCAGAATAATAACTATATATATTTAAACAATATATATATATATATTATAATGTCAAACTAGATTAAGAAGAAAAACTAGGTTGATCATGATACACGAATATAAGGTGCTTCTAATGATCATTTTTCATGGAGGATATATAGCAATTAAATTTCAAAAAAATGATTATTATTTGATGATGGGTTGACATGATGATGTGAAGATTATAGAGACATGAATAGATTCATATACCATTGAGATTATTAGATTTTATGTTTCTATGAAGAATATGAGGATCTATGTATATCCCTTTAATAATGAAATTGACAAGGATTATACATTCCATCCCAGTGTTTTCAACTATAAATGTTGCTTCTATATATAAAAGTACAACATAGATGATAATGTGTTTTTATATGAGCTAAAATAAGATTCATGAGAGATTTGGGATTATTATAATATGGATGAAGAAGATTTGAATATGTTTAAGTTATTTGAGAAAAATTTAAATTGCCAATGAGGTCTTGAATAAGTTTTATGTTTAATAAGAAAATATATAAATTATCAATCCTATATGTTCTATGGAAATTCTAATGAAATGTTTTCTGTAAGTGTAATATTTTTTTTAATGTTGTGTGAAGTGTTTTAATTTTATTCGAAGTGGATGAGGTTGTTTGAAGATGATTTTAGAAGGATGATGTTGAATTATGATGTTTTTTAGTTGTACATATTTGAGAAATTGATAGACTATTTAGTACATAATATTAATATTGGGATCTCACAAATGTGTATATGAATAATTCATATAGATGTAAAGAATAATCGTGTGGCTGTGTTTTATGTCAAAATTTCATTATATCATGTGTTGGGGTCTTATAGTATGTAATGTGGGTGAATGAAGGATATCTGGAATCATGAGTCTATGGTGTGTGGAGCTCAAATGATATATTGAATCATAGTGATAAAAAATATAATGTTTATAGGACACATTTCTTCTTATGATACCATTTTAAATGGACTAGATACTATATTTAAAATACAAATGTTTAACATATTATCACATAAAGATAACTTATAAAAATATATGCTTAATATTTTATTAGAAAATAATAAGTAAAAGTAGTATAAGAATAATTTTTTCTTATGTATGAGTAACTAGAATCCAAATTATAAAAAAAAAGTTTCAACTAATGGATTTAAGAGTAACTGTGTGCCACATTATAATATTTAATTAGTTTAAGAGGAAATGTAAGTGTAAATTATGATAACATAAGTGTAAATTTGATGTTGTGTAATATTATCCTATTGTTTTGAAAGCCAATGTATGATTATTTTCTGGTCACTTAATATTATAAAAATGGTTCTAGGTGAGTCATAAGATAAAATTAAGACACTTATATGGTGTTCTTCCATGAATAAATTACACAATTCTGAATGGATGATGTTGTGATTTAGGATGAGATTATTGATAATAAATGATGAAATGATTTATGGAATTTGATAAATATTTTCACCTCAAGATTGATTTTTAATATAAACATGCATACAAGGAAGTGAAAAATATAATTTAATCAAAATTTGAATTAAATATGGTGATATTATTGAACAACATTTAAGGAATATTAGATAATAACTTTTAAGAATATCTATTAATGGTATTTATGTATATTTAAATATCAATATTTGGTATCCATTTTTGAAAATCGTGATTCAGTTTTTATAAATATCATTTTCATATGTTTCAAAATTATAGAAATTATAATTTTTAGATTCATTGATTTTCCAATTTTGAATATTGAAAAATATAAACATTATTATGATTGATTCGAACAGAATAAGATGAGTTGAATAATATATGGTATTTTAGAGAAGTTTATATTACTACTTCTAAATATTTTAAAGAGTTGAATATTATTGAGAAGAGAGTTAATAGAATGTATTTTCATCTATAAATATATCCTGTATGGAATAAAAAATAGTGAGAGAATCATTATGAGTCAAATAATGTAATTGTTTAATATCTTCAGTTTCAATGTTCTTTTACAATAAAGCATTATATAACCAAAGTGATTACAAAGCAATAGGATATTGTATAATATATCTGAAACTAAGAGAGAAAATATTATTTCATAGTCTAAATGTTAATCATTAATATTCAATTGATCACTCATGATAGACTCCCAAAAAAATATTGTTACAGAAAAAGAGATTGTTGGTACTAGTTTATCAGAACAAGAAAATGGTTATTTGAAAATATGATTAGTTTTATGCATGTAATATGATCTGTTTCATATATATGGGATCAATTCCATTCTATTTTCCTTATTTTATCTTGATAATAAGTTTTCATCTATGTTATTATTGGCTAACAACTACAATAAACCATGGAATATCCAACACATTGTGAGTAAACCTTATAAATATTAATGTGCCTTATTTTTATTATTAAAATTTCTATCACTTTTAACATATAGTCCATGGGATAGATGAGATTATGAGATCCATTCACTATAATAGGTTTATATATTTTTATAAAAGGGTTATAATTTATAAAATTTATCTATATGATTTCAATCACCACTTACTATAGTTTCATTAATCCTATTATAATACTAATTTATTATAGATCACAAGTTTCAACCTTTTAAAATATTTTTAATAGTTGAATATTTAATTCTATGATTTTATCTTTTAATGCTATAATGAAGTGTAGACATGGTTAATATATATCTAAATATAATCTAAAAATAATTTCTTATATGACTATAAGTAATATAAAGAAGATGAAAAAAAGAAAAATTAAAGAATGAATCTCTCATGAAAAAAGTGGAAGAAATTATTTCTTCCACATATTATATTATGTGAGAAATCATACCTCTCATGGTTGGGGAATATATTGTGGAAAAGTGAAATAGTAATAAAAAAGAAATTATTTCTACCTAAAAATTGTCATACTGTTCACATAAAGAAGAAGAAATTGCATTTTCTTTCCATGAATATCCTCTAAATGAACCATGATCAAATAATAAAGATTCTGCATCAAAGGAATTATATTTTATATAATATTTTTTTATGAAAAGGAACCTATATAAATTTCCAAAAAATATATATATTATTTGTGTCTCTTTTAGAGACATCCTAGAGATGATCATCTAATATGATAAAGTTATTTAGCGGATGGTATAATAAACAAAATAGTTCAAGGAAAAAGTGAAATGAATGTGAATTTCTTAGAAACATTATCCAAAATAAATGCTGAATTTTTTACAAAAAAATACAAGAGAAAAAATAATATAAGATATAGATTGAGGATATTCTGCATTCAATGGAAAAAAATATCAATCTTTAATGCCCTGAATTCACAACTAAGGATCATATAAAAAATTATAAAATAGATTATAATTCATTACAAATAAGAAATATATTCATAATGAACATATAATGTATATTTAGCGGATAAAAATATATTTTTATTGATGATTTATGTCCCTAAAATATAATAATATAACTCTACATTTTTAGAGTTTTGAGATGGATGTAAAATTTGAATTCATGGATGTGAAACAAGTTAAGTATTCTAAAGCTACTAACAAAAGAGATACATATATACATACTTATAATGTCTTTATTTAATATAAAAGATATGTATCTATTAATAATTTTGTATTGAGAACATTTAATGATATGTCTACTTTAGTATGAAATAAAAAAGGAAAATTTTGTACTTGAATTATTTTATTAAAAAAATATTTTTTCCATGGAAAATGAATGTTATAATATAAATTCAAGATAAATAATATTTTTAATAAAGTATGATAAACCTACCATTACATCTAATATTGATGTAATTATTTACCTAAATCATATATGATGGAAAATTTTAATGTCATTTTTTATTCTCATAAAAAATAATAATTATCATTCTATATCGTGTTAAAAAACAATAAATCAAGATTCATTTGATAGGAATAGTCTTTGGAAATATTTTGTCCCATGTTAATTGATATTTAGAATAACAAGTTAGTCAATGGAATATAAGGATGTCATGTGATAATGGTGAGAAATATATTCCATAAAGAAGTACATATATGAAGAAAAAAGAATCCATCCATTTCAAATAGATTTTAAATCATGAAGAATCATTGTAGATATATCCATAATGTTTGAAATTGTTATAAAATATTATTATTCAAAAAATCTAAGAATTTTCCTAACCCATTTTAATAATTAAGTAAAAAATATCTAATAATAAATCTCATAAATATAAGGGTTATTTTTTTACAATCGTTAGATGAAAAATTAATTTTTTTAGAATATGATCTTAAAGAGGTGGATGTGAATAATACTGTAAAGAGGATAAGTTGTTTATATTATGAAAGAAAATGTAAAATCATTATAACTATTATAAATGGATGAGTTTTCATCTTAATGAAATAATGATGAAGAAATAAATAATATTATCAAACCATGAATGAAAATAATATTTTATTTATAGAAAACATATATATGAATTATAATGAATTATTTTTTCAAAATTTGTTTCAAATGAAAGGATAATAAATGATTCCTATGATGTTTTTTGGGTGGTATAAGAAAGATGGATATGTTTCTAAATTTTACATGATCATAATTCCACCACTAGTGGACATGATAAAAGAACGAATTATGAGTATTGAAGATCATGCACTATTATCGTTGTTTTTTAAATGGAATTTCCATATAAAGAGAAATGTATAATAATAATTAAATCATATTGAACATGGATTCAGATAATTTGAAATCTGTGGAAGACTACATGAGTCATTCACTCATTCTTTGAGATTGAATGATGTAGGTTTTAGGGATGAGAAATAATTCTCAACCGTATATAAATCACTATCTAGTATTAGAGAGACCACCTTCCTCTAATATCCACAAAATTTGTTTTCAGATTCATGGAGTTAAAGGTGATACATTTAAATTGAGGGTGATTTTAATTAGTTCTATGAAATATATTGAGTAGGTTTTCAGATCCATCTGGGAATAATTTACAAACTTTTTCATCATTTCAGGGGTAATTTTAATTAAAATTATTCATTCAGTTCGTTTACTAAAGTCATATTCCTTGAAAAAAAATTTATTTGAATTTACTATTTGAGGGGGATAAAATTTTATAATGATTCCCAAAAATACTTATATAATTTCATTAATTAAATTCCACAAATAATATGAAATTAGTGTTATTAGGGAATGATTTTTTACAACCTATTATCAAATATTTTTAAAAATAATCTCGAAATTAAAGAGGAGATATATTAGATTGATCGATGATAATAAAATATAGAGGATATTTTGAAACACATGGCTGTGAAAAATAGTATTGGGAAGGTGATTAGTCTTTATTTATTTATAAATTAAGAATTGGTTTTGTAAACTCATAGTTAATCAATTAATATTTCAATCATGATTTAAAAATTTATATTTAATTTTTTTTGAATGATATCTATAAAACAATTTAATAAAAATTAGTTTGAATTTTCAATATGTGTATTGAAAACAAACCCAAATAAGGATATTATTCATCCCTTTAATGATGAGGTGTTATACTTTTTGTCAATAAGAAATGATGACAATAGTTATTCAGGTTGTTTTTTTAATAGAATATTTAATTAAAAAAATATTGTATATCAATACGTTAGATGAAAATATAAATAATAAAGCATAAAAATCAATGAGTGGAAACATTTAAGAACAAAACTTTTTCATATTTTTCTATTCTAGAAATGGATGTTCATAATAATTCAAAATATATTTTTATGTAAAAAGTTTTATAATATTTGGCTGAATCATGCTTGGATTTATGGTTTTGGAATTTTTATGGTACTTAAGGTGTCTATGAGTTAGAATTTTATATGGTGGGAATTTTTTTGTGTTGAAAATTTACAGTAGGTGAATGGGTATAATTCAACACTAGGGGGTTGCACCTTGATTGTATCTCCCTTACCCCAAAATCCTAGAACCAGTGCAATATTTCATTACATTGGAATGATTAAAATGAATAAAATCCTGAAGGACTGGTCATGAAAGAAACTATGTTATGCCATATTACATACATGATACCCATAGTGCAATGGTAACGAGAAAATACATATATTATGCATAATAAAATGAAATAAATATTATACTTGAAAGCTTATTCAAATATTTCACCATCATAACCCAGGGAAAGGAAAAAAAATTAAGGTGAGATAAAACTATTTGCAAGGCTAAGTACAATAGAATAAATAATAAATAAATCAATATGGAAAGGAAAGGAACTGAAAACCCTTTCCATTTAAACAACTTGATAAGGTATAATCAATATGGAAATGTAAATAACCAAAACACATGCCATTTAATAAATTAAATGAGAATGAAATGCATACATAAATTTTCCATTGAAAAATATCTTGGATAAAAAATATATTAATATAAATGAGGGGGATTATTAATTAATGGAATTCATTCTTCTTATATACATGAAATATTTAACTTTGATACCTTTCAAAAGATAGTTTAGCATATCAGGTAGAAACCCATCTATTTTGGCCAATTATTTCATCTTATAAGAATAAAAATGCATTGAGGGAATATTTATAACTGAGACCCACTCGTTTCATACCTATCCAGTGAATTCCACATATATCAAAAAACATTATGCAACAATGTTCCTTATAAAATATCCATATCGAGTAAAAGATACATATTTATCAATATTTTCCTAGTGAATCCAATAACTGTCAAAGTGGACACTCTTTGTAAAAATGGTATACTATTTAGACAATATTTATATTCGTTTCATGAAAATATTGATATTTAAGACATATATATTGTACCATAAAAAATATAATAAGCAAGTGATTGTTTCAAGACAAATTTAACAATAGAGATATGAATTGAGATTCCAAAGGTAATCACTCAACATATCTTGAGGAAAATAATCAGTAAAAATTCCAAATTTTACCATACTACTTTCAAACATTGGAATAATAATCCACATGAATGAAAAAATTCAATTAAATATTTCAAATCAATAATGATAAAAGAATTAATTAAACAATATATCAAAATGGGAATTATATACACCACTCAAAAGATCTAAGTGGTGAATATGACATTTGTCTCACCAATGTAAACAGTGAGATGAAAATTCTTTTCCAGGAGTCTAAACTATTTTGTGTGTCATTATATACCAAAATAATAATATTATGTTAATTATCTCTTATCTTAAGAATATTTAATTATTTATCATTAATTTTTTTTCACTTATTACCATGTTGTATACAAATAATTAAATAATTATTTTTAGGTCAGATGTTTAGAACAAATTTGAATCTGGTGTAAAAAAACTACGGTACAAAAAATTTGGTAAAAGGATTCACTATATAAAAATATATATAATAAAAATAATGAAATATTTATCATATTTATATATAAATTATAATAATCATGAAAATGATTATGAAAATTTACCAATATTACAACCATGGAGACGGTAGGCCACACATAAGCATGTGTAATGTTCCCATTTTAAATGGCATTTTAAGAAAGAATTAAAGTGACATTATATTATTGAATAATGTTAATTATATGAGAAATAACACGTTATTTAATAATATATACTAATATATAATGTTCATGTGATGCAAAATGAATCACATCATGTTGAGGAGGCGGTAGTCCACACGTCCACGATCAACATTATCAACGTTTAGTGTGTGAAACGTGTAACAAATAAAATGATATATTATATATTTTAGAAAGTTAATTATTTAATTAATATCATATAGATTTAATTTATATTATTTTTTTAAAACCATCCTTTGTACTTTCGATGCATAGCATGAATGGATTATATTTCATTGACGGAGAGGTAGTCCACACTTCCACAAACAATGTTCCTATTTTTACAAAAAATGGAAGTTATGAAGATATATTCTATATAAAAAATTAAAGAGCATAAATAAATTATTAATATAATAAATATAATATGTAAACAGTGTGTCCATCTTAATTTTGGCCATGAGAGGTAGTAAATGAAGAACCAAAAATCATTATTTCGTGAGGCGGTAGTTCACCGTAGACATAAATTTGACGTTCATTACCCATTAGATGTAAGTGAATGTCAGTGTAGTTTTAACCCATTACATAAATAAATATCAATATATTTATTATAATGTTTTATATAATCATGGAATGAGGAGAGATGACAAGGTAGATAATGAAATAAATTTAAATATCTTGAGGAAGGATGTTATTTCTAATCCAGCTAACTCCATTTGGTTTTCACTAAATAGATTCCATGGATGTGTCTTCCCCATGGTAAGGTTTATAGGTTTATGGGAGTGGTGTTGGGCAGAAATTTGGGTAGATATTTATTGATCCAAAGTGACTTGATAGGTGTGAGGAAATTAAAGGGTTGAGTTCCTTTTTATAATGGAGGAGGTGTGCCATTCTCTTAAATTTTTTAAACTGGAATTATACCAATGGTTTCCCTATGAAATTCAATTCATTAATGGTAAAAAGTTAATAAAAGGTAATATTGGGTTGATATACATCGAAAAAATAGATTTTCAATAGTGTTATATGTCCTTTTGTCTCCTATGTTTAAGGTTTAGTCCCTTGTTAGACTAATTTTTCTCTTAATAATTGTAATTAATTTTAATCATATTTAGAAATATTATTTTCCAAAAACTAATTTCAACTTATTAGACATTATAAATTATACTTATTATAAAAATGGAATCAATTTTTCAAAATTCTCATCCCAGAAGTAGTAAGAATTAATAAAATGTTATCCCTCAAATGGGACAACAATGACTGTTTTTAAACTATATATTTTAAACATTTTGGTATGTTTTAATATTAAATTTCAAAGTGAAATTGATTCTAATGACCTAAATTAGATTAAATGATATATAATTGATATAATTTTATTTTTAATATAATTAAAAATATTATATAATATAATAAATAAATTAGATTAATATTTATTTTTGAATTAAAATACATTAATGTTTTACTATTAATCAAATAATGAAATATTTCAATAAAATAAACAATTTTAACCCTAAATAGTTATAATGCATCTATATAAAAAATGAAATTAATTTTCTCACATTAAAATTATAATTGAGTCAAAACTCGTATTTAAAATATATTATCCATTAAAAGGTGGTAAAAGTACTTTTATAGAATTATAGGTTTTGTTTGAATCATATGTTCATAAAAATATATTTGATAAATATAAAAAATATTTGATGTAATATTTAATAAATATATATATAATTAATTATACTTATACACTAATAATAATTAATTCATCTTATTTATATAAATCACCTTTTTCACATAAAAATAGTTTTTTTTTATAAAATCATTCCCCTTATGTTTATTATGTTTCTATATTCATTTCTATAAAATATGTAACCTAATGAATTGAATTATATATCTCCATTATTCACATAATAATATTCATAACATTAATTTTAATTTAATGGTTATATCTTATTATATTAGATAATTAACTTTTTAATAATATTTTATTATTCAAAAAAAGTCGACATTATGCATTACGCAAGCCATCAGAGAAAGTCATTATTGAATGTGACTAAAGATAGCCTTAGTGTTTAGTGTATATAATTATAAAAATTATTTTGTGTGTAACATAATATTAAATTGGTATTTTGTATAATGAAACCTAGGGAAAAAATTATATTTCTTCTAAAAGGAAAATACAGTAATGTCTTTGGGTATTACTTCCTATCCACCAAAATTAAATTGTTTCGTTGTAATTTAAAATTGATATCTGTAATTATGGAATTGATATTTGAAAATAAACTATTTTTTAAAACCCTACATCTTGAATTGGGATAATTACACATATTCTAAATATTATTCGAAGGGAAGTACAATGGCCACATAACTAATTTACTTAGTAGGATAACATAGTTGGGAATTGGAAAAAAGTATGAAAAAAAACTAAAAAATATGTTATGACAGAGGGTGATAGAGAAAATGTTAAGTTGGAAGTTTATGAACAAAAATTATTAAACAATTATTATGAAAATTTTCTTTGATATCATCAAAAATGAATATAATGGGGAAAAAAATTAGTCTTAATTCCATTTTTCTACCTTTGAGAAATAATTTCACTCTATATATGTAAATATATGTTTCTTTTTAATAAATAAAATATTTCCCTTTGTTTATTTCTTAAAAAAATTCTCCTTCATATCATAGAAAAAGTTCAATCATAAGGTGGAGTAATAAATAAATCCCTAAAATCTCATCCAAATATAAACATAAACCATTTTATAAACATTTAAATTTTCCCAAATATCATGATCAAACACAGGGGAAGGATAGTCACTAAATTGATAATATAATCTTATCATTTTACATTAAATAACATAATTCTTCTATTTTATAATCACATACCAAATATGTGAACACCTTAATCATATATTCTTAGGAAATATGGTAATAAACTGAATTACTATAAATTTTTTTGGTAACATGAAGTAGTCGTTTTTTATTATGTAAAACACATTCTATTAGATATATTTCATATATCAAATTTTTTTGTAAAATATATTGGCCCATAAGAGACTATTGTTCACCCATTCTAGTGTAAATGGTTTTAATAATCACAAATCATGTTAATTCCTATAAACCATGTCTATACATTTTAATCTTGATTATATAATTTTCAATATGTGAAATTATTTTTATATATGATCAGATTTATGTTTAACACATTCTATTAATCGATATGTTGTATGTTAGTCCAAGATTTTTTTTTCTATGTATGACATACTGACAACGACAGAATAGATGAGACACTGTATGTTATACTGATTCATCGATTGTTGGCCTACTGATAGAGATGACCTACTGACGTAGATGACCTACTGACCTAGATGACCCACTGACGTAGATGAACCTCCAACACACATGAACTACCAATTAATATGACCTACCAATGTAGATGACATACCTATGAAAATGGCCTACTGATGCATGGACTCACTATTAGTTCAAATGAGTCGCCGATGCATGGTGATACTGACAGAAGGACTCACCGACAGTTAATATGAGTCTCCAATACATGAAAAGACTGACAGAATGACATATTGATTAAATTAGCCACCAATATAAGGATATACTGATGGTGGACTTAACAATAGACTGTTTAAAATTTCATTTATTTAAAATTACTTCTAACGGTCATATTTTAAGTGTTTTAATGTGACTAAATAATTTAATTTCGTTTTGCATACATATTAAATGATGACATCATAAGTACAAGGTACATCATCTACCTTAAAACATGCATATTGTTGGGCTTCAAGATGATATATATATATATACACAAAAAAGAATTCTTGAAAGGGGTATGGTTGAATTGACACATACAAAATAAGATACAAGTTCACATGGAATTAGACCTATATGATCAACATAATGAAAGGATGGAAACACATTTAAATCTTCATTCTTGTTTGATGTGAAAAAAAGAACTATTTTCCATCAACGTTTCATCATCTCTAAAGCATAAAATAAAACTAAAGTTGAATAACACACCACCTTCCTAAATGATAGAACACAGTGATTTACGACACTCTTTTTTAGTGTCTGTTTCTAGAAGTGGACTCGAGATTCACATGCGCTACCTCCAAAGAGACCAGATCTGAACTACATAATTCATAGTGCCCTCTATACATTATCTAATCTCTATTGTTAAATAGGGTACCTTTTATTACATTTATGAGAACCATGTGTATGTTTGAAAAATCACATTTTATCGTACACTGAATTGGAGGATATTAGATATCCTAAAACAACTACCTTTTTAATCTTTATTATCACACAAATAACTGTGGATGAGGTCATGTGTGACCTGGTTATTTTTGTTCCCACGTAGAAGTGTGGTATAGGCCTTGTGACTTGGACAGTCTATTGTAATGTTGTTGTCCTTGATCCAAGGTGAGGATAAAAATATTTACCTTTATATATTTCTTAGTGGTGGGTGATCACAATATAGATAGTACTATGTATCTTCTTGAGACTAAACCTCTTTTTTTATTTCCAATGTGTTTGGAATTTAGTCTTTCTATGTTTTAACTTATATTTTAGGAAACTAAATTTTACATGGATAGTTAGTCTTGGATTGTAGTTATAACCATATTTCCTTATTATAGTAGTCTCAAAAGTAGAATAAATATCTCATATTGTCCTAACTTAGAATTAATCAATCTTATGAGAAACTATTTAAATATCCATGCTATTATAATTTTATTACCTTGTATAAATAACATGTTTTCTTCTAAGTAGGTAGTATCTATTAAATAAATTTTTTATCATAAAATTTTATAGGAACTCAATTCAACCCCCCCTATTCTCATACTCCGACCAACATTTAGTATCAGAGGATTATTTTTAAACCAATATTTTAAAAAACATTCAATGATATTTTCAAAAATATTTAAACTGTGATTTTAGTTTTATTTTAAGTTACATTAAATTTCAGTTAGTTCTAAATTTATATTTCTCTAAAAGACAATTTAATCACCATGGATAATATATTGTATGGGGCCGCAACAAATAGACCCCCAATCCTTAATGGGACAAATTATTCACAACGGAAAATTAAATTGAAAATGCAGCTCAAAAGTATGGGTTTTTAGATTTGGTCTTCAACTATATATGAATATAAGCTTCCTTATACTCATAAGAATACAAGGGATGACCCAACTAAGGCATCTTACTAAAATAGATACAAATTCATTAATTTCATATAATTTTCTTAAGGTGATAAAGAGTATAATAGAATTTATGCATGCAAAACAACCCCTAAAATTTGGGACACTTTATATATTTCCCATGAAGGACCCTCTAGTGTTTAAAAAATTACACTTAACACATATAATATTAAATATGATAACTTTAAAATGAATCCTAATGAGCCTATTTCTAACATGTATTTGAGGTTTAATAAAAACTTGAATACTATGATATCTCTGGGAAGAGATGTTATTGCCAAGGAGCCAAGCATGAGAATACACAGATGCTTACAAGATAGATGGAGTAAGACTTCTATAAAAATTAGACAATCCTATGTCATCAGCAAGTTTCTAGTAAATTAGATGATAGGAATGTTTATTATGTATAAGGAATAACAAAATGTAAAAAAATAATAGTATGATGAACCCAAAATAAAATATGTCACATTAAAATATACTACCACATAGAAGAAGGAAAAACTTCATGATGAAACTGATAGTTCATGTGATGGAAAATCATTAATAGACAGTGATGATGAGATGGCTCGAAAATCTATAAGGTTTAAGAAATTTTATAGAGATATTAAATTTTTTTAGAAATCCCAACTACAAAGCAATGTATTATCACAAGGTAAAGTGGAAAAATGATTTGAATTAAGGTGATGCAGACAGTGAAATTGTTTGTTATGAATATATGATAATGGGACACATAAAGGATGACTAACCCAAGAACAAATATAAGAGGATATATGAAGACAATTAAAGAAATTATAAAAAAGGAAATTAAAGGAACATGGAGTGCTTCTAAGTAAAACTCATGTGACTCAGAGTCTTTACATGATTAAATGTCTGACAAAGATAATATGTGTTTTATGATAAACACATCTAAGGAAAATTGTTTCAAAATCTCTTGTAAAAGCATATGGTACTTGCAAAATGTATTTTCAAGACATGCGATAAAAGGTTAAACTTTTTTCAAGAAATTGATATAGATTTATGGTAGACATGTCGCCATTGGTGACAATTATAATGGAAAAATCATTACCTTGTAAAGAAAGGAAAATCTAACTCTGTTATATTTTCTAAATTATTTTTTATGTATTAAAATACATTCTAATTACTGTCTCTTCATTATGTGTTGGTGGTTTTAATGTTAAAATTTAAAATGATTCTTGTAATGTTTTTGACTCTAAAAATAAGTTAGTATTTAGTTATATTTGTATTAAATATTTATATGATGTTAAAAAAGATTCATTAATTTCTCAAAAAAATATTTCTTTATTTCTTTTTATAATGAATCTTTGATTTTGAATATGATATTTGGAAACTGTAATGTACACTCACATATAAATCTTACTAGAAAATGATTAGTTAGGGTTCTACGAAAACATGAGTTTCCAAATGACGATGTCTACAATCCTTGTCAAATGGGTAAACAACCCAAACACTCTTTCAAACCAAAGAAATAAGTTTCATCTTCTCAACCTCTTGAGTAGGTTCATATGGTATTTTTTGGACCTTCTAGATTTTGAAGTCTATGTAGGAAGCATTATGTCTATGTTCTTGTATATGATTACTATAGATATACATAGACCTTATTCATCGGTCACAAAAGTGAAAATTTCCCTCATTTCCCCATGTATGCTAGGACTGTAAAAAATCTACGCGGTCTTAGAATTAAAAAACTATGAGGTTACCATGGTCATGAGTTTAAAAACCATGAGTTTGAATAATTTTTCTTAAAAAATGGCTATAGTAATAACTTCTCTACTCCTAGGACGCACTAGAAAAATGGCGTTATATAAATAATAAATATAACCATGCAAGAAATTTCTAGAACCATGAATATTGTGTATGACCAACCTATATAATTTTGGGAAGATGTTATTAATAAAACATGCTATATAATTAATAGTGTCTTTATTAGTCCAATTCCTAAAATAAATCCATATGAGTTGTGGAATAGTAGAAAACCCATGGTTAACTACTTCAATGTTTTTTGTTGCGAAGTCTATATTCTTATCACTATGAATAATCTAGACAATTTTTCCTTCATGACCTATGACAGAATTTTCATAGGTTATTCAATTTCTAGTAAAGCACATATAGTCTTCAATAAGAGAACCAAATGTGTGAAAGAATCTATAAATGTCACATTTTAAAAGATATATAAACATGAGTCAATGGCCCCTCTAGGGAATCATGAGTATGATATATAAAATTTGGATATCATTGCTAAATATTATGACCATCTTGTGAAGAAACATGATAAAACATCCATTTTTGTAAATTCTTATAATTCTAGTCATGATGAACATGAACCTATTGAAAAACCAAATGTGACAAGCCCTTCATTTTCTACACCTGCTATAACTCTAAAGAACCATCCTTTTGATGTTGTACTTTATGATTTAGAGAAAGGAACTTATACTAGAGAATATATCACAAATAAAGTTGAACATCATGATTTTTTTCATACATTGAATCTAATAACAAAAAATATGCAATCAATGATTAATTATGGGTGATGTATATGAAAGAAGAATTAAATATGTTTAAATGAAATAATGTCTGGAAACTGGTAGATATACCGAAATAGACTGTGACTATAGGAACTAAAAGGGTGTTTATGAAAAAAGCAGATGAAGCTGGTAAATTAGGAAAAAAAGATAGATTGGTTGCACAAGGATACAGTCAAGAATAAAGGATTGACAATGAGGAAACCATTGCACTAGTAGCAAGACATGAGGCCCTTAAAATCCTTATTCCCTATACCACCCGTCATGATTTCAAAAATTATCAAATGGTTTTCAAGATTGAATTCATTAGTGGTTATATATTTGAGGATGTTATTTTTGAACAACCCCTTGGTTATATAAATCTCTACATTCCAAATTAGGATTTTTAAATAACTTAATCTATTTTTGGCTGAATGAAATATTCATGAGCTTAGTATGATAGGCTCAACACATATCATATTTATAATGTTTTTACAATTGGAATTGCTGATCCTACCCTTTTAATAAAATAAAATTCTAAAGATATTTTTGTAGTTCAAATTTATATTGATGATATTAATTTTGGATATTCTGAAAATTAATTATGTACTTATTTTTTGGTGATGATTCAAAATGAATTTTAAATTATTTTAATGGGTGAACTAAAATTCGTTCTTGGATTTCAAATATTTCAAAATAATGAATGTATTGTTTTGAATCAAACTAAATATAATAAGGATATTTTAAAAAGATTTGGCTTTGAAATAACAAAGAGTAGTGACACTCTAATGAGTACCCCCTATAATTTAGACCTTGATGATGATGGTAAGTCTATTGATCTAACCACATCTAGAGGAATGATTGGGAGTTTACTCTACAAAACTATTAGTTGGCAAATTATTATGTTGAGTGGGGGAATATGTAAATTTTTTCATGAAAACCCAAAATAATATCACTTTCTTTCTATAAAAAGGATTTTCAAATACCTAAATCAAACTATAAACCTAGGACTATTTTATCAAACATGAAAAACATTTGATCTGGTTTGTTATTAAGATTCTGATTTTGGTGGCTATATGTTATATTAAAAAAGAACCTATAGTAAATGTCAGTTTTTGGGAATGTCTCTACATTCACTGTGTAGTAATAATTTTTTTTGCATTATCTACTACCAAAGCTAAATACATAACTATCGGTAGTTGTTGTTCAATGATTTTGGTGAAGAAATAGACATTACTAGATTATAGATATCAATTTATAAATTTCCCTATAAATTATGATAACACAAGTCCTATTAATATTTCTTAGAATCGTCTTACACATTCTTGGAAAAAACACATTGATGTAAGACATCACTTTTTGAGACACCATTATCAAAAAACTTTTATAACATTATAATTAATTGGCACTAAAAACCAGAGTGACGACATTTTCACTAATCAATTGAACACAAAAATAATAGACTACATCAGACAAGATTTAGAAATTATCAATATACAAGACCTTATATTTTTATTCCTTTGATATTTTAACGAGATGTTTTCATAACGGAAAAAACAGTAAGAAGTTGAAAATGTCATGCATAAACAGACTACTTTTTCATAATGATGTTATGTCATGCCGATACAATGGTCATGCTGACACATTGGTCATTCCGATGTAGTTTTCATGCCAAAACTGATGCA
Organism: Viscum album; assembly: GCA_963277665.1. Classification (NCBI taxonomy): domain Eukaryota; kingdom Viridiplantae; phylum Streptophyta; class Magnoliopsida; order Santalales; family Viscaceae; genus Viscum; species Viscum album. The sequence goes on along the minus strand of OY728126.1, from coordinate 248,836,539 downwards.
TTGTCATGCCGACATCGACACCTTTTCAATATGACACTGTTAGTTTTATGAAAAATCTATCATGCCAACACCGATGAATCACTATTTTTATATGCTTTATGTTTTTACTAAACATACACTATTTCATTGATTTTTTTGAACACGGTTCATGATTTCATGATTTTGTGTTTTCAAAATCTCTAAATGATATATATTTAAAATGACCCAATCGAATCCAATACCCCTACACTCACTCAGTTTTTTATCTCTCTATAATAGAACATTCACCTTATAACATTCAAAAAAACTATCGGGATGGCACATGTGAAGTGAGCTCTTATTGGTGTAGAGTCTCCTGGAACAATGAAAAAGAAAGGGGAATCAAACAAATATTCTGGACCTGTGAATCCTACTCTAGAGAACTGTGTAGCAACACCCAAAAAAGTTATTTCTACAGAATGGCTGTTAGAAATAAAGCCTTTTTTTCTTAAGGTCCTACTAGATTACAGATGTCATGATTTGTTCTCATATAATGAAAGACCCTTCTACCCAAATCTAGTTCATGAGTTTTATATGAATGTGGAGTTCTTACATGAAGGAAGTGGCATTGCTTAAATTAAGACTATAGTGAAAGGCAAGATAATTTCCTTCTCATCACGTAAATGGAATGGATGACTTAAAATCCTCCATGAAGGTGTGTTTGATGATTATTAGGGCATTTATCCATCTCAGAGTGATATTTAATACATTAAGATAGCTCTAAAAGAGAATACTAATAATTTTGAACACATGATACCTGTATCTATAGAGTTAAGTGGAGAGTGTAGAATATTATTCATGTTCATCCTTCATTATATTTGTCCTAGGAAAGGGGCCTTTGTATCTCAGAAGTATCAAGATGATTACTTGGTTTATTTGCTGAGAAAATGGATTATGGTAAATCTCTATAGATACCATGTTGTTCACATAAATGAAATGATCACGCCCTCTACAGAAACCAATTCCCTATATTATCCATGTTTAATTTTAGTTAATTTTAAATAGAACATTTGTGTTAATGGGGGAGAATAAGTTGATTTTGAGTTCAGTTGTATAGGCCTTAGTAAAGAGATCTGTTAGTGGATGAAGATCAACTAGAAGACATGGAAGTGGTAATGGGTCGAGATGAAGATAAGATTTATTATAAGTTCATTCTATTGGACCATGGAAATGGGACTAAGAATGTGGATGATCTTGTTATGAGACTAGATGAGGAACTTTCATACTCTTATAAAAAAGAAGAAGAGCCTACAACACTATTTAGAGATCCAATGTCAACTATTAATGATAGGAGTGATCCTGAAACCAATGAAGCTCACACATGTTTTTCTTTTAGATATCCTAGTCCTCCACTTGCCTTACCCTTGGAGGAGACCACACATAAATACAATAGAGATGAGGAGACAGAGGTCTTAGGATGTTTGGAATATGTAAGTAGATCTAGTGGATCTGAAGAAAAAGATGAAGTTAGTGATTATGATGAGATTGGTACTGCTAGTGAATAGGAAGAAGGTGAAGAAAATACTAATAGAAAAGGAAATGAAGATAATGAATCTGTACATTATGTTGATAGTGAAGTGATTGTGATGATGACCATAACAAGGATTATCAATGTGGAGATGTTGATATGGTTGAAGCTATGGACATGGAACGATTGGAAGAACCTCTTGAAGTTGTTTTTTAATTAAGAGAAAATTATTAAGTTAATGATGATGGGGAACCTTAGGAAATTACTACACAACAATTAGTATATGAAAGAAGGACTCCTCCTGATGAAGGTGAGAAACCAGTTATGAGATCTTAGATTGAGGGGATACTCAAGAAAGAGGGGATCAAGTTGGGGAGGAGCATCAGATTGTATGATTAATATGTGACACTATCACTCCTCTAGATGATTATGTAATGATTGAAGGGGAAAGGAATTATAGGTATGTATCAATAGGTTTTGACTGTAAAGACTCATATGATGATTTTTTGATAACTTTCTAAAGAGAATCAGTTCAAAAGACTCTTTTTCGTGACATTATTAGTAGAAAATATTTTTAATAGTTTAAAGAATATTTTTGTTTACCTGTAAGTGTATTAGTTAAATCTCTTATGGTTAATGAGATTCCAATAACTACAAGAAAAAAATAGATCTAAGTAATTTATTACACTCTCTTAGATATTCAATGGAAAAAATGATGCAGTTTAAGCAAGTGGTTTCTCTTCGAATAAAAGAAGTTGGTTTAAGTGAGGTTGATGCATATAATGTTTCAAATAAAGTGATAGTGTAGATTCAAAACAACTAAATTACAACCACAAAGACAATTTTTTAAAGAACAACCATGTTTAGAAAATAAATGAGTGGTATTTCATCAGAAATAAATACTTTTAACAGATAGTAAAAATGGACGAGTGGAGACTCTTCTTATGGGATTGAAGTATCATACATTAGTTACTACTGATATTACTTCTACCTCGTGCAATATTCATTGATTCTGTACATTGAGTGAGTCAATTTATTTTTGTTAAAGAGGAGGACCAAGCTCTATTTGATGCTTCTAGTTTGACCAAAATTGAAATGATTGCGAAAATGAGTGATCATGTTCATGATATGGTCATAATCTATTCCAAGAGTGTTGAAAATAAAAATTCTCAGATCATAGAAAAGGTGGACTTCTATTTTGTGAAGATCATTACAAAGAATCAGTTGACCAGTCTATTTATGTATTTCACAGAGAACTTGTCTTTGCCTCCAATGACCTGATACTTCAATGATCAAGAACAAAAGTTGAAGGATCTCACCCCTATATTGGAATGATTGATGGATAATAATGATGATGTTGAGAATGCAATGGATAATGGTGGTGAGATCATTAGGGATTTCATCATGATGTTTATTCCATACCTTCGTGTACAATGAAATGTTACTGTATTGCCTACTGGTGATCCTATTAGACCAGTTGGATCAGTGCCTCCTACCCAGATTTTAGTTTCTCAGGCTTTCTCATAGATTCATCCAGTGATCCAAGATAAAATTCAACCTCTAGTGTTGTCCAAACACAAACACATACTTGTAACTAATGTTATATACGGAGTGATCCTGGAACCTCTAAATATTTCTTCAGACCCTCCAGCTTCTTCTCCACCACCTACTAGACCCTTTTTTATCACAATGAGAAAGGGAAGGACCCTCTTCATCATGAGTGATAGTGTGCATCATTCATTAATAGGGATTTTTTTGATGAATTTTGTTATTATTGTTTGAATATTGGAAACATAGTTTAATTCATTTATTAATGGACATTTTTGTCCCTATCATTAATCTATTTATCTTCTATCTATTATTATTTGATTTTTTTATTTATTTTCAACCTTGTCCTTCATGATTACACTCTAAAGGTGGAGTAAAATGTCTTCCCCTTGTAGTTTCAGATAACACCAAAAGGGGTAGAATAGTTTGAAATTATCCTTATTTTAAATACCTTTGAAATACCTTTTATATATTTTATTTTTTTGATACCATTACTATTTATTTTACCCTTGAACTATATCTATCTATTGTGAACAATCATCAACAATTAGATATCATTAGTAGAAATATTATATTCCATATCAAATGATTGAAATGATTATATCCATGATTTGTGATCATAAAAAATGGGGATATTGTCATCCCATAGGAGACTATTTGCCACCCTCTCAAGTGTAAATGGTTTTAATAATCAAAAATCATATCAATTATTATTAACCATGTATAATCATTTCAATCATGATTATTTATGTTTTATTATGGGAAATTAATATTATCTATGATATAATATATTTTTAACACATTCTATTTATCTTTATGTTGTATTCTAGTCCAAAAAAATTATTTCTTAAGTATGACAGGCTGACTTGAAAAGAAGATATGAGATGAAGACAGTTCAACTAAGTCACCGATTGATGACCAATCGATGCAGATGACCTACCAATGTAGTTGAACTACAGGCACATAGTACATACCGATGTAGAAGACATACTAACGCAAATGAACTACCAATGAAAGGACTCCTAGATCGTTCAAATGTGTCACAGATGGATGGTGCTACCAACACAAGGACACACTAATAGTTAAAATAAGTGACAGATGCATGGAAATACCAATAAAATGAAATATTGATGGAATGAGTCCATAATAGATGGAGATAACAATATAGTACTCACTGATAGACTATTTAGAATTTATTTTATTTAAAATTAATGTTAATGGTCACATTTTGACTGTTTTAATGAGACTGATTAATTTAATTCCTTTTTGCATACATATTAAATGAGGATGTCAGTAGTACGAGTGATAACATCTACATTAAAACATCCATATTACTGGGATATAAGAATATATATATATATATATATATAAGATTTAATTAAGAGATACACATTCATGGATATATACACTAGAAGATATGAGTTCACACAACAACAGACTTGTATGAGAAACATACTGAAAAGAAGAAAACATTAGGAACTCTTCCATCTTGTTTGTTGTGAATTACAGAAATGTTTTTTATAAAATATCCATAATCTCTATAGAATCCAAAAAACCAAATTAGAATAACATCTCATATTCTTATATGATAGAACCTAGTTCATTATAAATCTTTGTTTCATTGTATTTTTCTAGAAGAGGACTTGAGATTCACTTCAGCTACATCCAATGAGTCTAGAGTTGAACTGCATAACAAACAGATCCCTCTATACACTATCAAATTTTATTTCTCTATAGGGTTCCTTTTATTACATTCACAATCAATGTCTGTGTCTTTATAAATAACACACATTGTCTCCTAAACTAAATTGAACGATTCTAGATATCCTCAAACAACTATATTTGTACAATTTTTATCCCACAAAGAACTACGGAAGAGGACCTATGTACCTGGTTGTTTTCTATCCAACGTGGAACTATGGTTGAGTTCTTGTACCCTAAATTGATTGGTGTACTATTGTTAACCCCGATCATAGGTGTATATAAAAATCATTATCTTTATATATTTCCTGGTGGAAGTTGATCCCCATTTGGAGAGGACTAAGTCTTTTCTTGATACTGAACCTATTATTTTATATTCGATTGGTTTTCAATTTAGACTTTCTAGGTTTTAAATTAAATTTATGGAATCTAAATTTTACTTTGATAGTTATTCTTCTATTGTAGTTATAACAAGTATTCCTTATTAGATTATTTTCATAAGATGTTTAAATATCTCATATTGTCATAACTGAAAATAAATTAATCATATGATAAGCTATTTGAATAAAAAATGTATTATAATTTTACAACCATGCTTAACATTCCAATTTTATATTAAATTAGGGGATCTCAAAAATAAAAATTTCAATAGAAATTTTTATTGGAACACAATTCACCACCCTCTTGAGTCTCATACTTTGAATCAAAAAGCCATCAATAATAGAATACACCAAATTTAAAAAAAAATTAACCAAATACAAGGTATTTTTCACATATATGAATCAACCATTTGATTATCCAAACAACATTTTATCATCATTATGAAAAATATTAATGCCTATCTCCCCCACAATAAGATATTTTACAAAAAATTGAACTTGCTAATAATTCACATTTCTTGGTACCATTCAACATATGATCACAAATCATTAATGAAACACTAATATAATATAATACTTATATATATCATAGATACTATGATGAGAAACTCATGAATGAAATTATTTTAAAATATATTTCATATATCAATTATAGAATGAAATTAATCATTCCACTTTAGTTGTGTTAATAGCATAAGCTTGAAATTCATACCTTATCTTGTTAGGAGCTTCATTCCACTGATGATTGGGGCATTCGTTTTAAAATTTACCCATCTACTTATAATTTTATTAATGAATAATATCCTTTTTATTATTCAATTTTAATTATTTATCATAGTGACCCATACCTTCACACATATAAAATCACTAATTCCATTCATGCATTTACCATGGAAATTATTTATACATTTATAACATGTGATAAAATCATTCAATCCCATATACCCCTTATCTATTATTTTATCTTCCATTATATTTGTCTCTTAATTAAATTTGAATCAATATTACTTGGTGAATTAAATCTCTATCTAGATATCAAAAATAACTATTTTATCATATGAATAAAAGGATTCAAAAAGTAGTGACCTTGGGAGACATGGATAAAGTCATTAAAATAAATAATCAATATTGAATTACATGTTACGTATGAAATCTGTAGCACATCATGATGACTTGGAAAAGGTATCATCAAACTCCACAATAATCTATTCCACTTTTTTTCTTTAATCTATGGATATTTTTCTTCATCGTAGTTTATTACTCAATAGTGAAGTATTTATCAAGGAATGTATTATTAAAAATTATCCATTCCACATATTCAATTTCTACTTCCCCCCAGTATTCTGGATAAATGATCACTATTGATACTCATCTCTATTAATATAATATAGTATTATAATAACATTTTTCTTTTTCCCCATATCTCAATTTCGTGAATATCATATCCAAATACATAATCCATTTCCATTCAACCGTTGGGTTAGTATTCCCACTAAATTATGGGTTCCCCTTTTCATAATGTAATCAAAGATCAGATAATTGCTTTGTGCAATAGGTTTCTTCGTACAAGAAAAGTTATGTCCCATAACCTAACTAAGTAGTCATAATATTTCCATAAATTTTTCAGTTTTAATACCAGCTATATTTGATTCCTCATCAAGGAAATATCTACAATTTCTATGAGTACTGATACCATTCTTTCTTCCGAGCACCATTTCTATAAAATTGGATATACTGGATTAGAACATAACATTATGTAAAAAAATTTATAGTCCAAAAACTAGTGAACCAAAAACTATATTTTGTAAAAAATTTCAATAGATAATATCATAATAATAATAAAAAGTTTCTTTGGGGATATAATATCTTTAAAATCCTATATAATGTATTGAATGGAAAATTTGAATTATCCAAATGATATCCCCATAGAGTGTCAAAATTGGCACACATTATGTCCAGTTTTTGTATGCCACATTACACCGAGTGAGGTCCAAAAATCATTTTCTGAGTTGATACCCCTAGGTAAATTTTTTCAAGAACCATTCCCACTTATAGTATCCATACACATATTTATATCTAGGAATAACAATATAATCTCTACCATACCAAAATTCAATGATGATCTTTCGTACTTATCCTAAAATTCTGTCTTAGAGTAATTTTTCTTAATCTATTCTCTATAAATCTAGTTTCTATGGTTACTTATAAACATAATTAGATACCAACTATAATTCCTTGACCCTAGAATCTCTGAGTTGGTGAATTAATTTATTACATTGGCATGATTACAAGGAATAAAATCCTGATTGAATATTCAGTTTATTATTTTTTAAAATATAGATTTAACACATGATACCGATATAAATTTGTAAATATAAATTAAAAAAATCATACATAATAAAATGAAATAAATTTCATCCTTGAAAGTTTATTCAAATATTTTTTCTTTATAACCTAGGGAAGGGAAATAAATTAAATTTGAGCTCAAATTCTTTGTAATAGTAAGTATAATGAATGTAATAATAAATAAATAAATATATAAATGTATATACATTAATATAATATGAATTTAAAAAATATATATGGAATTAATAATATGGAAAGTAATTTATTGAAACATACATATTTTAATCAATAAACTAATAACGAAATGTAAACATAGATATGTCGATGAAAAATATCATGTATAAATAATAACTGAGTAAAAATGAGGGAGATTCTTAATTATTGGACCCCAAGCTTCAAACGTACATGAACACATTAAATTTGATATATTTCACAAGACATTTTATAATATCGTGTTGATGACTCAACTACTTTGGAAAAACTATTTTCTCTCATGATACACCCAAATCTTCTACGGTATATCGATAACTGGGACCAAAAATTTGCATAACATTCCAAATTATTACTCATATATAAAATAATATATTTAACAATAATCCTTAACAAATATTTATATGGAGTATAAGAAAAAAATTCATCAATATTCTCTCATTAAATTTTATATTTATCAAAGTGTTTTCCGTATGAAAAAATGACATATGGTTTTAGAAATTATAATATCCATTTTAAGAAAATATTGATATTTAAGAAAATTTAAATGTTACTTAAAAATGAGCATAATAAATTGATTATTTCAAATGGATGTTAACATTCAATAAACTAAGAGAGATTTCAAATGTAATCATTAAACATATTCTTGAGAAAAATAATCTTTATACAATCCAAACTGTCGTATAACACTTTGATATATTATAATAATAATGCTCATGAAGGAATAAAATTAAATCAAAATTGTTAGTAACATTAATATATAAGTGCTAATGTTATAATAAATCAAAAAGGGTAGTAGATATACCACATAAAATAAGTATGTTTTTATATTAATGTTTTCATGTAAATGTAAAATGTGCGATGAAAATACCTTACCATGACTTTAACATGTCCTATGGGTCTTTATGTTCTTTAATAGTGAACTTATGTAAATTATTGAATATATTTAGAACCTTTTTCATTTTTATAATTATTTTTATTTCACTTATTACCATTTTTTATACAAATTTCTAAAATCATATGTTTTTGCTGAGTGTTTTGACCAAATTCGATTCATGTGTTAAAAACATGTAGTGGGTAAACTATGGTCAAAGGATTGATATATATAAACATATATATAATAATAATGAAGAATTTATTATCACATTTATTCTCCAGTAATACTAATCATGAATGATGTTCATAAAAATGATGTAACATTACAATCATGTAGACAATAAGTCATACATATGAATGAGTAACGTTCCCATTAATCAATGATTGTTATGGAAAGTAGTTAATGGTCATAATATTTTTCCATAAGTACCATTATATGATAAATACCATTCCATTTAATCACATATATATATATATAGAGTTCTTTTGATGAAATGATAATCACATCATGTTGAGGAGGCCGTACTCCACATATTCATGACCTACATTATCACTTTTTACTGTGAGAAATGGTAATAAATAAAAAGATATATTATATTTAAAAAATGATAATTAAGTAATTAATATAATATATAATTTATTTATTTTAAATTATTGTAATTAAAACCATCATTTATAAATCCAATCTATTTCATTAATGAATCACATCACTTTGAGAGGGAAGTAGTCCACACTTCAACAAATAACGCTATAAAATTTATACAAAATGGAAAGCTTAATGGTATATACTGTATACAAATTTAATAAGAAAAAATATATTATAAAAATAATATATATCATATATAAATAATGTTTTCATAATAACATCAACCATGAGAGGTGGTAATGGAAGAAGAAACAGTCATTGTTTCCTGTGGCAGTAGTTCATCGTAGACATTAAGGGTAAGTTAGTTACCCAATATATGTAAGTGTGTGTAAGTGTAGGATGAACCCTTAATATAAAAAGATATTTTTATATTTACAATACAATATTCTTAATATAATCTTTGAATAAGAATATTTTAGGGGTTAGAGGAGGAAAGAAAAGTAAATATCTTGAGGAAGGATGTATCCTCTTATCTGGGTAACTTTTTTTTGGTTTTCACCAATGGGATTATGTGGATGGAATGATTCAAATGGTAATAATTCATGGTACAGGGGAGGTATTTTTAAGCTATTTTATAATATTTTGTTTGATCCATGGTGTCATTAGAGTTGTGAGGATGTGATAGTGTTGAGTTTCTTTTTATTGCGGGGGTGGGATTTATATTCTTGTATCTTTTTGGAAATTGAATTACAACCTATAAAGTATCTAAAATAATAGTCCCATGTAGATCAATGGGATAATAGAATCTATATATTTCCATTTAATGTATTTTTAATAAATTATTAATTCATTTTGGTCCTTATGATTAATGGTTTGTCCCTTGCTATACTAATTTTTCTCTTAATCATTGTAATTAATTTCGATCACAATCATAAAATTTTTGGTGAAAAACTAATTTCACCTTATTAGAAATTATAAATCCTTGTTCAACCAAATATTTAATCCATTTTTCCAAATTCCTGTCTTATAAGTAGAACAAATTAATTAAAATTTAATCCCATAGAAAATTTGGCACTAAAGTTTTTAAGGTAAAATTTATCAAACTTTTACTATGTTTTCATATTCTATTTCAAATTTAAAATAATTAAAATGATATAAATTTGATTAACTTATATATTATGGATATAATTTTACTATTAATCCAATTAAAAATATAATTTATCCTTATAAATAAATTAGATGAAAAAGTAGTTTTGAATTAAAATTAATTATTTTCATTATTCATAAAAAAATGAAATATTTCATAAAAAACCAAAAATTCTACCTCATATAATTTCTTTTTTTTATTGAAAAATTTAATTTCATTATTTATATTAAATTTTTAAGTGTGTAAAAATTTTGAATTTAAATAGTTTCACCATTAAATGGTAGTAAATGTGCTTTTATAAAAATATAGATTTTTTTGTGTAACATTCAATTGGTTCTTATTTTATGTAAATCAAAACTATTATATTAATATGAAAAAAATAATTTCTTATATAATGTATAAATTTAATTTAAATATTTCACTAATAGTAATTAATTTAACTTATTATGATAAATATGTTTTTTCTCAGAGAAATATTTTTTTTAATAAAATTCACATTATGTTTATTTAGATTCTATAATCACTTATAGTTAATAGGTAACCTAATGAATTTAAATATAAATTTTTATAATTTGTTGAATCCTATTAATAAAATTATATTTAATGGATAATTTATATCTTGGTATATTAAATAATAATATTATTCATTATATATCCTTTTGCGGAAAAACTAGGCCTTCCCTATTACACAAGCCATCAAGGAATGTAAATGTTAGGTGTAACAAATTCAAAATTAGTTGTTCAATGTAGAGAAATATAAACATTTTTTTAAGTTTAACATAATTATATCTTGGTATTTTTTATAATGTAATCTCAGAACTAAATTAAATTTATTATCATAGGAAAATATTATAATGTATTGGGGTGTTATAGAGATAAGGGCTTGTGTGAGATTATTTTCATTGGGTGTATAGAGAGACCATAATGTGGTATATATAATTGTGGTGTGTTGGGAGTATATGTAGGATAAATATATTTGGATTATGTGTCTAATCAATCTATAGTTAGAGTAGTTGTGTTTTGAATCTACAATGATAAAATAAATGTCGACAATCTGTGGAAATGTTGTGACATTATGGTGAAGGATAATGTAGTGTTTTTTCATATTTAAGATTAATATTTCAATAGAGGTGGAATTTCACATTGTACTGATAGGTGTTGCACTATCAGATGGAGTTACTTTTTTTGGAAATTTTAGTTTTTAGGTTTTAGTGAGGTGTCTTGCTACTGTAATGGTTGTTGAGACATGAATCCTTGATGATAATTATGTTGAGCCAGGATATTAATGGTCATACTATTGTGTGACTCGGGTCCCATGTTATTTTGTTTATCTAGTTCTACCCTAATTGTTTTTGTTCCATGGGGAATATGGTCATGCCATAATGGGGTCCAAGAATTTTTTTTGCGCGACCTGAGGATGGATGTTTCATTTGATGGGGAGGGTCATACTACAATGAGATCCCATATCTATCTTAATGAAGGGTTATAATAGTCATTCGAACCACTATTTTGACACCAAACTCATATGTGTTTTCTATAGGATTACAAAGGTATGTGGTAGTCCCAACCATCTTTTCCATCCATGAATCCATGTCCCCAGTTAATATAGCGTAAATCCTTTGGTGCTTATTTGGTGGATTGAACTTGGATCCAATTCCTTTTTTCCTCCTCATATAATATATATATATTCATCTATATTTAATGTATTTTGATATATTATTTGGATACTTTTTCAATCATATCATGGTGAAATTGGGATGTTATAAGGATGTTCTGGTATGCTATGTCTTGAGGATGTATCCAGGGGTGAAAATTTGTGGTTATTTGTGATTCCACATAATAAAATCCATTAAACTAATTTATTCTGATTTATTTGTTAAATTAGAATGAAATAAATTGATTAATTTTCATACTTTTTAGTAATTTTTATGGTTTGGAGTTCTAGGGTGTGACAGGATTTATCTATATGTACTTTCTAGTGGTGTTAACATCATTATTCCACCAGGAGTATTATTCCTGAATTATAAAATATTTATTTAATCATAATATTAATTATTTTAACTACTTATAAATGTTTTATAACTAATTACATTATTATTTTATGGAGTTAGGGACTTATGTAGTTGGATTATGGTTGTTGGTGTTTATTGAGATTGGATAATCTCAGACAATGGTTTCTGGGCCATGCATAGGAGATGGTGTCCATATTGAGGTAGGTTACTTCTAACCATTCCCAATGGATTATTTAATGTTTCATGTGACAAGTGATATTTTTTCTTACCTGCCCATTGATATTGACATTAAATTGAATTATTTTTTTCCATTGAACCGTATTATTTTGGTATGGACTTTTAGGGAATAATAGAACATATTATATTTATTCTTTGGTAACTAAATTATTGATGCTTGTTGACCTTAATTAAATTAAATTTGAATTTTTAGTCATAATATAATGGGGTTTCACAGAAATTATTCCATGATGTCTAGGAAATTTCTAATGTGCCTTAAAAATATATTGATATAGAAGAGTTTTTGAATCATGGTTAGCTAGTAATATCCACTACCTGGTATATTCGATTCAAGTCATTGGAGTGGGTATGTTCCATTGTGGACTTTTCTGATCTTAAATGTGATGTTGAGGGATCCCATGTTTACTGAATTCCTTGGGTGAAAATTAAATTAAAATAAATTATATTCTCTTAGGTCTAGAAGGTTTCTTAATTGGTTATAAATGACATAGAGGACTTGGAATAAGTTCTCATAACTTAATTTGAGTATAATACATTTTGATAATACAAGGTAAGCATAAGGAATATCCTAAATGGAATGTAGTGTTTATTTGAATCCTTTTTTACTCAGTTGATTATCATAAAGGGTGAGTATCCTCCCCCTTCTAACATCAAATATCTGAGTGGGTGATACCTCGGTTTTGGATTTGGATATGGTAGGTCTGGTAGAGATAAATTTTTCTTATAATTTAAGTGAGTTAAATATTATACCTCCCTTGTTATAATTTACCTATTTAGTTTTATATAATCAGTTTACTATACTAGTTAATGTTGTGTTTTTATGATTTTAATTTCCTATTTTAATGTTATTTCCATGTGGTGGACATGTTCCACCTTAATATATTTTTTATAGTGTGGGATGATCTTCCCAATCAATCTGACAAATTTTATAGCCTAAGAAGATATTCACAATTTGTGTTGGTGATGCCTAAGGAAAAGGATGAGAAGAATGATGTGATATTATGTATTTTGGTATGGGATGAATTTCTGATGCACTATATGATAATGTGACCATGAATGTAATTTTTATTTTGGGATATTCCAACGGATTTGGATGCACTGCCTAATTACTTTAATATATTGAAGTCATGTCATTAAGGTATATTATGAACTTTATATGATGATCAAATGATAAGGACATTAGGAGGTAGTGTTGAAATTTTATTACCACAATTCCCAGGAACATATTGCCTTATTTTTTTGATGAGGGCTGTAATGGGATGGAATTACAAACTTTTATTTTTCATATGGAGAAGGATATATCACCCATGATGTGATATTTTGAAGGTAGGGTATAAGATAGTAATATTAGTGTAGATGAATATGGGATGTGTTTCTCTTCCAATCTTGTAGTACTCATGATAAAATTCATGTTAATTCATTATTCCCCATGGATGTGGAATGGATTCCCCATTATGAGATTCTTCTTTGGAAGGGGATGTATGCCTGTATAAATGTAGATGTGTGTGACATGTGATAACCATCAACTCATGTGATGTACAGTTTTAAATTACCAGTAAATTTTTATATAAATAATAATTTGGATGAACTTACCATGATGACATGTTTATAATATAGGTGATGAGATTCCTATGTATGATTTGTTTTTATGGGAGAATATGACTTCTCTTACGAGGTAACCTGGTGCTAAAAACACTTTTCTTTCATATTTTTATTCCAGTGGATTGTGTCTTTATTACCTATACTGATGATATATGAGAGACATGATTAGTTATTTCATTATATTTCTAGAGGCTCTTCGTCCATAGTTTCAAAATATTATTAGGATTCAATTTCCATGTATTGATGCTTGGGATATATCATGGATGTTATTCCAACTATTTTTTTGTTATTAGGATCTATTCCAAATGCAATGGTCTAGATTATATGATTGTATGTTAAACCCATTGATGTTGAATAGGGAAATTATTCCCAGTTAACTATTATTTCAAATGTTAAATATGTATTAGCACTATCCAAAGTAAGTATTCATCATATTAGGGGATGGTGTTTCATGATTGGTTGTAACATATTATTTATTATTTCAAATTCATATTAAGATTTAATTTTATTATTTCACAATTTACATGAACAAATAAATAATGAATATGTTCAGGTATATCATTGATGGTTACCTTTTTTATTTCTCCAATACCTTTCATAGGTCCCCTGATGATCAAGGAGACTTTTTTATAGGAATATGTAATGAAAGGGGACCTTCATTGGTTATTTGGGTAGGTGGGACTAGATTGTGTCATAAGATAGAATTAAAAAGACACTTGAGAACATTTTTTTATAATAAAATCATCTACATATTTTTAGTAGAATATATATTATTGGACCTTGGGTGGCCATAATTTATATACTCTAGGTGAATTTTCTACTACTAATTTGGTATTGCACGCGAGTTTTGATTTGATTACTAATAGATTTTTTTCTATGAGGTTTTATTTTTTGTTTATTTTTTTGATACCCATTGATTATATTGACTTTGATTTTATTTATGGATCTATGTACTATATATTATAAACTCCCAAATTATCATATAAAAACCTATCCATTGGTCAACATCATCTAACATAAATGGAGGTAAACATGAAGAATGTGGTACTTGGTTCATAAAATATGCAAGTGATCCATACTAGAGATTCTAAAAAGAGGTACCATATATTTGTTTATTATGTATTATTATTTGGTATAAAGGAGAAAAATATTGAAATAATTTGGACATGGTATAGAAAAAAAATTCAAGACACTTTTTAATAACATGATGTGATGCCTATATATGTGTCGATTAATATGGGTCATGATTCCCTTCCACTCTTATTATAAATTGGATAAAATTACTAGATATTTTTTAACATCCATCTATGTGGGATGAATTTTCTATGATTTGATTCATAAATGGTACGGTAAGTGAATCTCATGTAATATTTTTTGTTTTGTGGAATTATTCCCTCTATTATAATGTTTATTGGGGATATGTATATTTTCTTTTTAATGTTTATTCCCATGTATAGGGACACTATGCCCCCATCTTGATGATATATCTTGGATTTGTTTCCCACTTATATATGATTTCGATGAATAATATTCTCACTATTTTATATTTAGTATACAGAAATAATTTT
The DNA here is from genome assembly GCA_963277665.1 of Viscum album. Classification (NCBI taxonomy): domain Eukaryota; kingdom Viridiplantae; phylum Streptophyta; class Magnoliopsida; order Santalales; family Viscaceae; genus Viscum; species Viscum album. The sequence continues at coordinate 248,820,840 of OY728126.1, read as the reverse complement.
TATATATTGATTATCATGTTATTTTTGGTATTTTATTCAATATATGTGGTTTTTATATTGTGATGTATTTTCTCGATATTTGTCTTGATATAATAATGGGACATTATACCCATAGATGTTGACATGGAACATGATTCCTAGTTATCTATTACCTAATATGATTAGAGACACCCTGAAACTAGTTAATGTTGGAATTCATCACATAGGGTGACATTTTAATACAAATGGATGTGACATGTTATTTGTTATTTGAAATAAATACTTTTATTTATGAGCATATCACAATATAAATGTATATTCTTATACAATAGATGTTACATGATACAACTGGTTGTGACCTACTGATTTATACTCAAACCTTTCTCAAGTGTGCAAATACTGGAGAATACTTCTTGGGTGTTGGAACATGTATGGATGGGGCACTACATTGGATGATTGATAAGGTGGGTTTATATTCTACAAATTTTATATAATTTTTGATTTGTTCTTTGATTACTGATAAAATGTTGATGTGATTCCTAAAAATTTTATTATTTTTTTATCTCATGGTAGTTTATATTTTTCCTCTATTATTTATAGATATCTTTAATAGAGGTAATAATCTCCCAATGATAAAATAAAGACCTTAATTTGGGCTAGTATACATCGGTATATAAAGAGGAATGATTGGGGTATGTCCAACATGGTTTGTTCATAGTGTATGTGATGTTGTTCAAGGGTTTTATAAAGTTCGATTGGATCCATGGAATTTTTTTATTTTTATTTGGTATATGATTTTTATATATTTTTTAGGTTGATACATGGGATATATTTCCTATAAAACCCTAAGATTTTAAAGTTTATTTTAATTTTTTTGATACCTTTAGTTCTACGATACACAAAAATTTTCTTGCACTATCCACCACACCGTATTAGCTTGTAGTTTACACAACACTATACATGGCTTGTGTTACAAACAATTTCAAGTTCTTTTGAAATAATACAATTCACAGAATAATGATTATAGATATTTTTCAATGATAAAAATAATTATCTTAGGATTATGTTATATGGAACACCAAAGGAAGCTTTTACAAAATGAAACACTAACATGGGTTTCATTACATGAAGGAGAGACCTTTTTCGATAGCTTGCATTGTACGCAATACCGAGATTCACTAAACAACAACATTTTATTAAAATATTATATAAAAAAACATTACGACTATTATTAAGCATATTTTGAATTTTATATAACATTAAAATTCATATTTTCTAGACATGATATAAGAACCACTACAATTTTTCAGATAAAAGAATTATTTTCAAAAAATGCAGTTCTATATTCTTTTTATGCTGCCTAAATTTTAAATATAGTTGTTTAACACTTTTATATATTTTATTTGACCAAATAATCATAATATTTTTAATAGGAACATAAAAGTTTACTATTTTTGATTTTTCAGTATTTTTTCTGATAAAATTCATATTTTAATGAATAGTGTCAAAATTGACACAATTGATCTTTTGTTTAAATAATATTTTATAAAATTATTTATAAATCAAAAAACTTTTTTAAAAATATAGAATAATTTTTTTATGGTCTGACTTTTTTAATTATTCATTTATTTTATATTTTAAGTCAAACAAGTAACTATTTCACCCTTTTAATATTTAATTAATTGTAATCTTGATTAAAATTAAATAGAATAAGTAATTGGTAATTAAAATTATAATGTTTAAATTTGTATAAAAACATGTCTATATTTTATAGAATGATGATATTTCAATATTATTATATCATATATTCAAATATATCTCATTTTTGAGGTATTTGGACTTATTTTCATGTTATTATAAATTAATATATTTAGCAATTCCAAAAGTATCAGTCACCCCAATTATAAAAGGACACCTCCTCCCTCATTTCCCAACAACTAATTAATCCTTCAAGTTCGTATATACCCTGACCATTCAACTTTTCAAAACCACTATTTATAATCTAGAGGTACTAGTATTCTCAAAAGACCATCTCTATTAACATCAAGAGGTGATCTAAAGGGAGCACGTCCAAAAAGGGGTAATCTCCTCTATCGATTCTTTTAATTTTTTTTCTTCTTCTGCTTCCACTTTATTAGTTATTTCATTATAAATTATAAAATACATTATCATTTATATACTTATATGTCATTATAATTATTATACTACTATATTTCACCTTTTACCAATCTTCTAAAAATGAAATCACCACGTGGGTGTACTTACGATATACCGTCTCCACGTCGTGGTGTACTCTGTTTTTCACTACCACATTACATGGTTGGGTATAATGATGTAAGTAATAACTATATATTATTATTATAACATGATATTGATTATGAATTTTTATACACCATCCACATCAAAATCAGTCAACAATTATTTGAATGATATCGCTGCTCATGTATACGTACAACTTACCATCTCTATGAAGCTACATTATTCATTCTAAATGATCATAATAAAAGAAAGATTATATAAATATATATAATGAATAAATATGATATGAATTATTTTAATAACATATTATGATGATTAAAATATGACCTAAAATGGGGAACTAGAACTTACTCGACAAAACATGTCAAATAACATAAAGCAGTTAACACCCAAATAACGAGTAATAATGAAATTTTACTAAAAAAATATGATAATATGATCCTATAGGAAATTATAAAAATGACTATTATTATATAGAAAGTAAGAAAAATTATTAAATCATTATATTGGAGGTTTAAATACATATGAATCATATCTGAACTAATGTAAGGGATTATATTGTCTCACTTTTGTTTCTATGGGACATATGCCTTATACACCATCTAATTATTTTGTGTGGTGTTTAGGTCACACATGAATATTTTTATTTTTATTATAATTATGTATTTTATACATAAATTTACATATGAGTTTCATAATTTTATGAGGCATACAATTCGATTAATTTTAAATTGGAAAGGGATAACTTTGAAAATCTCATTTTTTATTTGAGATTGTTTATTCATAAGTATTTACTTGTTATATATTTATCATCCATGTCAATGATTTATAAAACAAAATTCATAGAATTTTTAATATTCACCTTTATATGATTAAATTAATTTTTACCCATTTTTGACTTTTTCAGCTTGGAATGGAAGATTTCCTTCATTTAATTACCATATGAAGTACATTTTTTGAATTTTTTCAGAAAAAGTATGAGAAACATGTTTTTTAACATGTAATCCATGAATAGTTTTTTATGTATTCATAACACATTATTTACATGAAGATTATTTTACATGATATCAAGTTTAATTTATGCTAAATTATTTTCATTTAATGTTTCGTAGTATTTTGAGAAAAAAAACCATTTTAAAGAATAAAGGATATTTTCTTTAGGAATTATGTTTGAGTGTTTTATCAAAAAAAAATTCCATCTAAGATGATGCACTTTGAATAGTGTTATGTTTATATCTCTATTAATACTATGATTTGAGTGTGTTAATGTTGTAATGATATTTTATAGGGACTATGAGATGATTGCATGATGTTAAAGAACCCATTTTTATTTCATGGGTTATTCTATGATTAATGATTTATGTTTTTGCGGAAAATGTAATAATTATTTCATTATGATATGGGTGGAACCTATATCCACCTTAAATTAATTGGGTAAATATTTATATCTAATGAGATAAACATGAATGTAATAGTAAGTAAATCTATTTTAGTAATATAGGGTTGGAATGTTAAGTAAATCTAGTTCAGTAATACATAGCTAGAACAACATGCTAACATGGTTCTGTAATGGAAATTGTCCACTATTATTTTCTTGATAGAAATAGATTTTATACAAGGGAAATCATAGTATATGTTTATTTTTATCCATAAATACATTTTTTATTCCAATTCTATTTTATCATGGTTAATGTTCCTTTATGATATATGCCTTATAAACTACCAAGGTTTATTTCATTACCGAATATTTTGATATTCAAATTTTATGTTCATGTTTTTACATTATTATGCTTATGGTTTGTTAAATGTTCTCAATGTTTACCATTAAGGAGAATTTGAGTTTTCCATTTTTATATTTTCTTTTCCCTAGGATATAATGAATGGTTTAAGGAAGGAAAAAGTGGAAGATATTTCTGGGAGATTTTGAAGATCATTCATCAAGATAGAAGATTGAATTCTAGGTTTCCAAACGCACTAAAATAATATGGCCCTTTAGTGATTGTTTATATCTTGTATTACCTATTCGAAAAAATTAAAGTAATGCCAATGTACATCATGCCTGGGTTGTAAGATTTGGAATTAGTGACAAAGTTTAGTCATCCAATGGAAACATGGATGTGAAAAAATTAGTGAGATCCCTAAATACATTTATAAGGTATGTCTAGGGATATCCCTAAGGGAATGTTTAACTATATGTTATAGTCCTATAATTATGGTAATTGTTGGACTCACCTATTTTGATAATCCCAAATCATGTTTAAATACTGATCATGATATATTAACTCATTTGGTAATCCTTTTTAATCTGTATTTATCCTGAACAATTTATATTTTTAGTCTCATGACATTTTTGCATCAGCTTACAGTTTACATTTATCGAAGTATAAGTTCACTATTAAAGGCTACTTGTAAGAGCCTTCTGTTCAAGCCTTATATTCAATGTTACCGTTAAAGCTCACTGTCACTCTATGTCACAATTGCTAAAAGTCCCCATTGAACATCTAATGTCACTTTTATAAGCTAATGATACAAGGTCACTATCACAAGGCTTCTATTAGAAGTCCACTATGAGAATCCTTCTTAAGTCTTCTGTTGACACTACTGGGAATGTGGTCTATACCCACACATATATACCCACAATTTTATAAACTGTGGGAATAGGTTATTTTCACTTATCTTTACCCACGGTTTTATTAAAACTGTGGGTATTAAAACAACATAATGCACAAAGTATCGGGCTCCTCCTCACTCGCTGCTCCCCCAATCAACCCTACATCCCCGACCCTTACTCCCAGCCCTGTCCTCCCGCCCCCCTCCTCCCCTCTCTGACTCCCCTCCCTGGCCTCCGCGTCCCGGCTCCGCGTCCCGGCTCCGCGTCCCGGCTCCGCGTCCTGGCTCTGCGTCCTGGCTCCGTGTCCTAGCTCCACGTCCCGGCTCCGCATCCCGGCTCCACCACCTGGCTCCGCATCCCAGCTCCCGACCAGGACCCCCTGGCCTTCGCCTCCGCCTCGACATCTCTTAAACAAGGTAATTATACTTTTGTTTCTCCAATAATGTTATGGTAGGATATCGATGATTCTTGGTTGATTATATGGGTTACCTTGTATAATGATTAACCTCTAGGATTTGTCGGTGTAGATACTGGTTGATTTAAGTGTCACATAGATATCTATAGATTAGTAAAATTGGGAATTATTTATGATAGAGTTGGGGTTATCATAAATATCAACTTATGTATAATATGTATGCCAACAACCCTCATGTACGAATACATATCTTCATAAATTAATATCAAGACTTATAAATATATTATAATTAATGATAAAAATTAAAATATATGAAAAATTATGTTATTTATAAGATGGAGATACTGGTGTGGTACTCTATATGTGGAATGTGAAGTTGTAAATGGTTCTCAATCAATAGGTAGGTGTGTAATAAGAAAATATTCTCTTATAAGATTGAATTTCATGGGCGATGGAATATCTAAAAATGGGGTTATAGATAATGATAGATCATAAATTTGTTGATCCATACATGATGTAGTAATATGTGTGAAATGACACAACAATTCACTCATCTTATGTTATAAAATCCCTGATTGGATTCATTATTTCCTAGAGGAATAAGTGGTGGCTCTATATCAACACCAACATCTAGGTATGGGGGAATTTATATCTCAATTTCCATCTTAGGATCCATAAAATCCTTGATTGGATTCCTTATATCCTCAAGAATGGGATCAAAAAGTGCCAACAATAGCCCCAAATAATTCCCATTCCATAGGTCCAGGGTAATTTTTATCATTATTATCACCCCTAAAGGAAGTAATCCTCTCTTGTTTTGAATATAATTATCAATGGTCAACATCCCAATCATTCCTCCCACTATGAGATACACCTCTTTCATTTTGGGTCTGCTCGACAAGTATGATTGGAAATTCCCTTATGGTCACTATTAAAAGACCAAGGTAGGGGAAATTTACGATAAATGAAGTTAAAAACCATAAGTTTCATAAGACAAAATGGACTAATATTACCTGGGGTCAGATAAATGACCCTAATTCAACCCTAAAAGGATGAGTAAGTAGTGGATAATTTCCCTTTTGCATGGAGAGTGATGGGGTAAATTCCACTACATGATACACCTTTGTGAACACCATCATAATTATTATAAAAATTGATGTCAACCAAGATTTAAAAATATAGGGGAATGAAGTGGAAACTGTTCATTTAGGGGTAGGTGATGTAGATGAACAAACTAAGGCTACACATACATGTAATTAGAGAAATATGTAGAACATGGAACCTATGAATGAGGAATTTCCCTCTCCTCGATGGAACTCTACCTAGGATGAAGGGAAATGTGTGGATACATACCAATCACTACAGAGGGATAATATGCATTAAACGGTGTAATTTTAATGTTAGGTTGGGTATATATCCAAGAAATTGATATACATAAATGAATAATTTTTGAATGATTACGACTTTCCTCTACTATGGAGACAACATCTTCCCCATTAGAGCGATCATTCAGTCTTAGCATAGATTGAGAATCAATGAGATATGAAGTTGGGGCCACCTCATCAATACTTTCCCAATACCTGTAGTTAGAAGGTGGCCTAGACAATAATACCTCAAGAACTCCTCAACACCATTGAATCATTGGATTCCAAAATGGAATCCATTGAATGGAGGAACACCCCCATACAACCCAAAAATAAGTTATATCCCAAATGTGTGGATAAAACCTTTACCCTATCCAATTTTTACAATACTATATTCTAAAGCCTTGATTTTTTGGGAGATCCAAAATAACATCTCACACACTTCATGTCCTAAAGAGACTTTATGATGAGCCCCTAAGATCAGTAGGAGGAAACAATACTAATATTTTTTTGTATGTAATTTGGTAGGACCAACCTTATTTTAGTAAAAAAACCTTTCGGTAGGATCCATTGTGGAATGTAAATTTATTCATTATCAATTCCTAGATCATTTAAACTCCTTGTTAATGAATATAATGATTTCTGACCTCACAGATTGCAAAAAATGTGAATGTGATAGAGTTTCATACATCATCGCTAGATAGAAAAGTTTAACATATTTACTCAGAATACCTTTATCAAAAAAGAAATGGATGGAAATTTGTGATGGGAATATTTAGGATGAGATACAAACACCTTTTATCTTGATTAATTATCTAGGCAGATTCTATGAGTTTTTAGAGAAAACACAACGCTTAGAGAATTTCATTTAAAAAACCTAGGCCAAATCTTGGCCGACACCCATGGCATAGGGAAAAAGGACTAGTAAGGTAGATGATTCTTCTATAACCCTAAAAACAGTAGTAGTTCCAATTCAAGCACCTCGGAAGGCCCTAAATCACATGACACATCCCATTGATCGGCATTAATAACAAATTCTCCATTGAATGGAAGAAAAAAGTGATCTGGGTCACCCATGACTTTAGGAACAGATGGAAAAAGTGTATCACTTATTAAAGGAGAAGTTTTACAATTATTTCCTTACATACATGGAAAATAACATAATCAAGATACAAAAACCTAAGAAACCTAATGAGGTCAACCTCAAAGACCATCATGTCTACTATTCTTTTTATAGGAGATTGGTCCACACCGTTTAAGGCTGATTTGTCTTCAATGACATTCTTAAGAGCACAATTGATTATAAATAGATTACATTAGGGAAGGCCCCAACATAGGTTGCATATTTAACCTCTACCCATTCCAGAAGAAGAGGGTGACTATCAAGAAAAACTAACTATGTTTGGAAAAAATGTTCGATAAATAGATGACTCGAAAGTCACTTGACCAAGCTCATACCTCCTCCAATAGCCTAAATGCCTTCAAATTTTTATTAAGATAAGAGTGAATTTTAAGGGATAAATGGGAAAACCCAAAGACATCATGAATTGGGACAAATAATTCCCTAAGGTTCAAGGAAATTAAAACCAGATTGACAACATAAAAACTACCCCTCCCCAATATTTGAATGTGATGAAGCTCTCCAACATTGCAAAGTGATTCAACAAGAAAGTGTCCTGTGTCAAAGCACAGTCTCAATCCGATGGCTGATGCCATACCCTCTCAAATGACCAAATCCAAAAAATTCTTCATAAATTCATTCTTTGATAGTGAAGAGTCGGACAACAAGAATCATGGAGTTAGTGAGTAGTTTGAGTGTGTGAGAGTAGCGTGTTATTTATTTTCATGTCCAGAAAGATGGATTCTGCTGCTTTCCAATTTCCCAATTGAGCCAGTTCATTTATAAGGGCATTATATGCCTTGATACATTGAGTAAACCCGGTCATGACCATTTCATCATAAATTTTGGCAGCGTTAACTGTATACCCACTGCATCCATACACAAATCAAAATTCATCCCACAATTAGTTTTAGATCCTCTATAAAAAACAAGAATTTTGGTGAACGTCTGAATCTTCCATATTCATATTCAACATATTATTAGATATATTTTTCTTCACTTTTTTTAGAAGTTTCTATATTCAAGTTAGTGCACTCCAAATTTCTTTAATCAGTATGGTCACTTGAGTTTGCTAAAAACATGGTCTTATTGTTTTGATTTTTATTTTTTGACATAGCGGAAATTCCATTATATTTTTTCATTTAATTTGGGATAGATCCTCACTGATTTCCATGATCCTTGACCAAAAATGATCTTTTATTATTCATGCAAGTTCAGTATTGGATTTTATTGTACTTCATTCTTGTTAACATTTGCAATAAAGATTCATAATTAGTTGCTTTTATGTTCTTGCAGTTAGTATGAGGCAATAAAAATGGTTACACAATCTTGGACATGAGGCAATATAAATGGTAAGTATTGTGTTGGTTTATAATATCATATATTTAACATAGTCTTGTAGTAATCATTATTGATAATGTAAGTCATTTTTGTTCTGGGAACTCCTGTGTGACATGATTTTTCCTCCATTTTTTTTTGATTCTAACACTGATGGGAATATTGAATTTGGATTAGTAATAACCTTAGTAAAATAGAGAATGTCTTCTTTTATTCATCATGTTAAGATATGCATCATTTTGGAATGCTGGAATTTTATCACTTTTTCTCCATCCAAGTTGGAATTTTTATTTTTCCCACCACCATGATTGAAATCCATCTATTTTGTATTTTGGTTTCTATTGTTTTTAAGTTTAGGATGGTAGGAATATGTGCAGGATGGTAGAAAGCTAGATGTTGCAGAGGTGTCGGATGGTAAGCTAGAAGTTGTAGTTTCTGGGGTAAAATACTTATACCCACGGTTTATTAAACCGTGGGTAATTCTGCTGTGCAATATGGGTATAGTTTGGGTGCTGGAAAACTATATGCCCACAATTACCAAACCGTGGGTATAGATATATAACCATGGTTTGGTAAACTGTGGGTAATCTGTGTTTTTCTTGGGCTATGCCCACGGTTTTATAGGAACTGTGGGTGTAGAGCTATTTCGACGGCACTCTAGCCCACCGTTCATGGAACCGTGGGTATAGCCTATACCCACAGTTTTAGGGGCTATACCCATGGTTCTAAACTGTGGGTATAGGTGATATTTCCAGTATTGTGAGAGCTTCACAGTTCAAGTCTACCATTAGTAGAAGGCTACCGCTAGACAACTCCTACAGTCGATATAGTCTACTATTGTTCAGAGTCTACTATTAGTATAAGTCTACAGATAGTAAAACTCCACCATTGATGATGTTTCATGTTGAGATAGTCAACCATTGGAAATTTCCCTATTGAGGTTGTCAGATGTTATAGAGATACTGTGAGAATCCTACTATTGAAGTAAACCGCTGATCAAGCTTACCGATGAAGTCCACAGTTCAGGAGACTATCGTTGAAGTATACCATGTGACATGAATCTACCACAAGTATAATGATAAAATATTCTTTATATTACCAATTTTCTTTATAATATCATAATGGTCATGTATGGAAAAATTAATGCAGTTGACATTATTTAATGATATTTGCAGGAATATCCGGAGATAGTACGAGGTACGAGGAAGACCAAACATGGTTGATACATTTCTCTTGTCGACCACTACTGAACCAAATGCCAAAAAGCTCTGCTGGAAAATTATATATATATATATATATATGTGAGTAGAGAAAGACATCAATATAGGGAGTATATTGAATATACACACATAAGAGAGACACATACAACGTCTGAAAGAAAAGGATGAAGAAGAACAATCGATCACTCAATCTGAAGAACACAGAGCTTCACAAAAATCTATTGAAAGACCATTTTTCAAGATATGGTGTTGTGCTACAAAGGGCATCAGACTCAAGAAGCTGATCATCTATACATTTAAAGGCTAGAACCTGGAAGTCGCAGCACTCTGTTTTGGAGGAAACTTGCAGAGAAGGAATAAACTTCATTTCCGTCATTTCAAGTAGTCCAGAGCAGATCTGCCAACACACAGAGCATTCTAAACTTATTCTTAATATATTTAGCTCTACTGTTTTTAAGTATTTTACATTTTTGAGTTGTGTGTCTATCTTACACACATTGACTCTTGTGCTGTAATTGAGGGATACTGAAAATACCCATATTAAACGATATTTTCATTTGATTCCCACACATAACTATGGAAAATCCTAGTGTGGCTTGATAGTTTATTTTCCCATGTATAACTGTGGTAGAGGTTTCCAAAACTGGACAGTTTGAAAACTGTTGTAAAGCCCGATACAGGCTATGTATCATTCTTAAATATAACTGCTTGGTGACAGGTGATCACCAAGTGGAGAAGATTAGGTCTTGGATTAAGACTGAACATCTTGTTTAATTTTTTGGGTTCATGTTTATATTACTCTGTTTTACGTTTATCCTCTACTTATATTTTCAAAGACAGAAATTTGATTTTACATTCACACTGATAGTTTGTTCTTGTTGGTGTGTATATATGATTCTTTTAGTAAACTTTCTTCAAAAGTTTAATCAGTACTCATACTGATTCATCTGAGGAGTAATCAACCTTTGAGAAACTTGTTGAACAATAAATCACTTATATATCTTCTGCATTAATTAACTGGGCTGTTTTAATTTGGTGGATTTTAATCCTTAATGTTTTTACCAGAAATTTTAATTGGAACTCAATTCACCCCCTCTTGAGTATCCACTCCGAACATCATTTGGTATCAGAGGTTTCCTTATCCATTCCATCAAACCAATTTTTTAAGAGTTTCAATTTCTTTTCAACTCTGATTTTAGTTGTACCTTAAATATCTCAAAATTTCTGTTATATCTAAATATTCAGTTCTTCAAACACCTAATTGCCTATGGATAACCGAGTTGAGTGTGTTTCTACTAACAGAACAACTTTCATTAATGGTAATAATTATGGTCAGTGGAAATTGAAAATGAAAATGTATCTTGAAAGCATAAGACCTGAAATCTGGGACACAATTGAAGAACAAAAGGTATTACCTGCTACTGCAAGGGACACATGGTCTCAAGTAACCAAAACTATTTTTAATAATAATTGTAAAGAAATGAATGCCTTATACTATGCTCTGGGTGATGAAGAATTTAATAGAATTTTTTCCTGTAAGACTGATTATGAAATTTGGGATACTTTGGTTGTTTCTCATGAAATAACAACCAATGTTAAATAAATTAGATTAAATACCTATACTATTTATTATGATACATTTAAGATGAAGTCGGGTGAATATATCTTTGAAATGTATCTTAGGTACAATGAGATAGTAAACACCATGAATCGACTTGGGAAACCAGTGGCCAGCAAAGAACAAATGATGAGGCTCTTAGATGCCTACCTGACAGATGGAGAGGCACTTCTGTATCAATCTGAGAATCATGTGACATATGCAAGATACCTATAAAGGAGCTCATTGGAAAACTGATGATGTATAAAGAAGAGATTAAGTTGAATCAATAATGAAAAGAAGAACCAATAAAGAAGTCAATAGCATTCAAGACTTCTGACTCAAAAGGAAAAGACAATGAAAAAATTCAAGTACCTATAGATAGTTCCACAAGTGAAGAGTCAACTTAGTCAGTGATAAAGAGATGGCACAACTTTCCAGAAGATTCAAAAGATTCTACCCAAAGAATAAATTTTTTCGAAAGTTAAGCTTCATAGAAAAATATGATCATGAAAGACAATTGAAGAAACATATGAAGTGGGATGAGAACACAATTGAAATAGTATGCTATGGATGTAAATGAAAAGGTCATGTAAAAGAAGACTGCCCCAAGTTGAAATTCAAGAGAAAATATGATGATAAGGGAAAAGGTTATAAAAAGGCTATGAAAGAAACCTTGACTATTTCAGAAGACAGTTCAAGTGAATCTGATGCTTCAGACTCAGAACAGAACAAACATGCGAATCTATGTTTTTTGACAGAGACATATGAGGTAACAATTAAAAACCCTATGCATAATTCATATTATAACAATGACTCTTGTAATGATGATGATATTAATAAGGAAGAATTATTTGAGTATTGTGAAATTCTTTAGGATACTTTTAATAAACTCAAGGACAAATATATGTCATTAAAAATAAAGTATTCTTTAAATGCAAATTACAATCCAAATCTGGATATAGAAAAAGAGAAAATTTATAAACTACTATAGTAAAATAGAGAGTTAAAATTATATAATGAACAAGTAAGAAAGGATATTGAGAAGTTCACTACTGGTAGGGATACCTTGACATAGTTTCTAGGAAAACATATTGCTCCTAAATATACAACTGGACTAGGATATTATCACGGACATAGACTAATTACCAAAACAAAATTTGTTCTAAAATCTGGACAGTTCACTACTAGTTCTTGACCATCTTTTGAGAAACAATTTTCTAAAGGTCCTAACAATGTATTTATGTCAGAGAATATGTTTTTTTATTTTATAAAACCTATAATGAAAATATCGGTTCCTAATGTTTTAATGGCTAACCTTTCTGGACCCAAGAAGATTTGGGTACCAAAAATACCCCATGTTTAATTTGTTTTGTAGGGAATTTGTTTAAAGAGTTCCTGTAATACTCTATAGTACATGGACAATGGATGTTCAAGATATATTATATGATACTATTGTTTCTTTAAGATTCTAATTGATGTTGATGGTGGGCATGTCAACTTCGGTGACAAAGAAAACGGAAAAATCATCGGCATAGGCCAGATTGGTAACCCTGATAAATTATTAGTTTATAAATTACTTTTTGTTGATGGATTAAATTACTATTTACTTAGTATACTCAGTTATGTGATGATGGATTTATTGTTAAATTTGAAAATTATGAATGTAATGTTTTTAATTGAAAAAATGATTTAGTTTTCACTGCATGTATAAATGATAATGTATATGCTGTTGATTTAAATTCTTTAGCCAAACAAAATGTTTCTTTCTTAAATGCTTTTCATAAAGAGTATTGGTTATGGCATAGAAGGTTAGGAAACTGCAATGTGCACTCACTTAGGAATCTATCTAAGTCATTTTTTGTTAGAGGCTTACTTAAATTATAATTTCCACTTGAAAAAGTTTGTAATCCCTGTCAAAAGGGAAAACAATACAAAGTTTCTTTCAACCCAAAGAAAGAAGTCTCAACTTCTCAACCACTTGAGTTGGTTCCCTTGGATTTGTTTGGACCATCAAGAGTTTCAAGTTTTAATGGGAAGCACTATGTTTATGTTCTTGTAGATAACTTTTCTAGGTAAACATGGGTATACTTTCTAGCTCACAAAAGTGAAAATTGTTCCTATTTTGTCAAATATTCCATGTCTATAGAAAATCATAGTGGACTTAGAATCAAGATCCTGAGAAGTGATCATGTCCGTGAGTTTGAGAATCGAGAGTTTTAATCTTATTGTTCACACTATGTCTATAGTCACAATTTCTCGGCCCCTAGGACACCTTAACAAAATTGAGTTGTAGAATGAAGAAATAGGGACATTCATGAAATTACAAGGACGATGCTTACAGAGTATGAATTACCTATTTATTTTTGGGTTGAAACTATAAATGGAGCTTGGTATATCATTAATAGAGTTTTAGTTAGACCTATTCTAAAAAAGACCCCTTATGAGCTTTGGAATAATAGGTAGCCTAAGGTTAATTACTTTAGAGTTTTTTGTTGCAATGTCTTTATTCTTAATACTAAATATAATCTTCAAAAAGTTTCTCCCAAAAGTGATAAAGAATTTTCATGGGTTACTCTATCTCAAGAAAAGCCTATAGAGTGTTCAATAAGAAAACCAAATGTGTGGAAGAATCAGTTCATGTCAAATTTGTTGAGACTGATCCACATGAGACTAAAACTTCTCTTTAGAATCTTGAGGAAGATTTGTCAAATCTGAACCTTAATGATAATGATAGTAAATCCCCTATAAAAGTATCTAGTTCTCAGATTTTTCCATAATCTTCTCCTATTAATTCTAATAAAATATACAACAATAAGGAATCTAGTTCAAACCTTCTTAGAGCTATTAGAACTCTTATGAATGATCCTCTAGATGTTGCTGTAGGTGATTTAAATAGAGGAACACAAACTAGAGCTTCTCTAAGAAACCAGGTTGAACATCATGATTTTATTTTATAGCTTGAACCCAAGAATAATAATGATGTTGTCAAAGACAAATTTTTTCTAATGGCTATGCAAAAAGAACAAAATTAGTTAGAAAAAATCAAAGTTTTGGAATTGGTGGAAAGACCAAAGGACATCTTGACCATCAGCACTAAATGGGTGTTTGTGAACAAAGATGGTGAGTTTGGGAATATAGTTAGAAATAAGGCCAGGTTAGTTGCACAAGGATACAACCAAGAGGAAGGAATATACTATATGGAGACCTTTTCCCATGTAGCTAGATTATAACCATTAGGATACTACTTGCATATGCAACTCATCTAAATTTTAAACTCTATCAAATGGATTTTAAAAGTGATTTTCTAAATGGGAATATAGTTGAGGATGTGTTTGTTGAAAAACCACCTGGATTTACAAATCCCCATTTTTCAAATCATGTTTTTAAACTCTCTAAATCTTTATATGGCTTAAAACATGCTCCAAGAGAATGGTATGATAGGCTCTACTCTTTTCTTATTCCAAAAGGTTTTACTAAAGGGATATCTGATCCTACTCTTTTCATTAAATGTATTACTAAAGATGTGTTGATATTACAAATATATGTGGATGATATTATTTTTGGATCTTCTAAAAATTCGTTATGTATTGAATTCTCAAAAATGATGAAAAATGAGTTTGGAATGAGTTTAATGGGAGATCTCAAATTTTTATTTGGGTTTCAGATCCTTAAAAATAAAAGTTGAATTTTTTTTGAATAAATGAAAATATAATAAGGATCTTTTAAAACGTTTTTCACTGGATGGTAGTAAAGGCAGTGACACACCTATGTGTACCACTTGTAAGTTGGAAGCTGATGAAGCTAGGGAACCAGTGGATCAAACCAACTACAGAGGAATGATAGGTAGTTTACTCTATCTTATAGCTAGCCGACCTGAAATCATTTCTAGTGTATATATGTCTTCTCACATTAAATCCAATCCAAAAGAGACTCATTTAACATCTGTTAGAAGGATTTTTAAATATCTCAAACATAATCCTAACTTAAGATTATTTTATCCAAAAGGAAAATCATTTGATTTGTTGAGTTATTATGATGCTGATTTTTCAGGTTGAAAGTTAGATAGAAAAAAACACATCTAGGACATGTCACATTTTAGGCAAGTCACTAGTATCTTGGGGTAGTAAGAAGCCGAATTTTGTTGCATTATCTACTACCGAAGCCGAATACAAAGCGGCTAGTAGTTTTTGGGCTCAAATTATGTGGATGAAACACACTTTACTAGACTATGGATATCAATTCAAATATGTCTCTATAATGTGTGACAATAAAAGTGCTATTAACATTTCCAAAAATCCAGTATCTCATGCTAGGGAAATGCATATTTATGTGAGACATCACTTTTTGAGAGATTATTTTCAAAAGGGTGATATCACTCTTGAATTCATTGGCATTGAACATCAATTGGATGATATATTCAAAAAGCCTTTGAATTCTGAGTGGCTAAATTACATCAAACATGAGTTAGGTATGATTAACCTTAGTATATGAAACCTCACCATTGTACCTCACTATTAGACCTCACAATTGGACCTCAATATTTGACCTCACCATTGGACCTCACCATTAGACTTCACTATTGGACCTCACTATTAGAGATCATCATTGGACCTCACTGTTAGACATCACCGTTGAACCTCACTGTTAGAGCTCACCATTGGACCTCACTGTTATACCTCACCATTGAACCTCACTATTAGATCTCACCATTTCACCTCAAAATTGTACCTCACTCATGTACGTCACTATTGGGTACCTCACTGTTTGGTTTTATTTAATGAGAAAATCCAAACCGTTTCTATTCTTTTTCATTATTTCAGTTTTATTTTGTTTTAATCCCTAAATAATAAAACTAAAGGCGATGAACATATCTAAATCCACCTTCCTCTCTCAATCTTGAACGTTTCTCTCGAGATCCTTAAACACTAACTCTTCATTTGAACCCTCAAACCTCCTTCAATCTCCATGGCTAGAACGAAGCGACCCCCCACTGTCAATGAGGATGCGCCAAAGACAAAAAGGACTCGAGCTGAGTCCAGTGGAACCAGTAGTACCCCAAAATGACCTATCAACCCGCATCTAACGAAGAGATAAATCTTTATTAAGAATGAGATGAGTGAAGAATGGCTGCTAACGAACAATTTATTAGTGCTGGAAGCAATAGATGCCCAAGGATCGACCAAATGTTTTTCCAACCACAATGGGCCGTAATACCCAAATCTTTTGAAGGAATTATATTAATATCTATATTTTGAAGAGGAAGATGATATGCATGGGCTGGTATCCCAAGTTAATGGAAACCAAGTTAGTTTTTCATCTGCTAAGTGGGCTTCCTGTTTGAGAGTTCCCCATGAATGAGTGTATGCATTCTATTCTGGAGTGACTCCTCCAGACAGTTGAATTTTTGAATATGAAAAATCCCCAGAAGAGATGAAGGGGAATGGAAAATCAAGGAAGATCATTACAGTTGAGATGAATGGAGAAGATAGGCTATTGTATATGTTCATTCAGCATGTGATTAGTCCCAAGAAAGGGGATTTTATGGTGCTGATGTACCAGGACATATTCCTGATGTACTTACTAATGAATGGAGAGAAGATTAACCTATATAGGTTACTGATGGAATAATTGGAGGATATGACTAAGGAAAGCTCAATGTCCAATGACCTATTCCATGCCAAGCTAATCTCATTAATGCTAAAGGTAAAGGGTGTGGCTGGAGGGTATTTGAAAATTCCTGAAAATTAGCTGGAATCCCTAAAAGAAGTTATGGGTGAATGATGAAGGAATGGTTTATGTAATGTTTGACCCTACTAATCACCCATCCAGGCCAAAAGACAAGAGATATCCAAGCCTAAAGCCTGAAGATCTATAACCAACTTATTCAGATGAGTAGAATAATGTTGAAGGTGTTCTGGATCCGGAAAGAGCGAACACCCCTATTGATGATGGGAGTGATCTAGATTTTCTTGACAATTCTGTCAGGATAGTAGCTTTCGGAGGAGCTAGCCATCCAAAATAATTTCCAAGAAGAGAAACTGTTCTGAGGGACAGTGATACTGAGACCACTGAATAAGAATAATTATCTCAAAATATAGTGAGAGACACCTCTAAAGAGGATGTGTCTACTGAGTCAAATCATTCTGCTCGTGAAGCAATGAAGTATGGTGATAACGATGATGGAAAGGAGGTTGTTGTTGCTGACACTGATGATGATAACAGTGAAGGAGAGGAGCTCAGTTTGAGTCCTATGATCGGTAATACAGACAATATATCGTCTGTCCAACAAGAAGGAGTGGAACCTAATGCAATTTAAATAGAAGTCATTGATGACTTAGTGGAGGCTGTGACTCACCCCACTGGTGAACCAACAGAGTAGATTTTTTTTGAATCTGCAGGAGTTGAAGAGGAGGTTGTGGAGTTATGTAGAGCAAAACTAGTAGAGGAGAATAATCAAGAAAGATCTCCAAGTCAGGGGGATCATTTTGATTCTGTATCAGTTCTTCATGACATTGAAGAATGGTTAGAAGACCCTGGATACCTGGTACTTGGTCTGGATTAAGATGATTCATATAGTGGTAATTCATACAAAAGACATCTTGTACTTGTTTTCTAAAACCTGTCACAGTAACTCCAGTGGATCCCATTCCTGAGAACCTTTCCACTATGTATGATATGGAAAAACTAAAAACAGATCTACACCAGATGTTTGATAATAGGACCTCAAAAATTTAAAATGAAATGTGCCTAATTCAAGAAATCACTGTCTTTGAGTTGGATAATGTTCAATATTCCATTCAAGCCAGTTTTTCCCAAGAAATATCTCAATGCCAGAATCAACTCAAGGATCTTTCTCAGTATGTGGAACATCTATGCTAGTCAATGGTATGCATGACTACTGTTATGGATTCTAAGGGCCAAACGGACAATGACATTCACTACATAAAAAGTGTGGTGAAATTGATGGTTTCAATGTTTGATAGTTTTAAGGAATACCTAAAAGCTCATGTGAATGGTTAGTATGAAGATGTGGAGAATCTTATTAGTGGGTTGACCAAGTCTTTTAAGGAAACTATTGCCATATCTATCAAACCTTTGACTACCACTACCTTTGCTTCAACCTCCAGTGCACCACCTGTGGACTTTCAGCTTTATGGATAGTGGTCAGTGAAGAGTTAGGTATGATTTCTAGTGTCAGAGCACCTGATCCTCAATATATGACACAGATTCTATCCACTACCAATGAAGTTCAGAAGGTATTTAGTGAATTCATGAGGGAGGCTTCCTAGGACCAGAAGAGTATAAACTAACATATTAATTTCTATTATAAAAGGATTTACTCCAGGAATCAGATGGATGCTCATTTCAAACATCTATTGGAAAACCTCATGATTCCACTAGTCACCAGAGCCTTCAAGGAACAAGTCACTCAGTTGAGCTAGTTGACTCCAGCCATAGAGAAATTTATGGAGAACAAGGATGATTTCATATCAACCATGGAAAGAGGAGGAAGCATTATTATGGTCTTCAGAAACCTTCTTCTACCCTTTCTCCATGTGGATTGTACCCCTGTCATCATACCTCCGACCATACCAGCATCTCAACCCAGCAGTTCTTCCATAATGTCTCCTACGGAGGCCATCCAAAGAATTACTCCACTGACACCTCAGTGAGCTACCCACTACAGACCCATAAGATCTTCTGTTGCTGCCCCTCCTGTCATTCCTGCAGCAGTCCCTAAACCTGCAGATCCACCAGCACATCCTCTATCATTTTCTTCCATAGGGAAAGACCACTTAACTATGGATGATGTGGATTGAGTCTGCTTATGTATTTTTATAGGGCCTATGTATTCTTTTTGGGTCATGTAATGTACTTCCATTAATACAAGATTTATTTTGGCTAATCACAAATGGGGATAATTGGAAATGATATCAATGCTGTGAGGTTATTACCCTCTAATGGACCTTTCCTGATTTTACACTCTAAATAATCTATGATAATTGAGATTTTAAAACTGAACTAAGGTTCCTGTTTGATCTCTGTTTAGTAACTATATTATATGTGTTTATATTTGTTACCTATAACTAATACATACTGGCAAAATTTGTGATTATCAAAAGGGGGGAGATTATTAGACTGACCTATTTTGATTTTCTCAAATCATGTTTAAATACAGATCGTGATATATTAACTCATTTTGTAATTCTTTTTAATCTGTATTTATCCTGACCAATTTATATTTTTAGTCTCAATACATTGTTGCATAAACTTAATGTTAACATTTATCTAAGTATAAGTTCACTGTTAAAGGCTACTGGTAAGAGCCTTCTGTTCAAGCCTTATGTTCAATGTTACCGTTATAGCTCACTGTCACTCTGAGTCACTATTTCTAAAAGTCCCCCATTGAAGATCTATTGTCACTGTCATAAGCTACTGATACTGGGTCACTATCACAAGGCTTCTGTTAGAAGTCCAATTTCGGACTCTTTCTTTTGTCTTATTTTGAGAGAATCATAGTTCAAGTCTATCGTTAGTAGAAGGATACCGTCAGACAACTCCTACTATCGATATAGTCTACTGTTGTTCAGAGTCCACTATTAGTAGAATTCTGCTGATAGGAAAACCTTACCAATGATAATGTTTCCTGTTGAGATAGTCTACCGATGGAAAGGTCACTATTCAAGTAGACTGTTGTTATAGAGCTACCGTTAGAATCCTACTGTTGAAGTCCACCACAAATCAAGCTTATCGATGAAGTACAAAGTTGAAGAGACTACCATTGAATTATACCATGTGACATGCATCTACTACCAATATAATGATAACCTATTCTTTACTTTACCAATTCTCTTTATACTATCATAACGGTCATGTCTAGACACATTCATGCACATGAAATTATTTATTGATATTTTCAGGCATATCAGGAGACAATACGAGGTAAGAGGAAGACCACACGTGGTTGAAACATTTCTCTTGTCAGCCCCTGATGAACCAAATTCTAAAAAGCTAATCTGGAAAAGTATATATATATATATATATGAGTAGAGAAAGAAATAAAGATTTGGAGTATATTGAATATACACACATAAGAGAGACACATACATCACCTGAGATAAAATGAAGAAGAAGAACACTCGATCACTCATTCTGATGAACCCATAGCTTCATGAAGATCTATTCCAATGACATTTTCAAGCTTTGGTGGTGTGCTAGAAAGAGATTCAAACCCAAGAAGCTGATCTTCTCTATATCTAAAACTCAGAACCTAGAAGTTGTGACACTCTGTTTTGGAGGCAACTTGCAGAGAAGGACTAAAACGTCATTTCCTTCATTTCAAGTAGTCTAGAGTTGATCTTCCAACACATATAGCATTCTAAACTTATTCCTAATATCTTTAGCTCTACTGTGTTTATGTATTTTAAATTTGTGAGTAGTGTGTCAGTCTTACACACACTAACTCTTGTGCTGTAACTGAGGGATATTGAAAATCCTCATATAAACTATCTTTTCATTTGTTTACCACGCCTAAATGTGGAAAAATCCTAGTGTGTCTTTATAGTTTAGTTTCTAATGTATAACTGTGGTAGAGGTTCCCAAACCTGGAAAGTTTAAAAACTGTTGTAAAGACTGATATAGGTTGTATATCATTCTTATATATAACTACTTGGTGGAAGGTGGTCACTAAGTGGAGAGGATTAGGTCTTAGCTTATGAATGAACCTCTCGTTTAAATTGTTGTTTTCATATTTCAATTACTCTATTTTACATTTATCCACTTCTTATATTTTCAAAGACAAAAATCTGTTTTTACATTCACTTTGATAGTTAGTTCTAGTTAGTGTGTATATGTGATTCTTTTGGTAAATTTATTTCAATTGTTGAATCGGTACTCATACTGATTCAGCTGAGGAGTAATCAAACATTAAGAAACATGTTGAACAATAAATAACTTATATCTCTACTGCCTTAATTAACTGGGCTATTTTAATTTGGGGGATTTTAATCCTAATGGTTTTTAACAGAAATTTTAATTGTAACTCAATTCACCCCCTTCTTGAGTATCCACTCAGACCAACAGTAATAATCATGAATTACCAAGGATTAAACCTAATATTTTATATATTAAAATTAATCCCCCTCTATTGGGTTGTTTTCCTAGTATTATTGTTTCCCATCACACAATTATTTTTGGGTTTTAGAAAATGCATGTAACTCAAAAGAACTATGTTAATGATCAATTCACTGGGAAATTTAATGATTGCCTTCCGTAACCACTAAATGTTAAAAGATATGGAATGAATAATCTTATTTCGATTATTACACAAGCTATCAATCATTATAGACTTCCAAATGAGCGTGTAAGTGAACAAAATTTTGTTGAGTCCATCATGAGGCAACGCCCCCACCTTCTTTCAGTGGGTTATCTGATCTACTAGTTGTTGTACAATGGATCAGTACCATTGGAAATATATTTTCCATCCTTCACAATTAGGGACATAACAAATTCATTTTCATTGTTTATTGTTTAGAAGATGATGTAGTCCATTATTGAATTATAATAATGAATACAAGGGAACAAGATGAAATTGAATACATGGAATTTAATGAGTTCAAGAACTAATTTTTCAATTTGTACTTCCCTCATATTATTCAAAAAAAGTTATAAAGCTTAATAAAAAGGATGATAAATCCATTGGAACAACCAATGAAAATATTACAACTCATTCAAGGAATGATTGTGGTTTTATCATCCAAATTGAAAGTAAATCAGATTGACTCTTTAGTGGATTTAAACCTTTCCTTAGAAGCGAATTAACTATATAGGAATTTTTTTGATATGAAGAGATTTATCATTGTGCAATCAAGGTATAAATTAATTTTGGTATTTCATATCATTTTCAAGGTTTTAAAAAGAAATAAAATATATATTTTAAGGGAAAATCTCAAAAAAATTGAAAAGAATATGAATGTTTCCTTATGCACAATGTATGGAAATAAGCATGGTAGAGATTTTATTAAAGGGACTAGAATTTTTTTTAAGTGTGGAAATGAAGTTCATAAATTAGTTGAGTGGAAATGAAATGGTAAAAATGTATCAAATGATTTGAATAGTGAAGACACTATATAGAAAATACCACCCACACTTCAATTCTACATGTGCAAGGAAATGGGGAATTATGATAACCAATTCTGAAATATAAGGGTTAATGCTGATGATTAATGTCATCTACCTCTTAAATAAAAAATAAAATGTAAAATAACATGTGATCATTATTGGTTATGTTCAGTATTAAATTGATGCGGTGGAATGTCTATGTTTTTATTTAATGGGATTCCAAAATAGTGATGTAGAATCTCTTTTATGGTATTATGGAATATTGTAATATCTATGTTTTGGTCTATCATGGTTTTCCAAAATAATATCGTAACAGTCACCGAGAAAAGTGATCGAAATAATTTTGGAATGAACTTGATATGCACATAATGAAGATATAAGGAGATAATGAGATGTTTTATAGTATTAATGACCTCATTACTAACATAAGGATAAAGTGATATCATGGTCTAAATATACAGAATTTTTTGGATTTTTGGTGTGTAGAAAAAGATAATTCTTACCAAATTCATGATTTTGTTAAGGTTCAATATTAATTCATGTTTCAAAAGAAGACATGATTAAGATATTCACATGTTTCAAATGTGACAACCGAGAACTACATAACAAGATATGAGAGATAAATGATAAGTCTATGTTGTTCACCTCCTTCTAAAGTTTTATATTTTCAATTTTTGTAATAATTTTAATGTTATCCATTTATGTATTGTATATGTTATATTCCGGTTGAGTCTTATTAGATTAATGTATTATGTCACTATAGGTGGCCTTATGCATATTTGATTACCTATGATAGCCTTTTTGTTGATAGATTCGGAATGACCAATCAGTCTATCGCATGATCTTCTAACACTTCAAGAAGGACAAATTAAACATCATTTCTTTAAATAAGATAAGATGTATAAATTGTTCAAGGCACAAACAATGGTGTGAATGAACCAAAATAAAGTAAGTATTTATTCTCATTTAAAATTCATAAACATTAGGAAAATGATCTTGAAATCCAAAAAGTTATCCTAGTACCTTCTTATCCGATGAATCAGATGGTCCATTAAATTATCAAAGATTTATAACATTCTAGTAGTTAACTTTTTCCAAACCTTATTCTCATTCACTATTCATTAGAACTTGATGGTTATATTTTTCCTCCATATCCATGTTTTCAATTCCCACCTATGTTCTCCTATGTGGAAACCCAGTGATGAGTTACTTTGGGTATCCTTTAGGTTTATAACATTTCTTTTTTAAAATGATGTTTTAGTATTCATTTTTACGATGTGGGTTTCTTTGAAAGAAAGTTTCAAGTAGTAAAATTTTTATAACCGTGATAAATATTTAGGGAGAAATTATTTTTTATGGGGTATAATATAAGACCCCTATAATTTATAGATTATTTTTAATTTTTTAGATGTCTTTTCTTGTAAGATAGACCAATATTATCTTGTGCTATACACAACATCCTATTAGCTTGTAGTATAAACAAACCAATACAGGGCTTGGGATACTCACAATATCATGTTATTTTGATAGAATTCATTTCTAACAACAATGAGTACATATTTTGTTCAATTTATAAATGAACTATGTTTGGATTATGTAATATTCAATACCAACATAATCTTTCACAAAATGCAACACTGACTTGGCTTCCAGTATATTCAAGAGCGACCTTCCTTGATAGCTTGTGTTGTACGAAATAACTATTCTTACTAAACAACGATATATTTTTAAAACATTATATGAAATTCTATTTTTATAATAGTAAAATTATTTTGAATTTTATATAACATTAACATTCATATTTTCTAGATATGACATAAGAAAAAATTCAATTTTTCAGATATAAGAGTATTTTTAAAAAATGCAGTTTTTCTACCGTTGGATGGCACACCCATATTAAATCTAGTTATAATCACTTTTATATATTATATTTAAAAAAATAAACTTCTTCTTTGGAAGAGGGACATAAAAATATACTTTTGTTTTTTGTATTTTTTTGATAGAATTCAGAATTTAATTAATAGTTTCAAAATTGATACGATAGATATTTTGTTAAAATAATTTTTTACAAAATTATTTTAAAAAAATTAAAAAATTCTAAAAAATAGAATAATTATAATATGGTCTAAAATATTCTAAATAATTAATTAATTTTATATTTTATATTAAATTAGTAAATATTCACCATTTTAATATCGAAACATTTAAAATCTTAATTAAAATAAAATAGAATAACTAATTTTTAACTAAAATGATAATGTTTAAAATGACATAAGAACATCTCTATATTTTATTCGTTGATGATATTAAAATGTAATAATATCATATCATAGAATATATCTCATTTTGGTGGTATTTTTATTGTCTTTTTAATTATTATAATTTAATAGTTTTTTAAATACCAAAATTTTCCCTCACCCCAATTATAAAAGGACGCCTCCTCCCTCATTTCTCCACAACTCACTATGAGATAAAGTTAGTTTATACCCTGAATATTTAACTTATTAAAACACCATAGATACAATCTATAAGTTATTGTTTTCTAAAAAGACCAACTCTACTATAATCAAGAGAAGATCTAGAGGGAGCACGTCAACGAATAGATAATCTCCTATACTAATTCTATCATTATTTTCTTCTTCTTATACTTCCAATTAATTAGTTGTTTCATTATAAAGGAATAGATATAGTATGATTAATATTATGAGATGCTATTATAATTATGAAATAACTATATTCCACCTTCTATCCATCTTACAAAAAATGATATCACCACCAGTACATATGTACGACTTACTATATCTACACCATGGTGTACTTTGTTTTTCACCACCACCTTACTTTGGAATGGGGTAATGATGTATGTAATAACATTATATGATTATTATAACATGATATTAATTATGAAATATTATACACCATCCACTTCAATACCATTTATGAATTATTCTAATGATATCATTGCTTGTGCGTATGTATGGTCTACCCTCTCCACAAAGCGATGTGATTCATTCTACATGATCCTCAGTAAAGAATGATTATATTAATGTATAGAATGAATTAATATGGTATTTTTTATGTTAATAGAATTCTTTATGATATAAAAATTACCTAAGAGGGATAACTTGAACTTAGTTAACAAAACATTCATAAGAACATAAAACTGTTAACAATCGAAAAATGATTAACAACAAAATGTAACTACCAAACGATGATAATATGATCATATATGATATCATAAAAACTAATATGATTCAATAATAAGTAAATAACATTATATAAATCATTATACATTAGGTTTATATGCATACGAAGCATATCGAACCTATGGTAAGGGAATATTTTGTCTCACTTTTATTAAAATGGGACATATGCCTTATACACCATCTAATAATATTTTGTGTTGTTTATGTTACCCATGAATGTTTTTATGAATATTATTATGAATCATATGATATTTACATATTCTTATAATTTTATTTATTTTATGAGGCATATTATTTGACTGATTATAAGTTAGTAAGGGATAACTTTGCAAATCATGTTATTATCTGAGTTTGTTTATTCATAAGTATTTACTCGAGATATTTTTATAATCGATGTCCATGTTTGAAAAAAAATTTCTCATAAAATGTTTAATATTATTCTAAGTAAGTTTAAATTAATTTTTGCAGAGTTTTGACTTTTACTACAACGTATGGATGGAATCATTATTTTGTTTCCCATAAAAGGTACTATTTGACTTTTTCGACAAAAGTATGAGAAAATTGGTTTATAACATATACAACATGAAAGAACATTTACTTATTCAGAACAACTTATTTTCATGATTCTAAATTTACAAAATTTCAATATTATTTTATACAAAATTATTTTATTTTAATTTTTTTTAGTATTTTGAGAAAAGAAATAATTTTTGAAGAAGAAATTATATTTCATGAGCAATTAAGTTAGAGTGTTTTATCAATATTATTTTACACCTAAGAGGTTGAATCTTAAATAGGGTTTTGTTTTATCCCTATTACTAAAATTATTAGATAATGTTAGTGATGGAATGATATTTTATAAGGATTATTATATGATATAATGATTTTAAAAAATCAATTATATTTCACGGGTTATGCAACGATAAATGATTTATGTTTTTGTGGGACATGTAAAAATGATTTCATTATGAGACGGGTGGGACATATATCTTCATCCAATGAATTGGTTAAATATTTATATCTCATGTGAAAAAAGTTATTGGTATGGAATGTAAATCTGGCTCAGTAATACATTGTTGGAATGACAAATAAATCTAGTTTAGTGATATATGGCTGGAACGACAAGTAAACCTAGTTTTGTAATAGACTTTTTCTACTATGATTGTCTTGGAAGAAATGCATTGGCTAATATGGGAATCATATTATGTGATTATTTGTTTTCAAAATTCAATGTTTTATTCCAATGGTATTTTACCATTGTTGATGTTCCTTTATGATCTTTTCCTTACGTACGACAAAGATAAATTTCATAACCCCGGATTTTGATATTTAATCTTTATGTTAATGTTTTTACCTTATTTTGATTATGGTTTGTTCTATGTTTTCAGTGTTTACCCTTATTACACATTTCATATCACCATTTTTGGTTTTCTTTTCTGTAGGATATAGAGAAAAGTTTTCGGTAGAAAAAAAAGTGGAAGATCATTATGGGAGATGTTAAAGATATTTAACCATGTTAGAAGATCATAGTCCATGTTTCCAAAGGCAATAAATTAATATGGTCTTTGAGTATCTGTTTATATCATGAATTAATTTTTCCATAGTATTAATTTAATTCCCATGTACATTAAGCATGAGCTTTTAGATTTCCAATGATGAGATATTTATTTGTAAGGGTTCATGATGCATGTACTAGTGTACATGCATACGGTATTTTATTACATTCTACTCATGTAATATCATTTACGAAATGCCTCATTATTTTTATATTCCATTATATGTGGGATGAGATATCAATCTATGATGGTTTTTGGGAGTTGAGATTATTTCTCAGAATGATAACTATTTTAGTTGACATATTTATATTATTTTGTGTTTAATGATTTGAAGTTATTTTTTTCCCTCTCCTAGTTCTTGGATTACTCTAGGGTTTGAACCTGGTTATTACTAACCCCTTCATCCGCCTCTTCTACAAGGCAGGGGAGAGACGTTATACATCCTCAAATGTATATCATCCTTGAGGAATTACCACATTGATATCCTTTGGATCCCTCTATATATTTCCAAGTACCTCTTTTTTCTCAAAGGTTCAATTTCTCATATATGGGATCCTGAAGCTACTTCTCTCCCTCTAAAATTTCACTTACACCTTATATCTTCCAATTCATTCACTGATGGAATGGTTTTACAAGATATAATCATTGATGGATGTTATTTTTATTTATTTATAATATATTCATAAGTTTAAAATCCCATTTACTAGTTTGTTTTTTATATTCATAATATATTATAATTTGGTTCACTTTGTAAGGGGATTCAACCATACCTAGTCCAATGCTAAACACTAGATAAAGTTTATTTGTTCTCCTTATTAAGATGTGATTACACATTTCAAATTAATCAAGATCCTATAACATTAATGATTCTAGTATGTTTTCCAAGTAATCCATCCTAGTTTCAAAACCTGATGATTCATTAATTTATTTTTAATGCTATTAGTATATTTAAATGGTTCAATTATAGGTTCAATTCCATATGCCTTAATAATTAGACTTTAAATATTATATAATTAAACATATCTAAGAATATGTCTGAATAAATTTTTTTGAGGTTTAAAATGAATTTGGATGATTTTAGAGTGAGGAATTCATTTCTTAGTGGGACATTGGTCCACTTATTATCATCTGGTCCACCTTTAAAAAAAATTTAGTGTGGTCCTAAAAAATATTGAAACATTTTAAACCCATTAGTGAATGGAGAGAATGATAATTTTTTTAAATTATGTGAAATAATATGGTGGGGGAATCCTTCCCCTAAATCATGATTTAGTTGTTCCCATATAAGTGAACAAAGTAAACTATTATCATAATTAATCCCACTATAAAATGTGAATCTCAGTGTGGGATATGATTCTTGAGATGGATATAAGTTATGCAAAACACAATAAAATGGATCACCCTAAAGTGACCTCATGGAGGGGATTTTACAAAACTCTTCTGGAACATAGGGAGTTAGTATGGGGGGGGGGTTCAAGGTATTTCTATATACCATTTATTAGAGTTGTACAAGATGTATTCTACCAATTCAGAATTCTCTAAAGATTAATTATATGATGTTAATTTGAAAACCCATCTCAAGAAATTAGATATAAATTATTGTGTTAAGAAGAAAAATTATATATATAATTATGTTATTCCGAGACGGGAATAGATGAAGGAAATGATAATAATACTAAAGAGGTCGAAACTAGGATTACCTCAAAATGGGAACTGATGGCCTATGGATGAATCTAAAGAATCTAGTGGCTCTCTACAGGTGGATTAAAACTTCAATGAGAATAAATATACAAATGAAAATTATTCATTTATGTATTAAAAATGAGAATAATGGATGGATTAAATTTATCAAATATTCTATCAATAAAAAAATAAATCAAGAAAAATAAAAGGTTTATCGAATTTTCCCAAACCCATTACGACTAAACAAGTGGGTAATTGTTTAGGTACCAATTTATTTTCAAAGGAATTTTATGGGATGTGTAGCTGATAAATATGTTAAGACACTAGAGATGAAATTATTTTGGACATCCCCCAAGAAAAGATGATAGTAAATTCATATCATCAATTATCATGTCTAAAAATTCTAATGAAAGAAAGGGCAAGGAAATTTCTTTTAGAAAATTTATTTTTTATATTCATAAAAATATATATATTAACATTTTATTAATTATTATTACTCATTATTTGACAAGAATTCAATTTTTTTATTAATATAATGTTTTCAAATAATTGTATGTATATGTTTTGAATTTTTTATTTTAATTTAATTTTAATAAAATTTAAAAATTGAATTTAATTATATGGTTTAAATTTTAAAAAATATTGAATTAGAATTCTATAATAGGTTCAATTTCATATGGAATTTAATGAATTGGTATTTGTGGAAATGCCACTTAAACAAACCGGTAAAAGGACCCCTATAATTACCACATCAAACACATATTTTCATATTGTGCTCCCATGAATAAATTAATAAAATTATTTCTCTGAATGATTTCTTACATGCCTAGAAGCATTTGGTTTCAATGAGTGGGCCTGAATCATTCATTCTGATGGACTATGTTTCGAGGTGGAAATTCATCAAAGTATCTACTTCATGACTATCTTATTCAATTACATTCTTATCTACAATATTTATAAATATAATTAATTATTTTATTAATTTTATATTAACATAATTATTCTTCTATAAAATAAAATATAAATGTGATATAACATTATACTTATACTCATTAATATAACATGTTCTTGTTTTGGACGGTTAAAATACCAAAATAAATGATGTTATACTACCGTATTTAAAACATGAATTTGTATGAATACATTAATAAAATTAATATATGATACTAATTATTAATTTATTTTAAGAACATTTTTTTCATGGGTGACACAATAATTAATGGCCATTATATAGAAACTCATTGATTCGATAAATTTCCAGAAACAAGCTCGTCGTAAATCCCATTTTAATAAACCATTACCATAACATAAATCAAATGAAAATGTGAATAAATATTTTATTAGAACATAATTATATAAATATATTGAATAATATTAAAATGATGAAATATTTATTTAGTAATTTAGTTCTACATTACTGTAACTAAACAAGGATGAAACAAACAATATCACCAAAACCAAATGCTGAAAATAAACAATAACTAAATAATGTGCATTTAATTTTATTTATAATTTAATATGATACAAGGAAATTGATATTAATATCGTTTTAAAATAATTTATTTAACGAATTATGTTTATTATAATGGATATTAAATGGATTTTTTGGTTTTCAATTGTAAAGGTATGGGTTTACTTTTTTAATCAACATTTGAAATCACGATTTCCAATGTTTAATTTCTATTAATTGGAATTGAATATTATTTCCCTGTAAAACCCACCCTTTTTAATATAAAATATTTATTATGAGTTCTGACTCATCTTATTACCATTTTAACTTTCATTTATTCATAATTCACCCAAGATGATACTTTTATGTTGAATTCCCTTTATCACATCTTTTTAATTAAATTACTTTCGTCAATGTATATGTTCATTATTATGTATCATGAATATATTATCTATATTTATATACAATTCTATATTTTCATATGGAAAGCTTTTATTGACTTTGGATTTTTTTTATTAGTGTGTGAATTTAATCTTATATATCTCTTCTTTAATGTTTTCCCAGGGTTACATTCCCCCACCATTTAATTTTATTTTTATTAAAAACCATCGATTGAAAATTTTCAATGGTATTAAATGTAATATTTATTTAATTTATCATTAATTTTACAAAAAAAAATATTTATTAATGATTTATTCATAAACTACTCTTTATAAATAATGTATAAGGTAGTTCTTCTTATTTTTAAATAACATGGTTATTGTTATTTGAATGCATTTTCATCTAGATCAATATTGTACTGACCAAAAATTTTATCAATGAAATTTTACTTCCTATAATGTTGTCATAAAACACATTGATCTCACAGATAACCTAATAAAAACATTATTCTCATTAATGATGAATAAAAAATGTGATATTTTTAGAAATTAAGGAACTAATTCTGATGGAATTGTAACATGGCCGTTGGAATTGTAATGTGACCCTTTAGAGTAGTAAACCAACCATTATAATATGAACCTCACATAAAAAAGTATAAATAAATGGATCTTATAAATGATAATATGATATATTAATATCATGGTATAATAAAATAAATTATTTAAAAATTATAAATTAAGTGTCTGTATTTTTATAATACATAAATGTTTATTTACATTGTTATAATTAATATATTTATTTGAAAAAATTATTTTCATAAAATATATTCATGAATTGATATTATTTTATATAATAATAATCATCTAATTTTATGAGACCTTAATAAATTTTTTAAAGGGTCAAGAAATTGATTTTAATATAAAAATTGATATTTATTGAATAACTGATTATTTTATAGAGAAATAAAATTTTCATATTTATAAAATCATTTTTTTAAAATAGATTCTATTTTTGAAATATAAACAACGAAAAATAGTTATGGTATAATTTTTTTCCAAAATAGTTGAATTTCTTTGTCAGTATTAATGTACCGAAATTTATGATATATGCTAAATATATAAATTTTTCATTCATGGATGAAATATAGATGATTTATGAACATTTGTATTCAACTCCCCTACACAATTTACTTTATTCAGTCATGTTAGTCAAAATTATAGATAGTAATGAGGCTAAATAATAAACAATTAAAGAAAATGATAAAAAAACACCACTATCCTCCCAATTAAATACAAGACCTGACAATATATTATCTCCAAATATTATAATAATTTTATCATTCTTAATTTCAAAATAATTTCATCCCCAATCCACTTCACCTTGTCTTGGAGCTTCTGATTTCAACAAGGTACCAAATCTATGTTCATTAAAGAGTTTCCCCAGGAGTCATCATTCAAGAGGTAAAATCCCCAATCTATCTTTTTTAATTTTTTATCTTTTTTTATTCTACCCTCAAATAACCTTATCCCAAGATAAATGATAAATCCATTATAATATATATACCATAATAATATTGTTTTATTGTAATATCCATTATCAAATATCTTCTCTCCAACTTTTGTTCTAAAAAAATTAAAACGCCACCCGTGATTTGTCGATTCACAACCTTCAAAGATGCCAAGTATTCATGTTCCATTACCACCTTCAAGGATAGTCATAAAACCATTATTATGTTTAAAAAATCTATTAATATTAATATTATAGTATTTTAATGTTCAATAATTAATTTGTAAATATAAAACATAAAAGAAAGTAATTATTTTGTGATAGGAAGGAAAATAGGAAAAATAAACTAAAAATATATCATTAATGTTTATCAAATGAGTCATAAACATAAAATAATATATGATATATGAGAATAATATAAATTATAAATTTTCATTAATAACACATAATTTCCCTTCAATAGCATTATTATAATTTTTTGAGATCCTCTATAATTATAAACAAGTACACTAACCATCAATACATGAAAACCAGTGCACGTAAAATGATATAATTGAACACTCTTAATCATAAACATGGTCATAAGTGAAATTAATAAAATTATAATTAATAAAATAAATATAAGGTAGTTTCTGAATTATTTAATTAATGAATCTAACTTGATTATCTGGGATAATAAATTCATCTGTCGAAAATTTTCAAACATAATGTTAGTGGATTATTGATCCCAACAACCTTTCTTTGGGTTTTCACTCATTCTCTCAAAAATTTCAGTATGGATATTAATTTAATTTTACTTAATTATAATATAGTTATTCTTACCTTTTTTTCAAGTATATACATGTTTCAACTTGGGTTTTATAATAAATATGACAATTTTCCAAAGGATCAGTTCTTTCCAAAACACATATTGACCTCACAAATGATTGTTTATTCTTCACTCAAGAATGATGATTATTATACCAAATATGTTTTCTCCATTTTTATTTTGGAACCTATATGTTTATTCATGAATTTATTCTTTATAAAATTAATTTTAAACCTATTCCTTTTTATGTATGATGTTTATGCGTTCTACGTCACATGCATGAGTATGTAAATGTTATGATTTGAAGGGAGGGACATGAATTATATAACTCCCCAATGCATTGGGTAATATGATGTATCTCATGAGATAATCTTTATTAGGCATGAAAATTATTAAATATTTTTTCAAAATTATGTTTTTATTATTATTCACATATAGTATACTTGTATGTGATTCATGCCTTGCTCACAACTATATGTGGTATTTGACCAATAAGACATGATGTTTCATTTTTATGCATTTACACATTCCTTTCAGTTATCTACTATATCATTTATGATCCCGTGATTATGTTATAATGATGATGACGATTATTCTCACCGAGGTTATATTATTTAATTTCCCTAATTCATCCCCCTATTATGATTTTATATCACTCTTTTAATTGTTGTATATCCTTAGGTAAATAAATAAACTATGGAGATTGTGAGATTTATAGGGATAAAAAGAAAATTTTAGATAAATTTTTTCATTTTATTTTGATCATGTATTGAATGTTCCTAATTTTACCAAGAAATTAAACATTTGGATCCTAGTTCTGTAATTCTAATATATGCTTCATATTTAAAATAATTTTATAGATATAGTGTAAAAATAGAGGTTTCATTAGATGGTATCAGATAAGGGTTTTGATAATTTGTTAAATAGGATTAGAGAACTTTAGTGAAACCCCTTAGGATAATTCTAAGTATATGTAAGAATCCAATAACCTTTGGTTTAGAAATTTGATAAACATGGGGATATAATAAGCTATTCCATTAGAGTTAATTATTCAAAAGAATAAATCAATTATTCAGTCATGGATGACTAAAATTTTATTCAATACTTTTTTTAAATCATGGGAACCAGGTGAAGTCAGGACAACAACTCATGTGAGGCATAATGTTACTATTTCCCAAATGATATCATTAATTCCATGGGATGTGGATTTCAAAACATCATTGAAAATCTTACCCCAATATTAGGCTATGAATAGTAACTTCAACTAGGGGGAACATTGGTCTTCACCTATGATGGATCAAATAACCATTGATTCCATTATGATGATAAAACCACCAACAATAAGTGGGTCTTCCCACCAACTTGTTGCAAAATAGTGGAAACATTAAATAAAGACTATATTTTCAATGCTCCACTATTCTCAGAAAGAGAACAAGTCTTTGGAAATTTATCATTTTGACGAAGATGTTGACAATGGTGGGATTTGATAAAGAACACCAAACAGATGGATGAAATTGAAGAGATGGAGTGTGAAAACTTCATGAAAATATATCATAACAAGTATTTTACTTGATCTCTTCATAAAAATATGAAGATATAATTGATAGTGTTGTCGAAAAATGGTGAATCTATCATGAATTAAAAAAAGAAAACATTTAATTATTCTGATATACATCTCTTGTTTTTTATCAATAATGATAGAAAAGCATATAGAAACATTAGTGGTTTAAAAATAAACTTTTAAAGGATCTAGATATCCATTTCATTGGGAGTTATAAAGAAGTGGTTCAACATGATATCGAAATCCAGATGGAGTTTAGGGAATGGTCCCATGGTTGTGGAGATATAGAGATAAGAATTGAGTTTCATGTTTGTGGTTCAAATGAAAATGGGGGAAATAGGATTCATCCACTCATGTGTTAAAATGTTAAAATAAGCATTATAGGGATTGACTCAAGTGGACGGATACATGCTTTATGCGAGGGATAGAAGGGATTTAGGTTTGTGGAAGAGACATAAATATTCAATAGAACATGATGGGAGAATATAGTACCTATGGTTCAATGTTTTATCAATAAGGAGCAAGG
The DNA here is from genome assembly GCA_963277665.1 of Viscum album. Taxonomy (NCBI): domain Eukaryota; kingdom Viridiplantae; phylum Streptophyta; class Magnoliopsida; order Santalales; family Viscaceae; genus Viscum; species Viscum album. The sequence goes on along the minus strand of OY728126.1, from coordinate 248,785,136 downwards.
GAACTATGAAAGCTAGTGGACTAAACCAAATGTCCATGAGGTTAATCACCACACACAACCACAAAAGAAAAAGTAGCGAGGGAAAGATTAACCATCACTACTAAAAAGTAGATACAGAAAATATAGGTGTACATAATACACTATCTATTCACTCAAGAATAGAAAAATTAATGTTTGATTATATTCCTACACATTCCATTATTTCCTTTATGTTTTATAGAATTATTTAATCGAATCCCCAATACAAAGTTGTATATATATTCTTAACAATAACTATTTGTGAAATCATTGCATTCCATGATTTGGACTCTTCTCCTATTTGTATATGTGGTATTTTCCTTATAGTAAATATCATAAATACTTTTCTGGGATGAATTTGATGCTATAATTGGAATAGATTATATCTTGTTATTTTGAGCACACATCAACTATCAAGAAATGGAAATATATTTTCCTATACCACACCATCCAATTTTTCTCTAAAAAATAAAGGAAGATCATAAATCTACTTTTTAAAATTCCTCAATGAGGTTTGTGACTTACACTATGAAGAAGAATATAACTGCATGATTGTTACATAAAAGGAAATCACCAATCTTGATGAAATTAAAATTGTGAGTGATTACACTATTGTATTTATTAATGAATTACCATGAGTTCCCATAGATTGTGAGGTTGAGTTCACAATATAAATCACACCGAAAGGAAGTCCTATCTTAAAAGGTTTATATAATATTTCCTCCATCAAAATGGGGGATTTAATTAAGAATATGAAAAATCATTTGTAAAAAAGGGTTTATAAGCCCTAGTACATCACCATGGGGTGCACTAGTTCTCCTTTTAATGAATAAAAATGGATTAATGTCGATGTGTATTGATTACTAAGACATCAATAATATCACCATAGAGAACAAGTAACTCTTCTATGGATTGATGGATTGTTCAGTCTACTTCTAGGATAATAGTACTAGTCAATTGTGGATATTTGTTGTAGATATCCTCAACTGAAGTTTAATAATGAATATATTCAAAAGACTCATTATGTACAAGGTATAAGGACTATGACATCTTCATCATTCCTTTGATTATTAATAATTATCCTATAATCTTAATCAATCTAATTAGTTCATTATATATAAACTATATTGAAAAATGTAGGGTAGTGTTTGTTTATGACATTCTCATATACTAAAAAATCAAGAAGGATCATGAAGAGAATCTAATGATTCTAATGTCAACATTAAGGATTGATAAATTTTATTCCATGATTAACAGGTGAGTGTTTTTGATGCATGATGTCACATACATAGAACCCATGATATTAAGTGAGGGAATTTATGTGGGCGCTTGAGAAAAGGAAATTGAGGAATGTCATAGACCCACTTGATTAATAGAAATCCAAAATTTTTATGGCATAAAAAGGGACTACCAAAATGTTGTGAGCAATTTATCTTGATTGTCCATTCCTCTAACTAAGTTACCATATATATGGCTAAAGTATATATACATGGAATAATTAAATAATATTAGAAATTTAGAATATTCCCTTGGATTGAAAATGTGGGTATATCCCATATAATGAAGGGCATAGGCTATACCCATAGTTTTAAGGTACTATGTGATACTGAGGCCAGATAAAGCCTTGAGGTGTACCCATGGTTTCTAAACCATGGATATAGGTGCATTAAATCGTGTCATTGATGAAGGAAAGCTATACCCACAATTTTTAAAAAACTACCAGTATTGGTCTTAAAAAAACCTATATCCACGGTTTGGGAAAATTGTTGGTATAGGACTTGAAAAGAACTTATAATCATGGTTTCTACAAAATCATAGGTATAGGTCTTGAAAAAACCAATAAACATGATTCGGTAAAAATACATGGGCATAGGTTCCCTACACCCATGATTATGAAAATCCTTTGGTGTATGTTCCCATACTGTCCACATAGACACTATTTTCTAATACTATTGGAATAGGATACTTATACCCATAGTGATTTCCAAAACCATGGGTATAGTTCCATTTTCTAGTAGTGTAAGGAATAATTCAAGGACATCATAAAGAGGCTAATCAATGCACCTGCACTCACACTAACAAGATGTGGATATGGTTTTATGATATATGAAGATGCATTAATTAATGTATTCGGTTGTTTACTTACAATGACCCAGTCTTGACATATATAGACATTATATTACATTTGTAGAATACTTAAAAAATTATACAAACAGATTCCCAAAAACTAAATTAGTTTAGTTCCTTTGGAAATATGGAAACATAAACACTGGTAAATTAGTGAGCTATATTATCTCCCTCAAGGTTCTTTCTAAAGAGAAACCTACATAGACACATCATAATTAATAAATAACTTTATAACGTGGGGAAGAAATTATAAAAATGGGCGAGCTCATATGCTTTTCAAGGGGAAATAAAATAGACTTGTATGAATAAATGTGAACATAGGGGTATCAGATCTTTATCATAACCATACAATATATTACCCTATATATCAAAGATTATAACCATAAATAGTGGAATATCTCTTAGAAGATCATAAGACCTGAATCATGTGAAAATGAAGAACATTTGCCCTGAAATCAAAATATATGAATAATATATCGAATTTTGGCATACATAAAAATGTGATATCATTTCTAATAAGTCAATATGCATTGCTAGAAAACATAAAGTATCATCAGGGGAACTACACATACAAGAAAAGACACACCACCATCCCCAGTCACAGTCCTTTCATTATATGGGATCAGGATTCCTCAACATCCTATTATGGAATAGGTTTCACCAATCTCCCATAGTGGATTGTGTTTCCCCAACTTCCCATAGTGGATCCCATTTTTCTATATTCCATTATCATTGCAACCTCACCTACTAAGAAGGGAACACCACTATCCTTAGTCAGAGAACTTTCCTTCTAATAGATTGGGTATCCCCATCTTCCCAATGTAGATTAAGACCATTGAATTGATTCCCATTATTATATGATGAGATATAAATCTTTACCCAATGCATTGTAGGGAGATATAAGTCCCACTCAACTCACAATAAAACATTTATACATGCTCCAAAAGATAATAAAAAATTCATCATATGGGGACCCATAAAAAGAGATGGGATCTATAAACATCAAAACAAAAACCATGAAATAATATGGTTATCATTAAAAAAATTTCAAATCATAAACTATCTACAAGAGATAGGTTTCATTAACATTTCTTTAATGTATTACCTATGATACGAAAAAGGTTTCAAAAGAGTATAAGTTGTGGAGAAGAAACTTGTTTTATGAGAAACATTAAATCAAAACAAAAAACATTCACAAAAGAATATTAATGGACAATTGGATAATTTCCAATAAGGGCTTCAGTAACATCAAAATATTTCATCTTAGATTAAAAATAGTTTTTAAATATCATTCAAAATCATTTCTTGAGTAAAATATCCCTTATTAATTGAATAAGGTTTTTTAAACCCTAATTTTTTTGAAAAAAATTATCTTGAAAATAAATTTGAATGATAATAAATAAATCATCAAAAACATTATGGAAAACATTTTCTTTGAAAACATATAATGATATAATAATTGTTTTGAAATCCAATTTCCATGAAAAATTCTAAAATGAGAACAAAACGGTTTTGAAAATATTTTTTTCTAGAAAACTCATAGTAGTATCTTGAAAAATCTTTTAAAACCATTTTCCTTGAAAAAATGTAAAATAATGATGAAAATATTTTGAAAAATTATCCCGTGAAAACTTATAAAAGAACATTCAAAATTTGTTGAAACCTATTTTCCTTTAAAATTTATTTTAAAAAACATATTCATAAAGAGTCATTTTTTTAAAATACAACTAAATATTCAAATATTTTACTATGGGTAAAAGTGTACATGCCACAAGAGGTAGAAAAGATTTTTTTGACGATATAAAGGTAAAAAATTGCCTTGATTGTAAAGAAATAGTAAGATTAATTTTAATGAATTGGTAAAGGATAAAAAGGGTAAAAATGAATTTTAAAGATTATAGGAGAATTAATAGAATATTCTGGGAAACCCTTTTTTGAAAACAAGGTTTTTATGTATAATAGATTTATGACTAAAGATAGAGGCAGAGTTAGAATTTATTAAAAACATTATTTTGATCCTATTGTATACCAAATAGGGGTAAAATGGTACCATTACTTGGATATAACATTAGTAACCAGAGGTTAATAAATCTCATAATATTTCATTAGATATGGATCATATTATTTCATCAATGGGATGAAAATCAGAAATAAGCTCTATAAATAGTGAGATTGTAAACATAAATTGTTAGTAATTTGGTAAAATTGGATCATAAAAAAATGGAATGAATAAAATTATATGAATATTAAAATATAATGTAAATAACAAGATTCTTACTATAAAATATCAATGTATTTATATAAAACTCATGAAAAAATATAGGTGCATAACATAGCATATGTCTCGAAGATGGAAAATTGAGACAAAATCACTTAAAAAATTTGGTAAATTTTGAAACATATAACCCATGAAATAAAGATAATAACATGGATATGTAAATACCAAAAACATAAATCATAATAATCACACAATACATCCATTATCAATATACACACCACACAAAGTAATTGAGAGATGATTATGTCATTTATCTCATGGAAATAAAAAGTGGAAGAAATCCCCTTACTTCGTGTCTTGAATCTTGTCACACGCATTAAAACCTCATGTATAGTAAATTTATTTTTATCATAAATCATTCATAGAACCAATTTATTTCCTATAATACCACATATTTTTTTATTATGACTTTGTATTACCTGGCTGTTTAAAATTTCATGTTATGGTTATGGTTCAAATAATATTCTCTTTTTTTTCGATTGTTTCTTTTCTTATTATATATATAGTCCTCACACTTAAATCATGATGTAAATGATTTTAAAAATGATATAAATATCATATATATTTATTATAGATATATTATAATAATCTATATAATATATTAATATGAAATGGAATACACCATTCATGGTGACGGTTGGTCGTACGTACGCACCAATGTTGCTTCAATTTTATTAAGATGATGAATGAAAATATATAAATTAACTATATGTATGTAATATCATTAATATAGAATTATTATTTCATATGTATCATATAATTTCACTAAACACATACTTAATACATTCCATGTAGTTTTGAAAAGAATCATGTCTCTTGGAGGGGACGGTAGTACACACTTGCTCAAACGAAATTATCATATTTACACTAGATTCAAAAAATAACGGTGTGTTCTCTATAAAAATTTAAAAAACCTAAATAATTTATAAATATAATATATATCACATTTAAATATCGTTTTTATAATAATTTCCACCATGATATGGGATAGAGGAAAAATAAATATTCATCATTTTGTGGGATGGTAGTTCACCGTACACAGAAGTAGTATGTTTATTACCAATTAAATAGTAGAATATATAATTTTAGGTAGAAACATTAGAAGAAAAACATCCTATTATATTTATAATATTGGTGTTGTATAAATTAATGTCAAAAATTAGATTTTGGGGAGTGGATAATGGAAATAAAATGATGTATCTCGAAGGAAGGTGTTACCTATTAATCGAGTAACTCCTTTTGGTTTAAAAAAATGTCTTCCTTGAATGGATTTATGAAAAAAGTAAGGATTCAAGGAGGAAGGGAGGAATTTTGAGAAGTTTTTTAGGATTATATTGTCCAAAAAAAGTTGGTTTGATATGTATGAGGAAAATAGAGAGTTGTTGGCTTTTTATATAGAAGGGAAAGGACACACACCGAATTTTTTAAAACAATTTAGGTGTACCAACGTTTTTTCTTAAAATAGTTATAAAAAACCAAAAAAATAAATAATTGAACATTAATGGAAGAAATATGTCTATTAAAAGGATTTTGGAAAAGTTTATAGGTCATTTGGGCCCTTATGTTTAAGGTTTATTCCCTTATTATGTTTAATTTTACCTTAATCACTATAATTAATTTCACTACCATTCACTAATATTTTGGGCCAAAAATTATGTTGAACACATTATACATTATATATTATATTTATTAGAAACATAGAATACAATTATACAAATTCAAATCACATAAATGGCAGAAATTTGATAAAATTTATTCCCACATACATGATGTCTCTGTGGGTTTTTAAAGTTAAAACGTCCAAAAGTTTGCTATGTTTTTTACCCAATTTGCATGTGAAATTGATTCCAATGAACTAAACTGTATTAACAGATAAAAAAATTACCTTATAAAAAATCTAAACAAATTTAAAATACAATTTATCCTTATAAAATAAATATATGAAAAAAAATTAATTAAGAATTAATATTTTTTACAATTCATTAAAAAATGAAACATCACAGAAAAATTCAAAAACAAAAAACCCTAACCTAATTATTATGTTATTATTTCCAATTTCAAGAATATTTTGAAATATTTAATCTAAAAATGTAATAAAAATTATATTTAAATTTTTATATCCATTAAAGGGAAGTATAAATCCCTTAATAAAAATAAAGGGTTTTAAGCATATAAATATGTTTGTACTTATCTTTGCCTATCAAATATATTGGATTAATATAAAAATTATTTTTTGAATATATTTAATATGAATTACATTAATATTACTGTATAATTGTAATTAATTTAATTTATTAGGGTAAAACAGCTTTGTGAGCATTAAAATAGTTCTATATAAAAACATTCCTTTTAAATTCAATTGATTCATATGTTGATTTATAATTAATTTGTAACTAATGAATTTAACCATGTATTTTATTAGTTAATTAATCCTATTTATAACATTCATCTTAATTTCTAGGTTATATCTTATTACAATGAATAAAAATATTTTTAATAACATATAATATTTTCAAAACACTCGGTCTTCTATGTTATAAAATCCATTTAGGAAAGTCAGTTTTTCATGTAATTTATGTAAACCTTTGTCTACCATGTAGATAATGTTAAACATTATATTTATTTTAGTGCATGATATCTTGTTTTGTCATATCATTCAAACCAGATATAGTTAGTTGATATAAAATACTATTTAAATTTTCATGTCAAATGAGAAATAAAAAATGATTATATTTATTTGAAATATATATTTTCCAAAACATTGGGGTGTAACATTCTACACCCTTTAAAATTAATTTCAAACGTAAAATTTATATATGTTATCAAAGGTTAAATTCAATTAATTTCCTTTAATACAAACAGGCATAACATAAATGAATACCAGAACATCCTTTAAAAATGATTTTTAGAACAATAATGGTTACCCATAGTAACACATATCTATGTTTCTACATTGGAATACATAGGTTTAATGAGAAAACATAGAAATGGATGATAAATCTAACTATCAGGTTATGGAGAATAGTGAAAGAGAACTTGTTTAGGAGAAATTTAACCATCACAAAGACATAATATGTGATTATCTGATGGAATATTTGATTCATCGTAAAAGAAGGTAGTATGATAAACTTTTCTATTTCAAGATTTTTCCTTAGAGTTGAATAATTTTAATGAGAAGTTATATGGTTTCAATCCATTTCATAAGTGAAATATCATGCTTTGGTAATGTATTTAAAAATTTCCACTTTAACTATTTATCGAAAATGGAAGGTGAATTTTTCAATTCTAAAGCAATAACAAATGATTAGATCCATGATGATTCATTACAGAAAAATGGCTAACATAGGATATCTAACATGAATAAATTCTTATATGGTGAGATATTACATTAATCTCAAAAAATTTAGCTTAATTCTAACATAATATATTTCATAAATGGTTAATATTACAACTCTTCCATAATATTTGAATCCAAAAAATTAGAAATAAGTTCATGAAATCAACTTAACATTAATCCCCCATATATCATAAATAAACTATTGTCTTTCACACTCCAAACATGTGAATACCATATTTATATAATATCTTGAAACATTGTAATAAATTGATTTACCATAAATCCTTTTAAAAACATGCATAATTCATTATTCCAAATATTAATGGGAATATTCCTTAAATACAAAATGTGGTAATCTTCTTCCATGATATCATAGAATATTTTTTCAAAAAATACATTATCTTTACCAATGTCACAAATACAATCCAACAAAAAGAAATTATCTCTTTATCCTATATAAACACAATTGTATCAACATCTTGAATGCATCAAGAACTACCTTCCCTTATTCTAAAATATCACTTTTCCATTAAGTCACTTTTATAATCCATGGGAAACATTTAAATTATTCTTGTAAATCCTTAACATGAAACATAAACTACACAATAATTATATAATTGAACATTCATAATTCTAGAATCCAAATACATTAATACTTAAATTATTCAACATTAATGATTTTCATAGAAGAGTTAATATATTAGTTTAGAAGTATATTTTTAGGATAGGATATTGAGTTGGGTAATTACCATGTTCTCCATGGATAAGACATTGAACTCCAAGAAAATACATCACTCTATACCCCTTTTACCCACATAATTAACAAATTCCCCTCAATGATAGGTATTCCTCAAGGGTTTTCATTCCATATTATTGACATGTAGTAAAACAAATCTTCATTACTCCATGTTTCTTACCCTAAAATACAATATTTATCTTATTCAACATGTTAGAAATATCACCAAATAAAACATTGTTAATAATATAACATGATAGATGATTAGACATAATTATAATATATTTATCTCAACTAACCATGTTATTAGATTTTTCAAGAGAAAATTTATCATCATAGTCAATGTTAATAGAGTTCCTTCAGGTTCCCTCCAATGAAAAAAAACCAAGAAGAATTGAGTAAGAAGTAATTATCAAAGTACGGAATTACATTATCATGAAAATTAACTTATAGGATGTCTTTGTTATGATAACTTTCTTAGTCTATGACCCCTTAGGTTTATCCTATGATATTCATCGAAATGTTCTATTAAAATTTTTTATAATGGGTTTTGAAGGGTTGGTGAATATATAGGGAATATCCCATAATAGTGTCAAACCAGGTGTGTATCAAGGCCCATTTTCATGTACCAGATTAACCCAAGTCAGGATAGAGACATCATATGAGATTTTTTTCTCCGAGGTACATTTTCTCTAGATACACATCCACTTGTATTATCTCGATAGGGATTTATTAATAAGAAACCACTCACTCTATCCTTTACCAAAATACTAGGACATTTTCTTATACTTTTCCTTATCCATTAACTCATCCAAGGACATGTTCCTAGTGTTTTGAGTATGTTTTTATCATCCTAGTTCCAAAGGATAAAAATAACATAGCTTTGATACCAACTATAATTACTTCGTTATAAAATACAAAGAAAATAAATCACTTTTGTGGAATTATTAAGAAATTATACAAAAAGAGGCCAAAAGAACATATCGGTTTAGTGCATTTAGAAACATGGAAACAAAACCACTCATACATCAACAAGATAAATTATCTCCCACTAAGTTCATCAAGACATACACCCTTCTTAGAGATATCATACAAAATTCATATCTTTATTACCTGTAGAAGGAAACATAAAAAGGGGTTGATCTGAGATTCTCTGTAAAGGTAAGCAATGGATAAATATAATAATAAACATGATCATAGGGGTATGAGAGATTTATCATAACTTAAATGATCATAACCATCATATAAAAGATCATAAACATTAATAATGTCATAAATATTGGTTGTTCATTACACATAAAGTCACTTAATAGGAACTAAAGCCAAGATGTGTAATTGTGACATTCATAAACATGTGATATCATTCCATATAATTCAAGATGAATTGCTTGAACTCATAAAGGAACTTCATGGGAACTCCACTAACTACGTGGGACACACCACCATCCCCAATGGTAGTTCATTCCTTTTAAGGGATATGGTTTCCCCATTATCCTTGAGTTGATTGGGTTTCCCATATCCCCTTAGTGGGTTAAGCTCATTGACTTGATTCCTTTCATTATTGGATTAGGTATAAATATTTTCCCAAGGAGTTGGAGGGAGATATAAGTCCCACCCATCTAATAATAAAATCAATCATATATGTGCCACATGATAATAAAATATTCCTCATATACTGAAACATAAAATAAGATAGTTTCTATAAACATCAAATCATAACCCATGAAATGAAATGGGTATCATTAAAATTTCATCACCTCATACCCTATGGAAAAAATATAATATTCATAATAATTTCATCCAAGAATAACCCCAAAAAATAATCAAGTTTCAAAATCATATATCATGTGGACGAGAAATATGCTTCACATTAATCATTCCATTAAAAAATAAACCATTCAATATAGAATATAAATGGAACCTCTGGGTAATTTCCTAGAAGGTCTTGACTAAAATCTACAAACATAATCATAGATATAAAATAATTTTTATATGTAGTTTAAAAGTATTTCTTGAGGAAGAAATTACTTATTATTTGAAAAAGGACCTTTAAATACGAAATAGTTTTGAAATCCATTTTTTTAAAATAAACATGAAATATTATAATGAAATATTAAATTTTTTGAAAACATTTTTATTTAAAAACAAATAAATAGAGAATGAAATATATTTTAAAATAACTTTACTTGAAAACTTATCAAAGGAGATAGAAAACGTTTGATAATAATTTTACTTTAAAACATATAAGAAGAGCTTGAAAATGTTTTCAAAACCCATTTTCCTTGAAAACATAAAAAATAAAAATGAAAAAAAATTGAAATCAATATTCCATAAAAATTACTTTTAAAAATAATTATTAAAAATTACCTTTTGAAAAAGAAATTTAACATCTAATGAAATTATTGTGGTTAAATATATACATGCTGTATTAGGTGAAAATTATATTCCCTTTCCACTGTAAAACGGTAAGAAAAATGATCTTCTCTAAAAGTGACATGAAGATTCATTTTAATGCATTGGTAAAATAAATAAATGGAAAGAAGTCAATTAAATATGATAGGATAATATTATAACATTCATGGAACCCGTTTTTGGGAAAATTTATTTTGATGGATCATATATTTTCAACCGAAGAGAGTGGTAAAGTCGAACATTCTTAAAAACACATTATTTGATCATATTATGTACAAAAGAGTAGCAAAATGATACAATTACTTGTATATAACATTAATATCCATACTATAAGAAATAAAATAAGATTTATTGAGATATTAATCATAATACCTCATCAATTTGAGCATAATCATAAATAATCTTAATAAATGGTGAGATTGTAACCATAAATGGTTACATATTTAGTAACCTTGGTTATAAAAAAATAGAAAGAATAAAAATATATGAAACTTAAAATATCATTAAAATACTTATATTTTTTATTAAACATGTCAAAGTAAGTATATACACCTCATAAAAAATATAGGTTAATAACCTGGCATGTGTCTCAATGAAGTGAAATAAAGACAAAATCACTTTTTCAATTTAGTATCTTTTGAAACATATACCAAATGAAAGAAATATAATAAAATGGATATTTAAAGACCCATAAATTATAATTATCATATTATACATTCATGAGAAGTATATATACCACAAAAAAGAAACAACTGATGATTAGGGCATGTATCTCACATAAATAAAAAGTGTGATTAAATTCCCTTATCCTGTGTCTTGAGTCTCATCATACTCATTCAAAACTATTGTATAATAAATTTAAATTTATTATAAATATTTTATATACCCATATTATTACATATAATATGATATATTGTTTTACTATAAATTTATTTTACCCACTCATTAACAATTTCATGTTAAAGTTACACTTAAGGCAATACTCTCTTTGTTTTTCACTCATTTCTTAACATGTCATATATATGGTACGTATTCTTATATCATGATTTCAATAAATTAAACCATGTTATAAATATAATTTAGTAAATATATATATTTATTATAATAATTTATATAATATATATGTATGAAATGTAAGACACCATTCAGGGAGACAGTAGGACCTGTGTATGCATGAACGATGCTTTCATTTTATTGGCCTATTGAAGAATGAAAGTAAATGACATATGTGAATATTTATATATCTATATAATATAGTCACAGTAGAATTATTATTTTATATATATCATATGGGTTCACTAATCATATCTTCAATACATTCCATGTAGTTTGTGAAGGAATCACATTGCTTTGATGGGGCGGTAGTCAATAGTTCCTCGAATGAAATTATTGTATTTTCCAAAGTTGGAAAGAATAAGGGTATGTTATAAATAATAATTACGGAAACCAAAATAAATTATAAATATCATATATGTAATATATAAATATAATGTTCATCATAATATCTACCATGGGAGGTGGTAAAGAAAAAATGAGAAATCATTATTATGTGAGGTGGTAGTTCACCGTACTTGTAAATAGTGTATTGATTACCCATTACATGGAAGTGCATGTATGTGTAGGTATAAACCTTAATTTAGGATTATCCTAGTATATTTAGGATATTTTAGTTTTATTAAAATAAAGGAACAAGAATATTTTAGGGAGTGGTGAATGGAAATAAAATAAAGGATCTTAAGGGTGGGTGTTACCTCTTAATCATGTAATTCATTTTGGATTCGCAAAAGGGATTTCTTGAATAGATTTATGAACAAATATATGATTAAATAAAGAAGGTATGGATTTTAGGATGTTAATTGGGAAGATATGTTTTGTTATTATGTTGTATGATAGGTGTTAAGAAGTGCGAGAGGTGGTGGTCTTTTATAGGGAAGAGAAAGGACACCCAATGAATTTTTTAAAATAGGCCATCAGTACCCAAATTTCAACATAATAAAAATCATAAAAACCAAAAAAAACAATAATTTATGTTTTAAAGTTGAAATTTGTATAGAAAATGACTTTTTATTCCTGTTTTGGTCATTTGGACCCTTTTGTTTAAGGTTTATTCCCTAGTAAAACGTAATTTTACCATAATCACCGTAATTAATTTTAATTGCATTAACTAATATTGTTGGTAAAAAATCCATTTTACCATATTTTAATATATGAATTAATCATATTATAAATACTAAATTCATTTTCCAATTTCAAATCATATAATTGGTAGAAATCAATTTAATCTTAGTCCCACAGATTGGATGACATATCAGATTTTTAATCTAAAAACATCTAAACGTTTTCTCTGTTTTTATAACCATTTTCAATGTGAAATATATTCAAATTACCAAAATTGGATTAATATATATAATTATTATATAATTATACCATGAAACAAATTCCTAATTAAATTCAACTATATTAATAAATTATATGAAAAAAGTAGTTTTGAACTAAAATTCGGTATATTTTAATATTCATTAACAAATGAAGGTAAAAAGAAAAATACTGAATGTTTCCCAAAACCAAATTATTTTTTTCATATTTCAAATATAATTTTTATTTTGAAATATTAAATATATCAATGTTACAAAATTTTATTTAAAATGGGTTGTCCATTAAAATGTGGTATAAACGCCTTAACAAAAATATTGGTTTGTAAGAATATAATTGGGTTAATTCTTATCCTATGTCTATAAATGATATTAGTATGAATATAAAAATATTTTATTGAATATAATATATATATATATATATATTACATTATTATCACTAAATAAATTTAATTTATTTAATTTATTTTTGTAAACATATCTGTGATCATAACAAAAAATTTCTATAAAAACATTCCATTTGTATTCAATTATTTCTTATATTTAAATCTAATTAATTAGTAACTAATGAATTTAACATTTTATTTTATACTATATTTATTCATTTTCCTCAATGTCATCTTAATTTATAGGTTATGTCTTATTGTATTGAATAATAATATATTATATATATATATATAATAGTATCGTAAAAGTTTGTCTTCTATGTTATGCAGGCCATAGAAGAAAGATAATCATTCATGTAATATATAGTAACCTCAGTTTTATGTGAAGTTAATGTTAAAATATATGTTGTGTGTTGTGAAATATAGCATAGTATTTCATATAATGGAATTCAAACATTTTTCATTGATATAAAAGAACTATCTTCAGTGTGACGTGAAATGAAAATTTTCAAAAAATAAAATTTATATAAAAAAAATATTTCACAAAATATTAGGGTGTTAGAGTACTCATGAATAATAATAAATTGATAGTATATACCTCAAATAAGTTTAGAATCCATGAGTAGAATTGCCTGTAGCAAGATCGGGTCCTAGAATCCTTAATATTTTTCGTGAATATTTAGAGGCACTACTTCTATGGTGAGATGTGTAACATATATACTGATCACAAAATTATAAAGTATAATTCACGTATAAGGATCTTAATATGAATTGAAAGAGTTGGAGAGATCTACTCAACTATATATATATTTCTCTATTCATCACTAATTGAGAAAATTATAAAAAGTTAAATGACTGTATTAGTAGAAAATAACCTACTACTCTATCCATGATGTGGATTGAAAAAGTCCCAATATTTATAGATATGACATGGATGGATTTGGAAATCATTGCGGTAGGGAATACACCATACCTTTCCTAAATTATTTTTCCACTATATATCCATGATATGATTAAAGACCCAAAAAGAAATATTTGGATCTTGGGAAAAATGTTAAATATATAATGTAAGGGAAGATACAAGAGTTCCATATCGATGATGATGGCGTGTTATGGATTGGAATAAGTCATTATGTTTATTTATCTCAGGGGATAGAGATGGTGATATTAGATAATGAAGATATATCATCTTTATCCATCCATCATGTTAGTTCCAATATTTATCTAGATATTTGAGAACACTTATGGTGAGAAAACATGAGGTAGGAGATTACAATGTATATATCATAGTGTTTTGTTTTCCAGAAAGTAAAAGTGGAAAGAGAGAAGTCTAAATGGATGATAAAACCATTTCTATATTGATATGAAAATGGGAGAACATTATTGTTGACTTTGTCAATTGTCTCCCAAATAAATCCAAAGAATCAATTCAATATGGATTGTGGTGGATTGACTCAACGTGTCTTGGCACTTCGTTGCAATTCAGGAAGATTTCATGAATGGTCAACATGAAAAGATATATGTGAAGAAATTGTTCAGGCTTCATGAGGATCCACTTTTGATCATATATGATCATGATACAAGGTTCACATATGAATTCTTGAAAATTGTTTAATAAGATTTGAGTAGTGAATTGAATTTACGCATGTCCAATCACCCCCGAATAGATGGCCAATCTCAAATAACTATTTAGAACATCGAGGGATTGTTAATATTCTGATCAATAGAATTCAAAGGGGTATGGGATCATCATATCCTTTTGGTTAAATTCTTGTACAACAAAAACTTCCACTCAAGCATTCCAATAGCTCCTTATGAAGCCAGTTTTGGGAATAAATATAGAACTCCCATTTATTGGGATGATATTAGAGAAATAATGATACTTGGACTTACCCTTGTGAAAGAGATGAGTGAGAAGGTTCAAGCCATCCAACAAGACATAAAATGTTTTCAGAATCAGTAGAAGATCTATGATGACAATGTTCTAAGGGATTTTGGGTTTGATGTTAGAGATAATGCTTTTCTTTGAACATCACCATGGAAGAGAGTCATGTGGTTTGAAAAGAACGAAAATCTTATCCCAAGGCACATTGACCTCAATAAGATCCTTGATCACATAAGATCAATGGACTATTATCTTGAACTTCCTTTGAACATGGATCATGTTCATGATGTATTCCATGTACCCCTCATGAGGAAGTACATACCAGGTCCCTCACATGTGCAGTACTATGAGGTGGTATTGCTGGAATATGATATCTCTTATGAGGAGTTTCCAGTTTTGATTTTTGATATAGAGATAAGGTTGTATGAAAAAATACCACCCACTAGACCATGGTACTATGGATAAACCATATGTATGAAGAGGCGACATGTGGACCATAAGATGTGATTAAGTAGAAGTAACCTCACCTATTTTCACCATAGTTTGTAAAACAAAATTTTTTGGATGAAATTTCAAAAGGGGGGAAGTTTGTAAAGGCACCAAATTTTATTAATGCTATTTTCCATATTATAATAATGTTATAAAATATATTCATTATATAGAGCACCCAATAAAAAAATTATTCAAAAAAATGAAGAATAAAATAAGTGATATTTATATAAATTAGGAAACCTATACAATGAAATAAAAATAGAACCATTAGAATAGTAATATGACCATTAGGAATAGAAATTCGAAAATTGGGATAATTAATTCACCTATGAATGTGTAAAAAATTTTGGTATCTTAAAAATGAAAATATGAAATATTTCTATCATGGTATAAATAAATAAGTGTTTAAAAAAATTTAAGTGTTGGTATTTTGGTAAAACATAAATGATTATTTACATTTTTATAATTAATATAACAACTTAGATGAAAATATATTTTTATAAAATATATTCATGAATTAATATTATGTTTTATTATAAATATAATATAATATTACAAGATCTTAATTTGTTTTTCAAAGTGTCAACAAATAAATTATAATATAAAAATCAGTATTTTTTCAATTAAATAATGCTTTTTTATAAAAAATAAATTTCACATAGTTAGAAAATTATTTTCCTAATATAAATCAAATTTTTGAAATACCCTTGAAATAAAATGGTTATAGTGAATTATTGGGTTTTTTGTAGAATAGATGAATTTTTGTGAATAGTGAAATACAGAAATTTACGACATAAGCTAAATACATAAATTTTTGGGACATGGATGTTTATTGAATAATGTAAGTAATATTATCTCTAACTCTCCATCCATTGTAAATATATTTAGTCCTGGTAATCAATATTATTGATAGTCTGGATCAAAAATAATAAAAAAATTAATAAAATAATAAGAAAACACGCCACTCCTCTTGTATAAATACCCCCTTTAATCACAACTTCTCCACCCACATTATAAGAACTTTATCTAGTAAAAATTATTCATAATTCCAACCCACAAGTCTCTTCCCAACATCTATGAGCTTCTGGTCTCAACAAAACACCTAATTCACAATCCTTAAGAAGGTTATCAACATGACACCATTCGAGAGGTTAAATCCTCAATACATATCTTGTAATTTATTTTCCTCTCTTCTCCTCCCCTAAACCCCCTTATCCAAAGTGGAATTATAACTATATTATCATATATATATACTATAATTTTATTTAATTTATGTAATATCCATCATAAAATATCTTATCTCCTCATTTTATTCTCAAAAAAACATTGTCCATGATGGGTCAATTCACCGCCTTCATGGATAAAAAGTTTTTATTTTGCATTACCACCTTCAAGGATGGTCATTAAACCATTATTATAGTTTAAATAGATTTTAATACTAAAGTTAAAAAAAAATTAATGTTCTATTTCTATTTTATAAACATTATATATAATAAAACTAAACTATTTCATAATAGAAGAAAAAACCTCTAAAATAAAATAAAAAATTATCATCAATATTTTATAAAATGAATAATCAAAATACCATAAAAATGGAATATCAGACCATTTAAAAAAATTTATGTTCATTAATAACATATAATTTCACTTCTTGATAATTATTCTCATTTTTCATAAACTTCCATAGTTATATACATGTCAACTGACCATGAAACCATGAAAATGAATGCTCTCAAAACATTGAAATTGAACACAATTACTCCTAAAAATGGACTAAAATGTATTATATAAAATTATAACAATTTAAATAAATGTATATTAATTTAATAATTTTATAATTAATTAATATAGTTTTATTATCTATGATATTATGTGTTGGGGTAGAACACTTTCAGATCTAGGGTAAGAAGATTCTGAAATCCAACTCATGTTCATTGGGTTTTCTATATTTCTCTACAATTTTAGTATTTATGTCTATTTAATTTTACATAATATAATTTGGTTATTCATCCCTGTTAATTTAATTTCTATACTTCTTTCCAATTGGGTTTTATGAAATATATAATGATTCTCTAATTGAACCTTTTTTTCCAATATACATATTGACTCCTCTTGAGATTGTTTCTTATTCACTTGGGAAAAATGGTTACAATAACAAATATGTTTTCCATTTTTTATGTTAGAACCAAAAAATTTATTTCTAAAAGTATAATTAATTAATATATTATGAAACCCAATCATTTCCATTTGTTATTTTATGATTGTGTTTTTTATACATTCTATGTGTCATGCAAGGTAATATAAATGTTATGATGTGATGGGTGGGCCTAAAATTATATGTCCCCCCAATGCATAAGGTAATGTGATTTATCTCAAGATATAATGTGTATTATTCATAAAAATGATTTTATCATTGTTCATAATGAAGATGTTATGACTATTCACATATGTTATACATGAACATGATGCCCAATTTATTCAAAACAATGTGTTGAATTTGACCACAAAGATGTGATGTTTATGTTTTATAAACATCCAAATTCCAGGCCTTTATCCAATGTTTCACTTTTTTTATTATAATGATCAAAGGCTTATGTTATGATTAATATTATTATTCTCTCTCAATTTATATTATTTTGATTTCCACTATACATCCTATTACTAGGATTTTAGCTCACCCATTTCTTCGATGTGTATCCTCATGTGAATACATTTACTAAGGAGAACATCCTACTTATAGGGATAAAAAAGATTAATGTAAATAAATATTTATTATTTATTTTACATAAGTGATTCATTTTCCTAATTTTCCAAATACACTAAACCTTTCGATCTTTATTCTTTTATGCTAATATTTAGTTTATCTTTAAAATGTTTTAACAGTCATATAAGAAAAAATAAGTTCCCTTTAAATATCCTTCCAATATTTTTCATTATTCACATGTGATATTTTTTAATTAAATCAACCAATTTTTTTCTTAGAATAATTTATTTGTGAATTATAGAAAT
The DNA here is from genome assembly GCA_963277665.1 of Viscum album. NCBI lineage: Eukaryota > Viridiplantae > Streptophyta > Magnoliopsida > Santalales > Viscaceae > Viscum > Viscum album. The sequence goes on along the minus strand of OY728126.1, from coordinate 248,766,084 downwards.
TTCCATGACACCATTTTATTTATCAAATTTTATTTATATTTTAGAAGATTTATTAATATGATCATGTTTATGGTACACACACATATATATATTTATTTATTATTATGTCATTAGTAGGTCTGATATACCTATCCAATGAATTGTGTAAATAATTATATCTTTTGATAAGTTTCTATATGGAAAAAAATGGTTATCCTAGTCTAATATTATTTGAGAAAATTGTCGTCAACCTAGTTGACTATGATATGGACTTCTTGGTGGTTAACCTTAACATAAATATTGATTTTATATACTTTTGTTTGTGCCAAATTCAAGTGATATGTTTCATGTATCATGATTAAAGTATCATATTTCCACATTATAGTGTTATAGATAAAAAGTCCAAAATACCTATGTTATATTCATGTTTTTGATTCATTATTCAATGGGTATGACTTATTTATATTGTATTTATATTTTATGATTATATACAAATACCTTTATGTTCATATTAATATCACTTTTGACATTAGATCGATAACTCACATGTTTGAACCCTTATTGAGTGTCTGGTATAACTCTTTTCTTACATTGTATTCCCCAAGTAATAAATAATATTATATTTTATAATATTTCTTGAATGATATCATGTATTGGATTTTTTTGTAAAATTTATGGAATTATTATAAAATAAGTTTGTTATGTATCTAATTTCATATGAAAATAAACCTATTGGTTATGGGGTGTAACTTATTTTTAAATGTAATGTATATTCTTGAATAATGATTTATTATGTGTTAATGTTATTTTTGGGTAACATCCATTTTTATCAGAGAAAGGTTAGGTTATTTTATGGAATTAGGTTATAGTGGTGAAGAGGATAAATCATAAAAGAACCTATGTTGGGCTAAAATTTATATAGTTTGATAAATTGTATCGTAGGTTAAAATGATGATTTAATATGATAATAAATATTATGATTCTTTTTTCTTATTATTTATAGATTTTTCACTAATTCCTATAAGATATTATTATTTATTAATTATACTAACCATTATGGTTTATTAAATCATTATAACTAGAAGAAAATAGTGATAGTTGTGCTTATTTTCTATTCAATAAATTTATATATCACACGTCTTTTGATTAATGGCCATGAACATAACATGGTCATGGGAATGAAAAATTATTCACTACCCCATATCAATGAAGTTTTCATTATAGTATGAGGTGGCCAATATATATTAGAGAATAAACATAGATTACAGTATAATTAATTATGTTTTTAATGTAATAATATACCTAAGAAAACCATCCATAAAATATATAAAAACAATGACTACATAATGACGACCAATTAACATACAAATTCCCCGGAAATCATTATATATTTGATGAATATAATATTTTGATAATACCATGATCAATTTGTGGTTTTATTTATAAATGAAATACTAATATATTTCATGATCAATTAAAAGAAAATGTATAATTTTATGATTGTGTTAAAGAACATGAGAAAGGATAAATTGAATGAGAAATTTTCAAAGTGAAAATTTTTTCTATATAAGCTCTGATTTTTTGGTCATGTAACCCAAAAGGGTACATTTGTTTACACTTCAACAAAATATGGATATTTCATTATATTTATTACATATTTTTAGTATCTATGGCTGTAGTATTCAATTTTTATTCTTATTCAATAACCATGGCTGCATATGTCACTTATTATTTAGGGTTTGGAAAACCATTGCCATTTCTCTCCTGCACACACCCATGAAAACATTTCATTGGTTGGAAGGAAATATGAAATGGATATTACCACCATTTACATTCAATTGATTCTATAGTTTTATGTTGAAAGGGTTACACCTATGTTTTATGGACAACTATGGGTATATTTTTCTCATAGAAGGTATATAACAACCATTTGAGGTCAACTATGGCCATAGGTGTCTCACAAAGGGTCTATAAATTTGGCCAACTAGAGAATTTGGTTCTTAGTGGGATAAATGGGTATGTAAATTAATAATGATAACTAAATATTTGATATGTTACTAACCCCATAAGGAAGGGGCATATGTTCATAATTTGTAATTTTTATTGTATACAAGGGAGGCTAATAGGATAGCAATATATTCCATGATTTGTAATACTATGACCATATCCTATAAGCTTATTTTTATAGGTTATTGAAATATATTTAAACCAAGTGAAGAGAATATATTTATATTAATATAACCATTAAATTATAGATGTTATTCAAGAAAAAAATACAATGTCCACTATATCCATAGTTTTCATGGATGAGATAGATATTATCTACTATATGTGATAAATTTATCTTAATTTTCAAATATACATGATAATTTAACAATGAAGGGAGTCATGATCCTGTGGATACAAGACTATAAATATAGTTTCATGGATCTTATTAAATTTTTAGTGAATACACATATACTGATACTAACAATAAGAGGGGAAGGATTGGTGATATACAATGATGTATCAAAGAATGTTTTAGGGTGTTGCCTTAGGAAAAATGTTGTTTTGGTAGCTTATGAATCACATAAATAAATATCTCATGGAAAATTTTACAAAATACATGATTTAGAGCTCACAATGAATATTTTTATAAAATATATAGAAAAATTATATAAATAAAAAAATTTGAGATATATGTTGATAATAAGAGAATAAAGTATATATTCACACATAAAGAGTTAAACATGCACCAAAAGAGATGATTAGAGCTTATCATGGATTATGACTAGTTCATTCATTACACTATGGGAAGGTAAAAAAGGATGATGATTCTCCTAACATGAAGAGACATTATACCATATTAAAAATTAGGATTGATGGAGAAATAACACTCATGTATTTTAAATGTGTAATCCTTTAAAACATATGTGATGGGGATAAATATTGTCTTTCCTATGTGATTTTTTATCCTTCAATCCAGATGATGTTCAAGGTGTCATAAAATGATTTTATTAATATATAGAATAAATTTAGATTTATTACAGAGTTCAACCTCAATAATGAATAAATTAAGGGATCTGGGAATTGAATATGTGTTCCATCTTTTCTAGAACTGATGAAGGAGATATTGGACTACGCATATTACTCGTAATTATATATCCATTCTTGTTGAGATGAAATAAGTAATAAAAAAGTATAATTACTAGTTATAGAATATCAAGGGAGGTATTATGAATTATATACAATGAATCTTATGTTTTTATCATATGAATGATTAATTCTATAAGTCTAAGATGATGATGAAACCATTAAACATACATGTATGAAAATTGGAGAACATCCCCATGAGTTTTATTATAGGACATCTCAAGATATCTAAGGGGTATAATTTTCTTGGGGATTTTTTTGATCACCGTATGAAATCAGGCCATTTCATTGATATGAAACATTTTTTTAATTAAAAAAAATTTAAAAAAATTTACATAAAGGATGTGGTAATTATATATAAATTTCCACATTAAATTATATTATATAGAGATACTAGGTTTTCCTCCAAGTTCTAGAGAAATATTTATAAAAAATTGTTATTGATCTAATATTTGTCCATAATTATCATCCTCAAAATGATGGCTAATATGAAATAACCATTAATATTTAAGAAGATATTATGAGATCTTTCTATATAGATTTCATTGGATATTGGGGTTAACAACCCCATTTTTTTGAGTTCTCATACAATAATATTCTACACACAATAACTCAAATAGAACAATCTAAGTATGTATATAGAATAAGGTATTGAAAACTAACTAATGGTATAAAGATAAATATAATATGTAATCAAGAATAAATCCTTCATATATTGGGTGGAATGCAAGTGGTTAACACACCCAGTCATCCAACATGAATCTCAAGATCAAATCTCGATGGGTGATATTTCTGTGTTACGATAATATTAATGTAGTAGTAATATAGTAGTTATTATAGTGGAACTATAGTAGCTAGAAATATTCACCTGTTTGGGATTTAGGGTCACCAGTTTGGGACCACAGACAATAGGACCTCATGGCCATCCATAGGCCTTCAAGCCACAGGACCATCGGGCCATAGGGCCTTCAGGCCACAATGACCATGGAGCAGCCCAGATCCACATAGAGACGATCCATAAGAGGATTCAAAGAACAAATATCAGCCACCGGGGAAGAGATAATCGGATTAGATGAATGAGAGGGTATGTCTATTGACATCATGACTAGGTACCATGCAGCTTTGTTTGTTAAAATACTAGCTGATCAGCAATGAAATGTGGAGATCTAGGTTCCATCAATGATGTAGATGTTGGGGGAGGGTATGTTCTAGTGTTTTCGGCCTTCGGGTCATGTATTTGTTATTATGACACTAGGCTTTCATGACATGTATTGGGCTTTATGCAACTGGGCCAATGGGTCGTGTAATGGTTCCCTCCCATCTTTATTAAAAATAGGAATTATCTAGTAATCAATAAAAAGAATACATTTGGTCCATTCACGTGATATCAGAATACTTTTAAACTAATTTCATTAAATTTTCAAAAAATTAAAAAACATGTTAATGAAATATAAATTTTATAGAATATCAATTAAGATAATTGCCAGTGATATTGGTAGTTTGAAGTTGCAGATAATTTAATTATTTTAATATAATTGTTGGAGATGGTAATGAGATTTCTGTATAAAGTAATATTGATACATAGATATATAATACCGATGGAAATAATGAATCTTGTAGTATTAAGTGAATATCTCTTTACACTTCACGAAAAACTATCACAATTTCATGATGTGTTTCATTAATCATTTTTGAGGATGTAAATTATAGATCCATAAATAATACTAAAATCAATCATTGTATAACTGGAACATTATCTCTCTTATAAAGAATTGTTGGTAGAGATAATTGATTATATATATAAGGTTCTATGAATAATTTCAACTAACATGACTAATTTTCTTTGGAGAAAAAGTAAATTTAAGGTAGAGAGGTCAAAAGCCAAATAAAAAACAATCACATTTTTTAATCATAGTAATGAATGTTTTAGGGAGGAATTTTTTAAGGGTGTTTGAATGTAACACCCATTGTTTTTATTCCATTAATATTCAGGGTAGCTTATCTTATACACAACAACAAAATAATAAAATATATTATTTTAATCAAGTATGGTAAGACATTACAATACATTATTAACATTGTCATATCATGAGAATATAATATGGAACATCGTTATGAACATTAATCAAATAATAAGAACAAAATAAAAAAATGGCAATGAACATGGAATATTCATCCACATGATTTCCCATGAACACAATACCACTAATTATAACTATAGAAAGAATAAGAAATCACTAGAAATATAACATACATATTGGGAGGGAAATAAGAAAAGAATATAAATGATTTTTAGTGATGAATTTGAGGTCATATATATATGTGTGCATATAATATAATATTACTATAATAGAAATATATATATATATATATATTAGATATATGGTTGTTGTTAATATGGTCGTTGCATTCTTTTCCATTGATTATATACATCACTGATAAGCTTATTGAGTACTTTAAAATTAGAGGTAAATAATGTGTTAGAAAAAACTTATTATAAATTTAATTAATGGGAAATATATATTTTTGAATAATGTTATGATAAGTAATGAAAAATTGTTTTTATTTAAAAGACATTGGTTTTTTTACATAATGTACATCAAAATAGATTAAAATATATTAAACAATTATTATTAAAAATTATTTAGAAAAATCATGGAATTCATAATAATAAATTTTAATATTTCCAAATAATTAATAAATGTGCTACCATTAATGAGTATTTATTGGTTCATGGATAATGAAAATATTTTTTTTAAACCATATTTTTATTAAATAAAAAATATTATTATTTACAAAATAAAATTTTCAATTTAGATTTAAAAAATTAATTCATATTATTTTCTATATGAATAAAATAAATTATTATCGACATAATTATTATTACTTGTTATGTAAAATGAATATAATCACTTTTATGCATAAATTTTTTTTCATAAATTTTTTTTTATGTTATATTCAATTATGTTTTAAAATTAATTTTAATCATTTTTAGAAATATAATTTGATAAAACAGAGTTTCTTTGGAATTAGTGTACTAAAATTAGATAACAAGGTTAATTTCAATTTTTTGGAAAACAATATGTCTCTCACATAAAAATTTTGTTACCATGATAAGGGTAAAATTATATAAAACGGTTAATATTAAAAGATAAAGTCCTAAAGTATCTTTATCCTTATCTATAAATTATATCTATTATGTAATTGTAGACAAATAAATTATGTTTCTATTTTATATCTTCTTTCTCTGTAAGAGGACATTCTAAACATATTAAAGAATATATATTGAAGGAAATTATACTAAAAATATCTTATAAATAGACTGCTCATATACCCAATTAAAACAAAAAATCTCCATCATTTAAATCATTAATATTAAAAAGAATTAGCCCAATAAAATTATTCTTAAAGAGTTTTTTTGTGTTTGCCTCAATAATGAGGTCAAAATCATTCCTTTTGAAGGAATCTGTTTTAAAATGGAAATAATTTATCCAAATATCTTGTTCTTTACGATATTTTTCAATTATCTTATCAGACCCACTCTTTATAAATACTACTCACCAATATAATAATGTTATGTTAACATAATTATTCATATATTAAAATTATATTACTATAATATAAATCTATACGATTACTCATTAGTACAATATATTTCGGTTTGGGTCCATTTAACAACCTACATGGATGATTTCCTGATGTATTGCTTGTTTCCTACATGAATAAGCATAAGGATAAAAATTATGATTATATATGATATGAATTAGTAATTTGTGTTATGAATATGATTTATTAAGGTTGAAACACAATATAATGGTCATTATATAGTAACTCATTATTACCAGTAACATACCCAAAACATGATAATCATAAATCCTATTCTCACAAACCATACACATACTATCCATAAAATGAATTTGGGACTATGTTAGTAATTGTAATATAAGGATTCCACTACCTATAACAATCCTGTAATAACAATATTTTTTCAACGGACAAGATTGATAACACTATTATGAGACCTGTATAAAATAATCAAAATTACCAACATCAAATAATGAAAATAAATAATTACTAAATAATTTTTTTTATAATTGATAATAATTATGTTTTAAAAAAATTATTTTATATTAATAATGTTCCTAAATAATTTATAATTATTTTTATGCTTATCATACAGGAAGTTATAGTGCTATCCTAGGATTTATAAGAAAGTGTAAGAGTTTATTTTCAAATCTCTAATTGAAATCAGAATTATTTGTATATAAACATTAATGGGAAAAATTTATATGTTATTTCTCTTTAAAACCCCATCCGTTTCAACTATAATATATTTATTTTTTGATTTTACACATCTTCTTACCATTTTTCTTTCCCATGGATTCTTAATTACCAAAAAATAATTCTTGCATGTGAGATTTTACTCTTATATTATTTTCAATTGTATAATTTTTTTCAATTTACATATTCATTATAATCATTCATGGATGTAGTATTTATCATTAAATCCACTTCTCTGATAGGTTAAGGATATTTTTTATTGAATTTATTTTATTTGAAAAAAAGTAATGTAATATTTTAAATCCATTAATTTATATTTTTCACATGTTTAATTTCTCCCAAATGGTTCTTATCTATTCATTAAAAAGATTCCCTTCAATGTTTTAATGGGACTTAAAAGATATTTTTATTTTACATTCACATTTCCCTTACAAAAAATTATTTTTAAATAAAAAATTAAAATAAAGGTCACCTAAAATGTAAATGATATTTATTTTTATTTTGAATATAAATTTATTATTTCATTCAAATTTTATTAATGTTTTAAATATCCATATATGTTTCTCACAATTGAATGTTGTTATTTTTTAATTTATTCATTCGTTTTTTTTCTAGGAATATTTTCATTATTCTTTGTAGAAATTATCATGAAACATTTCATTCTCACACGTTCTTTTTGTTATGATTTATTTGTGAATATGAGCATATTATTTTTACACAAACATATATACCTTATCCTTATGTAATGGGTGGTACAATATATCCCAAAAATAAATTGGGAAAATATTTTAAAATCAAAAGATATTTTTGACTACCTCATATTTGTACTCTAAAAATCCATAAATAAAAAAAATATTCTTTACTTAACAGCTTATAAATGAATTGAAGAGTCCCAATTTTAACCCTTAATTTTTCCAATATGACAAAAAAATATTAAGTTTCATATTTTTGAAGAACCTATTATGATTATTTTTACATGGTTGAATGAATTTTTTCAAATAAAATACCATGTATTTCCTATCAAATTAACATTTTCTAAATTATAGAGAATATTAATTTGTCAATAATATGCCCTCAAAATCTCCCAAAAATTATCTAGAAAATCAATTATATTTTAAATATCATATATAAATAAATTTTTAATAGCCTAGACAATTGGAAATATATGAAGGGTGAGCTCAAAAACATAGAAATGGGGAAAAATATAATAGTAATTAATCTTATTTACAGAGCATAATATATAATGATATATTATTGAAGGTATGAAAAAAAATAATTCCATAATAGAATAAAATTGAAGACATTATATATATTGGGATAATAATTAAAATGAAAATTCACATGGATAATAATAAATTTCTCATTAGTGGTGAATGTAATAATGCAAGACAAAAAAATGTAATTCCTTATTCAAAGAAATAATTATATTTGATATTATCATTATACAATCAAGGAATTTTTCTAGATAATAAATTAATCTAGGTATTCACTCCAAAAAATAACCATTATTGTTTGTCTCATGAGACCTATTTATGCATTCTAGTTAAATATATATCATGCCCCATCAATACTAATTATGTGAAATGAATTTATCATATAAAGTTATTAATAAAAATTAATATACATAACAAACACACCTTAATAATCAATAAATATTTACTTGTAAATAAAATATATACACATTTTTAATATTTTGACATTCAATAATGGAAGATATTTCTATGTGACCATCACTAAAACTGACATCGTTTAGAGAAAGGGGTATATAGTTAAGTCAAAAATTTCTTTTATCAATCCTTTTATGACATCTAAGTGAGCACCCATTAATCAATGAAATTTAAAAAAGTGTATTCAAAATAGTATAACATTGAATGAAAATGATATGAATATTATTAATGAGTGATTAAGAAATAAAAAATCATATATGTGTAATTTTTTTTGATGAAAAAAAGAATTACATAATCCACCTAGAGAAACAAGGTGGATAGAATCATTTGAATATTTTCAATGATCAATCCTAACATTTGTCAATGAAAAATTACTCTGATTATGTTTTCTTATGGTTTTATAAAAATATTTTTTTCAATTATAAATATCATCGATCATTTGAAATAATTTTACGAGAAAATTTAACTAAAAATATGGTAAAATTTATTTCTTTTAGATAACATTAAAATATATATAAATTATTATACAATTTAGAATACATTGTGGAAATATATTTTTATAAGGAAAATGTTAAAAATTAATGATATTTATGTTGTAATGAAAGAGAACCATATGAAAAACATTAAATGATTCATTAAAAATATTCAATAAGGTCAAATATTCTAAAATTATCTAAATAAATTATTTAGTCATAAATAAGGAAATTCATAAATGAACCAAATGAATATGGAATTGGAAAAACGGAGTCTCCCAAATGGAAAGAAAATGAAGGTTCAATTATTGCTAGATGGGTAAATATTGAGTCAAATGGGAAAATTAAATACTGATAAGAAAATTAAAGCCTATTGAATAACTATATAAGATTAATATGAAATGTGTTTTAGAATTTTTTTTATAAATTTCTTTATATGTATCATCTTTCAAAATAAATATCAATTTGAAATTGAGATTGGTGATGAAACGTGTTATAGTTTTGGTAACATATGAGATTTGGGGTACATCTTGGAATCTCTTGAAATGGAAGATATTTTCATTCATGAAAATAATAGGGAAGTTAATAATCCCTATTAAATAATTAATGGTGGAAAATAAAAATCATGTCTCATGGATTTGAAAATAATTTAATGAAACACTTACAAAAATAGAATATGTTCTGTCAAAATCTCTGTAATTGTATAATTTCAAATTGAATATTAAATACCATGAATAATGAGATAATTGGGATATAAAATATTAAAAGGGTTTTATATAAACAATAAAAAAGAAAAATTGTGTAAAATAAGAAATATTCCTTAGTAAGAAAATATAATACATGAAAGCCCTTTTTAGAAACATAATATTGGATGTAAGAATCTTTTGATATAACGTTTATAACTAAGAATTATAGAAGTAAAAATATAAGGAGGATATAAAATTAAATTTATTAATTGGGTATAATAAATTATTCTTGGAATAACATAGTTCAACAATATTTTTTGTAACTCAATAGAATTTAATTGAGTTAATAGAATCCCTTATCTTATTTCATAGCTAGTAAAAATATGGTCTGACCTCCAGTATAAAAAAATAACTATATCAACAACCTATTTTATAAAAAATCGTGTCTATGAACAATTAAAAATAAAAATTTATAATTATTATTTACATTTATAGTAGTTAGTTATTATATATTTTTGATATCGAGTGTGAGTAATCTTGATCATTTGGAACTAGTTTCATAATTACTATGTCATTAATCTTTATTTCCCCAAAGTTAATAATTCCAAGATCATAAAATAAATTTTAGTTTTAGTTTTATAATTATTTACAATGTTATAAAAGAATTATTTGGTTTTTTTTGGTTATGACCATTAAGGATGAAATTTGTGATGAGAAAGTTTGATTGATTTTGCATGAACAAACAATTGTATCTTAATCAATGAGTTTAAAATTAATTTTACCATTAAAGAACCAAAATAAAATCTATAGTTTATTATTTATTCCATATATTATCAATAATTATGTAATATTAGTTATAAATGATATTATATTATATGATTATTTTTGTATATTGTTAGACCAAGGGAAAAATGGACATATATTAATTTGTGGATGCTTATCACTACAAATGTCATGTATTTAGGAAATTGTATAATTATTACAGAATACTAATGAAATTATTTATATTAATCTATGTTTTTATTCTAATTTTAATAGGTTTAAATAAATAATTAAGAACAATAAATGAAAATGAGTTATGAAACATTTTGGAGGTGGTTCTCAGCACAACACATGGCTATCATTTTCATTTCTTAAATAATGAGAGAGAAATAATGTGGGTTATAATTTTCATAATAATAATAATAAGTATATTATATATTATATATTCATTTTTTAATTTCATACTTATAATTATCTTATAGAGGCGTTGGTGAAAAAAATAATTCATCACTTTGAGGAGGTGATTGTCCGCCCAATTAAAAAATGACTGTTTTGTTTTTCATCATAGAAAGGTGGAATGTTTATTAATAATTATTCACTTGTAATATTAAAATTCCTAATAAAAATAACAATTATTTTTTATTTATAATAATTATAAAATTATATTTCAAAAAGTAATATTGAAAAAAATGTGTTATGAAAAAAAGAGTACTCACGTTGAGGACTTAGGCATTACCTAGGAAAACTCCTTAGAAATAATGGTATTAGAATAAGTTATTATGATAATGGAATTGTGTAAAATTAATAGAATTATAGGGGAATAAATAACAGGGTTATTTTTAACATAAAATATAATTTTAGTAGTGGTCAGGAATGGTTAGTGAGATGACCCTCTTAATGTGGTGAGAATGACGTCTTTGAAAATATTTCAATTTAATATATAGAGATCACATTTTCAACATGTCAAGAAAACCCAATAATTTAATATAATGAATTGGGGGATGATATATGTACTATAAACCCTAATAAAGTAATTATCACACTTGTTATAAACGTTTTTTAAGTCTTTTACACTCAAAATTTTAACTTTTATCGTATTTGGTTTTACCATGGTAACTAGTTTTTAACAAAGGAACTCATTTTTATTCCAAAAAAATAAATGAATATTATTATATAATATAAAAAAATTGAATAAAAACAATAAAATAAATTATAATATCAAATTTTTATGTGTATGAAAAATCAATATTATCAATAGTGCATGTAAAAGGTAAAAACATAAATTCATAAAAAGTTTATTTATATAGTTAAATATCATATATAGTATAAAATTGTCAATTTAATTAGATTTAGTGATACATATTGATTAATAATAAAAAAATGTAATGCAGCTTTATTAGAAACCCAGAAATAAATTCTATCAAAATATTAATTAATTAAAGTTAAAACCATGAAATTTTTATATTTAAAATTTAACTTATGTTTCAAAAAGGGAAATCCAATTTTTAATAAATTCTACATAGAATATTTATAATTTATATTTTAAAAAAATTTATAAATTGAAATTTTTATGAATTCATATCTGTTTCTTATATAATTATGAATTCATTAAATTTATAGTTTTGGTAAAAGCTATATTTTATTACTATTCACCAAAATATAAACTATTTCAAGAATGTTCCAAAACATAATCTTAATATAATATTTATATTTTTAATATAAAATTGATCTTTAGTTTGTCAAATTTGAATTATAAATGTTGAAAAATATATATTTTTCAAAAAAAAATGAACATATTTTATGGGTAAATATTTATTAATTTTTTTTTTCAAATTCTTATTCATATTTCATATCAATTACCAGTCAAATAATTGATATTATATTTTTGATATCAATAATATGATATATCCTAATATTTTTTAGTTTCATAAAAAAATATATAAAATCCCTATTATATAATGTTTTCATTTTAAAGCATAAAAGAGTCCAAATTTTTATTTTGTTATCCTATTTTATTTATAGATATAATAACCTTGATATTGAAATTTATTATTATTTTAACATATATTTCAAAAAATGGTTACATCTGTTTTCACCAGCCAATTCAAGTAGTAATTTATAAAACATATAAATTTTTCGTTGGTTCGTTCATGCATATTATTGTGTGTATCACTTGTAGTCAATTAAATTAGGTCTTAAATGAATATATAATTTAAAATGTTGTGGAGTTAAATTTTCAATTTTTATAAATTGTGTCCTCATAATTTTAAATATCACTCACCTATCAAAATTGATTTCATTATCTAAAATATATACATTAATTGTACAATTGTTAATGATATATCCACATTATAAACACTGAAACATATCTTTACTCTATGAGTATTATTAAACATAATATTCAGTTGTTTATTAACTATTTTATCTATAGGTCCATTATTATACAATACCTAAACCATTGTAATATAATTTCCATCTAAAGGGTGTTCATAACATTACTTTCATAGACAGAATATCCATGGATGATATGAAATGAGTTCTCATAATTGAAAATACTTTTTCATATAGGTAGAGATAACCAAACAATTTTTAAAATCCCATTTAATTTATCTAAATAATGATTTTTAGATTTTCATGATTCAAATTTACAAAGATATTTTTCGAGATACAATATTCATACAACTAGAATTTTCTTCCAAGGTGGGATCATTAGGTTAATGATTTAGTATTCTTATAAAATATCACATACATACTATGGTGTTTAGAATATATTCTATTTCTATAAAATCTTAATTGGATTGTGATTGTAGCTTTTAACATTTTTTTAATTAACTAATTTTATTATTTAATTGTTTACCTTGGTCTATGTAGTCTTTGATTCATATAATACATAATAGTATGGAGTTAGGGTATGAATCTTCATAAGTCACAAATTTCTATCATTTTGTGCATTGATTGGTGGATGGTGTAATAGTTGGTACTTGTATACATTCCATTTTATTGACTATCTACTTTACACCTTTTCATAAATTATTATCTTCATATCAAATCCTTCTAAAATTGAATTATTTTTTTACTCCTTTAATACAATATTATGGGTTATTTTTCTTACATTTTTTATATTTTGGATGTCAAATTTTTTGACCCACATAATGATAAATGTAGGGAATAGGTGACTTTTCATTAAAAAAATTAAAACAAAAAATAATAATGTTCATAACTAAATTAAATTGATATGATTACGTGATAATTTTGATATGTTTTAAAAATACATATTAATTACAATATTAATTAATTCGGTATGAATAAGAAAATTGGATGACATTAAAATTTTAAAATATTAATATCATGTTTTTTGAAATAAGGACAAACAATATTTGATGTCTAAAAATAATAAGGAAACATAGGTTGATAAATGAGTTTGATGATAGAACATTGTGATCTCTTACATCTCCTCCCCATGGGATGAATTTTTTTTATTATTTCTACCTTGATATTTTAGTTATCCAAGAAAACCATCCCTCACTTCTATTGTTTTGATATCTCTCTTTAACTTCTTCAGTAGTCAAGAAACTTATCCCTTAGTTTTTTATTATGAGAAACTGATATAGATGGATATTGATAAGGAGATGTTTTTATGGTGGAAAATCATTAAAAATATGATCCCTAATCTCTTATAAGTATTTTTAAAAAAGTTATATGAGTGATAGAGAGATGACATAAAAATAAACTCCCAAGAAATTAAGAAAGAATGTTTGATGGATCTAAAAGATCATTGAGTAAATAAAAAAAAATGATAGACCTTATCCAACGGTGTGTCAATTATTTGATCAATGATCAGGGTATTTATCTAAGCCTCTATGAAATCTTATTTATATGCACCAATATAACAATAAAAATTCTAGGATAAAAATATTTAAAAATACATGTCAATTTTTTATTATGTATGATGGGAAAACCTAAAAAAAGAACATAGACTATCTATTTGAATTAAACATGTTGGATTGTGCACCTCAATAACTGGATGGTGGGATTGTTAGATCATAAAACATACACCTAGATAAAAAGTATTATTTCATGTCTACCACCAGTTTTATAGTGGAGTTTCAATAGTTTCTAGGTTATTTTTAGATTCCACTAGTTAGATACTAGTTCGGTACTATGTCGCCAATGGAAATGATCGAAAAAACTATGTTCTATCCTCTTAAAACCAGCTGTCCAGTGCCCCACACTAATGATACAATGAAACCTATATGTGTTCACCATCAACCATATTCCCTCGAAAATCCTTCCAAAGTATATCATTAATTCACAATACTTATCCCATGATATTAAAGGAGAATATATTATCGTTTAATCCTTTAAAAATATTCAAAATGGATCCATTAATTTTCATCATGGTTTTTAGCTATTGATATATTCATTATTCCCATCAATATCATTACTAAAACACTATATAATGAAATCTAAATTCACTAAAATAAAAATGTTTGAAAAAATAGGGTTTTTGTGTTCATGACAACATTATGAGACACATAGGTAAAAATTCTCATAAATTATGATAACCTAAATGCATAATATAAAATTATATGACAAGTGAATCAAAAGTAAAATATATCACATGGTAAGAAAGATATTTCCAAAAATATTTACAATATGATTATGATGAAAATATACTAAATTTTATTTAAAATTTAATAATGTAATTAAAAAACTGAAACATTATTTCACTATTTATAAAGAAATTAAACAATATATCTTGGATAAAAAAATATTCACATATGACACTTGATTAAATTATCACACATTGTGATAAAAATAAAATTTCCTAATAAATTTGAATAAATGTGTCCCCATTTGTGATTATCAAAAATAAAACAAGGAGAGGAAATAAATATTTAAAATAAATGTTTCTATTATATTTCAAGAAAATGTTAAAAGGAATGGTTTTCACTCAATATTTAAAAGGAATGATTGGAATAAAAAATCAAGATATATTCATAATGATATTTTGAATACAAGAACAAGAAATAGGGATTTAAAAGGATATTAAATAGAATATAAAATAGATTTTAAACAAGAGAAGTGAAATAAAATTTTAAAAATAAAAAGTTTAAAAATATATTTTCTTCAAAAACCCATTAATAAGTGCAATACATTGAGAGACAGTGAGAGGAATGTTAAAATGATTTTTAGCGAGTAAAAAATGTGACTTTGAAAACAGAAATAAAAATGGAATAAAAGAGAAATGTAAATAAATAATGTGTAAATTTTTAATAATAATGGATAGTGAAAAGGTGAAAAATAATGAGAAAAATTCAAACGATATAGAAAAGGATTTAATGAATTTGGCCCATACCATTACCAACACACATATTCCTCAATGGATTTTTACTATACTGAATGTTCCTTAATTGAAGAAGCATGAAAATATTATTTTTAATGTTAAAACAAACTTTAATTAATCCTTAATTTTTAATTTAGTCAAAGATAAAATAATTATATAGGAATGTATATATGTATTTTTTAACTAAAAATAATCTTTTTTCAAATAGATAATGGTTTTATTAAAAATAAGTAGATATTATACATAATTAACCATATGTGTTTAAAAAAAATATTCAATTAAAATATATTTGAAATGAAAAAAATTAATGTGTATACTAATATTGGAAAATAAATACTTATTAAATAAAAATAAAACAATTATGATAAAAATTCCCTGTATTATAAAATATTATATTAAAATTTAAAAATAAGAGATTACATTTTTCTATTTACAATATAATATAAAAAAAATTCTCTAATCAAAAATTAAAAAAAAATAATAGATATGACTCCTACTCAAATAAATTCATACTTAATGTATAGGGATCAAATCCAAGAGATAGAAAAAATAAAAAAGAATATAATTCAAAATTAATTAATTATATTAGCATTGTATAAAGGGAAAAAATTGATTTTAAATAAATTAGGGTTTAAATCAAAAAATTAAAAAAATATTATGAAATTTGGTAATAGTAAAATAGAATGTTTCACAATGATACTATTTTAAACTCCGCATTTATGAAATTGAAATCTTCATTCACTACAAGTTTAATGATAATATGAGCTATTTGAAATTATATACCAGTGAATATAAATAAGATAAAATCCTTTTTGAAGTCAAACAATAATAAATGGTGCGTGAGATTAATATTATTATTTTTATGATTTTGAATATGATTTTATGAATGATTTATCACAATAGTATTTTCACATCTAATAGGGATATTTGAATATGTTATCCTAAAGTCCAAGATAGTGTGTTTTATCCATATTATTTAAGGGAAACAACTCCTAGATGTTATGTATTTCTCTTTGGCTATAGAAATAGAAGATGAGTTTTTCTTCCAACTACTACAAGGGATGATGGAAATTAAAGGTATGTTATAAGTCCCACATATACTTTCCATATCAAGATGGAATCCACCATAATTAATTTCAAAGAAACTCATTGATTATTTTTTTTCTTTTTGGATTATTCAAAAATATATTAAATTATTTTTAAATAAATAAATCATACTTATATCCTTAAGATGAGATTCCATTGGATTTGATTGGAAATGATCACAAAGACAAAACATGGATTAGATATTAGGTTAGGTGATAATAAAATAATATCTGATCCCAATCATATTTATTTAATTTTAGTTAATTGCCAGGTTTCCAACTTCATCAAATGTTAGATTAATTTTTTTTATTAATGGTTGTATTGATTTCATTTAATTTATCAATGAAAAATAATTTTAGAAACTCATTAGTGTATTTCTCTATGATTATGAAAATATCATCATTCCTCTGAGAAATTTTAAAATCAAGAATGAATATTATTTCACTAATAAAAATAATTACAAATTAATTTTTCATTAAATCATAAAATTCAAAATAAACGAAAAAATTGGATGATCCAAAACTAAAAACATGAAAATAATAATTTATAAGAAAAAATTAATTTAAGATGTGATTTAGAAAATTATTTTAATTCCACTTTTCATGATTTAAAAAATATAATTATAGAAAATTACTTCAATGTTTATAGTAATCCTAAGGGGTGTCATTAAGAAACAGTACACTCCAGTCAATTTTATAACATGATTTTATAATTTATAATATTCATAATGTAATGGTCGAACAACAAAAACAATTTTGATATTAAATATATTTAAAATTTTCTTTGAAAAATGTTTTTCTAGAGTATAAAATTAATGTGAGATGTGAATTTCAAGAAGATACCAATGTGTTATAACTAATCAATAGGTTAAAATGATTAAAAATTTATTATACTTATTCTTTTTTAAATTCATTAAAAAGTATATGATTTTTATTTATAGGGATATAATTAATTAAATCTAACTTTTACTAAACATGAATTTTGCACCCCTAATGGTATGATTATTAGGATATTCCAAGAATGTCAAGGATTCATTCCTATAGACTTTATTTACATCATATTTCATGGAAGTAAATAAAATTTCATACTTAACAGCATCAATAATATTTTGAGATTCTAAGTGAGAGAAAAATGAAATATGTCTAACTTCATTTTGGACGAATCATCTGGAATGAGTTTCCTCTTGTATTTCTCAAATAAAATATTCAAGGTGATGCCCTTTATATTTTTGAATCTCTTTAGTTAAATAAAATTAAATATATTATTTTAAAAAATCCAATTAATTATATTGGAATGGTTTTTTGAAATCAAACATCAATTTTCAATAAAAGAAATTTGGAAAAAAAAATTGGAACATTTTCATAAAGAACCAAATCAGTTGATTCCACCAAAAATTAATTCTATGAAAGAATTGGTATAACATTATTTATTTGGAATAGAAAATCAATATAACTTTTTTTTAGATTTTGAATAAATTTTTTATTATATTTTTAATTTATAATAATACAATTACATCATTAAATGTTATGAAAATATATTTAGGGTTTTTATTTTTCAAATTGCTATAATGAGAATTTTTGAAAATACGTCTTACCCGAACATGATTAGTGATAAAGAATGTAATATTGATGTACTCAACACAACAATATTAATGAAAATTCCAATCATTTAAAATAGTTTGATTGATTTCATACATATTTTTATTTCTTCTTTCTAGTTTTTATTTTATTGGTGTGTTTGAGGTGCATAAAATTAATGATTATAGAACTAAGACGAGAATAAATAATCAAATTACTTATGATAAAATTATCCACCATTATAATTTAAAATATAAATAATTTGGATTTTTTAATTTTCATATTCGTAGGAAATCTATTAAAAGTATTTATATTCTTCACAAGTATGAGATAAGAAGTAAATCAAATTGAATCATTTAATGTTATCAGCAATAACTAATCTATTTGGTTATCCTCTGAGACATTCAATTTTATAGTGTTGAATAAATCATGATGAATTAATGAAATATATTTTGAATAATAATTCATTTTTTAGATTTAGAATAATATTTCTGTCTATTACCAAATTTGCATGGTAAAAAACATGACATATTTTAAATCTATTTTCGGTAAATATAATACTAGATGATAACTAGTGACTTTATCAACTGATATTATACTACAATGACCGAGGTTCCTATAAAAAATACATGAACCACTAACTGTTTCACTCAATCATTTGAAATGGTTTCTAGAAAGTGATTTTTTTATTGTATTAATATCTTAAAAATGAAAATTGGTAAAAAAAAAAAATTTTAATTTGAAAGCATAATAGAATGTATTTTCCAAATAATTTTCACATAGCTATCACATAATTAGAAAATAATTTTATATTTTATTAATTATCATGGAAATAAAATATTTTAATTAACAGGTAATTTTGAAAAATGATGGTATATTCACTGATTATTTTACCATTAGAGTTATCAATAATTGTGACAATCCCTATATCTATATTGTTTGTTAGATTGAATTTATAGTGGTCACCACACATGTGACTTGAGTAAATAATACCTCATAACTATAGTAATAATTTGTTATTTCTCATAATACATGTCAAACATAATTAGAAATCTAAAGGTCCTATCACACAAACATACTTTGTTCCACTAATGATAGCTCAAAATTATTTATATATCATGATTTGATTCGTATGTGATTTTAAAATATAAATATCGAATAAAATATTAATTTATTTTTTTCCCTAATATCATGCATTTTGAAATGGACTTCATAAATTAAGTTTCCAATGGATTAAAAATAATTGAAAAAACACATCTTGCATGAAACCAATTATAAAATAGGTTCTTGCTGGATTTTTTTGGGCTTGCATTATTTGAGAAACCAATATTGGACTATTATTTTCCATGTCGCTCAGATCCTAATATATCATTTATATTATATTCACCTTGGCTAAATATAGATTGATTTATCTTTATTTCTCAAATTATTTATTCAATCTTATCCCCATCCTATTGATTCTTAGTTTTAGTGGTTAATTCTTTACCTTGATTATTTGTTCCTCTCCTTCTATATATTGTTATACTTAATTAAGAACATGCTTGTATTTATTATTATGTTATTTTATTTTGGATTTATATTACCGAAAATCATTTTTTATTGATAAAAATCCTATTGAAGGTATTTTTAATTAAGGTTACTTGAGAAGGAAGAGGAAAAACAAGAATAAGAGAGGAAAATGTTAATAGGGGAACTGACCTGAATGTCTTCATCAATATGATCCATAATTAATAAAGATCTTTTGTGGCTTGAATAAAAAGATGAATTTGAGTATATGGAGTCCTAAAATACATACCAGAATGTAACATTAAGTTTATTATTTCTTATTTCTTATCATTATCAATGTTTTTATTGATGAGACACTATAGATATATATATATATATATATATATATCCATTTTTCTTGTATTTTTATCGTTCCACCTATAGTTAAAAAATTTCATTCCCATATTATTTTTAATTGTATTAACCATTTTCATGAAAAATTTAATCAGGTTGTTTGTGATTCAAGAAATTTCTTGAAATTTACCTCTGAATAAGTCAATATTGGTTCATTTGAATATTATTGTTTTCTTTACCTCATTGGAATCATTCCCTTCCTTCCCAGCTTATCACTTCGGTTATGACCCGTCCTCGGGGCCCATGCCGTGACTACCCCAATCCCGCCTTCCATAGGCCAGGGATTAGCGACTAGCACCAAAGGTGTAATCTCGATATAAGGGAAGGCACTGCCTTTTAAACTAGTAACACACACCCAGTCTGAACACAAGTAGTAGAGGCTACAGCTTGAAATAAACACTATGTAAACTGAATACCTATGTAAGTGCTAAAGGGAAAGGGGCCATAAATACAATCCCAACAATAAAGTGAAACTGTAGAAAAGTAAACAGAAACTAGTGAGTCATCCTCTGGAAATAAAACATGAAGGGTCGGTACAGATGTCTTCCTCAGCACCCCAGGTCCGTCCATCCACTCCGTGTACATCTCGCCATGTTGTCCACCTACATGTATCGTCCTGCTCCACTTGTCTCTACCTCGATAAGTGCTTCCTGTCAGCTGAAACCAACACAACGAATTGAGGGCATAGCCCATACAGGGGTAAGTATAACAATACTCAATAGGGACCCCGAGACCCTTGAAGGACTCCCAGAATCTATGAAGTATAAACCCCATAAGAAAGATACTATCACGAGTATCAACCAACCCGACTTAGCTATATGCCCATATATATACCTAAGTTATAAATCTCTATTCGGATCCAACTCTCAAGCTCATGCACAACCCAGTCCAAACAGGTAGTAATGTCAATCATATCGATGATAAGGATTGAATGTCAAGACTCATCTCATAGATGTATACATCTTTCGTATAGCGATAGCGATGATCAATTGTAGTCACTGATTCATCTAAGATGCCGAACCCACGTAGGATCCAAATACAGAAGTCCTCACTGCCAACCCCACGTAGGATCCAAGTACAGTAGTCATCGCTGTCGAACCCACATAGGATCCCAGTACAGTAGTCATGGCTGCCGATCCCACATAGGATCCACGTACAGTAATCGTCAATGCCGAACCAACGTAGGATACCAGAACATTAGTCATCGCCGCCTAACCCAAGTAGGATCCTAGTATAGTAGTCATCAAAGTCGCAGTCACAGCCAGCTCTAGGGTTCCCGCACACAGCATGCTCGATTCCATGAGGGTCTGCTCCCCGAGAAAAGGGTTTGATACATCAACTACCACAAAATCCAAAGTGGATGTATCCAAAAGTTCTGTCTCATAAAAAGGAACCCAATGCGACAGATGGCGCGTCAATCAGACGTCCGGTCTGAGAGTTATTGGCGTTTTCGTTCCAGGGGCCCGGTTGGAATTATGCTCATTCCAAACCTGACCATTTTTTAAAGTGGTCCATAAATCACATAGAGTTTTTCAAAATTACATTATCTTCACGAGGATCCTAGTGCCGTAGACGGCGTGTCGATCGGACGCACGATTTAGAAGTAATTCGTGTTTAAGCGAAATGGGCCCGACCAGTCAAGCCTAGTGGACTGGCGTGTCAACCCGACCCTGTTTGGCGGGTCTGAACCGGCTGGTTTTCAGCCAGGCCTAGTGTAGCGCGGCTGACCCAGGGACCCATCCTTGTGGGTCTGACCCGTTTGGGGGGTTGGCTGGGCTCGATGGAGCGCGGCCCACCCAAGTACCCGAACCAGCAGGTGTGACCCATTTTGGGGGTCCACCCGACCCGGTGGAGTGCGGCCCACCAACGGACCCGGACCGGGTCACGGGTCGGTTCGCCTCACCTGGCGACACCGAGCAGTGCCTCCCCTCCATGTTTCTTGGTCGGCCGAAGCCGTACGGTTTTCTCCGGCGCGAGTGGCCTACACAGTTGGCTGTTGTTCTCCCACACGGTGCCAAGAGACACCGTGTTTTCTTCCACATAATTTTAACTATCACTCACATATCAAAATTGATTTAATTATCTAAAATATATACATGAATTGGATAATTTTTAATGATATATCCACATTATAAACACTAAAACATATCTTTACTCTATGAGTAGTATTAAACATAATATTCAGGTTTTTATTAAATATTTTATCTATAGGCCTATTATTACACAGTACCAAAACCATTCTAATATAATTTCCTCTTAAAGGGTGTTCATAACCTTAATTTCTTTGACTGAATATTTATGGATGATATGAAATCAGTTCTCATAATTGAAAATACTTTTTCATATACGTGAGGAGAACCAAACAATTTTTAAAATCCCATTTAATTTATCTAAATAATGATTATTAGATTTTCATGATTCAAATTTACAAACACATTTTTCAAGATACAATATTAAAAAAACTATCAGTTTTCTTCCAAAGTGGGATCATTAGGTTTATTATTTAATATTATTATAAAATATCAAAGACATACTATGGTGTTTAGAATATATTCTATTTCTATAAAATCTTATGTGGAGGGGGAGTGTAGCTTTTAACATTTTTTTTAATTAACTAATTTGATTATTTAATTGTTTACCTTGGTCTAGGTATTCTTTGATTCTTATAATACATAACAGTATAGAGTTAAGTTATGGGTCCTCATAAGTCACTAATTTATTTCATTTTGTCCATTGATTTGTGGATGGTGTAATAGTGGGACTTTTATACATTCCATTGTATTGACTGTCCACTTTACCCCTCTTCGAAAATTATTATCTTCATGTCCAATCCTTCTAAAATTGAAATATTTTGTTACTCCTTTGATACATTCTTATGGGTTATTCTTCTTATATTTTTTATATTTTGGATGTCAAACTTTATGACCCACGTAATGATAAATGTAGAGAATATGTGAATTTTCATTATAAAATTTAAAACAAAATAAAAATATTTGTCGCAAATAAATGAAATTGATATGATAACATGATAATATTGATATGTTTTAAAAATACGTATTAATTAAAATATTATTTAATTCGGTATGAATAAGAAAATTGGATGATATTAAAATTTTAAAATATTAATATCATGTTTTATGAATTAAGGACAAAAAATATTTGATGTAAAAAAATAATAAGGAAACATAGTTTGATAAATGAGTTTCATGATAGAACATTGTGATAACTTACATATCCTCCCCTTGGGATGAGAGTTTTTTATTATTTCTCCCTTGATATTTTAGTTAACCAAGAAAACCATCCCTCACGTCTATTTTTTTGATATCTCTCTTGAACTTCTTCAGTAGTCAAGAAACTTATCCCTCCATTTTTTATTATGAGAAACTGATATAGATGGAAAATGATAAGGAGAAGTTTTTATGGTGGAAAATCATTAAAAATATGATCCCTAATATCTTATAAGAATTTTTTAAAAAATTTATTTTTGTGATAGGGAGATGATGTAAGAATATACTCCCAAGAAATTGAGAGAGAATGTTTGTTGGATCTAAAAAGGTCATTGAGTAAATAAAAAAATGATAGACCTTATCTAATGGTGTGTCAATTATTTGATCAACGATCAGGGTATTTATCTAAGCCTCCATGCAATCTTATTTATAAGCACCATTATACCAAAAAATATTCTAGGATAAAAATATTTAAAAATCCATGTCAATGTGTTATTAAGTATGATGGGAAAACCTAAAAAAAGAACATAGACTATCTATTTGAATGAAACATTTTGGATTGTGCACCTCAATAGCTGGCTGGTGGGATGGTTAGATCATAAACCATATACCTAGATGAAAATTATTATTTCGTGTGTACCACCAGTTTCATAGTGGATTTTCAACAGTTTCTAGGTTCTTCTTAGTTTCCACCATTTTTCTACTAGTCTGGTACTATCTCGCCAATGGAAATGATTGAAAAAACTATGTTCTCTCCTCACAAAACCAGCTATCCAGTGCCCCACACTAATGATAGAATGAAACCTATAGGTGTTCACCATCAACCTTATTCGCCCGAAAATCCTTCCAATGGATTTCATTGATTCACAGTACTTATCCTGTGATATTAAAGGAGAATATATTATAGTTCAATCCTTCAAAAATATTCAAAATGGATCCATTACTTTTCATCATGGTATTTATCCATTGATATATTCATTATTCCCATCAATATCATTACTAAAAGACTATATAATAAAATCCAAATTCACTAAAATAAAACTTTTAGAAAAAATAGGGTTTTTGTGTTCATGAAAACATTATGAGACACATAGGTAACAAATATCATAAATTATGATAACCATAAACACTTAATATAAAATTATATGACAGGTGAATGAAAAGTAAAATATATTACATGGTATGAAAGATATTTCCAAAAATATTTAGAATATGATTATGATGAAAATATAATATATTTTATTTAAAATTTAATAATGTAATTAAAAAATTGAAACATTATTTCACCATATATAAAGAAATTAAACAATATATCTTGGATAAAGAAATATTCACGGATGACACTTGATTAAATTGTCACACATTGTGATAAAAATAAAATTTCTTAATAAATTTGAATAAATTTGTCCCCATTTATGATTATCAAAAATAAAACAAGGAGAGGAAATAAATATTTAAAATAAAAGTCACTGTTATATTTCAACAAAATGTTAAAAGGAAGGGTTTTAACTCAATATTTAAAAGGAATGATTGGAATAAAAAATCAAGATATTTTCGGAATGATATTTTGAAAACAAGAACAAGAAATAGGGATTTAAAATGATGTTAAAGAGAATATCAGATAGATTTTAACAAGAGAAGTGAACTAAAATTATAAAAATAAAAAGTTTAAAAATATATTTGCTTCAAAACACCATTAATAAGTTCATTACATGGAGAGATATTGAGAGAAGAAAGTTTAAATGATTTTTAATGAGTAAAAAAATTTGACTTTGAAAGTAGAAAAAATGGAATAAAAGAGAAATGTAAAAAAATAAAGTGTAAATTTTTAATAATAATGGATAGTGAAAAAGTGAAAAAGAATGAGAGAAATTCAAAAGATTGAGAAAATTAAATAATGAATTTGGCACATACCATTACCAACACACATATTCCTCAATGTATTTTTACTACACTGAATGTTCTTTAATTGAAGAAGTATGAAAATATTATTTTTAATGTTAAAACATACTATAATTAATCCTTTATTTTTAATTTATTAAAAGATAAAATAATAAAAATAATTCTATAGGAATGTATATATAGATTTTTTAACTAAAATTAATCTTTTTTCGAATAGATTATGGTTTTATTAAAAATAAGTAGATATTGTACATAATTAACCATATATGTTTTAAAAAATATTCAATTAAAATATATTTAAAATGACAAAATTATTGTGTATACAAATATTGGAAAATAAATATTTATTAAATAAAAATAGAACAATTATGATAAAAAGAAACTGTTCTATAAAATATTATATTAATTTTAAAAATAAAAGATTACATTTTTTTATTTAAAATATAATATAAAAAAATTTCTCTAATAGAAAATAATAGAAATTAATTGATATGAATCCTACTCAAATAAATGGATACATAATGTATATGGATCAAATCCAAGAGATAGAAAAAATAAATAAGAATATAATTCAAAATAAATTAATTATATTAACATTTTATAAAGAGAAAAAAAATTGATTTAAAATAGATTATGGTTCAAATCAAAAAATTAAAAAAATATTATGAAATTTAGTCATAGTCAAATAGAATGTTTCACAATGATACTATTCCAAACTCCCCATTTATGAAATTGAAATCTTCATTTACTATAGGTTTAATGATAATATGATCTATTTGAAATTATATCCCAGTGAATAAAATAAGAAAAATTCCTTTTTGAAGTCAACCCATAATAAATGGTGTGTGAGATTAATATTATTATTTTTATGATTTTGAATATGATTTTATGAAAAATTTATCACAATACTATTTTCACATCTAATAGTTATATTTGAATATGTTATCCTAAAGTCTAAGATAGTGTGTTTTAACCCTATTATTTAAGGGAAAAAACTCCTAGTTTTTATGTATTTCTCTTTGGTTATAGAAATACCAGATGAGTTTTTATTCCATCTACTACAAGGGATGATAGAAATTATAGGTATATTATAAGTCCCACATATAATTTCCATATCTAGATGGAATCCACCATTATTAATTTCAAACAAACTAGTTGATTTTTTTGGATTATACAAAAATATATTAAATTATTTTTAAATTAAAAAATCATACTTATATCCTTAAGATGAGATTCCTTTGGATTTGATTGGAAATGATCGCAAAGACAAAACATGGATTAGATATCAGGTTAGGTGATAATAAAATAATATATGATCCCAAACATATTTCGTTAATGTTTGTTAATTTCCAACTTTCCAACTTCATCCAATTTTAGATTAATTTTTTTACTAATGGGTGTATTGATTTCCTTTAATCTATCAATAAAAAATAATTTTAAAAGTTCATTAGTGTATTTCTCTATGTTTATGAAAATATCATCGTTCCTCTGAGAAATTTTAAAATCAAGAATGAATTTTATTTCACTAATAAAAATAATTTCAAATTAATTTTTCATTAAATCATAAAAATCAAAATAATGGAAAAAATTCGATGATCCAAAACTAAAAACATGAAAATAATGATTGAAAAAAAAATTAATTTAAGATGTGATTTAGAAAACTATTTTTTATTCCACTTTTCATGATTTAAAAAATATAATTATAGAAAACTACTTCATTGTTTATAGTAATCCTAAGTGGTGTCTTTAAACAACAGATCACTCCAGTCAATTTTATAACACGATTTTAGAATTTAGAATATTGAAAATGTAATGGTTGAACAAAAAAAACAATTTTGATATTAAATCTATATAAAATTTTCCTTTACCAATGTTTTTGTAGAGTATAAAATTAAAGTGAGATGTGAATTCCAAGAAGATACCAATGGGTTTTAACTAATAAATAGGTTAAATGAATAAAAATTAATTATACTTATTGTTTTCTATATTCATTAAAAAGTATATGATTTTTATTTATATGGATATAATTAATTAAATCTAACTTTTAATAAACATGAATTTTGCACCCCTGATGGTATGATTATTAGGATATTCAAAGAATGTCAAGGCTTTATTCATATAATCTTTATTTACATCATATTTCATGGAAGTAACTAAAATTTCAAACATAAGAGCATCAATAATATTTTGAGATTCTATGTGAGAGAAAAATGAAATATGTCTAACATCATTTTGGAAGAATCATCTGGTATGAGTTTCCTATTGTATTTCTCAAATAAAATATTCAAGGTGATGCCATTTATATTTTTGAATCACTTTAGTTAAATAACATTAAATAGATTATTTTAAAACATCCAATTCATTATACTGGAATGGTTTTTTTTAAAATCAAACAACATTTTAAATAAAAATTTTTGGGAAAAACATTTCGGAAAATTTTCATAAAGAACCAAATCAGTTGATTCCACCAAAATTTAATTATATTAAAGAATTGGTGTAAAATTATTGATTTGGAATAGAAAATCAATATAACATTTTTTAGATTTTTAATAATTTTATTATTATATTTTTTATTTATAATAAAACATTTACATCTTTAAATGTTAAAAAAAAATATTTACGGATTTTATTTTTCCAATTCCTATCAGGAGAATTTTTGAAAATAAGTCTTAAAAGAACATGATTAGTGATAAATAATGTAGTATTGATGTATTCAACACAACAATATTAAAGTAAATTCTAATAATTTAAAATATTTTGATTGATTTCTTACATATTTTTATTTCTTCTTTCTAGTTGTCATTTTGTTGGTGTGTTTGAGGTGCATAAAATTAATGATTATAGAACTAAGACGAGAATAAATAATCAAATTACTTATGATAAAATTATCCACCATTATAATTTAAAATATAAATAATTTGGATTTTTTAATTTTCATCTTCGTTGGAAATCTAGTAAAAGTATTTATATTCTTCACAAGTATGAGATAAGAAGTAAATCAAAATGAATCATTTAATGTTATCATTAATAACAAAACTATTTGGTTATCCTCTGAGACATTCAATTTTATAGTGTTGAATAAATCATGATGAATTAATGAAATATATTATGAATAATAAATCATTTTTTAGATTTAGAATAATATTTCTGTTTATTACCAAATTGGCATGGTAAACAAACAGGTCATATTTTAAATCTATTTTGGGTAAATATAATACTAGATGATAACTGTTGACATTATCAAGTGATATTATAGTATAATGACCGAGGTTTCTATAAACAATACATTAACCACTAACTGTTTCACTCAATTATTTGAAATTGTTTCTAGAAATTGATTTCTTATTGATTGTATTAATATCATGAAAATGGGTATTTATAAAAAAACATATTTTTTAAGTAGAAATCATTATAGAATATATTTTCCAAATAATTTTTACATAGATATCACATAATTAGAAAATAATTATAATTGTTATTAATTATCAGGGAAATAAAATATTTTAATTAAGAGGTAATTTAGAAAAACCGATTGCATATTCACTCATTATTTTACCATCAGAGTTATCAACATTTGTGACATTTCCTATATCTATATTCTTGTTTAGATTGAATTTATAGTTGTCCCCACACATGTAACTTGAGTAACTAATATCTCATATCTATAGTAATAATTTGGTATTTCTCATAATACATTTCATACAAAATTAGAAATCTAAAGGTCCTAGCACACAAACATACTTTGTTCCACTAATGATAGCTCAAAATGATTTAGGTATCATGATTTGATTCGTATGTGATTTTAAAATATAAATACCGAATAAAATATTAATTTATTTTTTTCTCTAATATCATGCATTTTGAATGGGAATTCATAAATTATGCTTCCAATGGATTAAAAATAATTGAAAAAACACGTCTTGTAGGAAACCATTTATAAAATAGGTTCTCGGTGGATTTTTTTGGGCTTGCATTATTTGAAAAACCAATATTGAAATATTATTTTCCATGTCTTTGATATCCTAAAATATCATTTATATTATATTCACCTTGGTGAAATATAGAGAGATTGATCTTTGTTTCTCCAATTATTTATTCAATCTTATCCCCATTTTATTGATTCTTAATTTTAGTGGTTAATTATTTACCTTGATTATTTTTTCCTTGCCTTCTATATATTGTTATAATTAATTAAGGACATGCTTTTATTTATTATTATGTTATTTTATTGTGGATGTATATTACCGAAAATAATTTTTTGTTGATAAAAATCTTATTAAAGGTCTTTTTAATTAAGTTTACTTGAGAAGGAAGAGGAAAAACAATAATAAGAGTGGAAAATGTAAAGAGGGGAACTGACCTGAATGTCTTCATAAATATGATCCATAATTAATACAGATCTTTAATGGCTTGAATAAGAAAACGAATTTGAGTATATCGAGTCTTAAATACATATTAAAATGTAACATTAAATTTATTCTTTCTTCTTTCTTGACATTATCAATGTTTTTATTGATGGGGCACTAGAAATTTATATATCCATTTTTCTTTTATTTGTATCATTCCTCCTATAGTTAAAAAATTTCATTCCCCTCTTATTTTCATTGTATCTACCATTTTCATGAAAAAATTGATCAGGTTGTTTGTGATTCAAGAAATTTGTTGACCTTTAACTCTGAATGAGTCAATATTGGTTGATTTGAATATTATTGTTTTCATTACCTCATTGGATTCATTCCCTTCCTTCCCAGCTTATCACTTCTGTCAGGACCCGTCCTCGGGGCCCATGTTGTGACTACCCTAATCCCGCCTTCTATAGGCCAGGGGCTGGCGACTAGCACCAAAGGCATAATCTCGATATAAGGGAAGGAATTGCCTTCTAAACTAGTAACAGACACCCAGTCTGAGCACAAGTAGTAGAGGAAACAACAGGAAATAAATACTAAGTAAACTGAATACCAAAGTAAGTGCTGAACGGAAAGGGGCCATAAATACAACCCCAACAATAAAGTGAAACTGTAGAAAAGTAAAGAGCAACTACTGAGTCATCCTCTAGAAATCAACCCTGAAGGGTTGGTACAGATGGCGTCCTCAGCACCCCAGGTCTGTTCGTCCGCTCCGTGTACGTCTCACCAGGTGGTCCACCTCTGAGTAATGTCCAGCTCCACTAGTCTCTGAAAGGACCAGTTTGGGATATACCTAACACTGAGAGGGGGGGTGAATCAGTGTTGGGGACTTTTTAATCCAATTCCAACTTTTATCCCTGTACCTCTAGACCTGTTAGGATCTTGATTCTCTTATTCTCTTTTTCCCTGTCGCATGCAATAATAGAAAGCAGTAAAAATGTGCACACGATATTTTTACAAGGTTCACCACTCAATAAGAGTAGCTACGTCCTTTCCATGCATGGGTATGACCACTGCATGGATTCTCCACTATAAAGTAAAATGCTGTCACAATGGAGGGGCTAGGAAAACAATCCTCTAGCCAGTGTGAGTCCCTACACTTTGGAGGGGGGTGGGAAACAATCCTTTTCCCTGGACTGGTGAAAGCCAAGTCCAACTTGCAGCCTCTAGCTGGTTCTTTATACTGCCTATCGAGACAGTCTTCTTCCTTCTTCAAAAGGTTGGTTCTGCTCTTGATCTATTGTAGTGCTCTTCACTTGATTACTTGCAAAGCAGTAGGCAAGCAATTCTCTTCTTTCTTTCTCTTCTTCTCTAGTGCAAAAACAAACTGCACTAGTTCTTCTTCCTTCTTCCTCTTAGTGCAGCAACTGACTGCACTAATCACTTTCTCTCTTTAGATAGAATCACATACACCAATGTGATTATTTAAACACTGAATATCTGCTCGCAAAGCATCATCTGAATTTAAACTGCCCTGAATAATTGTCAGCCTTCAGTTGGGCATACTCTGTTATTCTTCTTCTCTTCCTTCTCTTCTCAATACCAACACCTGAGTGTATTGGTATACTGAATTATTCCTTTGTGCAAATATGAGTTCAATTGCACATCTAGTTCTTCTTCACTTCGCAAAGCACAACGAGAGTGTTAAACACCAGTCGTGTGAGTGCGGTTCAACTTCTCTTTTTGAAACCGAATGGTTCACAGTTATTTCTTCTTCACAAGGCTGCTTCGAGAGTGCTCTGTACCTGTCAAAGGCCTGCAGTACCCTCAAATTTTTCGCGCAACCTTCTAGGTGACTTGCGCGTAAATTCTCAAATTTTTCGCACAACCTTCTAGGTGACTTGCGCGTAAAATTCAAGCCTTGCGCGTAAAAACACCTTTTGGCGTGAAAAATCCTTTTCGCGTACAACTCTTCTTTTTCGCGCAGAACATCCTATTTCGCGCAACAAACCTTTTTCCGCGCAACACTTCTTCTTTTCGCGCAATGCTCTATACTACAATTTTTCCGCGCGCCAGAGCTCGGGATTTGACTATGTGTCGAGTCTCTCATAATGAGAGGGGTTCACCCCATATTTATAGGCAGTTTTGACCTTGCGCATAAAAACCTCTTCCTGCGCGTAAAACCTCCTCCATGCGCGTAAAAACTCTTTTATGCAACTTCATATTTCGCGCCATGCTTCAATATTCCGCGCACCTCATGCCTTTGCCATCTTTCATCGTTCTAAGCATGAAGAACCAATTGCGCGCAAAATTCTGCACCGCGTTCCATATTGCGCGCAAACCCTATCTTTCCTACAACATCAGATTTCGCGCACTGCTCCAATATTTCGCGCATTTCATTCCTTTGACAATTTTCGATCTTCTGATCTCGAACCATCATTTGCGCGAAAACTTTATTCCTCAATTTCGCGCACCATGCCAATATTCCGCGCATCCCGCAGATTTTTCGCGCAACCCGCTACTATTTCGCGCATCCCGCAGATATTGTGCGCACCACTTTATTTTTGCGCGAAACGTGCCTAAATTTCCGCGCACTCCATTCCTTTGTCATTTTTCATAGTTCTGACCTTGAATAACTCTTTTGCACGTATAAACCATCTTCAGCGCAACATCCATTGCCAAGCAGATTTCTTCATCTCCCGATTTTCAGGCCCTAAAATTTGGCAAACACTGGAAAACGGCGCCACCTTAAACTGTTCTTTTCTGCCATCCCCAGATTGTCTATTTCTTTGCCATTTTATCTCTTTACTGCTTCCCATATCCATTCTTCTGCTCTTATCACGAATCCCACAATCGTGATATTTATCCTTTGATAGATCAGCTTAAGCATCGTCAGAGTTGCAATGGGAACTGAATCTTTCATATCTTCCAGCAGCATCATTCCTTCCAATCATAACAATATATGACTAGCATCATCGTTTCTCCCCCTTTCCTTCATAAGGCTTGCATCACAAGTTCTCCTAACTCATGATTTGTGTGAAATACATACCAGCAAAGCATCGTCTGATTTAGATACAATGTGAAATGCCTGTCTACCTCATAATGTCAAGCCCTTCCACATTTTCTCTTCTTCATAACCATCATTCTGCAAATCATATGATTCTATTCTTCAAGTAAGCTCTTGCATGGTTCACATGGAATCATAAATCATTGCATTGTCTTCTTCAAATCCTCATTCTTCTTCAACCATCCTTAGATAGATGATAATTCACCATTCTGCTCCAATCATCCTCAAATGGATGATACTTCTCCATTCTTCATTGTTGTAAACAATGCGTCACCATTGACACATGTTCTTTGAACTTAGGATTAGCTCAACAATCGTCTGAATTTATCGTCTAATAGAATTGCTCAATTATGAAATCCAATGCTATGATTCCATAACAATTCTCCAGGCAACTTTACTTCAACCGATCTCCATTGACTTTGGAGTTCTTCTTCATATCCTTCTTCATTTTGACCAGCATTGACAACTGTTGACAACAAATACAATCTTCATATACAAAGTGGTCCCAACAATCTCTACCTCGATAAGTGCTTCCTGTCGTCTGCAACCAACAAAACGAAGTGCGGGCATAGCCCATCTAGGGGTGAGTATAAAAATATTCAATAGGGACCCTGAGACCCCTGATGGTCTCCCAGAATCTAGGAAGGATAAACCACATAAGAAAGATACTATAACGAGTATCAACAAACCCGACTTAGCTATATGCCCATATATATACCTAAGTTATAAATCTTTGTTCGGCTCCAACTCTCAAGCTCATGCACAACCCAGTCCACACAGGTAGTAAAGTCAATCATATCTATGATAATTATTGAATATCTAGACTCATCTCATAGAGGTTTACATATTTCATATAGTGATAGCGATGATCAGTTGTAGTCACTGATTCATCTAAGCTGTCGAACCCATGTAGGATCCATGTACATAAGTCCTCGCTGTTGAACCCACGTATGATCCAAGTTTAGTAGTCGTCATTGCCGAACCCACGTAAGATCCAAGTACAGTAGTTGTGGCTGTCGATCCCATATAAGATCAAAGTACAATAGTCGTCATAGCCAAACCCATGTAGGATACCGGTACAGTATTCGTCGCTGCCGAACCCACGTAGGATCCCAGTATAGTAGCCGTCTAAGTCACAGTCACAACCAGCTCTAGGGTTCCCGCACACAGCATGCTCGATTCTACAAGGGTCCACTCCTTGAGAAAAGGGATTGATACATAAACTACCAAAAAATTTAGAGTGGATGTATCCTGAAGTTCTGTCTCATCAAAAGGAACCCAACACAATAGATGGCGCATCAATCGGACGCCCGGTCTAAGAGTTATTGGCTTTTTCGTTTTAGGGGCCCAGTTGGAATTATGCTCATTCCAAACCTGACCATTTTCCAAAGTGGTCCAGAAATCACTTAGAGTTTCGCAAAAGTACATTATCTTCATGAGGATCTGAGTTCCATAGATGGTGTGTCGATGAGACGCAATGTTTAGAAGTTATTTGCGTTTAAGCGAAACGGGCCCGGCCCGTCAAGCCTAGTGGACTGGCAGGTCGGCTCAAACCGGTTTGGCGGGTTTGACCCAGCTGGGTTTTGGCCAGGCCTGGTGTTGCGCGGCCGACCCAGGGACCCATCCCTGTGGGTTTGACAAGTTTGGGGGGTTGGCCCGTCCCGATGGAGCGCGGCCCACCCAAGGACCCGACCCAGCAGGTGCGACCCATTTTGGGGGTCCACCCGACCCGGTGGAGTGCGGCCCACCTATGGACCCGGCCCGGGTCGTGGGTCGGTTCGCCTTGCCTGGCGGCGCCAAGCAGTGCCATCCCTCCCTATTGCACAGTCAGCCAAAGTCGGACAGTTTTCTCCGGTGCGAGTGGCATGCACAGTTGGCTGTTGTTCTCCCACACGGTGCCAAGAGACACCGTGTTTTCTTCCTCATAAATTTAACAAATCACTCACTTTTAAAAATTCATTTTATTATCTTAAATATATACATGAATTTTATAGTTTTTAATGATATATCCACATTATGAACACTGAAACATATCTTTACTCTATGATTAGTATTAAACATAATATTCAGGTTTTTATTAACTATTTTATCTATAGGTCCATTATTATACCGTACCAAAACCATTGTAATATAATTTCCTTCTAAAGGGTTTTCATAACCATACTTTTATTGACATAATATCCATGGATGATATGAAATTAGTTCTCATAATTGAAAATACTTTTTCATATACGTAGAGAGAACCAAACAATTTTTAAAATCCCATTTAATTTATCTAAATAATGGTTATTAGATTTTCATGATTTAAATTTACAAAGACATTTTTCGAGATACAATATTCATACAACTAGAAGTTTTCTTCAAAAGTGGGATCATTTGGTTAATGATTTAATATTCTTATAAAATATCACATACATACTATGTTTTTTAGAGTATATTCTATTTTTATAAAATCTTAAATGGAGGGTGAGTGTAGCTTTTAAAATTATTTTAATTAACTAATTTCATTATTTAATTATTTACCTTGGTCTATGTAGTCTTTGATTTATATAATACTTAATAGTATAGAGTTAAGGTATGGATCCTCAAAAGTCAAAAATTTCTTTCATTTTGTGCATTAATTTGTGGATGGTGTAATAGTGGGGCTTCTATACATTCCATTTTATTGACTGTCCACTTAACCCCTCTTTGAAAATTATTATCTTCATGTCCAATACTTCTAAAGTTGAAATTTTTTGTTACTCCTTTGATACATTCTTATGGGTTATTATTCTTACATTTTTTATATTTTAGATGTCAAATATTTTGACCCACGTAATGATAAATGTAGGGAATAGGTGAATTTTGATTAAAAATATTAAAACATAAGAAAAATAATGTTCCTAACTAAATGAAATTGATATGATAATGTGATAATTTTGATATGTTTTAAAAATACATATTAATTACAATATTAATTAATTCGGTATGAATAATAAAATTGGATGATATTAAAATTTTAATATATTAATATCAGGTTTTATGAATTAAGGACAAAAAATATTTGATGTAAAAAAATAATAAGGAAACATAGTTTAATAAATGAGTTTGATGATAGAACATTGTGAACTCTTACATCTCCTACCCTTAGGATGAGTGTTTTTTTATTATTTCTCCCTTGATATTTTCATTAAACAGGAAAACCATCCCTCACTTCTATTGTTTTGATACCTCTCTTGAACTTCTTTAGTAGTCAATAAACTTTTCCCTCAGTTTTTTATTATGAGAAACTGATATGGATGGAGACTGATAAGGAGACTTTTTATGGTGTAAAATCATTAAAAATATGGTCCCTAATCTCTTATAAGTATTTTTAAAAAAGTTATATGAGTGATAGAGATATGACGTAAAAATATACTCCCAAGAAATTGAGAATAAATGTTTGTTGAATCTAAAAATATCATTTAGTAAATAAAAAAAATGATAGACCTTATCCAATGGTGTGTCAATTATTTGATCAATGATCAGGGTATTTATCTAAGCCTCCATGCAATCTTATTTATAGGCACCATTATACCAAAAAATATTCTAGGATAAAAATATTTAGAAATCAATTTCAATGAGTTATTAAATATGATGGGAAAACCTAAAAAAATAATATAGACTATCTATTTGATGAAACATGTTGGATGGTGCACCTAAATAGCTGGCTGGTGGGATGGTTAGATCATAAACATTACACCTAGATGAAAAGTATTATTTAATGTGTACCACCAGTTTCATAGTGGAGTTGCAACAGTTTCTAGGTTCTTCTTAGTTTCCACCAGTTGGCTACTAGTCTGGTACTAGCTCGCCAATGGAAATGATTAGAAAAACAATTTTCTCTCCACTTAAAACCATCTGTCCATTACCCCACACTATTGATACAATGAAACCTATAGGTGTTCACCATAAACCATATTCCCCTAAAAATCCTTCCAAAGTATTTCATTGATTCCCAATACTTATCCCATGATATTAAAGGAGAATATATTATAGTTTAATCCTTCAAAAAAATTCAAAATGGATCCATTACTTTTCATCATGGTTTTTATCCATTAATATATTCATTATTCCCATCAATATCATTACTAAAAGACTATATAATCAAATCTAAATTCACAAAAATAAAACTTCTATAAAAAATAGGGTTTTTGTGTTCATGAAAACATTATGAGACACATAGGTAAAAAATCTCATAAATTATGATAACCATAAATACTTAATATAAAATTATATGATAAGTGAATCAAAAGTGAAATATATTACATGGTATGAAAGATATTTACAAAAATATTTAGAATATGATTATGATGAAAATATACAAAATTTTATTTAAAATTTATTAATGTAATTAAAAAAGTGAAACATTATTTCACCATTTATGAAGAAATTAAACAATGTATCTTGGATAAAAAAATATTCACGGATGAAACTTGATTAAATTATCCCACATTGTGATAAAAATGAAATTTTCAAATAAATTTGAATAAATATTTCACTATTTGTGATTATCAAAAATAAAATAAGGAGTGGAAATAAATATATAAAATAAAAGTTTCTATTATATTTCAATAAAATGTCAAAAGGAAGGGTTTTAACTCAATATTTAAAATGAATGATTGGAATAAAAAATAAAGATATATTCAAAATAATATTTTGAAAACCAGAACAAGAAATAGGGATTTAAAATGATGTTAAAGATAATATCAAATAGATTTTTAACAAGAGAAGTGAAATAAAATTACAAAAATATAAAGTTTAAAAATATATTTTCATCAAAACACAATTAGTAAGAGCATTACATTGAGATAGAGAGAGAGGGGAAAGTTTAAATGATTTTTAATGAGTAAAAAAATGTAACTTTGAAAAAAAAATGGAATAAAACAGAAATCTAAAAAAATAAAGTGCAAATTTTTAATAATAATGGATAGTGAAAAAGTGAAAAATAATGAGAAAAATTTAAAAGATTGAGAAATGGATATAAATAATTTGGCACATTCTATTACCAACACATATATTCCTCAATGGATTTTTACTACACTGACTGTTCCTTAATTGATGAAGCATGAAAATATTATTTTTAATGTTAAAACATACTATAATTAATCCTTCATTTTTAATTTAGTCAAAGATAAAATAATAAAAATAATTATATTGGAATGTATATATATATTTTTTAACTAAAATTAATATTTTTTCAAATAGATAATGGTTTTATTAAAAATAAGTAGATAGTGTACATAATTAACCATATGTTTTTTAAAAAATATTCAATTAAAATATATTTAAAATGAAAAAATTAATGTGTATATAAATATTAGAAAGTAAATAATTATTAAATAAAAATTGAACAATTATGATAAAAAGAACCTGTTTAAAAAAATATTATATTATATTTTAAAAATAAGAGATTCCATTTTCCTATTTAAAATATAATATAAAAATTTTTCTCTAATCGAAAATTATAGAAATTAACAAATATGACTCCTACTCAAATAAATGCATACATAATGTATAGGAATCTAATCAAAGAGATAGAAAAACTAAAAAGAGAATATAATTCAAAATAAATTTATTATATAAACATTTTATAAAGAGAAAAAATTAATTTAACATAGATTATGGTTTAAATAAAAAAATTAAAAAAATATTATGAAATTGAGTTATAGTCAAATAGAATGTTTCACAATGATACTATTCCAAACTCGCTATTTATGAAATTGAAATCATCATTTACTCTAGGTTTAATGATAATATGAGCTATTTTAAATTATATCCCAGTGAATATAAATAATATAAAATCCTTTTTGAAGTCAAACCATAATAAATGGTGTGTGAGATTAATATTATTATTTGTATGATTTTTAATATGATTTTATGAATGATTTATCACAATACTATTTTCACATCTAATAGGGATATTTGAATATGTTATCCTAAAGGCCAAGATATTGTGTTTTATCCCTATTATTTAAGGGCAACAACTCTTAGATGTTATGTATTTTTCTTTGGCTATAAAAATACCAGATGAGTTTTTCTTTCAACTACTACAAGAGATGATGGAAATTATAGGACTGTTATATGTCCCACATATAAATTCAATATCTATATGGAATCCACCATAATTAATTTCAATGAAACTTGTTGATTGTTTTTTTTATTTTTGGATTATACAAAAATATATTAATTTTTTTTTAAATAAAAAAATCATACTTATATCCTTCAGATGAGATTCCTTTGGATTTTATTTTTAATGATCACAAGACAAAACATGGATTAGAATTCAGGTTAGGTGATAATGAAAAAATATGTGATCCCAATCATATTTCTTTAATTTTTGTTAATTTCCAGCTTTCCAACATCATCCAATGATAGATTAATTTTTTTTACTATTGGGTGTATTGATTTCCTTTAATTTATCAATGAAAAATAATTTTAAATTTTCATTAGTGTATTTATCTATGTCTATTAAAATATCATCATTTCTCTAAGGAATTTAAAAATCAAGAATGAATTTTATTTCACTAATAATAATAATTTTATATTAATTATTCATTAAATCATAAAATTCAAAATAAAGGAAAAAATTTGATTATCCAAAACTAAAAACATGAAAATAATGATTGATAAGAAAAAAATAATTTATGATGTGATTTAGAAAATTATTTTAATTCCACTTTTCATGATTTAAAAAATATAATTATAGATAATTACTTCAATGTTTATAGTAATCCTATGGGGTGTCTTTAAACAACAGAACACTCCAGTTAGTTTTATAACACGATTATAGAATTTAGAATATTCAAAACATAATGGTTAAACAATAAAAACAATTTTGATATTAAATCAATTTAAAATTTTCTTTTAACAATGTTTTTTTACAGTATAAAATAAATGTGAGATGTGAATTCCAAGAAGATTCAAATGGGTTATAACTAATTAATAGGTTAAAATGATTAACAATTCATTATACTTATTCTTTTTTTATATTTATTAAAAATAATATGAGTTTATTTTATGGGATATAATTAATTAAATCTAACTTTTACTAAACATTAATTTTGCACCCCTAATGGTATGATTATTAGGATATTCAAAGAATATCAAGGATTCATTCCTATAGACTTTATTTACATCATATTTCATGGAAGTAAATAAAATGTCAAAATTAAGAGCATCAATA
The DNA here is from genome assembly GCA_963277665.1 of Viscum album. Lineage (NCBI taxonomy): Eukaryota > Viridiplantae > Streptophyta > Magnoliopsida > Santalales > Viscaceae > Viscum > Viscum album. Next base: position 248,725,449 of record OY728126.1, on the reverse strand, counting down.
ATATTTTGAGATTCTTTGTGAGAGAAAAATGAAATATGTCTTACTTCATTTTGGAAGAATCATCTGGTATGAGTTTCCTCTTGTATTACTCAAATAAAAATTTCAAGGTGATGTCCTTTATATTTTTGAATCTATTTAGTTAAATAACATTAAATAGATTATTTTAAAACATCCAATTAATTATATTGTAATGGTTTTTTGAAATCAAACATCATTTTCAATAAAAAAAATATTTGGAAATATTTTTTGGAAAAGTTTCATAAAGAACAAAATCTGTTGACTCCACCAAAATTTAATTCTATTAAAGAATTGGTATAACATTATTGATTTGGAATAGAAAATCAATATAACTTTTTTATATTTTGAATAATTTTTTTATTATATTTTTAATTTATAATAAAACATTTACATCTTTAAATGTTAAAAAAATATATTTAGGGTTTTTATTTTTTCAATTACCATAATGAGAATTTTTGAAAATAATTCTTACAAGAACAAGATTAGTGATAAAAAATATAGTATTAATGTACTCAACAGAACAATATTAATGAAAATTCCAATCATTTAAAATAGTTTTATTGATTTATTACATATTTTTATTTCTTCTTTCTAGATGTCATTTTGTAAGTGTGTTTGAAGTGCGTAAAATTAATGATTATAAAACTAAGACGAGAATAAATAATCAAATTACATATGATAAAATTCTCCACCATTATAATTTAAAATATAAATAATTTGGATTTTTTAATTATCAACTTTGTTGGAAAACTAGTAAAAGTATTTATATTCTTCACAAGTATGAGAGAAGAAGTAAATCAAAATGAATCAATTAATGTTATCAGTAATAAAAAAAACTATTTTGTTATCCTCTGAGACAATAAATTTTATAGTGTTGAATATATCATGACGAATTAATGAAATATATTTTGAATAATAAATCCATTTTTAGATTTAGAATAATATTTTTGTTTATTACCAAATTGGTATGGCGAACTAACATGTCATATTTTAAATCTATTTTGGGTAAATATAATACTAGATGATAACTGGTGACTTTATCAAGTGATATTATACTATAATGAATGAGGTTCCTATAAAAAATAAATGAACAACTAACTGTTTCACTGAATCATTTTAAATTGTTTCTAGAAAGTGATTTTTTATTGATTGTATAAATATCTTGAAAATGAGAATTGGTAAAAAAACATATTTTTTTAAGTTGAACGAATTATACAATGTATTTTCAAAATTATTTTTACATAGTTATCACATAATTAGAAAATAATTATAATTTTTATTAATTATCATGAAAATAAAATATTTTTATTAAGAGGTAATTTAGAAAAACTGATAGTATAGTCACTAATTATTTTACTATTACAGTTATCAACAATTGTGACATTCCCTATATCTATATTGTTGATTAGATTGAATTTATAGTGGTCACCACACATGTGACTTGAGTAACTAAAATCTCGAAACTATAGTTATAATTTCATATTTCTCATAAGACATTTCATACAAAATTAGAAATCTAAAGGTCCTAGCACACAAACATACATTGTTCAACTAATGATAGCCCAAAATGATTTAGGTATCATGGTTTGATTCGTATGTGATTTTAAAATAGAAATATTGAAAGAAATATTAATTTAGTTATTTCTATAATATCATTCATTTGTAAATGGAATTCAGAAATTAAGTTTTTAATGGATTAAAAATAATTGAAAAACACATCTTGCATGAAACCATTTATAAAAGAGGTTCTCGATGGATTTTTTTTGGCTTGCATTATTTAAGAAACCAATATTGAACTATTATTTTCCATGTCTTTGAGATCCTAATATATCATTTATATTATATTCACCTTGGCTAAATATAGAGAGATTGATCTTTATTTCTCCAATTATTTATTCAATTTTATCCCCATCCTATAGATTCTTAGTTTCAGTGGTTAATTATTTACCTGGATTATTTGTTCCTGCCTTTTATATATTGTTATACTTAATTAATAACATTCTTGTATTTATTATTATGTTATTTTATTGTGGATGTATATTACCAAAAAACATTTTTTGTTGATAAAAATCCTATTGAAGGTCTTTTTAATTTAGGTTACTTGAGAAGGAAGAGGAAAAAATAGAATAAGAGAGGAAAATGTAAAGAGGGGAACTGACCTGAATGTCTTCATCAATATGATCCATAATTAATAAAGATCTTTAGTGGGTTGAATAAGAAGATGAATTTGAGTATATGGAGTCCTAGAATACATAACCTAATGTATGATTAAATTTATTCTTTCTTCTTTCTTGTCATTATCAATGTTTTTATTGATGGGACACTACAAATTTATATATCCATTTTTCTTGTAATTGTATCATTCTACCTATAGTTAAAAAAATTCATTCCCATCATATTTCTCATTGTATCAACCATTTTCATGAAAAATTTAATCAGGTTGTTTGTGATTCAAGAAATTTCTTGAACTTTACCTCTGAATGAGTCAATATTGGTTGATTTGAATGTTATTGTTTTCTTTAACTCATTGGATTCATTCCCCTCCTTCCCATCTTATCACTTCTGCCATGACCTGTCCTTGGGGCCCATGCCGTGACTACACCAATACCGCCTTCCATAGGCCAGGGGCTGGCGACTAGCACCAAAGGAGTAATCTTGATATAAGGGAAGTCGTTGCATTTTAAACCAGTAACACACACACAGTCTGAACACAAGTAGTAGAGGAAACAAATGGAAATAAACACTAAGTAAACTGAAAACAAAAGTAAGTTCTGAACGGAAAGTGGCCATAAATACAATCCCACTAATAAATTGCAACTGTAGAAAAGTAAACAACAACTACGGAGTCATCCTATGGAAATAAAAACTAAAGGGTGGGTACAGATGTCATCCTCAGCACCCCAGGTCCGTCTGTCCGCTCCATGTACGTCTCGCCATGTGGTCCACCTCCGGGTATCGTCCAGCTCTGCTAGTCACTACCTCGATAAGTGCATCCTGTCATCTGCAACCAACACAACAAAGTGCAGGCATAGCCCTTGCAATGGTGACTATAACAATACTCAATAAGGACCCCGAGACCCTTGAAGTTCTCCCATAATCGTAGAAGGATAAACTACATAAGAAATATAATATCACGAGTATCGACCAACCCGACTTAGCTATATGCCCATATATATACCTAAGTTATAAATCTATGTTCAGCTTCAACTCTCAAGATCATGCACAACATAGTCCACATAGTTAGTAAAGTCAATCATATCGATGATAATGATTGAATGTCATGACTCATCTCATAGAGGTATACATCTTTCATATAGCGATAGTGATGATCAGTTGTAGACACTGATTCAACTAAGATGTCGAACCCACGTACGATCCATGTACAGAAGTCCTCGCTGCCGAACCCACTTAGGATCCAATTACAGTATTCATCGCTGCGGAACCCACATAGGATCCAAGTACAGTAGTCGTGGCTGTCGATCCCACCTAGGCTCCAAGTACAGTAGTCGTCGCTGCCGATCCCAGGTAGGATACCAGTGCAATAGTCGTCGCTGCCGTACCACGTAGGGTCCCAGTACTGTAGTCATCGAAGTCGCAGTCACAGCCAGCTCTAGGGTTCCCACACAAAGCAAGATCTATTCCACGAGGTTCCACTCCTTCAGTAAAGGGGTAGATACATAAACTAACAAAAAATCCAGAGAGGATGTATCCTGAAGTTCCGTCTCATCAAAAGGAACGCAACGCGACAGATGGCGTGTCAATCGGATGCCCGGTCGAAGAGTTATTGGCTTTTTTGTTCCAGGGGCTCGGTTAGAATTAATCTCATTCCAAACCTGACCATTTTACAAAGTGGTCCAGAAATCACTTTGAGTTTTGCAAGAGTACATTCTCTTCATGAGGATCCCAGTTCCATAGAAGGCGTGTCGATCAGACGCACAGTTTAGATGTTATTCACGTTTAACCGAAACGGGCCTGACCCATCAATCCCAGTGGACTGGCGTGTCAGCCCGACCGGGTTTGGCGGGTCCGACCCGGCTGGGTTTCGGCTAGGATAGGTGTAGTGCGGCCGACCCAGGGACCCGTCTCTATGGGTCTGACCCATTTGGGGGGTTGTCCAGGCCTGACAGAGCGAGGCCCACCCAAGGACCCGACCAAGTAGGTGCGACCCATTTGGGGGGTCCACCCAACCCGGTGGAGTGCGGACCACCAGTAGTCCCGGCCTGGGTCGCGGGTCGGTTCGCATCGCCCTGCTGCGCCGAGCAGCGCCTCCACTCCCTGTTTCCTGGTCGGCCTATGCTAGATGGTTTTATACGGCGCAAGAGGCCTGCACAGTTGGCTGTTGTTCTCCCACACAGCGCCAAGAGACACCGTGTTGTCTTTCACCCGCCTGGAAAGTGGTTTGCTCGTTCTCCTACCGAAGAAGCCCACCAGGTGCGGGCCGCAGTTCCTCCACAGCGCGGCCCCAATAGGCGTCGCGGTCTTCTGCCCGGTCGGCCGTAGCCGGAGGGTTCTTCCAGCAAGTGGCCCGCATAGTGGGTCGCACCTCCTTCGCGCAACACCTTCCAGTGCTGCGGTTCACCAGCCCAGCCAGCTAGGGTCGGCCGATTCAGTTCATCCAACTGGCCCGTGGATGTGGGCCGCGGTTTCCACCACGCGGCCGATGCATAGCCACCACCTCCAGTTTTCACCGCCTCCGGTCACTGCGGCCAAAATATTAAAGAACCCTCGGAGGGTCATTGGGTCGTGTTCGTTCGTCCAGCGCCCTCGACGTTAGGCAATAACAAAAGGCTGAATACAAACCATGTTATTGAATGAAGAACGAGGTACAATTTTATTCAAATAAAATTGATCAAAACCGCATACCTTGTTTTTATTTCGTAGATGAAGTCGCCGGGTGGCGGGGTCAATTCGTTGACGTCGGGGAAGGAGCTGAGGATGGCATGTCATCGGTGTTCCTTGTGGGAAGATCCTTCTCTGTTGGCTTGGCTGATGATTGAAGGATAATTTCATCATTCGTTGGCATTCTTCATTGGAAGGAAGAAGCCCTCCTCTCTATAGCCTTTCCGAAGGATTATGCCAACCCTAAAAGAAATAGAGGTGATATCTATTAATCCTTTTGCACAACAACACATGGTTGTGTTTAATTAAATGAGTTATCTCATTAAATTAATTGTTAGAAAAAGTTCAAATTAAAATCATAGAGGAAGTGGAGTGTCCCAATTAATGATGGGAGGTGTCAAAATAATTAATGGGTTTAAATGGGGAGCTTAAAGGGAGTGGAGGGGAGGTGAAATTTTTGAGTTCGTGTGGGCACCACCATACATTATCCTCTCATGAGAGGTTATGTGGGGGTGGGACCCTCCTCCAACCTTTCTTTGAAGATAAAAACTACCAACAAAATGAAATTGTGTATCACATAAATTTTATTTAGTTTATTATGAAATCCCAAAATTAACATCCGCTCTGTATAAAATGCAACTGCGGTAAAGGTCCTCTTTTGAGAATACCGGTGCTGCGAGTTTATCGGTGTCGTCAGATTTCAATTCCAAGCACCGGTTCAAAAGATAAAAATACCCACACATACCTTTATAGAACGTACTGAACAAAACATCATAAATTGATTCCGTTCACATCGGGCCATATAATCAGGCGCCTTCAAAAACTACGGACTCGTAAGATTTCAACGAATTTAAGAAAAAAAATTCCTTGAAATTTTCGGGTCTTTATATTACCCCCACCTCAAAGATCTACAACCTTGTTAAGCTAAAACACATAATAGGGAAACAAAAGTGGGTACTGAGGAAGCATCTGAGCCTCCCGCTCCCATGTACTCTCTTGGACGACCTCGTGCTACTAGCGAATGTGCACCATAGGAATTGACCATCCACGCAGGACTCACTCCTGTCGATATTAAATCTCCATAGGAACCTCCATGAATGTTGCCCCGTCCTCGATGTCCAGCTCTCTTTGGTCGATATTGTGGGATGAGTTGTGCATGTACCTCCTTAGCTGAGATACGTGGAAGATATTGTGCACCTGGTGTAACTATGGTGGAAGGGCCAGATGGCATGCCACCTCATCTACCCTGATGAGGACCTGAAAAGGCCCAATAAATCATGCAGATAACTTGACGCCTATGCCAAATCTCTATAGACCTCATCGAGGTGAGACCTGTTGGAAGACGTAGTCGCCATCCTCGAACTCTAGTGGTCTCCATCTCCTATCATCATAGGCCTTCTGTCTGCGATGTGCAGTCTTCATCCGCTCCTGGATGATCTGCACTATAACGCCCCGACGCCAGTTACCCAGATTCGGTGCATTATTACATAACATTGTCCTGATCACAAAAGATAATGTCTCGAAAGAATGATTAGTTTAGTAGCATTGGAATCACTAGATGCATTCCTAAAGTTTAAATTACATAATAAAGTGAAAACTACAAAAACATCTTCCCTCTATAGACCACACTCATATCCCCTGATACTATCCCTGAATGTCATTCAAAAAATACTTCTTCAGATCCTGGGAAAAAATAAAATATAGAGAAGGGTGAGCTCCAATGCCCATTAAGGATAATAATATAGCAGAAACTTTCATAAATAAGCATAAACATTTAAGGCAATGTATAACTAAAAAAATTCCTTTTAAACTTGAACTTCAGCATAATATGGAAAAAATAAAATGAAATAATTCCATTTACTTATTCACATGGATATTCTTCTAACCAAATAATCACATCCAATATCAATAACCACTTTCATAATGATGAAATGAATAATTCCAGACTATCATAACCACATAGTCAAGGCCTTGTGCCAAGACTACAAATGAGATTTTCTCAAGGCCTTGTGTAAAGACACTAGTTTGTCTCATGAGACCTATTGATGAATCAAGGAGCTATAGCAATCTCCACCCATCACTTATTAAGTCCAATTCAATCCTCATATTAAAATGTTTACATATAACATAAACATTCGTATTAAAACTAGATTATGAAATGTCAGTACTTTCTGTATAAACCATGAATGGTATAAAAATAACACATCCACAATCAAACATATCACAAAACCTTCAATACAATATGGAAGTTTTGTATCATAATAAATCAACATCAAATAAGATTAAAAATCTATCAAAGGATGTTGACATAGATGAAATCAAATCTTTTTGAGAGAAATATCTCTTTTTTAAATCATTTAAAAGTCACATAATTATAAAAGAAAACATTTAATTTGAAAATATTCTTACTATATCTTAAGGGAAGAATCGAAGATATTATAATGGCGGAAAATAGTCACACTCTCCGTATAAGTTAAAAAATACATTCTTACCTTAATTCTGTCGAAACGGTCAAAAAGGACCTTGTTTGGAAAACAACAGAAAGATTCCTTTATAAACTTCTTATAAAAAGTCAAAAAAGGTATAAATTACATTATCCCATATTATTTAAAATAGAAGGAATTATTTGAAATATATTTTTAAGAAACATTGATGTGGATGATAAATAGGTCCCAGTAGGTAATTACGTATAAACAACCACAGATAATGAAGAGATTGTGAAATAAACCCTTGCTTTATACTTTTCCATGGTCGGGGGTAGGTTAACCTCTTGTATAATAGTTAAATAATTGTTATTATAATATAAAAGAATCATATATATAAATATGATATCAGATATTATCTTTTAATATTGTTTTGTTAATAATATTTTAGTATTATCGTTGTTTCGTGTGTTAACTGATTCATTTTCTTTTATAGGATTTGTTACGTAAGACGTGACGGTTATGGATAGGTTCTATATTATTCATATCCAGAATGATATCAATTCCTTAAACATTAATTTTAATCATAAAATGAGAATTATTCTTTAATTGATATGATGGGGAAATTAATCTCATCGTGTTTGTGGAGACGGTAATTCATACGTACCCACGAACGCTACTTCCATCTCATTCTTAATTTTAAAAAGAATAAAAACCAAATGATACATAGGTTTATAATTATTAAAGTATAATATATATTCTTATAATGTTACTTATGATCATTAATACCATCCTCTATTCGTTCCATGTATGGTTTGAATGAGTCATATCACTTTGAGGGGGTGGTAGTCCGCACTTTCTCAAATTAAATTATCCTATATATATACAACATGAAACGAATAATGGTTTGATATAAAATGGAATTAAATAATATTATATATAAAATAAATTTAATTAATATCATATTTAATTAATGTTTCATCACAATGGCCACCATGATATGTGGTATGAGATATTTGAACAATCATTGTTTCGTGAGGCGTTTGGTTTCCATCCACAGAAACATTATGTTTTTCACCCATTAGATGGAGGTGTGTGTAAGTGTAGTTCAAATAATTCTCATAACAACATCCTAGTATATTTAGGATACAATGTTTTTTTACAAAACTAAAGAATAAGAAGAGTTTAGGGGTTAGAGAAGTAAAATAAAAAAATAAGCTAAGAGAAATCGTTACCTTTAATTTGGGTAACTCCCTTTGGTTTGAAAAAAAAGGACTCATGAAGTGTCTTCTGCCTATGGTGAGGCTTCAAGTAGTAGTTGAGGGATTTTGGGAGCTTAATTGGGAAGATTTTGAATAAGACAAAAAGCTCAAGAGGTGCAAGGAATTGGTTAGAAGTGATGTCCTTTTATAAGGGGGAGAAGGGGCTCTTTAGGAAAGACGTAATATATTATTTTATAATATAAACATATTCGGATTCTAATGGCTAAAAAGTGAAGTATTCAAAGTATAAGGCGGAGATAGGTCTAAAACAACTTAAAAAATAGGTCTTAGATAAGTTTGGGGCACTTTATTAACATTATCTTTTTGTTTTAAATCTTAGTTAATTAGTTTGACAATTACCATGTCACGTTGTATTTTTATATTATATAGTAAATAAACTTACTATATACATCCAAGAGACCCACAAGTTTACCATTAATGATAAAAATATCACTATATAAATCATTTTTCCGAACCTTATATTTTTAGGAATAGAATATGAATTAATAATAAAATAGTTTTTTTAAAAACTCTTTTATGTCAATTTTGACACTTTTTAATAATTGATTTCTGTTAAAGTCATATAAAGTTTATTAATTCGAAAAAAAATTATTTAATCAATCATATCATGTCCTATTAACCAATAAAATTCTTTGATGTCATCAAAACCTTAAAATTATATTTATTTTAACATTTATAATACCAATTATTTGATTTTTGCATTCATAAGGACAATACTCCATCTTTATTTTATCAAAAATAAATTCAATTATTTAATGTCTAAAAATAATAAATAAAAACCCATTATGCAGGAAATATTTTCAGCTTTATAATTAATATTTATAGTCTAAAAATCAACATATATAACCCTATGTAAAATATTTTGTTCTAAAATATATGTGCTTGTGTAATTTTTGCATTTACTTTAACTTAATTAATATAAACTATCATTATCACTTAAAAGAGGCTCTATTAGGTATAAAAATCGACCCAAAGATGACCATGGTCGGACATGTATCAACCAAAAGGGTTATCACATGTTTTAGTGTAATTTATTATTATTATAATGTAATTTGTTTACCTTATTTACCGGATTTACCATTTAACAATGGTAAATAAAATATTTACTGAAATAATTATTCACAATTTCTAAAAATAAAAGTTATCTATTTAAACAATATGGACATCCTGATTCTAAATATGGAATAATTTTTTCTAAATTTAAAACAAATAAGTGGCAGAAATAAATTTAAAATTAATTCCCGTTGTCGAAAAAAAAGCAAGTTTTTAACAAATAATAACTATCAAAAGATTGACACTTTCTTATGTTCAGTTTAAATATGAAATAATGTACAATGGCCAAAATTGGATTAAATTGTAAAATTTTAATCTAATTATACTTTAAAACGACTCAAATGAATAATTTATCACTATTAATTATTTTGATTAAAAAATTTGTTTTTAATTAAAATTTAGAAATCTTCACTATTCATCAAAATATGAAAGTTATCAGAAAAGTACCAAAATTTCACCCTAAACTAATTTAGATATTCAGAATCCATTAATGAAGTCTATTTTACCAAATTAAAAATATAAAATTTTAATTTATTAATATATAATTAATTCCCGTATTAAAACCAACAGGTGTATTTTTAAGAAATAATAACTATCAAAAGATTGACACTTGTTTATGTCCAATTTCAAAGTGAAATTACATACAATGACCATCATTGGATTAAATGGTAAAAATATAATCTATTTATACTTAAATACCATTACAATGTATAATTTAACAATATAAATTATTTTGATTAAAAAAGTTGTTTTCACTTAAAATATAGTATTTTCACTATTCATCCAAATATGAAAGTTATCAGAAAAACACCAAATATTTATTGAATATATATTATTATGTCCCGATTCTAAAAAAGTAGTTTATTTTTTCAAATTGAATTTATTAAATTTTAAAATATTGGATTTAAAAATGCTTTGCCATTAAATGGTGATAAAATTGCATTTTGTGAAAAATACTTCCTTTATCTGAAAAAATGTATTTGTTCTTATATAATGTCTAAAAAACTCATAATAAGAATTATAAAATTAAAAGGATTATATAAAGTTCAAAATTAAGTTAATACTATTCATAACCGCTTTTTAACGGATTGTTTGGTAAGTCATGGTCCGCTAGAACTCGATGTTGCATGTAGTGAAAGTTATTGAATTACTTTGAAGCAATAACGTACAATGAAATCTTGGGGCGTTATATTCTTCCCTCCTTCAATAAATTGTGTCCTCACAATTTTGCAATTATTTTTCAAAAATAAAAGGTTGAAAATAGAAAATACCTTTGGGGAAACCCAAATAAAAAATTAGGTTAATAAAATTTAGTCTTAATAAGAAGAAAAGGGAAATGAAAGGGTCACCACAAAATTATGATCTCGATTAGGAGAACATTGGTGGAAATTAGAGACATATAATTGGAGGAAAAACTTAAATATTTATAGGTTGTGATTGATGTCATCATTCACAAAGAAGTGTAAAATTAAGGTCCTTAAACTCATCAATCAATGATGATTTAAAATACCATCGGTTCAAAAAAATATATGGTATTAGGATAAATTATTTTTTTGTTTTAAGATCCCTTCACTAAAGTATAAGAATTAATTTTTTTATTCAATAAGAGAGGAATAAAAATATATACTTGACAAGTAGAGTCCTATCCTTTAACTAAGTTCTTCAACAAACTCATCTTTCACTCTAAAAGATAATAGAACTTAAAAATAATATTCTATTTATAATAGTCTTATAGGGTTAAAAAAATTAATTTATAATTCATCTAGAATAACCATTAAAAATGACATTATTCAATCCAGGACATCACGTGGGTAAGTGGTAGGTGATACACCCTTGTTGCCCTTTGGTTTTGGGGTAAAGTCTCGTGGCCTTGCCAGACACGACGGGTTGCCACCCGACCACTGGGTTGTCCTTTTTATGGAAATCCAAAATTAATCTCAAACTAGACTTATCCAAAATACTTCTATCAAAACTCACAGTCCACAATTTATAAGGTAGGTAAACACAATAAAGATCCTTTTTTCCATGTAATAGCATGTGAACACCTTTATCGTGTATTCTTTTACAACAATGCAAAATTCTGAAATACCATAAAACCTTATTGGTTACATTCATGATTCCTTATAACTCATAGAATACTGGATATACTCCTTCTATAAAAAACTTTTGTAAACTCCAACAATGATGGAATATACAAATCATTAATCAGTTTCAATTTATTCAAGAATATCCAATATAATTTATCCAAATAAATCATGTATTATTCCGAAATAACTACCTTGGAATTAGAACCATATTAGGGTTTATCTTTCTCTAAACAATATATTTTCCAAAAAATTAACCTTATATTGAGTCACTTTTCTTTGTTCCACACAATCGCAAGTTCTTAATGAAATAGTACTGTTGTACAATCCTTATATACTCCATAATTATTATAACCAATACATTGTTGATACAACACTCAAATGACATAATTCTTTAATAACAACATAACAAATCTAATAATTCTTCCTCATCTTTGGTAGTATAATAACTTGATTATTATCCAATAGCATCATTTGTGGCATACTCTGATAATTTGGACATTGGATTATGTTGTTTCCCAAATCCTTACTGATGAAGAATTTTACATTTGTATCCTTTTTCTTACCCTTTCCGTCACGTACATGGTGTTCTTTTTATCCACACTTATAACAAACTCCCATTATTTTCATGCAAGTTCTAGGTTGTTTCTTCCCACTGTTATCACATATGGGAAAATTATTCTTTTCCCTCTTCCCTATATCCATATTTCTATCTTACATCCTTTCCTTCTCTTGCTTCCCTTCAAATCCATAGGACTCGGAGAATTCGTTACTTATCTTATTAACACATGATACTATTCCTTCATATGTTGAGAATACATGGGAGATTATTTCCCTTCTAAATGTCGGCTTAATACCGTGAAATATACGATCCTTCTTACACTTTGGATCTTACATAACGTTGGAGTTCACATTCCTTCTACTGGGCGCCAATTCTACACAATATCATAAACTAGTTCTGTTTTTCAATTGCAATAAATCATTGCAAACTTGTAAAATACCATACGTAAATTGAACAGTTTATGGATATAATCCATAATAATAAAAATGTTTTCTTTGAGTAAGTATATACTCATAAGCCCTTCATAATGGTTTGTAATGAAAATGATAATTATCCTTATCATATCCTGTGGGAGTGTCATAACCAATAGTGCAGCAAGGCCCGTTGTCATGCACCTATTCCCGTTCGGGAATAGCTCAAAGCGGTGTTTTTAGGTTTTACCCATAGGTACTTCTCTACCAGAGTCGCCTCTACCCGCTCGTATCCAGATAGGAATGTATATCCCGGAAAACTCACAAAATCTCTACAAAACCAAAATTCTCAGAAGTTCTTATATACTAATCCTCAGAGTCTATCATAAGGCTATGTGATCGAATCAAAGTTTATCTAAATATATCCTCTAAGGTTTTTAGTAAACTTCCTCAGATACCAACTATAACTCCCTGACCCAAGCTACCCATAGTCGGTGAATTATTACATAACATTGGCATGGTCACAAAATATCACGTCTCGAAAAACCGATTAGTTTAGTAGCATTGGAATCACTAGATACATTAATAATGTTCACATTATATCATAAACTGAAAACTAAAACAACATCTTATCTCCATAGAACACACTCATATCCCCTCATACTATCCCTACAGGTCATTCATAAAATACTTCTTTACATCTTATGAAAAAAATAAAACATAGAAAGGGGTGAGATTAGATACCCAGTAAGGATAACAATATAGCGGAATCTTTCATAAAAAATCATAAACATTTAATTCAATGTATAACAAAAAAATCCTTTTAATCTTGAACTTCATTACAATATGGAAAAAATAAAATGAAATATTTTCATTTACTTATTCACATGTATATTCTACAAATTGAATAATCACAAAAAATATCAATAACCACTTTCATAATAATGGAATGCATAATTCCAGAGTATCATAACCACATAGTCAAAGCCTTATGCCAATACACAAGTTTGTCTCATGAGACCTACCGATACATCAAGGAGCTATAGCGGGCTCCACCCATAATTTATTAAGTCTAATTCATTCATTATATGAACATGTTTAAACATAACATAAACATTCATATTAAAACTAGCATATGAAATGTCAATACATTTTTCATAAACCATGAATGGTATAAAAATATCACATCCATAGTCAAACAAATCAAAAAACCATAAATATAATATGGAAGTTTTTTATCATAATAAATCAACTTCAAATAATCATAAAAATCCATCAAAGGATGTTGACATAAATGAAATCAAAACTATTTGAGAGAAATATCTCTTTTTTTAAATCATTTAAACGTCACATAAGTATAAAACAAAAAATTTACATTGAAAATATTTTTGCAAGTTTTTAAGGGAACGTTCGATGATATTATAATGGAAGAAAATTGCCGCACCCTCCGTATAAGTTAAAAAAGACATTTTAACCTTAATTCTGTCGAAAAGGTTAAAAAGACCTTGTTTGGAAAATGACAGAAAGATTCCGTTATCAACTTCTTATAAAAATTCAAAAAATGTTTAAATGACTTTATCCCATAGTCTTTAATTTTTTAGGAATTATTTGAAATAAATTTTTAAGAAAAATGGATGTGGATGATAAAGAGTTCCAAGTAGATAATTACGTATAAACAACCTTGGATAATGCAGAGATTGTGAAATAAACCTTACCTTGTACTATTCCTTGGTCGAGGGTTGGATAACCTCATGTATAATTATTAAATAATTGTTATTAAATTATAAAAGAAACATATATATAAATATGATACCATATATGCTCTTTTAATATTGTTTTGTTAATAATATTTTAGTATTATCGTCGTTTCATGTGTTAACTGATTCATTTTCCTTTATATGATTTGTTACATAAGACGTGTTTGTTATGGATATGTTGTATATTATTCAAATCCAGAACGATATAAAGTCATTAAACATTACTTTTAATCATCAAATGAGAATTAGTCTTGAATTTATATGATGGGGAAATGAATCTAATCACATTCGTGGAGACGGTAATCTGTACGTAAGCACGAACATTACTTCCAATTCATTTTTCATTTTGCAAAGAATCAAAACCAAATGATACATAGGTAATTATTATTAAATTATAATTTAATATCTTATATATGTTACTTATGTTAATTAACACCATCCTTTATATGTTCCGTGTATGGTTTGAACGAGTCATATCATTCTGAGGGGGCGGTAGTCCGCACTTCCTCAAATGAAATTATCATATATATATATTTACAACATGAAATAAATAATTGTATGATATAAAATGGAGTTACAGAAGATTATATATAAAATAAATATCAATAATATCATATTTAATTACAGTGTCATCATAATGGCCACCATGATAGGTGGTAGGAGATATTTGAACAATCATCGTTTCGTGAGGCGTTTGGTTTCCATCCACAGAAACATTATGTTTTTCACCCATTATATGGAGGAGTGTGTAAGTGTAGTTCATATAATTCTCAAAACAATATCCTAATATATTTAGGATACTGTTTTTCTTACAAATGAAAAGAATAAGATGAGTTTAGGGGTAGGAGAAGTAAAATAAAAGAAAAGAAGCAAAGAGAAATTGTTACCTTTAATTAGGGTAACTCCCATTGGTTTGAACCAAAAAGGACTCTTGAAGTGCCTTATGCTTATGGTAAGGCTTCTAGTATGAGGATAGGGGTGCAGGGAGCATACTTTGTCAGATTTTGGATGATCCAAAAGGCCTTAGAGGCACGAGGAATTGGTTAGAAGTGGTATCATTTTATAAGGTGGAGGAGAGGCTCTTTAGGAAAAACTTAATGTATTATTTTATAATATAATCATATTCGGTTTATAATTTCTCCAAAGTAGATTATTCAAATTCTAAGGTGGTGATAGTTCGAAAAAAAATTAACCAATTGGTTTTAGACTGGTTTGGGGAACTTTATTAACCTTATCTTTTTGTTTTAACTATTAGTTAATTAGTTTGACACTTACCAGGTCACTTTGTATTTTTATATTATCTACTAAATAAACTTACTATATACATCCAAGATACCCCCATGTTGTCCATAAATTATAAAACTATCATTATATAAGACTTTTTTCAAAGGATTAAATTTTTAGAAATAGAATATGAATTAATAATATAATATTTGTTTCAAAAACTCTTTTATGTCAATTTTGACAATATTTAATAATTGATTTTTGTTAAAGTCTAAATAACATTATTATTTAGAAAAAAATTCATTTAATAAATCATATCATTTCATATTAACCAAAATAAATTCATGTATGTCATCAAAACCTTCAAATTATATTTATTATAACATTTATAATACCAATTATTTGATTCTTGCATTCATTAGGAAAATACTACATCATTATTGTGTCATATATAAAATTAATTATTAAATTATTAAAAATTATAAATAAAACACCATTATGTAGGAAATATTTTTATCTTTCTAATGAATATTTATAGTCTAAAAATTAACATATATAACCCTATGAAAAAAATTATTTTTTGAAATGATATATGCTTATGTCATTTTTTCATTTGCATTAAGTTAATTAATATGAACTGTCATTATCACTTAAAAAAGGCTTCATGGGGTCCCAAAATCGACCAAAATATGCCCATGATCGTACATGTATCAACCAATAGAGTTAGGACACGTTTTATGGTAATTTAGTATTATTATAAAATTATTTGTTTTCCCTTATTTACTGGATTTACCCTTTAACCATGATAAATAAAATATTTAATGAAGTAATTATTCAAAATTTCTAAAAATAAAAGTTACCTATTTAAACAATTTAGACCACTTGATTATAAATATGGAATCCATTTTTCTAAATTTAAGAAACATAAGTGAAAGAAAAAAATTTAAAATTAATTTCTGTTGTGGAAATAAAAAGCGTGTTTTTAACAAATAATAACTATAAAAAGATTGACACTTTCTTATGTACACTTTAATTATGAAATTATGTCAAATGACCAAAATTCGGTTAAATGGTAAAATTATAATATATTTATACTTTAAAATCACTCAAATTCATAATTTATCACTATTAAATATTTCAATTAAAAAAGAATGTTTTAATTAAAATTTAGTAATTTTTACTAGTCATCAAAATATGAATGTTATCAGAAAAGTACCAAAATATCACCCTAAGATAATTTCGATATTCCGAATCCAAAAATGATGTCTATTTTAAGAAATTCAAAATATGAAAGTTGAATTTATTAATTTAAAATTATTTCCCGCATTTAAAACCAAAAGGCGTATTTTTAAGAAAAAATAACTATCAAAAGATTGACACTTGTTTATGTCCAATTTCAAAGTGAAATTATTTAAAATGACCATCACTGGATTAAATAGTAAAAATATAATCAATTTTTACTTACATACCATTAAAATTCATATTTTATCAATATAAATTATTATGATTGAAAAAGTTGTTTTCAGTTAAAATCTAGTATTTTTCACTATTCACCCAAATATGAAAGTTATCAGAAAAACCCCAAAACTTTATTCAAACTAAATTATTATGTCCCAATTCTAAAGAAGAATTTTATTTTGTGAAATAGAATTTATAAAAGTTTCAAATATTGTATTTAAAAAGGCTTCTCCATTAAAAGGCTATAAAATCACATTTTTTTGAAAAATAATTCTTTTATCTGAACAAAAATGTATTTATTCTTATATTATGTCTAAGAAACTAATAATATGGATTCTAAAATTATAAGGATTATATAAATTTCAAAATTACGTTAATACTATTCATAACCACTTTTGAACGGCTTGTTTGGTAAGTCATGGTGCACTAGAACTCAGTGTTGCGGGTAGTGAAAGTTATTGAATTATTTTGAAAATTAACGTACTATAAGATCTTAGGGTGTTACATGCACCGTCTCATAGTATCATGCACCATATCTGTTCCTAAAAGTGCTGAATCCTCTGGGTTAGTCCAGCACAGAGATGATATGCAAGGTTGGTCATATAGTGCCTCATAAGGGGCCATCCTGATGGTGGAGTGGTAGCTGTGTTGTACGAAAACTCCAACAAGGATAAGTGATCCTCCCAGCTACGACCAAAGTAAATGAAACATGCACGGAGCATGTCCTAAAGGGATTGAATGTTCCACTATGTCTTACCATCCGTCTGAGGGTGGAAGGTGGTGCTCTAGTGATGTTGCGTGCCAAAAGCCTCTTGTAACCCCTTCCATAGCCAGGAAGTGAAACGAGCATCTAGATCAGAGAAGATAGTCGATGTTACATCATGAAGTCGTACGATCTACTAAATGTAAAGATGTCACAAGCTCTCTATTGAGACCTGCTCTCTAATCGGTAGAAAGTGGGCCTACTTCGTGAGTCGGTCAACGATAACCTAGATAGCGTCGTGCCCTATGGATTTACATGGAACCCCTATCCCGAAATCCATGGATATTCCTTCCCACTTCCACTCAGGGACCTCTAAGGGCTGTACCAAGCCTGCTGGTACCTGGTGCTCCTCCTTCACCTGCTGATAAGTGAGGCACTGTGATACAAACTCTGCTACCGCCTTATTCATACCCGGCCACCAGTGCTGTCGTCTGAGGTCCTGATACATCTTCGCTACTCACTACTACAAATATGGATTTTATCGGCTCTTAAAATGTCCATTAAAAGTGATAGAAAAAGTGCTATTGATGCCGTTGAAGATAAAGGGGGGGGGGGTCCCCTTTATCAGAGCTCCAAAAATCATTAGCACTGATAAAAATATAAAAAATAAAAAAAATACTACCAATCTCGGGTGGGGGGGCTTTTTACAGCACTTGATCCCCCATTAATCAGCACTTTCCCCGCACCCTCCCGCGCTTTCACGCACAGCCTAAACCATTTATCCTCTCAAACCCCTCTAAATCAGCCTTGCATGTGCGTCCCTGCCTCCACGCAGATTTGATCTCGAGACCTCCCCCCTGCGCACCTAAAGACATTGGCACTCACCTATATTGATTTGTTCTCTTATTTATGATATATCTATATATTTATTTATTTATTTATTTATTATTTTAGTAATATATATTTATATTAATATATATATATAGTTATATTAATATATATATTTATAGTTATATTAATATATATATAGTTATATTAATATATATATAGTTATATATATATTTTTATATTAATATATAGTTTTATAAATATTCATATATTGGTATTTTAAATAAAATGGATATTATTTATTATTTAGATAAAGATAATATATTTTATATGTAAATATGTTTAATTAATTATTTAAAAAAAATTAATTTTTAGGCGTGAGTATATAAAAAATATATACATATAGTAATATATTTGATTATAAATAGAAGTGCATTATAGAAAATGATAAAATTTCAAAGAAAAAATATCAATCTGAATGCAATACCTTGGAATAAATTCAGTCTTCACAAATAAAGCCAATAATACCCCCTTAAA
Source organism: Viscum album (assembly GCA_963277665.1). Lineage (NCBI taxonomy): Eukaryota > Viridiplantae > Streptophyta > Magnoliopsida > Santalales > Viscaceae > Viscum > Viscum album. The sequence continues at coordinate 248,706,270 of OY728126.1, read as the reverse complement.
CGAGGCTGAAAATCCACAAAATGTTAAAAAAATCGGGGTACCCCGACGAAAAACTCAGTTTTGGAGGCCTTATGTGCATCTTTTGGCATATAAAAACTCCTGAAAATGGGCCCACTGGTCACAACAATGTATATCTCATCGCAAGCTTCGATTTGATATATGGTAGAGCTCAAACGGAGACCCGGATCAGAAGTTATGGCCGTTTGAAGTTTGAGTTGTGTTTTCAACATATTTTGGATCTTTTTTTAATTTTTTTATTTTTTAGTCTTCAAATTGTTATTAAATGACTATTACCCCATAATAATTTGCAAATTATTAATTAAAAATATTTTTTTAATTTTTTTATAAGCCATTTCACTAAATATTTATTTATTAAGTATAATAAGTGTAAATGTATATTTATATTTATCTAAAATATATTTAAAAATTACATATTATATTAACATCAATATAATAATATTGATATAATTATTTATTAATATATTATTTTTAAATAATTTCTTTTTTGAAGTCAAACCGATTATCAGTGCTTTAAAAAATGATGATAAAGGCCCCCCTTTATCAGCGCTACTAAAAAAAGCACCGATAAAGGGGGGGTGGCTTTATCAGTGCTAAAAAAAGCGCTGATAAAGGGGTACCATTATCAGCGATTTTTTTAGCGCTCATAAAGGGACTCTTTATGAGCACTTTTTTAGCACAGATAAAGGCCCCCCCTTTATCAGCGGTTTTTCTTTAGTGCTGATAAAGGGCTGGAGCTGGCCTTGCCCAGTTTTGTGGTAGTGACTCATGGATGTACTGCTAGAGGGGAAGTGTGAAACTCCCTCAACACCTCCTCCAGTAGTGCAACTGGTACCATGGTACTTTCACTAAAGTGGATGACATGCTCCCCACCTTCATAAAACCCATCAATGGTCTACCCTGAGGATATCTGAGCACTTCATGTCTCACATTCAACATCCCCTCATTATACCACCCTGACATGCTGAAAGAGTGGAGGAGTGACTGTGAGAGACTAAAGAAAGGCTTCCCCATCTCTATCAACCAATGATATTTGCAACGCAGCTAGCTTCTTCATTGCATCTCCTAGCATCTGAATGCCCGATCTCCTACTTAGAGCATCTACTACAATGTTCCCCATCCCAGGAGTATAGACTATGTCGAATTCATAGTCTTGGAGGAACTCGAGCCATCTTCACTGTCTCAGGATCAGGTCCTTCTGCGAGAATATGTACCTGAATCTCTGGTGGTCAGAGTAGACTATAAAACACTAGCCTATCAGATAGTGTTGCCACATATTTTGAGCGAAGACCACTACTGCTAACTGCAGTTCATGGGTAGGGTAGTTTTGCTCGTGCTGTCTCAACTTTCGTGAACCATACGCGATCACTGCTCACTCCTATATCAGGTGTAACGACCCAAAATATTGAATAAATCTTGTTTCCTAATTTTGTGTGTTGTTTTATTTTTTATACTCAACAAAACTGTTTCATTTGATAACATGAGTATAATTAAAATAAGACAGTTGGGTTTCGACTGTTATATGACCATTAGTCAATATGACCGTTGGAAACTAAATGTTGCGATTATTATCTCTAAATACAAGTGATCTTGGTTAATTAATATAGAATGAAGATTTGATGGCCTCATACAGTAGTCTCAGGCCAATCGAAGCCCATATAACAGAATTTGGGAAGGAGGTAGCACCATTGGGCCTTGCTCTGGACCAAACCCATGCCGAATTTCATCGTGTGAAGCTACAATGGAATTGCCTTCACAAGAAGTTCAAACTGATATAAATTGCTACTCATGCAATGCTGGTCAAGCCGCCCCAAGATTCTCTCACCTTAGCACACCTTACTCTTAGGTCATATGCTGGTGTTATAAGGGGCTATGTAACGAGATAGTAACAACCTTGTGTAATCCTTTGACTTAAATAAAAAATGTGATTTCTTCTTATGATGAAGTTTTTGAATTTTGAAATATCCGGATAAATATAGTATGCATATTTTTTATGAATTTTAGAAAATGGATATCTGAAAATATTTATGTAAACCTTAAATAATTAATTATGTGTAATTATTTTTAAGAAATGGTCTTCTATCATTATGTTCAGTATGAAATTTAATGTATAATAAGATCAACTTAATTTTTGATTCATAGTAAATTATGAATAGTGATTTTATGCTTAGGATTAGTAATGTGACCAAATAGATTAGTAATTTCACTTAAATAAAGTATTAATATAATCTAGGCACCTTGATTGAGTAATGTGATTCAATAAAATAGGTAAATAACTATTTCAGAAATTATTAGTCAAGTATTAGTTTTTTTTAGGTGAATAGTGTTTCTTAATTAAAAATTAAATAAAAAATATTTAGAAAATTATTTTTATAAAATGGATATCATTTTTGAACTCAGAGCATGGATATTATGTTAAGATAATTTTTGGGGATTTTTCAGAAAAAAATAAATTCTTGGAGAATAGTGTTTTTATTTAAAAATTAAATTAAAAATATTTAGAAAAATATTTTTATAAAATGGAGTTTATTTTTGATTTCAGATCATTGATATTATGTTAAGTTATATTTTTGGGAGTTTGCTGAAAAAGTGGAATTTTCAGTGAATAGTAAAACTACAGTTTTAAGGTTTCGGTATGTTTAATGACATCATGACTGCATTATGATGATTCCATGAGATATTTTAAGGGATGGTCGACATTTGAATAGTAAGATAAGGTATGGGGTGTCCCAAGTGTCCAAAACCATGAGGAAATACCACTTGTTTTGCCAATACCACCAATGAGGTGTCCCTTGGCCATTAATGCCTTGTCCCCTCACTTTCCATATAAATACCAAGCCATTATCTCATCCTTTCCATTCAAAAATCCTCCTCAACAATGTTCTGGTCCCCTTACCTCACAAGGAGTCCTCCCAAGGTTCCCTCAAGATTCCCAAGGTCCCAAACATCAAAATTTCTAAGTTAGTCTTCAAGGTAATGGATCTTACCTCTCTCATTCTTTCCAAGTACTCTCTTTTATGTCATTTCTTTTATGCTCCATGTTATTATGTTGGGGATGTTCTTTTATATTCATCCTACATTCCTTTTAATTTTCCAATTATGAGATACCCCCTCTTTCTCACATCAATTCATTTTACGAATGTTTAAGTGGTTCCGTTAGGATGCCGAATTTTTAAGGGATTTTTTCACCCTACTCGTTTTCAAAATTTATTTTCATGTCAAGTCATTCATGTTCCTTTTTATTATGTTCGGGTATTATCTATATATCTATCATACTTATCTGTTTTGTTCATATGATTAGAGACCCTATTTGATCTCGTCAATTCATTTTTTTATGTTTTAAGTGACACTGTTAGGCTGCCGAATTTTCATAAGAGAAATCTTATTTTTGTCTTCCTTCAATGTTTTTCATTTCATATGGTATGTCTTTCAAATTTCCATACCATGTTCTTATATCCATTATATTCTGTCCCTCTACTATTTTATGGTTCATTTATGTGTGGGTGACCCATGTCCCCTCTCTTTTCAATATTTTTTAAAACCCTACAACATAGTTGTTATGCTGCATAATTTTCATCTCAAAATGTGTCTCTCTTTTTCTCAAATTCTATTATTTTATTTACTGAATACTCAAATATCTTTCTTATATATGGGTATTACCATATATATAAAAATGTTCTATTTTAATTCTTGTACTTACATACATGATACCCACTTTCCTTTTTTCCGTGGGTTTATAGTGACATAAAGATCACGTCTTTAAAGCAGTTTTTAAGACGTTATGATTATGAAATGAAACCCATTTCTTTTAAACAATATGGGTTATTTATGTAATATTTTATGACGATATATGTGTATCACATGATAATAAAGGCAAATTTAAGGGTGCACCTTGATAGCGTTCTAATGCATTGGGTAAAGTCTTAATCTCTAGAGATGACCATTTTTAACGAAACCTTGGTGAATAACCATAGTAATTTTTAATGAAACCTTTGGGATGGACCTTGGTGAAACAGAAATGATTGCCTATGTTAAATGTTGTAGCCATATATTAATGTTATGAAACACATTTTTTTATATTCCTTGTGAACTCTTTCTCATGCCTTAAAGTTATTTTTCAAAACATTTGATGTATCTCAAGTTCTCATTTAAATTGTTTCCCTTATTTCCCTTACTGGGCCTTCTGCTCACCCTTTCCTATGATGTATACTCCCAGGTTATTAGATGCTATAATGAACTTAGGGTGAAAAAATTAAGAATCATTTCAAGTGTTTAAGAATAATGTTTTATGTTTCCATGTATTAAGTTCCTGGTTTCCAAGACACTAGACCTTAAAGATCCCCGGTTTTTCTTAATGTAATGAAAGTTTATGTGATAAAATGGTGGGATGCTATAGTTTGTATCAAAGGATGGTTTAGTTATTTATGGAAATTAGGATATGAAATCTTTAGGAAGAAACCTATAGAAAAGTATAAATATAAGAAATATTCCTGGTATTTTGGTGAGTGTTGAGTAAGTGGTTTATCAAGGAAACCCATCCCTGTCTGGATACAAGTAGGTAGAATTGGCTCTGGCACAGATGTATATAGGGGTAAAACCCAGAAACACCGCTTGATCTTGACTCGTACGGGAACAGGTACACAACAAAGGGCCTTGCTGCACTCTTGGTTACGACACTCCCGAGGGATATTCTTTGGTAAATTCAAAAGTTTAGTATGAACCATTATTAAAGGAACAAAGATAAAATAAAATAAATATTCACATAAGTAGATATGATCATGGATAACCTAGATTGGAACCTAGGGGATCAGAAGTTAGGATATACATTTCCTCTACAACTTTATCCTTCTATGCTTAATGTTTTCTTTTAAGGATTATTGGATAAGTATTTAAGCCCATAATTATGCTTTCTTTTCTTAGTTAATGGTAGGAAATAAAAGAACATGTCCCAACAAACAATGTGATAGGAAATGTGACGATTGCCCTATTAATGTGATAGAGATGATGAGAGATCAAGTTGAACATATTGTTATTATGCCAAAACAGCTATCAAAAATCACAATTAACAATTGGTACCTAGTTGAATGCCCACATTCATCAAGGAAGAAGAAGCTAAAGTCTCAAGGATGTTCATCTGATAATGTTGATAAGGGAAAGGAGACCCAATTTCCTTTGTGAAAAATGTGTGGAAAGGGGAACCAAGGAGAATGTCACAAAGGAACTGGGAGATTTTTTAAGTGTGGGGTGATAGGGAATAAAATATCCAATTGCTTCAAATAAATGGATAACATGATGAATAGAGATAAGGTTCGATCTAATGTACCTTATACTTTTCAATGTCATAAATATGGAGAAGTTGGAAATTATCCAAGGCAGTGCTCTCTTGGAAGGGATGAGAATCATGATGAGAATCAACAATCTTCAAGGACAAGGGAAAAATGCAAGTCCTATGCTGAGATGGATCATTATGACTAAAGTACATCCAACTCCTTTGCAATAGTTGTCTATGTCATGTTGTATGTTAGTTCGTTCTCTATGATCATATCTTTAATGTTTTCTAAGAACATTGAGTCACAACCTAAGATGGTTTTATATCATTAAAGAATCCATTTGTTGTTATGTACCACATGTTGATGTTGTGAAGCTATTCTTCCTGAAAAAAAAGATGATTATGGGATTAAAAGATGATTATTAGTATGGAAGACGTTCATATAATTGAGGTAAATAGATTAATATAGTATTTTCAATGAGGAGTAAAGTTTGACTTATATTTTGAAGAATCGATGAATTTAAGGTAAACATATAGTAATTTAGGAAATGATTAACCTATCTTGGGGAAAATATGATTAGGTTAGTTACTTTTGTTATAAGATATTAGGAGTGGTTGATGTTGTTTGGTGGTGTAAAATAATGTTTATCTTGGAAGACTATGTTATCAAATCCTTCTTATATTTGGGTTTCAATCTTAGTTTGGTTTATTTTTCTAAATTGTAAGGATAGTTATTTATGGAATGGTCTATGATGAACTTTGGGTAGTACCGTGGAACTTTTAAGATTTAAAGTAGTTTCCCTTCCTATGGGGTTATTTTTTTTTTGAAGAGTTGTTTTATCTTACCCTTTCTTTTTTTGGGATAATGTTTAAAGATAGAAGAAATAGATAGTTAAAATTTTGTAGATTATGTAATTCTCTAGAAGATGATTCTTCTACTTTTGATGAGACCAAGTGTTTTTGAATGCTCATCGTTTGGAGAGAATATTTGTTTTGGTAAAAACATATTAAAGGATGAAACTCTACTTGGAGGTAAATATATTTCCTTATGTTTTTATGTAGTAAATTAATTCCTCAAAATTATGAAAAGGAACATAAAACAAAAATGTTTTTGGTTTACGTTTCCTACTGGGTAATCAATGATTATTTACACACATCATAAGTTTGTGATTTTCTTGTGGTTAACTTTCTCTTAATCATGTTTTCTATCACTCTCCCTCAAAACATGATCCTTTGTTTTCTCCTCTATATCCATGTTTTCTTACATGGAATCCTAGTTTGGGTTTACACGGGTGACCTCTGTACATCACTTTATTTCTTTTAAAGTAATAGTTTTACTGACTCCTTTTCCGATGTGGGACATTCATTGAAATTTACAAGACCAATGTTTTTAAATTGTGGGGACACAATTTCTTATGGGGGGAATATTGTAACAACCTGAAATTTTGAATTAATCTTGTTTCCTAATTTTGTGTGTTATTTTATTTTTTATTCTCAACAAAACTGTTTCATTTGATAACATGAGTATAATTAAATAAGACTGTTGGGTTTCGAATGTTATATGACCATTAGTCAATATGACTGTTGGAAACTAAATGTTGCGATTATGGTCTCTAAATACAAGTGATCTTGGATTATTAATATATAATGAAGATTTGATGGCCTCATCCAGTAGTTTCGATCCAATCGAATACCATCTAACCGAACATGGGAATGAGGTAGCACTACTGGGATTTGATCTTGACCAAACCCAAGTCGAACAACATTTTGTGAAGCTAGAATGGAATCTGCTTCGTGAGAAGTTCAAACTGATATAAATTACTACTCGTGCAATGTTGGTCGAGCCGCCCCAAGATTATTTCACCATAGCACACCTTACTCTTAGGTCCCATGTGGGTGTTATAAGGGGAAATGTAACAACCCTAATAGCCTTGTGTAATTCTTTGACTTAAATAAAAATAGTGATTTCTTCTAATGATGATGTTTGTGAATTTTAAAATGTTCGGATAAATATAGTATGCATATTTTTGATGAATTCAAGAAAAAGGATATTTGAAAATATTTATGTAAAACCTAAATAATGAATGTTGTGTAATTATTTTGAAAAAATGGTCTTCTACCATTATGTTCAGTACAAAATTTATAGTCTAATAAGATCAACATAATTTTTGATGAATAGTAAATTATGAATAGTGATTTTATTCTTAGGATTAGTAATGTCAGCATATGGATTAGTAATCTCACTTAAAGAAAATATTAATATAATCTAGGCACCATGATTATGTAATGTGGTTCAATAAAATATTCAAATAACTGTTTTAGAAATTATTAGTCAAGTATTAGTTTTTTCAGGTGAATAGTGTTTTTTAATTAAAAAGTAAATTAAATAAATTTAGAAACTTATTTTTATAAAATGGATTTCATTTTTGAACTCAGAGCATCAATATTATGTTAAGATAATTTTTTGTGATTTTTCTGAAAAAATGAATTTTCGGTGAAAAGTGTATTTATTTAAAAATTAAAATTAAAAATATTTGGAAAATTATTTTTATAAAATGGTGTTTATTTTTTATTTCAGATCATTGATATTATTTAAAGTTAAATTTTTGGGAGTATTCTGAAAAAGATGAATTTTCAGTGAATAGTAAAAATACAGTTTTAGGGTTTCTGTATGTTTAATGAAATCAAGACTGCATCATGATGATTCCATGAGATATTTTAAGGGATGGTCGACTTTTGAATAGTGATATAAGTTATTAGGTGTCCCATGTGTCCAAAACCATGATGAAATACCACTTTTTTTTGCTAATACCCCCGATGAGGAGTCATTTGGCCATTACTGCCTTGTCCCCTCACTTTCCCTATAAATACCAAGCCATTCTCTCATCCATTACATTCCTAAATCCTCTTCATCTATTTTCATGTCTCCTTACCTCCGAAGGAGTCCTCCCAAGTTTCCCTCAAACCTCCCAAGGTCCCAAATATCACGATTTCAATGTTACTCTTCAAGGTAAGGGATCATTCCTCTCTCTTTCTTTCCAAGTACTCTATTTTATGTCATTTCTTTTATGCTCCATGTTCTTATGTTAGTGATGTTATTTTATATTCATCCAACTTTTATTTTATTTTCATATGATTAGGTACCCCGTCTTTCTCTCATCAATTAGTTTTAAGAATGTTTAAGTGTCACTGATAGGCTGCCGAATTTTTAAGGGATTCTTTCACCCATCTCATTTTCAAAATATATTTTCATGTCAAGTCTTTCAAGTTCCTTTTTATTGTGTTGGGGGATGATCTCTATATATATCATACTGATATTTTATGATCATATGATGTGAGACCCTATTTTATCTCTTCAATTAATTTTTTTGATATTTTAAGTGACGTCATTAGGGTGCCAAATTTTCATAAGAGAAATCTTATTTTTGACTTCCATCAATGTTTTTCATTTCATATGGTATTTCTTTAAAATTTCATTACCATGTTCTTATATCCATTATATTCTTTCCCTATACTATTTTATGGATCATTTATGAGTAGGTGACCCATGTCCCCTCTCTTTTCCATATTTTCTAAAATCCTACAACGTAGCTATAATGCTGCAGAAATTTCATCTCAAAATGTCTCTCTCTTTTTCTCAAATTATTTTATTTTATTAAGTGAATACTCAAAGATCATTCTCATATATGGGTATTCACATATATATCAAAATGTTCTATTTTAATTCTGGTACTTACATACATGAAACATGATTTCCTTTTTTTTGGGGTTTAAAGTGACATAAAGATCATGTCTTTAAAGCAGTTTTTAAAACGTTATGATTATGAAATGAAACCCATTTCTTTTACTATATATGGGTTATTTATGAAATGTTTGATGATGATTTATGTGGCTCACATGATAATAAAGTCAAATATAAAGGTGTGCCCTAATAGCGTTCCAATGCATTGGGTAAATACTTAATCTCTAGAGATGACCATTTTTATCGATGCCTTGGTGAATAACCTTGGTAATTTTAATGAGACCTTTGGGATGGAACTTGGTGAAACATAAATTATTGTCTATGTTAAATGTTGTAGCCACATATTCAAGTTATGAAACACGTTATTTTTATTATGATATCCCTCATGAACTCTTTCTCATGCCTTAAAGATATTTTTCATGACATTGGATGTATCTCATGTTCTCATGTAAAATGTTTCCCTTGATACCCATATTGGGCCTTCTGCTCAACCTTTCCTTTGATGAATGCTACCGGGTTATGAGATAATGCAATGAACTTAGGATGAACATATTAAGAAGCCTTTCAAGTGTTTAATAAGAATTTATTATGTTTCCAAGTAGTAAGTTCTAGCTTTCCAAGACACTAGACCTTAAAGATCATCAGTTTTGTATAATGTAATGGAATTTTATTTGATAAAAAAGAGGGAAGCTATATCAGGGCACACCCGAGTAAGGTCCCAGATGCGTCGCAGTAAACTACATACCCAACGCCCTCCCCGGGTAGCCTAAAGATGGGCGCACTGGTCAACCTCTGTCTCAGCTCCTGAAAGCTCTGCTGGAATCTCTCTGACCACACGAAGGGTTTCCCCTTCTTTGTCAATGATAAAAGCGGTGCTACAACTCTGGTGAAGTCTAGCATAAACCTCCGATAGTACCCAGCCAGACCTAGAAAACTCTGATACACCATCACACTCCTGGGTGTCTCCCAATAAAGTATTGCCTCATTATTCACTGGGTCCACTGCCACTCTAGCCTCCGAGATGACATGTCCCAGGAAATGAACCTCTCGAATCCAGAACCAGATCATCTAGAGCTTACCATAAAGCTGGTTCCCTCAGAGTGTGTCTAGTACTACCCACAAATGGTATGTGTTCTCCTCCTTGGTGGTCTAATAAATCAGTATATCATCGATGAAGTCTTCAACAAAGCGATCGAGGTAAGGCTGAAAGATCCTATTCATAATAATCATGAACACTACTGGAGCATTGTTTACGCTGAAGGACATAACCAAGAACTCGGAGTGGCCATACCAACATATGAAGGCCGTCTTCTGTACATCCTCATCTCGAACTCTGAGCTGGTGATATCTCGAAATGAGGTCTATATCTGAGAACCATCGCGCTCCCTTAAGCTCATCAAAGAGGGTGTCAATCCTCGGGAGTGGGTACTTGTTTTTCACAGTCACCTGATCCAGGCGACGGTAGTCGACACACAGTCGCAAGATCCCATCTGCCTTCTTGGTGAACAAAATCGGAGATTCCTAGAGTGAAACGCTGGGTCAGATAAATCTCTTCCCTTGCAAGTCCTCTAGCTATACTTGTAGCTCACAAAGATCAGCGGGAGCCATCTGATATGCTGGAGTAGATATCGGTGTTGTCCTGGGGTACAGGTCAATATAAAAGTCTACCACTCTATGAGGAGGTAGTCTTGGAACATCATTAGGGAAAAAATCCGCGTACTGATCCACCACAATAGGAAAACTCAGACTCCACACATCAACCGCTCTGAGGATAATACTAGCCAACTGATTTGTGATCGACTGCCCCCTCTTCTGTGTAAGTCCATCATGCGCTGAAATGGCTCCCATTTCACCGGAGAAGGTGAACCAAGTCCCATACTTGTAGATACACCACATATTATTCCTAATACAGTCAATCTAAGAATGAACTGTGGATAACGAGTCCTACCCAAGATGACTTCGTAAGGCCTCGACGCTACTACAAGAAGATCCCAGCCAATGATCTCACCTCGTAGAGTAAGCTAACACTGACGGAACAAGTGCGTAATCATAGAGTTTGCTCCCGTAAGATTCTTTAGCTATAAGGATCGAGCCAACAACTCCTTTAGAATCTTTGAGCTCTGAACAAGGGCAACGACAAAAAAATAATGACCTGCAGATATGTCTATAAGTACTGCAGCAAAGGTGGAGTAGACACAGATAGTACCTCAAATCATCTCAGGTGCACTATGGTCGTAGGCCTCGACTTCCTGAAGCTTATCCCAACTCTGTCCGCCAGCTCCCTGTGGTCGGGGTGGACCTCCTGGTGGTGGTGGTGGTAGGGCCTCAAATTTTCATCCACCATCGGATGCTTGGCCAGCTCCTCTGCCACGTCATCCTACTCCCGAAGAACCACCATGGTCAAACCTATGCCTCCACTTGGGAGGTGCCTCTACTGTCTGATTCTCATCTGAATCGTGGGTCAGGCAGTCTCGAGCCATGTGACTCTTCCTGCCACATGCATAGCACTGCATGCCCCTCGTATGGTTGGCTCTGTTTTATCTGCCCCGCAAAACCGAACATGTATCATGAGGTCACCCACCTGATGGCCTTGTCCACTTGAACCTCTACGTCAACTATTTACTGACGGCTAAAGGAGACTCCACTACGTGTCATTCTATGGTGGGTCTCGCCGCTGGTGACTTCTCAGTGGGAAAACTATCCACTATAAGGGCTCGCTCCAGCACCCCCGCCTGTGTCGGGATGCTGAGGGGAATCGTCGGAGCCCTGATCTCATGCCTGAGTCCCTGATCGAAGGTTCAGGCCCTAAATAATGGGTCCCATAACATATCTGTGAAGTAGCGTGAGCAGTCTCTGAACCTTGCTGAGTACTGAGCTACTGTCATGCTTCCCTATTGTAGATGTAGTAACTCCAGAATCTGCACCGCATGATGGGTTGCTGAAACAAACTCTGAGTGGAAGAGACTCTGAAAGTCTATCCAGAGTAAAGATGGCTCTCCATGAACCTGGAGCATCAGGATCCACCATCTACATACTGATGCGTGCTGGAGACTCGCGACAAGGATCACCATAAGGTCGGTTGGTGTCCCTAGAAATCCGAAAACTCTCACAATAGCCTCCAGCCAATCCTCAACTGCCTGTGGGTCCGTCTCTTCCTAGAACCTGGGCGGCCTCTATCACTGGAAATCGTGAAATGCATTCAGGCGGCATACACTCTCTTCTGCTGGGGCTGGTGGTATCGGTAGACCAACGGATAGTGGTACTGCTGGTACCACCGCTATGATGGGCCCCACACCGAGGCCTCATCGCTCGGTGGGATACAATCTCGTACGTAACATGAAACCCTAGCTGGCTACTTTCGAATGGCCATACTGAAAATATATAGGTGCGCCATGGGTAAAACAGTATACCTGGTGAGATGACACAATGTAATCACAAAGAAAACTTTGTCAAAGGAAACACACACACAATCAGTGTTTTCGTGCACCAATTCAGAGATCAGAAGTCAGAGTCCAATTGTATAGATACATCAGACTCCACGCCAACAACAGTTTCCCTAAACTGATAAACACACCCAAAACACCTAAAACTATTTCTTCACAGAATATAATGATCATAGTCCCGAGTTCTATGCTAGAAAAAACTCATATGATGCCAATTTGTCACGAGCCATCCTCGGGGCCCGTGCCGTGACTACCCCAAGCCCACCTTCCATAGGCCAGGAGCTGGCGACTATCACCAAAGGAGTAATCCTGATATAAGGGAAGGAATTTCCTTTTGATCCTATAACACACACCCAGTATGAACACAAGCAGTAGACGCAACATCTGGAAATAAACACTAAGTAAATTGAATACAAAAGTAAGTGCTGAAAGGAAAGGGGCTGGAAATACAAGCCCAAGAGTAAGGTACTAGTATAGAATTGTAAATAGAAACTACTTATTCTTCCTCCAAAAATCCCACCTAAACGGTGGGTACATATGGCCTCCTCAGCACCCCAGGTTTGTCTGTCCACACTGTGTACATCTCGCCATGGGGTCCACCTCCGGGTACCATCCAGCTCCACATGTCTCTACCTCGATCAGTGACGCCCGTTGTCTGCAACCAACACAATAAAGTGTGGGCATATCCTGTGCTGGGGTGACTATAATGATACTCATTAGGGACCCCGAGAACCCTAAAGGTATTCTAGAAACCATAAATTATAAACCACAAAAGAAAGATACTATCACGAGTATCAACCAACCCTACTTAGGTATATTCCCAAACATATACCTAAGTTATAAATCTCAGTTCAGCTCCAACTCTCGAGCCCAAGAAAAACCCAGTCCACAGAGGAAGTAACGTCAATCACATAGATGATAATGATTTAATGTCAAGACATAGCTCACATAGATATAAATCTTTCGTATAGCGATAGAGATGATCATTTGTAGTCACTGATTAATCAAAGATGTCGAACCCACGTAGGATCCAAGTACAGAAGTCCTCACTACCGAACCCATGTAGGATCCAAGTATAGTAGTTATCACTGCTGAACCCACATAGGATCCAAGTATAGTAGTCATCGCTACCAAACCCAGGTATGATCCCATTACAGTAGTCATCGCTACCAAGCTCACGTAGGATCCCAATACAGTAGTCGTCAAAGTCGCAGTCGCAGCCAGCTCTAGGGTTCCCGCACACATCACCCTTGATTCTGGGAGGGTCCGCTCCTCAAGAAAAGGGTTCGATACATAAACTTCTAGGAAGTTTATATTTTATGTATCCTTAAGTTTTGTCTCATCAAAAGGAACCCAACCCGACAGACGGTGCGTCAATCGGACGCTCAGTCTGAGAGTTATTGGCTTTTCCGTTCTAGGGTTCGGTTAGAATTGTGATCGTTCCAAACCTGGATGTTTTCCAAATTTGTCTAGAACAAAATTAGATTTTGAAAAAATTACCGCCTCATCACGAGTATCCATGTCCCGTATATGGTACGTCGATCGGACGTACGGTCTAGAAGTTATTCGCATTTAAGTGAAACGGGCCCGGCTCGTCAAGCCCAGTGGGCTGGCGGGTCGGATTGACCCGGTTTTTTGGGTCCGACCTAGTTGGGGGTCATCCCGGCCCACCCAGGGACCAAGACAGGTGGGTCTGACCCGTTTGGGGATTCAGCCCAGCCCGGTGGAGAGTGACCCACCTAGGGACCCGGCCCGTCGGGTCCGACCCGTTTGGGGGGTTGTCCTGACCTTGTGGAGCACGGCCCACCCGAGGACCCAACCCGAATTGTGGGACGGTTCGGATCGCCCGATAGAGTCGAGCAGTGCCGCCCCTCCCTACTTCATGGCTAGACAAAGCTGGCCGGTTTTCTTAGGCGTGACCGGCCCGCACAGCGGCCCGCTGTTCTCCTACATGGCACCAAGCGGCGCAGTGTTTTCTATCACTCAACCGATAGGTGGCCGGGCAGTTCCCCCGCTGAAGCAGGCCACCTAGCTTAGGGCGTGGTTCCTCCACAGAGTGGTTCCAAGAGGTGTCGCGGTCATCTTCCAGGCCATCCATAGCCTTCCGGTTCATCCATCAAGCGGGCCGCACCTCCTTCACATAGCACATGCAGGTGCTGCAGTTCACCAGCTCGACCAGCTAGGGTCGGCCGGTTCAGTTCGTCCGTGCGACCCGCGGATATAGGCTGCAGTTTCCTCCATGTGGCCAGCGCGCGGCCACCCAAATATACAAATATTGTAGGGTCTTCAAGTCTTGTTTATTCACCCCACACCCTTCGCATTAGGTGATAACAAATGGCCGATGAAAAACCAAGGTACTCAACGAAGAACGAGGTACAATTTTATTCAAATAAAATTGTTCAAAACCCCCTACCTCGTTTTTCGTTCATAGACGAATTTTTAGGGTGGCTGCGTCAATTCATTGACGTCGTTGAAGAAGGAGATGAGGATGGAATGTCGTCGGCATTCCGTACGGGCAGCTCCTTTTTTTGGTTTAGCCAAAGTTTGAATGAGAAGTTCGTTATTGTTCGGTGGTTCTTCATTGGAAGGATGAATCTCTCCTCTCTCTAGCCTTTCAAAATTATTATACCTACCCTAAATGAAATAGAGGTGATCTCTATTAATCATTTCACACAACAACACATGGTTGTGTTTAATTAAATGAGGCGACTCATTTAATTAATTCTTAGGATTGGTTCAAATTCAAATCTTAGAGGAAGTAGAGAGTCCCAATTAATGTGGGGAGGTGTCAAATTAAATAAGCGGTGTTAATGGGGGTTTTAAAGGGAGTTTAGGGGAGACAAAAAGTTTGAGTTCGTGTGGGCCCCACCACACATTATCCTCTCATGAGAGGTTATGTAGGGGTGGGCCCAACCGCCAACCTCCCTTTGGAGATAAAAAACTACCAACTAAATAAAATTATGTATCACATCAATTTTATTTAATTTATTATGAAACCCCAAAATTAACATCCACTCTGTATAAAACACAACTGCAGTAAAGGTCCTTTTAAGTGAATATCGACGCTACGACTTCATTAGTGTCCTCGAATTTCAATTCTGAGAACCAGTTCAAAAGATAGAAAAACCCGCACTTACATTTACTTAATGTACTTGAAAACAACATCAAAAATTGATTCCGAGCACACTGTGCCTCAGAATCAGGCACCGCTAAAAAATACAGACTCGTAAAATTCCAAATAATTTGAGAAAAAAAATTTCCTTGAAATTTCTAGTTCTTTACAACATCATAGTCCTTACATAAATCAGTAGTTAAAATATAATCTCTTCAACTAATATTTTCATTATGTTCTTCTCTTCTTGTATAGATAAGAACATGGGTGAAACATTTCTTCGAAATACCCAAAGAAATTTTTTTAATAATGCTTTCATAGAAGAATCGTCACATAACCACATTATAACCTTGAATATATCAATAAAACATATAAAAATAATAGTAATATATTTATTTTAATTAATATTAATTCTTTCAAAAAATTTACAATACCATTCTAATAAAGTATCTTTAACATTTTTAGTTATTTAATGAGTTATATCTATAATTTTCCATATTTTATATGTTTTTACTCTTTTAGAAACATGATTAAATTAATTTACATCAAGTCCAAATTGTAAAGTCTTTATGGAATGTCCATTACACTCAAAGGATTTAAAACTAACATGTTTCTAATTATATTATGTTAATTTTGTAGGTTTATATTCATTAATAAAAATTTTCAAGATATGGTATCCTATGCTAATAAAAAAATTTGACATCTAATTTTTCTCAAGGAATAATCTGCACTATATAATAAAGTATCATGTAGATAAGAGTTATAATCCATCATAATTAATAATTCACTTGAAAATAATTTATGATTGAAAAATAGTATGTTAATCTATCATATCTATTTTAGTCCCACATAATGATTGAAATATGGGGGTATATATCCATTTTACAAATTAAAACAATCTCAAAAAAATAAATTCATAACTAAATAAAAATAATGTAATGAAGTGATAATTTAAGAAAAAATTATAAAAATTTCATTCAATATTGGTTAATTGAGTGTTCACTGCTGAAATAAAAATAATGAAATTATGAAATTATTTGTAGTATAAAAAATGATCTATGGATGAAAATAAAATAACAAGAAAACATTATTTTATGGTGGAGTTGGAAAATATTGAAATGTGAATCCCTGCATCAAATATTCTAGGGTTGAAGGGAATTTATTATTTCTCCCTTGATAATTAATAAAAACATGAAATATTTCTCTCAATATTATTTCTTGGATCCCCCTATTCAACATCAATAGTTACAAGAAACATGTACCTCACCATTGTTGTAGTGACCGCCCATTTAGAAGGTAATAATGAGGGAGAAGTTTTCTTGGTGTAAACTAATTGTAAATATTATACACAATATCCTATAATAATTTTTACAAATTTAGAAGATATATTGGAATATTATAGAATATAAGATCCTAAGATATTGATAAATAATTATTTTTAGCTCATTAGAAAACCATGAGAATGGAGTGAAAACACTAGAGATTCACCAATGGTGTGTCAATTATTGGATCATTGATTGAGAAATCCGTCCAATTGCCCGATAGTTTATATTTACTTTCTTTGAAATTCCTTGGAATATTCTAGAATCAATCCCCATCAAAAAGGCTTAACAATGTGTAATTAAATTTGGTTGGACCTTATAAAAATAAGAACTATTACCATAAAATTTAATTCCATTAAATGACTAGAACAAGTCACAATATTGATGGTGGGATTTAGAAAACATAAAACATATACCAACATTACATCAGTAGGCTAGTTGATACCACTGGCCAATCAGTGGTGTAGCTAAATGTTCATGGTTAAACCTAGTTTACCCCCACTAATTTATTGGTTTGGTACTGGTAGGATGGTGTTACTCCCGGTTCAATGTTTGGTTTTTATTCTCGAAACCAACTTGACAATGGCCTATATCCATGGGATGGTCCTCTATAAAGTTGTTCACCCTCAACCATGTCCTTCTGATATTCCTTTTCAAATCATTAATGATTCGTCAAGATCCATCCCATGATCTGAAATCATAGTAAATGACAGATTAACTATTCCACAAGATTCATAAATGATCCTCCACACATCCTCAAGATGCCTCTATTTACTATTTTATGACTTCACTAAGTCCATATATATTATCACAAATTGTGAAAATATTATGATTAAAATTCACTTATTCAATACAATTATAAAAATAATTGGCAATATTTGAAAATGGAAAATTAATAATTTAGTGAGGCGGGTATAAAACAATATTCTTTACATAATCTTCATTATAATCATCATCATGTGAATCTCAATGAGGCTCTATACTTCATTTATTTCATGTTTTTTGGACTCAACAGTATTCACATTGAAATTAACAATTATTAGTAATTGGTTTTTATAATTATAATATTTCCCACTCCTTATATCACCACAATAGTCTTATCATTAGAAAAATCAATACAATTTTCATGGAATAAATTATTAACATGGTTACTCTTTACTTGAGCCATAAATTTAAATAAAAAAATGGTTACGTATATTACCTTATAAATGTACTTATGGAAACCTATTATAAATGATGATATTACTCATAATTAATGTGTGTACACTAAAATATAAATATCTAAACTTCAATATAGGCTATCCATTTTTTTTCTACTACTCCTCTACCCTGAGAAAATTCAAATCACACGTAGTGGTTCATAAATAGAATTTGAATTAACCAATACACATCCCTTAGGTGTGTCAAACTATGTGTATATATCGGCCTATTTTTACACACTCAATGATGATTGAGTTAATTCCCAACACACTCTTTTATTGCATAATTGACATTAGGTACATATAATCCACATTCTATATCCACTTTTAGTATCCAAGATGGGATTCTATTTTAGGGGTAAGAACAAAATATCAATGTCACCAAAACAATAGGATGTTTTATTATACATACATAAAACCCTTAGTGTTTTCAATAATGTTCTCTAATCATAATCCTCAAAAAAATAATTTATTAAATACTTCCTCAAAAATTCTTAATGATTTTATCTATGCCATTTAAATTATGATCAAACTTGACTTATCGACACATAAAATCTCCAAAATTATCTTTAACTCATAACATATTAAGATATATATGTATCAAAACCTTAATTTTATATGGACTATGATAGACCAATGCCCACTCACATAGAATCTTGTTCAAATATACAGATTATTTACATTCCAAATTAGACATAAATTTCAGAGACCCAATTTTAACTATAAAAAATTATTGAATCAAAAAAATAATATCTCATACATTTAAAGAACCATTAAATTTTATAGTTTTACAGATTTATGAAAAATATTTATCAAATAAATCCTATATATTTAACATAAAATTTAATTTTTTACACAATATAGAAAAGACATTAATCAATAATTACCCTTAAACAACCCATATATATTCTCCTCAAAATTTATTTTTAGTGATATCAAGATAAAAACATTCCAGGAAGATCACATTAAAATAATGGAAATGAAACCATAATTTATCCACATAAAAATTGAAATTGAAAAAGATCACATTTATAATAGTTACTAGTTCCTTAGTTATGAAATTAATAATTTTGGAAGAGTAAATATTTGACCTTTTCCAAGAGATCATGATCTTATACGTCATGAACAATCCTTCAAGGACACTTGTCTTAGGAATATTTATTATTGGAAGGAAAACATCAAAACACCTAATCTAGTTTTATCATGAGATCTATCGATTCATGGGAGATATATCTATATTGATCCCACCCATCACTAATTAATTATAGAGAATTATTTATGTTAATGAATAAATAAACTATAAAATACATAACAAATTATCCTTAGTAAGAAATAAATATCCATATTTACATAATAACTATTCCGTTTTTCAATAAATCTATAATCAATAAATTTAATAACATTTTATATAAGAATCACTAAAAATATACCTATATAGAGAAAGGGGTACATGGTTAAGTCAATAATTTCAAAACCTAATCTATGTATGACATCATTGTGAACATCCTTTAATCATAGGAATAGAAAACATGGTGTTTACAAAGGAAATTCATTGACTAAAATGTCATGACTATTAATATTGGATGATTAGGAAAGAGAAAAGATGTGGTGGATAATTTATTTGATTGAAAAGAATATTAAATAAATGATACATATAAATAATTTGTATGGTATCATGTTAATATTTTACTCAATCAATCATAATGTATTTGAAATAAAAACAAGAAAGATCTACATTTTTTCAGAGTTCTAAAAAATAACTTTGTAAATGTAAGAACCCAGTTTTTTCTGTGAAAGTCTTTGGAATATTTTTGATGATATTCCAGAGTAGTGCCTTCATACGGCATGCGATTCCGAGCCCTGGAGTGTCGAGAATTAAATATTCTATGTGTTCATACTAGAAATGCTAAATAAATGTTATAACTCCTAAACGGAGTTCTGTATCAGAGATTCGGGTGTACGTATGGGTCCAAAATGGGTTTTTTACCCTAGGAATGACATAAAACTTTTCGGCACAGGATCGTTGTACCCCTCGCCCGCTTCGGGAATCTTAAACGGATTAAATTAATTAATTAATTCGTTTATTGGAGAAACACTAGTATCTCCTAAACAGAGGCTCGTATTGGATAACCGAGAGCACCGTTGAGTTCAGAGCGTGCCTTTTACCCTAGGAGGGGTATACGTTTCGCGGGCGCGGGCCATTTGTGAAAAATGGCACTAGGGGCGTTTTCGTAATTTAGCGGCTTCAGACGTTAAATTTTATAACTTTTGAACAGGGACTTGGATTAAAATTCAGAGACCGCCGTTGTGCTCAGTAGGTGGTGTTTACCATAGGGGAGGCTTAACCTCGACCCCGTCGGGAGTTTCAGATGCGGGTCTTTTCGGGGGTTATAAATTAATTGAATTGTTAATTAATTTTTATTTAAACCCTCCCCCTTCCCTTCTCCCTTAAACCCCTGGAAAAACCACTCCCCCGTCCTCCTCCATCTCTGGAGAGGCATCTCCGTCGAGGAAGCTCCAGCAAGGCGGCGGATCGCGGTGAAGCTCCGGGCAACGCCCACGAGGTAGGAGGATTCGTCGTTTTCATTATCTTTCCCGCACCTATTTTTGAGCCCATATATTTGTATCGAAACTCTGTCGGATTATTGAGAAAACACCTTGGTTTCTTAGTAGAGTTTTTTATCTCTCCAATTCATTTTTCGGAATCAAAATCGGAGTTCGGAGGTGTTCGCAATCGTTCGCCGAAGTTTGCGGGAATTTCAGGTTGCTCCGGCGGTTGCCGGCCGTTTGGGTGTTCCGGTGGTCCGAGGCACGACGGATGGGGCTTCGGCGGCGGTCGGAGTGGGTTCTCAGTAGCAGGGCAGCGGGGATGGAGGCGGCTATGGACGGTGCCGGTCGGCGGGGTCCCGGGCGGTGCCGGGGTAGCGCGAAGAGGAGGAGGGGCCGCGGGGTGCACGACCCCGCGTGCGGCGACCGCGACCCGCGTAACGCGGGTCGCTGCGGAGGAAAAAGGGACCGGCCGTCAAGAACAATTGATGGAGACAGGCTGTGGGCAGCTGGCCGCGGTGGACCGAACCGGACCCGCGGCCGGGCCGCTGGCCGGCTGTGGGCGGACCGGCCGGACCGGGCCGGTCCGGCCCAAGGGTGTTTCCCCCTTTAGAAATTTCCGATGCCCGTAGCTTTCTCTACGGGCGTCCTTTTTGCACGTCATCAGTGGCAGCGCAGACCTTGTGTCGTGGGGAACATTTTGAGATGGTTTCGGGAATTTTTAATTCCCGAATCGAGGGGCCACGGAGGCGCGACGCGTCTTTAAGTGGTTTGTCATTTTCCAGGGGAACTTGTCTTGGACGGCGCAGACGCGTCCGACGTCCAATTTAAACGCAGTCAGTGGTGCTGGAACCCTGGCATCGAGGCGAAGGTGTCCAGGCCAGTTTCGAGCATTGAGGCCGAAGTTGAGGTGCGGGCCCCACGGCCCGTCTTTTGAGCTGCGTGCAGCTTTTAGAGACTTTTTCCTCGGACGTCCGTTGGGGGCGTGCAAGCAGTTGAGGTTGGGTGCTTTTCTGAGGGTATCGCGTTGGTGCAGTCGGCCCATTGTAATTTGGCATGATGGTGTGGGGCCCGTGAGGGCCGTTTCTAGAGTTGACGGTGATTTTCCAGCTTTATCACCGGGCGACCGTTTTGGACAAGTGAATAGTTCATTTCGTGTACTTTTTTGAGAGGATCGCAACCGTGCGATCTGTTCGTTGTGTTTCGGGACCGGGATGTGGGTCCCACATGGCACCGCTCATGTGCGGTGTGCCGGGTTGCACCTTTTTCTCCGGATATTCATTGCACTCATGTGAGTAGTGCTTTTGACATGTTTTCTCAAGGGGATCACAATGGTGCGATGCGCCCGACTGTTTTCGAGGCCAAGGCTCGGGATCACGGGACGACGTTCGAACGTGAGGCAGTGTTGGTGAATTTTCCATCGTATATCCGTTGGAAGGGAGTATGTAGTCGATCTCTAGTGTTTTTCCACAAGGAATACGATGGTGTGATTTCTTCAGATGAGCGGTGCCTCTTATGCGATCTTATTAAATATGGAAGCATGGAAAGGTGCTCCAATGGTGGTTCGCCCTACCTTGTTTGTAGTAGACCCTTGGCGTGTGGTCGCACACTCTTGGGAGAGCGATAAATGATTTAGAAGATGTGGTTGGCCGTGCCTGGGCCTTTGAGGTGGAGTTGTTACGTCACGCCTTCACGTTGGCGATGGGTTCCATGTGCACGATAGCCTTTGGGCTAGGACGAGGTATACTCTGGGAGTATACGGGAGCTCTTGGAGGTACGTGTGGTTCGTACCTGAGAAGTTTGTGTGCTTGGTTGGGGTTGACTTGGGGCCACAGATAGTATGGGCCCCATGTGTGTGTCGTGTTCTACTTTGCGTACTTTGACCTCTCGCGACGTATAGGGTCCCTCTATGATCGTTTGTTTGACCAGCAGGGTTGAGTGGTCTCCCCCTGGTTTCCTTCTCGATGGATCGACCAATGACAATGCCTGTGACACCCAGTGATGGAGCAGGCGCTGAACTTATTTTGGGTGAGTTGATCTGGAGTTGGGTGGTTGCGCGATTCCCACTCCGTGTTTGGTTGGCCAGTGTTGTACCCTCCAGTAGAGATGGCTAGAGCAGTTCTGAGTTCTACCCTCTAGAGGGGTTGGGTAGTGGGTTACTCATCAACTTCTTTGGGCTTACCCTCCAGCAGGGCTGGGCAGTGGGTTGCTCACTGACTTCTAGGGTTTACCCTCTAGTAGAGACTGGGCAGTGGGTCACCAAATGCTATTTGGGTCTACCCTCTAGTAGAGACTGGGCAGTGGGTCACCCAACGACCTCTTAGGGTCTACCCTCGAGCGGGGCTGGGCAGTGGGTCGCCCGTCATCTAGTTCCAGGTCTACCCTCCAGTACGGCTGGGCAGTGGGTCGCTTAATGATGTGTTATGGTCTACCCTCCAACGGGGCTGGGTAGTGGGTCGCCTGATGACGTCTTATGGTTTACCGTCCAGCAGGGCGGGGCAGTGGGTCACCCAGTATCTTATTATGGTCTGCCCTCCAGCGGGGCTGGGCAGTGGGTCGCTGGATGATGTATTATGGTTTACCCTCCAGCAGGGCTGGGCAGTGGGTCACCTGATAACTTGTTATGAATTACCCTCCAGCAGGGCTGGGTAGTGGGACACCTATTGGCATTCCAGGCTCAGTCCATTCTACTAGGCTAGCCTGTGGCTATCCTCCGTGATTACCGGAGAAGGACCCTTGGTTATACGTGTCAGTGTTGCGATGACTTGACTTTGAAAAGACCTCTCGACTACGGGGCAGTGACGAGGCAAGGTTTGACTTAACCCGGTACTCTCAAGTACGAGGGTCACTTTCCCCTCCGAGACGCGTTCTTGCAATGCGATCCAAAACCGTGCAGGTGAGTCAGTGCCGCCAAAAGCGGATAGTGTCGAAGTGCGGTGATTGAGCCTCTTGTCTTGCGGTTCGAGGAAGATGTGCGGGATGTTGGGCATCGATGATGGTGTTTCATTTGGGAATTTTGGCGACTCATTTTGATGGGCTGAGCTATGGCATGGAGATCCCCTTACGACATGGTTCGGGCTTCTCGACAGAGCATATGGATTTGTATATACCATCTTCCTACACCCACTTCTTGGGTTTGGGTTCTCTCCTTCTAGGAGAGGCAAAGACACGTGGGGTATTCCACGTGATTTCTGTGTCTAGCTTCTCGTGGTTAGACGAGTCTACTCTCCAGCTATAGGTAGCGAAGACTCGACGAGAAGTTCATCTTCTCACCATTTCCAGCTTCTTGTGTCTGGACGAGTCTACTTCCTTTCTTTTGTTGGGTTGAGATGGACTCTCTACTGGTATTTTATTTCACGTTCAGTTGTAGTCCTCTACTTTTTCTGTTCGCTCTACTGCTCACCCTTCGTTACCTCCTTTGTTACTCCCTCGAGCCTTAGGGGTATCCTACTGAGTATTTTTATACTCAACCCTGCTTGGGCTTTGCCCGCACTTGGTGTGACCTTGCAGATGACAGACATGTGAAGCGTGACTTTAGTGGAGCATAGGAGCATGGGAGATTGGACCGCGTGCGGTGGTCGTGGTCGGGTTCCAGGTGGGAGACCCGTCTGCTATTTCTTTTTGTTTACCTGTTGCCGGGTTGTGGCACTTTTTCGTTGGGCGTGCATTTTTCCCCTTTTCTTTTCAGCTTTTACTTTGTACTGTTTAGAGGTCGATGCACATCTGTGGTTTATATTTATAGCAGTTGTTCTTTTTACTCTTCTTGATCTTTATTTTACTTTGCACTTTTTCATTGAGTTTGATGCGTGTGGGTGTACAGGTGCTTAGGTAAAGGCCTCTCCGAGTTATTGTGCCTTCGGCGGTGGTCGCCAGCCCCTGGCCTATGGAGGCGGGCATTGGGTAGTTTCGGATCGAGCCCGGGTAGGGTCGGGTCGTGACAAAGTGGTATCAAAGGTGGTTCATTCCTTGGGACATTGTGCGGACGTCCCTAAATGAAGAATTGGTTGGGATTTAGGGAAACAAAGTTAACGTGTCTCGAGAGCGGCTCCCAGGCCAGGGAGTCCAGTGATGGTGCGGCGACTGACGTATCCATTCACCAGGACCTTGATAACCCGCTTGTCGACTCGGCATGCTGAGACACTTTTTGTAGGGAAAATTTGTTTGTGAATCACATAGGACTGAGTCTTTGACTGTCCTTCTTGATTCAGCTCCCCATTGTTGCTATTGACATATACATATATGCTCATCTAACTGCGACACTCCTTGTTAATTTTCAGGATGTCTCCACGAGGACAGCCAACCAGGATACCAGCTTTGTTTCATGACGATGACCCTATGAGCTACGAGGCCACAGTCCAGGACCCATCATGCGAGCCCCTTTCTCCGGGTGGGCCGGAAGCAGCACCCCCACCTGTTGAGCAGCCGGCAGTTTCAGCATAGCAGGCAGAGTTTGAGCACAGGTTGAGCACGCTCTGTGAGTTCCAGCGGTAGAGACTGCTGAGGTTCAGTGGTGAGCCAGACCCTCAGGCAGTACAGGCTTGGCTCGAGACAGTGGTTTGCCTTTTCAGACTTGTGCAGACACCGATAGATCAAGGAGTGGCTTTGTCAGCCACCCTTTTTCGTGGAGCAACTGGGCGTTGGTGGAGTCTGGTGACTCAGTTTTTGGATGAGTCATCACTTTCGTGGGGCGACTTTCAGTTGTTGTTACTGAGGAGCTTTTCCCATCCTTCTTGCGCTCCATTCGGATTCATGAGCTCGTGTAGTTTTAGTAGGGAGGGATGACAGTGGCCGAGTACGTGTCTAGTTTCGGAGATCGTGCACGCTTTTACCTTGAATTGGTCCATGACGAAGACTTCCGAGTGTGGGAGTTCGAGTAGGGTCTCCGCAGAGAGATTCATGCTGACCTAGTACCCTTGGGCATTTCCACTTATGCCGTGGTGCTAGAGAAGGCATTGGTGACAAAGATCTTCCTGTCATGTTTTGCGGTTGGCAGTTGCAGTGGGCGCGACGGAGCCAGGACGTCTGCTGTAGCTAGCAGGCTCCGGAGGACAGGACCTCAATGTAGGTGGCCTTCCCACTTTCGGTTTCAGAGACATGGTTGTATACCACTATGGAGAAAAGGAACAGGGCCTCATCCGAGGATTCCCTTCCGTGAGTGGATCTCGGGCCGTGGTAGTACACCACATTGGCGCCGGAGGGCACTAGGGCAGCCCAGAGAGCACCGGTGCTATGCTTGGGATGGTCGAGGTCACTTGGCATGAGACTGCCCGACCCGAGTTGCTGAGAGCTTCGGGCAGGCAGCAGGCGCACCACCACGGCAGAGGCAGTGCCGTGATCGGAGTAGTGGCCAGAGATCTGGTGCTAGCAGAGGAGTGGGAGGAGCTGGAGGTGGGGGATGACGTTACAAGATCTCCCCATCACCACTAGGCAGTCCACATCAGGCTTCGGGAGTTGACGGTTAGGACCACGGGTAGCCGCGATCTTTGGATGTCTACGATCCTTCAGAGCATGGGATGGTGAGAGGTACCCCTTGCGACTCTTCTACTTGTTGCAGTAGAATTGTTAGACTCTGCCTGCGAAATTCTTTACTCCTTGCTCCCTGCTTGAGGTGTTACCAGGGTGACGCAGGGCGTCGGTGTAACCCTATGTCGGTAAGGTAAAAGGTGTAGGACCTTTTTCTATTTAGTCGATGGCGTCGACTCTATCGCTCCCCCAGCATGTAAGAGAGTCTTGGTTGAGAGACATCGACTGTGAAATGTTGCATGATTAGATATCCTTGGTTGTTTCACCATGTGGATATTCTGAAGTAGGGAATCACCGGGTCTTGTTCTAGGTGTGGGTGGTGATTCCAGTCGCGGCGTGTGACGTAAGTGTTTGGTCGGGGAGGTGAGCTACCCCCGAGAGCCTTCGGGTGATTTGAGACAGTGCAAAGGGATGGTGAGGTTCCCTACCACCTTGCCCTAACCCCAAAGTCTAGTGTGAGTTCACGACATCGGCAAGGGCCAACCTTGCGTGAACAGATCAATCCTTTGGTCTGTGTATGGAGGCATAGAGCTGTGCGTGTGTTCTTCTGGGTATGGGAAAACCAGGTGTGGGCTTAGTACCCTATATCTCTCCATAGTTTTACTTTTTAGGGACAAAAAGCTAGAATGAGGGAATGATGTAAGAACCTGGGTTTTTCTGTGAAAGACTTTGGAATATTCTTGGTGATATTCCAGAGCAGCTCCTTCAGACGGCGTGCGATTCCGAGCCCCGGAGTGGCCGGAATTAAATTTTCAGTGCGTTCACACTGGAAATGCTGAATAAATGGGATACCTCCAAAACTGAGTTCCGGATCAGAGATCTGAGTGTACGGATGGGTCCAGAATGGGTTGTTTACCCTTGGAACGACATAAAACTTGTCGCCACGGGATGTTTGGACCCCTCGCCCGCTTCTGGAACATTAAACGGATTAAATAAATTAATTAATTCGTTTAATGGAGAAATTATAGTATCTCTTCAATGGTGGCTTGGATTTGAAAACCGAGAGCACCATTGAGTTCGGAGCGTGCTGTATACCCTCTGAGAGGTATAAGTTTTGCGGGCGCGACCGTTGGTGAAAAATGGCCCTAGGGGCATTTTCGTAATTTAGCAGCTTTGAACACTAAATTTTATAACCTTTGAATGGGGCCTCCAATTATAATTCTGAGACCTCTGTTGTGCTCGGGAGGTGGTGTTTACCCTAGGGGAGGCTTAACCTCGACCCCGTCGGGAGTTTCGGATGCGGGTCTTTCCGGGGGTTTTAAATTAATTAAATTGTTAATTAATTTTTATTTAAACCCTCCAACTTCCCTTCTCCCTTAAACCCCTGGCGAAACCTCTCCCCTCTCCTCCTCAATCTCCAGCGAGGCGTCTCCGGTGAGGCAGCTCCGGCAAGGCGGCGGATCACGGTGAAGCTCCAGGCAACGCCCACGAGGTAGGACGATTCGTCATTTTCATTTTCATTCCCGCACCTATTTTTGAGCCCAAATATTTGTGTTGAAAATCAGTCAGATAATCGAGAAAACCCCATGGTTGCATAGTAGAGTTTTTTATCTCTCCAATTCATTTTTCGGAATCAAAATCGGAGTTCGGAGTCGTTCACAATCGTTCGCCGAAGTTTGTGGGAATTTCGGGTTGCTCTGGTGGTTCCCGGCCGGTTTGGGTGTTCCGGCGGTCCGAGGCGCGGTGGAAGGGGCTTAGGTGGCAGTCGGAATGGGTTCTCGGCAATGAACGGCGGCGGTCGGTGGGGTCTCGGGCGGCACCGACGTAGCGTGAAGAGGAGGAGGGGCTGCGGGGTGCGCGACCTCGCGTGCGGCGACCGCGACCCGCATAAAACTGGTCGCTACGGAGGAAAAAGGGAGCGGCCGTCAAGGCCGATCGTGGAAACAGGCCGTGGCCAGCTGACCGCGGTGAACCGAATGGGACCCACAGCCGGGCCGCGGGCCGGCTATGGGCGGACCGGGCCGGTCCGGTCCAAGGGTGTTTCCCCCTTTCGAAATTTTCGACGCCCGTAGCTTTCGCTACGGGTGTCCGTTTTGCATGCCGTCAGCGGAAACGCGGACCTTATGTCGAAGGGAATGTTTTGCAATGGTTTTGGGAATTATTAATTTCTGAAACAAGGGTCCACGGAGGCACGACGCGTCTTTAAGTGGTTTATCGTTTTCCGGGGGAACATGTCTTGGACGGCGCAGACGCGTCAGACATCCGATTTAAACAGAGTCAGTGGTGTTGGAACCCTGGCATCGAGGAGAAGGTTTCCAGGGCAATTTCGGGCGTTGAGGCCGAAGTTGTGGCGTGGGCCCCACGGCCTGTCTTTCGAGCTGCGTGTATCTTTTAGCGACTTTTTTCTCAGACGTTCGTTCGAGGAGTGTGAGCAATCGATGTTGGGTGTTTTTTAGAGGGCATCGCGTTGGCGCAGTCGGCCCACTGTAATTCAGAAAGATGGTGCGGGGCCGTGAGGGCCTTTTTGGGAGTTGATGGTGATTTTCTAGCTTTATCATCGGGCTACCATTTTAGACAGGTGAATAGTCCATTTCGTGTACTTTTTCGAGAGGATCGTAACGGCGCGATCCGTTCGTTGAGTTTCAGGACTAGGATGCGGGTCCCACGTGGCACCGCTTGTGTGCGATTCACCGCGTTGTACCTTTTTCTCCGGATATTCATTGAACTCATGTGAGTAGTACTTTTGATGTGTTTTCCTGAGGGGATTGCAATGGTGCGATGTGCCCAACTGTTTTCGGGGCCGAGGCTCATGATCACTGGATGCCGTTCGGACTTCAGGCAGTGTTGGTGACTTTTCTCTCGGACATCAGTTGGAGGTGAGTAAGTAGTTAATCTCACGTGTTTTTCCACGAGGAATACGATGGTGTGATTTCTTCAGACGAGCGGATCCTCTTATATGATCTTATTAAATATGCAAGCATGGAAAGGTGCTCCAGTGGTTGTTCGCCCTACCTTGTTTGTACCGGACCCTTGGCGTGTGGTCGCGCACTCTTGGGAGAGCGATAAATGATTTACAAGATGTGGTTGGCCGTGCCTGGGCCTTTGAGGTGGAGTTGTTATGTCATGCCTTCGCGTTGAAGCTGGGTGCCATGTGCACGATAGCCTTTGGGCTAGCACGAGGTATACTCTAGGTGTATACGGGAGCTCTTGGAGGTACGTGGGGTTCGTAACTGAGACGTTCGTCCGCTTGGTTGGGTTGACATGGGGCCACACGTAGTATGGGCCCCATGTGCGTGTCATGTTCTACTTTGTGTACTTTGACCTCCCGTGACGTAGAGGGTCCCTCCGTGCTCGTTTGTTTGACCAGCAGGGTTGAGTGGTCTCCCCCTAGTTTTGTTCTCGATGGATCGACCAGTGACGGTGCCAGTGACACCCAGTGATGGAGCAGGCACTGAACTTCTTTTGGGTGAGTTGATCTGGAGTTTGTTGGTTGCGCGATTCCCACTTCGTGTTTGGTTTGTCAGTGTTGTACCCTCCAGTAGAGATGGCTAGAGCAGTTCTGAGTTCTACCCTACAGCGGGGCTGGGCAGTGGGTTACTCATCGACTTCTTCAGGCTTACCCTCTAGCAGGGCTGGGTAGTGGGTTGCTCACTGACTTCTAGGGTTTACCCTCCAGCAGAGACTGTGCAGTGGGTCACCCGACGCTATTAGGGTCTACCCTCTAGCAGAGACTGCGAAGTGGGTCACCCAACGACCTCTTAGTGTCTACCGTCTAGCGTGGCTAGGCAGTGGGTCACCCGTCGTCAAGTTCAAGGTCTACCCTCCAGTACGGCGGGGTAGTGGGTCTCCTAATGATGTGTTATGGTCTACCCTCCAGTGGGGCTGGGCAGTGGGTCGCCTGATGACGTCGTATGGTTTACCCTCCAGCAGGGCTGGGTAGTGGGTCACCCAGTATCTTATTATGGTCTACCCTCCAGCGGGGTTGGGCAGTGGGTCACCTGATGATGTATTATGGTTTACCCTCCAGCAGGGCTGGGCAGTGGGTCACCTGATATCTGGTTATGAATTACCCTCCAGCAGGGCTGGGCAGTGGGACACCTGTTGGCATTCCAGGATCAGTGCTTTCTACTAGGCTAGCATGTGGCTTTCCTCCGTGATTTCCGGAGCAGGACCCTTGGTTATACGGGTCAGTGTTGCAATAGCTTGACTTTGAGAAGACCTCTCGACTACAGGGTAGTGACAAGGCGTGGTTTGACTTAACCCGGTACTCTCAACTACGAGGGGCACATTCACCACCGAGACGCGTTCTTGCGATGCGATCCAAAACCATGCAGGCGAGTCAGTGCCGCCCAAAGCCTATAGTGTCGAAGTGTGGTGATTGATCCCCTTGGCTTGCGGTTTGGGGTAGACGTGCGGGATACTGGGCATCCCTGATGGTGTTTCTTTTGGGACTGTTGGAGACTCATTTTGTGGGGCTGAGCTATGGGATGGAGATCCCCTTATGACGTGGTTTGGGCTTCTCAACAGAGCATATGGATTTTTATATACCATGTTCCTGCACCCACTTGTTGGGTTTGGTTGCTCTCCTTCCAGGAGAGGCGAAGTCACACGGGGTATTCCACATTCTTTCCGTTTCTAGATTCTCATGGTTGGATGAGTCTACTCTCTGGCTATAGGTTGCGAAGACTCGATGAGAAGTTCATCTTCTCACCGTTTCCAGCTTCTTGTATCTGGACGAGTCTACTTCCTTTCTTTTTTTTGTTTGATCAGGACTCTCTACTGGTATTCTACTTCACTTTCAGTTGTACTCCTCTACTTTTCATGTTCACTCTACTGCCCACCCTTAGGTACCTCCTTTGTTGCTCCCTCGAGCCTTCGGGGTATCCTACTGAGTATTTTTATACTCACCCCTCCTTGGGCTTTGCCCGCACTTAGTGTGCCCTTGCAGATGATGGACAAGTGGAGTGTGACTTCAGTGGAGCATAGGAGCTTGGTAGCTTGGACCGCATGCGGTGGTCGTGGCTGGGTTCTAGGTGGGAGACATGTCAGCTGTTTCTTTTTGTTTACTTATTGCTGGGTTGTGGCACTTTTTGGTTGGGCGTGCGTTTTGCCCCTTTTCTTTTCAGCTTGTACATTGTACTGTTTAGAGGTCGATGCACATATTTGGTTTATATTTATAGCAGTTTTTCTTTTTACTCTATTTGTTCTTTCTTATACTCTGCACTTTTGCATTGAGTTTGCTGCGTGTGTGTGTACAGGTTCTTAGGCAAAGGTCTCCCCGTGTTATTGTGCCTTCGGCGCTAGTCGCGAGTCCCTAGCCTATGGAGGCGGGCTTGGGGTAGTTGCGGCTCGAGCCTGGGTAGGTTCAGGTCGTGACAGTAAATAAGAAATATACCTTCCAATTGGATTGTATTTTAATAGAAATATTATATAAAACTACTGGATTATTACTTTCTATTCTAACACATGAAAATATATAGATAAATGTTCATATATAAAAACAATTTTGTGGAATTATGCATTCACATGGAAATAATTGAAAATAGATACTTTTCAATCATTAAATAAAAAACTCTCGATACAAAAAAATCCTAATAATTTATTTCAAACATATTAATAAGTTCAAGCAGTATAAAAATGCCTTAATTAGTTATTTAGGAA
The DNA here is from genome assembly GCA_963277665.1 of Viscum album. NCBI lineage: Eukaryota > Viridiplantae > Streptophyta > Magnoliopsida > Santalales > Viscaceae > Viscum > Viscum album. The sequence continues at coordinate 248,674,494 of OY728126.1, read as the reverse complement.
TAGATATGTACATTGAGAAAATCATCCAACAAATATGAATTTGGATAAAGGGAGGCTCTCGATCAAAAATAAAAGATAAGGTTGGTTTCCTTTTGACATGTAAATATTGAGTTTATGGGGAAACTATAATATGGAGAAGACATGTAAAACCCCATGAATAGATTTAGGATATTAAAATGATATTATTTGGTAGAGAAAATCATACAAACTCAACATATGTATTTTCTTTCAAAATAAATCTCTATTTAGAAATGTGATTGGTGAAAAAACCGTCACGAAATTGGTAAAATAACAATCAAATGATATTGAAAGGATGATAATAAAATATCATGAAATGAAAGATAATTATATAAATAAAAGAAATAGGGATTTAAATAAACCATTTAAATTAAATTATTGTGCACAATATCAAATATGGATCATGGATTTGAAAATGAGATAAATAAATTCTTATATCATGTGATAACTTTGAGTCAAAACCGTGTCATGGATTGAATTTAAAATTGAAAATTAAATTACATGAACAATGATAAGATAATTATACAAAATATTGAAGGATTAGTAGACTGAACATATAAAAAATTTTATAATAATATATATCTCTCATGGGGTAATAATTTGAGAGAACAAACCACATTTAAGTAATATAATATTTATGTTAGTAAGCACGTGATAATGAGGTTATAAGGATGATTTGTATAAACCAAAAGAACTTGGAAAAATGAAATAAAAAATATTCATTAGGGAGATGTAGTCTATTTTGGAATAGTAGAGTTAAATATTAATTTAATAACTCAATGAAAATAATTGATTTATAATAAAACATTACATTATTTCATAGTTAGTTTAAGTACACTTTAATCAACTATATATAAAGAAAAATTCTTAATAATCAATTTAATATAAAAAATTATATTAATAACTGTTAAATTCATCATTCTATGTTACTATAGATATTTATATTAGATTGTTATTATATATTTTTTATATCAGGTAAGATTAATCTAGTACATTTTGAAATAGTTTCGTAATAGTTATGTTTTTTCATTTTTATCCAAACATTCTATCATTAATATATCACAAAAGGTACTGGAATTGATTTTTTTTTATAATTACATATAATTTTTATGATCTATTTCGATGGTATTTATATATATATAAAGATAAAATTGATGATGATCAGGTTTGAGTAATTTTGTACCAACAAATGTTGGTATCTAAATTAATAGGTATAAAATTTATGATATGATAAAATAAATAAATTCAATTTATTTATTGGTTATCTATATGATCTATTATTAATAATACTTTATTCATATTAATCTATGATATTATTTTATAAAACTATTATTATAAGTTGTTAGACTGGTCCAAACATGAACATTCAATAATTAATGCATAATGCTGATTATGAAAGTTGTTTATTTTGGGAATGATGTCATTATTATTGAATAATAATTAAATTAATTATATATATTTAAGTTTTTGAATAATATTTTAACTAAGGTTAATAAATAATGAACAAACTAGATGAAAACTGAGACACACTACTTTATGGAGTTTGTAGTCCACTCCACACACAGTTAACATATTCTTTTCCCGAAGAATACGAGAGAAAGTATATGTATTATAATTTTTATCATAATTTTAAAAATTATATTAATTTCTTTTATTTGTAAATTTAATCCTTATAACTATCTAATAGAGACATTGGTTGATAATAGAGGTCATTTCGTTGTAATGTCAGTTATCCTTATAAAAAATTAATGATTATTGTTTTATTAATTTAAAAAGGGAAAAGTTGTTAATAGTCGATTGGAATAAAAAATATGAAATAAAAAAAATATTTATGTAAAAATATAATAATTATAATTTAATATTTTCAAAGGAAAGAATGAAATTAAAATATGTTATGGAATAATTGTGTACTCACGTTGAAAACATGGGCTTTCCCTTGTATGACTCATTTGAAATTAAGCTATTAGGACAATATATTGGGGAAATAAGTTCATGGTAAGGGGATATTATTTTAGGGGAATAAATAATGGTATCGTTTTATGTGGGAATTAAATATTTCGATTTGTCTTAAAGGGCTGGTCAAAGGATCCATTTATAAGTTGTGAAAATGAAATTTTTGTGTATATCTCAACTTAATATAAATAGAGAAAATGTTTCACTTTCCAAGAAGACTAAAAAAAGAAACTAATGGAGTAGAGGGTTATATTTGGTTTATAATATATTAAAAATTCATTTTAACACATGTTTTAATAAAGTTTTAATCCATTCACTCTAAAAATTTCCACTTTTACCAGTTTTTGTTATACCGTGACAACTGGTTTTACCCCCCAATATTCTTTTTTGTGAATAAAACAAAAATGGAATTTTTTAGCTAATATGTTATTAAAAATTAAATAAAAAATTTATATATTTTCATATTACATTTATATCTTTACAAAAAAATCAACTCTAACATTAGAGAAAGTAACACATAGAAACCCGTTTATAAAAAATGTATATTTTGAAGCTTAAAATTTATGTGTTTGTTAAAAATATCAATGTATATTGATTAAATGAAAAAAATAGTATATAATGAATTAGATAAACATTATTTCAATTTTGAATCAGGCCAAAATATAATTTCTCTAAAATATTATCAAATTAAAATTAAAGGTAAAGGAATATTTTTATTGAAAAATATTACTTTGGTTCATAAAAAGTTAATCATTTCTTTTATAAATTCAACATAGTATTTTTAAAATGTATAGTAAAAAATATTTGATCAATTGAAAGGATTATGAAATTATAGTTTATGACTATATAATGATAATGTCGATAAATTTATTGTTTTCATAAATAGTGTATATTTTAAATATTTAGGTAAAAATACATTTTAAAAAAATATATAAAAGAAATTTGAAGGTAATATTATCATTATGAATATAAGAATTAAATTTATTTATTAAATTGAAATTCTAATATTTGATAATTTGAATCTGAAATAAAATGATAATTAATTTTATATTTATTGGAAAATATCCAAATTAAAATATTAACTATTCTTATTATTATTTCCTATAAATTAATAATAAAATTGTTTTTAATATATGTTTATATCTATAATACATGTTGTCTGTAATATATTGAGTTTCTTAAAAAACAATTTTTTAGAAGGTAACATTTTAATGTACAAATCAATCTTATGAGTAATTTTGAAACAGAAATTTATTTTTCCAATTCTATAACATTGATAATGATGTATATTTTATTTATAAATTATTTCATATTTAATTTATATATATATTTTCTCAATGATTATATGTATACATTTTATTGGTTATATATGGTTCAATAGTTCATTGTAGTTTGGTGTTGGTTGTATCACACATTATCAAACACATTTGGTCTTAAATGAATATATAGTTTAAGATATCATAGTGTAATATTCTCCCCTTTAAATAAATTTTATCCTCACAATATTAATTAACACTCATTGATGGTTATAGATAAGTTTATTTTAATGATAAACATGACATTTTGGATATATATTATAGAGAGATATCATCCTTACAAACACAAAACCATTTCTTTTATCTCAATACATACTTAACCCTGATATTATTTTCCTCATACATTTGAGGTAAGATTAAAATGTTATTCAGTACAAAGACACACATTATATCATTTCATTCAAAAGTGTTTTCGTAATAATCATTTCATTGATATTATATCTCTGATTTATTAGAAATTGGACCTATTTATTCTAAATAATTTTCACTCTCTGTGAGGAGAACTATAAAATTATTAAAATAAAAATAAATATTTCTAAAGAAAGAATAATAATATTTACATGCAGAAAATTTCCAAAATATTTTAATTCGGATACAAGATTTGTAAAAATAGATGATTTATTATATGTTAATCTCATAGGGATAATGATTCAGTATTATTATCAAAATAAATAGTCATTATAGGGTTCCAAGAATATAATCCAATACCCAGAAATCTAAACATGGTAGTTATTTTACCTTTTAAACTTCAATCATGAGTAAAATCCAGTGTTAGAGTTGTTCCCTTGCTCATAGAGGACATTGGTTCCTATTATCATCGATATTCCATGCTTAGGGAATCAATTTAGATAATTCACAAACTCCATGTATTTTATGAATTTAAGTATGGATGTTTTATTATTTGGGAATTTTAAACCTTAAAATTTATTGGTAGAACATTTTATCTATCTTTTAAAATCTTGAGCATGATGCACAATCCTAATATAATTGTATTGTTTCATTTTCAATGGAGATATTCCCTTGGGTAATTATTCTCATATTTTTTACATGTACGAAGTTGAAAATTCTTTCCATCATCATATTCATCATACAAACCTCTATGGGACTTTAACCTTCCCTTATTTATTCTATATGATAAATAAAATATTTTCTCATTATTAATAATTATTCATGATAGTTTTTTCATAATTATATTATTTATACTCCAGTATTTATTTAATTAGTTTTCCTATTGGGATAATCACCACTTTGTTTACATATTCTATTACAAACATGGTTTTATATTTCTCCAAAAATTACTTCAAATAAAATTAATTTTAGAGACTTATGATTAAAGAATTACTATGGGAAACTATGATCTTAGTCTTGATTACTCATAAGTGTTTTGAATAACCTAAAATATAAAAAATATGTGTTAAATATAGATTATCCAACATAATTTTCTTTTAGGTTATCTAACATAAACATATTTAAATCCCAAATAATTATTCATAAATACCATGTGAATTAAATAAATAATATCCACTGTGAGTGTTAAATTGGGTGTATAGTTAACCACATTATCATCCACCAGGTATAAATTCTATAAATAATGATCATTCCCTTTCCATGTTTATTAAACCTAAGTGATTATGTGCTAGTGCCTACATCATCTTTTGGTATCTAGATATGAATGTTATTTCTATGTGAACTACACAATCTATACCTTACAAAAAATTGGGATGTTATATTATATTTACACTTATCCCTTAGACTTATCCCCTTTGGGTTCATACTAATGTTCTGTTATATTAATCTTAAAGCAATAACGTATACCCAATACTACCTCATCAAATCATAATGGGTTGAAAATACCTTTAAAATTATGATAAATGTTAATTTATCAACTCTGGATTACTCCAAAATTAGCTTCAATTGATAACATCCTTATATTTAATGTTATGTAATCCCTCCTTTGATAATAATTATTAAATCCATACACCACACTTCTATAATTATTCTATGAATAAACAACTTATTAACCCACCAAATTTTAAATTAATTCATGTGACACAATTTTATCCATCAATTATTTCAATGTCCCCAACAAATATTAAGTCATATACAATTTAAGGACCAATTTGGTTTTGAGTTACATGGATTTATGGGGAAATGTAACTAATATATCAATTTTATTTAAATGAAACCTATATATTTTTGAATAACAAATTGTTTGATAACATAGAAAACAAATAACACTGTGTTTTAACAAAATTCAAAATATTATTATTTAAATATCATTGTTATAACCTAGCCTTTAATGTGGAGGGTGTGAATACTATTAAACAAATTATAATATATGTATATATATAATTTATCTACTAAATATAAATTCATTTATTAATTCTTATAAAATATGTACTGAAATTTTATATTTTTTCAATTCTTAATAAACATGTTTTCTTAACAAATGATTTTTATTTTTATTTATGACCAAATATTATAATTATTTTATGGAAATTATGAAAATTGTTTTTTAATAAAATAATATCATTTTTTCGAAATCATCATATCAAAATTATCTCATGCCGATGTTTTCTTATTTTTCTAATTATATTTATATTCCTGTGAATTGTGAAAAATACTGTTTTTATTAAAAAAATTATTTTTTCAACAATTCAGAATTCTATATTTAATTTTAAAATAGTATCAATATAGAATTAGTGATAATATATTATTTTTCATTTAATTTTTTTAATTTGAACCCAATACATGTTTAAATTTGGTATAAAAGTATTTTTTATTCAAAAAATACATTTTTTGGAAAAATTAAATTTGTCTAAAAAAGATTTTTCATCTCATTTTGAGATATTATTTTAAAATTACCTTTTTCCATTTATATAGATTTTATCTGATAAAATAATTTCTATATTTGTAATAATGACATTCAAAGGTCGTAAATAGATCCATTTTATTTTTGGTCAACATGAATAGTATGTGTAGTAAAAATTATCTCCTTAGTAAAGGGTTAGTTGAGTAAAACTAGGTAAAAACTATGTTATAAAGCCCACATTTTTCATCCTAATTTATTTGGATGAATTTAATTTCATCTGTAACACCATAGACTATTAATTTAGATGGTCAATGGAAAATTTTCCATCAAAATGACTTATATATTATTTACGTGAAATAAAGTTTCCAAATGTCACATACTTTGTTTCTAATATCTCATATCATTACACAAAGGTAAAAAATAAATATTTGAATATAAGGAAATGTTTAATTTTATATAAATGAATTTGTTTTTGTTATAGGAATTTATTTGTAATTTTTTGAAATTATATAATATCTTTTAATACTTATGTAATGATGAAAAACATTTATTTAATTTAACGAAAAATAATATAAAGGAATTTAAAAAAATGATATAATTTAATGAAATAATGTTTCATCATGAATTATATTGATATACATGAAATAATATTCATATTTAAATGAATTAAATTATAAATTCAACATTTTATTGGGTTATTTGAAGTAAAATTTAATGAATGGTATCAAAATTTTCATTAATGACACTTTATCAAAATAATATTTTATTAAATTATTTAAAAATATTAGTGAATAAAGTTAAGATAATATATGTAAAAAACAACCCTTCTCCATTTATTGGTAAATATTTTACTTTTATGTAAAATTATCACCCTTTAAGTGTGAAAAAGAACTAACCACATTTACTGCAAAAATTAATTAAACATGGGGTTAATAAAAATAATATTGATTAAAATACTATTAAAATAATTAGAAACATAATTTAATGATTTTAGGTAAATCCTATACACTTTTTTATAAAATTTATTACCTTTTGGAGGTATTTATATCGTGAAATGGATTATTAAATGTTTTAATTTCTTAAAAATTTTGAAACGTAACCCTCACCTAAACTATAAATGGAAACATATTCCCTCACTTTTGTACAAAACATTAAGCTATATATATCAATATAACCATACATATTTCCCTTATTATCTTCCTTATAAAAAATCTTTAGGTTCTGGTCACTGAAAAAGAACAAACTTGGGATACTTAAGAGGAGATCCAAAAGAATTCTTCCAAAGAAGAAGTAATCACTCTAACTGATCACATCATTTTATTATTATTTTAACTCATTTAAATTTATTATATTTATCAAAAAATGGTAAAATATTTATCCTATATATAACATTATTATTAAACCTCCATTATTCACCAACTTTCCAATCAACATGGAAGTGAATGCGTCTCTCCTGCGTACACACGACTTATCATATCCACATATCGATACATTTTTTTCCATTACCATATTATATAGTTGAGAATTATTGTGGATATAATTATTATATATGTTATTTATAAAATTATTATACTTATTTAATTATTATACTATACCTACCTTCTTACCTACAAAACCATTTGAAAATGATAATGTTTCCTTGGCACACGTGTGGACTTAAAACTCCACGATGCGATGTGATGTGATTTGATTTCCATAATCATTTTATTTGTACTGTAATTTGGATGTATATTATGAATATAAGTGATTTATATGAAATAATAAAAGTTATTTATATGTTCATTATCATTTATATTTATTTCATTCAATAAGACAACAAGTTAAATGTGTTTTCTTTTGTACGTACATCCTACAGTCTCTATGAATAGTGAAAAAAATTTCAATTTATAACTTTTATGGATTAAATTAAATAAATATATAATGAATATATATTATGTTTTTATAATTTTTTTATTTATTTATATTAATTAAACTTTATCATTTCATAAAGACCTAATCTTCCAAACTAAAACATACAGGAAAAAGGAATCCGTTTTTAAAAGAAATAATGATTTTAACAATTAATTGTTTATTATTGGGTGATAGCGGATTATAAGTAAGTCATATATGGTCTTATATATAATAATATATTTTATAATATATTTATAATAAATATATATTTATTATATATGAGGTCAATACACATTCAATTGAAGTCAGACCTAAGGTAAGAGTTACCTTTCTAAATTTTACTTCTATAAGACATATTCCATGTTAACCACCTATTTTTTTGTGGCCTCTATAATTCCCCATTAATATAGTAGAGAATTAGTCTCTAGGACATCATGTTATTAATTGTTTCATTTGACGTTATTTCTTTAATCGGGCATTCCATTCAAAAGAAACAGCAGTGGTAAGGATTTTATTTCCAATCTCATCATTATTCAAGGCTGATAATGTTTTTTATTTAGTTTATATTATTTCTATTTCATATCTATGGTTTCAAATAATGTTTTTAATACTATCTAATTATTTGTAAAAATTATTTTTACACATTTATACTTTTTAAAATGGTTTTAAAGGCAACATATATTTATTTTCCTAAGGAGGTACTTTGTGAATTTTCCTACTTCAATATGGAATGAATTTATTTTAACATAGAAGGAACAAAAATATTTTCCATATTTCATGAATAATAAATTATTTTATGATCCATTATAATTTCACTATAAAAATTTTATGGAAAAAGTATACCTTCATTTTTAAATAAATTTTTTAAAATATTAATTTTGAAATTAAAAAATGTATTCTCCTTAAAAACTATTTCAGTAATATCTTTAATGTATTTTCATCTACTCTAACATACCTTAAAAAATATTATTTTTCATAGTTAATATAATGATTACATTCTTCACATTTATTTGGATGGTTTATGATCAGTTTTATTAGGGGAATTATTGATATTTCATTTGACTAGTTCTTCCAATATGATATTTATTGATGTTCAATAAAGAAAGTATATTTTTTGTTGTATCTTTTATTTATATAAGTATTGAATCAGACCTTTTAATTTATAGTAGTTACCCTCTATATTCTCTCAATGAATTGGTAGGTTTTATGAGATATACTATCTTGGATTTTGGGTGATGTCATACCCATTTCTATTTTTATTAATGCATATGGACTTGATTTTATTTTCTAATATCATTGTAGAGGCCTCGGTGTTATGTTTTTTATTTCCATAATTATTAAATATATAATCATGTAATCATTTATTGATGTCTATGTGATTATTATATTAATTATAGTATCCATGGTTAGGTTTTGAAATCACGTGACAATTTAGATATCTAATTTGATAATAATTTATTTCTACCATATTATGCCCAGTTTTTTTTGAAGTGATTGATTTTTAGTTATTTACAATAAAATATTATTTATGATTGATTATTCATGATATATTCTCTTATATTCTTACCCATAGTGAGCAATTGATTTCACCCTTCAATTTTTTCATTTTTTCCTAGATACAGGGTTGTTTTTTGTGATTGATATGTAAGATATTTTAAAGGGGACTATGGGGTTCTCAAATAAAATAATATTTATTATTTCCAATTTTCTAATGAACTGTGAAATGAAAAAATATATTTTCACGACCCATCCCCCGGGCTCATGTCATGACTACCCCAAGCCCGCCTTCCATAGGCCAGGGGCTGGAGACTAGAACCGAGAAGTGTATTCCCTATAACCGGGAATGCATTGCCTTTATAACCTATAAACACACATGAAATCAATAACATAGAAAGTTACAAACACAAGCCAACTATATAGAAAAATGAGTGCTGAATATAAAAAGGGGTCGGAATACAAGCGCAATAGTAATAAAACAATTACAACTGAAATACAATACAACTGAACAAGAAGAAAGGCAACTATTGGGTCTTCCTCTGAGGTTCCTACCTGAATGGTAGGTATAGATCACCTCCTCATCACCGCACGTCTGCCTTTCTCCTCTGCATACCGTCATGTTGTATGGTCCACCTACGAGCCCCGTCTAGCCCTACTACCCACAACCTCAATCAGCGTTTTCGGTCGTTTGCACCAAACCTGACAAGGTGAGGGAATATCCCATGCATGGGTGAGTATAACGATACTCTGTAGGGACCCCGAGACCCTCAAGGTCTCAAAACCTCCATAAAAGATAAACCAAATTGCATTAAGTCAACTTACATTCCTACTTAGGTATATTCCAATACATATAATTAAGTTATCAGGTATGCCCATCTCAATCATGAGGAAATAGAGAGTCCAACTCAAAATCCCACTCTCAACTGTTCCACAAAGGAAGGAGTAACATGAAGGTAAGTACCTCATTCTTATGCCATACAAAATAATACGACCAAGATATTACCACAAAAGAAATTACCACATGTGTACGGACTCAGCTCACACTAGGTATTTCTTAGGTACGGTAGTAGAGATGATTAGATGTAACTTATGAATCATCTTACTCGGTTAAGAGGCTCAACTACTGAACCACATAGGATCACTTAGGGTTGACCAACATATGGTCTCTAGGTTCTGACCCATATAGGCTCTCTCAGTGTAGACCCACACAGGATCGCTTGGTGCTGACACACACAGGATCACTCAGTGCTGTCCCACACATGATTGCTCTTCTTTCGTCACGTCACAGCCAGCTATTATGTTCCCATAAAACACTTTCTTGTCTCCAAGATATTCTTCCTCCCAATCCACTGGTTGATACTCCAACTACCACTATGTCCCATGAAAAAATATCCCAAAGGACCGCCACTCTATAGGGGTCTCAACACAACATACGGTGCATCAATCAGATGCCTGGTTTGTAAGTTATTAGTCATTTAGTCTCGAGTGTCTGGTTGGATTCATGCTCAATCCCTCCCAAATTTTCCACAACATTATCCAAAACATTAGTGGGGTATACTAAAGGGACCGTCTCACTGCTTGGTTTAGAGTAACATTGACAGTTTGTCAAACAGATGCCTGATGCCAATGTTATGGCCAAAAGAGCGCAAATGGGTCAAAGTGGGTCCGAGTCCGGCTCGACCCAGCCCAATCCGACCTGGGATGACCCAGTTTGGGTCGACCTGGCCTGACCCATTTTGGGCAGCCCGGCATGTGTGGCACGGTATGGTTGTGGGGTTTCACAAGGCAACGCGGGGTGATGCGGAGACCGCGAGGGCTGCAGAGGGACGCGAGGCCATAGGGCGGCAGTGGCCATGGACATCGAGGCTGCAGGCTGGCGTGGTGAGGTCACAGGGTTGTGGGGTCCACGGTCGGTGAGGCCTTGTGGTGGTGGTGGCTGAGGGGCGGCGATCCGTGAGGGCAGGCTATTCGGTGCGGTCGCACATCGTACCTTTGTCGGCAGCCGGCTAGACCGTTTTCCCTCCATTTCTCACCTTTGTCGGGGCCGGTGGTGGTGTCGGCTGCTGTTCTCATGCCCCACCAAGCTTGGTTGAAATCCTCCTCCATCACGAAGAATAGAACAATTTATCACGAGAATTTTGAATAGGTCGGACCTTGTTTGTTTTTCCAACACCCTCCGCGTTAGAGTGGTAGCAAGTGACTATTATCTCTTCATAATTTATGATGAATTAAGAATGGGTAAGGTGAAGAAATGAAAACAACCACCATACCTTTATTGCTTGTTGAATTTGGATTGGGAGATGTGGGTGACGTCGTCATTTCCACGATTGTTGGATCATTTGTCATTGGAGATCCTTTGATGGTGTTCTTCGTTGGAGAAATATTGGTCGAAGGAAATGAGATCTTCATTGGAGAATGTTTATCCAAAGTTCTCTCCAAGATTCTACCTTTTTCAATGAATTATCTCAAAAGAATAGCCATCCAAAAAATAAAGTGTTTATCCAATTTTAAATTGTTGGCACAAAAAAATTTTGCAACATTAATCAATTGACTAGGCATAATTAATTAATGGTATGAAGTCCATGGGATAACTCTTCATTATAGAGGGATTTTAAGGGGTTAATGCCATTAAGATTGGAGTTAAATAGAGTTTTAGTATTGGTTGGACCCCACCACGATAACCTAGGTGGGAGGTTTTAGTTCAGGTGGTCCCCACTTTTAAACCATCCAAATTCGAGGTTTCAAAAAAATTAAAAATAAAACAAATGTTTATTTTATTTTATTTCTATTTCCACGAAAAAACCATATTCAATATTTCACCCTCGGACTATTGTGGTCGAGTTGAAGGTCCCCTTAGGTGAAAACTAGTGTTGTGAGTTCAATGGCTCCCTCAATATTCAATTCTGAGTACAGTTTTAAAAGATACAAAAACCTGCTTACACGTTTATTGAACGTACCCGAAAAAATGTTCAGAAATTCATTTGAGGCACACGGGGCCTTAGAATCACGTTCTCTTTATTCTCGAAGACTTGTAAAACTCCCATATAAAAAAGAATTACAAGGAATTTCTAGGTCTTTACATTTTCCCTAACTCAGGGCTTTGCGTCCCCAAAAGCCACAACAAAAACTAAGGAAACAAGTGGGGATAATGAGCAGGAATCTGAGCCTCCTGCTCCCATGTACTCTCATGGAGGTTCCCATGCTACCAATGAATGTGCACCAGAGGTATCGACCACCCATGAAGGACCCAGTCCTGTTGATCTTCAATCTTTAATGGAACCTCTGTAAAAGTCTCCCCATTTTCGATTTCCATCTCTCCCTGGTCGATTATTTGAGAATGGTCGTGCAATTATCTCCTCAGTTGGGATATGTGGAAGATGTCGTGCACCCAGTGGAACCGAGATGGAAGAGCTAATAAGTAAGAAACCCCGCCAACTCTGTTGAGGACTTGAAAGGGTCCAATGAACCTCATAAATAACATTCCACCTTAGCCTAATCTCTGCAAACCTCTTTTAGGTGAGACTCGTAGAAAGATGTGGTCACAATCCTCGAACTCCAGAGGAATCCATCTCATGTCGACATATGACTTCTACCTTCTCTGTGCAGTCTTCTTCCACTCTTAGATGATATTTACCTTCTCTATGGTAGCCTGTACCATCTGTAGTCCCACTATAACTGACTATCTTAGGTATGTCAAGCACAAATGGGATCTATAAGGTTTCCTGTAAAACACCTCAAAAGGTGCCTTACCAATGGTGGAGTGATAGTTGTTGCTGTATGAAAACTCCAACAATGGAATGTGATCCTCCCAGCTGCGACTGAAGTTGAGGATGCAAGCACACAGCATGTCCTCGATGGTCTAAATGGTCAGCTCAGTCTGGCCATCTGTCTGTGGATGGAAGGTGGTGCTCAAATGAAGATTCATCTCAAAAAACCCCAGCAACACATTCCGTATTCAGGAAGTAAAATGTGCATCACAAATGGAGACAATTGTTGGGGTTACTCCATGTAACCACACAATATTCGGCACATAGATGCATCCCAAGCACTCTACTGAACCATACTCTCTGATCTGTAAAAAGTGGGTCTACTTGGTGAGTCGTTCGACGATCACCCAAATCGATTCATCTCTCCTTGATGTACGTGGATGTCATGTCCCGAAGGCTAGGGAAATCCTATCCCACATCCACTCTGGGACCCCTAAAGCCTAAACCTAGACTGATGGTACCTAATGGTCCACCTTCACTTGCTAACAAGTGAGGCACTGAGAGAAAAACTCTGCAACATCCTTGTTCATACCCAACCACCAGTGCTGTCATCGGAGATCCTAGTACATCATTGCCACTCTGAGATCTACCACTAGAGTTGATGTGTGGAACTCCCTCAATAATTCCTCTCTAAGTGACACTGGTACCGTGGTACGTCCTCTCAAGAGGATGATGTGATCTTAATCTCTAGAAAATACATCGAGTTTCAATCCTATAGATATATTAGAACATCAAATCTCGTAGTCAGTGTCCCAGCTCTACGCCTCACTGACTCGCAGAAGAAGTGGGGGATTGACTTTAAGAGACTGAAGGAAATATGCTACATCACATTCCATGAATGATATCTACAATGTAGCCAACTACATTATCGCCTCAACTAGAGGTTGTATAACAGAACTCTGAATGATTTCATATTCTACAACGTTCCATTTCCCAAATGTATAGAGTATCTCGAAGTCGTAGTCCTTGAGGAACTCATGCCAACATTGCTATCTCAGGTTCAGGTCCTTTTGAGAGAAGATATGCATGAGGCTCTTGTGATCAGAGTACATTGTAAAATGCCTTCCCATCAAGTAATGTCGCTACATCTTCATGGATAAGACCACTATTTCTAACACTAGGACATGGGTAGCATAGTACATCTCATGTTGTCTCAACTGTCGAGAACCATATGTGATCACTGCTCACTCCTGCATCAGGGGGCATCCGAGTCCCATCTCTGATGCATCGCTATAGACAACATACCATACGACCTCCTCTGTAAGCCTTAATATAGTGGAACTAGTCTGCCTCTATATCAACTCAAGAAAACACCACTGGCATCTCTCTGACCACACGAATGTTTCCCCAATTTTTTAACGCTGAATGTGGTGCTGCAAATCTGGGGAAATCTGGCAAAAATCTCCGGTAGTATCCGGCCAATCCCAGGAAACTCCATACCTCCATCACACTTATGGTTGGCTCCCAAGAATGTACCACCTCAATCTTCACTGTATCCACTAAAAATCCAGCCTCTAATATTACATGTCCCAGAAAGTGAACCACTCAGATCTATAACTAGCACTTTGAGAGATTACCATAATAATGGTGCTATCAGAGTGTGTCCAGTACTACCTGCAAATGATAGGCATGCTCCTCCACAGTAGTCAAGTACATCAGACTAGCATCGATGAAGACTACTATAAAGAGATCAAGGAATGGATGAAAGATCACATTCTTAAGTTCCATGAACATAGTTGGAATGTTGGTCATGCTAAATGGAATAACCAAGAACTCGTAGTGGTTGTACCGACATCTGAAGGCCATCTTATGCACAGCCTCGTCTCGTACATTGAGCTGGTAATAGCCTGATCTGAGGACTATCATTGAAACCAACCATGCACCCTTCAGCTGATCAAAGAGGTCATCAATCCATAGATGTGGGTTTTTGGTATTCATAGTCACCTGGTTCACACACCGATAGTCTATACAAAGCCTCAAGCTCCCATCCGCCTTCTTGGAAAACAATATCAGGGCTGCCCAAGTAGAAAAACTATGTTGTATGAATCCCTTCCCTTCTAGGTCTTCTAGTTGTACCCGCAGCTCATGATGCTCTGTGGGATCCATCTGATACGTTGGGTTATATATCAGTGTTGTCTCAGGATACATGTCAATGTAAAAGTCCACCTCTCTACGAGGAGGTATAATTGGTACATCATCAGGGAAAACATCTGTGTACTGTTCCACCACTATAGGATAGCTTAGACACTCCACATCAACTTCACTAAGGGTGAGGCTTTCCAACTGATGATTGATTGGCTGCACTCTCCTCCAGGTAAGTCCATCATGTACTGTGATGGTTCCCTTCTCGCCGATGAAGGTAAACTTGGTCCCATCCATTCAAACACACTACACTTGGATCCTAATACAATCTATCTGAGCTTGGACTGTAGATAACCAGTCCATACCCAAGATGACGTCATAAGGCCTCGATGCTGCTACTAGGAGATTCCAACCAAAGCTCTCACCTCATAGAGAAAGCTCATAGAGCTGGGACTGGTGTGTAATTGTCGAATCCGCTCATGTAGGAGTCTCATGCCATAAGGAACAAGCCAATGACTCCGCCAGAATCTCTGATCTCCTAAAAAGGGTAGTGGGAAAAAAAGAATGATTGGCACATGTGCCTATATGTACTACAGCTAAGGTGGATTAGAAATAGATCGTACCTTGTAGCTTCTCTGGAGCGCCGTGATCATAGTCCTGAGTTGTTTGGAGTTGAGCTCACCCATGTACTCATACTCCCTATGGTCGGAGTGGACCACATGGTGGTGGTGGTGATAACATCTCGAATCGTCACCCACCGCCAGCTGAATGGCCAGTTCCTCTACCACGTCCACCTGCTCCCTGCGGACCTCCTCGATTAAATCTTTATCTCTATCTAGGGGGTCCTTCAACAATCTACTAATCATCCATATGGCAGGTCAGATTTTCATGATCCATGTGACCCTACCCGCCGCATGCGTAACACTGCCCACTCCTGGCATGACTAGCTATGCCTCGGGAGCCCCACACAATAGACCCTAAATCCTACAGTTGTCCACTTGTACATCTGGTCCATTTGGGCCTCTGTGTCATCTGTATTCTACCAGCTACAGAATTATCCGTTAAGCGATGTTTGGTAGTGGGTCTCGCTACTGGTGACTGCTAAGTAATTAAACACACCACTAAAAGGGCTCGATCTAACACCCCCGCCTACGTCGGGATGCTGAGTGAGATCATCGAAGAACTTATCTCCCGCCTGAGTCCCTGCTCGAAGGTCGTGTCCCTGAAAAATGTGTAATGCATGATATCATTGGAGTGGCATGAGAGGTCAGTGAACTTAAGTGATTAAGGAGCCACACTCATGCTGCAGATGAAGTATCTCTTGAATGCACATTGCGCGAAGAGTCACTGGTACAATCTCTGCTCAAAATAGGCTCTCAAAGTCTATTAAGGGAAGTGTCACCTCATTGTGACCCTGGAGAATAATGATCCCCATCTACCTTCTTCTAAATGTAAAAGACCCTAGGAAAGGATCATAATGAGATCGGCTAGTGTCCCTACCCGTCGAAGGACTCTCACCACAACCTCCAGCCAATCCTCATCTGCATGTTGGTCCATCTCTCCCCTGAACCTGGGTGGACTCTGGTGCTAGAACTCATGAAATGTTCTCAAGATGCATGAACCATCTATTGCTATGGCTGGTCGCATTGGTGGTCCAACGGGTAATGGTACCGCTGGTGCCTCCGCTGGTGCCTCTACTAGAAGAGGGCCCTACACCAAGGCCTCGTCCCTCGGAGGGTTGTCAGTGTGTACTATATTCAAGAACCCTAGCTGGCTGTCTCCGTGGAGGAATCCTGAAAAGTAACAGTTTTTCCATGGTCAAAAGTTCTATCTGGTGAGCTAAATCAAAGTGATCACAATGAAAACTCCTAAAAACACACATACAATCAGTGTTTTCATGAACTAAGTCAGAAATCCAGAGTCAGGGTCATGTTGTATGGATACGTTGGCTGCCGCACCAACCCTGTATTTTATAAACTGATAACCACACACACTAGACATTAACAATATTGACATTAAATAGAATGATCAAAGTCCTATGTTCTATGGTAGAACTGAATCCTCTGATACCAATTTTCCACAACCCATCCCCCGAGGCCCGTGCCGTGACTACCCCAAGCCTGGCTTCCATAGGCCAGGGACTGCTGACTAGCACTGAAAGGTGTATTCCCCATAACTAGGAAGGAATTTAATTTATAACCTGTAAACACACGCAACCAAGAACACAAAAAGATACGAACACAAGTCAACTGTATAATAGAAAGTGTTATGAAAGGAAAACAGGACCGAAATAAAATCCTAATAGTAGTAGTACAAGTACAACAGAAATACAATACAACTGAAGAAGAAGAAAAGTCGCTACGGGGTCACCACCGAGGATCCTACCTGAAGGGTAGGTATAGATAATATCCCCAGCACCCTACATCCCTATGTCTCCTCTGTATACCGTTACGCTGTATGGTCCACCTCCGGGCCTCGTCTAGCCCCGGTACCCTCAGCCACGATCAGTGTTGTCTTTCGTCTGCAGCAAACACAACAAGGTGCGGGCATAACCCATGCAGGGGTGAGTATTACGATGCTCAGTAGGGACCCTGAGACCCTCAAGGTCTCACAGTATTCACAATGGATAAACCACAAATCATGAAGTCAACCGACATCCCTACATAGGTATACGACCATACATATACCTAAGTTATCATGTATGTCCTTCTCAATCATGAGGAAACACAGAGTCCTACTCAAAAACCAAAGCTTAACTATTCCACAAAGGAAAAAGTACCATGAAGGTAAGTACCACCACACAGAAAAATAACACCAAGGTATTATGACATCAGAAAGTACCACATAGGTACAGACTCATCTCACAACAGGTATTTCTTAGGTACAATATTAGAGATGATTATATGAAATTTCTGAATCACCTTAATTGATTAGAAGGCTCTACTGGTGACCCAAAAAGGATCGCTCGGTGCTGACCCACACAAGATCGCTCGGTGCTGACCCACACAGGGTCGCTAGGTGTGGACCCACACAGGATCGCTCGGTGATGACCCATAAAGTATCCCTCGGTGCTGACCCACACAGGATCAGTCGGTGCTAACCCACATAGGATCACTCTTCATTCTTCATGTCAGAGCCAACTACTAGGTTCCCGCACTAAGCTTCATCATCTCTAGGAGATTCTACTCTTCAATCCATTAGTTGATACTCCAACATCCATGAAGCCCCATGAAAAAGTATCCCAAAGGACCTCCATGGAATAGGGGTGTCAATGAAAAAGATGATGCGTCAATCAGATGCTTGGTCTGTATGTTATTAGCCTTTTATTCCTAAGGACCTTGGTAGATTCATGCTCGATCCAACACGACCATTCCCTAATTTTATCCAAAACTCTATTGGTGTATACTAAAGGGACCATATTTCTCCAAGGTTTACAGTTTCGTTGATGGTTTTTCAAATGGACACATGGTGCCAAAGTTATAGCCAAAAGAGCGAAAATGGGTCGAAGTGGGTCTGGGTCCGGTCCAACCCGATTGGAACGACCCGGCCCGACCCGACCTGAGCCAACCTAGATTTGGTCGACCCGACATGACTGACTGGGTTCGGCCCGACCCATGGTTCTGACCAGCCCACGCAGGGTAGCCCAGCTTTGGCGGCACAGTGTGGCCACTGAGCAGCACGAGGAGGCGCAAGGTATTGCAGAGGCCGCGATGGTCGTGGAGGCTGCGTGGGGGCCAAAGAGGTCAGGGGAGGCCGTGAGGACATGGAGGGCTATGGGGGACCACGAGGGGGACACAGAGTACATGGGCGGCATTGAGGCCACATAGGTCCGCGAGGCAGTGGGACAGCGAGGATGGCCGCTGGGTGGATCGGTGAGGTCGCATGGAGGCGTGGGGTGGCCGTGGGGAGACGAGGCCACAGGGCGGTGGTGCCCGCTGGCGGCGATGTCGTGGGGCAGCAGGGTAGTGAGGCCTTGGAGTGGTGTGAGGTGGAAAGGCTGAGGGGTAGTGATCTTCCTTGTCTTTATGGTCGGTGCAGTCGCACACTAAACCTTCGTCGGTGACCAGCTTGACCAGCCGCTATCCGTTTGTCACCTTCGCCAAAGCTGGCAGTGGTGTCATCCGCCGTTCTCGTGCCACACTAAGGTTGCTTTTCATCCTCCTACATCATGGAGAACAAAAAAATTTATCATGATAATTGTAGAGAGGTCAAGCCATGTTTGATTGGCCCACACCCTCTGCGTTAGAGCAGTAGCAAGCAGCTATAAACTCATTCTGAGTTATGATGAATCGTCAAGAATGGGTAAGGGGAATAAACTCATACATGAACCCTAAATTGATTTCATGTTGATGTTGGAAGAGGTGAATTCGGTGATGTCAGTGTCTTCCAGATCGTTGGATCGTTTAGCATTGGAGATCCTTTGACAGTGTTCTTCGTTGACGAAATATTTATCGAAGGAGAAGAGTTCTTCATTGGAGAATTGTTCTCTAAAGTTCTCCCCAAACATCTACCTTTTCAAATGAATTATCTCAAAAGAATTACCAACTAAAATAAAAGGTGTTTTTCCAATTTTAAATTTTTGGGACAAAACAAGTTGGGAACATTAATCAATTAACAATGCATAATTAATTAATTTGAGGATGTCCATGGGTTAACTCTTCATTAATGATGGATTTCAAAGGGGTATCTCCCATTAAGATGGTAGTTCATGGGGGTTTTAGTCTCAGGTAGTCCCCACCACTATAACCCATGTGCGAGGATTTAGATTAGGTGGTCCCCACTTTCAAACCATCCACATGGGAGGTTTCAAAAAAAATGAAATATAAATAAAGGATTGTTTTATTTTATTTCTATTTCCATGAAAAAACCAAAAACTATCTTTAACCCTTGACCTACTATTGAGGATTTTAAGGTCACATTAAGAGAATACCAGCATTGCGAGTTGAACGGTGCCCTCAAATTGCAATTCTGAGCACCGGTTCAAAAGTTACGAAAACATGCTCGCATGTTTACTGAATGCACCCAAAAAAAGTTCAGAAATTCATTACGGGCACATTTGGCCTCAGAATCACGCGCCGTCAATTCTCACAGACTTGTAAAATTACAATATATTTAAAAACAATTACATGTAATTTTTGGGTCTTTACATGTATTTAGTTTTCCATGACTACAAAAACATTAATCCCTTTGGGATGTGATTTCTTGTATCATATTCTAATGTAATAAATTATCCACCAACTCTAGGCTACATAATTGTTGGATTTTATAGTTTGTATTAGAGAAATTTTATTAAAATTTCTAGGATCTATATTTATGAAACCATTGATTATGTAATATATCCTTATGAAAATATTTGGGGATAAGATAAAGTATAAGATAAAATCCTAGTGATTTGGTAATGACCATAACAACCCTTTGTTAAACCTAAGGACTGATTGATTAAGAAGATGGTGTCATGATTTAGAAATATTATGAATTTTATTTCATGATTATTTTATAACTCAATTTAATTAATATAGTTTGATTTATACACATTTATTCTTTGTTTAATCAATATTTGGAACCAAAATAAATCATGTTGACATTGAATGTGATGAAAAAACCATTGACTGTGAAGAATTATATAAGACGATGACTGGAGATAAATATATTGTTATTATGAATAATTATAAATCATTATATATTAGTAATAACAAAAAAATTATTATATTCCCAATACATTAGATTATAAAAGGATTGAATTTTTTGGTTGTTCATGTGGTAATAATCATAGAGTTAAAAAATGTTCTATTTCCTTTTTATCAACAGTGTAATAAGAATAACCTAGAAGAATGTCTCAAATAGTGGGGAAGAAATTTTCTTTTGGATATTATGTTCATACTCTAACAAATTACTATGGAATTCAATGACTTATATTTGTGTAACCAAAGAATTATCTGATTCAAGTCCCTAAACTATGGGTTACTACTTAGTCCAAAGAAGAACATATATTGAATAAATTGTTGAATTGAAATGATTGAATTTTTTATGTTGTAGATTTATGTTTATATATGGTATTCGGTTTATAGGAAAGATGAAACATATAATTATTACTCCTCAATAGTTTTTTGTAAAGGATTTTAATCTATATATTGAATGGTACTAATAAACATGAAAATTAATATTGTTATAATGTAATATTTTATAGTTGTATACGATTGAGGGACCAGTTACTATTAATTTGTGTTTTGTATTTGGAAAAACTTAATTTGTCATGATAGTATATGTCTATGTTTAATCAAAAATTTAATGGAATATATTCCCTTTAAATTATTTTTATGTGATGGGGTTTTAACTTGATATTTTGGGAGATATTTATGGGAATAATGAAATTTAGTTTTGAATACGTTTTTATTAAAAGGATAATTTGGGAAAAAATATTTTATATTTATTGGAAATAATTTTAATGTTATTTATAACCATTACGGTTAATATGATTTTGAGGATGAGTTCTTAATGGATTATTATGATAATAGAGGAAGTAAAATTTTGGCATGTATAGTGTAGAAAAAAATAGTGGTAAAAAAAGTTATTTGATGAGTTATGTTATTTTTTAGTATGTTTAGTCATATTCTTAGTTATTTTATAATCTTTCATAATGAAAAAACAACATGTCAGGTGACATCCCTTTGCATCTGACAAGGCCATGTGTCATGACCCACAACCAAAGGGTGACTAGGTTGTGACACCTACCACTAACCTATGTGATGTCATAGATAGTATAAAATTATTTTGGAATTGATGAATTGGGAGATACAAATTAA
Source organism: Viscum album (assembly GCA_963277665.1). Lineage (NCBI taxonomy): Eukaryota > Viridiplantae > Streptophyta > Magnoliopsida > Santalales > Viscaceae > Viscum > Viscum album. The sequence goes on along the minus strand of OY728126.1, from coordinate 248,652,356 downwards.
TTCCAAAAAATATTTTGATTTATTTGGAATTCTAGGTGGTTAACTAAAATTCGAGTACTATTTTATTGTTTTTACTTATATATAAACATTAGGTTTAACATAATAGATTATTTTGGAAGAATGATTTTATGTTTTTGGATATTTAAAATTAAGGGTCTGAGAACACAATTAATGTAACATAATTATTTTATAGTGGGATTAATGAGGTTATTTTGTATATTGGGATGTTTATTTATGGAATTATCAAAGTTAATATTTTGGTTTTATTATCAAATTCATATGATTAATGTGTTGTTTATACATATAAAGTTATATTCATTTTTTAGAAATTATTTTTGTTTTTGAATGGATTGTAATCAAATCATGTTATCATTTTTAGACTATGTGATTAGTTGGAAGTTGTTTTTTGTGCTTCAAGAAAAAAATTCATTGTCATCATTTGGAGGAAAAGATGATATTATAGTAGAAAATGATTAAAGGATGAAATTCTGCATTTATTTCATGTATATTTACATAACCCTTGGAATATAATCTTGATAATAAATTTTTTATCCATTTATAATAATTTCCAATGAATCTATTTCCATTTCATTCATCATAGATTTATGGTTTTGACGACGTCAACTTTCTCAAGATCGTTTATTTTTATCATCAATTGTACCTTTCACATTCCCTTATTATTTTGACATTAAATTGTTCTTCCAATTATATATCATCATATAACACAAATAATATCCTATTTAAAAACCCATTATGTGTTATTCCAGAGAACCATCCTACTTTCCTACCCCACTTTTCAATATGATCTTTTAAAAAACCATTTTATTATTGGGGTTTCGCAATGAAATTCTCAAATGTCAAACCCGTGATTATAAATCACATGTTAAAATAATGGGGATAGAATTTATTGAATGTGTGAGGAATTTAAAGCCCCATGATTTTTATAAAATACTATCTTTTATATCTTATACAATATTAACCAGTGAGCTTAAACGAGCCCCAATATATTGTTATTCAAATGTAGTTTTTATAACCTATCCATTAAATAAGAGGCTATGAACAGTATTAATCAAATTGTGATATATATATATATATATATTAACTAATAGATCTAAATTCATTTATTAATTCTTATTAAAAAGGTACTAAATTTTTAGTATAGTTGTATTTCTTAATAAAAATGTTTTATTCAAAAATGATTTAATTGTCTTTTTAGAAAATATTATGTCAGATTTTAGGAATATAAAAAAAATTATTTTATAAAAAGAATATAAATTTTTAAATCATAATATGAAAAATATATTTGGGTGAATTTTTTATATTTTATGGAGATATTTATTTTATAATGAATAGTGAAAATATTGATTTTTATTAAAAACTGTATTTTTCAAAATATTTTTTAAAGTTAAAATTTTTCTAAAAATTGGTTCAAATGAAAATATGTCATAATTTTTTTATTAATGAATCAATTATTTTCAATTAAATATGTTATATGTTTAAATTTGGTATAAATTTTTTGATACCAAAATTACATTTGTAATGAAAACTGTATTTTTCTATAAGGTGGTTTTCATCACATTTTTCACACTTACTTTAAAAATTCACTTCTACCACTTATAGATATTTAACATTATAAAATAAATTCTTAATTTTTAAATATGAGGTTCAAATTTTTTAAATATGTATCTTTAATTTGTAATAAAAATAGGTAGTTAATGTAGTAAAATTTATCACCTTGATAAAAGGTAAATCTGGAAAATCTATGATAAAACTATGTTTTTAGGACAATATTTATCATCATAATTATTATTGAATGAATTTAATTACACCCTTAAAAATTTGGTATAATAATTGGGTTGTTTAATGGTAAATATTCCTTTAAAATCCCTTTTATTTTTTAAATCAATGAATACTTCAAAATGACCCTCGATTTGTTTTAATATCTCTTACATGTCAACAAATTGAAAAAATAAATATAAAAATGACCATAAATGATTATTTTTAAATTAATTAATTTAATTTCATGATATAAATTTACTTCTAATATTATGAAATTTTATAATTACCTTAAATTCTTGTGAAAACCCAATACAATATTTATTTAATTAATTAAAATATAAAATAAATGATTTAGAAATATTAAAAATGATTTAATTGGAAATAGATAATCTATAACACTAATTAAATAGATCTATGAGACATATTTGTGGTGTGTAAAATAATTATATTCTAAATCGAAATTTTTAATTATGCATTTGAAGTCCAATTAAATGAATCATATAATGATTGAAATTAATATTACTTTATTAAATTATTTTTTTATTAGATTATATTAAAACAAAAAATAATAATATTGGAAAATAATGACAATATATTTACAATATTTACATCCCTAATATATTTATTTTCAATAGTTAACTTAAATGTAAAATTATAACCCTTTTAAGAGTTAAAAATATGTTACAATAGTTAATGTAAAAATTAGTTAACCCTTGTGTTAATAAAAAAATAAGGATTAAAATGATATAAAAAATTTCAACATTTAATTTGTTTATTTTTTTCAATAATACAAACTTTTTATTCTAATTCATCATCATTTGGAATAATATGGATGTTGAATAGTTTTTTTATATAATAATTATTTAATAAACTCCCAAATTTATTGTCACCTACATTATAAAAGTGAACCACTTACCTAATTTTATTACACCATTTGGTCAATATATATCAACAAAAACCTAAAAATTTATTATTTAAACATTTTTATCCACATTATTGATGTTTTTATCAACCCAAAAGACACAACCTATTATCATAAATAAAATATTCCATATAGTTCTTCTAATGAATAGGTAACAACTCTAAAAAATCACATTATTTTCGTTATTATTCTTTTACCTGCTCTAAATCGATGATATTTTTCATAAAATGGTAAAATAATTATTCTATATATACTAAAATAATATTTTGAATATTAAGACACAATTATACTCCCTCTTTCCTATTAAAATGGAATTGAATTTATCACTAATACTTATGTTCAACTTACAATCTCCACGTAGCAATATGATTAAATTTCCAATACCATATTTTATGGTTCAGAATTATGATGGGTTTAATGATTATATATGATAATCATGACATAATTATAATTTTTAAATTATCTAATATCCACTTTTATACCTTATAGACCTTAGGGAAATGATAATCTCACTCAATTATACATGGGGAATACTTCTTCCACAATATGATTTGATTCGTTTTTAATTTCTATTTAATTGGACATTAATGATTCTAGATTTTATAAATAAATATTATTTATATGACATACTAATAATTCTAAAAATGTGAATTAATATTTATCTTTCTTTCATTCCATCCATCTAAAAGTGAAAACAGATTTCTTGCATACCTATGACCTACCGTCTCCATGAACGGTGTAATTCATTTTCTATATCTAACTTATACGAAATACTATCCTAAAATATAAAATAGATATATATTAATTTTATAAAATTATAAAATTTATAGACATGTTGTATTCTTTATCCATGTACAAATACAGAAACAACCAAACTAAAACACACTTGAAAAATGAAACGATTTTAACATGAAATTGTGATTTGAACAAAGAATTGGCAATAAATAGTTGATAAAGGGTTATATGTAAGTAATATATGTTATAATATATAATATTGTAGTAAAAAATTAAATTTTTAATAAATATATATTTATTATAAATTATTTTTATACACATAAAAAAGGAATCCATACCTGAGAGAAGGGTTTCTCATCTCGCTTTTACCTATATGAGACATATTACATATTCACTAATTGATTGTTTTTTTATTGTGTATATATATTCCCTTTTATTTATTATATAATTAATATATTTTTATTAATGGTATTTATAGTTTAGTTTTATTTTATTCATTTCATGGGTATTATTAATCAAAAAAATCCTATATATTAGAGGATTAATTCAGAGTCTCATCATTATTTTGGATTGTTTATGTTTAAGAAATATCTATGGAATAATTCTATAATATATCCTTTTTTTCTAGAAAATATTTAAAAATGATATAAATTTTTTCATATCATTGTTAAAATTAATTTTTAGTCATGTTTTAAAATTTTAAAAATGATTTGAAATGAATCATTTTATCATTTTCAGAACGAATTACATAATGAATTTTTGGAAAAAATTTGATAGAATGTTTTTTAAATTTGTACATAATGAATTATTTTTACTAACATAATGAATAATATGTTATTTTAAATACCACTTTGTGATTACATGTATATCCTCCAAAAATATTTTATTTTGTATTTTTGTAGTTCTTTTAAAATAAATTTTCAATGTAACAAAATTATCTTCTTCATGAAATATTTCAATATTCTCATTAAATTATTTTCATCTTTTCAATATCATTTGTTGAATGTTATTTTTATAATAAAATATAACTATTGCATTAAATATATTTTATTGGATACTTTTTAAAAATTTAATTGTCGGAAGGAATTGATATTCAGTATGATTAGTTCTTCCAATACATTCATTATTGATATTATTTATGGAATGTGGATTATGATGTATTATTTTTTTCATATGAGGAATGTAATAGAATAGGTAAGTGATCGAAGGGATTCTCTATATACCCTTGAAACATTAATAGGTCTCACCAGACAAACTGTCTTGTGGTTGGGCTCATGCCATACCCATTTCTGTAGATGTTGTGGAAAAAGGCCTTGATGGTATTTTTAGATGTATAGGCTGAGGAATTTATGGTACATTTAAGATGTATATAATTATTAATTACATTATTAGGAAATTAGATATTGACTTCCATGTGATAATTCAATTATTTACAGTATCCATGGATATGTTTTGAGCTCATGTGATTATTTATATGGATTATTCTATCATGCCTTATTACTACCATCTTGTACTACAGTTATTCTTAAATGTTATGTGTTTCAGTTATTTAAATTCACAATTTGTTTTACATATTTTTTCATGATATATTCCACTATACACATACCCTTACTGAGAATATATGCTCATCCTTTTATTTGTTATCTTTTCCCCGGAATATACAGATCTATTTTTTGATTGATATACTTGATATTCTAAAGGGGGTTATAGTGTATTGAAATAAAATACTATGCAGTATTTCATGTTTTTAAATATAACGTGATACTCAAAAACTTATCATGTTTTCCCAAAATACTGAACATTTCAATTCTTTGGATGAAATAAAATCTATATTATTCCAAAGAAATAATGTAACCACCATCTTTGGAAAACTGGAGTTGGGGTCATTACACTTTCTCATAAAATATAAAATTTTCTATTATATAACAAAATAATGAATCCATGATATGCCTTTAACATAAATAATTTTTTTCTACATAATATATTCATCCTGATATATCATGTTTAATACATTTATTTATAATCCTCAAAAATGGAAACATATATAGTGTGATCTCAAAATCAGTGTAATTATAAACATAAGATATATCAATGCATGATAAAAAATGAGCCTACATTGAGAATAAATATCCTGGAAATAATATATAACTAAAAATAATTCCATATAATAATATCAATAGAAGAATAATAAATCTACATATAAAAATGGAAATGAAACAATCACGAGGATAATAATAACTGATTCCTTTGTAATGAAATTCTTTTTGTGGTTCTAAAAATTATACCCTCTAAGATAAGAAATCATAATATTAAACATCATTATCTTGTCATCAAGGCCTTTTCTTAAATATATATTATTTTTTTTGGAAATAATACATCAAAATACCCCTGATTTTTTTTCCATGATACCGAACGATGCATCTAATGACTATTTATACAAGGACCCACCCATTACTAATTAATTCCAATTAATTCATCATAAGAAATAATGAATAAGCTATAAAATACATAACCCATTTGACTTACTAGTTAATTAAAATCTATATTGTAATAATAAGTATAATGATTTATAATATTTCATGAATCATTAAATAAAATACCTTCTATGTCAACATCACTCAAACTAACACCAAATAGAGAAATTGTTATTGTTATGTTTATAACTTCCCAAATTAATCAAAAAAATAAATCTAGGTATACACCATTTAATAAAAATTAGATAACATATAATTCATAAAGGAAAGGAATTGAAAATAATTTTATTCATATTATGTGTGAATTACTAGAAATAAAAAACGAACTGATAGGTTATATAGTATCTAGAAATTATCATTACAAAATTAATCCAGATAAAAAACGTAGTTGGAATCATTTGAATAATTTAAATGATCATGAATAATATATTTCATTGAATAATGACATTGAAGAAAAATACTAGGTTTAGAAAAATAACTTTGGAAATAAAAAATATCCATAATCTATAATGAGAATTTTCAGAGAAATATTTTATAAAATAGTGAGAAAAGGTACATCTTTTAATAACTATGAATATGTAGAGATAAAGTTTCACATAATATGAAAAAGTAGATTGAATTATGTGTTCACAAAGAAAAAATTAAATTTATATTCTTTCACACTTGGATGAAAATAACCCACATGGAAAATGTTATGAATTATTTAAAACATTTAAAGAAGTTTTAGTGGTGTAAATGAAATTCATAAATTATTTAGTCATGGATAAATAAATTAAAAAATATCTATATCATATGATGATGAAAAAGGTAGGTTCCAAATTGAAAAGAAATGGTAGGATTAGTTTCCTTAAGATTTGTAAATAATGATCTAATGGGGAATATAAAATAGGGTGTAGAAAAGTAAAACCCCAATAATGACCAGAGAAGAATAGAATTATATGTGTTTTAGAAATAACAATATAAAAATTCCCCATTTGGGTTATCATAAAAATGTTATCTCTATTTCAAATTTATATTGATGATCTAAACCTCCATGTATTGGTAACATAAAAATTAAATATTTATTAGTTAAAGATCATGAGATATTATTTAATGGATGTTATTATCATACATGAACATAATAGGATAGTAAATAAAATATATAAAATAAATTCTTGCAGGGGTATGGGGACAGGTTTTCGTTGTGGCACCCTTACCCTGAGGTACTTGGTTCGAGTCCTCACAAGGCAATGCCTAAGATGTCTGATTAATAATTACACCTGGACTCCCTACCCAGTTAGAAAACTTGACCAAGGCCAATGTTTTCCACTTTGGAACTCATTGGGAATGTGTGGCATGAAGGTGGTGTGAATACACCTATACCTTGATACTGATAAAATATTATTTTATGCACGTAGGGGCATGGGGTTTTGGTTTTGGGTATGGCAGCCAAACCCCAAGGTTTAGGTTTTGAGTCCTCTTAGGGAATCTCCTTGTATGTTTGATTTATAATTACTCATGGTCCCTCTATCCAATTATAGAACTAATCAAAGCCAATGGTTTTCTACTTTGGACCTCACTAGGTATATGTGGCACGTATGGGGTGAGGCTGTACCAATGCATCGTTACCCATAACAACACATTTCCCTATGTGGGAATGGTGGTGTGGTGTCGATTATGTCACCCTGACCCCGCGGTTCCAGCTACGAGTCTGTGCAATGAAATTCCTGATATTCATAAAAAAAAAATTACTCCTAGACCCGATACCCCATTAGTGTATTATACTAGGCTCGATGTTTTTCACTTTTTACTTCATTTGGGATGTTTGGGCCATAGGTAGTGAGGCTACAGATAAACCTCATCACCCATACCAACATGTTCACCTATAGGGGCTTGGTAAAGTGGTTTCAGATGTGGTTTTCTGACCCCATGGTTACAAGTTTGTCTACTCTTATAAAAAATGCATGGTATTCCAAATTAATAATTACCCATGGAACCTTTACACTTTCAGGGAATTGGCCAAAACCAAAGTTTTTCTAATTTGGACCTGACAGAGGACGTGAGGAACGCTGGTTGTGAGGAAATAACTATACCTCATTACCCTTAACACCACATTTTTTAGGTCTGTACTTAGTGGTTAGCAACCTATAATACAACAACAAAACCTGGGATTAAATACAAGAAACATAAAATAATATGAGGATAAAAGGGGTGGTGACACCTAGCCTGTGTAGTAGAGGTGGCCTGGGAGCAGAATGCATGTTGGCTCGGTAAGGAGACAGAATCACAGATGGGGCTTGTTGGCTGGCTTGGTCAGGAAACAGAAATCATGGTAGGTGTGAGATGTGGGGATTTTCAGGCCACAACCTTCATGGATACATCTCAGGAGGATAGCTATGATGAAAAAATAGATGCACGTGTTTGTCACCTAGCCTATATTTTTTGTAATAGACTTCATGACCACATGGCCTCAAGCCATCAAAAAATAAGTGGGTTATCCCTTTGGGGGATATAACCCACCTATTTGGCTTTGTGTGTTTCATTTATATTTTTCATTGTAATTTTACCCATAATTATCTCTAATATATAAAAGAAATGAGGGTGCACAATATCAATCATGTCTCATGGATTTTAAAATGAGACAAATAAATCATTACTACCCTAGATAAATTATAGTGAAAACTACTTAAATGTTATAATCTAAAATTTAACATTAAATAAAATTAATAGTTAAAGAATCATGAGATAAAATATTATATGGTATGTAGATAAACCATGAAAAATTAAAACTTTCATAATAAGAAATATGTCTCGAGGGATGAAAATTTGAGACACAAACCCCCTTTCAAGTTACATAATCTTTAAGGAAGGAATCATTTGGTATGGATTTGATATGTAAGAATTTTTTAACCAAAAAAATGAGGAAATAAAATACTAAAAATTTATTATGTTGAATAAATAAAACATAGATCATTATATTCCAATAAGAATTTTTTTGACCCAATGTATTAAAATTAAGTTAGCATCAACCCTTACATTAATTTGCGCTTAGTCAAAACGTACTCAAAAATTATTTATAATGAAAATATATATAATAATAAAAAATATAATAACCCTTCTCGTATGTATATACTTTTCTAAATTACATTAATAATTATTCTCTATAGGTATATTAGTTAGTTATTATCTTTTTTTGATATCAGGTGTGAGTAATCTTGACCATTTTAAACTACATTTGTAACAGAGGTGTTGTTCTTGAATATTATCCAAAATTCCATCTATATAATATCATAAATTTTATAATAATATAAATTTTATAGTTATATATAATTTTACAATTTCATTTTATGGGATTTTTTTGTTACGGACCTTAAATACGAAATCAATATAGAGAATATTTATGTGTATTTAAACGAACATATGTGGATATTATAATTATTGACTTTAAAATTAATTATACAATAACATAACCAAAAAAAAATTATTTTAATTTTTCTATAATTTTTATTAGTAATTAATTTATTTTAACCATCCATGGTATTATTTTCTATAATTATTCACTTGTGTGGTTTTAATGACCTAAATAATAACATACCATAACTAATGGATTATTATTATTCAGAAACCTGTTTCCATGGTGATTAATGTCATTACTATAGAAGAATACTGATATTACGTACATAACTATATGATTTTTAATTAGAATTTAATAATTTTTAAAAAATAAGAAATAAACTGGATGAGAAATGAGATACATTACTTAAGGGAGGACTTAGTCTGAACAACGCAAGAATAACATTTTCGTTTTTAAAGAACAAAAAGGAAAGAAGGTGGACTATAATTTTCCACTAAAAATAATATTTATATTATATATTTGATTTTTAATTTTTAATTTCATAATTATAACAATAAAATAATATTTGTGGTGAAAAATAAAATTAATCACTTTGTGGAGGTGGTATCCCACCCACCACAAAAATCACTATTTAATTTATCTCAATGGAAATGGTCCAAGGTAGTTAATATTTATTAAATAGGAAAATTGAAATTATGTATGAAAATAATTCTTATTTAATTATTTATAAATTATTAAAATATATTTTTAAATTAATTAATTAAAAGAAGGTCATGTAGGAAAAAGAGTACACACATTGAAGACTTACGATTTCCATGAGAATAATTCATAAAAATGTGGGTGTTTGGTCTTTATATTGTGAGAATAGTCCCAAGTGAAATGTATAGGTTTATAGGGGATGGTTTAAGGGTATATTCTCAAAAGGAAACCAAATTTATGGAATTTTATTAAAGGGGTGGTATGAGTCAACTTTTTTAAGTGGTGAGAATGAATTTTTTTTTCAACAGTTCAACCTAATATAATGAGAGAACATGTTTCAATTATTAAGAATACTCCAAAATGGAAAATAATTTATTTTGGTATTATATGATGTCAATAATACATATTTTTTTCAGAAATGTTTTTAAAAATATTCCTTTACATTTAGAATTTTAATTTTAACGATTTTTTGTTTTACATTGGTTACTTGTGTTTATCGAAGTAAATAATTTTTATGAATTAAAAAAAGTTCAACAAATTATATATTCTCATCCAAATATTAAAAATATTAAATCTATTATTTTAGATAAAATTTATATATATATGAAAAATTGACATTAACATTACCACATGTAATGTGTAAAAACTTATTTTTAGGTCACGCGTATTTTTTATCTTAAAATTTATATTTTGGACAAAAATATTAATTTATTATGATAGAATTATAAAAATTGTTTTTTTATAAAACAATTTATATTTATTTGAATTTATTAACAAAAAAACTAAATTTAATGAAAATATTATTCAATTGAAAAAAATAGTAATTTATTTGGGAAAATATTTTCAAATTCAAAAAAAGTTAATAATAGGTTTTCTAAAAAATAAATATTTTTTTTAAAAATTCTTATAAATATTAATTAATTAAATATTATATTTTATAAACATTATAGGTCCTAATTATTTAATGGAAAAGTCTTAAAATTTATAACTTTTGTAAAAACAGTGCCTATATACTATTCACTTAAAAATAAACTATTTTTAAAAAATAAAAAACATTAAAATTAATCATTTATTCACATGATGAATCGAAAAATTGTGGTTTCATCGATCTAAAATGATAAATTTTTATTATTTTACATTAAAATAATAATTTTATTAAATTATTTTTCATAGGAAAATTACTTTTTTAAAATATTATATATTCCCATTATTGTTTACTGTTGAGTAATTATCAAACAATGTTAATATATTAATAAAATAAAAAATACATTTTATCCATAATAAATTTATTTTCATTAAAAACTCATAAAAATAAATTTTTTTAAAAATATTAATTTTACTTAATGAAACACTCTTATTAGTTATTTAGTTACAATAATTAAACATATAGATGGAATGGAATTGATAATAATAATTATTTAAATATATATATATATATATTTCAAAATTTAGTTACATATATTTTTACCTTCCTACTCTATAGCCACATTTTAAATGTTAAATACTTTTTTTCATCTTCTTTTTGTTCAGTGTTTCATAAAGTAAGTGATATAAAAAAATTTGGGCCTTAAAGGAATATATAGTTCAAAATATCAGGGATTTACAACTTTTTGTCATTATCCCAGTCCATTTTGGTATAGAAATTCGGTGGTTATCCAAGATCACGATGATATAAATGTCTTGGTTTTTAACCTTGATATAAGTTAAAAAAAATTACGGTTTTTTGGGCCATTGTATTAAGTTACGTTTCATAGATCAATATTGTTGTCTCACAATTCAATATTCTAATAAATCATTCAAAATTTATGGAAAAATAGGTTTCATATATTTATGTTTATAAATCATTTTTCATTTGATATGATATCCTTAGGTCATATTCATATATATTGATTATTGATTCATACCAACATGTTTATCATATACTAACTTATGAATATCAATTGATATCTCACATATTTTAACCCTTAATAATCACTTTACACCAACCTTTTTTATGTTTCAATACATTAGATAATGAATATGAGTATTATTTATGAACTTTTTATGAGGGTATATTGTGTATAAAATTTTAATTTGAGATGTTGGGGGAATTAAAAAAAATAATCAGGTTATCTATCTAATCTGTGAAGTCACTATACATATAGGTTCTATGAGTTTGATTTATTATGAGTTGTAACATATATTCATATATAGTTATGTACTATGATTTTTTTATGGTAGAGTCATATTAGTAGATACTAGATTCTATGGGTATATAAAAAGTCTTGGTTTCAAAAAATAATAGTTTTCTAAACCAGAAAAATGGATAAAATAATTTTGGTATAATATTTCCAAATAAACACAAAAACTCCGTGGGATGACTAAACCATATCAGGGTGTTAGTGAGGTCAGGGAAAATATATGGAGTAAAAGATGGTTTAATGTGAATTTTTGGAGACATTATCTAGTGTGTTTTTTATATAGAGTTTTATAATCAGACCATGTCATAGTCTTGGTCATTGGTTATTAAATGGTTTAAAATTTAATGAGTTAAATAATGATTCAAATAAGTAATATAATAATTAACCACAATTTTGTAACAATAAACATGTCATGGTTTTTGTTGGGTCGTAGTTATTGATTCAATGTTGATGTAATTATGTAGTATCATATATGGATACCATTCAGGTAACTATTGAATAATATTACAAAATTTAATTAATCTATTTACCCATCATGTGATCATATGTTAAAAAATTACTTATTTTTTAAATTGTTTAACATTTTTATTCATAAATAAGAAGTTGATATAAGAGTTATAACAAAATCTACATTGAGATTCCTATTTTACAGTATGTAAAATGTTTAATTAAAATAGAGCTATTTTTTAATAAAATATTTCATGAAATACTAGTGATTATAAATGGAGTTAAGTCCCCCACTTATAGTATTTTTCTTATTTTCCATTGTAAAGGAGGTTGTAGAAGACCATTATTGGTATTATTGACGATTCTTATGATTCCAGTGGATAGTGAATACTTATAGAAGTAGAAACCAATTGGTTAATCTAGATTGAACTAAATTAAACTGAAGGTTATCATTAATTTGGAGACGGTAAATAAGTAAACAATGTTTCTAAGTATTTTTTTCATTATATAAATTTCATTCAATATAGATCTTATGACTGATATAGGTTTTTTCTTCAACTTTTTATTAGAATAGATATGGCCTATTTAACACTTTATTGGAATCATTGAAAATATTGATGAAGGATATAATATTAAAATTAAAATGTAAAAAATGGTATTGTTTAAATGAAGATTTTGGTTGAAATAAATTCCATTATTTATGATGATTTTAAAAAAATGATATGTTTTATAAAATCACCTTATGTTGTCAGGTAATTTTAAGTAAGAAAATTATGTTTAAAAATAAAATAATGACATTCTTATAATAAAATGTAACGCTCTAATTCAACGTTTTTACATCGTGGGTTTCTTACCAAAATCATTATGATTAATGGAAATGATATTTAGAAAATGGAAAAAATAACATTGAAAATGTTAACTGGATATGGTTCATGGGTTGACCATACATCAAAAATATATTGTTCTTATAAACTACATCATAGGTAAAGGTTGTAACTTTATTAATTAATTTCTATAGAATTTCATGGATAGAGAAACCAAATCATGCTTCTTATCCATGTATATATATTATTTTTAATATGATATTTATTTTCTTTTTTCTAGAATAATGTAAACCATTTTTTATAATTACCATTCCATGCATAAAATACTTACACTCTAGGCATTATACGATGATTTATTCATTTTTAAACAAGTTTTTGATTTTTTATTTTTGTTATGATTTAAATAATAAGGTATGAATATTATTTATGAATGTTAATTTTTATATTTTTATTAGAATTATGTTCTCTCATAAGTACAAATCCATGGATAGAGTAATTTTGGAATTCTATATCATTAACTTGGTATCATAGGATTTTATTACGTAATGTAATTGTTGGATTCCCATCAAACCAATATTTTTCTTGTAAGGATTTATTTTTACATGATTCTAAGGCCTTAATTTCATATTATTCATACATGTTATTAATGTGATGATTTTTATATATTAATATTTAATTGGTTTATATTATTATGTAACACAAACCCATAGTAGTATAAAGTGTTTGTTACACCCCAAGGTTTTGAAAAAGAGAATTGAAATGCTTGAAACCCAGAGTATCTAGATAGTGAAACTTTTTTTAATGAGAAAAATTTAATCTATCAATTAAACACAGTTTTTTCACTTTTACGATTTGAATTTTGATGAACATATATCAATGGTTGCAATCAGTATGTAATTTGGAGTTTGATAGATCAAACTTAATTTTTGGTAAATAGTACTATACCCTTATAAATAGTAGTATTAATAGTAATATGACCCTTATGAATAGTCAATCATATTATTATTTTTCGGTCTTAAGGTTATAATATAATGATATCCTGATTAATTTTTTCAGGTGATATTAAATGAGTTATAGTTTTGAAATTGTTATTTTTTAATAAATTAAGATTTTTTTTAAAATAAATTATTCATATAAATAAAATTATTTACAAAAAATAGAGTTAATTTTTTCAACACATTTATAAATTATTAGGGTTTTTTGGAGTTTTCCTGAGATAAATGGGTTTTTGGTGAATAGTGAAAAATACGGTTTTATGTTTTCAGGTGTTTAATGACATCGAAATGACATAATAATGATGTAACCATTATGGTTTACTCTTTATGATTTAAATATTATATGAGGTATCCAAAGTGGCTAATTCCATGGAAAAACAAAGGTGAATTCTAGGGTTTTTCAAATATCACAAATGAGGTGTCCCTTTAAATTAATTAAAAACTTCCACACTTTCACTTTAAATACCACCCTCGCCCCCTATTACTCTCACACCACTCACAATTCTAAATTTCCTAAATTATAACAAATTATATTTCCAAGGATCTTCCCTATATCCAAGACCTACTGGTGTCACCAAACATCCAAAACCGAAGGCCTTAAAGAGGATCTCAAGGAGAAGACATCAAGAGGTAAAGATCCTCCTTCAATTTCTTGTGTTTTTTTGAATTATTTTCTATTATTATACTTTCTTAACCTCCCCTTACCCAAGTGGCATGAAATCTAAAATATTATATGTATTCTATATTTTAATCATGTTAATGGATAAATTCATCATCGGTCATCATCTCCTCTTCCTCTTATCCTAAAAATAAATACAATGTATGTGATGTGTCGATTTGCTAACTTCGTGGATGATGTGTCTTAAATATCAATTAAATATTTAAAATATGGTTGTAAACCCATTATAATGGTAGAAAAAATATTAATTTCTATGATATGACCTCTCTTATTTTTTTTAATAATCATATACGCTTAAAATTAATGGTATGTGCTGAATCTATTTCGTGATTATCGAATAAGAACCAAAATGATCCAAGTGAAAATCTATAATTATTTATCTATTTATTCATCCACATAAAATGTATCAAAAATTATTTATGGAATCATTTAATATCCTATAAACATATTAACACCATTTCTTACCAGTTTGGTTGTTTCACATCCATTTGACAAGATAATACATTACGAACTCACCATGAAAATCATTTAAAGAATGCATCCAAAACAATGGAAATAAAAAATATAATTAATAAAGGGGTCAAATGGTGTTATAAAATGATCATATAAGGTGTTATAAACATTATTATGATTTTTTAAAATAATATTGACACCATTTTATCCATTATATGTTTTTCTAGACATGTTTGAAGAAAGGAGAACCTGAGGCAAGGGAATTCTTAACCCAATTTACAATCTTTGTGTTAACCTTCTATATTAATAATTATATGGTATTAAAATTATTGGTATGATTAATTTTTGTTTATATAATGTTTTTATGTCTATTTATAGTTTATTCACATATTAATTTCATTTTATTAATTTCTCACATCAATTATATGATATTTGTAAGGGACATTATTTTTAAAATCAAATTTTGAAATTCTATTTTAAAATATTTAATAGAAAGGATTTTCAGAAATTAGTCATGTCTTATGATTAGGTTTTCGTTTGTGGAAATATTTTATGTTAAAGGTTGGAAACTAATCTCTCTCAAATTCACTGGGTATGTGTGTGTTAGAGGTTGGTCATATGGTTACTCTAACTATAACTGTGATGGTTACACCATTAGGTATCTCTGATGGTCACATTGTAAGGCGTCCATAAGGGTTAAAAATCATAAGGTTCCCATTGCGGTTTAAAATAAAATTAAATAATGCCCCAAGATACCCTTATGCTTTTATATATGTTCTTTAATTCATTATTATTATAAAGTGGAATACATTTTCACCACTTGTATAATGTTGGTTTTCGGTAGTGGTATCTTCATATTTCAAACCCTTTATTACCGAAATCAAGATTCAATTTTGAGGACACTATTTATTATAATGGGGTAGAATATAATACTGAGAGATTTTAAAAGAGGAATTCCTTGTTTGATAAAGTGTATTAAATGAAACTAAAAGATTTTAAGATAATAGAACACCCATGACATTACAATGTATTTATTTTTATATAAATTCAATGTCTTTGATAGACTGTGATTCACCCAACACTGGGATTAATTGAAACATGATACTCTATTAAAATTAAATTATTTTATCATGACCTTTATAATATATCTATTATTTTGGCGAGTATTAATTTTTCTAACTAAATTATGAAAATTATATGTCTTATAAATATATAAAATAAATTTAATTGTTATATGTGGATTAGAAATAATATATGAACAATTTGAAATTATATGAAATTTTTTATGAAATTTTTTTCTTATTAAATACAGTTTTGTTATTCTTTGTGCACATAATATGAAATAAATTTGTACCAAATTTTTATAATTTATCTTAAAATGTGAAATTTATTTTTAAAATATACTTCTCTGTATAATATTTTGGTTGAATTTAGGGATTTTTCTGAAATGAATTATTTTTTCAAGTAGTGATAATTACTAGTGTTTAATTAAAACTACATTGTCTATAAAAAATTATAAGGAACAACAATGTTTTAAATGGTTTTAAAAGAATAAATAGATCCATTATTTATTTATTAATAATATTTATTCCATTTGAATCAATTTTATTTTGATTTTTTGTATTACTTATTTCTATATTTATGAAAAAATTATCTTTGGAAACCCATTTTTGTTCAATTATTATAGTTAAATTTAAATTAAATTGTATCACTTATGTTAATAGGTCAACAAAAATTGATTCCATATTTTTATTTATAAGAATTAATATTATCTAATAATTTCTACTGAATTCTTTTCCCTAATGAATACTGAAAATAGTAAAAATTATTTTACCTAGTTAATGTGAAAACGGGTTTACAAGGTGATTAGAATATGAAGAAAAGGGTTAAAATGAATAAGTACATATATAAATCATATTTTATGGTCATATTTATATATAATCACTTACAAATTTTAATAATGACCCATTTTCAGACTTTTTCAATATATAAACATGGGTATCATGTTTTATTTTAAAACATTATATAGTTGATCACCTCCGCCACTTGTAAAAGGCCTCCCCTTATCCTCCCCTCTTCACGCTTTAAAATTCCATTGTCTCATTAAATAAAAACATAATTTTATTCTTTAATTTCCTCCATAAATTATATAATCCTTTTTGGGATTAGGAAACCCTCTTATGAAGACTGTAAGTATAAACCTAAAGGTGTTCTCTGAAGAAGGGGACAATTTTTTAACATGTGTATTTGAATCTTTTCTACTTACAAATTTTTTAAAAAAATTAGAACTATTATCATATAATAACACTATTATTTTCCATTTAATTATGTTTTATTATATTATTGTCATATCCTATATCCTTCTTCACATCCATCAAATGTAAAAAAACGGTTGATCATGTGTACGGTGGACTACCACTTCGCGAACAAAATTATTTTTATTTCCATCACCACCTTAATAGGATGGATATAATGATTTATATTATATATTTATATAAATATTAGGATATTATTCTTATTTTTATTCATGATATTAGGTATACCTTCTTACTTTCCATTTTGTGAGGGGATATGATAATGTCACTCATGTGTGCATTGGACTGCTACCTCACAAAGTTATGTGATTCAATTTTAACATGTGCACTACATGGAAGGTATAACGGACAATGTTAATCAATAAATGTGATATTTATGAAGAAAATATAATTATTATAATATTTTATAATATTTAACTTCTTAATTTACAATCCTTTAGAAAATTATAGTGTCACTCGTGCGTACATGTTGAATACCGGCTGCACATAGTGATGTGAAATATTTTTCATTTTATTTTTATATGGAAGATAATGTGGATCAATTTTTTTAATATAAATGATATATATAACATAATAATTAATATTTAAAGGACAATTTAAGATTATTTTCATTCTCTTCCATCCGTAGAAAAAATATTAATAATGTTCATGCGTATATACAACCTAACACATCCATTAATAGTGTAATGTAGTTTCATTATTTAGGTTTTATAGATAAATATAAAAAATATATAATGATATTTATATCATGTTTCACATAATTTATATTATGAAACCATTGTAAAAGTAAAAGGGCCCAAAATACTAAATCAAAAGATACATGAGGAACAAAGCAATTATATCCTGAAATAGTAATTTTAAGAAAGAGATGCTAATAAATATTGTCATAACTTATCTAAATTAAATCATATATACTATGGAATATATGAGTATCGTTCCATAATATATTCATAATAAATATATATTTATTATATAATTGGTACATATATGTATAATAGAAATCAGAACTAGGTTAAGGGTTTCTAATCTAACATTTACTTCTATGAGACATATTCCATGATCACTGATTATTAATCTGTAGAAGGACCCTAGTTCACCCTAAGGGGGGGGGGGTGAAACAAGGTGTCAAAATTTTCTATTTTTTACTAGATCTTTTTACCACATTGGTAAAAACCTTTTTAAACTTTTATTATGTATATGTGCAGAAATTAAAACACGCTGAAGGAAAACACAACAATCTTTACCTAGTGCACCCCTAAGTGATACATCCAAGGAGAATTCGCCGGAAGGTTGTGGGTCATATGAAATTACACTAATCTTCATTAGTTATATATTTCAAAGGTTCAGGAAAAGACACTTTTTCCCAGACACACTACCTTTATAAAGTTTATAGATATCCTAGTGCTTCCATCAGATCACTTCCATTAACTCCCTCGGGATAACTACCTTAGGAGAGGTCTCAATCAATTTATCTACTTGAAGGTTGCTTCAACAGATTGGCATGAAAATTCTTTGTCTCTATTTAGTACAAGACACTTCTGGCATCGATGTCCTAAATTTATGGTATTTTATATTCAGTTTTATCCTTTAGTGAAATTACTTATTGCACTAGAACTTCTTCTATTTTTTCACTAGAATCACAAACTACCTTTGTGGTGTATTCGTTTCTGCAAACTATCCCTGATTTTTCAGACATTCTATAATCTGCATACCAAGCCTACTCCATATACCACACCTGGTCTGTATACTTCATCAGTTTCACATACCACCCCTGGATGGTGTACCACGCTAGCTCAGCGTGTCGTGCCTTCTCTACTTACCACTCCTGCTCTGCGCACCGCACCTGATTCGCGCACCGCATCTACTCCTTGCACCGCACTTGGTATGTGCACTTTCTCTTCATACTGCCACTACGTATGTCCTCTATTTACAGCCATCACATATCCCCTTCAAGAACGTCCATTGCATACTACCTTCATGTACCTCCCTCATGTACTACCTCTAGGTTCCACGATAACGTACCATTTCTTCCTTCTGTAGGATTCTTCTTTAAATTTTACTAATTATTTCATATCCCACATAACATTAATTTTATACAAGAAATATATTCCACAGACTACTCCATCCAAATTTTTAAACTGTTTATTATTTCATATACCACTTCATTCTATGCATAATCACTCTTGGTTACCACATTCAGACTTCTCTATGATCTTCCACAGTGATGATATTTTTCATATCAAATTCACCCTATTATAATTATGGGATTCACAGTCCTTTTATTATAAAAAAACTCTACAAATATAGATAATTGGTTTTACCCAAATTTTCAATGTGGGACAAACTTCATCCCATACTAAACACCATTCACGTAAAATAATCCTCAACGAAAAACTGTGTCCCTTTGTAAAACTGTGAACTATCACCATGTATCATGTGTCTGTCGGTCCGCATACTACATCTATTCCACAAAAAACGATGCATTTGTTGAGTTAATAAGTTTTTCATTATGACTTTTCCAATACTTTGTTTTGAAAATCACAAACACCTTATACTTAATAAAATCTATATTTTACTTCACTATGGAAAATTTCCGCCCTTAAAGAAATTTATCATAACCTAGATTTCCTTATACATATCAATATATTTTCTTAAGTATAAAAATCGGATTCATACCCAAAACCCCAGAATCATATAATGCTTAGATATGAATCATTATGTTTTATGATCCGAATTCTGTATAAGAATTGTAATTAAGTTCCACTCTGAATTCAGGATATGAACTTTAATAAAGTTATACTCCGAATTCAGGATATGAACACTAATAAAGGTCCATTCTGAATTCTGGATAAGAACTCAAACAATGTTCAACTCTGAATTCTGGACTCCGAACTTTTTCTAGTTCAACTCCGAACTTCTCTGAGTTCGACTCCGAACTTCTATTTGTTTAACTACGAACTTTTACAAGTTTTAAACAGAACTTAAACTAGTTTGAGTCCGAACATCTACAAGTTCGACTCTGAACACTGTATGTTTAGATTCTGAACTCTGGTGAAACCAGACATCGAATTTACTTAGAAATTCAGACTCCATATTTCTAAAGAATTAAGGTTTGAATTCCTACAAAACAGAATTTGAATATCCTTTTATTATAGACTCCAAAATTCATTTCTAGTTAGACTCCAAACATTTATTTTCATACATTACGAACATTATTTTTACTTATTCTTACACGTGTTTCATTAAAAAATGATTTCATGCATTCAGTTAGACATGTTTTTTTTATAAAACAATGTCATCCATTCTATTTGTAACTAACTGTTGGTTAAGTGACACATATACAGGTCCCTCCGAAATTTAAGGTAAAATATGACCGTTGGAGGAGGGAGCCGACCGTTGGAGCTTCACCTATAAATTGGAGATCATTTGAAAAGAACCAATAACTTTGACATATTTGAAATCTTTGCATACAAGATATTGAAGTGATTTCTAGAGAGAGAGGCTCTTATTAACTCTCAAGCTTCGTGCAGAATTTTAGAACAACTTGTTCAAGCATTGCCTTGTGCAGACTTTCTTAGTGCGACTCCGATTGTTGGTGATTACAATCGAGGGCTTCTACGGATAGGAAGACAGAGGTTTTGACTAACTTGATGTATGAGGGCTTCCTTGCTAAGGGAAATAGAGGTTCCAACTACCTTGAAGTTGAGGGCTTGGGGGGATAGCAAGACAGAAACGCCAATCTTCATATCGAGGGCTTACCCGGGTGTGGGTAAGACAAACTTGATTTAAAGTATAGATCAAGGGAACTTTATCCAATTTTGGTGGATACCCTTCTCTTTGGGTTAAAAGATTTATATATTATTACTTGTAGTTTTACTACTTGTTTTTTCGCTGAATTTTTGTATTGTAAGGAAAGTATAACCTTCTTATATTTCCTTACACTTATACTCTGATTAATTTAGATTCTAAATTCTTTAAGGTATAATCTCATATTGTAAACGTTGGTTAGGTTTCAATTACCAGATCCATATTTCCAGAAATAGTTTTTCAGAATCACTTTCTAGATTTAAGCAAGTGTATAAAACTAAAAGATTGTAACTTCATACTTTGTCACAATATTTAAGTTGGTGTTAGAGGTTTTGTGAATTTTTTTAGTTTAACATTATTAAACTTAGATCTTTCCTTGCTTAAGGAAATTTTTAAAGTGTAAAATTCATCCCCCGCTCTTGTATATTGAGCATCTACGTCGTTATTTGGATCCTATAATTGGTATCAGAGGAGGTCTCTGAAATACATATACTCACATAGATGTTTTTCTTTACTTATTTTTTCATTGTTTGATATTTTTCCTTTCTTAGGAATATTTTACTTGAATCCAAACTATTGTTATTAACAAGTTTCTATGTAGAATGATTTTTTAAGATGGAAGGTTTAAATGTTAGTTCGATCGACAAATTAAATCCTACAAGACCAACAATTTTCTATGGAAATTACTATGAGTATTAGAGAGATCGAATGAAGACTGTCGTTATCAATACTGGGGTAGATAACTTTGTTATGCTTACTAGAGGTTATCAAATTCTTGATAAGGAAGTAAGTACTTTCACAAACCAAGAGAAGCATGATTATCAATTAAACTATAAGGTATGAAATACTCTACCATGTTCAATGACTAGGAACATATATAGCCAAATTTATTCTTGTGAAACAGCTAACTGTATATGGAAGAAACTTGATGTTACACATTTTGGTACATCTAAAGTTATTGATACTAGAAGATATATGTTGAGAGCCAAGTTTCGCGGTTTTAACATTCCTTATAGAGAACCTAGAAGCAATGTGCAACAATGGTTTATGACTATCGTGAATAAATTACAATATATGGGAGGGAAAGGCATGGATGATGAATCTCTTATTGATAAGATTATTGATATTATTCCCAATGAGTGGGAATCAAAGAGAACAACTATTGATCAGAACTGGAAGGTTACTCAAATTTCCTTAGATGAGCTGTTTGTAACACTTCTCCAACATGAAACATGGATGAAGAGAGATGATGACAACATGAAAAAGAAGAATGGGAATGGTATTGTTTCTTTTACTACAACTTCAAATCACATGAAATCTAAGAATCCTGAGAGAGTAACTAGACCCAAGTTTAATAAGGCTACTCTCCAATACGAATCTAGTGAGAGTGAAGTTTCAGAGAATGAGTTAGGAAATCATTCTCGAAGAATGAACAAGATAGATGGTCAATGAAATTTCCAATCCAGGTGTAAGAAGAAGGAAAGGAATTATAAGAATGATTCAAAGGTCACATGCTAGAATGAAAGAGATGTGGACACATAAGACCTGGTTTCCATATGCTTAAAAATAATTAAAGAACAGAGACGAATTCTGAAAGGAACAGGAAGAAGTTTTACAAAGCTAAAGCAAAGAAATGTCTGAAAGCTAATAATATGTGGAGTGATAGCTATAGAGACTCTTCAGAAAGTGAATATTATGAATATGATTCATCAGCTCAGAAGAACATGATATTCATTGCTAATAATTCTTTTCCACATACAAGTTTTATGGATAAGGTACGCTCTTCTGAGGCTTTAACAAAACTAGCTCTTGATAAAAATTACTATTCTGAAAATAGTACTTCTAATAAAGACACTTTATCCTAAAAAAAGAAGAACCTTCATATGAAGATGTATATATCTTTTCCCTGTTACTTGAAGAAAAAAATTGTAAAATTTCTAATAAATTAGAAAACACAAATACTAGGGAAGAAATTCATACAAAAGAGATTTCAGATCTTTCTTCAGATCATAGAAATAAAAAATATCTTTATGAAAATCTATCTATAGACCTTGAGAAAGAAAATTCTGATAAGGAAGAACATTATAAATATATTAAGAATTATATTTTAGAAATGAATTTTTTAGGAAAAATCTAACTCTAAGGAAATGATTCCTAAGGATAGGAATTTAGTCATTAGACTAAAATATAAAATATTTTCTCTTAAGAAGATCCATGCAAAATTTACCTCAGGGAAGGAAAATTTTGAAAAGATGTTTTCTCAAATTAAACCTCATGGAAATACTACTGGAGTATGTTATACTCACCAAAAACCAGTTTTCAAAAAAAACTATTTTGTTCCTTCTAAAGCCCCTTTTTGCACTATGTGTCAAAGTGGTGGGAATTGGAAGAAAAATTGTTCTTTGAATAAAGTTCAATATCATTGGTTTCAAAAAGAATAATTCTCTAAAAACATTTGGATACCCAAAATTTTTTTATCAGAAAATTTCAGCTCTAAACAATTTTTGATTCTGAAAGTCTAATTCTTTTCTTATTTTTCGGAAGATAAAGAAGTGCCAATAGTAATACATGGTACTTAGATAGTGGATGTTCCCAGCATATGACTGGTAACAAAAACTATTTTGAAAAGATTATCAAGACGAAAGGAGGATAAGTAACATTCAGAGATAATGCTCAGGGAGAAATTGTTGGTATAGTTAACATTCTTCTTCTTGGAGAAACATTGATTTCAAATGTTTTTTTAAGGGTCTTAAGCACAACCTCATTGGAATAAGTAAATTATGTGGTGAAGGTTACCTTGTGTATTTTATGAATGATAAATGATTAGTACACAATTCCAAGGAAGAATTTATTCTTTCTACCAACAAGAAAGAGAATGTTAATACTTTGAACTTAAAAGACCTTAGGAGCCAAGATTTACCTTTCCTTAGTGTAAAGGAAGATCATTCTGGGTTATGGTATAGAATACTATGTAACTATAACCATAAAAACTTCTGTAAACTCTATATGAAGAAACTAGTTAAGGATCTACCAAAGGTTAGATTTGATTCTTCTAAAGTTTGTGATCCTTGTCAATATGGCAAGAAAAATAAATTTAGTTTTAAATAAATCGGGGAAGTCTCAACAATTGATGCATTATAGTTAGTGCACATGGATATTTTTGGTCCAAAACAAATTGAAAGCATTGGGGGAAAATACTATGTGTTTGTTCCATCTGATGTTTACACCAGATTTACATGGGGCCATTTTCTATAAAAGATATCTGAAGCTTTTTCTTATTTCATAATTTTTAGAGCCTAAGCTAAAAATGAGAAAAACCATCCACTGAAAACTATTCATAATGATCATGGAGGAGAATTTCAAATTTCTGATTTTGAAACTTCTTGTAGTAAAAAAAGGTATTACTGACAACTTTTCAGCACCTATAACTCCTCAAAAAAATGGTATAGTTGAAAGAAGAAATATAATTCTTCAAGATATAACTAGAACCATGTTGAGTGAATATTATATAGATAGACATTTTTGGGCTGAACCTGTATGTACTGCTTTTTATACTATAAATCGAGTTTTTATTAGACCTTTTCTTAATACAACTCCTTATGAGTTATGGAATGTTAGAAAACATAGACTTTCCTACTTCAATGTTTTTGGTTTCAAGGTATTCATCCTAAATACTCATGATAATCTACACAAATTCGAACCAAAATCTGATGAAGGTATTTTCTTAGGATACTCCACAATGTCTAAGGCTTATAGAGTTTTTCAATAAAGACACTTGTACTGTTGAGGAAACAGTACAAGTAAAATTTGATGAGACTGTTCTTTTTTTAAACCATCCCAACATACATCCTTGGATGTGTTTTAGAAAACTAAATATCAACCTTTGTTATAAGATCCTTATGATAAGGAAAAAGTTCCAGAAAGTATTTCTGAATCATTTTCCCCAGAACACTTTTTACCCTATGTTGATGAATAGGTTTTACAAAACCCAAGTAAGGTGTTCCTAAAGAATCATCCTAGTGATAGTATCATTGTTGATGTGAATCAACCTCTAAGGACTAGATGATCATTGAGAATTTAAGTAGAACATCTACCATTCCTTTCCAAATTAGAACCAAAAAGCACTGATGAAGCTTTATGTGATGATGATTGGATCAAATCCATGCAAAATGAGCTAAATGAATTTGAAAGGAATAAAGTCCTGACCTTGGTTGAAAGACCTAAGGAAACATATTCTATTGGAGTAAAGTGGGTATTCAGAAATAAGTGTGATGAAAATGGAGTCATTGTTAGAAATAAAGCTAGATTAGTTGCTAAAAGCTATAATCAGCAAGAAGGAATAGATTATGAAGAAACCTATGCTCCAGTATCTAGACTTGAATCTATTCGTATTTTACTTGCTTTTGCAGCATTCTTCAATTTTAAACCTTTTAAAATGTATGTGAAATGTTATTTTATTAACGGTTATGTTCAAGAGATGTTTTTGTTTAACAACCTCCTGGATTTGAAGACACAAAATATCCTGATCATGTTTTTAGACATACCAAAGCTTTGTATGGCCTTAAACAAGACCCACGAGCTTGGTATGATAGAATTACATGATTTTTGGTTCAATATAACTATGTTATGGGAAATGCAGATCCATCAATTTTTATAAATAAAGATAAGAGTTTTTTTTTGATTGTTCAAATTTATGTTGATGACATTGTAGTTGGTTCAACTCAGCAATCTTTAACTGATTCCTTTGCGGATCTAATGAAATATAAGTTTGAAATGAGTATGATGGGTGAGTTAACATTTTTCCTTGGTTTACAAATTTCTCAAAAACCAGAAGGAGTCTACATATACCAACATAAGTATATTAAGTATCTTTTTAAAAAATATTCTTATGACAACACTTAGAGTATAAGTACTCCTATTGGCACCTCAAACACACTTGATCTAGATGAAGCTGGGAAACCAGTAGATCAAACATATTTTAGAGGTATGATAGGAATTCTACTTTACATGATAGCTAGTTTAGAAGACTTGATGTTTTTAGTATTCTTATTTGCAAGATATCAATCCAATCCTAATGAATATCATTTAAAGTAAGTGAAAAGTATTTTTAGCTACTTAAAGGGAACCATGTGTCTAGGACTATTTTATACATCCAGAAATGATTTTGTTTTAAAATATTTTTAGATGCTGACTTTGGTGGGTGTGGAATGGATAGAAAAAGTACATATGGAACTTGTAATTTATTATGAGATTCATTAGTTTCTTGGTCCTACAAGAAGCAACACTCAGTAGCACTCTCCACTGCTGAAGCTGAATATGTAGCAACTAGATGCTGTTGTGCTCAAGTGTTGGGGATGCAACACACACTCACAGATTATGGCTTGATTTTTACTAAGACTCATATTTTGTGTGATATCACAAGTCCCATTTCCCATAGTAAAAACCATGCACATAACTCTTGAGAAAAACACATAGATATTTGGAATCACTTTCTTAGGTATCACACACTTAAAAGAGATATCATTCTTCATTTTATCATAACATAAGATAAACATGCTGATATTTTCACAAAATATTTACCCTCTGATAGATTTGAATACATTAAACAGAAGTTAGGAATCATAACTGTAAGGTAATCCTTCTTCATTAACTTCTTGTTGAACAATTCTCCTTATAGTAATAAACTCCTTTTCATTGTGGGATTACATTTTCTTGTTAGCATAATAAAAATTTTCATACTCAGTTTTCAAAACCCTTTTTAATCAAAACTTTTACAGTCATTTTTTTAAACCATTAATAATCAAAATTTTCGTAGTCATTTTTTTGAAAAGCTTTCATAATCAAAATTTTCTTAGTCAGTTTTTTTAAAACCTTTTGTAATCAAAATTTTCATAGTCATTTTTTTTTCTTTTTTAATAAAAATTTTCATTGTCAGTTTCTTTAAAAATGATTTTTTAATCAAAATTTTCAAAGTCAGTTTTTCAAACTTTTGTAGCTAAAATTTTAGTAATAAAGCATTCGAAATTGAAATTTTTGTAATGGAAATTTTTGGTACTGGAAACTTTCGTAATGAAATTTTGGTACTAGAAATTTTCGTAATGAGATTTTCGGTACTGGAAACTTTAGAAATGAAATTTTCGTACTCAGAATTTTCATAATGAATATTTTTCGTACTCATCCTATTCATACTATAATTTTTCGTACTGAAATTTTTCGTACTCAAACTTTTTATACTTGGATTTTCGTACTCATACATTTCGTACTGGAGTTTTCATACTCAATGTCTTTTGAAGTTCATGTTTTCCGTAGTTAGTTTTTCGTAGTCAAATTTTTCTTCAACAAGAATATCACCTATTATGAATAAAATTCTTGGCCAATCCAAAAGATATGATTTCCTTACTAAAGTATTCATATTCATATTTTTCTTTCTAGTATTTTCCTATGAGACTTAAAAAATTTCTGATTCTAGTTTTCTTAAATCCGATTGTTTTTCTTAATACCTCAAAAGATTGGATTCATGATTTCCTTGCTTGTATGTTTTCAACCATCTGATCAGATCAAACGGTTTTTCAACCATTAAATGGTTTTTGGAAGTTAAAATGTCAAATTCGTAGCCTATATAAAGGGGACCCTCGATGGTTGTCCCACATCGATTTCAAGCTCTCGCGTGTCGAAGCTCTCGAACAGTTGTTAAAGGCAATTCTGAATCCTTCAGAACTCCTCCATTCCAAATGGCTTTTGAAGCTACTTCCCATGATATGTCTACCTCAAAGACAATCTAAAAATGGAAAGTATAAATAGAAAGACTGGTCCATCTGAACTTTTACATGTACGATTCTATCATCTCCAAGAATATCAGGCTGAATGGTAGGGAATATGCATGTGTATCCAAGAAAAGTGATCAAGATGCTGTCTATCTGGAGTTACTTATAGAATTATATGAATCCGCAATATTTTATGAGGAAGATGGAAAAGAAAAGTTTTCTTTCAAGTCTTATGGAAGGTCTTACAAACTTACTTACACCAAGGCGGCAAGCTTGGTGGAGCTAGCATAGGAAGGAGTAGCAGAATTTTGTTCACACAGTCTCCCGGATGCTCAAGGTTGTTTTGTTAAGGTTAAAGATTTACAGTTTCGTGGACTTTTTGATGTCAAGATATCAAAGATAGATAACCTATCTCCTACTAATTGGATACTTCAACTTTGGGTACAAGGTTTCTTGGTTCTGAGAAAGGGTGATAATGATACCCTAAAGAAAAGTGACATATATTTCATAGACTTCTTGGTGAATCTACGAATATTAAATCTTATGAGGTATGTTATTGTGACGATCAATAACATCATGGAATGAAACTTGAGAGCTCAAATCATCATGTACCCTACCTTACTATCCAAGATGATAGTTCAATGTTTAGATTCTTTAAAAATTTCATGTAACTCTATGGTCCATAATTGCAAGATTATTTTTGTCAGTGATGACATACTGAAAAAAATGAATATGGATTTTTCTAAGGAAATAGGAGAATTTTATAAATTGCCAGAGGGAGAGGCTGAAATCATTCCGGAAAATATGGAAAAAGTTGAGCAAGTGAAGAATGTTACTAAGAAGACGAACCTTAAGGAAGTGGTTGCGGAAGAAAAAACCCCCAAATCCAAGGAAACCCAGTCTGCACCTCCCATGCTGAAAAAACAAAAGCATATCCAGATGAGGTAGCTGCTAAATGAACAGAAGATAAGGAGAAAAGGAAAGAAGGGGGTCCAAAGATCGAATTTGACCCTGCTGAGGCTAGGACCTTAAAAGAGAAATCTTCTGATGAGTTAGAGAGGCACACAAAGGAGAAAAAGATGAAGAAAAAGATTTCTGAAGCTGAGATTGTACAATCTCTGTTGAGAGATACTGATGTAGCCTCTTAGAAGATTCACATTCCCGAAAGTTTTGATATTCAACCATTAACAAGGACTCCAGGGAAAAAGTAATTCACTCTAGAAACATCCATAGGAAGAGAGGTTGTTTAAGAATAAGAAGAAGTAGAAGAAGGAAGTGATGATCTGGATGACTTGATCAAATAAGTAGAAGATTATCAGAAAAAGGCTGAATCCACAAAAATAGTCACTCTGAGAAAGGGAGTTGTGAAAGAAGGTAATAGAGATGATGTTGAGGAAGAAAGGAAAGATAATGAATTAACTAATGAGGACATAAGCTGTGAGAAGCATTTCCTTGAATAAGGAATAGAGAAGGAGAAACCATATAAAGACAAGATTGTTTAAGTATTTGAATTCGAGGAAGAATCTCCTAATGAAGAACATATTCCGAAAACTGATAAAGGAATGCAAGTGCTTATGGACACTCCAAAAAAATATTTTATAAGAAAGAAAGATGTTGTTGGTTCTTCTAGAAGGAAGTTGGTACAAATTGAAGTAGAACAATCCCCAAGAAAGTTATTAGATTCGGAGTCATCAGCACAGGGTCTTGACTTTTTTGTTGAATCTTTGAAAAAGTTGGTGGACACCATTCTGATATTTCCAACTATTGACTCCAGATGCCAGATGATGCAACACAGACTGAATCTGAAGTCAGAATTAGTATCTATGGTGATGGATAAGTGTGTGAAAATTGATGCAGATTATAGAATTTACCTTATCAATAAATATGTTCATAGAAAATCATGCAGAAAAATCACATTTGTGGTCTAAGAAAGATGAATAAGACATGAATGAGTTTGATCATTTTAATAATTATGTTAAAGATACCTTTGACACCAAGGACTCCAAGATTAATAATCTTTATGATAAGATAATACTTGAGAAAAATTCTCAGAGTCAACAAGTGAAGGACGTGAATGATAAGGTTAACTCTCTTGCTAAAAATTTTAAAAGGGATAGAGATCTGCAGATTGAGCTTGAAGGAAATCTTGTAAAGAAAGATGAGTTACTGAATATTCCAGAAGAGGCCATGAAGGATCAATAATAGGTGCTAAATTCTCAACAAGAAAGGATCAAAGATTTGGAGAGGCAAGCTAAGGAGGATAAAAAAGATTTGAAGAAGCTGAAAACCTTATTGAAGAAGCAAATCCCGAAGGAAAAGGAAGACAAATAGACTCAATTCAATATTTTTTTGCATTTGTCTTTACTTTTAAAAATTATTTCCACTCTAAGGAAATTTTTGGTTGGTTGTATCTTGTATTGTTATATACTAATGTTTCAAGTACCATACTTCTTTTCCATTCCCTTAAATTCATTTTGAAAATCACAAAGGGGGAGATGGAAAAAGAACTACTTAAAAGGGGTGAAAGACAATTTTAAAATGGATAAGGAGAAATTTCAAAGTGAATATATTCTTAAAGTAAGAGGGAGTGTCATATTTTGAGGTTTTTCATTCCCATGATAAGGAAAAATCCATCCTGGAAATCCATAATACAATCCTTAGAGTTTCAATGCCTAAGGTGGAGTCAGTTGTATTCATTATCATCCATGAACAAAGGGAGATAAGTTTTAATTTCAAAGTCAAATGAAAATTCTCAATGTTCTTATATTATTCTTCTTAAGGTTGTTTTTGATTTCCAAAAAGGGGGATATTGTTGAGTCAATAAGTTTTTCCTTATGAGTTTTCCATTTTTTCTTGTTTTGAAAATCAGAAACACCTTATACTTAAGAAAATCTATATTAAACATCCCTAAGGAAAATTTCCTTCCTTAAGGATATTTACCCTAAACAAGATTTCCTTATACATATCAATATTTTTCCTTAAGTATAAAAATCAGATTCATACACAAAACTTCGGAATCATATAATGCTTTGATATGAAGTATTCTGTTTTAGGATCCGAATTCTGGATAAGAACTATAATTAAGTTCCACTCCAAATTCTAGATATGAACTCTAATAAAGTTCTAATCTGAATTCATTATACAAACTCTAAGAAAGTTCCACTCTGAATTCTGGATACGAACTCTAACAAAGTTCAACTCTAAATTATGGACTCCGAATGTTCGACTCCGAAATTCTAAGATTTCGACACCGAACTTCTATGAGTTTGACTTATAACTTTTACTAGTTGGATCCGAACTTATACTAGTTAGACTCTGAACTTCTACAAGATTAACTCCGAACATTGTAAGTTCATATTCTGAACTCTGGTGACACCAGTCTCCGAATTTCCTTACAAATTCAGACTCTAGATTTCTACAAAAATCTGGATCCGAATTCCTACATAATAGAATCTGAATATCCATTTATTATATACTACAAATTTAATTTTTAGTTAGACTCTAAACATTTATTTGCTTACATTCTGATCTTCAGTTTTACTTATTCTTACAAGTGTTTGATTACAAAATGATGTCGTGCATTCAGTTACACATGTTTTGTTATAAAACAATTTCGTCCATTCCGTTTCTAACTAACCATTGGTTAAGTGACATGTATACATGTCCCTCCAAAATTTAAGGAAAAATATGACTGTTGGAGGAGGGAGCCAACCGTTGGAGCTTCACCTATAAATAGGAGATCATTTGAAAAGAAGCGATAACATTGAAAACATTTACATCTGTGCATATATGTTGTTGAAGTGTTTTATAGAGGGAGAGGCTCTTATTAACTCTCATGATTTGTGCAGATTGTTTGACCGACTTGTTCAAACTTTTCCTTGTGTATATTTTATTATTGCGACTCCGATTGTCGGTGACTACAATCAATGGATTCTAGGGATAGAAAGATGACTACCTTGAAGTTCGAGGGATTCCTTGCTAAGGAAGAAAAATGTTCCAACTACCTTGAAGTTGAGGGCATGTGAGGATAGCAAGACAGAGACTCCGTGCTTCATTTCGAGGGCTTACCTGGGTGTGGGTAAGACAGACTTTCTTGAATGTATAAATCAAGGGGCCTTTATCCAAGGTTGTTGGATACACTTCTCTTTAGGTTAAATGATTTATATCTTTTTACTTGTAGTTTTACTACTTGTTTTCCCGCATCATTTTTATATTGTAAATAAAGTATAAACTTCTTATATTTCCTTACACTTGTACTCTGATTAATTTATATTCTATACGCCTTAAGGAAGAATCTCATATTATAAACTATGGTTATGTTTCAATTTCTGGATCCATATTTCCCAAACCAGTTTTTTGGAATCACTTTCTAGATTTAAGAAAGTTTATAGAACTAGAAGTTTGTAACTTCAGACTTTGTCCCAATCTTTCAGTTGGTGTTAGAGGTGTTGTAAATTTTCTTAGTTTAACTTTGTTAAAAATAGATATTTCCTTGTTTAAGGAAATTTTTAATGTGTACATTTCACCCCCCCCCCCTCTTCTATATTGAGCATCTACATCGTTATTTTGATCCTATAGCACTCTGCATACTTCAACTCCTTCTATGGCAAACAATTTTTGGTACGTCGACCTATTACGTGAGTCGTTCCACCACCATAGTGTACCATCCTATAAACCTTTTTCTGTTTGACACACCATTCTGTGTACCTTTTCAACTACAAGGTATGTGGCTACAAACTGTTCCCAGAACATGGTATGTGATCCAGGTTCTGAGGTAAGCGATTTTATTCCTTTTCTGATTTTCATCATAGTTTCACATCTCGTTCACTCCTATGAAGAAATCCCTCCATTTCCAAAAAAATCCCAATTTTGAGGTCCAACAATTTTTGAAACACTAGGAAACAAGACCACCATAAATATTTGCTTCAGCAAGAACAATTATTCTATTTCACTTTCATCATTATTCTTCTATAGTTAGTAGATATCATCCTAAACTCCTTTCACCATGATATATATTCTTTGAATGATCAGTTCCATATCATCATCATATTTTTCAGGGAAAGTACTGTATCTTACCAACTTCCCTATCTTCTAGAAACATTAGTCTTTCCAGTTAACATAGAATATGATTGGTATCATCATCTCACCTTTGTGAGATAATTATTATTAAATATTCAAATCTCAACATAATCCCTCATGGAATAATGCAAGTCACTCAATATTGTTTTAGTTCTTGTTCATCTCTTTCTTCATTTTGATATTTATCGACAATTATTAACAAGAAATACAACCTTATACAGAAAGTGGTCCCAATAATCTCCCCCATTTTATATTGCAGTGAATACTATAAAGATCTCCTCAAATGAATGTGTCAATATCCAAATGAGAATATTCTCTCAACCCTTAATTCTTTCTCTCCTAGAAATATTCACTTCACTTCTCTCCACATTATTGATAAGAAAATCAATGTTCTTGGGAAAATGGTATTAGTCATTTCATAAGAAATGCGCTATAAATCATTTCACTCTATGTCTACTTGAGAAATACTCAGTGTAGAAAACAAGAAGATTTTATTTAGATAAACAGGTTGTCCATTATTCACTGTTCATGATACCTCATTAGATGAGAACTCATGTTATTTGTCTTAAAGGGTTTTACACTATCATTATAGATAGATGATATTGAATGTGTTATGAAATAATCAACTCGAAACTCCTTCACTCACTTCAACAATGAGAACAAAATAATTCAAGTGAAATTGATAGGATAAGTGGACTAGGAAAACATTGTTTTGTTTTATGTCATTTCTAAATTTAGTTACAGTACATTTGTAAAATTAACTTCATTCTGAGTAACCATGGATGAGAGATCGAGAAATGAAATTACTTTTCGAATGACATGTTCATTATGAAATTTTCCTAGTAATTGAATTTAATACAAACTAAATTCGACACAGATTGAAATAATAATTCTGGAAGATTATTTATTTGTCTCCCACAAAAGGGGAACAATCCTCATAATCTTCATCAAGTGTTATACATCATAATTCAAATCATTTAATATAAATAGGAGAATATTCCAAATATTGTAACTTCTTCATCATAGTTATCAGGAGTTGAAAGCATTTTCTACTTCATAGGTCCCCCCTGAGGGAATTCTTCACCTTCAATTCCCTACACTATCAACACAAATACAATACAAAAATGATTAAGGGAATAAGGTGGTTCCTCCTTGATTTTTCAATGTGAGAAGAAAGGCTGAGATGGTTTTCTCAACCAATATGCTTCATTGGTCAATTCATCATTCTTGCACATCTTATCATATGTTTTGATCTTTTTTGATGTGGCATGGATATCTTCACACTATCTTATACTTTGTATAGAGAATTGTTCTTCTTAATATCCATTTGGAATGATACATTCTTTCTCCTCTTAAGGACTGGTTGTTGCTATGGTATTAAGGTAAGACTAAATTTTTCAATGTGACCATATTTCATACATTGCTGACACATAACTTATTTAACACACGTGTTTCTATTAGTTTGAAATATCTCATACAATTTATCTTAATCTCGGGAATGTTTTTATTTTAGTTTAGTATCAGCCATAGCATTTTCATCTCCATGATTCCTCATTCCTTCCAAATCTTCTGGCCAGATGACCAACATATCATTTGAAACTGTTGCAGCAGGATTGGATATTTGACATGGGGTCATATAACTGCCATCCCTATTAGTTTCTCGTTTGGATGAATTTCCCATCAATTTCATGAATCTAAAATTATTTTTATTTTCAGCTTCCCTATAGGAGATATTCTTGAGAAAATTTATATTCACAATATTCTTATATCTTCGTACCAAGGTAGTTTCTTCATACTTAGCTGGAAATGGAAGTCTACTTTTCTAATCAATGATGAATAAATTTTGAGATGAGCATATACCTACCTTGTGACCACTTCCCTTGAATACAACACATGTGTTATCAAGAATTCCAAATCTGTTTTCGGTAAACAAATACTTCTGGATCTACATATTTTTTTCTACTTCTCAGGCTTTCCTCTCCATGTGAAATGATTCCTTTTTAATTTTACATTATGAGGATTGTACCAAAAAGATTATTTCACAGTGCTCAAATATGTTACAACACCAATATTTATCCATGAATATTGATTTCTTTATATTATATTTCTTGGATATCTTCTTGACATTTTGTGCTCTTTGTGGAGAACTACCTTCCACATTCTTCATCATATTCTCCCCAGACATTGTGATAGGTAGATCCTCATCTTTCATCATCCATACATGTTTTGAATATCTCATCCAACCTACACTCATTGTGGAAAAAAATTTAGAAACATGATTACAGGGTAGTTTAGATGGTACCTTATTCTTCTCAACTATCTGTGATATATCAATGAGTGAATCCATGATATTCTTATCACATGATAGAGGAATTTTGACAGTAGAATCCTATAGTGATCATTGAGTAGCCACAAAAACCATTTCATTCTTTTGTGAAGTCTCAATATGTGTCTTTTTATGATTGGTTAATTGAGCATCCAATATTAGAAATTCCCTATTGAGAATGAACTTTTCATCTTCAATCATAGTCATAGTATCTTCACAATCCTTCTTCATTCTAACAACTTCTTCCTCATGTAGAATAACTTTATTCTTAATCAAAGGGTCAAGTTACTTGATCTTCTTGGATTTAACATCCTATTGTAGACACATGGAAATAGTGAAAATTTTTAGTTTCTCTTTAAGCACGTGGATCTTTTCTTCAAGATTGATTATGAATCTCTATTCCTCTTTAACTTCTTTGAACCATTATGCTGTATTTATTTAAAGTTTCCTCCTTGTGTATTCAAATTATTTAATTTTCCTGGAGTGATTATAACATTATGAAATTTTTATTACCATGACTTCCTACAAAGAATCTTCCACTTTTCATAGTTAGGTGATATCCTCATCCATTCGTTGAAATATTAACCAAAAACTAATGACTCTATCCTGAGGAATATCCTGAAGATTGGTTCTTAATTTCTCTTGATCACTTGAAAATGAGATATAAGTGTCTTCCATTACTCTAGTAGGAACCTGATCTATATTTTCATTAATTTCCAAACCTAATATTTCATCAATATTAAAATAGAATGAACAAACAGATGTTGTATCTTCTTTGGACCTGAGGTACATTTTCATATGGTTCTTTTTTTTCTTTTTGTTATTTGCTGTGGTCTTGCTGGATGTAGAATTTTTCTCAGATATGACTAAATCATTATCAAGATTTCACTTCATTGTTGACATAGTAAGAAAAACTAAAACCCTTTTTTGAATATAATTTTTTAGAGTATGAAATATACTCAAAATATTGGATATAATACCAATTGAGGGACCCTAGACCACCATGAGAGGGGGGTCAATAAGGGTGTTAAATATTTCCCTTCTTTACTGGATCTTGTTCCCATGTTGGTATGAACTTGTTTAAAATAGTATGATGTATATATGTAGTAAGTAAAACTACACAAAGAAAACAAAATACTTTTTTACATGGTTCACCATTAAGTGCTACGTTCAAGGATCATATGACGATAGGTTTCCAGTCATAAAAATTTCCACAAATCTTCACTAGTTGTGGATTACAATGGTTCTGGCACAAAAACTATGTCCCAGAAACACTACCTTGTTAGGGGTTTAGGTATATCTCATTAATTACATTAGATCAATTCTGTTGACTCCTCCTGGCTCACTTCATTGTGGAAGGTCTCACTCAGTTTATCATCATTAAGGTCACTTCAACAGATTTTCATGAAAATCCTTTGTCACTATTCATCACGAGACACTACAGGCATTGAAGCCCCGAATTAAAGAGGTTTTATATTCAATTTTATTGTTTAGTGAAATTATTTAATGCAATATTACTTATTCCATTTTTATTCACTAGAATAACTACATAATTTTATGATGTATTCGTTACTATGAAAAATCCAAATTTCTATGGACAATCTATGATCTCTGTATCATCCCTACTCTGTGTATTGCACCTGGTCTGCATACCGTGCTTGTTCCATGTACCTCCACAGCTCGGCATATTGCACCTACTCCACATACCAGACCTGATATTCTTACCATGTCTTCTCCGCACACTGCACCTAATCTGCACACCACACCTGCTATGTGCACGACACCTGGTCAGCACACTGTCTCTATGTACTGCCTCTACTTATATCCTTTTTATACCATGTCTATGTACCCCATTCATATACTATATTCGTGTACTGATCCCATGAACCTCCTTCTCATATTACCTATCCATATCACCTTAGCGTACCATTTCTTATTTATGTGTACTTCTTCTTCAATTTCTGCAAATTATTTCATCTCCCGCATAACATTTTTTCTTATGAAAAATCACTACCAAGGACTGCTCCTTCCAATTTTGAAAACTATTTTGTCATTCACATACCACTTCATTGTATATAGAATCAATCCTATGTATCACTTTCCAATGTAGCTAATATCCTCCCTAACGATTATATTTTCTTATCAAATTTGAACTCTCTTAATGATGGGATTAATACTCCATATGTAGAAAAAAACTCTGAAAATTTTTCTGATCCTTTTTACCCAAATTTTCAATGTGGGAAAAACTTCATCACATACTGAACTCCATTCGTGTATTGTAGGCCTCAACCATGTACTGGGACCCTTTGGCGAACTGTGAACCTTCATCACATACCGTGTGTCTATGATCCCACATATTACGTCTCTTCCTCCAATGACAAGACATTCTACATACCACAACTCCTTTTACAATGATCTATTCTTTGTACCATGGCCCATTTCAAGAACTGTTATAACTTCACCACGTATCGTCCTTCGAACCATTTTTTCTCTGTGCACCGCTACACATACCATTTTTGATGCAAGGTACGTGGCCACCAAATATTCCCAAAACATGATACGTGATCCATGTCTTGAGGTACATGGTTTGCTTCATTTTCTAATTTCCTTTATCGTTTCGCTTCTCATTCACTCTTATGGAGAAATCATTCCATTGCCAAAAAACAAAATCCTTCTTTTGAGGTCCATCAATTTGGATGCACTGGAAAATGACACCACATTAAATATCTTCTTTGGAAATAACACTAATGCTAATTCACAGTCTTCTTTATTCTTCAACACTCAAAATCTATCATCACAAACTCCAACCACCGTGATATATACTCTATGAACGATCAGTTCCAGTATCATTAGATCCTCTAGGGAAATTACTGCAACTTACCAACTTCCTTGGCTTCTAGAAACATTAGTATTTCCAGTCAACACTGAATATGATTGGCATCATATTCTCATATTTGTATGATCATAATTATAAAATCTTCAATTCTCCAGATGATCCATCAAGCAATAAGGCAGTCCCTCAATAACCTTTTTGTTATTATTCATCTCCTACTTCATTTTGTTATTCATTAACAACTTTTGAAAACAAATACAATCTTATTCATAAAGTGGTCGCAAGAATTGTGTGGGGTATATAATGAAAATATTGATAATTTATTTCAAGAATCAACATATCTTCCTATTATTTAAAATTTATGTAGTAGTGATTTTTTTATGGGTCTTATGATTCAAAATTTACCAAAGTGGTAAGGGTTCATTTGCAATTCTCATCATTATTTGGGATGATTAATGTTTAAATATCACATTGGGGAATTATATTTTTTTCTGTTATAAAAAATATATATTTTCATATACTATAGTTATTAATGAAATTATCAAGTATTATTACAATTTCTCCATCATTGGTATATAAAATGATTGATGAAATGTTTCTAAGAAAAACTATCTTGATTTTTATCACCTATCAACAATACTTTTTCTTTCAAAATATTTTATTATATAGAAATTCTATTTTTTTGCCATTCCTTTTTTTTATGAAATTCTTACACATTATTTAATTTATAATTTTTTTTTGAAATGAATATTCTTGACCATTTCCAATGGGGGTAGTTTTTCCCATTTTTCAATGGTGTTATCTAAAAGAATTTCATATTATATGAAATGTAAATAATTTACCTCAACCATGAAGGACCAATGTTTTAGAGATTCATTTAAACTTTTTCAACGTTCATTTCAAATAAAATATTCTAGAAAAGGTTAGTTTTGAAAATAGATTTTCAATGTAAAAAAAGAATATTTTTAAAACAATTGTTTTTAATGTAATTTTATCGAATTTCTATTCATCAATAACAAAAACAATCATGTAATATTAGTAATCGTTGAGAATATATTTTAATGATACCATCCATAATATTAATCTAGATGTTTTATGACTAGTTAGATTGGGGATATTATGGTTTTACACTATTCACCATATTACTAGGATGGTTTATTATTATGTTTATTGATTCAAGAAACTATTAAAATCCCATATATATTTTTCAATACAGATTTTAATATTGGAGACATATATATCCTTTTATATAAGTAATTATTTATATTTAGAGGGTCAAGTGAGGGGCCCAATATAGTCCCTCGTTTCGTGGGTAGGTTTCATGAGACAAACTATCTAGGGTTCATGGATAATGCCTTTCCCATTTTTGTATAATGTCTTAGAATGAGTCTTTGAATGTAGGGTTACATTGTATATCACTATTAATTACCTCATTATGATATAACTCATTGATGTTCCATGAGATTATTCAGTTATATAGAATATCCATGACATGTTTTAGTATTAGGTGATAATTTATATGGAATTATTTTATCATCATATTGTTATTCCAATTATACTCATGATATTAATTGAATTTCATGTGTTTCAATTATTTATGTTGACAAATTTTTTATTTTTTATTTTCTCATGATAGATCAATTTTTACAAATACCTTTATTGATCATTTGATCTCACCCCATCTTTATATTTCTTTTCCCAATGATATAAAGGTGTTCCTATTATTGTTATATGGGAATAAGTTAATGGGATTAATGGTTCCTAAAAAATTATGTGTTTTACATTATATTTTAAAATTTAAATAAGATTAAAAAATGTGTAGATTTTTTCATGAATACTAGACAACTTATTCCATTAGAATGTGATCACTTATATATGGAACTAATGTACTAAGCAAACCATTGACTCTGGGCTACTGGGGTAGCAGTCTTTACATCACAACCGTCATCCCATAGTGTGTTAGATTATGATTCACTACTGTAATCCCAAAGTGTAGTGGATTAGGATTTAGATCTAATGTCACTCAGTAGTATCATGAGATAATTAAACATTACCAATGCATTAAAGAGCTATATAGGATCCCAACCATCACCTAACGAGAAACCATACAAATTTGTGCCATATGAAAATAATCATCCATCTTATCATGAAAACCCACAATTAATTTAAATTGTTTCAATAAAATTTGGTAATTTTATAATATAAAATGAAATTAATAGTTTAAATAGTTAATTAAAAAATTTAGATGCCTCAATAGTGTTATTTCAAAATCGTATTTAGAGTATTTATTCAAGAATTATAACGTGATAAGATATAGACAAATTAGAGAGATATATATAAATAGAACTGAATCAAAAATTATAATTTCAAATAAGAATTTTGATTTTTTTATAAAAATGAAGTCCCAAGTAACTATAAAAAATGATTTTGGAGAAGGGGAAAGTGATATTTCATTATAACATAAATTTAAGAGAATCACCAATAATGGAATTGTAAAACCTAAGCCTTAATTAGAGAAAGAAAAAATTATATTTTCGTAAATCTATAATATAATTAAGATCTTAATGTTATATGTAAAAAATTATAAATTTTTTAAATGATTTATTATTTTTAACTTACTCGATAAAAGTAAGCATATAATGAATTTTTTCACCATTCCTTTATAATTAAGATTTGATGAATAATTGATAATTTATTATTTAACTATTAGTAAATTGATTTATAATAAACTCATATAATATGTATAATTAAAATTTTATTAACTATATATCTTATATAAATATATATAATATCATTTAGAGTTAAAATGTTGTATTTTTTGGAGAACATTTTTAGTTTCAAAAAGTATTTTCAAAGGCATAATCTCCATAAATTTTAATTAAATTAAATAATATTTAATAATTGTACTATTAAAAAAATTATTTATTATAAATATAACTCTATTAATTAAAATCCATCTATAGATGATTACTAGTCAATTGATTAATATAAGATCATATTATGATTGAAAATTACATTTTTTAAAAACAATTTGTTGACATGATTTATGACTTTATTTTAAAATTAAATTATGAAAAATAAATTAATTAAATTTCATAAAATGGGTTACATATTTTTAATTAGATAAAAAATATAATTTTATAAATTCAACTAAATTATTTTTCATAATGAATAGTAAATTAAAATTTAATTACTAATGTTCTTAATAAAATGGTGTTTTACATATCAAATGCACTTGTGTTATCATTAATTTTTCACACTAATATAATTTATATTTGATAAATTGGATTTAGTATATTTAATAATTACATCAAAATTAACTAGTATGTCTTATTTTATTTTAGACTTAATGGATAAATTACCACAGATTAAAAAATTGTTTCCACAATGAAAACTAAAATCGTAAAAGTACATATACTAGATGTTAAAGGTAATTAAATTGTTAAAACATGTATAGTTTTGTTTTTTATATATTGGTGAACATTATAATACACCTAACACATTTTATATCAATTTTTGTGGCACTTGGGTTGAGAGTGACATCCCATTATAGGACTTTTATGTTTATTTACACAAAAACTTATCCTCCTAAATATTAAAATGGAACCAACTCCCTTCATTTCAACACATAATTTAATACATTTATCATGAAAAATATACCCAAATATTACCCTAACATCCTTAAACCCGTTATTGAGGTTTCTTTTCTTCCAAAAAACCCATTCTGAGGGTCCATAAAATAGATCAAATGGAGGTTTCTCTAAGCGAAGGTAATCATCATCACTGAGATCTTTATTTTTTTACAAATTATCTTATCACCTTTAATTATGAGTAAGAAATTACAATATAATAAAACCATTATCTCTTATAAATATATATTCTATTATTTTTATGGAATAATATTTACCCATCTTCTTCTCTATGAAATTTTTAATCATTTTCATCGATCGTGTATACGGTGAACTACCTCCTCACAAACTAATTTAATTTGTTTTCCATCACTGAATGGCATGAATAGTTATAATCATGTAAATAAATATTATATATAATAAATATTATAGGATAATGTTTCTTAAAAATTAATTTATCATCCACTACTTTACCCTTTAACTGATTCAAGGAATGACACTATCACGCTTGCGTATGTATGGGCTACCGTCTCTACAATACAATGCGATTCATTCTCCATGTACACCAATATATATTTATTATAACATTGTATATAATGAGCAAATATGATATTTATTAAATTTATATAATAATTTATATGATGTAACTACATACTATATAAAATAATCGTAACTTCGATGACAAAACCAGCATGAGGAAACAAGATGATAAACACACAAAACCATAGTATTAATAAATGATTGTTAGTGTATGGGTGACAAGGTGTTATAATAGGTTCATATATGATATTATAAATATTAATAAGGTTATTTTATATATTAATAACATGATTAAGACCATTATATAGGTTTTTAAATCATGTTTAACTAAAAGGAAACATGATGCAAGAGATTTTTTAATAATTTACATTCCATTAAATCATAGTTGTTATTATGAATATATTAAATTTTATGTGGTTTATATAATTATTCCACTGATTTATTTATCCTTAATAAATATTTATTTATTATGATTAATGTTTCAATAAAATTATATTTTTTTCAATTGAATAAAATTTGAATGTTTCCAAAGAGGTAAGAATCTAGTTCACAATATCACTTTCTTTTAGGGATGATTTTATTTTAATTAATTGAATATTGAAATTTATCTTTCAAAAAAACTAATTTTTTATTCAATTTATATTTAATTAGTTTCTATATTTTATTCCAAATTTTCCACTATGTGGTACTTATTTTAAGCAATTAATTTTTTTTAAAGAAAACAAAATTTTATTTCTTCATTATTTGGATATATTATTCATCCATGTCCATGTTTTTAAAAACTAATTTCAAAAATCCATTTTGTTTATTAAATTTATTTATTAAAAAATATTTCATTTTATCCTAAAATGTAGAATTATTTTGAAAGTAAATTTAAAAAAATCGAAATGACCATTTTGACATTATTTTCAAAAATCCAAAAGTGATGTTTTTAATCATATAAAGAGACAACTGAATTCTATGCCACCATAACTATATTATGAAATTTAGATTCTTATTGTAATTTTCATTTGTTTTATAAAGAAAATATTTTTATTAAATATTTTTTTAATATTACACTTCCATTCCCATTATTCATCAAACAAACCTTGTTTT
Organism: Viscum album; assembly: GCA_963277665.1. Taxonomy (NCBI): domain Eukaryota; kingdom Viridiplantae; phylum Streptophyta; class Magnoliopsida; order Santalales; family Viscaceae; genus Viscum; species Viscum album. The sequence continues at coordinate 248,608,447 of OY728126.1, read as the reverse complement.
TTAAACAATACCTATTTTCCCAATGAACTGATGGTCATCTCTGATATCTTTTTAATGCTTTGGTCATTATATTCTCCTAAAAAATTTCCTTTATTATGTTAATTAGATATAAATTTTACCTTAAATTTCTATATTCCTTATCATATCTATGGTTATTCTTGAACCATATATCATTTCTACATATTCCATCTTATAATGAGGGTTTTTGATTAACTAGGGAAATATTGATATTATATATTTCTTTTTAAATATAGAGATATATTGATAAGGAATATTTTTTTAATAATATAAATATATATATATTTCTAAAATGCATTGAACAAGTAATGATGGGTGGGGTCCGAAATTATATGGCCCCTCATTTCATCCATATATCTCAAGAAAAAAATTAGTGGGAATAATTAAATGGGATTTTATTCATAGATTTAAATGATCATGGAAAAAGGTCTTGTTGTAATATATATTAGGATTTTCGAGACAATGACTTCCATTATTAATCATTTCCATTATTTATAATTTATTTATTATTATCCATGATATGTTTTCATTGATATTGTCTACATATTCATTTGGTGATCATTTATTGATAAAATAGAATGTGTTTTTAGTTATTTTCCTTTCCATATTGATTATGGTTTCTTTACTCATGATATATGACATAATAAATAACCCTTAATGATAAATTTAGATAACCCTTATTTTTATTCCTTTTCCCATGATATGAAGAAGTATTCTTTTAATGAGTTCATGGATACAGTATATTTTTCATTATTATGTTTTTTATTCTGTTTCCAGTATAAAATGGGTATCATATATTTATCTAGATATCCAAGAGAATAAAACTAATTGTTCCATATTGTTATGATTCATTAAATATATTCTTAGGTAGTAATGTGAACAACGAATATGGGTAACTATAGGCAGGGTAGCTACATATGGTATCCAGTAATGTTTAGTAATATCATGGGGATCTCGATTTTGGAAATCGAAGAGTAGAGAACATAACCCTATTACATAAATTTAGGATAAGTCAAATATTATAATGAAATATTTTTAATTTATATATAATATGGATTTTAATTATAATATTTTTCTATTTGGATACTATATATATATGTGATTCTTACAAAGTTGTACATAGGTTTAATAACACTTAAAAGGGAGAATGTGATTTTACTCAACATTCACCTAGTGTATACCTGTGGGAGTCACTGCACATTTGTTTTGAAACTCCCTAGAGATATTATTTTGGTAACTAACATTTTATTTATGAAAAATTGTGTATGATTTGACAATATTTTTATAATTTAGTTATATTAGTAAATAATCCAATTTTATTATTCGGATAATAAAAAAGAATAAATTTTTAAATTATGTTATGTGTTACAGTAGATTTTAAATTATATTTTATGATTTAATATTATTAATCATTTAAGCTAATATAATATATTTCGTTTTTAAAAAATGAACCTAGAAGAATGAATGATATCTACCCTCTCATCCAATGTATAAATTTTTCTCATAGTCATTCCAATAAATATGGTATTTGATCAAGGAAGATCATGGGTATATTAGTGAATCATTTTAATATTTTCATGAATAACGATGCACTAATGGAGAATACTGTTTATCAACATAATGATCCTACTATATTAAATCCCATAATGTGATAAAAACCCAAATAATTTATAGTGATTAATAATATAGTGGTAGTTGAGTAATGGATTAAGTACATTGAAAATATATTTACATATATAGGATGGTATGAAACATAAAAGGTTATACTAGAAGTTTATTATATCAATTGGGATGTAGAATAACGATTGTTTTTTATCCTGAATAATACGGAGGAATATGAAATATAACCCATTAAATATAGAGTGGCTAAAGAAACATTCTTCAAAAAATATTTCTCTCGTGATTAAGAATCTAAAATAGAAATAAGGATATGTATCTTAAATAAAAAATAAGAAGAAATGGTGGTGGAGTACAATTATACCTTTACAATACCAAAAATTTATTATATTTGTTATGAAAGAAAAAAATATTTCCATATTAACCATTTCTATTAATGGATTAATCTAAATCTCTAATGTGATCTTGTTTCTAATTATTTTTAATAATATGATTTAATTGTTGAATGTACCATATTAAAATAAAAGGAAATTTTTGGATCCAATATATTTACATGGAATAAAGAGAAGACAATGTTATTAGAATAATAATAAAATATAAATGAGTTGGTGAAGTTGAATAAAATGAATAAATATTTATCTTGTTAATATTGTTGGATGAAACCCCCTAGAAAATATTTGATGGTCATAAGAGTTCATTATAAGTGTGCTGAAAAGGGTCATCTCTCTAATGAATGTAATTAGAATAAATAAAAAATTGATGTATTGTTTCAAAAAAAATTAGAATTTGGGGAATTATTCATAGAAAATCTCCAAGAGTCAGGGGAAAATACCATATAAGATGCATAGAGGATAATAACAAGCTTATAAATTTACCACAATTTAGTTAGAAGTTCCAAATGATGTAGTTCCAAGTACATTAATAATAGTATAAAATTTAGTTAATGATTTATTGTATTCTAGATCATAGAACTCTTTTATATCATCCATGTTCTCTCTAAAAGCTATATATTTACCTAAAACCATTATAAAGGTGTTTCTAGTAAAAACATAGCATCGCCATCATTTCAATATGGATATGTTAGTAAATTCCAGTCAAGAAACATAATAAATTTCTATTTGATGGCTTTATTATAATACATATGGTTTAATTTGAAATAATCATTATTAAAGAATGTATTTCAATATATGAAGAAAAAAAAATTGAAAGGGGAAGGGAATTTTTATTCATTATGAAGCTATAGAATTACTTATCCTTATAGAAATACTTCATTACTTGGTCCATATCTAGATCCACCCCAAGTAGCTATTTTGAGTGAGATTTATAGGGAAGAATAGAATGGAAAATATTTGGATAAAAATTGTTATTCTGAAATTGATGATATATATATATTATACAGAAATAAATTGATTTGTTTCCTACCAAATTACATGGACATCAACCATATCATGAACTTGAGTTTTCTGTTGATTTAATCATTAATTTAATCCTAATATCAAATACTCTTAATAAATGGACACTATGTAATTAGTGTTTTTAGAGAAAATAGAGAAGTGTTGTGTGATATTGAGGTTTTTCACAGAAGGATTTCACCATTGGCAAACTGTGTTCTCATCATAGATAAGAATTATATTTTAGGTTGTGCATTAATTATAATTAAAAATTTTTCGTTATGATAAAGTATAATTATCCCCTTCCACATGTAGATGAATTATTTTAAATACTTCATAGAAAAATTTGTTTCCATGATTTAACATTTTTTAGGGTGTCATATATTAAGATTAAGAAAGCATTACATTCTAAGTAAAATATTACAAATGTTGTATGAAAATTACGAGTTTAAATTAATTCATGTTGATTAGATAATAAAAAATTAGTTTTTATGGATATAATGAACAAAGTAATCAAGGAATATAGTGTTAATTTCGTTTTGGTTTAAATTGATGTTATTATTGTTTATTATAAGAGCTATGAGGACAATCAGAATAAACAACATATCATTCTTGAGAATCTTAGAATAATTTTTTTACATGAAAAATTTATAATTTTTGAATTATATCATTTGAAATATTATTTTAATAGCCATGTAATATCCATGGATGGAATTCTAGTTGAACTTGTGGAGATATATGTATTCAGATAATATCTTATCCAAATGAACATTATAGGGGTATGTAGTTTCATTAGTTTGGTAGGATACTATGGGTGATTCATTCATTTTTTTCATATTTTCTAAATTATTAATCAAGATTATATTTAAAGGGGTTTAGATCATATGGATAATGAAGTGTGAATAATAATTTGAATAATTGTAGAAAATAAATGTCATTTTTCCAATTTTGACTCTACCATTAGGAAATGATAAGATTTTGATATATAATGATTCATCAAATAATTTAATTTTTTTCCTTATGCATAATTATAATATTATTTTCATTTCATCAAGGATGTTAAATTAAAAAGAGAAAAAATATCTGATCCATGATATTGAGTTGCTATTCGTAATATTTTCTTTGAAGACATGGATACATTATCTATATCATGAAAATCGGTGATATACAAACATTTTAGGAGCATAAAATACATATTTTTACAAGAATATCTCACTATGAGTAAAATTTGATGGCTTGAGGTAATCAAGGATTATAATTACTCAAGAAAACACCATATAGGGATGAGAAATATGGTATCAAATGCATTTACCAAGAATATCATATAGTTTTAACCCAATTGAGGATTGAAATGGATCCTATTTTAATAGATATTTTAACGATTTATATGATAAATATTAAAAAGGGGATATATAAATCCTTTTTTAAATGATTTAAAAATAATATTTGTTGGAAAATGGTAATTTTAGTAAACTGATGATGAGAATTTTCAGTCAAATATTAAAGACAATATTGATGGAAAATTGATTAACATCATTTCTGAAGATATATTTATGAAATTTGGAAAGAAACTATATGTTCCATATATAATTGAGATAAAAAGGTTGATTTTTTATGATTCACCCATCATAAATTTTTCTATACACCATAGTAGAACAGATATGTATAAGGATTTGTGGGAGAATATTTTTATTGGGTAACATGAAGTGGGAAATTTCATATCTTATATCAATATCCCCAGTTTTTCAAAATGAGAAGGTTGAAGGACTGTATCCTATAGGATTCATGAAAAATATAATAATTCTTAAGTTGAAATGGTATGCAATTACTATGGACAATATCACATGACTACCAAATTTTCCTAGAAGGAATGATTCTATAAGGGTTTTTATTGGTCACCTTACAAATAATCATATTTCCTCACATATGAGAAGATTTACCTCTTAATGAAAATGAATGGTTCAATATTAATGATGTTTGATGACTTCATAGTGAGTAAATTTCAATTTTCACTAATGATTATTCCCTAAATAAATCAAAAATCTAAAATACTCTTTAAAAGTATATTAATACCAAGAATAATTTGAAAAACACATACTATCATCAAAATAATTATTAGTATGGAAATAATATTAAAACATTATAATAAATTTTGATGACATTGAAACATGAATTTTACGGTATGTGGGACTCTTATTTGACATTAGTATATTTTTTTATACAATAGTTTCCATTAATGTATTAAAATGGATCTATGTGATATATTATATAGAGAGATATATTGTAATCAATCATATTGGGATGAAGTTTTCAAAGAAAACTTATAAGTCCAAAAATGATAATGGGACAACATAAAAGTTAAATAATATTTAGGCGCATATTAAAACAGAAAAAATAATGAAAAAGAGTTAAGCTAAAAACTGTAATAAAGATTTTCATTTTCAAGTGCGAGATTTCATTTTCATGAAAGTATCTCCATTGAAGGGTGTTGTATGGTTGAGTATAAAGGGAAAATGGGACCCAAGATATGTCAGAATTGAAATTTTGGAATTCTTAAAAGGAATGGAATAATATTTGTAAGTTTGATAAATCCTACCTATCATAATTTATTTCATCCATATATCATTTTTAAGGAAGTAAATACAAATCCGAAGGCATGTTATCACCTCTAAAGAACTATAATTATAGCTTCATATATTATACAGTGAATATCCAATCATGATTCATTAAAATAGTAAAAAAGTATTGAGGAATCAATCCCCCTGATTTTTAAAGTTACTATAGAGTAATTATGAATTTGGGGAAGTGATGTAGGAACTATAGGATGTTATGAAGAATAACCATCATCAATTTATTAGAATGTACTATAGGATATTATGAAGAATAACCATCCTCAATTGATTAGAATGTAATATCTTGGATAAATTTGAATAAAAAAATTATAAGAGATAACAATGTTACACATAAGACTTTATTATAGTAAGTGAATATTATATTATAATAAAAATATAATACAATTATTATTTTAATATTTTGAGAAAAAAGTCTAATTTGATTGGTTAAATATTTATTTTGAACTTACATTTACAAAATAAGCTAAGAATGATTTTTTGAAAAATTTCCTACGAAATAAGATTTTATGAATAATTGAAATATTTTTATTTAACTATTCAAAAATTTATTTATAATAATTTATTATAATATATTTAATTAAAAATTTCTTTACAATTTTTTATATAAATTAATACAGTATTAGTTTGAGGTAAAATATGTTTTTCTTGGTAAACAATTTTTTCATAAAACTCTTTTACAAGTCATAATGTCCGGTCATTTCAATTAGATGAAATAATATTTAATGATGAATGATTTAAATTTAATTAATATTTTTTAATTTTTTAATTTATTAATTTATTAATTTAAATCCATCTAATGAATATTACTTTCCATATAGTAAATATAATATCATCCTTTTCTAAAAACATTCATTTCTTGAAGAAATCATTTTTCAACACGATTTTCTGGTTCCATTTGAATTTGAATTCATCCACTTCTATGAATTAAATTTTTAAAAATGTTATCATTATTTTTAATAATCATAATTAATTATTTTTAGTAATACCAACTTAATGTTTGTTCATAATTAATATTAAATATTGAAAAAATTAATAATTATGGAAACTATTAAAACAATGATTTTTACATTACATTCCCTAATGATAAAATTAAATTTACACAGACATATAATATATATTAGATAAATTTTAATTAAAATTTTGAAATACTAGGTCCAAATTTACTAAAAATTATCAATTTATTTTAGACTTAATAGTTAAATTAGCTAGTTTAAAAAAATTAGTTAAAGTGGTGAAATCTAAAATGGTAAAAGTAAGATTAGATAGAAAGGAATAAAAAATTAAAAACAAAGATATATTTAATTTTTTATGTATAGATCGACAATATAATCCCTTCACAAAATTATTTATCAATTTTGGAGTCACCAGGGTTGTGACTTACTCCCCACCATTGAATTATTTTCTCTATTTACACAAATTTCCCTCCTCAATTAGATAAAGGAACCACCTCCCCAGACTTATTCACACCTCATGAGACATTTTTATGCACAAAAAACGTACCAAATACCATCCCTAAAATCATATACACTTAAAAAATGTTCTTTTATTCCAAAAATATCAATCATAGGGACCTTAATACGAAAACTAATGTTGGTTTATCTAAATGAGGGCACTCATCTTCACTGAGTGCTTGCATTTTTACACATTATTTTTCCAATTTTAATTATTTATTAAAACAAATATAATAAAAATAATAACTAACATATACATAGATTTTATTATTCATGTTTCAGAATATTTATTAATTTATATCTCTATCAAATGGGAATTAAATCCAACAATTTTCTATATATAAGAATACTAACTTGTCAACCAATGTAATTGGTTTTCTATCACTCCCTCACATGTATATTAATAATGACAAAAATAATTAATATATATGATACATATGAATTTGTATTAATTTTGTAAAACTAAAATATCATTGACATTATTACCTATCACCCAATATGGGAATGATATCATCGATCATTTGTGTGTATGACCTACTATCTGCACAAAGTGATGTGATTCATTTACCTTGTAAAACATTCAAAAATGATTCTAAAAATTATTATAATGTTTATTTTTAAAATTTTAACATTAATATAATATTATAAATTATTTACGAATATCCTATACACATGAACTTGAACATCCAAGAATAATACATAAGTGAAAAAAAGACAATTAACAAATGAAACTATAGTAATAATAAAAAATAAATAACAAAACTGTGATAATATGTTATAATAGTATCATATATGATATTATAAATTGAAATATGGTTATTTTATAAATTAATAAATATTAAAACCTTTATACAATATAAAAAATGATTTTCAACTAAAGTGAAGTTTGAGGTTAGAGATTCCATCTCAATTTACATTCCACTGAAACCTATTTGTTACTATGAACATATTAACTTTTATGTTGTGTATATACAAATGTTTTTTGTCTTTAACATATATAAATATTTATTCATAGATATTACTATTTTAACCAAAATATACTCTTTTGAGGGGTTAAAATTTAAAAGTTATCATGGAGTAAGGAATAAATTTTCTATTCTCACATTATTTTGCATTTTATTTTATATTAATTTAAGGAATGTTTTAATTTATACCTAAAAAGATAAAATCATATTATTAAGAACTATATATTTAAATATTTTTTATTCCTTCAGACAAAATTTCACAAATATTTTATTTTTTTCATGTAATGAAATATTTTAAATAAAAACAAATTTGATATCATTTTTAATAATATATATATTTATTCCATTTCAATGTTTTTACAAAAAATTATAAGGTCCTTTTAGTTAATATAAATAATTATTTAAGAAATTTTATGTTATCCTTGACATTTAAAAAGGGATTGAAATAAAAATTTATAATTCCTTTGTAAAGGGATGTTTTTAAATTTCCATAAAATTGTCAAAAGGGATGTTTTTAATGTATATAAAGATAACATGCTTCCCATATGTTGTAACCATTTTAAATAAAATAAAATTAATCTATGTATCCTAAATGCTTTTACAATGAAAAATATTTCTTTTATACTATTTTAAATATTTCACTCACATGCCCTTTAGTCATCCAACAGATATGATTTTACTCTAAAACCAATATTCCTAGTGAAGTGATGGTTATCTATTTCATCTTATGAATTTTATAGTTATTATATTATTACAAAATATTCAATTTTTTTATTAATAGAAATTAAATTTACCTTAAATATAAATGTTATTTATTATTTATATTCTTGGGGATTGATCCTTATACAACTTTTATATACAAAATTTTACATAGAAGGTTATTTAATTGAATGCGGAAATATTGATAGTCAATTTTTTTAGTCAATATATAAAATCTAATGATAAAGAATATTCTTTATTAATTTAAATGATAATTCATATACAAGGAATGAATTTTTAGGAACTGATGGGTGGGGACTATATCTACATGGCCCATCGATGCATAGAACAGTATCGTGAGGAAAATTAGTTGGCCAAATTAAAATTGGTTTACCCATAGTTCGGAAAAATCTTGTCACAAGGTCTCGATCGTATAGATATCATGATTCCTTCGATCATTATGTCAAATTGTAAGCATTTAAATCATTGAGAATGTAGTTATTAACATCCCATAGTTTATAGAATTGATTTATTCATAGAATGATTTTGTAATGTAGTAATTTATTTAATGGGATGTGTATGTTGTTATTTACCTTGATATATAGTTGATTTCTAATTGACCAATGATAGCTTCTATTGTACATAACCTATACTGATAATTTGACCTCCCCTAATTTTTTCCTTTACAAAATATATGAATACACTTTTTTCAATTTTTACAAGGATTTTGAATGTTTTCTATTATTATGTATTGTATTCTATTCCCAATGTGAAATTCTAATCATTTATGAATCCAGTTCTCTATGACAACAAAATGGGATGATAATTTGTGGTGTCATCCCTTTTATCTATGTCTATATAATAAAGTGGACATTGAGACTGGGTTAATGGAGTTGGGTTTCTAAAAATAACCTTCAAAATAAATAAATTTCAAATTATGAAATATTGTATTGAAGAGTATAAAATGTACAAAAGTGGAAGTAAATTATTTTAATTCTTTTAATGATTTTTTTGACAAAACTGATATTGATAAAAAAAATTAGAATTTTTTTCTAAAAAATAGATAAAAACATATATAGGGATTAAAAAAATAAAATATGTTTTTATTTCAATATAATAAAAATATACATTTGCGGAATGAAACAATATGGACCTGGAGGAGAAAAAACTAATAGAAATTTTTTTTATTATTCTAAATAATGTCACATTTTTATGAAGAAATAATTCCATAAAAGATGAATATTTTTAAATTAAAATTTATTTTATCTATAGAATAGAAAACAAATCAATAAATATATGAATTTTTTAAAATAAAAAACATATACAAAATACAGTAAAAAAATAATTATGCCCCAATTAAATATAAATTTAGTAAAAACAGACTTAAAATTCATGTAACTTTTTTAATAAAACCCACATGAAGAAATGTAAACAAGGAACTCGGGACCTAGGGGATTTAATTGTGGTGCAGGGGAAAAAATATAAGGCTCACAAAGAATACTCCCATCTGCCAAAACCTATGGAGACCAGGTCGCCCAAGAAGGGTAGGGAAAAGGAAAGAACAATCCCTCAAAAAGGGGGTAGTAAAGTAGTGGTTAGGACATTAGGAGACAGGGATGGAGATGATGGGGACAGATTGAGGCTCATCATGCACAGTAAAAAATAAATGCTTGAACAAGAGGTACGACCCAAAGTCTCAGAAGAGGATCTCAGAAAAATAGATTAACGGAAGATACAAGCGGAGATAAATGAGGATTAAATAGTGTGGATAGATAAACAAGACCACATTGTGACCCGAGGTTTCAATCAGAATAATGTCAACTTAGAGGAATTCAATCATACAATGGAACGGTTGATCTCTCACTTTGAAGAGCTCATTAGCAAGGATCTGAACACCCAGGTTAGTGCACATCACTGGGAACTATATAGAATTGCTAAGTCATGTAATATTAGTTTCGTGTTCAATGATTTTGTGAGCTCTTTTAGCACGTAGTGGCTTTTGGCTGTGAACCTTGGTTGCCATTTTCCCTTAAAATGGATTTATTTTATAAAAATTTAAATTTTGTGGTAAAGAGAGAACATTATTATGAACATTAATTGTAATTAATATAAAGATAATTTTGATATAATATATCAAATATGTTGTATATAAACTATATAAATTAAAATTAAATCATAGCGAAAAGCATTTCTACAAGAATGGAAGTTAAATTAAAAACAACATACGGAATTTTTGGTACATAATATTTTGATATATATATTAATAAATTTCCATTTAAATTAAATATTAACAAAAAAAATTTGAAAAATTGATTAAATAGGGTAGTAAATAAACCATTTCCAATAAAAATGACTGCATAATATGAAAAAATGCCTCAATAATGCAAAATTGAGATGGAAATGCCACACTATGGATTGAAACAAATTCAAGAAAATTTAATACTCCTAGATAAAAAATTTAGTTTTATTTTTTGTATATATCAGCAAAATATTTATATTTATTATATTTTATACATTCATTTATCCTTTATTATTTCTAATTTATTAGTAATTGTTTTTAAAATTAATATTTTTCCGTTAATTATCCAATTTATTATCTATGATCATTATTATAATGGATAAGGTCCATGATATATGATAATAATTCATTTCCTAAGAAACTTCAATGGTGGTGACATATGTGTGTTTTATTTATTTATAATGTCCAATGGTTATATCCTAGAATTGATAGTGACAATTTGATAAGAGCGGTTAATGTTTCCATTTTGTGGAATTCGATTCAATAAAAAGAGTTCCATTATATTAATTAAAATAAATATATATATACATTATAGATTTATGAAAGAAAAAAAATTGATTATTATTAAATGTTATTACTAGAATTTTAATTTTCACATTAATTAATCATAGAAAAAATATAATGTTGTACATGTAGTCGATAGAGCTGGCACAAATGAGAATGAATTATTACTCTTCAACGTGTATGAAATTAGATTAATATTGTGGTAATTAAATTTTTATTGAATAATTATTATTCTAGTAGTTAATAATTAGAGTTTATAATGGTATTTAGGAATTTCTGATATAATAATGTAAATGAAATGTATGAAGGAGAACTCAGTACATATTTTGTGAAAAAATTCATATTCTTACAAGGAAATTCCTTTGATTGAATTACTTATTTATCCCTCTTATGGCTCGACGATTAAAAATAATTCTATGACTCTAGGAGTGGGGATATTATTGGTTTTGGATGGGAGTAAGATATCAAATTTTATAGGTTAAAATGTGGATATTTTTTTCTTTAGAAACATATGTTCAGATAAATGTAAATATTGAATCATATATGGGTTAGGTGATTTAGGTAAAGAAATAATTTTGAGTCTTATTTAATTCACTTATACACTATTAATGTACTTATATATGGTCTAATTATCTAATTAATTACACAAAATTTTATCACTCAAAATTCACTCCCCAGCCCCCCTTTTGACTTGTTTAATTAACTACAAAGTTAATATCATTAAAAAACATTATATTACCGGTATTACATAATTTAGACATGATGGTTCCTTATTTTTTCTATTTAATAAAATTAGATTTTTTAATATAAATTATTGAACTTAAAAATTAATCCTCTATAGAAAATATTTTTTTTTGGAAAAATGACTTTTTAATCACAAGTGCTCTTATTTTTATTTTCTATCAATTTATAATTAAATATTTAATGACCCATGTAATTATCAGTTATTATATTTATGTTAAATTTAATTTTTTGGGTCCTTAGTATGGTTTATTTTTTGAATTTAGATTTAGATGAATTTTATATGTGTCGAAACAACTCAAGGAGATGTATTTAATCATGGATTGAGACTCGGAAGGTGTGATGGGGACGTGTGATATTAGTGATGCAAGGAAAAAGAATTTTTTTGAAATTATTCACTTATATAAGTCCATATGTGATGCTCAAGTCATCCCATGATGGATTAATAAAATGGGTCCTTCTTGACACAACTGAGTGCCTCATGATATAATGAGTTTTATAATATTTCAAAACTGTAAGAACATTATCAAATGATCACACAATGAAGGTTGTAGTTTCATTTCGACCATGAAACATAGGAATTAGGTTGATAACCATTAAAAACATGTTCATTACATTTTTTAAATAAAAAAATAATGATATATTTAGGATGGGGGTCATGACATTCCCTTAGGGAGAATCACATTCCAACCCCAATTGACACTGTGAAATTTCTGGGTGAAAGGGGGTATCACGTCAAGAACAGTGCCTGAGTGTTTTCTTTAGTGGGATAAATTCTATATTTTATTAATCAGGGATGTTGAATATTAAAGGATAATGGATATGGGAGGTGGAAATTTCAACCAAATTTCTCCTCCCCCTTTCCACATTCATTCCCCATGGTGTAGAGTGGTTTTGAGAAGCATTTGATGACCAACCAAGGTAAGGTCTTATTGGTTATTCCTTCCATTGTGTCTCCCTCCAATGGACTTTAAGTGTAATGACACAATGTTTTTAAATGGACATTACCTTATTATAAATATTTAATATCACATAAAAACACAACAAAAAAGAACTTGTAAGAGGATAGTGACCTTAAAACATATCTTTTTCACTTCTGGGTTTGGAATTTCGAAAATCTGACATACACAATTGCAATCATCATGTAATTTGGAGTCCGATTAGGAAATAATATTTTTTGATGAATAGTAACATACACTTATGAATAGTAAAAAATCCTTATGAATATTGATATAACATAATGAATAGTATCCTAACATATGATAGTATAGAAATAATATTCAAGTGAAAGTAAGATGTACCTATATTTTATAATAAGTAAATGAATGGTTTAAAACTGGTTTTTAATAATAAGTTATGAGTTTAATTAAATATTAAACTAATACAATTTAGTAAATTATTTTGGAAAGATGGATTTCATTTTTTTAATCTACATGTTGAAAAAATATTAGGGTGAATATTTCATATTTTTCTAAAATACGTGAAATTTTAGTGAATTGTAAAATACATTAATTTACCGTATAAATAAACTATTGTGAAAATACACTATTCCTATCATCACAAGTTATTTAAGCACCCAAATAACAAAATCACATGAATTTATTACTATTCTTGTCCATTGAATACTTACTATTCATTATCTAGTGAAAAAATAAAAAATTAATGATTATAATATTATGAAAACCCTCCTCCCCTCCAGTATAAATACCACCCATTCTTACCTTTTCACTTCACACCTCTCAATCCTTGTTCATTTCCAATATTCTTCCCAAATATCCCCCCTAGCTCCTCCCCCACTTATAGAAGCCCCTAGTCTCTTAAATGTACCAAAATCTCTCTGCTTAGGAGGTTCTAAATGGAGGAAGTCTCAAGAGGTAAATTCCCCTTTCCATTTCCTTCATTTCTTTTATGTTCTTTTGTTTTTGTTTCTTTCCTCAAATCCATTCACCTAAATTGTATGATAACTCCAGTAATAAATATTTAATAGAATTTTATTTTTATAATGGGAAAATTCATTATCTTCTCACCTTTCCCCATAATTTATATTAAATAAATGAAAGCACCGTTAGAGATGTGCTAATCTAGCACATTCACAGAAAACAGTTTCTCAATCTCCGTTATCATCTTTAGTTCTAGTTGTAACACCCGAGCTTTTATGGGAAATATTCTTTTTAATTTCATTAATGTCTTGTGTCATATGCTACACCAAAATGATCTTTCACAACACACATCCTTGACTAGCCTTTCATTACACGCAATCGCGACCTTCCTCTATAGCACGTGTAGTATGCAATACCGAGTTTCACTAAACAATGATATGCTATTAAAATATTATTCAAACTAGCCATTATGAATAGAAATAACCACTTTTTAAAATTTTGTAAATTTTATTTTTCAGAATGGACTACATTTTTGGATTCGTAATATCGAAATTAGATTAGGGTGAAATTTTGGTACTTTTCGGATAACTTTAATTTTCTGATGAATAGTGAAAATTACTAAATTTTAATTAAAAACAACCTTTTTAATAGAAATAATTAAGAGTGATAAATTATTAAATTGATTGGTTTTAAAGTATATTTAGAATATATTTTTATTATTTAATACAATGTTGGTCATTGGATGTAATTTCACATTTAAACCAGACATAAACAAGTGTCAATCTTTTGATAGTAATTATCTCTTAAGAACACGCTATTTTTTTGAAAATGGAAATTAATTTTTAAATTATTTAATGAAACTTATATATTTTTAATTTGTTAAAATATAAATCATTTTTGAGTTCATAATATCAAATATAGCTTGGGCATAATTTTTGTATTTTTCTGGAAACTTTCATTTTTTGATGAATAGTGAAACCACTAAGTGGTAGTTAAAAAAAATTAATTTTTCATAAAACAAAATTATACCTCTTCTGTGAGTGGAATTTCAAAAATCCGAGAGACACGGTTGATGTCAGTAAGTAAAATGTGGTTCAATGAGATGAAAATAATTTTTGGTGAATAGTAAGTTTTTACTTTTATTACCACGGTTAAAAGTAAATATGGTAATTAAAGGTAAAAATGATATTATTATTACCCTAAAACATGTCCAAATTCTATTGGATAAGTGTAATTGGACAAAAAACAACCTTAGGAATAAAAGATGACCATCTTGGCCCACATGGATTTGATTAGGACATTTATTATTAATTTATTGAAAGAAGGGTTAAAATAGTTAAAATCAATGTTTAATAAGTATATCCTTTTTAATATAGGGTTATACATAAGATAAATTGGACTATAAATATTCATTGGAAATATAAAAAATGTTCCTACATAATGGTATTTTATTTTTAATTTTTAGACATTAAATAAATTAATTTATTTATGACACAAAGATGATGCAATATTTATGTTATTAATGAAATACTGACATAATTGATGTTATAAATACCAAAATAAATTTAATTTGAGACTTTTTATGAATTACTATAATTTTATAGGATCATATGAGATTTTAGTATTGATTTAATTTATTTTTTTTAGATCTAATAATTCTGTTATGATTTTCCAAAAAATCAATTAATAATAGTGTCAAAATTGACATAAAGTAGTTTTTAAAACAAATATTACATTATTAATTGTTATTTTATTCCAAAAAAATCTAAGGTCCGTCCAAATGACTTAGATAAGGTTATATATATTAATAACAATCAACTTGTGGTTCGTTTGTCTTGTTATAGTAATTTTATTAACCTTATAGTGTAAGAACACAAGAAGACACGGTAAAAGTAAAATTATTTAACATGATGTGAAATATAAATGATAAGGTTACAAAAGGAACCTAAACTTGTATAAATTATATTGTACGAGAGAATTTCGACCCATCCCCACCTTATCTTCGAAATTAATCAATTTGAAGCTATTTAAAACCGAATTTGGCTTTATAATAAAATAATATTTTTAGTTATTCCAAAGGTGCCCCTCTCCTCCCTTATAAAAGGCCACCTCCCCCCTCTCTTCCTCACACCACTTTGTGCCTTCACGCTCAGCCAACCCCTGCCAAATTCTCTTCTACACTTCCCTAGGAACATCCTACAGGTCCTGGTCAAAGAGGTTCCCAAAAAGGATATCTCAAAGAGGTGCTTCAAAGAAGAGGTAATGTCTGTTACCGATTCTTTCAACTTTATTTCTTCTTCCACTTCTTCTTCTTAGGTTGTTTCTTTATGAAGTAATAACATCAGTATCACTCATATACTGATATGTTATTATAAGTATGAAACAAACCTATTTCACCATCTATCCATCCTACGGAAAATGAAATCATCGCGCGTGCGTACGTACGGAATACCGTCTCCACGCCATGGTGTAACCTATTTTCCACCACCACCTTACTTGGATGGGTATAATGGTGTACATAATAACTATATATGATTATTTTAAAGTGATATTGATTCTGAAATATTATGCATACACTCTAATACAATTCCATGATAATGAGAACGATATCGTCGCTCGTGCGTACGTACGGACTACCGTCTCCACGACGAGATGAGGTTCATTCTCCACGTTAACCATTCTTGAATGATTATAAGGTATATATAATAAGTAATCATGAAAGATATGACATAATAATGATACTGGATTTATGTGTATATATATGTATTTCATCTACTTAATTCCATTCAACTCAATAGGGAAACGAAAATAGCGTTCATGCGTACGTACGACCTACTGTCTCCATGAAGGGTGTATTTCGTTCCATTTACTGATATATTATATATATGTATATTCTGAATATATATTATATATAAATCATGGTTTATATTCTGTAATTAAGTAATCATGATCTATGTAATCATATGAATAATTACAAGTCAAAACACGGACGACAAATGAAACGATTTTACCCAAAAAACTCTTTAACATGGAATTTACAAAAGAACGGGTAAAATAAAGTAATAATTGAACCATATATGATATCATAACAATGACTATGATTCTGGAATAAGTCAATAACATTAATTAAATCATTATACAAGAGGTTTGGACACTTACGAAGCAAATCGGACCTATGTTAAGGGAAATATCACAATCTCATTTTTATCCGAGATTGTTTATACTTTGGTATTTACTAGGGTGTATTCTATCATCCACATCCATGTTTCATAAATATGTAATATTATTTCCATCCACCTACAATTTTTTAAATCCAATTTTACCCTTCGGTGAGTTTTTAGTAAAATATATGAAAGGAATCTTTTGTCGTTTTTCGTACGAGATACTTTTTGACTTTTCCGACAAAAGTACGAGAAGAATGTTTTTTTTAACTTATACGGAATGAATGGATTTTTAAAACATTATTTACAAGATGCTTCCTTTACAAGTTTTCTGTTTCTTTTTAATCATTTCTTTTAGTTTAAAATCGTATGACATGTTAAGAAATGAAAAGTGTTTTTGAAGTAAAAAGGATATTTTCATCAAGAATGGAGTTCAAGTGTTTTATCAAAATTATTTTCCATCTATGATAATAAAGGGTTATGTTTTTATATCTATTATTACATTGATTTGATTATGTTGTGATGGAATTATTTTTATGAATTGTTTTATCTCATATGAATTGTTTTATGATGTCACGATGTTTAAGAATCCCATTTTTATTACATGGGTTATGCTATGATGTATGGTTTATGATTTTGTGGAACACATAAGAATGGAATCATTATGATATGGGTGGGACCTTTATCTCCATCCAATGCATTGGGTAAAGATTTTATATCTCATGAGATAGACATGGCTGGAACGGCAGGTTAAACCGGTTCAGTGAAACGGGACTAAAACGAGGAGTGAACTCGATTCAGAAATGGACTTTTTCCACTAAGATAGTCCTGGAAATGAGTCTTGACTAATAAGAAATGATTCTCTATGATTATGTGTGTATGACAAAAAGTTTCATGTTTTAAGTTATGATTATTGGTATTACATTTCACTACTATGATTTATCCCATGTTATGAAATTATGATTTCTTTTGCAGGTTATGATTTCCAAAAGATATTTTCTTATGTATATGATGTGATTGATATTTATTTTGTTTACCCTTACTGATCATTTGAGCTCACCATTTTATGTTTTTTCCCCAGGATATAAATAATGATTTTAGTAAAAAAAAGGGAAGATCTTTATGGGAGATGTTGAAGATCTTTCACCATGATTAGAAGATTATATTCCAAGTCTCCAAAGACACTAATCTATTATGGTCCTTGTGTGTGTGTATTTTTGTTATGTAATAAGTATTCTGAAAATTTAATGTAATGTCCATGTATGTGAAGCTTCAGGTCTCTACAGTTGGTATCAGAGGAAAGGTTTAGTCAACCTTTGGAAACTAGGATGCGATAACTTTACTGCTATCCCTAGAGATATTTCTAAGGTACGTCTAGGGATGTCCCTAAGGTTAGGTATAAGTATAGGTTATAATACTAGAATTATGGTAACCCAAGATGTTAGATATTGAAGTTACTCCCCCTATATTATATTGTTTTCCCTAGAGTGATTTTTTCCTCTCACACTATTCTTTTTGGGTTTTAGACGATGGCTGGAACCCGAACGAACCATGTTGATCAATGTAATGGACAATGTAATGATTGTCCTCCTGAACAAACAAATGTTATGGGAGATGGAGTGCAAAATCTTATTGCTATACTTACACAAGCTATGAATCATTCTGGACTTCCAAATGAGCAGAGAAGGGAACAATATTCTATTGAGTACTTTATGAGGCAACGTCCACCTTCTTTCAGTGGGTCTTCTGATCCACTTGTTGCTGAACAATAGATCATTACCACTGAATAGATATTTTTAGTTCTTCAATGTTCTAAACATGATAAAGTCATCTTAGTAGTATATTGTTTGGAAGGTGAATCTGATCAATGGTGGAATCTTATCATGATTACGAGGCCAAGAGATGACATTGAGTCCATGGAATGGGACGAGTTCAAGAACTTATTTTTCAATAAGTACTTCCCTCGTATTCTTAGAACAAAGCTGGATAAGGAGTTTCTTGAACTAAATCAAAAGGATGATGAATCTGTTGGTATATACAAAGCGAATTTTACAAGGATTTCAAGGTATGCATCTAGATTTATCATCCAACCTGAAAGTAAAGTTGATCAATTTTTTCAGTGGCTTAAAACCAAATATTCAAAGGGAATTAGCTATAAGAGACTTCAGTAGCTATGAAGAAATTGTGTGTTGTGCTATCAAGGTAGAAATGGAAGTTGGTGTTACGTATCCATCACATAGTTTTGACAAGAGAAGAAAGATGGAGTTCAAGGAGAAATCTCAGAATAATGGTGAAAAGAAGATGAATGTTTCTTTATGCTCAAAGTGTGGAAAGAAGTATGGTGGAGATTATCTTAAAGGGACTCGAAAATGTTTTAAGTGTGGAAAAGAAGGTCATCGAGCAGCTAAGTGTCGAAGTAATGGAAAATGGGTTTTTAATTATGT
This sequence comes from Viscum album, assembly GCA_963277665.1. Taxonomy (NCBI): domain Eukaryota; kingdom Viridiplantae; phylum Streptophyta; class Magnoliopsida; order Santalales; family Viscaceae; genus Viscum; species Viscum album. The sequence goes on along the minus strand of OY728126.1, from coordinate 248,588,644 downwards.
GAATAATGAAAAGGTTGCAGAGAACGCACCACCAAAACATCAATGCTTCAAGTGCAAGGAAATGGGTCATTATGCTAATAAATTCCCTAATCCAAGGGTTAGTGATGATCGACATGAGCAACCACATAAGGCAAAGGACAATGGGAAGTCACATGTGATCACTATTAGAGATGTTGAATATAGCAACGATGTGGTGGAATGATTAAGTGTTTATGTAATGAGATTCCAAAATAATGATGTATATAGTATCTTGGAATATTGGAATATTTATGTATTGGTCTATTGTGGTTTTCAATAATTTTATGGTACTGGTAACCATGGAAAGTGATTGAGATATTTTTGGTAAATAGATGATATGTGCATAATGAAGGGATAAAAATATAATGAGATGTTTGATTGTATTCATGAGCTCATGATTGATATAAGGACTAAGTGATATCATGGTTTGAGTATAAAGAATTTTGAGGATTTTGGTTTTTGGAAAGTGTTAACTTTTAACTGCCTTCATGTTTTCACTATGGTTAAATGGGTATTCATTCTTCAAGAGAATACATGATTAAGGTATTCACATGCTTGTAATTTGACCAACGAGATATATCTCATGATATATGGGGATCAAAAATGGTATTAACATGCTAGTTGTATGAACTCTTCGGTAATCTTTTTCAATATAATATGAGATTAGACAGCATTATTTTGGATAAGCCTAAGGATTGGAATGGATTATGTTGGACATAAGATAACATTGTTTAAGGATAGAACTTTCTTTTTGATATTATGTGATGTTATAGTAATGTAGTTTTAGAAAAAGGAAAACCTGTAGGACGGACGACAGCCCATCGCATCGGATAAGGCTGCGGGTGGAATTTCAAAAATCCGAGAGACACAGTTGATGTCAGTATGTAAAATGTGGTTCAATGAGATGAAAATAATATTTGGTGAATAGTAACTTTTTACTTTTTTTACCACAGTTAAAAGTAAATAGGGTAATTAAGGGTAAAAAAGAAATTATTATTACCCTAACACATGTCCTAATTCTATTGGATAAGTGTAATTCGACCAAAAACAACCATAGGAATAAAAGATGACCATTTAGGCCCACTTGAATTAGATCAAGACATTTATTGTTAATTTATTTAAAGAAGGGTTAAAATAGTTAAAATCAATGTTTAATAAGTATATCATTTTTAATATAGGGTTATACATAAGATAAATTCGACTATAAATATTTATTAGAAATATAAAAAGATTTCCTATATAATGGTATTTTATTTGTAATTTTTAGACATTAAATAATTTAATTTATTTATGACACAAAGATGATGCAGTAATTATCTTACTAATGAAATATTGACATAATTGATGTTATAAATACCAAAATAAATGTAATTTGAGACTTTTTATAGATTACACTAATTTTCTTGGTTAATATGAAATTTTAGTATTGATTTAATTAACTTTTTTCGAACTAATCATTCTGTTATGATTTTCACAAAAAATAAATTTCTAAATAGTGTCAAAATTGACATAAAATAGTTTTTAAAACAAATATTATATTATTAATTGTTATTTTATTCCTAAAAATCTAAGTATCATCCAAATGACTTAGCTAAGGTTATATATATTAATAAAAAACAACTTGGGGTTCGTTTTTCTTGTTATAGTAAGTGTATTAAACTTATAGTGTAAGAACACAAGAAGACACGGTAAAAGTAAAATTATTTAACTTAATGTTAAATCTAAATGATAAGGTTCAAATAGGAACCTAAACTTGTATAAATTCTATTTTATGAGAGGATTTCAACCCATCCCCACCTTATCTTTTAAATAAATCAATTTGGAGCTATTTAAAACCGAATTTTGCTTTATAATAAAATAATATGTTTAGTTATTCCAATGGCGCCCCTCTCCTCCCTTATAAAAGGGCACCTCCTCCCTCTCTTCCTCACACCACATTGAGCCTTCAAGCTCGTCTAAACCCTGCCAAATTATCTTCTCCACTTCCCTATAAACATCCTAGAGGTCTTGGTCTTCTTCAGAGACCAATTTTAGTTCCCTAAAAGGAGATCTCAAAGAGGCGCTTCAAAGAAGAGGTAATGTCCGTTATCGATTCTTTGAACATTATTTCTTCTTCCACTTCTTCTTATTAGGTTGTTTCATTATGAAGTAACAGCATAAGTATCAATAATATACTGATATGTTATTATAAGTATGAAACAACCCTATTTCACCATCTATCCATCCTACAGAAAACGAAATCACCGCTCGTGCGTACGTACGGAATACCGTCTCCACGCCGTGGTGTAATCTATTTTCCACCACCACATTACTTGGATTGGTATAATGGTGTAAATAATAACTATATATGATTAGTGTAAAGTGATATTTATTCTGAAATAGTATACATACATCCAATACAATTCCACGATCATGAGAATGATATCATCGCTCGTGCGTACGTACGGACTACCGTCTCCACGACGAGATGAGATTCATTTTCCACGTTAACCATTCATGAATGATTATAAAGTATATATAATAAGTAATCATGAAATATATGACATAATAATGATACTTGATTTATGTGTATATATATGTATGTCATCTACATAATTCCATTCAACTCAATAAGAAAACGAAAACAGCGTTCATGCGTACGTACGGCCTACCGTCTCCATGAACGGTGTATTTATTTCCATTTACTGATCTATTATATATATCTATATTCTGAAAATATATTATATATAAATCATGTTTTATATTCTGGAATTATGTAATCATGATCTAAGTAATCATATGAATAATTACAAGTCAAAACACGGATGACAAATGAAACGATTTTACCCAAAACGCTCTTTAACATGGAATTTACAAAAGAACGGGTAAAATAAAGTCATAAGTGAACCATATATGATATCATAACAATGAGTATGACTTTTTAATAATTCAATAACATTATTTAAATCATTATAAAGGAGGTTCAGACACTTACGAAGAAAATCTGACCTAAGGTAATGGAAATATCACAATCTCATTTTTATCCGAGATTGTTTATACTTTGGTATTTACTAGGGTGTATTTTATCATCCACATCTATGTTTCCTCAATATGTAATATTATTTCCATCCACCTAAAATTTTTTAAATCCAATTTTACCTTTTGGTGAGTTTTTAGTAAAAGATATGAACGAAATCTTTTGTCGTTTTTTGTACACGGTACTTTTTTGACTTTTCTGACAAAAGTACAAGAAGAATGTTTTTTTAACATATACAGAATGAATGGATTTTTAAAAAATCATTTCCAAGAAGCCTCCTTTACAAGTTTTCATGTTTATTTTTAATTAACTTATTTTAGTTTAAAATCGTATGACATCTTAAGAACGGAAAAGTGTTTTTGAAGTAGAAAGGAAATTTTCCTCAAGAATGGAGTTCAAGTGTTTTATCAAAATTATTTTCCATCTAAGATAATAAAGGGTTATGTTTTTATCCCTATTATTACATTTAATTGATTATGTTGTGATGGAATTATTTTTATGAATTCCTTTATCTTATATGAATTGTTTTAGGATGTCACGATGTTTAAGAATCCCATTTTTATTACATGGGTTATGCTATGATGTATGGTTTATGATTTTGTGGCACACATAAGAATGACATCATTATGAGATGGGTGGGAACTATATCTCCCTCCAATGCATTGGGTAAAGATTTTATATCTCATGAGATAGACATGGCTGGTACGGTAGGTTAAACCGGTTCAGTGAAACAGGACTGAAATGAGGAGTGAACTCGATTCAGAAATGGACTTTGTCTACTAAGATAGTCTTAGAAATGAGTCTTGACTAATAAGAAATGATTCTCTATGATTATGTGTGTATGGAAAAAAGGATCATGTTTTATGTTATGATTATTTGTATTACATTTCACCACTATGATTTATCCCATGTTATGAAATTATGATTTCTTTTGCAGGTTGGGATTTCCAAAAGATATGTTCTTATGTTTATGATGTGATTGATATTTCTATTGTTTACCCTTACTGAGAATTTGAGCTCAACCTTTTATGTTTTCTCCCTAGGATATAAAGAAATATTTTAGGTAAAAAAAGTGAAGATCTTTATGGGAGATGTTGAAGATCTTTCACCATGATTAGAAGATTATATTCCGAGTTTCCAAAGACACTAAACTATTACAGTCCTTGTGTGTGTGTGTTTTTGTTATGTACTAAGTATTCTGCAAAAGTAATGTAATGTCCATGTACGTCATGATTCGGGTCTCTACACTGGTAATGAAACTATTTGGGTTATGGTTGAACAAGATTATTATATATTTAATATATCCGAGTAATGGTTCTGTAATCCTTCTGTACTAATGGTATTATGTTATAAAGAAAAACATGTTCATTGTACTCATACCAATCAATTAACTATAATGGTTATCACAAAGGATATATATATATATATATAATATTTCAACTTCACCCAAAGTAAACAAATTAAAATTATAAAAATTTAATCTCTTATATATTCACTAATAACATAAAACATAAATTTTGGACAATCACTTTCATCATACGTGTTTATCCGAACATGAACCGTTCATTAAATCCAAGGAAGCAAACATACTCGAACAATGAAATTGAACCTCATAACCAATAAATATTGTTATAAATGAACATAAAATTATTATTCAAAAAAATTACATATATAAGAGTTTCTAGAATTATTAATTAATAAACCTAATTCGTTTATTCAGGTATTTAATGACAAGTGGAGAACACCAACCGATTTAAGGTATGGGATCCTCTCCATTTCACTCTTAACTATGATTTCTTCTATGATATTTCATTTTATGTGTAATAACTAAAGATGGAGTTTGATATCACATTGTACCCATACTTCCCCAATGATGTAAAAGTGATGATAAACCCCTTTTCTCTCTAATAAATTCCTTTTAGGTACACCCGACACCAAGCCGATAAACTATAATGAATTCTACCCAAACCATTGTTGTTAATTCGGGTTGCCCTAACATTATATATATGAAAAGAGAGCAATATTATCTATTTATATACATATTCTAAATTCTTTTTTGTTTTAAAAAATCATTTATGAATACCCTTTCATCACTCTCTTTCAGAGATATACATGTTTTTAGAAGATTCCCACCTCTGTACTATCCAATAAACAAACATATTTTAAGGAAACTTCTATAATTTTTAACCAATTTCATGTGCACTATTTCAGAGGTTTTAATCCACATCTGACATTATAATATCATTATTTCTATTATTAAAACATTCTTGGTTAAATTCATGTTTTATATTAAAGATGTCATCTTTTCTATTTTAAAAACTATACTTTATTTTCCTTAAAACCACAAAAAATGTTTTAATGCTAAGGTTTCATAAATACATTTCATTATTGTTTTCATTTATATTTGAAACAACATACCATGTTATATGGATAATTTACCTTATGAACATCCATATATGTTCTAATAACTTTATTTCATGGACACTTTCTTGATACTCTCTTTGGTTATGCTCTATGTCATGATTTTGGTACTGAATTATTTCAATGGGAATCTGTATATTTAGGTTTCGTTGATTATGTAGGATTAATTATGTGTCATGAATATTCATGAAAATGATCATATGGGTGCACGTAGATAGTGCTCCAATGCATTGGGAAAACTTAATTCTCATGTGATGCGATGTGAAACGGGATTTGCGGTTAGCCTTGTCCCGTACTAAAATGGGAAACATGATTGGTGGTTAGCCTTGAACCTTACTAAAATGGAAAACATGATTGGTGGTTAGCATTGAACCATACTAAATACATGTTTTAAGATTCTGTCACATTTATATGACTCTATTTTTATATGATTCCATTATTATATGATACAATTTTATATGCTTCATGCTTTGGATATCGTTATGTCATGCCTCATAACACATGTGCTTAAGATGTATCCTTATGTCCATTCCCATACGGGATTTTTCATATAATCCCTTTATTCATGTGTTCCCCAAGGAACCCTATGTAGATATAAGGGATCAAAGGAAGTCAGGAGATATTTATGGAGATTAAATAAAGAAGTGATTTTTAGCCCCATGTTTATTGTTTTATGTACCTAGTCATCCATGACAATAAACATAATGATCCATGGATTGTACTCTGGTGTATAATTATGCCGAAAATTATGTAATGTTTTATGTAAAAAGTCTTGGGTCACTATAGATGGTATCAGAGGATTTCTGGTTATTTATTGAGATTAGGAATAGAGCGGCTTAGTGATAACCTTATGGATGAGACTCAGTATGAGAAAAAAATTCTGAAATTTTGCTGAGTACTGAGTAAGTAGTTTAAAAAAATACATCTCTTTCTGGATATGAGCAGGTAGAGGTGGCTAAGGTACAGTTGTATCTTGGGGTAAAACACGAAAACACCACTTTGAGATAGACATGAATGTGAACTATTTCATGATAATGGTCCTTGTTGTACTCATTGTTACGACACTCCTTGGGGATATGATTTGGTAGATTCATGAGATTAGTAAAAACAATTATTAAGGGAAAAAAAGCCCATAAGAATATAATTTAAGATATTGATCAGGGATAAACTATATTTAAACCAAAGGAATCAAATGTTTGGCTATACTTAATCTTTTTAAGTTTATCCTTTTATGTTCAATGTTTCATTTTTATGCTCAATAGAAAATTATTCAAGACCAATAATTATATTTTCTATGTTTGTTAATGGTGGAAAATAGAAACACTCATTCCAACAATGTGATTGAAAATGTGATGATTGCCCAAATGATATGTCTGATATGATGGGAGTAGGTGCTCAGAACATCATGATAGTACTTGCTCAGCTAGATCGAGTTATGAATAATAACTCAAATTTTTAGGAATTACATCCTCCTACATGTAAAAGAGAATGTTTCCACAGAATCCTTCATGCATAAAAGGCCTCCCATGTTTAGCGGATCTTTTCATACCCTCCATACGAATAAATGGATTAACTCCATTGAAAAGATATTCTCTGTCCTCCTGTTCTCGAAAGAAGAGAAGGTTGTACTGGAGGTCAATTGTTTTGATGGGGAAGCTAATCAGGGGTGGAAACTTATCAAGAGTACCAAGTTCTAAGAGGAAATTGATTCCATTTATTGGGAGGAATTAAAGAGTAATTTTTCAATAAATATTTTCCTCGAAGCCTCTATCTCAAGATAGATAGAGATTTCCTCAGACTCATGTAGATAGAGGATGACTCTATCAGGGTGTATGAATCAATCATTACAAGGCTTTCACAGTATGCCTCTAGATTTTTCGTGAACACCAAAAGCAAGGTGGATCACTTCTTTAGCGGACTAAAGGTGAGTCTACCGTGAGAATTGGTGATTCAAGACTTCAACAATTATGAGGAAATTTCCCCTTGGGCCCCCATGGATGAAATGGAGATCGAAGATTCTTGGTGTTCTCATGGGACCAGTGAAAATAAGAGGAAAATGGAGAACAACATGGGTGGTTCATCAAAGAAATCCTATGATGGAAAGATTCCTGAATTTTCCTCTTATAAATTTTTTGTAAAGAAGCATCCTTGTAACTGTCTGTGGGGAACCTAGAATTGCCTCAAATGTGAAATATTTAGTCACATAGGCAAAAACTACCGAAGGGATATGAAAAATCCCACTAATGTTGAAGAAGAAAAGAAGGTCAGAATCAACACTCAACCTACAGTGTATTGTTACAACTGCAAGGAGCATCGGCATTGTGCAAGCAAGTGCCCCAAGATGAGGGTTATTTGGAGGCAATCAGCCACAATCTCTAAGTAAATAAGGATGGGATTATGATATCACTACTGCTGAGGTAGAGCCAGACAACGATGTGGTGACATGTATACTAGTTATTCATTCAATAATAGAAAATGTACTATTTGATTCTGGTTCTTTTCATTCTTTCATATCTTTAGAGTTTAGTAGAACTATTAAAATACCACCTCAAAATTTGGGGGAAAATTTATCCGTGACAAAAGAAAATGGCTCAATTATTGAATTCATGGTTTAAAACTCCTCCCTAGTTAATGTTTGTGGACTGAACCTCCCAAAAAATTTCCTCAAACTTCCTTTAGTGGAGTTCGATGCTATATTGGTCATGGATTTCCTATCTTTATACAAATCCAAAGTCAACATTTATGAAATGGGTAGCACTCTTCAAATCCCAAAGCATCCTCTGATTCATTACATGTGTAAGGAGGAAGATGAATCTAATTTTGAATTTTCATCACATGTGTGGATTTTTCTACCTTGTGAGCATGCATATCTAGCTCAAATTATTGAGACAATGGAGATAATCATGCTTGAATACATGAGCCTCGTGAGGGATTACACTGATGTATTCCCAGACGAGTATCCTGGTCTTCCTCCAGATCAAGAGGATGATATCTCAATTGAACTTATCCTTGTATCTCTTCCTATATCAAAGACACCTTAAAAAATGACTTCCATAGAGCTGGAAGAGCTGAAGAAGCAGTTATAGGAGAATAAATAGAAGGGTTTTATATTCTCAGGTGATTCACTGTGGGGTACGCCAGTCCTCTTAGTCAAGAATAAGGAAAGAGAAATGTGCCTTTGCATTGATTATCATGAGATCAATAAAATCATGATAACGAACAAGTATCACCTACCACAGAAAAATGACTTATTCATTCTTATTTGTAGGGATAGTTATTCCAATAATTTAGACCTTCGGCTGAGATATCACAAATTAATGGTGAGTAAATATGATATTTCCAAGACTGCCTTTCTGATAAGGTATGCAATCTATGATTTTATATTGAATCATTTGGGAATCTCTAATGCTCTAGAAGTTTGTAGGGATTTAATGAATAGTGTGTTTAGATATTACCTCAACAAATTGGTGGTAGTCTTTATTAATGATATTATGATATACCTCAAGTGAAAGGAGGAACATGAGGAGCATTTGAATACATGATAAAGATGATGTGAGGGCAGTATTTGTATTCAAAGTACAATAAATGTGAGTTATTGATGGAGGAAGTATCATTCTAGGGGAATGTTATCCCAAGAAAAGGGATATCTATGGACCCTTCCAAAACAAAGGCAATTAAAGAGTGGCCTAAGACATCTTCTGTAATGGAGATCCGCAGAAATTTTGGGTCCAGCTAGGTATTATCAAAAATTTGAGAAGAACTTTTCATGATTATGAAACCCAATGACCAAAATGACAGGATAGGGAGTAATGTTTTTCGGGACTAAAGAACGTAAAGACAGATTCTATAAAATGAAAACGAGGCTTATCACTATGTCAGTACTCAGACACCCTACAAGTGGAGAACTTTTTGATGTGTATAGTGATGCTTCTATGAAGGGATTAGGCTGTGTGCTAAGGAAAAATTATAGATTGATAGCCTACAACTAAGGGCAGCTAATAAAAGAGAAAAACTATCCTACACGTGATTTGGGGTTGTAAATAGTGGCCTTTGTTTTGAAAATATAGCGGCATTATCTCTATGGGGATAATGGTGAGATATATACTGACCACAAGAGTCTCAAATATATATTCACACAAAATATATTTATATGTGCCAGAATAGATGGATATAGATCATCAAGGATTTTGACTGCTCAATCCACTACCATCTCGGTAAGGCAAACAAGGTGGTAGATGCTCTAAGTATAAAAAATCATACATCATTATCAATGATGGAAATTGAAAGGGATCTGATCATCTTAGTCTTGTGAATAATGGACATGTGAATCATTAAGGGAGGAACATCAACAATCCTTTCTCAAATAATTGATTAACCATCCCTCTTAGAGAAAATAAAAGATCCTCAATCAAAAGAAGTGGAAATTTGGAAAAGGCAGGAAGCTGTTAAAAAGGGGAAATCCTCTGATTTCAAAATTGATGATGAAGGAATTGTATGATTTGGGACATGATTATTCATACCATATAATCCATAGATAAAGAAGTATCTATTGAATGATGAACATAGCTAGACCTTCTATATCCACCCAGGAAGCGCAAAGATGTATCGAGATCTCTGAAAATACTCTTAGTGGGACAATATGAAAAATTAGATTACTGAATGTACATCAATGTGCCTGGTATGTCAGTAAGTGAAGCTGAGAGAAAAATGAGTAAGGGGATGATGAAACCACTACAAATACCAGCATGGAAGTGGGATAACATTAACATGGACATTTTTATTGGACATACAAGGACATCCAGAGGAAGCTATTCCATATGGGTCATTATGGATCGTCTTACAAAGACAGCTTAAAAATTCGCAATTTAAGAGGGCTTCTCATTGAATCAACTTGCGGTGATTTAAATCAAATAGGTGGTTTGGATACATGGAGTAATAGTATCTCTTTTATTTGATCAGGATTCGAGATTCATCTCACGGTTCTAGAAAATTCTCTAACATTCTCTAAGGACTAAACTGAACTTTCGCATGACTTATGATCTTCAAACTGATGGCCTATCTGAGTGAACTATTTAGACACGAGAAGACATGTTGAGTGCACGTTATATGGAATTCATAATAGGTTGGGAACATCATCTTTTATTGGTTTAATTATTCAACAACAATAGTTTCTACTCGAGTATCTGAATGGCACCATATTAATCCCTTTATGGGAAAAGGTGCAGAAGACTGGCATTTTGGGATGAAGTCGGTCAGTGCAAGATACTAGGTCCTGAAATAGTCCAAGAAATGGTGGATAAGTTGAAACCCATTCATCACCATATCAAGTTGGCCCAAAGCCGAAAGAAATGTTATGCACACAATCATTGATGAGGCATTGAGTTTAAAGTTGGAGACTTGCTATGTCTATGCATATCTCCATGGAAGAAGGTCATTAGGTTTGGAATGAAATAGAAGGTAAGTCTTCGATACATAGACCCCTTCGAGATACTTTTTTGAGTTAGAGTTGTGGAATAACGAATGAAAATGTCCCCTATTCTTTAAAAATTACATGATTCCTTTAATGTACCCCTCTTAATGAAGTACATACTAGATCCTTCACATGTACTCTCTTTAGAGGTGTTCTAGTTGGAGGATGACCTTTCCTTTGAGGAGAAATGATTGAAGATCTTGGATTGTATAAACAAAGTTATACACAAAAATAATATTCATATGGTCAAGGTACTATGGCTAAACCATAAGTACAAAGATGAAACATGGTAATTATAGGAAGAAATGAAGGAAAAGTACCACACTTGTTTGTTGCCCTAGAATTTAAAATGAAAAATCAAGGGTGAAATTTCTTAAGGGGGGAAAAATGTAATGACCCAATGTTTTTCAATGCAAGTTCCCTTCCTATAAATATGTTATAAAATCACAATAAAAGACAACATAATGATCTACAAAATGCTAACTAGCCTTTAAAATTGATTTTTTCACTTCTGTGTTTTTAATTTCAAAAATTTGACATACATGGTTGCAAAAAAATAAGTTATTTTGATTTCAATAAGAAAAACATAATTTTTGTTAATAGTAACCTAACCTTATGAATAGTTAAATAACCTTATGAATAGTGGTAAACCCAAATTAATAGTATCCTTACCTATGAGAATAAAAAAATAATTTTAATGTGAATGTATGATGTACCTATATTTTAGAATAAGTAAATGAATGTTTTAAAGCTGGGTTTTTAATAAAAATTATGAGTATAATTAAATGTTTAATTAATAATATTTGGAGAATTCTTTTGGAAAAATGGACTTCATTTTTTGAATCTACATGTTGATTAATGGTTAGGGTACATTTTTGATATTTTTCTAAAATACTTGATTTTTTAGTGAATAGTAAAATACAAAAATTTAACAAATAAATGCACTATAGTGAAAATCGACAATTTCTGACATCATGGGTCTTGTAATGACCATAATCTAGAAATTATGTGAATTTAATAATACTCTTGGTCATGGAATACTTAATATTACTAGTCTTTTGGAAATATAAAAAATTAACGGTTATAATATTATGATACCCCTCCTCCCCTCCACTATAAATACCACATATTCTTACCTCTTCTCTTCACTCCTCTCAATCATATTTCCATGCCAATATTCTTCCCAAATACCCCCCTAAGATCCTCCCCCACGTCCAAAGTCCCCTAGTCTCTTCAATATACCAAAACTTCTTCCATTAAGAGGTTCTGAAGGGGGTAGTCTATGGAGGTAAATGCCTCTTTCCAATTCCTTCATTTCTTTTATGTTCTTTTTTTTTGTTTCTTTAATCACCTACCTTAACCCAAATGGCATGATAACCATAGTAACATAAATGTACTATAATTATATTATTATAATGGGATACTTAATTATCTTTTCACCATTCCCCATCATATATTTGAAAGAAATGAAAGCGTCATTTGAGATGTGTAAATTTATCCCATTCAAGGACAACAATTTATCAATTTATTTTATCATCATTAATTCTGGTCAGGAAACAATTTTTGATATGGTTAAAATAGATTATTATATATTTAATATATCTTAATAATGTTTTTATAATCATTTTTTACTAATTCTATTATCTTATAATGCAAAACATGTTGATTGTAATCAAACCCACCGATTAACCAAAACAGTTATCACTAAGGTTTTATAAATAAAATTTTGAATTCACTCATATTTACTAAATTAAAATTGTAACCATGTAATATCCTGAATCTTCACTAACAAAATAATACTTAAATTCTGTACAATCACTTTCATCAAACGTGTTTATTCGAACATGAACCAATCATTAAAGTCATGTAAGTTAATAGACACAAATAATAAAATTGAACCTCATAACCAATCAAATGGTTAAAAATTAACAAAAAATTATTATACTAGACCAATTAAATATGTATTTGGTTTTGGAATTATTAATTAATAAACATAATTTTATTACTCAGGTCCTTAATAACAAGTGCAGAACAGAAAAATATTCAATGTTGGGATCCTCTCCATTTCATTATTAATCATGATGTCCTCTATGATATGTCATTTCATGTGTAATCCCTAAAGATGGGGTATGAATTTTCACCATCTCCATAATTCCTCAATGATGTAAATTTGATGATAATCCCATTTTATCTCTCATAAATCCCTCTTAGTTACAGCTGATACAATTCCAATAAACTGTAACGAATTCTTCCCGAACCATTTTGTTCTTTCATTTTGCCTTATATTTCTATATATCACATTGAGTTGTCTTATATGTTTATATACATATTCTAAATTTTTTTTAGTTTTACAAAATTAATTTATTAATACTCTTTCATTTCTCTCTTTCAGGGATATTCATGTTTTCAAAATTTTCACTCCTTAGGACTATCTGATAAGAAAACCTATCTGAATGAAACATACCAATTTTTTCACAATTTCATGTTCAAAATATCATCTACATTAAGACACCATTGTCTTTATAAAATAAGTATTTTTGTTATGAAAACATTCTTGGTTTAATTCTGGTTTTATAAAAAAATTACTTCTTTTCTATTTTAAAAACTCTATAGTATTTCCCTTAAAGCATCACAAAAAATGCACTAATTATAATGTTTCTAAAATACATTTATTTTACGTTTTCACTTAATTATTACACCACTTACCACGATATATTACAATTTTATCTTATGAACGTCCAAATATGTTCTAATTCATTTCATTCATGTACACTTTCATGATACACACTATTGTTATGCTTTATGTCATTATTGTGGTTCCAAATTCTTCCAATGGGCATCCTTATGTTTATGCATGGTTGATATGTATGATTATTTATGTCAAAATAATATTCATGATAATTTTGAAATGGGTGTGCCTAGATAGTTATTAAATTAATTGGGTAAATTTATGTCTCATGATATGTGATGTGAAATGGGATTGGCAGTTAGCCTTGACCCATACGAAAATTGGAAACAGGATTGGCGATTAGCCTTGGCCCATACTAAAAAGGGAAACAAGATTGGTGGTTAGAATTTACCCATAATAAAGACATATTTTATGTTTCTTCCACATATATATGATTAGATGTTTAAATGATTCTATGAGTAAATCATATGATTTTATATGTTCCCTAGGGTACTCTATGTAGATGTAAGGGATCAAAGGAAGTTAGGAGCTCTTTATCGAGATTAAATAAAAAAGTGTTTTTATCCCCATGATTTATGTTTTATGTACATATTCTCCCAAGACACTAGAATTAACAATACTTGGATTGTACTATTGTGTTTAATTATTCATAAAATCTTATAATGTTTTATGTAAAAGTATTGGGTCGCTATACTATTATTGTTATGGTTTCAAAAAATAATAATTTTTCCACACCATCGCGGTGGAATCATGTATGGATAATGGGGTTATTTAAATCCATTCGCAGAGGATGTCCTAAGATGACGATTTCATGCTATTTATCACTATTTCAGTGGATGTACATTTCCCTATGGATTTTTCTAGGAATTTTTTACAAAAATAAATAAAATTAGATCTTTAATTGAGTATAAGGGTTAGATATTTGGTTTACTATTGGGTGGAGAGAGTTATGGGAGTGAGCCACAATCTATTGATTTAGGTTTTAGTGAGAGATTTTTCGTTTGGGATATTTTACGATTTATGCCTATATAAAAAAATTGAATTATTAATTAATTTTTTTATAATTATATCTGTAAATGTATCTAGATACTAGTTCCTAGGAGGCGATATGGTCTTTCATGATACATTGATGACCATTGGTGATGATGGATGAGTAGCTTATAGAAGGAGAAAATTCATAAGAGGTAGATGGCCCCTTAAGAATCCACTTATGTTAAATTATATTATTTGGATTCATTTTATATGTTATATTACCACTTTAGGTTGTTGAAATTTAATTAATTTAATTTTTTCATTAAAAACCCTTTTATAAATGCATATTTGATGGGACACGATCAACCCTCGAGTACTTAATGGGTGTTTCTATTGTAGGGGGATAGATGTTAAAAATGTATTCCTTGAGATATGTGAACACAATAAGGATACTGATATGATGGGAATGAAAATAATGGCCCTTATATATATTCCTTCAGCTCTTATGGGTGGGGAGTTGTAATAGAATAGGCATGTAAAACCTCTGGTTCGACATTAGAACCTAGGGGTAGGATATTATAGGACATAGGGTTGCCTCATATCCATGGTGTAGATAGCCAAAGAGTCGAACACATGCACATCAACTTATAGTTTTATATGTTCCTAGGTAGATATCACTAGGTGTGATTATATATGTGTTATTTTACTGGATCAAACTATGATGAATCAAGAATTCAGATTAAAATTCAACCATCTCTTTTGAGTGATGACTGTAGAGGGTTTTTACCAGGCTTGTGAGGTTGAACATGATTCTTACTACGATATGGGATGTTTTCCGTCTGAGTAATGATGTTTTCCATAGATCTTAGTATATGACTATTTTTACACCCAATGAGTTTATTTTATATCACCTTAAAGAATAATACTAAATTTAATTGAATGTAACAAATGTAATATTAAACATAAAATGAACTATGATATACTATTAATATATTAGTTAAATATTACTATTTAAACCTCAAAATTTAATAATTTTTTATTAATAATAGTGATATAATTATAAAATATATTTCCAATTTTATTCTACAATAAAGTTAATTTTCACTCATACCTTGATCATTGATAAGATATAAATAATGGAAAAATCAGTTGAAGTGAAAAAATATATTTTTTATAAAATGATTATTTATGTACTCAATGTTTTTATAATTTTAAATTATGTTAATAACTACAAAATAATTATTAGAAGAAAATGTATATATCACATATTTAATAATATAAAATAAATATAATGGGGGATACTAAATGATTAACGAGTATAAATTTATTTTATACTTCAAAAATACATTTTTTATATGCTAATTAATGTGTTCTGCACAGGGATATAGTAATTAATTTATAAAATCTTTATAATTTTCATTTCATAAAATTGAAATAATTTTTTAAAATATTCATAATAATATAATCTTATGATATTTTTTTGGGATTGACAAAAAATATAAATTTCTGAGTAAATAGTGAAAATACTGATATTTTGTAAAACTATAATTTATTTTCATTAAATAATGTAACATAAATGTCCCGTTAAAATTTATAATTCTTAATGTCTAATAATGTTAAATATATTAAAATAATACTATCTAACTACACAGTTTTCAACATCATACATTATTTAGTTATAGAATCATTTATTTCTTAAAAATTGAATTTCTCTAAAAAATATATATTGCGATGAAAATTCATATATTAAAATTAAATTTTACCAATTCTTAAAGAAATTTTTATAAAATTGATAACCTATTTGAAATAATCCTATAAATATTATTTAATTAGATCAATTTAATTGTTCTTCATGTTGAATAGCAACCATGATAAATTTTTATCACCTTGGAAATGGTTAAAATGGGTTAATCCTAGTTCAAACTAAGTGATAAGGTAAAAATAAATACAAAACATATTTTAATTTCATTAAATGATTATATTTTGGCAATAATCTATCAATAATAAAAAACATGGCATTCTTTGCAAATTTATTTTGATTATAATCTTTATATTATTTAAAGTTAATTGATAATTAGAAAATGAAAATCTCTTTCTTTTAAATTCTCAAATATGTATTCAAAGAGAAAAAAATAATTTATTACTAGTTAGAATTTTTTATTTTCAATATGAGTATTTTTTAATATTTATTTATATTTATTTTTTGTGATGTAATAATTCCATTTAACGTTTATGAAGCGCCAATGCAGCGTTTGTGAAAGCAATTGAAAATTTTAGTAAATGATTTGACAAAATAAAATTAAGATTATTTGGATGAATAACAGTTTTATTAAAATTTAATGTATAACAAAATATTATAAGTTATTTTTAAATAATTTTTATTTTAATTTCCTTATTAGCATGATATAATAAATGTCGATATTTTACAATATTCATGAAAATGAATTTAAATTATATTTTATTTTTATAAAGTATTATTTAATAATTATAAAATAAGAAAAAACCAATATTAAAATACTTATATAGTAAATTATTGATACTATATTTCACTATTAATTAATTTTCAACTTGGTATTTTTGAAATTTTATTTTTGACCCATGGAGATTGAAACATTTGATACCACATTTATGTTTATAAGGCTTAATAAGGTAGTTAAACTAATGGATATGGTTTAAAAAGGACACTTAAACTTGAATAATTTTTTTAATATATCTATCCGTTAAACTCAATATATTCCAATGTATAGAACTTTCAATCCATTTTACCTGAGTTATATACATATTATATATTTATATTTCATATATTTACATGATTGCCACCCACTACACTTAAAATAGGGAATCACCTCTCATCTCTTTCCAACACTTCATGATACATTTATCTCATCCAATACATACACAAATACATTCCCAAAATTCATACCCAGGTCATATATGTAATTTTAAAATCAAAATACCAACCTTTAAGGCTTATGGTGTAATCCAAATGTGGTTTTAAAACAAAGAGGTACAATTCATAACTGACTGTTTTCCAGTTTATTTATTCTTACATATTTGATTAAAATTCTGTAAATATTCTTGAATAACATAATATGTCTCAAAAATATTATTAATTATTATTATGTTGATGTAAATTCCATTTTAATATCTTTTTCTATCTTATGGAAATGAAAACATCACTCTTGCGTACGTGTGTACTACCACCCCCACGAAGTGATGCATTTAATTTATCATCCCCTCATCACATGATTGGTAATTATGATACATTAAATGAATTTATAACATATTAATGACATAATTATTAATAAATAAATATAATAAATTACTTATCATCTTTCCTCTACATATTTTGTAAAATGATAACCTTTCTTTTTCGAATGTGTAAACCACCACCTCTGTGAACGGATGTGATTCATTTTTTCACAAAATTAATTCTTGGATGATTCTAAATTTAATTTAAGATATAAAATTATATTTTTTAACTGAATAATATTGATTATATGGTGGATCTCTTACCGCTTTTAGCATATAAATCCTTCCAATGTTATCTTTCAAATATTAACTCAACTTCATAAAAACATTTGACATTGGCGTAATTAATTTTGCAGAAAAATAGTTAATGGTAATAAATTAAATAATATGAATAATGAAAATGTAATGAACATAAAATATTTTATTAAAATAATTAATATAATTATATTACATGGGATTTAGAGATAATAATATGTGATTTGATACTAAATGTAAGGGTATTTTTCATATCAATTTCAATTATTTGAGACTCAGGAAATTTTCACAAAAAAATAATTTTTTGTTGTATAAACTATAATAACCCAACTCACCAAGTCCATCTATTCTATCATAGTTCTTATTAAAGACCCAAGTCCACCTCAAATAGGATAGGTTCTAGTGACAATCACTGATAATTCCAAATTGAGATGAGGCCTTTTCATTATATACTTGTATGTACAAACCCCATTGTCACAATGAAAAATCGATGCGGAATAAAATAATGACTATAAAATATATAGTATAACCATGAAATAAATAATAATTATGGAATAGATAAATCTACAATAGACTGAAATAAATGTGAATATGGAAAAAATGCAACCCAACCAGAAAAGAAGTCTCATGTTGGCCAAAACAATAATATGGGAAAACTGAGAGAGCTCGACTCGCGATCACCATGTCCAACCATCATACATGGTCAATGCACAAAGATAAATCTATTATCTACTGATTTCACTGATAAATTTTATGTACTCTACATAATACATGAAACAAGCCGAAAAAATCCATTTATGGGGTGAGTATATACATACCCATTATGACACCAGGAAACCCACAAGGGGGGTAATAAAAAGATATGAAAATGGTTATCTAAACCCATAATGTTTTGTCAATTAGAACACGATAATAAACCATAATATCCAATATATTCTAAAAAAATCCTAATATAGAGATAACGGGTATCTTCATATCTATATCCCATCTATGAATTATAAGCCAACCTACAACACCAAGGTTTCATCTCTGATTCCTAGCATCATGTAAAAACATTCTGTCATCAATGTTGAGAAACAAAACCTCACCACTAATCTTAATAGTCCATGGGGATCCTTCTCTAATGTTGTTTCCACTAAACCACATAGTATATAAAGTGGGGTCCATTCTATTTTCCACTACACATCTTAAATAAGGGGTTAATATCTCCAGTCCATGTGTCTCTCACAAACCCACAATATAGTTATTTGGAGAACCCAAACCATTACAATATTCTAAAGCCTGAGGGGAATAATATCTAATAAATGACCCACACACTATTTTTATAGGGGTTCGACTCATTTGATAGAGGACTTGTGTACTTGTATGACTGGTGGGTTCCTCTAACTGAACGGAGGACCCACACCTTTTCATTATAGTGGGGTACCACTCATAATATAAATAGATAGGGGACCCACACTCTGGTCAATCATTGAGTACCACTTAATAGAATGAAGACCGATTGCCTAGTGCATCAGGGATAATCTACTCAATAAATAAAGGACCCAAATCCTAGTGCATCGGGGTAGGGGATGTCCACATAAATAACGGAGGTCCACATGATGGCATGATGGGGGTTCCATTTAGTAGGTAATTATAAAGGACTTGTTCCCTAGTTTATCTAATGGTGTACAACTTTATAAATGGAGGACCTACACCATGACACCCCACTTAATAGTTATGGGGGAACAATATCCTATAGAGGACTCTCTCCTATATTAGATAGGGGTACGAATCAATCAATAAATATAGTGTCATGGACCCTCACCATGGTGCAATATGTGGTTTCCAACTTAAGAATATCTATCTATAATGAACCATCGAGATCATTGTTGTTGGTATATCATCATCTAAAGAAACATTTCATTATCAACACGTCATGTTATAGCTCAAATGTCACTATGATGGCTGTAATCACAGTCACTATGTAAAACTACTTAGTATAGACTACTCATGGGACAAAATTCAAGTCTTTATGGGTGGAATATAAAATGTGGAACTCTAGAGAAAATTATAAGGCATGTAACATGGGTCACATGGTCTTTGAAAAAAATGGTTTCTAACTCATGGTACCAGGTTATGCTACTGCTTGATGATAATTGAAGAACAAATTTTCTAGTATTAAAGAAGACATGATGCATTCACTACCTCTCTATGCTCCTTTATCTAATCGTTTATCATTATCTAATATGATATTCTAATAAAAAACTTATTTTCTCCTCTAAATCCTCGAAGGGTTATGCGAAAAACCTTGGTTTTTTTTATAATGGTTAATTTTTTGATATAATTTGATTTAGGTATTTTATAATAAATAACTAAATTATTTTAATTTAATGCACCCTCCAATGAATGCTTTCCTTTTGACATATGATAGTAACAAACCTTAGGGCACAATGTGGATAAACCCTAAATTACAAAATCAACTATGGTCTTATATTTCATTTATAAAATCCCAAACCATAAGGAAGTTCTATAACCAATATTATGTATGCATGTGAATTAAAATTTATATAATATTTTTAATATCACCGCACTGAATCTCTCTGAGCCTTAGAATCCAGTGATGACATAGCACATTGATCAAAAAATATTCTATAGAATATTCTAAATTATTTCACGGAAAAATTAGAGCTTCTACAATATACCATTTGTCATGTATTTTTATCAAGAAAATTGAATAACATACTTGAACATGTGAAGATAATAATATATCAATTGGGTTTCCCATACCACCAATAAACACGCACCCAAGGGGAGCACTTTCCCATAAAGGGTATTCTCTTACTTGTTCAAAAACACCACCAGTGTCTTTGAAAGGTAACTCCACATTAAACTACAATCTCATCCATTTTTACATCATTCAATGATTCATGCACATGTCTTCTCAGCCATGACACATACAATATAACATTCACCATGTCTAACATTAGTCATATGTTCATGTGGAACACCACCTCCCTGACCCATTATAGTAACTTGAAAAGTGATTACGATCCTAAGAAATAACCCACCATTATGGAAAAATCTATGTGATCCTCAATGACTTGAGATCTCCAAAAACACATGATACATCAATATAACTGCAAAATCCACTATCATCGGAAAATAATCGATTCCTAAGGGATTTGTGAAGTCCTCATCTACCCATAGATGGACTATTACATTATTAAAAAATCAATAACACCAATGCTAGTACTAATTATTTTGTCACACACTATCTCTGACTATTAAATCAATGAACCATATGGTCTTCTATTCAAGGACACAAATTTTTCGACCTTGATGGTGGATTTGACACTAGAGAGATTGAAAAATAATATAGTTGTAAAGACCCGTAAAATTCTATGGAAATTCTTTTCTAATTTTATTTGGGATTTTACAAGAACGCAGTTTCTGAGGGCGCCTGATTCCGAGGCCCGGTGTGCCCGGAATAATTTTCCGAAGTTTAACTCGGGTACGTTCAGTGAACGAACGAGCGGGTTTTCCTAACTTTTGAACCGTTTCTCAGGATCAAATTCTGAGGGCACCGATGGAATCGCAGCGTCGGTATTTGCTTAGAAATTCCTTTTCCGGAGTTGCGTTTTATCGGGTGTGGTTTTTAATTTTTGGGGTTAAGTTAAGAAATAAAATAAAGTGGTGCGAAAACTTTATTTTATTTCACTTAAAGCCACTTAACCTGAGTTAAGAGGATAGGGTGGAACCCTAAAATATCCTACCCACTTGGCAGGATATCTGTGATATGGGGCCCACATGGGCCCCACCGTTTCTTTCCTTCTAAGTAACGGACCCGCAACCCCCCTCTTTAATGAAAGTCAACCGTGCATTTTTCTGGTTATGAAATGCCTCATTAATTGGGCAGTTAAATCGTTACAATTAATTCATTGAATTAATTGCTTGTTTCTTTTCTTTTTAAATTCAAACGTGTCATGTGTGTTAATAAAATAAGATAACTCATATTTTATTTCTGTTGGAACTTTTGCCGTGGAGAGAATTTAGAGGAAAGCGTTCTTCTTCGACAAAGAATGTGAAGAACGCGAAGAACTTGAAGAACGCTCCGACCTCCAATAAAGAATGCCAAATCCTCAGAGATCAACGATGCGACGTCGTGTACCGCGATGTTAACGATGCTTCTTCCGCGACGCTTTTTCCGTGACATTTCTTTCGCGACGATCCTCTTCTTCCACGACGGTTAATTCCGCGACGGACTCGTGTTCGACGACAACGCTTGAGGTAGGGAATTAATTTTGAGAGTGAATTTATTCCCTCGTTTCATTCATTCTAAAGAAAACAAGGAAACATGGATTAACTTGTTATCCAGTTGAACCGTGCATGTTTTCCTTGCGGGTTGGGAATTTTTGTTGCAGGATGTTGTGAGAGATTATTTTATTTTTGATTGTGATCTCATCTGTCGCCTTTCTTGGTTTCATTTTTGGGCCGCCTGTTATCATACTAATGGGGGGAGGTCAGACAGCACGATCACGGCCGACCCTCCTTCCCCCCCTGTTGTTTGTGTTTTTTGCGGCACGGGAAAGGCAGCACGGTGCCGTTTCACCATGTGGAAACAAGAAGAAAGAACGCGGCGAAAAAGCGCGGCGCCGTCGCGCTGCGCCGTTGAGGCCGAACGAAACCGCGGGTGGAGTCGGGGCCGAGGAGGTGAATTAAAGACCCCTTGTTTAGTTGTCGAAGTGCGGATCGATGGTCGATGGCGAGGTGTGCTGCGAAGGCATTTTGAAGGCTTTGTAGCAAAGGTCGGGTCAGTCCGGGCCCAGACCCCCCATTTTCGGACCCTTTTTTGTCTTTCGGCCATATCTTGAGCTGTAAACCACTGAACGACATACCGTCAACGGTGATGCGACCCTTGGATCGAGATGACCGTTTCAGTATATTACACTCAAGGTTTCCGAATACTTTGGGTTCGGCTTGGTTGGTTCGGATACGAAACCAAACGGGCCCTTAGAGCGGAAACACTTATATCTTGAGCTCCGGATGTCTGATTGATGTGTCGTCGCCTTTGATGGATTCCTCTAAGTGAGAACAATCTTTTGGCTTACTCTGCTCGAGGTTTGGATGTCGTCGGAGTGCGGTCGGGTTGGTTCGCTACTGAAACCAACCGGGCCCTTAGAACCAAAAAGCCAATAACTCACGAACCGGGCCTCCGATTGACGCGTCGTCTGTCTCATTGAATTCCTCTTGATGAGACGGAACTTTTGGAATACTACACCCGAGTTTTGGTTGTAGTTGGATAGTGGCCAGGTTGGATTGCACCCGAAATCCAACCGGGCCCTTGGAACAGAAAAGCTAATATCTTTCTGACCGGACATTTGTTTGACGAACCATCAGCGGCGTTGGTGATCACGTTGAGAAACGGTCCCTATGAGTATACCCTATGAGAGTTCAGGCTATAGTTGAGATACGGCTGGTTTGGTTCGCACACGAAACCAACCGGGCCCCAGGGACAAAAAGGCTATTAACTCAAAGACCGGGCGTCCGATTGACGCGCCGTCTGTTGCGTTGAGACACCTATGATGAGGCGGTCCATTGAGATAATTCTTCGTGGTACTTATGATACTTGGAGTATCGACTTGTAGCTTGTGGAGAGGACCCTTCCAGAGACGAGCGTGTGGAGTACGGAGACCGTGTAGCCGACTGAGACCTGACGACTACTTGACCGACTCGACTTGGACTGAGTCGACTAGCCCAGTGGACTGAGCACTACTTTGTGAGGTGCAGACCCATGGAGGACAAAGCACTACTTGTGTGACTGTGTAGACCCGCTGTACTCTTCCGGAGAGTACCTCTGCAGGCTACTAGGGGGTGTGCACTACTGTGTTTGGGTGGCATACCCCGGTGGGAAGCACTACTGTGTTTGGGTGGCTGACCCGCGGTACTCGACAGGAGGAGTACCTCAGCAGTCTTAGGTTAGTGGGCAGTACCTCAGAGTCATGACAGGACCAGTGTACACTCCAGAGACGGAGCTCTTCGGCAGTTACGGCTTAGATAATGAAAATCCTGGTTTGAGGTGAGATTTTTGACCTTTGTGTTTACCTCATGATTGAGATGGGTCACTTGATAACTTAGGTATATGTATGGGCATATACCTGGGTAGTGGTTATCCATTGATTTCATGATCTTGGTGTTTTCCTCATGATTGAGATGGGTTACATGATAACATAAGTATATGCATGGGCATATACATAAGTAGAGGTTATCTGTTGAGATCTTATTTGTGGTTATCCATGTTGGTTTTAGTGAGACCATGAGGGTCTCGGGGTCCCTACTGAGTAACGTTATACTCACCCCTACACGGGCTATGCCCGCATCTCATTGTGTGGGTTGCAGACGACGAGAAGTGCTGACGGAGGCCGAGTGTTCGAGGACTGGACGGTACTCGGAGGTGGACTACATGACGAGTCAGTAACCAGAGTTGGACTACACGACGAGTCAGTACCCAGAGGTGGACTACATGACGAGTCAGTATCTGGAAGTAGACTTCACGGTGAGACGACACTCGGAGGAGGTTGACGGGTGAGAGCATTGTGGAGGCTATTTGTACCTACCCTTCAGGTAGGATCCGTGGTCGATGATCCAGGAGCTGCGCCATCTGTACCTACCCTTCTGGTAGGATGCGAGGAGGACAACCAAAGAGCCACTTCCGTTCTTCCAGATATTGTCTTTTTATGTTGTACTTTGTTCAGTTGTAGTTGTACTTTCATTTGGGTTTGTATTCCGGCCCATTTACCTTTCAGAACTTCTCTTTGTACTTAGTGTTTTACTTCCGCTTGTACTCTGTTGTGTTTTGTATACTTTTATAAAGGAAATTCCTTCCTAGTTATTGGGATTTACACCTTTGGTGCTAGTCGCTAGCCCCTAGACAATGGAAGGCGAGCTTCGGGTAGTCACGGCTCAGGCCCCAAGGACGGGTCGTGACAAATTGGTATCAGAGGAGTCGTTTCTACCGCAGAACTTATAACTCTGATATTTTCTTTCTGTGAAGCAATAGTTCTAAGGGTACCGAGTGTGGTCTTCAGTTCAGGGAGTCTAGTGTTGGTGCGGGCGGCCAACGTATCCATACACCAGGACCCTGACAACTGATTTCCGACTTTGTGCACAAAAACACTAATTGCGTGTGTGTTTTCAAAGGTTTTCCCTTAAAACAGCTCAAACCAGATCATCTCACCAGGTATAATCGTTTGATCGTGTCACGTTGTTTCTTTCAGGATGCCTTTTCACGGACGACCAGCTAGAACCCAAGGGATGTGCGTACTGACAGCCTGTCAAGTGACGAGGCTTCGGTACAGGGCCCCCTTGCAGTCGAGGCACTAGCGGTACTACCATACGTTGGGCCACCGATGCCACTAGCCCCAGCAGTAGGCGATGCACGCCACTTGAGTGTGCTGCACGAGTTCCAGCGCCAGAGGCCACCCAGGTTCCGGGGAGAGACGGACCTGCAGGCAGCCGAGGATTGGCTGGAGGCTATGGTGAGAGTCTTCAGGCTAGTGGGGACGCCAGCAGACTTCATGGTAATCCTTGCTGCCAGCCTTCTTCAGGTAGCAGCAGGCAGGTGGTGGAGCAACTAGTTCCAGTTTTACGACGGGATGACCATACCATGGGAATACTTCCAGACCTTCTTCAGGGTGGAGTTTGTGGCAGTAGCTCTACACCCCGAGCGTGTACAGAAGCTTATGACTTTGCTGCAGGGTTTTCGATCAATAGCCGAGTCATCTGTGGGTAGTAGAAAGATGGTGAAGAGGTCCAGGAGGACCAGACCAGCAGTTGGGCGATCTCGGGTTTGAGGATCGGTGGTGCGGGGCACAATAGGTGGGGTCAGAGCTAGGCATTCCAGAAACGGACAGTATTACTCCTGTGGCAAGAAGGGTCACCTGGAACGTGACTGTACGACCCCCCACATAGTTGATCCGTGGGTCTTGGAGGAGCCACCGAGATAGATGCAGCAGCTGGTGCTTGAGCAACAGCTGAGTAGTGGACAAGGCAGTAGAGCTCTGGGAGCAGGTGGATAGGAGATGAACTAGTGGATACGTCCCTTGTACTTCTAGTTCCATGTTGCTGTTCTATTCGTGTCTTTGTACTATTAGCTGCAATAATAAAAAGACACTTATCATTGTGATGTTTGCTTTCCTATCCTTTTGATTGGTTGATACTGAGTGGTCCCGGTTAAAAATGTTTACTTGACCCTCACTTTCAAGATTTCTAATAGAGGAGACCCAGTGACCTCGCACTGATGCCGATAGTGTGACTCGACCCTTGGAGGCGAGAGTGACAGTTGGATCTCTTGGTAGTTACGTCGAGGCCTTACGACATCATCCATGGCATGAATGCATCATTCATGCCGGAATTGACTGTATTAGGCAATGGGCATGGTTCATCCAGGGGATGAGACCGAGTTTCTCTTTTACGCCAAGGATAAATTTTAGCAGCTCTTTCAGATCGTAGGAAAATAATGTGCAGATCATCCAGGAGCGGATGAAGACTACACAGTGTAGTAAGAAACAGGAAATTGGCACTAGTCTTAGAGACTTGGGTATGTTAAATGTTTCAAGAAGTGGAAGCTTTAAGGAGAGATGAGTCTATGAAGCAGCAGATGTCGAGGCAGGGCTAGGAGAGAAGCATGAGGTGGTGTACATCTTAACATGCTACAACCACCCGCTTTAGTTATCCCCGCAAGGCTCAGGGAGTTGGAGGGCGGAGGAAGAGAGTAGCTGCATGCGGTCAGGGAGAGTGACCCAATAGCTCTAAAAATAATTCAAGGGACAGTATGTGTTCACTACTAGCGACTGTAGTAATAGACATTGATACGAATCATTCCTTCGTTCAACGAATCTTGTCCCAAACCTAGAGTTTACGGTAAGCTGTAGACTTGACCCCCACGTCTAGAGATACCTTAGGAGAAGACTCGATAATCACACTTATGCCGACAGTGTGGTCAGACCCTTGAGGTGAGAGTTTCGGTTGGAATCTCTTGGTGGCAGCATTGAGGCCTTATGACGTTGGTTTAAGTATGGCTAGGCAATCACAGTTCATACACAAATTGACGGTATTGGGAAAAAAGGTTGTGGTTTAACTACGACGTCGGAATGGGTTTTCCTTGGTCGGCGAAAAATTAAACCCTGGGCAGCCCAGGGTAACTCATGCATAGGAGGGTGCGACCGATCACTCTTGAGTCGGTCAACCTTACCCTCGTGGTAGCAGTCGTTTTGAGTTCCAGTTCTAACAGGATTTGGAGACCTCTAGATTTCGAGGATGACGATCTCATCCTTATACGGGTCTCACCTCGACGAGGATTAAGGAGTTGTGGCCAAGGCAGCAAGTTATCTCCGAGGTTCAGCAGACCTTATTAGGTCCTCAGATGGGTAGGCGAGGTGGTTTACCGCTTGACCCATCCACCTCTATTGCACCAGGTGCACGATGACTTCCACGTATCTCAACTGAGGAGATATGTGCTTGACCCTTCGCATATCATCGAACATGGGGAGATGGACTTTGGCTGTGGGGTGTCTTTCACGGAGGTTCCAGTGGGGATCGAGGATCGACAGGTGCGGCTCCAAAGAGGACGGTATATTCCTCGGGTGCGCTTTCACTGTTAGTACGAGAACCTCCAGGTGAGAACACGAGAGCGGGAGGCTCAGATTCATGCTCAGTACCGCTTTTGTATCCCTAGTTTGTGTTTAAAGCATTACAAGGACGTAAATCCCTTAGGTGGGAGTAATGTAAAGACCCGTAAAATTCAAGGGAAATTTTTTTCTAATTTTCTTTTGGATTTTAAAAGAACGCAGTTTCTGACGGAGCCTGATTCCGAGGCCCGGTGTGCGTGGAATCATTTTCCGATGTTTAGATAGGGTACGTTCAGTGAACGAACGAGCGGGTTTTCCTAACCTTAGAACCGGTGCTCCAAATCGAACTCCGAGGGCACCGATGGAATCGCAGCGCCAGTATTTTCTTAGAAACGCCTTTTCCGGAGTTGCGTTTTCATGGGTGTGGTTTTTAATTTTTGGGGTTAAGTTAAAAAAATAAAATAAAGTGGTGCGACAACTTTATTTTCTTTCACTTAAATCCACTTAAAAGCCACTTAAGCTAAGTTAAGAGAATATGGTGGAACCCTAAAATATCCTACCCACTTGGTAGGATATTTGTGAGGTGGGCCCACACGAGCCCCACCATTTCTTTCCTTCTAAGTAACGCACCCGCGACCCCCCTCTTTAATAAAAGTCAACCGTGCATTTTTCTGGTTAAGAAACGCCTCATTAATTGGGCAGTTAAATCGTTACAATTAATTCATTGAAATAATTGTTCGTTTCTTTTATTTTGAAATTCAAACGTGTCATGTGCGTTAATAAAATAAGATATCTATTATTTTATTTTTGTTGGAACTTGTGGCGTGGAGATAATTTGGAGGAAAGTGTTCTTCTTCGACAAAGAATGCGAAGAACTCGAAGAACCCGAATAACGCTCCAACCTCCGACGAAAAATGCCAAACCCTCAAATATCGACAACGCGACGTCATGTACCGCGACGTCAATGACCCTTCTTCCGCGACGCTCCTTCTGCGACGTTTCTTCCGCGAAGATCCTCTTCTTCTGCGACAGTTAATTTTGCGACAGACTCGCATTCGATGACAACGCTTGAGGTAGGGAATTAATTTTGAGAATGAATTTATTCCCTTGTTTCAATCATTCTAAAGAAAACAAGGAAAAAAAATTCCACTTGTAATCTAGTTGATCCGCGCTCGTTTTTCTTGCGGGTTGGGAATTTTTGTTGCGGGATGTTGTGAGAGATTATTTTATTGTTGATCATGATCTCATCTGTCTCCTTTCTTGGTTTCATTTTTGGGTCGCCTTTTATCATACTAACGGGGGGAGGTCAGACCGCACGAACACGGCCGACCTTCCTTCCCCCCTTGTTGTTTGAGTTTGTTGTGGCATGTGAAAGGCAGCACAGTGGCATTACACCGCGTGGAAACAAGAAGAAGGAACGTGGTGAAGAAGTGAGACACCGTCGCACCATGCCGTTGAGGCCGAACGAAATCGCGGGTGGAGTCGGGGCCGAGGAGGCGATTTAAAGACCCCGCATTTTGTTGTTGAAGTGCGGATCGACGGACAATGGTGAGGCAGGCCGCAAAGGCGTTTTGAAGACATTGCAGCGAAGTTCGGGTCCTAAGATGATCTATGGAGAACACCGCAGGCGGATCGGACTACCGGGGCACGTCCGGTGGTCCGTGGAAGCCCCCGCTAGCGCGCCACGCCGGTGCGACGGCGCTGGTGGTCGGGGGCGGTGGCACCCGGAGCGCCGCCGGAAAAATCCGCTGCAGCTGAAGACGCGGCGGTAGAGCGCGGTCCCACGACCGCACGGGACCGGAGGGGGGCGGCCCCACGCGGGGCCGTAGTTCTTCACGTGGGGGCAGCGCCCCGCTCTACTTCGCTCACCCGTAACCGGCCGAGCCCACCCACCGGCCGGGCCGGGTCGCGCCGAGGCCGAGCCAGGCCGGGTCGCACCATCCGGGTCAGACCCGGACCCGGGTCATGTCGACCCGGTTCGGGCCAACCCCAGGGGGGTTGGGCCGGGTCAGTATGGGCCCAGACCCCCCGTTTTCAGACCGTTTTTGGTCTTTTGCCCATATAATGAGCTGTAGACCTCCGATCGACATACCGATAGTGGTGATGCAACCCTTGGATCGAGACGGTCATTTCGGTATATTACACTCAAGGTTTCGGAATACTTTGGGTTCAGCTGGGTAGGTTCGGATACGAAACCAACTGGGCCCTCAGAGCGGAAACACTTATATCTTGAGATCTGGACATCCGATTGACGTGCCGTCGCCTTTGATGGATTCCTCTAAGTGAGAAAAATCTTTTGGATTACTCCTCTCGAGGCTTGGATGCCTTCGGAGTGCGGTCAGGATGGTTCGCTACCGAAACCAAACGGGCCCCTGGAACGAAAAAGCCAATAACTCACAGACTGGGCGTCCGATTGACGCGTCTTCTGTCTCGTTGAATTCCTCTTGATGAGATGAAACTTTTGGAATACTGCGCCCGAGTTTTGGTTGTAGTTGGATAGTGGACGGGTTGGATTGCACCCGAAATCCAACTGGGCCCTTGGAACGGAAAAGCTGATATCTTTCAGACCGGACGTTCGTTTGGCGAACTGTCAATGGCGTTGGTGATCACGTTTAGAAACGGTCCCTATGGGTATACCCTATGAGATTTCGGGATAAATTTGAGATAAGGCCGGTTTGGTTCGCACACGAAACCAACCGGGCCCCAGGGACGAAAAGGCTAGTAACTAACAGACCGGACGTCCGATTGACACGCCGTCTGTTGCGTTTAGACCCCTATGATGAGGCGGTCCTTTGAGATACTTCTTCTCGGTACTTATTATACTTGGAGTATCTACTTGTAGCTCATGGAGAGGACCCTCCTAAAGACGAGCGTGCGGAGTACGGAGACCGTGTAGCCGACTGAGACCTGACGACTTCTTGACCGACTCGACTTGGAGTGAGTCGACTAGCCCAGTGGACGGAGCACTACTTTATGAGGTGCAGACCCATGGCAGATGGAGAACTACCTGTGTGACAGTGAAGACCCGCGGTACTCGTCCGAAGAGTACCTCTGCAGGCTACTAGGGGGTGTGCACTACTGTGTTTGGGTGGCATACCCCAGCGGGAAGCACTACTGTGGTTGGGTGGCTGGCCCATGGTACTCGACAGGAGGAGAACCTCAGCAATCTTAGGTTAGTGAGCAGTACCTCGGAGTCGTGACAGGACCACTGTACACTCCAGAGACGGAGCTCTTTAGCAGTTACGGTTTCAATAATGAAAATCCTAGTTTGAGCTGAGACTTTTTACCTTTGTGTTTACCTCATGATTGAGATGGGTCACTTGATAACTTAGGTATATGTATGGGCATATACCTGGGTAGTGGTTATCCGTTGATTTCATGATCTTGGTGTTTTCCTCATGATTGAGATGGGTTACTTGATAACTTAGGTATATTCATGGGCATATACCTAAGTAGAGGTTATCTGTTGAGATCTTCATTGTGGTTATCCATGTTGGTTTTAGTGAGACCTTGAGGGTCTCAGGGTCCTTACTGAGTATCGTTATACTCACCCCTACACGGGCTATGCCCGCACCTCGTTGTTTTGGTTGCAGACGATGTGCAGTGCTGACGGAGGCCAAGTGTTCGAGGACTGGATGGTACCTGGAGGTGGACTACACGACGAGTGAGTAACCGAAGGTTGACTACACGACGAGTTAGTACTCGGAGGTGGACTACACTATGAGTCAGTATCTGGAAGTGGACTTCATGACGAGACGACACTAGGAGGAGGTTGACGGATGAGAGCGTTGGGGAGGCTATCTGTACCTACCCTTCTGGTAGGATCCGTGGTGGACGATCCAGGAGCTTCTCCATCTGTACCTACCCTTCAGGTAGGA
Source organism: Viscum album (assembly GCA_963277665.1). NCBI lineage: Eukaryota > Viridiplantae > Streptophyta > Magnoliopsida > Santalales > Viscaceae > Viscum > Viscum album. The sequence goes on along the minus strand of OY728126.1, from coordinate 248,557,065 downwards.
TCTAAGGAGGATGACCCAGGAGCCGCTTCCGTTCTTCCAGCTATTGTCTTTTTCTGTTGTACTTTGTTCAGTTGTAGTTGTACTTTGATTTGGGTCTGTATTCTGGCCCATTTAATTTTCATCACTTCTCTTTATACTTACTGTTTTACTTCTGCTTGTACTCTGTGGTGTTTTGTTTACTTTTATAAAGGCAATGCCTTCCCAGTTATTGGGATTTACACCTTTGGTGCTAGTCGCCAGCCCCTGGCCTATGGAAGGCGGGTTGGGGTAGTCACGACACGGGCCCCAAGGACGGGTCGTGACAATAGTGGGTATGTGATCCTCCTAATCATGGACACATGAAATCATGAAAACATGAATCGTGTTATCCAGAACCTAATCATTCCACATTTCTAGCCACCCCCAGGGGTAAAACATGGAGGTCAACAACATGTCATACCCAAAAGTGTGATGCTCCATATCCCTAATAATCACGTGATATGTTCATCTTTTTATGAAATGACCATTGAGGGAAGAAAACAATGATAAATTACAATCTTCATGAACATGCATCCAAAACACGTCTCCAAGATCAGATCGAGATTGGTTTGGAAGTGGGCCAACATGGTGAAATATCTGTTGATCAATCAAATTGCATCATGACATCTTACTACTCATGGATTCCCTGTCATAAATTACAAAAAGTTACCATTCCAATTCAACATTCATATAATAAAAATCCTCCACTTAAAGGAATGTGATAAATCAAGAGATAAAATATAAACAATCATGAACATACTTGGACACCAATCTGGATTTTAAAGAATCTCTAATGTATCATCACATCCACCTAGATGAACATAGAAGGGAAAATAACCTCTTTAACACCTCCTTTCATCATATGAATGATTTCATTGTCTATCCTTGAACAAGGAAAAATTGTTACCCATCATCATAAAACTGATTATGATCACATCCAAGGGACATCTGGTCAAACCATATCTTATATTCGTTATCACCAAAATGGACCTCCCTAACATGTAGTAAATGTAACATTCTAGGTAAATAATGAATAAAAAATTTTCATATTTATTAATATTTACGAATTAGATATTAATTTTACTTTAAAGAGGTTGCTATGTTCGATAGTGTACCCGATACGCAACAAAGAGTTTCTTTGAAATCTTACGTTGCACACTAGTAATAAAATAATATTAATTTAAATGGTAGTTAACACATAGCCGTTTTACTGGAGGGAATGGATATAAATAACTAAAATATGATTATATATGTTTTTTAAATGTTTTTACTTTTATCTAATAAAAGATAAAAGCTTAAAATACAGAAAGAATTCAATTTTAGGCGTATATGCCTCAGTTTTCACAAAAGGTTCACTTATCGCCTTTTGATGGCGAACCGTAATTAAATATAGTTTTTTTTCACTCTTATACATTCTATTGGACCATATATAACTCTTTTTAGAATTGGGACATCAAAATTTACTTTGTGAAAATTTTTGGTATTTTTCCGATAAAGTTCATTTTTTAATAAATAGTGAAAAATGTTGTATTTTAATTCAAAACCTCTTTTTAATCTACTTTATTTATATGATTAGATTATCATTTGAATTTGATTTAAATTGAAATTAGAATATATTTTTACCATTAAATCCAATAGTGGTCGTTGAAATTAATTTCACTTTGGAATTGGACTTAAACTAGTGTCAATCTTTTGATACTTATTGTTTCATAAAAACACGCTATTTGCTCTGACAGCGGGAATTAATTATGAAATTAATTAATTAAACTTATATGTTTAGAATTTTATAAAATGGACTTCATTTTTGAATTTTTAATATCAAATATAGCTTAGGGTGAAGTTTTGGTATTTTTTTGAAAAACTTCAATTTTTTATAAATAGTGAAACCACTAAGTGGTACTTAAAAAACTGATTTTTCGTTTAAATGAAATTTTACCACCTCTGTGTTTTGAATTTCAAAAATCCGACATACATGGTTGTCATTAAGAAATAACATGTGGTTCATTGGGATTAGAATAATTTTTTGGTGAATAGTAACTTATTAAGTTTTAATCGCGATTAGAGGTAATTAGTGTAGCTTAAGGTAAAAATAATGTTTTAATTAAATGAAATGAACTTGAAACATGTCCTAACATCATTGGATGTGTCATGGCCGACCATGAAAATCTATGGGTCAACTTGGGGACCACATGGAGAAACTTTAGTTGGAAAATAACATTAATACCTTTTTATTTAATGTTAAAATAAAAATGCCACAAACATGAGTTATTTTGCTAAAACAATTTTTACATGGGGTTATAAAAATCATATTTTTGACTATAAATATAAATTAAAAAGATAAAATGGTTTCCTACATCATGATATTTTTTTTAAAATTTTTGGACATTAGATAAATTAAATTATTTATGGCATCATGATGATGCAGCGATTACCTCATTAATAAAGGATTTAAATAAAATGAAATGATAATGTAAAATATATGAACTAAACATGTAAAAAACCTATTGGATGGGTGGATTTAGAACCCTTATCACCTTATACTCGAAACACATCAATGTGGGACCATTAAAATCCGAAACTCATTCTAAAATAAAGTATTATTTACTTACTTTCCAAGAGTTCCCATCCTCTCCTCTTATAAAAGGCCCCCACCTCTACCACCTTACCCACACTTCCAAAGCCTTTGAATCAGCCAACCCCTGCCCATTTTGTCCCTCCAAATACCTATCTTACTCCTTGAGGCCTCACTGTGGGCATAAGTCTTCCCAAGGAATCCTTTGAGCTCAAAGCTAAGAGAGTTACCCGATTTTAAGGTGATGTCTTCACTTGTGTTCTTTTGTTTTTTTTCTTCTCCAACCCCCCTAAACTGTTTTTATTAATTTATTTTGTAACAACTCTAGTATATTCAATAAACTAGGATGTTTTTATAAGAATATTTCTAGCTACACTTACACACATCTACATCTAATGGTTAAAGAACATACTGTTTCTGTGGTTGGTGAATTTCTGCCTCACGAAACGATGATTGTTCAATCTTCTTTTAAACACCTTGAATGGTGGCCATGAAGATGTCAATATATTTATATATGATATATATATTATGTTTATGTTTTCCTTATGCTTCTTTATATTTCATTTGTGCTTTACCTTTATGGTTTCCGTTGTGGGTAAACACGATAATTTCATTTTAGGAAGTGCAGACTACCGCCCCCTCAAAGTGATGTGATTCGTTAATGCCATATGTGGGACATATAAAGGATTGATTTAAAGTCATTATATATGATGTTATACTGGAATTATAATATAACTCTATATCATTATTATTTTTTCCATTAATGTATGAGATAGAAATGAAAGTAGCGTTCATTCGTACGTACGGTTTACCGTCTCCATGAACGGTGCATTTCATTTCTTATCCCCAAATGTAATGTACTATTATAAGTACATATTTATAATGGATATATATAATTTATGTTACATATAAATGATGAATATAATTATGGAATTAAAATATACATACCTCTCATTTAGTTTTAATTCCATTAATATGACAATGAAATGAAAGTAACGTTCATGCGTACGTACGGCTTACCGTCTCCATGAACGGTGCATTTCAATTCTTACCTCTAAATGATTATGTGATATTATAAATACATGTATATACTAGATATATATGATATATATGATATCTGAATCAGTAATTTCATTCTGTATATAAAGAACCTAGGACCACACGAATAACATGTAATTGTAAGAAGTCCACTTTCGACTTAAGAACCAAATATCGACAAAACAAAAATTATTAACTTAAATGATTGCATAATGTTTATAACATGATAATAAGTGATATAAAAGTAATAATGAACATGGAGAAGGTTCTTAAGCAATTAGAAATTAACTCAAGTTTATTATTCAGGACATTAAAGAACGATCGAGTCAAGTCGGACCCAAGGTAAGGGACTTCATCTAAATCTCCTTTTATTGAGGCATATTTCATTTTATACACAAATTTATTTTATACGGTGTATAAAACCCTTTTAATTTTACTTTTATACAAAAGGAATCTTTTTCTATGAAGCGTTTTACAAAATGAAAAAACGGAATGTTTCTTTTAACGTACGTGGTGACAACGACCTTTTCCTCCACCGCGAGTATTATTTGGTCATTGGCTTTCTCAACAAGCTGTAATGTTTTTAAAATGAAATAAATACCATATAATCTTTTATGTACTTTGGTATTGAAAATTGTTTTTATAATGGATTTATTATGTTAGCATATTTATCTGATATATTGTGATCAAAGTGTGGAAATGTTTTGTTTCCATTATATTTGTTTTATGATTTTATATTGGTACTTGGACATTTGGCGGGTGGTTACATGATAAACCATATGATGGGTGGTGCTGTGAATACCAGGACGGGTGGTTACGTTATAAAATCCAATGCATTTGGTATGGTAGTCATCCGTATTGCTATTCCATTATGTATGTATGGAATTTGGCCGTATGGCTATTCCATTATGTGATATGTGTGGAAGTCGACTGTATGGTTATTCCACTTATGTATGATTATGTCCAAAGTTACCTTTATATGTTATGTGTTCTTTATATGGGTTTTATGGTAATCCCTTGGTTACAAAAGGGTACGTAATGATATTTTATTCAGTGAAGAGTTTTTACTACTTCATGAAGGTGAAGGTATTACTTTGATAATGTATACGTGGTTTACTTGTTGTTTTGATAAACTAACAGATTTCATTCTTTGTGTATCCCTTACTGAGATTTTTATGCTCACCCAAAGTTTTTTTTGAAATGATTTTCACCGGAATTAATGTGGAATAGGGTCAAGGATGGGATCAAGCGAAATTCATGCTATATAAAACATGGAACTAGACATGCTTCTTATTAAGAGTTTTTTTTATTCTTGGAAAATTGGTAGAAGTGTCTACTTTTTAAATCTTTTGAGATGTAATATTTATGTTCTCATTCTCTAAAACTCTAACCCTGAAAAGATCCTCAATGTGAATTATTCATTTAATTCAATATTAAGTAAGGTTTAAGGCCGGGGACTTATAGTTTGTATCAAAGGTCTATTTGTATTACTTTAGGAGTTATAATTCTATTAAGTGATTATCCAAAAAAATAATTTGAAATGATATAGCATTTGAATATTACCATGTTGCTTCATCTAAGGCATGTTTGTTCAGAATGGTTTTCCGCAGAGGAAACAGGGAAGCAGTGCTAGGAAGGAATATAGAAGGAAATAACCTACCGAATCAGCATCACAAGATGTTCAGAATTGGAACTGAACAGTTTATTGCAATAATGGTGTAGTTGACTCAAGCGATAAATGGTGGTGGTATCCATGCATGAGATCAGCCAGATCAACCGCAAAGGAACATATTAGTGGTGGAACATTTCATGAGGCAACATCCCCATCATTATGAGGATCATCTGACCCTGTGTTAGCTGAAGGGTGTATTAATGTAGTGGAGAAGATTTTTGATGTCATGGGGTGTTCAGAGAATCAAAAGGTTAGTATTGCTATTTACTGTTTGGAGGGTGAGGCAGATCAGTGGTGGTCGATGGTTAAAATTATCAGGGACTCTGATGAGATTAATGCTCTTTACTAGGATAAATTCAATGGTATGTTTCTTGAGAAGTATTTTCCTAAGGCTGTTCAACTTAGGGTGGGAAAAAATTCTTGGAATTGAGGCAAGAGGAAGACTCAATGGATGCCTATGAAGAGAGGTTCACTCGATTGGCAAGGTATGCTCCAAATTTTATCTGAGACCTTGATAGTAAAATCAATCGTTTTTACTGAAGATTAAAACCAAAATATCGAAGGTCATTGGCTTCTCGTGAGTTTAAAAGTTATGAAAATATTGTTCGTTGTGCTGAGAAGGTGGAAATGGAGTTTTCCGATGATCAAGTGTTCTATAACAACTGGCAGAAGAAGAGACCGAGATGGCAGGAGAAAGGGAAGCATTCTTCAAAAAAGTCTCATAGTAAAAAAACTAAGTTTCCAGTTTGTGATAAATGTGGTAAAAGGCATGCTAGGGAATGTCTTCTGAATTCTGGAAAGTGCTACCGATGTGGTAATATGGGACATAAGGCTCGTGATTTCACTGAAAAAGATCAAGGTGATGGTAAGACCAAATTTGATTTACAGTTAGTGAAATGTTTTAAGTGCAATGAGATGGGTCACTATGCAAACGAGTGTCCGACAAAGATATTGAGTGATGGGAATTAGTTAGACTACAAGCAAAAAGGGGTGGTGAAATCCTTTGCAACTACTTCAGCAGATTTCGGTCCATCAAATGAATTTGTATTAGGTACTTTGTTTTTTTTCAGATTATGTCAGTGTGTTGTTTGATTCGGGGTCTACACATTCTTTTATCTCTGAAACCTTTTCTAGTAAAATGGGAATACCATCTCAAGAAATTACTCCTGAAATTCTAGTAAAAACACCTGGGGGAAATGTTGAGCCAAAAAGAATTTATAAGAATCTTCCTATCCTTATCTGTGGAAAGAACCTACTTTCAAACCTTATTTTTCTACCTCTAGTAGAGTTTGATTTTATCCTGGGTATGGATTTCCTCTCTATTTACCATGATAAGATTGATTGTAGAGCTAAAGAAGTTTCTTTTCAGAAACACTTTCAGTTTTTGTACAAGAATGAACCCTTACTGTTGATAACGTATCAAAAGGTCGAGAAACTTGTAAAAGATGAAAATGAATGTTACCTTGCACATATTGTTGAAAACAAGGGAACTGTTCAGATTAATGATGTTCCAGTTGTAAATGTGTATCCTGTTGTTTTTCCTGATGAGTTGCCTGGAATAATACCAGATCGAGAAGTTGAATTTACTGTTGACTTAGATCCTGATGCTAAGCCATTTTCAAAACCCCCTTATCGAATGTCCCAAATTGAAATTTTAGAGTTGAAGGAGCAATTGAAGATTTATTTAAGAAAGGTTTCATTTGACCTTGCACATCACTATGGGGTGCTACTGTTTTATTTTCTAAAAAGAAATATGGTTCTATGAGACTTTGCATTGATTATAGAGCCTTGAATAACATCACTGTTAAGAACTAATATCCTTTTCCTCATATCGATGATTTGTTTGATCAGCTCTAGGGAGCTCAGTTTTTTTTCAAAGATTGACCTGAGATCAGGGTACCATCAGTTGAAACTAAAAGAAGCAGACATTCCGAAGACTGTGTTCCGTACTAGATATGGTCATTATGAATTTGTAGTTATGCCTTTTGGGTTAACCAATGCACCTTCTGTATTCATGGACCTTATGAATAGAATTTTCCATGAGTTCTATGATAAGTTTGTGGTTGTTTTCATCGATGATATTTTGATTTTTCTAAAAGTAAAGAGGAGCATGAAAGACATTTGAGGGTTATATTGCAAACCATAAAAGAAAAGAAACTATATGGAAAATTTAGCAAGTGTGAGTTTTGGTTACAACAAATTTCTTTCCTGGGTCACATTGTTTCAAAAGATGACATAACTGTTGATCCTGCTAAAACAAAAGTTGTTGAAGAATGGCCAAGACCCACAAATGTAATCAAGATCCATAGTTTTCTTGGTTCGGCAGGTTACTACTGAAGGTTGAAAATTTTTCACGGTTATCTAGTCCAATGAGTAAGCTAACTCGGAAGGGTGTTAAGTTCATCTGGACAAAAGAATGTGATGATTGTTTTCAGTAGTTGAAAAGAAGATTGGTGAATGCTCCAGTTTTGGCAACTCCTTCCAGGAATGGTGAGTTTGTAATATACATTGATGCTTCGTTGAAGGGACTCGGCTGTGTCCTTATACAGAATGATCAGGTAATTGCAAATGCTTCACGTCAGTTGAAAACTCATGAGGTAAATTACCTACACATGATTTGCAATTAGTTGCTGTTGTTTTTGCTTTAAAAATTTGGAGGCATCATTTGTATGGAGTAAAGTGTTAAATATATACTGATCACACAAGTTTAAAGTATATATTCACTTAGAAAGAATTGAACATGAGACAGAGGAGATGGATGGAATTAATCAAGGATTATGTTTGTACAATTCATTACCATCCGGGAAAAGAAAATAAAGTGGCTGATTCTTTGAGACAAAAAAGTAATGCTTCATTAGCAATGCTGAATTTGGAACGTGATCCTTTGGTTAACGATTTGATGAACTTTGGCATAGAAGTTGTTGGCACAGGATGTTCTTTTATTTTGTTTCAGGTATCAGTGAAATCTTCTCTATCATACAGAATCAAGCAAGCACAGAATCAAGACAGTGAGTTGCAGAAAAAGGTAGAGCTAGTTCAGAAGGGTAAGTTGCCTGTATTCAACATTGATAATGATTGTTTTTTGAGGTTTGGGAAGAGCTTATGTGTGACTTGTGATTCACAGTTGAAGAATGAGTTGTTATGTGAGGCTCATAGTTCCCCGTTTTCAGTTCATCCTGGTAGTACTAAGATGTATAGAGATCTGCGGGAGTATTAATGGTGGGATGGAATGAAAAGAGATATTGCTGAATTTACTGTGAACTGTTTGACTTGTCAGCAGGTTAAAGCAGAGCGGCAGTTACTGAAAGGGATGCTTCAGCCTTTACCAGTGCTAGAGTAGAAATTGGAAAATATATCCATGGACATTGTTGTGGGATTGCCGAAGACCCCTCGAGGTAATAATGAAATGTAGGTTATTGTTGATCACTTGACTAAATCTACTCATTTCCTTTCTATAAGAGATACTTTTTCCCTATATCAACTTTCTCGTTTGTATCTTAAAGAGATAGTCAGGTTACATGGAGTTCCCCTCTCCATTGTATCTGATCGTGATCCCAGGTTCACTTATAACTTTTTCAAAGGCGTTCAGAAGTCATTGGGTAGTGAATTAAATTTTAGTTCAGCTTTTCATCTACAATCAGATGGATAGTCAGAACGAACAATTCAGACCTTAGAGGATATGCTACGAGCTTGTTCGATGGATTATCAGGGAAGTTGGGACCAACATCTTTCATTGGTTGAGTTTTCTTATAATAGCAGTTTTCATTCTAGTATACAGATGGCACCATATGAGGCATTATATGGGAAGCGGTGTCGAACTCCAGCATTCTGGGATGAAGTGGGTGAAAGGAAGCTAATGGGACCAGAATTGGTAGAAGAGATGGCAGAAAAAGTTCAGTTGATTTAGAAACACATTAGAATAGCTCAAAGCAGGCAGAAGAGTTATGCGGATAACCGGAGGAAGGATCTATCTTTTGAGGTCGGTGATCATGTTTTTCTCAAGGTTTCTCCATGGAAAAGTGTGATGAGATTTGGTAAGAAAGGAAAGCTGAGTCCAAGGTTCATTGGACCATATGAAATTCTGGAGAGAGTTGGATCAGTTGTTTACCGAGTGGCATTACCTCCGATTTTATCTCAGGTACACAATGTTTTTCATGTTTCGATGTTGAGGCAGTATATGCCAGATCCATCTCATGTTTTGAGTCCATAGGTAGTTCAGCCGGAGGAGAACCTATCTTATGATGAACAACCAGTCTGGACTCTTGACCGAAGAGAGAAAGTGTTGCGAAATAAGTTAATTCACCATGTAAAGGTTTTGTGGAAAAACCATATAGTTGAAGAGGCAACGTGGGAATCTGAAAATGCTATGAGGGATAAATACCCCCACTTATTTTGGTTTGAGAATAAAATTGCGAGGACGCAATTCCCAAAAGGGGGGAAGGATATAACATCCCAGGTAAATAATGAATAAAACATTTTCATATTTATTAATATTTACAAATTAAATATTAATTTTACTTTAAAGGGGTTGCTATGTTCGATAGCATACCCGATATGCAACAAAGAGTTTCTTTTAAATCTTACGTTGCACACTAGTAATAAAATAATATAATTTTAAATGGTAGTTAACACATAGCCGTTGTATTGGCGGGAATGGATAGAAAGAACTAAAATATGATTATATATGTTTTCTAAATGTTTTTACTTTTATCTAATAAAAGATAAAGGATTAAAATATAGAAAGAATTCAATTTTAGACGTATATGCCCCAGTTTTCACTAAAGGTTCACTTATCGCCTTTTGATTGTGATCCGTCATTAAATATAGTTTTGTTCACTCTTATACATTCTATTGGACCAAATAAAACACTTCTTTATAATTGGGACATAAAAATTTACTTTGTGTAAATTTTTGGTATTTTTCCGATAAAGTTCATTTTTTAATGAATAGTGAAAATGTTGTATTTTAATTCAAAAACTCATTTTAATCTAATTTATTTATATGTTTACATTATCATTTGAATTGGTTTTAAAGTGAAATTATAATATATTTTTACCATTTAATCCAATAGTGGTCATTGGAATTAATTTCACTTTGGAATCGGACTTAAACTAGTGTCAATCTTTTGATACTTATTGTTTCATAAAAACACGCTATTTGCTCTGACAACGGGAATTAATTATTAAATTAATTAATGCAACTTATATGTTTTGAATTTTGTAAAATAGACTTCATTTTTGAATTCGGAATATCAAATATAGCTTAGGGTGATGTTTTGGTATTTTTCTGAAAAACGTCAATTTTTGATGAATAGTGAAACCACTAAGTTGTACTTAAAAAACTGATTTTTCGTTTAAATAAATTTTACCACCTCTGGGTTTTGAATTTCAAAAATCTAACATGCATGGTTTTCATTAATAAGTAAAATGTGGTTCAATGGGATTAAAATAATTTTTTTGGTGAATAGTAACTTATTAAGTTTTAATCGCGATTAGAGGTAATTAGTGTATTATAAGGTAAAAATAAAGTTTTAATAAAATGAAATGAACTTGACACATGTCATAACCTCATTGGATGTGTCATGTACGAACAATAAAAACCATGGGTCATCTTGGGGACCCCATGGAGCAACTTTAGTTGGAAAATAACATTAATACCTTTTTATTTAATGTTAAAATAAAAATGTCACAAACATGAGTTGTTTTACTACAACAATTTTTACATGGGGTTATACAAATCATATTTTTTACTATAAATATAAATTAGAAATCTAAAAAGATTTCCTACATCATGATATTTTTTTATAAATTTTAGAGATTAAATTAAGTAAATTATTTATGAAATCATGATGATGTAGCGATTACCTCATTAATAAAGGATTTAAATAAAATAAATGATAATGTAAAATATATGACCTAAATATGTAAAAAACATATTTTATGGGTGTATTTAGAACCCTTATCACCTTAGACTCGAAACAAATCAATGTGGGACCATTAAAATCCGAAACCCATTCTAAAATAAAGTAACATTTCCTTACTTTCCAAGAGTGCCCTTCCTATCCTCTTATAAAAGGCCACCACCTCTACCACCATACCCACACTTCCAAAGCCTTTTGATCAGAAAACCCCTTATCATTTTGTCTCTCCATATCCTTATCTTACTCCTTGAAGCCTCACATTGGGCAGAAGTCTTCCCAAGGAATCCTTTGAGCTCAAATCTAAGAGAGTTACCCGATTTTAAGGTGATGTCTTCACTTGTGTTTTTTTGTTTTATTTTTCTTCTCCAACCCCCCTAAACTCTTTTTATTAATTTATTTTTTAACAAATACAGTATCTTCAATATACTAGTATGTTTTTATAAGAATATTTTGAGCTAAACTTACACACATCTACATCTAATGGTTAAAGAACATATTGTTTCTGTGGTTGGCGAATTTCTGCCTCACGAAACGATGATTGTTCAATCTTCTTTTAAACACCTTTAATGGTGGCCATTAAGAAGTCACTATATTTATATATGATATATATTTTGTTTATTTTTTCCTTATTCTTCTTTATTTTTCATTTGTGGTTTACCTTTATGGTTTACATTGTGGGTAAACACGATAATTTCATTTTAGGAAGTGCGGACTACCGCCCCCTCAAAGTGATGTGATTCGTTAATGCCATATGTGGGACGTATAAAGGATGGATTTAAAGTTATTATATATAATTTTATACTTAAATTATAATATACCTCTATATCATTATTATTTCTTTCCATTAATGTATGAGATATAAATGAAAGTAGCGTTCATGCGTACGTATGGCTTACTGTCTCCATGAACGATGCATTTCATTTCTTATCCACAAATGTAATGTACTATTATAAGTACATATTTATAATGGATATATATAATGTATGTTACATATAAATGATGAATATAATTATGGAATTAAAATATACATACCTCTCATTTAGTTTTAATTCCATTAATATGACAAAGAAATGAAAGGAGCGTTCATTTGTACGTATGACTTACCGTCTCCATGAACGGTTCATTTCATTTCTTACCTCTAAATGATTATGTGATATTATAAATACATGTATATGCTAGATATATATGATATATAAGATATCCAAATCAGGAATTTCATTCTGGATATAAAGAACCTTTGACCACACGAATAACATGTAATTGTAAGAAGCCCACTTTCGACTTAAGAACCAAATATCGACAAAACAATCATTATTAACTTAAATGATTACATAATGATTATAACATGATAATAAGTGATATAAAAGTAATAATTAACTTGAAGAAGGTTCTTAAGGGAGTATAAATTAACTCAAGTTTAATATTCAGGACATTAAAGAACGATCAAGTCAAGTTGGACCCGAGGTAAGGTACTTCGTCTCAATCTCTTTTCATTGAGGCATATTTCATTTTATACACAACTTTATTTTATACGGTGTATAAAACCCTTTGACGTTTACTTTTATACAAAAGGAATATTTTTCTACGAAGCGTTTTACAAAACTAAAAAATGGAATGTTTCTTTTAACGTACGCGGTGACAATGACCTTTTCCGCCGCCGTGAGTATTATTTGGTCGTTTGTTTCCTCAACAAGCCGTAAAGTTTTTAAAATGAAATAAATACCATATACTCTTTTATGTACATTGTCATTGAAAATGGTTTTTATAATGGATTTGTTATTTCAATATATTTATGTGATATATTGTGATCAAAGTGTGTAAATTTTTTCTTTCCATTATATTTGTTTTATGATTTTATATTGGTACTTGGACATTTGACGGGTGGTTACGTGATAAACCATATGAAGGTTGGTGTCGTGAATAATAGGACAGGTGGATACATTATAAACTCCAATGCATTTTGTATGGATGTCGGCCATATGGATAATCCATTAAGTATGTATGGAAGTTGGCCGTATGGCTATTCCATTAAGTGATATGTGTGGAAGTCGACCGTATTGTTATTCCACTTAAGTATGTTTATGTCCCAAGTTACCTTTATATGTTTTGTGTTCTTTATATTGGTTTATGGTAATCCTTTGGTAACAAAAGGGTATGTAATGATATTTTATTCAGTGAAGAGTTGTTACTACTTCATGAAGGTGAAGGTATTACTTTGATAAAGTATACATGGTTTACTTGTTGTTTTGATAAACTAACAGATTTCATTCATTGTGTATCCCTTACTGAGCTTTTTATGCTCACCCCAAGTTTTTTTTGAAATGTTTTTCATAGGACTTAATGTCGAATAGGGTCAAGGATGGGATCAAGGGTAAGTAATGCTATATAAAACATGGAACTAGACATGTTTCTTTTTAAGAGTTTTTTTTATTCTTTGGAAGCTTGGTAGAAGTGTATACTTTGTAAATCTTTTGAGATGTAATAGTTATGTTCAAATTCTCTAAAACTCTAAACCTGGAAAGATCCTCAATGTGAATTATTCATTTAATTCAATATTAAGTAAGGTTTAAGGTCGGGGCCTTATAGTAAAATTTATGGGATAATGCCCATCAATTGTGGAAATACTTAACCTTCTTATGCCTAAATGTTCAACTCTAATGAGATCAAATAATCCTCCACCTAGGTTTACAATAGAATATGGAAATTCTACTATGAGACTCTCCATCCACAACCATGCCTTTGAGAAACCCTCAAGCTAGAACAACCTCAACTATTGTTGATTCAACTATCAAAGCCTTGTATACCAATAAATAACATTTGGAAGTGGGCCTCATGAATCATAAAATAACACTAGAAGATCTTCCCATAGAGATGGTACTATCAGAGCATGTCCTAAACCATCCTCAAGTGTTGAATGTGCTCTGCCTATGATGTCAAGTACCTAATGTTGTAACCATAGTAGACCAAGATGAACAAATCCATCAACGGTTAAGGATACTATTCATCAGTCATAAAGAATTTTCTAGGGATTTCATCATATTGAATGGTATCACCAATAACTCATCAATGCCATAGAGGATATAGGAAGAAATGATCAGAATATCCTCCTCTCAAACTAGGATTTAGTGACAACCTATCTTGAGGTCATGATCTAAAAGTCACTTTATTGCAGACCATTGGATGAATATGTCATCGATTTCTGAGGGTTGGATACTCCTCCTTATGAGTCAACTGATTCATGTGTTTTCAATCCATGACTAACCTCATTCTCTCATACACCACATAAAAAATCAATTGTGCTGCCTAGAGGAAACAAAGGGGGCCTTACAATCACCTTCTCTACAGAATCCTCTAATTGCACCTCCAGTTCTCAAAACTATATGTGATTATACTATATGATATCATAGATAACCGATCATCACGGCTACTGGTCCACAAATATAACACTCTTTATGGTGTTGTAAACATGAAAAATATTTTGGGAAGATGTCCTTGTACCACTACAACAATACATGAACTAAAATCTCTTAAGATCCACTACATGAAGGGTTATATTAGCTAACTGAAAATGAAATTTTCATACCCTCCTATACACAATCTCATATTGACTATTCTAGGATTACATCACATATGTGAAAGAAAAATCACATTACAACACCTTAGGTACAATATAGTCCTTTTAGAAGTACGCCATATGAGCATGAATAGTAAAAAATGTCCATGTAGTGGAAAAACCAATGGGACTCACTGTCAAATACAAAAATACAATACAAAATAAATTATATTTAGCGATTTTTTTCAATTAGAAAAAATTATAAACGTCACTAATTCATATATGGATGTTTCTAAAAAATATTGCTAAATGAAGTGTTAATAATTTTTCCACGTATATAAAAGGCCCTATTTATAGTCACCTCATTTACCAGGGATTTTTCCAAAATAATCTACAACACATTATTTATGGAATTTTTTTATAAATAACTATAAATAAATGTTGTTAAAATTGTGTTCTTTAACACCATTTCTAAACATCTATATTTAGTGAAAACAAATTTACTGATGTATCTTAGAAGATTAGACTGAAAATCATTTTCCATCCAACATAGTTCCCTGGAAATTAGTTTAGTTGAAATTGTAATGATGAAGTTAATCGAACCCTCCACCATTCCAGTATGAATCAATAATAGATGTCAAACTCACCTGTTAAGCATTTAATTATTTAATTGTGTTATGTTTAATATATTTATAGATTTTTGTATTTAATATATATATGTATATTAATATTCAAATATTAATATATAAATATATATATGTGTGTGTGTGTGTGTGTGTGTATTTGTCTGTTTGGGTTTATATTTTATATTATATGTTTATTTTATGTTAAATATATATGTATATATATTGTATTATATATGCTTATTTTTTATATTATACATATATATATATGTATGTTTAAATATATAGGTGTATATTATATATAAATATATATATTATTTATATACATATATATATATTTAAATATATATTTTTTAATATATATATGTGTGTGTTTGTGTAGATATATATATATATATATTTGTTAATAAGTGTGTGTGTTTATATATATATATATGTTTATATTTTTATGTGTGTTTAGATAGGTATGTATAACTATATATATATATAATTACCCACTTTTTAAAACATATGTCAATAATAATAATAAAATGGCATTGTTTTCTTAAAAGGATGACTAAATTTTAAATATAATTTTATATTTAATATATATATTTCTGTTTTAAATGTATACATACATACATATATATATAATAATTATTTATATATTTATATTTTGTATATATATGATTATATATATATATATATATATATCTATTTATATTATATAAATATTTATGAATGTATCTATGTGTGTATTTTATTTATATGAATATATATGTTTATATAGGTGTTTGTGTTTTTGTAAATATATATATGTATGTATACATATATATAAATATATATATATATAATTACTCACATTTTAAAACACTAGTAAAAATGTCACTAAAATTGAATATTTTGAAAAATAATCATGGTCAATTTTAAAATATATATGTGTTTTTATATATAAATATATGTTTTTATTTTTAATATATCTTTTTTTTTGTCGGTGCTTATATAAATATATAAATATATATTTATATATATGTGCAAGTTTATATATATATATATATATCTTAATATATGTGTATGTGTTTAAATATGTTTATATATATGTTTTAGTATTTAAAAATTATATTATATATATATATATATTATATCATATATTAATATAAATATTTTAATATATGATTAAATTTTTATATTTTATATTTTATGTTTTATGTATATATATAAGTTTAGATTACATTATATATATATATATGATTATATTTTACATATAATCTTATATGTTCATATATATGTATTATATATTATATATATATGTTTATATATATATATGTTTATTATATATATATATGTTTATATATATGTCTGTATGTGTATGAATATCTATCTGTATGTATATATATATATATAATAAATATATATATATAACTAGCCTCATTTTCATTAAAACATGTATAAATTTAATATATATGTGTTTTGTTTATAAAAATGTGTGTGTGTGTGGGTGTATTTGTGTGTGTTTAGATATTTATTTCTATGTTTATATATATATATATATATCTGAATATATATTTACATCCATGCATAGAATGAACAATATAAATATATGTACATTTAGCACGCTTCCGGAAAATGGTTTCAAATTTAGAAATGTTTTTTATGAAGCATTGAAAATTTAGAAACTTTTTTTCCAAAACATCATTATTTTAGTGATATTTTTACAAAACATCGCTAAATCGTTGAAAATTATTAGGAAGCATGGCTAATTTTGCAAAAAATTTCAAGAAGTGTTGCTAATTTAGCGAAATTTTTCTTGGATTATTGTCAATTTTGAAATATTATTCCTGATGTGATTATAATTTAGTGGTGTTTTCCACACACCATCACTAAATTACAGACATTTCTCAGAAGTGTGGCTAATGCAATAATTTATTTCTTGAATGGTTCATAATTTAGTAGTGTTTTTCCTGAACGGTTAATAATTTAGTTAATATTTTCATGATGAGTCACTTAATTTGTGATATTTTTTAGTAATAATTTCCAAATTAGTTGAATTATTTTTGAAACATAGAAAAATTAGTGACATTTTTTTAGAAGAGTTGCTAAATTAGAAATAGTATTTTATGAAACATCACTATACAAGGGATGGTTTTCATGAACAGTAGATAAATTAGCGATGGTTTCCGAAAAAAAAATTTCTAAATTACTGACAGTTTTAGGAAACATGACTAAATTAAAAAAAATTTAAGAAACATCACTAAATTAGAGATGGTTTTTAGGAAGCATCGCTAAATTAGAGACATTTTCGGCAGGCATTGCTAATTTATTGATGTCTTTCAGTAAGAATCTCTAAATTATAGATTTCTTCAAGAAATGTATCTAAATTAAAAAAGTAGATTTAAAAAAAACATATTTATGATATGTTGCTAAATTATAGTTTTCTTAGGGAAATTCCATGAATGTAACTCTCCCTCCAAAAGTCAGGTCACACTAAATGTAGTATGGTGGCCACCGATCCTCATCTAAGGGAGCCTTTATGCACAAGGGTCCAAAAAATAATGGATCCACTTATTTCACTAGTTCATGAACATGGGATACATTTAGGAAAATGTAGTATGTGACCCTATAGTAAAACTATAGATGGAGTTGTAATGAAAGATGTCATTCCTTGAACTAAATCAGAATCTTACAAGCCATAATATCCCAGTTTTTCAAGCTATCCTTTAACCTTACCACCTATTCATATACATAACATCTTACATAGAACACATTATCACCTCAAACAACCTAAAAACACAATTCAAAAATTCTATTCCACCACATATCGACACTAACTTCTTTAAAAGAACTTACTCACCCGCACAATTTTAAATTGCTTCACAAGGATGTGTCTCAATAGAAGATGTTTCCATCAATATATTCCTCAATAGAAGTCATGAATTGAAAATAAATGGTACTACCATTAACCCAAATCACCCAAGAGAAGTCTCATCTCCCCTAACTTCCACTATGTGGGGTCCTTACAAAGTGTGGCATTTAGACATCTTGATTGTGACAGTCCTCTTCCGCCTTTGTAAGGGAGTTAGTTCATTAAGAACATGGGTTTTTTCTAAGACTATAACAAGTGTGTTGTTCTCTTTAAAAGGGAATTAGAAATTTCTCTAATAATAAGTCTGATTTTGAGTGAAACCATTTGGTATGTCAAGGTCCAATCTATGGAAAACCTAAACCACTACCACAATCTAATCCTCCACTACCCATAAGCCCAACTCACTATGAAACCTTCTTTTCCTCCATCCCTAGAACACGAATAAAATTTTAATCATACACATATCATTATACTAACATATAGAATACATTGACTATTAAACCTGTAGATTATAATCTACCTGGACTACCTGAAATAGAACCATGCTCCACTCAATAGGTGATATCACTACTCTATTTTTTCATTGAGGAATCAACTCATTAAAGGGTCCTTGAACTATAGATTTGTCACATATCTATAATTCTTATAACACTATCTAAATATCCTATCTTTCAAACACCTAAATAGAATCTTGGATGTTATCAAGATGTTCCATAGTCAAAGAGCAAATATTGGGAGCTAACTCAATGTTGATAGTCAGAGGATTCAATCATATATACTGCATGCGCTGTTTTTCCTACAATTGACATCTTAGAAATTTGAGTCAACAAGAATATATTTATAGTCCATCTATATGGATATATTGACTACCACCCTAGCACTGATTTTTCTAGCCTAAAATCCATAATCAAGACACCCTAATGTTGTTTCCCTATGATCTAACCAATTTTTCATAAGCGTTGAACTCCAAAAACCATCCCAAGGAATGCACTGCACAGATACAACTCTATAATGACCCGAACCATTAGTTCCTTCCTAGATAGGAAATATTCATTCTATAAGGAGACAACCACTTATAATGAAAAAAAATGAAATGGGTTTCCTTTTCATAATTTAGCTTCAAGAAAATACCAATCCAAATCCCAGAAAAAGTGAAGAGGACTAAAATAAACAGTTTATCATATATAGTAACACCCTGAATTAAATATCCTCTAGGAAATATATCTAGGTATGATATAATTATGAAAAAGTGAAAAGGGGAAAAATTATTTCAAAACTAGAAGATATTCCCCAACCTGAAATAACTAGAATAAATGAAAAATGAGCGATCTATACTCCTAATATCAAAATTTTACCATCATTCATGGTCAATGCACCAAGATATCTTTATTCTCTACTGATGTCACCATCAAAAATTCATTTTTATACATATTACATGACACATAAGAAAATTTCCCATGAATTTTTGAGTATATACATACCTAGTAGGATGACACGAAAACCACAGTGTAAAAAATGTAATGATGTGACAATGTCAGCTCAAACCATAATGATCTTTTGATCAGAACATGATTCAAAACCATAATAAGCCAGATATCCTCAACAAGAATACCTAATGAGAGAGAAAGGGGATTTCCACCTCCACACCACTTCTAATAATGATGAATCATCTTATAGATCAATGGGTCCCTTTCTGATGCCTAACATCATGTTCAAATGCACCAACATCCTTGGGAAGGTCCCAAACCTTTCCAATATTAATAATAGTCATGGGGGATATGCCTCTAGGGGTGGATGCACTAAAAAAATGATATTGAGTGGAGGTGTAGATCTCTACCACGAAATTCCCCAACAAAGGGAGAATTATCTATATCCCATGATTCTCCCATAAAATCAATAGATAGAGGTGTGGAGGACCCACACCTTTCCACTATTCCACAACATGAGCGTCATAATCTCCATAAATGGACCTACCATAGGCCAAAATCTGTGTCTTTAAGGAGGTGATATAAATGTTGGAAACTCCCAATAATAGTATACAATATGTACCATGTGTCAGATGATGTGTGAATACACCAATTAAAATGGTCTTTTTAACACATACACATAGCCCCACTGACCATGTGGGTTTTCATGTTGTGTATATGAGAGTATATGACATGTCTTTACTTCATAGGGCATAGCCCTGTCTGACTAGCTAGTACTCATGAACATATGAATGTGCTAGGTTACACTAGTAGTGACCATGTTTCTAGGAATGATCATGAAAGTTTACTCTAATTGTACATATCTGGTCTCCATTATAAGGTCACATGGAGTGTGTTGGGTCCACATGGTGTGTGATTTGTAATGCCCCGACCCTAGATTCCCAAAGTCAGTGCATTATTTTAATACATTGGAATGATTATAAGGAATAATGTCCTGAAGGATCGATCAGTTTAGCAGTCTTGGAAAATAGATAGCATACATGAACATTACATTACACTTTCTAGCATACAACACAAAAAAATCCTTTAAGAATTCCATTTTTCCCTTATCTTAACCATATATCTCAAACATAAAACACTTCTTGAGATCTTGGGAAAATAAAATAGAGAAAGGGGCAAGCTTAGATGATCCGTAAGGAAAAAAATATAGTGAAAACATTCATAAATAAGCATAAAAATTTAAGGAAATGTAGAAGATTAAAACAAAATCCTTTTAAACTTTAACTTCAGTTTAATATGGGAAAGATAAAATCAAATAATTCCATTTACCTATTCAAATGGTTATTCAACTAGTCGAATAATCACATGATATATCAATAGCCACTTTCATAATGATGGATTGCATAATGTCGGACCTTCATAACCACATAATCATGGCCTTGTGCCAAGAATACCACTAAGATTTTGTCAAGGCCTTGTGCCAAGGCCAAAGTTTGTCTCATGATACCTACCGATGCATTGAGTACCTATAGCGGGCTCCTTCCATCACTTATTAAGTCCAATGCATTCCTCATATGAAAAGGTTTAATCATAACATAAACATTCGTATTAAGACTAGCATATGATGTTTCAATACTTTATCAAAAACCCATAAATGGTGTAAAACTAACACATCCATAGTCAAACATATCACAAAAATGTTAAATTAAATATGTAAGATTTGTATAATAATAAATCAACTTCAAATAAGTTTAAAATTCATTAAAGGATGTTGAAATGCATGAAAATTAGTTGTAAAAATCTTTGAGAGAAATATCACTTTTTCATGAAAACAATAAAAAGTAACACAATTTAAAAAGGAAGAAATTTAAATATATTTCTGAATCTAAGTGTCCCATATCACTTTGAACCTTTTGAAAGGAACTAACATTTTAAAAACATTCATGTCCATAAAAATAAATCCTTAATAACCTTTTTAAAAACATGGACATTAATGAGAATGATTTAAGAGAATAAATATTTAAAACATTTGAAATGATTTTTTAGTATAAAAGTCCATTAAAACAATCCCTTTGAAAACTCTTTCATGAAACATGGACATGGATAATAAATATGACCCAGTAGATACATACTTAAAAACAAACTCGGATAATATAGAGAATGTGAAATTTAACCTTATGTTGTACTTTTACATGATCGAGGGTAGGTTAACCTCTTGTATTATGGTAAACTAATTGTTATTAAATTATAAAAGAATCATATAAATTAATATGATATCATATATTATCTTTTAATATTGATTTGTTAATAATATTTTAGTATTATCATCGTTTCGGGTGTTAGCTGATTAATTTTTCTTTATACGCACTGTTAGGTTAGTAATGTTTGTTATGAATAGGATGTATCTTAAACATATTGAAAATGATATTAAGTCACTAAATTTTTTTTAATCATGTAATGAAAATTATTTTTGAATGGATATGATGGGGAATGAATCTCATGACGTCTGTGGAGACGGTAATCCGTACGTATGCACGAGCGACAATATCATTCTTTTGATATTAAAATAATATATAATTGGATGGTATATCATATATACAGAATCATTATCATGTTATGTTTATAATTTATATAAATTAAACAACATTATTATACCCATTCAAATAATAATGTATTGAATAACAATTACACCATGACGTGGGGACGGTAAGTCGTACGTACACACGTATGGTGACATGTCATTAAAAGGATGGATAAAATAATGAATATAGTTGTACTATATTTATAATAACATCATAGTATATAAAAGATACTGGAGTTATTATTTTAGAATGGAAAAAAATGAAAAAAAAATTGGATGTGGAAAAATAAAGGAACTTGAAAGAGGTGATGGAATATTTACCTCTTCTTCAGGTTCTTCCTTTTGATTTGATCAAAAAATCTCCATAGGATTCATTTCTCACTAAATTACGACCTCTAGGATGAAGGGAGGACAATTGGGAGGGTATTTGGGTAGGGGTTGGCATATCCAAATGGATATCAACATTTACATTTTAGGGAAGGGTGGGTTCCATTTTAGACTGGTTTGGGTAATTATATTAACCTTCTCTTTTAGATTTAACTCTTAATTAAATAGTTTGACATTTACAATGTCTCTTTGTATTGTAATATTATACGGTTAATAAAATTACCATAAAATTCCAATAAAATCCCATGCGGTTCATTAATGTTACACCTATAATTACATATGTCTTTTGGTCGAACCTTATATTTTCAAGAAATAGAACATCAATTAATAATATAATATTTGTTTTAAAAACTCTTTTATTTAAAATTGTACAATATTGTGAATTTTGTTCATGCTAAATTCATAACACCATTATTACATCAAAACAATTAATCTAACTGGCCCTAATATGTCATATTAACATATAAAATTCATATAATTCATAAAATGTCTCAAATTAAATTTATTTGGATATTTATAATATAAATTATTTTAATCAATCATTAATACAGTAATTACTACATCATCATTAAGTCATAAATAAATTTTATTATTTAATTTTTAAAAAATATCAATAAAAACTATTATGTAGGAAATCTTTTGATATTTCTAATGAATATTTATTGTCAAATTTATCATATGTGTGAACCTATATTAAAATGGTTTAGTTATTAAACATTGAATTTAACACTTTTAACTCTTCTTTTAATTAAATAATAATAAATGTGTTAATCTAATCCATGTGGACCTAAAGGATAATATATTATTCTTATGTTTTTTTGGACAAATTAAACTTATCCAATTGAATTAGTACATGTGTTAAGGTAATAATAATATAATTTTTCCCTTAATTACCCAATTTACTTTTAACCGTGGTAAATAAAAATAAAAAGCTAAAATTTACCATAAATTATTTTTATTTGATTGAACCAAATTTTACTTACTGATCTCAACCGTGTCTCTTGGATTTTGGAAATTCAACTCATAGAAGCAGTAATGTTATGTTTTATGTAAATTTGGAAATGCCCCTAGGAGGTGGGTAAAAGTAGTAAAAAAGTTAAATAAAATTTTTATATATTTAAAATTATTATAAACTAACTCCAATAAATTACATTGAACTTATATATGAATTATATATCTATTTTTACCTAAAATAAATTTAAATAATATAAATAAGTATTTAAATAAAAAGTTTCTTTTTAAACAATAACTTAGTGTTTTTCACTATTCATAAAAAATTTAATGTTTTTAGAAAAATAACAAAATTTCACCCAAAGCTAATTTTGATACAATGAATTAAAAAATTAGTTCTATTTTACCAAATTAAAATCATAAAAGTTTCATTTATTAATTTAAAATTAATTCCCTTTGTCAAAACCAAAAAGCATGTTTTTATGAAATAATAACTAACAAACGATTGATACTTTTTTGTGTTCAATTTCAAAGTGAATTTTTTTCCAATTAATAACATTGGATTAAATGGTAAAATATAATCTATTTATACTTCTAAACCATTAAAATGTATAATTTCACATTACAAATTATTTTGACTAAAAAAGTTGTTTTCAGCTAAAATATAGTATTTTTCACTATTCACCCAAATATGAAAGTTATCAGAAAAACACCAAATGTTTATTGAAACTAAATTATTATGCCCCAATTCTAATGAAATAGTTTATTTTTTCAAATTAAATATATAAAAGTTTCAAATATCAGATTTAAAAAGGTTCTCCATTAAAAGGTGGTAAAATTGCTTTTTTTTTAAAATATGTCTTTTATATGAAAAAAATGAATTTATTTTTTGATTATGTCTATGAAACTCGTAATTCAGATTATAAAATTATAAGGATTATATAATGTTAACAATTTAGTTAATACATTTCATAACCTCTTTTGAACGGCTAGTTTGGTAAGTCGTGGGGATCTTGAACTCGGTGTTGTGTGTAGTGCAAGTTATTGAATTACTTTGAACAAATAACGTACTATGAAATCTTGGGGGTGTTACATGATATCTATTTCTACGTGAAACTGTAGTATTGTATCCAGATTTTTCTACACGACATGTGTTTATCATAGTACAT
This sequence comes from Viscum album, assembly GCA_963277665.1. NCBI lineage: Eukaryota > Viridiplantae > Streptophyta > Magnoliopsida > Santalales > Viscaceae > Viscum > Viscum album. The sequence continues at coordinate 248,532,312 of OY728126.1, read as the reverse complement.
ACCATGTAGTAAATGTTTTTATAGAAACTCAAGAAATATCCACGTGTTTACATTGTGCCACTACTATTACAATTTCAACATTGATTCAGGATGAGGGTATTGGATTTAGGTACATTCATATCAGATCCATTCATAATGGCCAAGTTCCTACCACTTGAACCCATCACATCTTTTTATGTCACTCAGTTCCAATTTTCTTTGCCGCTCCAAATCCTGGATCAATGAATCATTACCCAAAAATCAAAAAAATCCTTTGTAAAATTACCATATTGATCATAATTCGCAAAACAAATATTAGTCTAGTCTGTCAAACACAATCCAACTCTCTTTGAATTATAGAATCATGACCTCATTTCCCAAAAATAAAGAACAAAAACAATGGAGGAATAAAATGTTTATAAAAATTTATAAATATAATTTTTTATGTTTTCTTGGCCAGAATTACAAAATCAGGTAAACCATTATTGTTATAATGTTTTATGAAATATAAATTAATTTCAAAAACTCAATTCATCCACGCATTATCATGAGAAAATTGTGAAATTTTTTATCAGTAAATGAAGATAATAACCAATCTTAATTTTTATTTCAAAAGTGACCGAACCGTAAATAAATATTCCTACATCAATTTAGGATTTATTGTTTTTGAAGAATTCATTCTCCAATGATGAAGAATACCATGTATGATTTTTCAACATAATGCCCATTAATCTGATCAATCAACATTCTTTTATCCAATAAGCCAACAAATAATACACATTTTATTCCATTCAAGTACTCCTACGATTATGTGGCTAAAACTAGTATTTTTTATAAAATTGGGTCTATAGGTATTTTATATTAAATAATTTAAAATAATATAAAATTTAAATAACTTATTTTAATTAAAAACACCATCCAATAGCTGATTTCCTTTGAAAATATGACAGTGACTAACCATAGGTCACACCATTGTAATACCCCATGTTCTAGAATCATCCATTGTTAGATTTATCATATGAGGAACCAAAATATTTATTATCATTTAAACCATAATTATACTTTTTTGTGCATTAAAATAAATTTATTATAAATTACATCATCATATCTTTTCTCTCTAGGCCCTGAAATACTATGCTGACATTACATCTAGATTTGATAATATTATTAAGACTATTAAAATTTGTAACATGGTAAAAAAGTGTATGAACATAAAAATCCATATAGTTATATATTATCAATAAATTATTGATATTTAATTCATTGATAAATACGTTTCTTGTTTTATCCTTAATTGTTATTTTGATTCAAATGTTTATAATGTCAAAGGATACTCCCTTTTAAAATATTTTTTTATGTGTTTTAACTCGTATCCCTCAATTTGGGTGTTATTATAATTGTATCAATATAGTTATTATTTATGATCGATATATTATTAGATTTCATCTTCAATTACATTTTAATTACAATAAAAATGTATAAAATGAAATATCGTTAATAGAAACCGTACATGTTATTTTGAATTTTTTTACAAGTGAGAAAACAATGTGTTTTAAATATTTACTTTGTGTCTATTATTTCCTATATTCATGTATTTTTTTTGTCTATATTAGTATTATATTTTCAAGTGTTTTAAAAAAATTAATATTCTCATTATTATACGAATCATTATAATATGTTTTCAATATTAAAAGGTTTTCCATTTCATTTTATGAGATGATTAAAAGTTATTTTTTATATATGTTCAGATGAGTTTTTCTAGCGTTTTACGATAATCAACTATAAGATTACAAATTTTCTATTCATTATATAGTGATTTAGAATTATATTTGATGATAAGTGATTCTGTTAGAGCTCATGATGTTTGTGGAGTCTGATATATATCTATAATGCATTGGGTAATGATTTTTTATCAGAGGAGAAAAATGAGTGAGATAACAAGGTTTTCTTAATACTATTTAATTAACTATGATTTTTTATTTATGGAATGGGTTTATAAAGATAGGTCCTGGGTATCACACATTAGTTCCCCAAGCTAGTTGTTCACATGGCCTCAAGATAGTCTCCTATATATCATAGGTTACTGACTAAAAGTGAGGGTCTAATATCGGTCCATGGGATACTATACACTCTTTTATCAAAGTAATACAAAAACATAAATAAAATAATAATAACAAATTAATAACCTAATGATATCACAACCAAAAAAATACTAATATCTCAAGATGAACAAAACTGAAAATACAATTTCAAAAGTAAATAGTAGATATTTCATGCTAGATATGTGTCCAGTATTAATAATACAAATCAATATAAGGACACTAAAGTATCCCAAGTGGGTCTCGAACAAAATTTGGTTCCGTCATACAATCTCCATGACCAAATTAGTAATCTTTCATAAGGAAATTACCATAACCTATCTTACAACCAAGAAATTTATTCAGGAACCTATCATAATTCATGAGTATGGAGTGAGTTCAACTCATTAGGCCACCACCCCTACCAGCAATAGTGTATGTTATTGTAAAAATAAATAAACACATTTCAATAAGTAAATAGTTTCATATTATCAATTAATCATTATCTAACCATATAATCCCTATGGTTCTAGAGGATAGCTAAAACTCTAAACATATTTATTCCTATTATAGAGTCTAAAATATCCCCATGGTATGTCATGTTTTTGAATTCCACTATTTCCATTCTATATCATCTCAATCCCAGAAGGCTATTGTTACCATTATAGATCCCAATTTACATATGAATGACATTTTTATCATTAATCCTTTCATTAATTTTTTCATCAATTAATTATTCATGACAGTCTCATCAATCAACTCAATCAGTTACTTAATCCTACCTATATAATTAATTTTATAAAAAAATCAATCAATCTTATCAATCAAATTAATTAACACATTAATTAATTAATTTTCTTAGTATCATTAATTAAATAAATAATTAATTAATCATCTGAGTCTCTTTAATTAACTCAACAATTAATTAATCTTCTCAATCTTATTAATTAAGTCTAAAATTTATTTTCCATAAAAATCATTTTAACTTACTAAAAAATTAATCAATCTTATCCCTCCTGTTAATTAACATAATAATTAAATAATCTTCCAAATATTTTTAATTATACCTATAATTAATTAATCTTATCGATCTAATTAATTAACAAAAAAATAATTTAATAATCTGAAACCATTTCTAATTCAAAAAATAAGTTATCACATCAAATCAATAAATTAATTTCCTATTTAATTAATTAAAAATCAACCTCATAAATAACCATATATTTAATTTATCAATTAAATATTCAATTCTCACTCCCATTATCATATAATTAATTCCACAATTAACTACTCAAATAATAAATTATAATACCCCATAATTAATTACATAATTAATTACTCAAATCAGCAATCCAATATCTCACAATTAATTATATCCAATTTCGTGACTTCACAATTCCCTAATTAATTAATTCGAATAAAAAATATAATTACTAAAAAACTATTGAAATTAAATAATTTTCATACACATGATCAAAATCATGAATATTGTATTTTAATATTATACATGTAACCTCAATTTGTTGACGAAAGATCGCCCAATGGAAATCACTAAAATTTGAGCGGCCCAACGATGTTGAATGAAATCCAGATCTAAAGACCCCAAATCAAGATGATATAAACCATGGTCTCTAAAATCAAGATCTAAATAACCAAACCTATATCTTCACAAAATATAAAGATTCCCACCTTTCTATAATGGGGGTATAAAGGATGATGAACTATAATGTTACATGGATAGAATTTCTGTACCGGTAGTGGCATAAATCTTCAATCCAGGCTTCTAAACCTGAATACTGGAGGTAGGTAAGGCTTGGAATTTGTCTGAGAGGATCTAAATCATGGTAAATCATAAGGGTTTAAATAAAGGGTGATTAGGGATTGAAGTGGAGTCCATGTAATTAAAAATCATATGTTTAGGTGATTTAAAAAGTGGAGCACAATTTTATAGGGAGGGTAACATGGTTTCCCATAACAATGCATATGACATGGGCACATATTTTATAGGGATTCATGGTTACTCGTAATAGGGCTCGTAATTTTACAAATCATGATCCAACTGTGTAATTCCTTCTGTCTAGGGTAGCATGGTTTTCTAGGCTGGGGTGCACGGTTAGTGAAAAATATGTGCTAACAAATCACTGCCATTTTTCTTATATTTTTATTGAATTTTAACCCAAACACACCCTAAAGTAAAACTTAATTGAAAAGAACTCAACAAAAGGTAAATGGGTACCTATAAGCGAGCCTGATAAAATTATAGAAAAGTTAGTGATCTTACAATATCTCTTCCTTATAAGAGATCATCCTCAAGCTACACTACTATGAATCTCTAAGATTCCGAGTAAAAAATATTAGGACATTGAGAAAACATATATACATATCTTTCCCATGAATCCTTCGACACACAACCATGTTGTCATAATAAAAAATCTATCGGCATGGTAATTCACCAGAAAACATTCTCAATGCGATCCAACACTCGTATAGTATTCTCCTCAAAGCATGATTATTTAACGAACTAAACATCATCCACATCGACCACATGATAAGGTTTTGGGTCATAATGTTGTAGTATTGATACATTAAAATCCTCATACAAAGAAATATATTTTTATTGGAGACAATTGGTATTCCTGCATCTTGATTCCCTCTAGAACCTCAAATGGTCTAATGAATATGGGTTACATCATTCCCTGTCTCTCTAACCTCGGGTAACATAACCTTAGTGACACCCAAAGTAAGAAATGATCACCCTATGTAAACTCTAGGGGTCATAAATTTCTATCATAATACGACTTATGAATACTCTTTTGTACAGCCATACACTTCTTAATTGAAAAAACTTTCTTCAACATATCCTCCATGAGACTCAGTCCTAAAAAACCGTACACACTAACCTCCACCAAATATAAAGGTTATATGTATAGCCTAATTTAATTTGTCTCATATCGTTCTATCAGAATAATTTCTTGATAAATATTTTTATAGAAAGACATCAACAAATCTAGGTGCTTCTCGCATGACCACCATTTTCTAAAACACCCGATCACAACATATACTCAAGCATCGTTATAGTACTATCTAATTGGTTATCTATATATGGGGAAAATTAATACTCAATAAATCTTATGAACGTAGTAGATTCTATTTTCCCTTCTAAAAGTGAAAAGTAAAAAATAAGTCAGGATATGAAACTATAGTCTATGGAACCCTATGCAGATAGACTATCTCTCGAACGTACATGTTATTAAACTTCTCCCTAGAGAATGTCTCTTATATAGGCTAGAAATGTGTACATTCATGAGTTTTTCTACAATAACCCAACTATCATCATTCTTCTAAGGTTTCCTTGAAATTCCCACCACAATGTATGTGGTCATGTAATCCCACTTACAATACGAAATGGATAATGGTTGTAGCAAACCTCTCTATCATTGATTTTCTACATTCACATACTGACGGGTGTAACATAGTGTCATGATCCCTTCTATCTCCTATTTCATGATGGGAAAAAAAATCGATCATAGTATGTAATTGTACATTTTGGTCACACCTGGATGTACTACCCACTTCATGTAATGAAATTCCAACATCAAATGCACCCACAAAATCAATGGTAGTACAACACAGATCATATAGTTAGAGACATCATCCTTATATATAAACCAGTACGAATTTAACTCAATTAGATAAATGATTACCCTCAAATTTAAACATTCTACATGATCATACATATTGTATATGATATGTATAAAAATCATATGCTTCAATTAAACTGATACCAGAGTCATCTGCTTCAGATTATCTTGAACCGCCACATGCATTTTAGCAAGTAGAGTCATTTTCTTCCACTCAACACTAGAATAATGGATAGTCTCAGTCTTAGTTTTCATACTCTGAATCAACAACATTGTTTCGATTATTTGGAATTAATTCTTGTAAAACATCATGAGACTAGATATACTCATCCAATCCCCATTTTAGATGATTAAAATCTCATTGTGAATAATGATATACATCAAGGACTTGTTCTCTGTATACATAGTAAAAATTACACCCAACTAATAATACCTACTCCAATTTAAATAATAATCAACTACAACCAAATAAATATCATGCATAGCATAATTTGATTCATGTGTCCTCATATTTTGAGAGCCACACAGCATATATCAGTCTCCCCACATCAACATAGTTTTAATTACAACTCCAAACACGTTCACCTCACAATAATCGGGTAGGATCAAGATTGGTTCTAACATCAAGAACTTCATCATCACATGGTAAGCATTCCCATCTTCTTTTATCCAATGAAAATTTATCCCCTTATTGTACATTCCTTAAAGTGGTGCTCCCAATAATTAAAAGTGCCTAATTAACCTCCATGAATTTCTTTCCAACTCTAAAAATATGTGGATATTAAAACAATTATTAGGCTACATCCAAGATAAAAATTCCTAAACATTATCTCAAAAAATTAAAACAACTTTCTCTAGGTTGATGTGAAAAAAAAACAATATCTGATCTATCCAAAAACGTCACAGGGATATCTTAGCACTTTGCTAATGCTATATTTGTGTAATAAAGATGATGGAATGATGCTGGGAATGATCTTCATTAGTCTTGGAGTACACAAAGATGCCATCCGCAAATACAACAACAAACTGATCCAGGTATAGATGAATTATTTTGTTCATCATGTCTATAAAAAATCCTTACATGTTCTTCAATCCAAACAAAATTATGACAAAATAATAAAGACCATACCATTTTTTATACCAGTTATCAATATATAAATTGTTCAAACTCCCAACTGGTGAGACCCTAATAACATGTTAATCTTGGAAGTAAAAAAATCCCTTATCAACTTGTCAAATATATTATTGATTTGTGGAAGAGGGTACCTATTAATTATTTTCATCTTTCTTAACTTTTAGTAATAAACACATTAGAATAAAATCTAATCATACTTCTAGAAAAAAACATGTGATCCCCAATGTAACGTACTGAGATAGATAAACCCCTTATCCATTAACACCTCCAACTATGTATTGTACTCATGAATCATTATCGGAACCATTCTGTATGGTGGAATAGAAACTTATTCTGCTCTTTGAATGATCTCAATAGAAAAATTTATATCCTTCTCAGGTGGTAGCCATAATAAATATCCGTGAAACACATCCGGAAATGTATCCACCATAAGAATAATGAAATACTTTTTTTATACCTCTAGCATCCCACAAGAGACAAGAAAATTTGGATTTGATCTCTCGTATTTGATGATGAGTTGGCCCTACTCAACCTACCTAGATATCCCACTCACTATTGTGAATGTAATTGTCACCCTTAAGAGACATAAAATTCATTGTCAATGGGTAAAAAATCTATATGGTCTTGGTATGCTATTAGCTAATCCTTACACATAATTAGGACAAATAATGAATTTCAAAAAATATTGAGATCTCATTGAATACAATACTCAATTATATCAAGAGAACACCCATTCCTTAAGAAGATTCTCCTACACTATATTACCAACGGTGTTTCTATCATTAACACCCCCTCATGAAATCTACCATTAGGCTCAAATAATTAACAAGATGTGTATAAATAATGTAATGAGAGGAACAAGTATACAATTAGAAACTAGATAATGTAGAATCTATAAAAATAGTACCTCTCACTATGGATGGTCTAATCTCAATATCCATAAGGGCTGGCTGTACACTATGAAATTATCATGTCCCTCATCCCTATGGATTTATCTGAGTCCCCTACGCAACAACACAATACTAATATGTGTTCTCTTTCCCTAAAGTACCATATCCACTTATTATACCTCCATGACCAGTATAAATCAAACAGACCACCTCATAATATGTAGAAGATACCATTAATACACTCTGATTCTATCCAGTTTCTCTATCATTAACCATCTATCATGGATTCCTGTAGTACTTATGTAGATTCCCCATTATTCCACAAGATCGACACTCCACTTGTGGTTAGTTAAGGTGTATATGATATTGGTTTGAACTACCTCCCTAGTAGTAAATCACTATAGAAAGGTCATATGTAACTGATTTTCCCTTAGAAACACGGTTTTCTATTACTATGGATAAAATTTTCATAAAAATTCTTCCTTCATTTGGAAGATGTACCTCTCAATTGTTTAGTAGTAAATATATTTCCTACACTAAAAGCCTTGTTCAGGATCCCCTCATCTATGAGAGCCTAATTCACCACATCTAAAAACCTCTTCTGTGGAAACTGTTCACCAGGGACATATTATCAAACCTATTTCCTTCTTGAAATCATTTTGATGAAGTATCATAATCTACTAACATCAAAAGAAAAAACTATTGAAAATCCAAAAATCATTCTTTATAGTCCATCATAGACATAATCCACTAGTTCAATATCGTGAACATTTCTAATCTATCCATCCGTAGTGTTATGGATAGATGTTCTCTAAGAACCACTCTAAAAATCCTTACATTGCATACCAACATTATTTCCTTTCAGAGTATAAACATCCCACCAATGTTTTGCAGATCCTCACCACAAATAAACATAAATTTTGACCCTTTTCTCACCATGAGTCTCTATATGGTCATGTATAGTCCAGATAGACACTATCAATGACTCAACTCCGTTCATTCCATCCTCTCTAAAAAAATTGGAGGATGTTGTAACTGAAACTCCCTCATCATGTCATACATGCACATTTGAATCCACCGAAGGTCTCTTTCCCTAAATTTAATGAACTACGAAAAGATCTCTCTAAAATTCTCCCCAAAATCTTCATCCTGAATTATTGGTGTCTCATGATCCACTACAAGTGGGTCATATCCAGCCATGTCCTTTTGTCATCCTCTTAATAGGTGTCATCATAGAGGCATAACCCTTCAAGACAAACATGAACCTTAGGACACAGTTCGGAAAATTAACACATTATTAGAAACTTTATATGGAATAACAATTCACATCACCAAACCCTTCCATGAGGTCTAAATAGAGGCACTCACACTACCCTTTACTATCCTACATCTAGGTCAAGGTTATCCAAGGGTACCAATTTTTTTTCATTTTTCTCATTTACAACACTATTTTTTCTCCTTTTCAATAATTTTACTATGTTTCTCAATTTCATGTTAAAAACCATGTTATGTTATATTTTACATGCAAGTAAAAATAGTTCATGTTCTGAAGCATACCATAAAAATGTTTTCCAATGTGATCCTAAAACGATGTCTGAAAAAAAATAACCTTGAGTGCCTACAATGATGTATGCATACTCAACTCTCAAATCTTACTGATGCATGATTATTAAATTAGAAATTCTCATCAAATCTACGAAATAATAATCAACTAAGCCTCATTTGTGTCACTAATGGTTAAATAATATTCAACTTTAATATCAAACAATTAAACTAAAATCCCACATTGGGTAATTGTGTTTTCCCCCATTCATTGGTTTGTATCTCCCATACACGAGATCATGACCAAGGCTGGACTCTTTTTAGTATCTTTTCTTCCATTCCTAAATAGTTATACAAAATAAAAAATAGTTTTAATCCCACTTTGTAACATCCCGACTTGAGTGCCATGTACTGATGCCCTAACATGACCATTCACCTTACCTCAAGTGCATATCCATGAACATCATAGACTTCCAACTATTAGAAATGGTCTAATATCAATAATACAGACACTATACCCTCTTTTATTAAATTAATAAACTAGAGGGAATAAATAAACTATTTAAATTGAATAACCAAATGATATCATAAACATACCATTTCTAATACATCAAGATGACCAAAACTAGAAATATAACATCAATAAATAAATAATAGATATTACATTGTAGATATATGTCCAGTGTTAAAATGAGAAATGAAAATAAATACACTAATGACTCCAAAGTGGTTCTAGAACCATGTTTGGTTCCATCAACCATGATCCATGCCCAAATCAATTGTCTATCATAGGGCCTCTCCCTCAGCCTATCCTATAACCATGAAATATATTCGTGTACTAATCAGGAATCCTATGTAGGGTGTAAGTACGAATCATTAGGCAAAAGAAACATAATCTAAATCAATATATGTTCTATAAAAATTTATTCCTTTATATAAATAAATAAACATAGTCTATATGTAAAAAGTTATCACATTATTAATTATTCCTTTTTTAACAACATAATCCCCCATGTTTCTGAGGTCACCCAAAACACAATACCCACTTTAGCCCATGAAAGAGTCTAAACTAACATAAAGGGTAGTCACATTCTAGAATTTCATTGTTAGAATTATATATTACATAAATATTAGAATTTGTTTGATACTATTATAGATCTCAGTTCTCATATGAATTCCATTGTTATCGTTTATCATTCCTCTAATTAATGTTTCAATAAATTATTCCTCTCAATATCTTTGATTGACTCAGTCAATTAATTAATCTTTTAAATATCATTACTTAACTCAGCACTTTATTAATATTATCAATCTCATTAAATAAATCAAGGGTTTATTATTATTCTTCATCTCATTGATTAATTCAATAATTAATTAATCCTCATAATCTCATTGATTAAATAAAAAATTTGTTAGTCATCTCAATATTATAAATTAACATAACATATTATTATCCTTCTTAGTCTTATTAATAAAGTCTACCATTAATTAATCTTCTCCCTCTTATTAATAACCCAAACAATTAATTAATCTTACCACTCATATTAATTCACTCAATAAGTAATTAATCTCTACATTCCTATTAATTAAATCCGTTATTAATTATTCATCTCAAACCCTTACTAATTAAACATTTACTTTACCACGTCAATTCCGATAATTAATTTCCTAATTAATTAATAATAAATATACCCCATAATAATTCCAAAATAATTATATTAAATAATTATTCAATTCATAATGTAATTATCCTTTAATTAATTTCAAAACTAATTACTAAAATAAACAATCTAAGTATCCCCAAATTAATTCCATAATTAATTACTCAAATCATGAATCCAATATCTCATAATTAATTTCAAAATTACCAATCTGCAACCTAACAATTTAAATTTATATCAATAATAAATTCACAACATTAATTAATTTAAAAAGAAAATTTAATTGAAAAAAATCTAGATATTATATTATTTTCATACACATGATCAAAATCAGGTTTATGGGATTAGTGTTTTAGACAGCCTAAATCAATTAATTGATAAAAGGATCACATATTGGAAATCCCCAAAATTTTAACGGCACAATGATGTAGAATGACATAGGGATCTAGAAACCTAAATCTAGATCAAATAAATGAAGATCAATCAAACATAGATCTAGATATAAAATCCTAGGCATAGATCCAAAAAACCAAATCTAAATCTACACAAAATAGAAATAACAAAACCTTTCTTCAATGGTAAAAGAAAGGAAGATGAATTGGAAATTAATCCAGATAGAATTTTCTTACCTTGAGAGGTGTGGACATTGTATATGGGCATCAAATCACTAATAAGGATGGTCAGGAAGTCTTGTAATCATTCCAAGGGGTCCGACAATCATGTTAAATCAAAATGGTTCAAATGGGGGTGGATTAAGGATTAAAATGGGTGTTCAATTAATTAAAAATACAGTATTCATGTGATATAAAAATGTCGAGAATTGTTTTCTGGGTTGGGGCACATGGTATTCCATAACCAGGAACTTAAACCATTCACATATTATATAGGAGTGTAAAATTACTCTTATGAGTTTTCATGGTTTTACCAATAATGCACCAATTGTGAAATTCCCCTCAGCCTAGGGTTTCACAGTTTTCTAGGATTGGGTGCAAGGCTAGGGAAAACAATAAGGCATCCATGCATTTCCCTTTGTTGTCAATTTTTCTCAAATTATAACCAAAGCACACAGAAAGGTAATACATAAAATAAAATTATATATCTCTAGGAAAAATAGTACCTGTAAACAACCCAAATACAATTCAAGAAAAGGTTGGGATCAAGGAGTTTAAACACTACTTACCAATATAATGCTACAATTAATCGATTTTATTTTTATAAAAAGGTTTATATAGAAATATTTTGATTTCATGAGGTAAATATAAGTATGTGTTTTTGAAGATGAATATTTTCTAAATAAATTACCTCCAGAATTATCATGTTACACATGAAGTCTTCATTATTTTATTGTTATTTTTAATCAGTATGAAATGTGTTATTTGAAGAAATATTGATTCTTTAATGAGGATATGTCTTATTTATGGGATGAATGATTTATTCAAAGGATGTTGTAATGAATTTCATGGGTTTTCATTTTTCCGTTTCACTAATTCGATTCAATTGTTTGTATGTCTCTTACTGATATTTTCATACAAATCCATTTTTTTAGAAAAAATTCACAATAAATAAGGATGAGTAGAAACTCTTATGAATCATTTCCCAAAATAACGACATTTCTAATCTAATGGGTTTTATAATTTAGAAAAAATATAAACAAAAAAATCATGAGAAATAATATTAATTGAAACAAATTCTATTAAAATCAAAATTTAGAGTTACTAATGACATGATTCATTATAATAGAAAATCACATGATTAGTATCTATGTTTTGATGTAACCTTGGGGATATTAGTGGGTGATGCAATTTCATCTTAACCCTCATAAGAGGTAATCATAGAAGTTGTGTATGGTTGACTTTGAGTGTCCCCATAGAACGTCATGATATTTTGTGTGAGCCAATTGGGTTATAGTGAGTATGATGGGATGTTCACATTTGAGGAAAACCCAAGTTATTAATATATATATATTTATATAAGAAGGTGGATGTTGGATCCTTCTAATATATGATTAATGATATATTATGAGAGGCATGAATTTCAAGAATGTTTTAATTAATGAGATGCCTAGGAAATGACATTAGATATGGTGTTTTAAAATAATGAAAATGGATTATTAATTGAACAAGTATTGGGATGTTTTTCTTTATAAAAATGGATTCATAGTATACATTGGATCCATCTATTATTCTAGAGGACTGAGGATTTCTAGTACATATAGGATATGACTATTATCCCTAATGACTATGGATTGAAAGTATACCTAGGGGTAGAAAATTACACTTGATTTCTATTAATTTATAGTACACCTACAGTCAGGATGTAACACTTGATTATTATGTATTCCTATTAATCCAACAATTTAACTATTATGCTAGATTAATACAGATGAGTAGTTTGTTGAGGATCTTTCATTTAATTCTAATGACCACATATTCTTAGTACACCTAGTATCTTACTCTACGCATGATAACTATGGATGCCTAGTATGCATAAGATTCAACATTATTAATGATGGATATGAGAGAATATGATATTTACTAGGATCAGGATATAGAACATATATTATATGGATTCCTTAGAGACTCCTAAAGATCTAACAGATATGCATCTTGAACATAAATTCCCCAGATACTACCTAGGGTTCAATATTCATGCCTATTATTGATATGAGATAAATGTTGTAGTTCCTTTGATAAGGTTCTTGGTCTTATAATATGGATGTTCATGAGTTCTTATGGTATTAAATGTACCCCTCCTTTGATTTTCAATCATTCTTATAGGTGCATTGACATTTGATGAAGGTGGTATGGTTAATCGCTAGTGCCACCATATAATGTGAAGATCATTGATGGTTATTTAATAATATGTGTGATAGATTTTATTTATTATATTCAAACCACATCATCATATAACACTATATTTATTATTTTTTCGACCACATTGGTTGTTCTATTCTATGTTGTAGTCACACCCTAATCGGGTAGCCATAGAACTAGGTTAACTGAGCAAAATTCACTATGCATAGGGTCAGGTAGGTATCGACCCACTATTTCCAAATCTAATTGGATATATCAGATGGAATTTGGAGTCATTAATGAGGAGAGGCTTGGGTATGGTAGTTTTTTATCTTCTATATTTTGATATTTTTTTATTTTATATATATGTTCATCTCAATGGTTGATTAATTGATTTGTATGACTTTATAACTAGAAATTTTATTTTTAAGGAATAATTATCCACTATTTCTTTATCATATTATAACTATTTGTACTAAATGATGTTTAGTAATTTTCCATGGTATTTGTGTCTAATATAATGGTGTAGTCTCCCATATGGTAACACCACATACCCTCATTACTCATGGGCAGCCTCCAGCCAATAAGAAGTCAAGCCTGAGGTTCTCTAACACATTAGTTAAAAAATTATTGAGTGGTTAAAATGTAGTGTTTTAAGAATTAGTGTTAATATTTTTAATGATTAATTTTTTTTGTCATTTATAAGTGAAAATTTTAATTTATTAAGATAACAACAATACACATTGAAAGAATAATTTCTTTGAAAAATAACCCTTTTACCTTTAATGTTGTAATCTATATTTACCTGAGTAACTTATTTTTATTAATTAAAACATAATTTTCTTTATTATATAATTTATAGATATTTATTCGGGAAATTAAATAATTTTCTCTAGACTAAATTTGTAAAATTTATAAAAATAATTTTTAATATAAGATCCCATGACACATAGAGAAAATTCATTGAAAAATTTATTTTAATGAATAAAATTAATTTATTCCTTTTCAATATCAAGTAATAATCAATGTATTTTTTTGTCATTATTAATATATATATATATATAACACCTTTTATAAAAATAATTATGTAACCGTGATCATTTTAATTTATGAAAATAAAAATACATAACACAGAAAAAATTATTTTAAAAATATTTCTCATTTACATTAAATGAAATTATCCTCCCTATTAACTACATAATAATAATTTTAATAAATAGTTATATTTTATAAAATATTGTTACTTTAAATAAACATAAATATTAATTAGAAAAAAGTTTTCAAAAAATATTTTTTTAATTGATGAATAATTTACACTTTAATATTAATAGTCCCTTTATTATTTAATGATGTTATTAATTAATTTTAATAATATTTATTTTTAATTTTATAAATAAAAAGTATTTGTATCCATCATTAAAAGTATAAATTTTATTAAAATGAATATTTCCTAAAAAATGTTGATTTAAAATATATTTTAAAAGATGAATTATTAATATTTAATATTATAAAAAAAAATTTATTTTAAATAAATTATTTATAAATAAAATGATATTTTATAATTATAATTAAAAATTTTATATATTAACATTATCATATAAATTTTACACTTGTAACATTTTTACTAGAATTACACCCCACAACATTATACCATTTTTTAATATCTATATAAAATATATATTACCCCTATTACATTCAAAAAATAATTTCTTTTTTACTTCTTAACTAAATATTCTCATTAATATAATTTTCATTTTTTTTTATAATTAATTAAGATTTCATGATTTTTTTAATTATAGGATTAGTTTTACTAATAAAGATTCTAAAAATTTAATATGATTCAATGGATTTTCTTATTTTAAAAAAAATCTTTTAATATTTATTTTCCTATTTTAATTTATGAACGTTTAAATGAAGTAATCATCTATAGTGTGTAATAATCCATGGTTTTTTAGAACAGTATTTTAGGTAATTTTAATATAATCCACCATTATCAATTAATAATGATTCTGTATGTTGATTCATATCTACTATGCCTTATTTTTTACTCACGTTCAATTCATTAAAAATAATTCAAAAACAAATTTATGAGTTATATTTATATATTTTAAGGAATGAATTGTTTTCCTAAAACCTTGGGTGTTACATTATCTGCCATAAAATAAATTTTTTATGCACAATTTTAATTATATATGACTAATACAAATAGATATGGGAATCCATAAGATAAATTCTATCGAAGGTATAATTTTATATGATATATAACCCTCACTAAATAATATAAGACTATAATTTTCATATTTTTTTTATAATAGGAATAAATTTATAGTTTCATTACTCTAAACCGTTGTTTCTGAATTATTTACCTTTAGTTTCTTATAAGACATTGGATTTTCCATAGATGTATATATTATATCTCCATTTTCATGATTATGTTTCCAACCAAATGTTAAAAAATGTAAATATAGAATCATAATAATATCAAATTAAATAAAAATAAAACTATATTAATATGAAATATCAATCCTAATATCTCTTATCAAATAAAACATTAATTTTGTCATGTGAAACATTTTATTCATGAAAGGTGTTTGTAAGTTGGATTTTAATATAATTTTTATGTAAATACACAAAAATAACTAAACCACTCACAAATACTAAATAAGATTCCTTAATCCCTCACTTCTAGGTCTGATGCTAAAATATATATTCTCTGATTACAATTGAGAAATCCATTTATAACTAACATAATGTTTTCATCATTTCCTTAGTTTAGCATTTAATTTCAAAAATAAATTCAAATTAACAAAACCTAAGGGTTTAGTATCAATATAAATTAGATACAGAAATATATTATTGCACATTATATCTTCAACAAATCCAACAAATATCTTTACATAATATTTCTTTGTATCCATAGTTTCTCATTAAATTTCTTAGTAAAAATGAGGAAATATAGTGGGAGATAAATTTCTCATTAAGAGAAGAAATTATCAAAACACCAAAAAGGGGTTAGAAAATAGAAATATAAAAAAAATTGGCTGAAAGTTAACATTTTTATTTCTTTTGGGAGATCACCATACACAGAAAAGGAAAAGCATTACGGAAAATGCACCCAGGGGGTTTTGAACCCGCGTTTCACGCTGAGCCTCACGGCCGCACCCCAAATATAAAAAAACATTAATATGGGGGAAATATATATCTAAAAGGATCCTGGGAGAGTGATCTATAATAATTTAAACTAAAAAAATATCAGAGTTTAGGTAATATGATCCTAATACTATAAAATTATTATTATGGAAATAGAATACATATACCATATCTTGTAAACATGTGAAATTTATTATAAAAAATTGTAACCTAACATTAGAATATTACAAAAACATATTCATAAAAATAATAACATAGTGGGTTATGAATCACGGTTGTTATACTATAGTATAGTGGATTTTTCATCACTACTAACATCCCATTGCATATTGGATTAGGGTTCACTACCCACACCCCTTAGTATATTAGTCTAATCATCACTAAGAGTATCTCTTGTTAATATAAAGAGATAAAAAACCATACCAATGAATTAGAGGGATATATATGATTCCTATATAAAAATAATGATAAAAAAGACATATTTTGGACACACGTACCTATCAACCATCTTATCACAAAATCACAATGGAAGGAAAATGGCTTACCAAATAATTTCAAATAGTATCACAAAAAATGACATAAAGAATTATATATGTTGATACCAGAATTAGATCCCAAAAATTAATATAGAGGACTAGAATTCTGAGTTGTAATTTATGAATCATAAATCCATAAGAGATATATATTTTATAGATAAATATTAAAATTACTGTGAATCAATAAAAAATTTCATAAATATTTTTGAATTTTGTTTTAAAAATAATGTCACATTTTATTTTTAAATGTAAATTTCATGAATATGAAAAGGATACTTCCTTAAAAAAATTATACCAAGAGAATCCTAAAAAAATTAACCTTTAATAGATATAATGTTCTTGTATGGAAATTTTGAGAGGAAGAATACATATATATGATTGTGAAAAGAAATTATTTTCAAACATTTTATGTTGTTTTAGAGAAAACCCCCATCATATAAAAAATTTAAAGAAAATTCATTGAAGTATGTAATGATAAATATGTAGATATAGAATATAAATCATATTTATATTTTAAAATATTAAAATATAGTATTTTTTGAAATAATGAATACAGATATAGAGTATAAACAACTAATATAGATGATAAGAATTATTATTAACAATGACACTTTTTATTGAAGAATGAAATGAAACAAAATATAATTTTTTGACAAGAGAATATAATTTATATAAATATAAAATAACTTATTTAGAATTTTAATTATAGGATATAAAAACTGTGAAAATATATCCTTAAATTACATATTGGGAACTCATGAAATTTAAATTGAGTCAACAATAAGCATTACATGCTTGATTAATTTTTAACTGAAATCCCTTGAGAGAGAAAATGAAAGAGAACATTAAATTCTGTGAATATAAACATAATACAAATATAATATTTAATATATAATCCGTATTAATGAAAATGGGTTCATAATATGAATTATGACTCAAATAAATAAAATTAAGATGAAAAAAACATAATAATTTTGTACTATAAGATTCAAAATTACCGGAGTCAGGGATAAAAATTGACTTGTAAATAACATAATTAAAAGTTTATTAGTTATAAAAAAGGTAATGGGGAACTAGAAAACCATATAAAAGAATATTTAAGACATAACATGAAAATATGAATCAATGAAGGGAAGCTGTGATGAAAAACCCTAAATATAGATTCCTACATTGTCATATTAGCTCTAACCAACAATATAACAAAATTAAGTTTATTATTAATCTTTAAAAAACAATTTATTTAATATTTTACTTTATAAAATAAGTTTTTCTTTTCTTATACCACATTTGGTAACATTTTTAAATACACACATATATATATATATGTTTAAATTGTTCTATTTGTTCTATGCATGATTTTGTATGAAATTTCCTTTCCATAATCCTTTTTTATGTTCCCATAACCTCTAGAATTTTAGTTTATATAACTTTTGTGTATTTATATAGTTATAAATTAAGGTTTTTTTAGGGATGTTAGTGTGAGATTTTCTAAGAGAATTTGAAATCCCTTTATTTTTGAGAATTTTATTTCAACAAAAGGTGTTCATTTATATTAATGAACACAATCACACACGTGCATGCACACACACACGTGCGCAAACACACAAATAAACACACACACACACACACACAAATATATATATATATATATCTCTGTGTGTGTGTGCAGGTGACCATCACATAATTAAAAATTATATAATATTCTAAATTAATACATTATATTACCATTATTTATTATTTCATAATCATTTATGATGTAAAATATATAATGAAATTAATGTGGGGGGAGTAACCAACCCAAATGAGAACACGTTATAGGAAATTAATGAGTATGAAAATATAGTTATATTATAATAATATAAAATTTATATATTAATAACGATATTAATATTGAATCAATTGATTTTATAATTGGATTTATAAATAGTTATGATTAGAATTCAAATGAAAGGAATGAAGAATATTTCTTTAGATTGATGATATCACACCACCTCACCGGAAATTCCCTCATATTGACGTGATTAAGTCTATTTCATTCATCCATAGCTTTAAAAAAGTGGGAGATGGCTCTAGGAGAGAAATAATGGGATGCGATTAATGAGGTTCTCTATAGATAAGAGTGGTTATTATTTGTTTGAAGATATCGAAATATATATGTAGAAATGAGGGACATATTTTTTAAAACATAACATAGTATAAAGCTAAAGATAAAATCACATAAGTGTTAGTGATTTTGGAAAATAAATTTTTTGGAGAATATATTATTGAACAACAAAAATATAAATAGACTTATATAATGTCTATCAATTATTTTATTTTCCTAAAAATACCTCCATTTAAATTAACCTCATTGCATAAATTTATATTATGTTTAATTATTTACATTGGTGAATATTTTTTTAAATAAAAATATATGATGAAACTTTTTCTAAAAAAATATTAATTATATGATTCTATATTTTTATCCATTTTATTTAATTCAATATCAAAATATTATAATTTTTCCTCTTAAATGAGATCCAATGTAGAAAAACTATTTGTAGAAAATTTAATTTTAAAATATTAAATGTTCCTATTTTTTTTTTCTATTAATATGTAATTAAATGGGTGTTAATTATATTTATATATTTATAAATCATATTTGAGTAATCATCTAAAATTGATAAATTTAAAATATTAATATAAAAATTCATTAATTATCGAAATCAATATTTCGTTCAAGAATATCATAATTACCAATACTCTGATTACTAGAATTCATCCAATTAAGTTATTTTACTATCTAAAACTAAAATATAGTTTATTAAATAATTGATACATGATGATTAAAAATATGAAATCCATTTTTTTGGATTAAATCCCTTATGTTTATAAATATTAATTTTATTATAATAACATAAAATTAATAAACTTGGTTTTTTTGGAAAATTTATTTTTAAATATTAAAAATAATTTAATATCATCAAATATAAAATATTAATAAATTTATGCATTTCAAATTATTAAATTCTATTTAAAAACACACATTTCATTTAAAGTATTCATTTAAAGTTATAATTTACTTTTTATAAAATAAAAATAGGCAACACATAAATAATGAATTCGTTGAAAAATAAGATTTATTAAGATTAAAATATTTTCTCTTAATTACTAAAAAATTAACAATCAATGAGTATTTTATTGCTCATTTTTTAATATATTTATATATATATATATATATTTAATTGAACACTCCAAATAAATAAAACAAGGACATAAAAACAAATTAATTATAATAAAAATATTATTTTCAAAATTTATTTTCCATTAAACATGAATTAAATGATTAATATTATTAATGATCTTTAACTATTTTAGGTATTTTATTAAATTATTTTGATAATATTTTTTATTTTTCTCAATAAAATTTATTGATATAATACTTTCAATGTAATAGATTAATCAAAACATATAGTTTATAAAATAGTTTTTATATTAACTATATACCATTAAATCCATACTAGTACTATTTTTTCTATAGCATGAAATTATTAGTTACCCATTTATAAGATATATTTAACACCTATATTACACTCATTACAACCTATAAATTCATTATATTTTATCTTCTTAAGTAACATTTCACTTTCAATTAATTTTAATAATTTCTTCTTATTTGAGGATAAATTTTCCCAATATCGGTTTACTTATACTAATAGTGATTCTCAATAGAGAACATGATCTTAACAATTTATTATTTATGAATATATAATTGTTTTCTATTTATTTCCCAATTTTAATTTAAATAATTTTATGTGATGAAAATTTTCATGGAATAAAATAATCAATGTTATAATATACATGGATTCATATTATTTTATTTAGATGTTCCATTATGGAAAAATATAGTGTTATTGTTTTTATTCATATATATTACTAAACTATTTTATTCAAAAATAAAATTCATATAAAATAGTTGAAATATATATTAATGAATTATATATATAAATTAATGATTGAATGTTTTTTCCTAAGACCCAGGCTGTTTCAAAACAAATATATGTATTTATCTTTGGGTGACGTTATCTATGATACATTAAGAGTTATGAAACCCTTAGAATATAGTTTAGTTTATGATATCTATTGAAAAAAGGATTTTTAGTCAATAATCTAAGAGTAAAATATGATAAAACAGAATTTTTGCTTACCTAAATAGCTAAATGTAAAGTGGAATACTATATTTGACAAATTAATTAGTATAATATGGATTTCATCACACTAAATTGATACGATGTATATGATTTTCATTTTTGTGGGTGCAAATTAAAAAAAGTCTTTATTATATGATATAAAAGTTGATACTCACATAAAGATGTGTAATTTTGTATATAATTGAATAAATCATTAACATTATATTGTGACATATTATAGTTTGGACATTCAATTTAATAGATAATTTTATAATTATGAGATATAATTTAATGGAATGTCATTCTGGTCATAAGATATTAATTATATAGATTTTAATTTCATTTAATTTGACACATTAGTGTTGGATACCATGTAGACATTATACATTATTTCTCATAAATAGTGAATCATAATTAGTATTCAATTGATGAATTGAGAAGTATATTTATGTGTTCGGAATCATAAATTATTTAATCAACCCTATATGAGATATTACAAACTGCAAAGAGAGGGTAAATAAGTATTCAAAGTCAAATATAAACCATTTCCCCTTTTCAAAACTCATTATCTATGTTCCTAGTGGGATCAATAATCTATAATGAGCAATGAAACAATGATGAAGAGGATGATATACATAGATAGTATAATAATAAAGATAATGAAAAGAGGATTACGATGTTCACTCATTCTTGTTATGGAGTTTTTATAAACCTGAAATTTAATGGTTTTTATCAAGATGTTGACATTAACGTGTACTTAAATTATGAATGAAATTATGGATGGAGTGAAAATACGGTCCTTCACTCCTAAACATATGTAATAATAATACAAGTTTAAATCACTATAAATAAGAACCTCTCATGAATTTGTGATCTTGCACTTTATTGATCATGATCAGTTATTTTCACAAATGTCGTGTGAATTATTCTTAACTTAGAATGACTTATTTGGGTGGTCTTACCCATATCAAGGATATCATATTGAGATTTTCATAAAATTTATTTTACAATAGATTGGATGATAAATTTATAGAGGTTTCTCATTTCTCTCTGTCATCATCAATTATTATAATCAATCTATAAGTCCATGTCTCAATGAACATTCTATATGTTTCATATCAATAAAATCCAGAGTAAAATTAATCCATTATACCTTTTCAGAATCCTAAATTAAATTTAATATTCTATGTCTAAAATATAGGTAATATATTACCCTAATATTCTCTAATTAAACATAGAAAAATCCATTTTTCATTATCATGGTGTAATATAGATAAAAAAGTATAATTTAGTTCTTTATGGTGAAGCCATCAGATATAAAAATATTATATTATATATCCCTTAAATTTTTATCAATTTTCATAAATTATTATGTGACCTTGATTATATTATGAAATTACACGGTATATAGTTGAGTGATCCAAAATTACATTGATAACTAAATATTTTATGGATTAAATTCATATGAAATGGACTAATTAAATGTGGTGTGATATTCAAGCATGAAATGTCACAGTATTTAAAATGAAATATTTCCATAAATATAAAACTAATGACCCATAAATATAACATAAAAATTGTAATGAAAAAATAAAAGAATTACTTTGGAAATCATCATAGTGAAACTGGTTTATGTTATAGAATAATTCTCACATTAGAGTAAATTTCCCATATAATCAAGGTGTTTCATTTCTCTATATCATCATTAATGATTACCAACATTCCATGAGTCATGAATATTTTTAACATTCTAAATGAATAATTTATACAAAATCCAATGTCAATGTAATCTTTTAATAATGATGAGACACCTTAATATATGTCTTTATTATATCATTAATGGAAATTTCATTTAATATCAAACTTTTACTGAATTAAAAAAAACACAATGTGATGATCATTATCGTGGTGTAGTATTAAAATATTTTATAATGTAATTCAACATCATCAAACCATTGTATATGAAAAACTCATATTATACCTCCCCTAAAATATTTACAGATATCTTCAATTAATGAATTTTCCTTGATGTGATTTTGAAAGGATGTGATATATTACTCCAAAAACTGCAATTTGAGTGAAAGAAGAATTTCACACAGCTTGAATCATAGTAAAATAAATGGATTAAATGTGGTTTGGTATCCATGATTATATTATGAAATGATTTCCCATGAAAAATAGAATCATTTATAAAACTCACGACCCATACATGTGACATAAAACCAGTAAATAGAAAAAAATATTATTATAACCTAGTAAATCATCATGGTTAAGGTAATTTTGGGTAAGGAAAGCTTCTCTCATTAGAGAAAAGTTTCCCAAAAATTCATCCTATTATGGTTTAAGGATAATTTAATAATAATTTGATTCATTGGTTGATGAAATAATTTTATTCCATCAAAACAAATTCATAACATGACTTAAACACATTATAATATAAATTATTCAAGCATAGTGTTTCACTAAATCCATTTATATGCATGATTTTACTTCTTCCCTAACTTTCTCCCAAAACCAGAATATATTAAATAATTCTTTATAGTTCCATTTTAATAACCCAAAATCATCCTTTAATCACATGACTCATTCTTTAGTCCCTTTTGTCATCGTCTATGTGATAATAAAGTGATAATTCAATTTCCATGTCAATTAAAAGGATATTTTATCAAGAGTACCTACAAGACAAAACAATATAACATATATATATATATATTGATCATATAATGAACATATTATCATAGGTAGAATCTATAGAGAACTCCATTTCGAGGCTCATTCCAATACGCCTTAGATTTAGATAATGTTTCTAAGAGATATACATACCTAAATGAACATGAAATCATGTAGATAAATAATGATATACATGATCATCACAATAAATCATTGGATCCATCTTATTCAAAATATTCTATAAGAGTCTATATCCAAAAATATTCCATTCTAATCTTGTTGGGGGATGTTTTCATTAAAAAATTAATTCCAAAATAGTTCCATATATCCTATATTAAAACATTTCAATGATCCAACAAGGTATATGATAAATTGAAATATATTCTTTATCATCATATAAAAAATGGAACATCCTACCATAGTACTTTCATACAGGATTATAGAATTATGGTGAGCATATTTCCTTGGTATCTCTCTTTTTCGCATATTCAGGACAATCTCTATTGAGTTTTGTATTTCATAATATATCCAACACTCCATGTAATAAATATATCAACTATCCATGAAGAATTCGTCTCCTCCATGACAATCAATCCATTATGCATGAGAATGTATAAAATTTGAAAATTGATACATAATTATATCAATATATCTTGAGAATATCAATCTTGACAATACATTTAACGTACAAAATAGTTTAATACTAACAATACACAATCACATAAAATGATTTTAACATTGAAAAACATCCAATATTACCTAAAAAGACATCCATGAACATGTTTTTTATAAAATATATGACATCCCAAATCCCCCATTATATTTTTTGGAATATGATCATAATAAATCCATTATAATAAAACACCAATTTCGTTGTAAAGAAAAATGAAAGCACTGGGTAAAATATGAGCAACATATAAAATTATTAAGCAATTCTTTATTCAAACACCACTTTTGAATTTGAAAAATACTATTCGCATTTATATTTATTTTTCCCTACCCCACCTTCAAAAATATAATATTACAATAAAAATAGATTGATAGTGATTGGGATTGTAACATTGTCTCATCCTCATGACCGGTTTGATAATTTCCACCTCTATAAATGAGGGTTCTATTATAATCTTCAAAGGGAATTGATATTTTCCCATATATATCAACTCCATATTTATTAGATGAAACTAAAAATCATTTATTTATAAAAATAGAAGCATCTTCACAATTTTGATGATAAATATAACTCATGTCCATCCTTAAAAAATATATCCTCTTGATAATACCCATCAATAAGGTAATGAATCCAAATAATAAAATACATTATAATAGATATATTAATTAATCCTCTTAATATTATGATAATAATATTATCATAGGATATATGTGTAATAAAATAAAAATATATATAGTCTATAATTGATACATAAAAAAATTCATTTCAAAATACCTTATATTATTTATTAAATAGACATCACCTGTTGCTAAAAAGTAGTAGAGTTATTTAATTAATGAATATAAAAAATGTTTCTATAAAGTAATAACATAACATTTTAAGGGGATGGTTACCTTGATTTTAATTTTTTTGGCATGAAATGTTTTCTTGATTAAAAATTTATATTTTTTCATATCTTTCTAAATACCCATTTGACGATTCCTTTTTAACATCAAGAGTTATTAAATAGCATGTTATAATATAGATTTATTCTTACCATTAATTTAAAATCCAAGTTCATTTCTAAGTTAACTTCTCAAGCCTACCTCCAATAGGAAAAGAGATGGAAACTACTACTGAGGTATCCCCAAAACAATGGTTTACATTTCCTCTAAATGTATATTTCGCATGCTATCACACATCAACATATATAAAATTATCCATGAAATGTAAACCAAATAATTACTATAATCTAAACATATATAAATATATGATTAATATAATTGTTACAATAATAATATGGGGGGTGAAAGGTGAAAAAATACAAAGAAATAATCATGTAGAACTTCAAAAACTAGAAATTGTTGACACATCCCAAAATGATGAATTTAGGAATACTGATGATCCAATGGAACCTACCTTAATGATAAATGCTCAAATATATATCAAAATCTAATAATTTCACCATGATACATGGTAATCCATCATCCACATTGACTATGATTCATGGGATTAAGAAACATAGTGTGAAAGTGAAAAGTTTTGGAGAGATTAATTGTACCCAATATTGCCACCCCAAGCTGTGGACTAACAAAACATATACACATTATCGATGTGCATAAATCATAAACATGGTTTAGAAATATATGATCCTAAAAACACTCAAAAACTTGTAAAGAAATCATAACCTTACCTTAACAAAATACCCACTATGCACTTATATTGTACTCACAAAATATCAAGGATTACTTATATAAAACACCATACAGAATCAACCCCTCTGTTCTTCCATAATTGATTCCTAGATCAGAAATCCACCCAAGATACACTTATCATGAGATTCTATAGTAAATATAATTATATGTCTATATAATATGTATTATATGATATAAAATATCCATCCAAATATAAATCGTTAAGGAATGATTATATCTCTAGAAATAAGAAATACAAATCTCTAATAATTGTAGTATATATATTTATAGTCATCGGAGAGAATAAATATATCAAATTATATACATGTAAACTTCAATTTAATTTTTTACTTTGTTACATATCTCCTTGGTGTATGGATATATCAATAACATAATACACAATATTGATGTAATCCAATAACAAATAATGATAAAATGACCCTTTTAAAACTCATAAATATAATTGGTGTACCAAAAATCCTCACCGTGATGTTTTCATTTATATCAATTTTTCCCTGAATGAGGGATACATGATCATATAGTGGGGGTGAATCAGTGGTCAAATTTTAACATTAATATTTCCCATTTAATAAAATCATTTCTTATTTTATCAATTAGAGTAAGGATATCATTTATACCAATGAAATTGTGTTAATGATGATGATGGTGATGATGTTGACAAATATAGAGTAGAAATTTAATGAAAACGAAACAAGGGTTACTAGATTCACATAATCTTCCAATCAGATGGGTTATCTATAATTTCGAGTAGTCACATTCCCACATTCTACATAAATTTATTATTTTCAATTATGACTGAAATATTAGATATTGCATGAAGATGAGCCAAAATTATTACAAGTATAAAAATAATAATTGATTTAAAAGAGATTAATAATAATAAAATTTGTAGAATGTATAATATTTATTCATCTTCCTCAAGTGACACCATATAAAACAATGTTTTGTGAATTAATTTATATCATTAAATTGATCTTATTGGGTGTTCCCCACCTTTATATTTCTCTCACAGTGATTACATTGTTACATTTATTTTTCACAAAATCTGATATGATACATTTAAACATGTGTCTCATATCTCTTAATATTCATCGACAATCATAAGCACCTATAAATTCTGTGACATGATCCCCAATTCAAATGGTAACTTAAATCGCCATTTCATAACATATTATTTCTAGAATTCATTGTATATGGTGTGATATCTTACTATGTGGTGTGATACATAAGATCCTAACTAATAACGTCATATGTTAAAATCAGGTTCCCCATTATGATGTCAAACCTAAAAAAAATAGGTTCAATCATTCCTCATGAAATATTCATTTTACCACCAATATGTGTAGTGACATCATTTTCACATAAGAGTATCGTCATTCAATGGTTAATCTAATTATAGAATAATGCTCATTAAATCATGACATGAAAAATATATAATCATATTTAATCTATTCTATTTATAAATATCCTAGCTTGAAACAATTTCATTTACTTGTGGCTTCATCGAACATGGGTTTATAATAAATTCTATATTTTCATGTCTCCCATACTTCTATAGTTTTATTATTATATATATCACATTCCAAACATCATTATAATGACTTTGAGATAACAAAAAATCATCCTATAATCATTAGTTTCATTGTTCAGTCCTTTATTTCTTATCTTAGTTATAAAAATGTTATATACCAATAACCACACCAATCATATTGATATTTTCCCAAGATTACTTGTATAAAAAATTAAAAAAATTATATAAATAAGAACCTAGATGTAAGGGTATATTTTAATTTAAATTTATCATGGGTTATTATTTAATCCCTTCTTTATGTTCAAAAAATAAATAAATGTGTATCATGATCATTATATATATCCAAAATACCATATCAGTGAATATTATAAAGCATTTGGTTATTAAAATACATCTTTTTAATAGTGGTAAAATTTATATATAATTCATTCTTTTTTATGATAATTTTTTCAAAATAGTGGAATGAAAAATATATAAAAAATCAAGTATTTGAGTCTTCTATAATAAATGATAATCAATGTTTATTATTGGTTATATTGATATTTCTGGATTAATGTGGGTTGAATCTTCAATATAACATGAATTAGACTCATGAGATAATAAATAGAAATTTATCATCTAGACTAACCTGCCAATATATATCACAAAGCATTTCATATGGTCATCAATATAATTAGGGATGTACAACTAATATGAATCCCTTTTTTAAATTGTTAACAAGATACATATAATATAAAAATACATACATTGATATCATTCTAACTATATCCTATAAGATATGATAATTAAGGGGTGGATAGGTATGTTGTAGATCCTGTCAGCAGTTGATGTTTACCAAAAATTGATTTTTACACTTATATAAAACATCATATTTTAACCCCTTAATCGAATTTAACTAAAAAATGAATTTTAATGCTTATTTAAGTGTCTTTTGATGTGAAAAAAAACTATTTTTATGAATGGAATGTTATATAATAATTAAACATAAATTTTTTATTTCAATGAATCGTAATTGTAGGACCTAAATTATACTGGATTTATTTTTTATATCTAATGGCTATTTTTTTAATGCTGGGTTTTATTCACACACACATGCTACAAAGAAGTCCTGGGGACTCGACCGTGCAACCTGTATCCCATACTCCTACCCCCTATCCACCCCAGCTATGTGCAGGACAAAATCTAGTGGCTAATTAATTTCATGGAATGGGGGATTATATATTAATACTTGTAGAGTATGGTGACACATATTTTGAAATACATAAATATGTTGATATTATAGTGTGTTTAATAGATATAATTACAAACATGTTCCTAGACTGGGTAGAAATATATCATTTCTATGGATAGTTATTTGGTTACACTTTTGTATTGGGAAGTTTATATAAATTTTCAATGCAAGAAATCCATTCAAGTTTATACAATATGCATTGGAATGATTATTAAATTTAATATAATAATTTGTAGAAAATTTTATAGGGTTTATATGAAAATAGATTCCAGAAAATTAAATGGATTCACAAATAGGAGTGGAACATTTCAAAAATTCACTAAGGAATTAGTGAAAATGGGATAATTTTTGAAATATACAATAAAACATGAACCATGATGTGGTTAGTGTCACTATGGTACAATTTTGGGTGGGTTATTGTTCCTGAATCAATGTTATGATGTTTATATTGAATTATATTTGATTTTAATTAGTTATCTATCATATACTTATTATCCCATTTCACATAGATTATAGACACATAATATGATTATGTATTGATATATTATTTATTGTTAAAATATTTCAATAAATATATTCATAAAATGTGAGTTATTGAAATAGTTATAATAATGGAGACTATGTGTAAAAAAATATACAGTATATGAAATATGTAAATTTTATTAAATTACTACATCAATGAATTAGTTTCATAAATTGATCTTAAGTACCTCAATTGTGTGTAGACAATACAATAGTGATAACTCATGTAGTATAATATATGTTTCATTCTCTTCTCTTCATTTTCATCAAATATTAAAAGTTAACATAACATTTAAGGATGGGGGTCCTATCGAGGATTTCATTTATCATATTGGATGGTGGAATAATTTAGAGATAGGAACCTAGTGGTTGATGTTGAGGGAACTTAAATAAATTCACTATTGTCACAGATTATGGATGGAAAATGTGTTATACATTGTTTTTTCCACTTCAACTTATTAATATCATTCCTAATACATCATTAATGTTACTCTCTTATTATTATATAATATTTATAAGTGTAGAGTGATCCTAAAAATACATTTATATAAATCACATAATAGTGTATTCCATGGAGGAAGTATATTTTGAGGGAAAATGATATCGATCATGGTTTGTACTATAGTACAAGTTATTTTTGGAAAAACAAAACTAAAAATATCTAAAATTATCATTGTAGAGCCCATGATATAGATATTTAGAGAAAAAAATAATATATATAGTATTTTTAAACAAAAAATAAAAATATATGAAATAGTTATTTAGTAGTGGAATATTAGTATTCATCGTTTTATGGGATTAAAATTTGACTAATAAAGGATGTCAAGGTTAGAAAAAAACATTGTGTTTTTGGTTATTTGTACATATATTTCAAATTTGGATGTATTTTTATTTATTGAAATGTGTTGGATTTAAAAGAAGTATTTGACTTTGTAATATTTGAAATTTCAGGAAATTAATCACGTGACTCATTAAATATAGATGTTGAATTTTTATATGGAAATTATGGGTTTTAATGATGGTATTAGAATATTTAAGAACATGGAGATATTAAATCACATTGTAAATATTCTGAACTATTCAATATCTTGAAATTATATTAAAAAATTAAGAAGATATTGGACATAAAAAAAATCCATTTTTCTCTTGTTGTTAAAGTTGAAGAGAAATTCAAATATTTTCTTTGTGTTTTTATTTTAGATTAATTTACTCATTATATGAAATTTTTTAGTCATATACATGTTAAAATATCTTGAAGTAATGAGTGTAGTGATATTTAAATTGATCAACTCTTGAATTTTAAGGTGATCATGACATGACTCTAACCACTATGACTCCTCCATAGAAGATAATATGTTGGGTGCCCCACAACAAATCCAAATCTAATATTCCATTTCATTGGAAAATTGAAAAAGTAATATCATTAATAAAAGGGGATTTTTCTAATAACCTATAATAAAATTGTATCACCATGAAAAATATATAACATTGAAAACCAATAATAAATGTTATCAATTATAGTAAATCACGTGTTAGAGTAAAATTAATATAATAAAAAAAATAAAATATAAAATAAATATGTGAAAAAAGTAAATTTATAAATACTAGAATCCTATGATAAAGAACAACCATTATAAAGGTAAATAAACAAACTCTAAACCATGCGATCATTAACATGATCATCACCACCAATAATCACCACAAATTGCATATATGAACTATCACTACTTTCTCTTATACATTCACATTCTCTAAAACCATATCTATTTAGTGTATCATTTGTGCAAAACCATCATGTGTTTTAATGATGACTATGTTATAGATAGTATAAATATAACATGTGGAACAACCCAAAAATGTGAAAAAAGCCTGATAGAATATCACCTCAATAGAATAAATCTTAATATTCATTTATTGTAATAAAGTCATAAAATTATATAGCTCAACACCAATGAGGACTGAAATTATATGAAACTTGACGTTTCTAGATTATCCTAGAACCCTTGCCACCTAAATCATCTAATACATATCGTCTCCACAATATCCATTAATATTAGTTATAATAGAGGACCTATACCCCACCATATATAATTCTCATCAATCGAGAGGGTAACCAGAACCATGAGTGGAAGAATTTCACCACATTTGAAGACATATAATCTATTTGGGTTACCCACTATACCATATACATAACAGACCCTTGATCCAAATATTAATATTCCCCAATAGTGAATCCACCATCACGGATTCTACAGTTGTCCTCGCAAACATTTCATCATCTCCACTAAGCAATAGAAATAAAATATTCAAATACCATGATTATAAACCATAGATTAATAAATTAATCCATCCTATTCTATGGGGAAAATTAATCATTATTATCCAATCATATAAATAATTGTTATTTATATTTGGGAATATAAAAAAGGTACAGGTGTTTTTTGAGTACGTGACTCTCTAATTGGGGTACACAATATGCAGAAAGACATGGGAGGGGGGTGCCATGTTGTCATCACTAGAACCATTCATTGTAGTAAAATGGTGATTATAAAGATTTAAATAGAGTGTGGTACATTTCTTGGGTAATACGTGTGTACACCCTCTACACACTATGTTTCATTTACATGGATACATTATATGTGTAGAGATGAAAATCACATGGTAATTATGACATGTAGACTGAGAATGTACACATGTTACACACTGAGGCATAGTCCAATGTTATAAAACATGTGACCCTGATTTACATAACAATTAATATGTAATATTTCATGAAAACTAAATCATTGTTAAATGATGACTCATGGGGTATATATGTAAGATATATATTCCACATGATATCTATTTTCATGGAATCATAATCCATAAATGTATATGACATGTGAAAATGTACTACACACTGTGTAGTCATAAATCTTCCTGAAACTCCATTGATCATTCCACATTATCTACTATCATCTATGACTACATCCAAAAATCCATTTCTATAAAATTAAAAAAAAAATTATTTATCATTCCACATTATCTGTTTGATTTCCATGTGGCCATCACCATCTGTTTTTCTTTTTCTACATATTTTTCCAACAATAGAAGAAACCTAATATGTTGTCCCAATCATGTTCTCTAAAAAATGATTCATTTATTTTCCACAACAATAGTATCCTGAACCCACCCTCAAAATCAATATTTTAGAATAATTAAAAATAATTGTAAATGTGGTGGTCAGAGGATTTCTGGAACACATAATAATAGGTGTGACCTTGGGTTTATCAAATAAAACTAAGTGAAAACAAGGATATATTTAATTATATTTGTGAAATTTCATAAATAAAATATTAAAAATTTATATATTTTAAATTTATGAAGGAACTATTTACCCATGACAAATAATAATAATAATATTTCTTATTAAGAAAAAAATTCATTTCAAAAACCAATACTAGAGCATTATCCAAAATAAATATCTAGGTAATCCCGATAGGTTCATCCGTATGTTTTCTCGATGATAGAAAAATAAAATAATAATATATTCACATAATCAAACTATATGAGGAAGAGTTAAATATTAATTAATTTAATTTATTCATGTTTCGTGGGGGAATAATTCCAATTTAAAATTCCACACAAACTCTTCTCATTGAAATAAAATCACTATATTGATTTTTTAGTTACTAATCATATAGAAAAGAAATGATTAAATACAAACTTGTAAAGTAAAATTATGAAAATTAACCTTATTATTCGTGTAATGATAAATGAAGAGGAATATTTTTTGTATTATTCTTTCATTATTCTTTAGTAAATTTCCTAATATAAATTTTCATTATTCTCTTTATTCGTGGATTATATTTTATTTTCATTTTAAATAATAAAACTAATGGTTTTGAGGGATTAGGGAAAAAACAAGATGAATCCCAACCTAATTATTGATTTCTTAAAACAATATGACCACTTTATTATATCGTGTTTTCACATCCATATCCTCTATATAGGAAATGAAAAACATAAAGGGTTTTTATTCATAAATAAAGGTATATGATTTTCTCAAGAAAGTAAATTGGAAAAATGATGGGATAGGGATATGAAATTTTTAACTTTCATATTATAATACTCATGAAGGATTATAGTAGTTAGTAGGATGAATTATTTTCCCCTTAATTTCCATAAACAAACCATATAAATCCCCTAACTAAAAAAATATAAAAACAATTTAAAAATATGTTGGATTTTGTAATTTATCAAATGTAATGGAATTAAATGAATAATTGGTTCTTCAATATCCATTTCTATATCATCACTATATAGAACATTTTTACATGTCTTGGGAAATTTCATTTCCACCACTCAGTGAAAAAACACAAGATAACATATATTTTATATATTAATCCCCAAATATTGTTGGTTATAGTGATCAAAGACCTCTATAGACCTTCACTTTTCATACATATATATCACATATTAATAAATTAAAATTCCTTAAAAAACATAATGATACAAGACACAATTATTCTGGTCTGGTGACATTTAAACCTGAATATATAAAAAACATGATCATAATATAACTACATCATCTCCAATGAAGTTCTTCATAATAAGTATGATTCTTAATCAAATCATTCATATTATATTTCTTCATATCCTAGGAAAAGGAAATGTAATAATAGGAGATATTAGAGGTTCATTAGGGGTTAAAATGGATGATATGAATCATTTATCATAAGAAAATATAAAATCAGAATAAGGGAATATTATCAAAAATATGAAATTCAAATATAATACCAAATCTATCATTAACAACAAACATGATTCCTAGAATAAAACATAATCGTTTCAAAATAATAGAATCATAATAGTGAGAGATTATCTCAAACCATCCATGAATCATAGTTTTATTACATATTAGTGTGGTACCATCATGAATATTGAAACAATTTCTTATGAAAAGGTAAACTGCCATGTACATTAAATCATAGTAGACAGGGAATCAAAAACTGTATCTTATATCATTAAAGACCAGAATTGATTATCTATTTACCAAAGTCAATTAGGTATATCAATTTCATTCCACATACAGATCAGGCACATTGTCTTGTTTCTTATAGAGGATCATGCACATTGACTTGTTTCTCATAGTGAATAAAGCACATCAACTTGTTTTTTAAAATTATCTAATAATATGTAATATTTTAACCAATTAATTATAAGAAGATATAATTCATGGACCTCTTATAAAATAATGAAATCCATAAATATGTTCACCAAAACATCATTAAACATTCATATAATTATCAAATAATAACTTCTGTAATGATATTAGGTTTCATAAACAATTCATCAATCCACCATAGCATAAACTAGTGAAAATAAATGGGTTTTTAAAAAATATCATCATTAAAATCATAAATCAACCAAAAAAAGAATAAGGATTCTACAATTTGATCATATCCCCAACAAGACAAAATAATAACCAAATGTTGTTCTTGTTGATGAATTAAAATTTAATAAAAATATCAATAAAACATTCCAGAAAAAAATATAATTTATATTTTTATATCACTTCATTAAAATAAAAAATATTCCAAAATATTAAAGAAAATCATTTAATTAAAATTTCATTTTGGAACATGTAATGGAATATTTAAAAGTATTTTAGTGGTCCTGATGGTAGGTAATTTGTTTCATTATTTGTACATTAAAACAATGAATCTTTATAAAACTTTTGTAGAAATTCAAAAGCAACTCATTTATAAAATAATAGAAAGATTGATTTGGAAAAAAATTAAAAAAGGTTATGCATGCTTCAAATTGATTTTAAAGAGTCATATATGAATTTTTTAAACATTTTTGAAACAAATTTTAGAAATCTTAGATATGAAATGAATCGGTGTTTCAATAGAATAGAAAAATACAGTTTTTTTCTTATAAAAACAATAATTTGTGGTCTTGACTTCATAATTATAGTAAATGAAGAGGAAAAATTTATTCAATAGAAATATATATAGTATAGTAAAATTATTGAGTTAATGTATTGTTGTGACCTCAAACCCACCAGCCTAAATCCAATGACATACAACATTACATTAATATAATAAACAAGGAATCACTTCCCAAAGGTCTAAATAACATAGTATTATTGGTAAATTTGATACATACTTGAGACTTACATTACATTTTAATACACATATTGAAAAATAATTATTCTTTCTAGAATAACTTTAGTCACACTAGATCATAATTTCATATCATTCTTAGTAGATGTTGTGGAGTCCTGGGGAAAGGACACAAAATAATGGTGAGATCAAACGCTTAGTAAGGGATAAGTATAAAGGATTATATTATGAATCAATAATAATAATAAATATGTATAGTTATATAACATAACAAACATTATATATAAATTTCTGGATATGGGATAGTATATATGGAAATGTAAATAATTGAATACACTTTATTTTTAATAAACAAACTGAGAATGAAATGCAAACATATATAATTTCTTAGTGAGAATCTCGTGGATAATAATGACTAAATACTAAATGATGGTAATTATTAATTATTTTATGTCATGTTTAACATGAACATGATACTTGTACCATTAAGATATATCATCAACACTATTTAAAACTTACTTGTTTAAATCCAAATGAGTTGGGGAGGGAAAAATAATCCATCCCGCAATACTACTAATTCTTCAAGGGGTCTATATAAAATAGTCCCCAACCCATTTATTTCAAGTCCAAAACATTAAATATATATATAATAATTTATTTAATTTAAATAAAATGATTTGTATCATCAAATATTAGTATTGAATACATGATTCAGATTTATCCATATTTCCCCATTGAATCTAATAATTATAAAAGTATACACAAGATATAAAATGTGATATATTTTTTATGATATAATCATATACATGATAAATAATTTTTATATTTACATAAAATTTAATTTCCATGAAAATGTGAAAAATTAAATTCAATGTTAATAACTATAAAAATGAATCATAGATGTGAATGTTGATATTTTACTTAGTTAAATTGATCTTAAACCTTCCAAAATAAGAATAATGATGGTATATATAAAACATATAACAATTAGATTATGAATAAATGTTTTTTATCATTTATTAATATAAATATACTAATAATATATTTAAAAACATTTTTTAACAAAATAAACTTTTGATTTTGAAAAATAAAATTCTAATCATTTTCTTAAATATAATAATAAATTGAATTCACAAAAATTATGAAAATAATTTTCATTGAAAATATCTATTGAAAAAGTAATAAAATATTATAAAAATTTGAGTATTCATGATGGATGGAAATATCATTCATGGCATACACATTATAATAAAGTTTCCTTTATCTTTTAAGTAAAATCCAAAAAAGCTATGATTTGAAAATGATATAAGATTAATTTGAATAAAAATTAATAAATAATTTGATGATAATTAATTTGATAAATCATTTCAATGTGGGTTAAAAATTTGAAATCTTTGGTGAAAACAAGGTTTTTGAAGAAAAAATATTTCGAAATGAAGAGATAAATAATGTCATATTTTTTTGAAAACATTTAAAAAAAATTAAGTACCAAAGAATGGGAAATTGTAATACTACTTGTAAATATCATGAAAACAATATCATAGTAAAAAAAAGGGTTTATTAAAAAATAATAATTTAACTTATTTTAATTGATATTCAAGTATAAACTATATCGATAAGAATGAGATTGTGAAATAAAAACCTAAAATTATCATAACTTTGATGTGAGAATTATTCATTGAAAAATTATTTATATCAACATTAAATACACATAAAACTTGTGTAAATAGAATATAATATAATCCAAATTCATTTAATGCATAATCTTAGCATGACGTAATTAACGAAGCTGATGTTCAACACAATGAGTGTGAATTTTTGTAAATAAATCACTTACCACTTAGTAACTTGTAATTAAAATCCCATTTCATGAAATTACACAATTTTAAATTCGTAATAAAATAAATAAAGATTTATTCAGGATATTATATTCCAAATGGGTTGTATTTATGCCATATAAATTAAATCTGGTATATTACAATGCAACATTCCCCGAAGAAATGAAATTGAGATGAAAACCAAAAACTAATGAATCCCTTTGGTTGAGAATTCGATAAACGCTTGTATAGTTGTTTAAAACATGTTACTAACTTTTAATTGAAATATATTAAAGTATATATTAACATAAATTATCTTTTTATAACATCTTATATCATTTTTGATAAATACATTCCATTATTTTCAGGTTTTCATGTGTTAATTACCTTGTTTTATCATTCATGTTTCATTATGATTGATTCATTTTTTCATATTTTATATAGTTATTTCATCCCTAGGAAAAGAATTAATAAATAATTATAATATTTTTAGATTAAATTTACTTTTAAAACTAATAATGAATGATAGATATGAAAAATAAAGTTTGTTACGACCATGTTGATGGATGGTCATACACACAAATGAGTAATTTTCCATTTTTAAATGGTCATTATATAAAATGAATTTGTATTATTTTACATTAATATAATTATAATAAAATCATTAATACCATATTATATACTTATATATATATTCCATGTTGATTTTTTATGAAAAGAGTGTCACACCACTTCAAGAAGGCGGTAGTCCCCACATACAAGAACAATGTTATCATCTTTCTCTATGGTAAAAGGAATGAAAAGAAATGATATATATTATAATTAAAGAAAATAAAAACATTCATTTATTTCATAATTATGTAATTTATATAACATATAATCATTACTTTATATTTATCACATTCCATATGAAGTGTTAGGGAATAATGAATCTCAATGCTTCACGAGGCAGTAGCTTGCTGTACACAAGACAAAAGTTATCATATTTCGTATGGTATTAATTTTAAATATATATATATATATATGATATAATTAATCTATATTTATTTTAATTTCTTAAATATCATATATATAATTTATACCCATCATCAAACCCAACCGTGGGTGGTATAAATGGAAAGACGAATGACATTTGTTCACGAGGTGGTCATCCGCCATACACATGAATGATGACTCTCTAACCCATTTGATGTAAGTGTGTGAATCTTAATTTAGTAAACTCAAAATAAAATTTCACTATATTTAAGATATTTAGGTTTAAAATATCATCATTTTATGAAAATAATTTAAGGAGGTGCCGAAGAAAATAAAATGAAGATTCTCATTGATGAACATTACATGTTCCTTGGGTATCCTCCTTAGGTATTCCATAATTCCCTAAAAGTATTAATTTACCCCCAAAATAAGGCATTTAAGATTATTGTGTTAGGATATTTGGGAATATATTTGATTAGGTATTGGATGAACCATCTGGTTTTGATGATGTGATGTTGAGAGGAGAGGGGTTGGCCTGTTATAAGTTGGGTGACTCGCATACTTGTAATTATTTTAAAGATTGAATTTAATCAACGTTTTTTCATGTCATTAAGACTATATAATGGTAAATTATCAATAATAAAACATTTATGTTATAAATATTGTAATAAAATGGGTTATTGAAATGTTTTGGGTCATTATTACACCTTATATTCAATGTTTAACCACTACGTAAACTCATTTTTACCTTAATCACGGTAATTAACTTTTTCTAATGTCAATATTCATTATGTTAAAAAATTAAGCTTACCTTATTTGAGAATATAATTTTTTATTATTCCAAATATAGAATCAATCTCATAAAATTCATCTAACATGAGTGGCATAATTTAATTTATAATCGACGCCCCAAAGATGACGTGATTGTTGGTTTCGAATGTTAAAATGACCAAAATATATGGAGATTTTAAATAAAAATTTTATATTAAAATGATTACAATTTCCAAAATTGGACTAATATATTTAATTTTGAATTAATTTTACTCTAAAATCAATTAAATATATAATATTACATTATAAATTTTTTAAGAAAATTGAATTTACAATTATAATTTGGTGTTTTTTAAAAATAAAAATTATGGAACATTATAGAATAATACCAAAATTTACACCCATGATAATGATTTCATTCAACATTCAAATATATTGTTTATATTTTTATATAAATTTTATAAAAGTGATAAAAATAAATTTTAAAATATATCCACCAAACACAACAACACAATATTTTATAAAAAAATTGGAATACTTTTCTTTTTCAAAAATATGATTTTTGTTTTCATAATAATAAATAGATAACCAATAAAAATGTGTAAAATTTATATTTTTATAATTTATTTAAGAATATTAATTCCCACCATTATAAAAACTAGGAAATAATTATCAAATTAAATAACAAAATTTATAGTATAATATTGTTCAGTAAAACCCAATCCACCGTATAAGGTAAGGTTTGGAAGGTACTAATTGTTGTGTGTAACACAAGATAAAAAACCTTTCTTGTAATGAAATATAATAAATAAATTAAATAAATATATAATTAAATAATAGGTTTTATCTAATACTCTAATAATGTTGTTTTCTGTCATAAAAACTATTGAATAAAGTGTTATTCTTATAGAATACTGGGGGAGTTATATTCTTCTCACCATAAATATATTGAGTTCATAGAATTCAATTATAATCTTTGAAATCTAGGGATTTAAATTTGAGAATTTTATTTTTTTCTAAACAGCATCATCGAAGATTCAATAAAATAAACCCTTAGTAGGAGATAATGGTAATTAAAATGATATAATGGAATAACACATATCTATGTTTCAATGTATGATAACAATGGTGGAATGTGAAGATATAGGCATGGATAAAAAATATAAATATTTATATAGAGTTATTGGGATAATTTATCACAATAAGGTAAATGATTAATAGAATTTTAAGGGCCTAAATTTTATAAATCTGATTGGTGTGAAAATATCATTGATAAAAACTGAAATGACAGTAATAGCATTGCACTTTATTTCAAGACATTTTTTAATAATATTGGGGAATTATTTAACTATATTAGAATATAAAGAAATATATTTACCTACTACATTTATATTTTATTAGAACAATTTCATCATTTGGTTATTCATCGATGAATTTCTAATTCATTTATTATTCAATAAAAATATACATAATTATTTTTTATTCCTCAAAGACTAAAATATTCATTAAAAGGATCGATAGATCCATAAAAGAGTGAAATGTATTTTTGTATTTCTATAACTATTTTGTATATTCAAATCATTATGAAATTAATCTCTAAACCTAAATCATTAATACTACTAGTTCATCATTTATTATTTATTCATGAATTTATTTAACTAAAAATTGTTTCATATTAACTTGGACATTATATAGGTCATTGGTAGCCACAAAACCCTTATCATCATTCAGTCATGGATTCAATCCCATTCTCCTTTATATAGGTTTTAGGTTTTCACACTACATATATTTCTTCCTTTATATAAACTATATTAATATAATTTCTATAAAATTCAAAAAAAATGTATGTTGGGCATCATTGAAAAGGTAGGTATGATTAAATAACCTTTGTAATAGGGTTTTCAGAAAAAATTTTCAATATATAAAAATATTATATACCTATTAGTAAAATGTAATTAGTGATCATACTAACCCTAAAGGTTATCAAATGTTCTAAAATTAATTCAATAAAATATAAATACATTATTCTACAATTATTGTTTCCACTAAAACATATAATCACTACAAATTTCCCCAATATTTCATTTATATTAGTATAATATCGTCACATAAAACCTAAAATGTGGGTTTTATGGAATTGAAATTTTGTTCCATCTTGAAAAATTAAATAAATTATGTTACCCATGAACCTTTAATAAATGAATAAAAATATTCTTCTAAAATCTAAAAAATCCATTGATGCTTCTTAATTATTATAAACAAATACAACTGGAAAAATATTTTTATATAAATACTTCATCAGTTTTATTTAAAAATTGGTATATCCTTTGTCTAATATTTAGACTAGGTTATTAATTATCAGTATCCATTAAAATCTATTAAAATAGGTAATATATAAAATTTTAATTATTCTATGAAATTCCATAAGGACTGTAAATTCAGGTTCATAGTAACGCATATTTTCATATATTAGGTGATTCTTGAATCATGACTGACAAGCCTTTTTCAGATTTGTTACACCTAGGTATATCGGTTCTAGAACCACATCCACATAAAGTATCTAAAAAAGAATTTTTTGAAAGGAAAACCCACAAAATCTCAATCTTACTAAAACAATAAGATTTTATTATATAATTATTTTAAAATTTAATCATAGGGATATATTCTCTGATCTTTGTTATTCGTACTCTAGTAGCCAAGGTGTCTACTAAACATTCTTTAATACCAACTATAGAATACCTGACCCCG
Source organism: Viscum album (assembly GCA_963277665.1). Lineage (NCBI taxonomy): Eukaryota > Viridiplantae > Streptophyta > Magnoliopsida > Santalales > Viscaceae > Viscum > Viscum album. The sequence continues at coordinate 248,490,000 of OY728126.1, read as the reverse complement.
GTAGCTGAAAGCCAATGTCATACTACATTAAATTAGAATAAGATACATGGAATCCCATCCCAAAGGACTTAATAGTTTATTATTCTTTAAAAACTAGATAAATATAATAATATTATATTACATTTGAATACATAAATTACACCATAACATTTCTTCCAGAAAAACATCATTACCTCTATCATATACATTAATATATTTCTCTGTATACTTCATTGAATTTTTGGGAATTGAAACAAAATATGATTGATATAAAATTCTCAATTAGGGATTAGTAAAGATGGAGCTATAATGAATAAATAATCATAATCAATATCGAAATAAAAAAACTGAACACGCATTTCATAAATATATTTGGATAGTTCGTAGTCAATATAGATAGGTAAATAACTAATTTAATATTCCATTTAATCAATAAAATGAGAATTAAATACTTGCATAGATAATTCAATATCAATAATATAATGGATAATAATAACTGAATACATAATGAAGGTGATTATTAATAATTGGATGTCATGTTTCCTAGGAACATGAAACATTTATCATCAATATCTATCCTAAAGGCATGTTAAAACATATTTGGTAAAATCACACATAAAAAAGTCTTTCCAACTAATTATTCTAGTGAGACTGATGATTCATTAAGGGTATTACATTAACCAATCCATATCTTGTGTTTTATAAGTACAAATAATTCAATATATATTGAATATTTTATTTAATTCATATTAAATGCGACTAATCATTAAATTATCATATTGAATAAAGGATACATATTTATTAATATTTCCCCACTAAATAAAATAATTTTTAATGTAAACACTATGTGATAAGATTATTTATTATTTATGAAAAATATATCCCAGATAAATTACATTTATATTTAGGGAAAATATAATGTCCATAAGAATGTAAATAATTCAAGGAAATATTAATGACTAAAAATGAATAAAGGAATTAGATCTCAAAAAAAAAATTGTTCAAAATTATATTAAACAATCTATAGGAAGAAATAGTAAGGTATCAAGAAAACATATACCCATCAAATTAATAATAAAGGGTCATTTTCTCTGATGACTAGATATACTATAAAAATCGCTTTAAAAACATTCATGTAGAAAATACCCTTTTCATTTTGACAAAAATTTTGAATATAATTTTTTTAAATAACATTTAAAAACTACAATATCTGAAAGTTTTAATGGAAATCATTGAAAAAATACATAGATACTTATAATGGAATATAGAAAAAAAATTTGTGGCCAAGACAACTTGAAATTTCATTCATTCCATACACATTAAAACAATTATTCCATTACCATTTTTAATAAAATCACTGCAAAAAAACCTCTGTTTATTGGTAGTTGTTTAGCGCAATTCTAGTAACCAATGCTAAACATTTTGTAAAAAAGGTTTTGCAGCGGTTTATAATAAACCGCCGCGAAACATTGTTTTTTTAACACTCGACCCTTCCCCCACCCCGACCCTCCTTCCCCCGCTACCCCCGCCCTAGGATTCCCCCGCGAACCCGGCCCCCTGTGACCCTGGAGACCTCACGACCCTGACCCTGGTGACCCCGGCAACCCTGTGACCCCTGACCCCCGGCCCCCCCGTGACCCCCAGTCCCCTGCGACTCCAGAAGCTGCACCATTTTCCCCTCTATGTAGGGTTTTGTTTCTATTTCATTAGGTTTCTGGTTTTCCAGTATGTAGGGTAGTTGATTTAGGGTTTTTCATGTTGGATAGGGTTTGATATTATTGTTTTTGGGTAAATCTTTCCTTTTGGGGGGTTTCTTTGAGGTGTGGTTGAGGTACAAATGGGGTTTCACACCATTTTTAAGCAATTTCTTCACCCAATGTAGGTGTTTCAATGCCCTGTCATTTTTAAATGATTTGATTTTTTTGTTTAATTAATTTTAACATGTTTTATAGATAAATTTTGTAATGTGAATTATGTTTTGGATATATTTTGGAATTTTTATGTGGTAAAAATTTATTTTATAAAGAAAAATGGATATGTTTAATATGTTCTCTATTGTGGTTTTTCATGGAATTGTTTTTATGGTTATTTGAAGGGTGTGAATTGTGTTTTCAAAGGAACCTGAAGTGAGAATGTGTTAAAAATGGGGTTTCAAGGGGAAATGAATTGTTTTGGGTATGTAAACTTTTTTTTCCCTATTAAATGTGATGAGTTATTTGTGTAAATTAAGAGAAGAATGTTTTTAAATAGGGTAAATTAGCTTGTGTGATGATTTGGAAATGGTTATCCTAGGTAAATTGTTGAATGTATTATGTTCTTCTCTTAAAATGTACCTAATGAGTTTTATGAATATTTCAAGTGGTTTGAAAAGTGTTTTTCTAATAATTTTTTGTGTGTGTAAAATGGTAAAAGGTTCATTTTATGGAAAAAAGTGTTTTCAATGACATTATTGACCTGTATTGGTGAAATTGGTGTTATGTGTTACATGTGGAAGATAATTGAGCATAAGGGAATCCTAGGTAACTAGGTGAACATATTTAGACTAGCTCGCTAGTGATTCCCAAGTGGCTACGACCCGATTTCACTTGGCGGGATGGACCTGTATTTATGTTTATTTTTCCACTTCTATATAACTACATAACCAAGGGTAAGGTCTCCCCACTATAAATATAACACACATTTCTAGTCAATGACCTTTGGAATATGGGTATGAATGCATGAAATCCCATAAAAAACCAGATTTGGCCACATGAGAGAGTGATGGATTGGAAGATGTAGAAAAGTGGTATCAAAGAATCATGTTGTAATTTCTATTACATTACTACTTGTGGAAAGGTATAAGAGATACTAGGATGTGCCAAGACATAGCAATGAGCTTCTGAATACGAGTATCTAGCCAATGTATTGGGGAAATATGTGTTCATATGGACAATATTGGTTCTTATGTTATTTTATTGAAAAAGTTGATGTTATTTAACCTTGGGTGATTTGTATTTTGTGAAATAGTATTGTTTAGTGATGAATTTTGATTCTTGATATTTCTACTCATGGCCCAGAATGGTGTTAAATGGGTATTCATGCATCATGATAGGCACATTGGAATGTATATATTGAAATTCATTCTTCATGGCAGGAACATATTTATTTCATGTTCTATGTTCTTTCTTTTATGATGTGTTTTGATAAACCTAATGTATCTAATAAATGATTTATTCTCCCAAGCCTTTAATATTGGGAAATGTCAATGTTTTTGTTAATAAATATTATGGAACCCTTCACCTTTTTAATGATTACCGAAAGATGAATCGAGTCATAGTAAAGAACAAGTTTCAAAAATGTATTCATGGTTTGCGCCTAGACAACCATCCCACAAAGCCAAAGCATTTACATCAAAATTTATCCCCATATTATCCTATTTCAACTCCTCTCCAATATGTAGTTTCCGAATGAGGTTCACACTTATTGGAGGTGGTACTTCATAATTACTTATAAAAAATGGTGGTTTAAAACGAAAAGTAAATTTGGTTTCATTAGTGTGTTACTTGTTTAATTTATACTTTTTTATTATTTTATTCTTGCCTTTATATAGAATAATTAGATTTTATTTTGAGTATTTAATTGATATATTTCATTTAGATGTTATTTTTGTCCACTGTAATTTTAAAAAATGATTATTTAGTTCTTATTCGTACCTAGAATACCTGTTGATTTGTTGATGTTAAACCATTTTCAATCTCAGGCACCATCATTGGATTCTTGAATCACTATCTTCCTTCATTAGGTGTTTTTCAAGGGTCAGTGGAAGCAGTTTGGTAGTTGGAACAAATTGAGGTGATCCTCAATTATCTTAGGGAACCTGATACATTGTGTGTGATAATTTCATAGAACTGGATTTATAGTTTCAGTAGAGTCTTGTGGGAGTCAGTGGTACCTTCTTAACTTCATGAATGTATGAATTGGAATCTAATCAAGATTGATTTTTTTAATGTTTATTCCCTAAGGGAATGAATGTAGAGAAATAGACTGAGCTCATGATACTTTTTATTGATGATAGATCAGTATGGGAGTATGTCAATAACCTTTCAAGGTTTTCTATATATTCTCCAAAGATAGTGGTCATCAATTATGAGAAAGATCATTTCTTTGGTGATGGTCTTCACCCAGACCTGGCTACATCTCTACATTATTTGGGAATAACATCCATTTTGGAGGTTTTCATTAGGGACATGTGAATAGAAGCTAAATATTCTTGGAAATCGATGGTTGTTCATTCCTTAGTTTTATCAGGTATGCAACAAATTAATAGTGGGAATGAAGAGAATCCAATGTTCACGGAGTATAGGAAAGATGAACCAAAACATGATTAAGGGCCCATTCTTATAGAAAGCGTACATCCATTTTGTGCTTCCAATTTATGGATTTTGAGGAATTTTGATACCCATTTCTTGATATATCCTTGAATTTTTCTCTATTGTGAAAATTTTGTTAATCATTATTTATTTTTGATGATGGGGTTATAGAAGATGTCTCATGTTTGATTCCTTGTTTTTTTTGTAGGAACATTGTGATATACATGGATAAAAGCTGGATCACATTACCGAGGAACACACCTCAGTATGTTAAGGGTTCGAACGAGTTTTTAGATTTTGAAATTTCTAATCGATCCGTTGAAGGGAGAATAAAATGTACATGTCCTAAATGTAAATTTAGAACATGGTTGAAGAGAGATAAGGCTTATGGACATTTAATACTAATGCAATTCCATGCTCAATATTTGTGTTGGATTTGGCATGGAGAATCAAACGTTACAGAAATATTGAGCACTGATGTTAATCCACATAATGAGGTCCCATGTTTGTCGACAAAGGAAAATGAAATGAAAAACCATATAAATGATGCTTTCGGCACACCAAGACACCACTATCAGCATCAAAACATATCAGAACAACCAGAAGAGGGTACTGTAAATTGGAAGGTGACAAGTGATGTTTTTGAGACTATAAAATAGGCAGATCAAGATTGTCACATATCATTGGATCCTCCTATTGATTATGTGGAGCCAAATGTAATAGAAAATGGTGCTTCTTGTGTCATTGAAGATTTCTCGATGCATCTCAAAGATTTCGGCTGAACAAATCAAAGTTTAATCGTTCCATTGATGATAGACCACATCCAAAGTTGTTAAATGGTTTTGAAATATTGGCACATCTTGAAAATGTTGTAAAAAAATTTGGGAAGATTCATCATTTGAATGATAGCGGAAAATGGGTTTCAAGTGCATCGTTAAGTGAAACCAGAACGCAAAATAGAAGAAAAAAAGTATATTCTTCAAACACCTATATTTGGAATTTAATTTTTTGCGGCATAATATTGATGTGATGCATATTGAGAAGAATTTCTGTGAGAATTTGATTTTCACATTGATTAATGAGCATGGAAAGTCGAAAGATCATCTCAATGCTAGCAAAGACTAACAAGCAATGAACATAAAACGCGATCTCTGGCTAGATGAGAATGGAATGTATCCTTCGAAAAAAATTTCAATGAAAAATAGGGATAAAGATACATTCCATCGAATGATAATGAATGTTAAGGTATCTGATGGGTATTCAAGTATCATCTAGAGGTGTGTTGACTTGAAGAATCGTAAGTTACATGGATTGAAAAGCCACGATTCACATATTTTGTTACAAAAGTTACTACCATTGGCATTGCGTATATTATTACCTGAAAAAATTACTGCTGTTGTACTTTAGTTCTGCACATTTTTCCGAAAACTATGTGAGAAATCTCTACATCTTTTTCAGCTTGACAACCTCCAGGAGAGGTTTGTATTGACCCATTGCGAAATAGAGATGATATTTCCTCCGTTATTTTTTACTGTAATGATGCATTTAACTGTGCATTTGGGTAAGGAAGCTAAATTAGGAGGCCCCATTCATTATTGATGGATGTATCCAATTGAGAGGTACTTTATTTATATGTCTTCCAGTTACGTAAACAATTTTTTTACTTAATTAAATGCATAATTAGGTTTATTTTATTTCACAGATATCTTGGGAATTTGAAATCATACGTGAGAAATAATGCTAAACCAGAAGGCTCAATTGCTGAAGGCTATATGGCTGGGGAGTGTCTTACCTTTTGTTCTCGATGCTTGGATGATATTGAGACAAGATTTAATCGAGCTGGACGTGTTGACGACACATCGACTCATTCTCAAATACATCAGAAATCCAAAATATATCCTGCTATTGGCCGATCAGTTGGGCGGACCTCAAATGTGGCACTGACTGAAGTGGAATTATTACAGGCACATAGATATGTACGGCTGAATAGTGAAATTGTAGATCCTTTTATTGAAGAGTTGAGGATAAAAACAAATAGATGAATGAGAGGCCGAACACGAAATGAGAATGATATAACAAAAGCTATTAATAAAGATCTTGTAGAATAGTTTTCACGACGTGTAAGTTCATAAATACTGCAATAAATACGAATTTTTATTTTGAAACATACATTTTGGAAATCTAATAATTTATATTTATTTTTTCAGATAATGAATACTGATACTCAAGCAGAGGTGTTATAAGATTTAATGTTTCTTGCTAGAGGTCCTCTAAAAGAAGATAGAAAGTTCGAAGCTTATAATGTGAATAGATTTAGATTTATACAGTCGATCGAGAAGTGGGTTTGAGAACACATAATAGTTATATATTTACATTTTCTGAAGTGTAATATTATGGAATGCTTCATGATATTATTGAATTAAACTACCATGGATATTTTTCGGTTTTTTTATTCAAATGAAAATGGTTTGATATTATCAGAGGCGTTAAAAGAGGTTCCTTTCAATTTACTTCTATGAACTTCTCTGGATTAATGGATGTTGGTGATCGTGAACTGCATTATCCATATATCTTAGTATCTCAAGAAAATATGGTATATTATGTGAATGATATTTCCGATGAAGGATGGAGTGTAGTTTCTCATGTAATATAAAGAGATTTGTATGATATGGGTGATGTAGTGGAAAATTTGACCACTGAAATTGAATTTTAATAGCAACAGGAAGCAGAATTATTTATCCATCATGATATTGAAAATATTAGTCTAGCAAGGATGAATGAAGTGGATGATGTAATGAAGCAAGAAACCAACATGATTTAAGGGGAAAATTATTGTATGTTCAATTATTTATTTATTCAGCAACCACTTGTTTCATATATGCAGTCTTCCATTATCATTGTAATATATATTTTGTTTGTTAGTACTCCATCTGTTACCATTTTTTATTTTATTTTTCTGTATAATTTTGTTGAAATATATATTCTGAACTTAATTTTATTTGATTAAATGAAAGGAATGCTAAGGAAGAAGCGTTGCATTATTTCATACAGTTCTGCGACAGATGACTATCCATCTTGCTCCTTCCCCACGACATCTGATGCACCAGCTGCCGACACCCCTGCACCATCTCCCCCTTCACCATCTCCCACACCATCTGTGGATGTCCCAGTAGAGGCTGAGTCGTTGACTCCCCCTTTAGGATCCTCAGCAGTGGGGCAGCGACGCGCCCCTTCCAGTTCATCCTAGACATAATGGAATGTCACTATCATAGGTAGAAATTTTAATTAAATAAATTTATTGCATTTTGTTTATACTAAATGTTTTCTCATTGAAAATGACAAAAATGAAACCATGGAGAAAACACCTAGAAATTCCAGATGTTTGCAATCTGAATGGAGAGAATATTGTTGTTCCATTTGTTTATTATGGGGTCCCTACAGATGATGTCGCATGGTTGCTTGGCCAGATTTTAGGCCAGCTGGCAGCGGAGCCCATTTCCCTTCCCATTTCATAAGAGGATTGGATACAAATGCCTCCAAGCTAGAAAGATGAAGTTTTTGATTCTCAAATCAAGGTAAATTTATTACATTACTGTCTAATTGAATGTCATGTTACTAATATGTTCAAAATGAATTTTTGTATACAGATGTTCTTCCACTTTACTGTTACTGATGTGATAGCCCGGAAGTGGACGTTGAAAAATCTAGGTAATAAGTGGAAAAATTTTAAATGTAGATTGTGGTACGATGTCAATGATGATTCATTGACCGCACTACAAATGTATGAGAAGCTACCTAGTGGGGTACCGAAATAGCAGTGGAAAGTGTTTGTTGATAGGAATCAGAATCAGAAGCGGATGGTATTGAAATATATATATATTATATTATCCTCATTTTACATTTATACATGTATATGAAAAGGACATGAAATTAAATACATCAGCATTAAATTGAATTTTATTTATTTCAGGACCTATCATGACATAATGCATCAAACCGAGCGAAGCAAGTCATCCCGCACACTACGGGCTCAAGATGTTTTTCTAGAAATCAATGTACATTGGTAATCTTTTAATTAGTTTAAATATTTATAAGAAAATATTATCTATTTAATATATTGAATTGTTGATTTATCTTTGATTAATCCAGTAATAGATTTTAAGTCATGAAGCATCCAGAACTGAACTGTGGTTGGATGTTCACAAGAAATCAGATGGATGTTTTTTTAATGAGCCTGCTAAAGAAGTTGGGGTATGAAGTCAATTTTTAATCATAATAACTTATTATCAATTTTTTCTATGTTAATATATATATATATTTGATTTATAGGTCAAAATTAAAGAACTATGGGATGCCAATCTTGCGCATTCCTACTCTGTCTCCCAGGATGACCCGGTTGCTAAAGTCCTTGGGAAGGAGCATCCTAAGAGAGTGTGCGGGGTGGGTTTGGGACCCGTGCCATTTGAGGTTTTTAGCAGGCCACCGGGGATAGCTATAGCATCTACTGTTGACATTAGTCAGCCCTTACCCGGAGATGCTAAGAAAGAGATTCTTTCTTTATGAAACACAGCTCACCAGCACGGGGATCAGATATCTGCATTGCAGAAAGAGTTGATTGAACTACGTTAGTAGATGAGCAGATATGCCCCCGGTGGGAGTGCATCGATTGGTGGTATGCAGGTAAATCACAGAAAATCAAAATCATTTAGTTTTCTAACTTTTATTTGTTTTATGTTTTAATATAAATATGTAACCGTATTTAATTTTCAATATAATGTTATTATAGGTGACAACAAAAATTGGAAATGAAGGTGGAGAGGGTGACGATGCATCATTGGACCATGATTAGTTTTACTGTTGATGTGTTGAAAAAAAAACAGGAACAGTTGCTTTGTATATGTAACATTCGTGGCACATAGTTGCAACCACACATTTTCATGTCCTAAAATTTCCTTGATTTCCCATGTTTCTTTTTATGCATTTTATTTATTTGTGATGTTTCTTTTTATGTCTTCATTTCTCGAGTGTGGTATACATAATTCTATTTAGGTCTGTGTTTGAATTGGTAGTTGAGATATTGGATGACTAGGAGTTAAAGCCATTGTTGATGTGTTGAACAAATTATGTCATTTCAAAGTGATCAAGGGGATAGTGTTGTGGACACTTTGGTGAGGCCCATTGTTGAAAATGGCTGATTTAAGCTTCAAAAGTATCTAAACATGCTCTAGCTATTTTAAAATGTAATGAGAATGTTCTAAATAAAGGTTGATTCACTAAGATATAGGTGTGACTCAGGGGTGATAAATTAGCATAAGTCCATGAATATAGGCAATAATACTTTATAAATTAAAATATAATTTCGAAGATTGATGTGGACAAGACGCACAATTGGTATGTCTTATAAAAACATGAATTTTATGAAAAGAACTTCTACCAAATACTTCAATATTAGGATGGTTAACTCATATATTTTTGTCTCTCGATTCAATAAAAAACATATGAAAATGGATAACCTGATAAAAGAACTAAAAATAGGGCATATAGTATTGCACAATGATTACACTTAGAGAAATGAAGAAAACAAAAGAGGTAAAAGGAGCAGAATCCAAACCCCTATCCTTCTTTTTCATTAAATGGATGAATAAATGGAGGAGTATTGAGTTTTTTATTGGAATTGTTTGATGATACATACCTCCACTTACAAGAAACAAAAAATAAAACAGACCGGTTACAATGGACCATTTCCAACCATAACTGTTTTGATCACTGAACTGTTACTGCATGACTTGAACTGCATTCCCATCACAATTTCCACTTAATCACGGTCTGTCTGGTAATTATTACCTATCAATATATCTCAGAATTAATTATATTATGATTCTTA